>CM062926.1:68268604-69538247 GCA_031878705.1 Tapirus indicus
CAAAAGTTACTTTTAGTTTTTTAACAGTCTTGGACAAAATTGGACTGGTGGCTTTAGGCCACTAATTATTTCAGACACAACACTTCTTTCATAAAAAATGGACAAAATATTTTGAACAAAAGTTAAAATGTTTTAAAGATAAACATAAAATATTTTATTCCTATGTGTGACTGAAAATTTTCACCTAATTATATTCAACAAATGTATATTGACTGAAATTTATACTCTAAACATCATGACAATCCATCTCTTTGTATATGTATATATTAGCAATCATATACATGTATAGTCACACATAAGAACATATAAAAGACCCTTTTATTCAAAGAGCTTGTAATCAAAATATATGTCCATGCATACATTTGTATATAATTTTATACATGTGCATATTATTTTCTACTTATTGATGTGTATGGAATCTTTTTTAATGTTGTAAACTCTAAATTCCTAAAGAAACTTGGCTTTAAAATAGTTCTCTTTGCACGTTCACCATCACACCAATATATGTGACAAGTGATTTTTGATGTCGATTCTTGAGATTATGCCTCAAAGTTAGGTCTATAACTGAGTCAATAAAACATTTTTGCTTTCATGCTGGGTTGTTATAGTTTAATTTTATTTCAAGGAAAATAGCATATACAAAACCAATTTTAATCTTAAGACTTATTCCAGTAGATGACCTAAAATTTAAATTCATAAGCTGTAATATCAACTCTAAGACAACACATTTGGCACAGAGCCATAATAATAGCAGCCTAGGGCATTTGATATCATTAGATCCTGGAGAAGTCAAATTACCCAGAGTAAAAGACAATACATTACTTAAGTGAAACGTCTTCTCCGTGCTGAAAATTCAAAAGGGAAAATGAAGTGTATGAAGAAGACTGATCGGCAGCAACCTTGACTGCAGACCTGGCAAAGAGTGAAAATAAAGTCTTTAAGATTCTGAAGGCACAAAGCCAATAGCTTTGGTTGTTTAAGCCTAGAAAAAAGACACAAGATGAGAACAAAAGTTGACTGTGATTTTGTCTCAGAGAATGAGAACCATTTCACCTGTGAGACAGTAGAGGTCCAGGAACTGAAGTCAGTAGAGCAGGATGAATGTTGTGTGGTCCACAGCAATGATCAGTAAGCAATACTTTATGGAGTTAATCTTTCAAATGCTAAGATTGATCTGGTGTGTGAAACACATTGGCATCACTCCTGGGATTGTTAGCAGTCACCTGCAATTTGAAATGGAGTTACACAGGGAACCATTAAAAAGACATAAATGCTACAAACACTTACATAATACAGTTTTCATTGCTAACATGATAATTACATCAGACAATGAGCAAGAGTCTTCTTGGTTGGGCTAGTTATCTGGCTAATAAATTCTAGTCAATCTCAAGTAACAATTTTAACCTTACAAAAGTTCTAGTGTCTCCTGGGGTCTCCTAGGCATTTTGGTTTGTATTGAGTGGGGAGCGGGGAAACTGCAGCGAACTGCAGCTTTGGCAGAGGTTTTAGCTCATAGTGTGGGAAAAATCTAAAATCATGTTGCTGGTGATGGATTTTTGTGCCACTCTCTCCAATCTAGAGATTAAGATATATCCTGTGTGTTGTCAACCCCAGATTTCTTGGAAGATCTAAGCAGGACATCAAAATGGCTTTGCCCAGGAGTATTCTGGTTTTAAAAAAAAGACTGCATCCTTGTAATGGACGGATGATTTTTTTCTAGTGCAGTATCCCAAGTTTCATTTCCTAATATAGGCTTCCAGGTCCTATGGCTTTCTATTTACAGTTAAGATGATTATGAAACATACTGTTAAGCCATAAAAAGAAGTGAGGTCAGTCAGATAGAGGAAGTCACATGTTTGTCAGAGGAACATTTTGGGGAAGGAATATGCTACTGTTCTGATCATAATGTTATTTTGAAACATTTTTTCTTTTTAATTTATAAAGTAATCACATGTTAAAAATGATCTGTAAGGCACAATGCAAAGATGATTGAGAATAATTTGGGACAAGGGGTAGAATGGCACAAATATTTCTCTGTTTATCCCTTGTAGAATTTTACATAATTTGTTGGCTTGAGTATGGTGAATTGTAGCCTACGTCCTTCTTTGTAATTTCATGAAATGGAGAAAGCATCCTATCTAGAGCACCCACGAAAACCTCCCATGAGTTTTAGTTTAGCTCGGAAATTCAAATTTGATTTTTGGTATTTTCTCATCTCCTCGGGGAAACAAAGCGTCATAGTTACATGAAACACAGAATGGGGGGTAAAATGAACAATTTATGTGGATCCTGATGGTTTTCTTTAAAGTAAAGCATCTTTCATACACTGAAGTCCTCTGTAAGTTACTTCATTCTGTAGAAAATTTCATGAGTATAGAGTAATTTCTAGAATAGCCAACTTGAGCAAATGCTTTCTAACAGCACAAAATTCCATTTGACTAAAAAAGTGCTTGTTGAGATAAGCCACACCATCTTCTTTCCAGCTCTCTTTGGAAAACTGAGTGAATAATCAGTAAGCCCACTGGGAAACTCAATTTTAGCTGAGGACATCCAGAATATCCACTTATGTACCAGGTGAGAAAACCAAGACGATGCAGTAGGGGAAGTAAGTTTTTTGCTAGAAAAATCTACTCGTAAGTGGATAATTGATGTAGGAGGACTGAGAAGGGACAGAAAAGACCATGATTTTAAAAAGACAATACAGAGAAGAAGGAAAAGAAAATTTATTTCCAGTTCTATTGAAATATAATTGACATATAACATTTATTTGTTACACAACATAATGGTTTGATATATGTATGTTGCTAAATGATCACCACATGAAGTTTAGTTAACATCCATCACCTCACATAGTTACAATTTTTTTTCTCATGATGAGAACTTTTAATATGTAATCTTAGAAACTTTCAAATATGCAATACAGTATTGTTAACTGTGGTCACCTTGCTATACATTACGTTCCCAGAACTTATTTATCTTATAACTGGATTTTGTACCTTTTGACAACCTTCACTCATTTCCCCTACCCTCAGCCCCTGCCTCTAGCAACCACCAATCTGTTCTGTTTCTATGAGTTTAGTTTTTTAGATTCCATATATAAGTAAGATTATACAGTATTTGGTTTTCTCTGACTTATTTCACTTAGCGTAATGCCCTCAAGTTCCATCCATGTTGTCGCAAATGGCAGGATTCCTTTTCTTTATGGCTAAAATCTTCCATTGTATTTATATCCCACTTTTTAAAATCCATTCATCCATCCATGGACACTTAGGTTGTTTCCAGGCCTTGGCTATTGTAAATAATGCTGCAGTGAACATAGGGGAACAGAAATCTCTTTGAGTTGGTGATTTCATTTCATTTGGATATATACCCAAAAGTGGGATTGCTGGATCATATGGTAGTTCTATTTTAAATTTTATGAGTAACCTCCATGCTATTTTTCATACTGGCTGCATCAATTTACATTGCCACCAATAGTGCACAAGGGTTTCCATTTCTTCACATCCTCACCAACACTTACCTCTTGTCTTTTTGATGATAGCTATTCTTACAGATGTGAGGTAATATCCCATTTGGTTTTGATTTCATTTCTCTGATGATTAGTGATGTTGAGTACCTTTTCATGTACCTATTGGCCATTTGTATGTCTTCTTTGGAAAAATATCTATTCATTTTCTCTGCTCATTTTCTAAATTGAAATTTTTTTTTTGCTGCTGAGTTATATGAGTTGTATATTTTGAATATTAATCCCTTATCAGATATATGCAAATATTTCTCCCATTCTCTAGGTTGTCTTTCCATTTTGTTAATGTTTTCCTTTGCCGTGCAGAAGCTTTTTAGTTTGATGTCATCCACATGTTTATTTTTTCTTTTATTATCTTTGCTTTTGGTGTCATATCCAAAAAAATCATTGCCAAGATTGGTATCAAGGAGCTTAGCCTCTATGTTTTCTTCTAGAAGTTTTATGGCTTCAGCTCTTATGTTCAAGTTTTTAGTTCATTTTAAGTTGCTTTTTGTGTGTGGTGTAAGATAGGGGTCCAGTATCATTCTTTTTCATGTGACTGTCTAGTTTTCCCAACAACGTTTATTGAAGAGACTATCTTTTCTCCATTGTATATTCTTGACTCCTTTGTTAAAAATTAATTGACAATATATACGTGGGTTTATTTCTGGACTCTCTATTCCATTGATCTATATGTCTGTTTTTATGTCAACATTGTACTGTTTTTATTACTATGGCTTTGTGATATAGTTTGAAATCAGGAAGTGTGATGCCTCCAGCTTTGTTCTTTCTCAAGATTGCTTTGGCTATTTGGGGGTGATTTGTGATTCCATAAAAGTTTTAAGATTGGTTTTTCTATTTCTGTGAAAAATACCATTGGAATTTCGATAGGGATGGCACTGAATATGTAGATTGCTTTGGGTAGTATGGACATTTTGACAATATTAAATCTTTCAATCCATGAACATGGGATACTTTTCTATTTATTTATGTCTCCTTCCATTTCTTTTATTAATGTATTATAGTTTTCAGTGAACAGACCTTTCACCTCCCTGGTTAAATTTATTTCTAGAGATTTTACTCTTTTTCATGCAGTTGTAAATGGGATTGTTTTCTTAATTTCTCTTTCTGATAGTTTGTTGTTAGTGTACAGAAACACAACTAGTTTTTGTGCATTGATTTTGTATCCTGCAACTTTACTGAATTTGTTAGTTCTAACAGTTTTTTGTGGAGTCTTTAGAGTTTTCTACAAATAATATCATGTTATCTGCAAATAGATAGTTTACTTCTTACTTTTTTATTTGGATGACTTTTATTTTTTTGTGTATGTCAAATTGCTCTGACCAGGACTTCCAGTAGTATGTTGAATAAAGTGGCAAGAATGTCATCCTTGTCTTGTTCCTGTTCTTAAAGGAAAACCTTTCAACTTTGCACCATTGAGTATGATGTTAACTCTGGGTTTGTCATATATGGCCTTTATTATGTTGAGGTGTGTTCCCTCTATACCCACATCTGTTGAGAGTTTTTATCATGAATGGTGCTGAATTTTGTCAAATACTTTTTCTGCACCTACTGAGATTATCATATGATTTTTATCCTTCATTTTTATATTGTGATGTATTGTATTGATTGATTTGTGCATGTTGAACCATCCTTGCATTCCTGGAATAAATCCTGCTTAATCATGTCATATAATCCTTTTAATGTATTGTTTAATTTGATTTGCTAATATTTTGTTGAGGATTTTTGCAACTATGTTTATCAGGAATATTGGCCTGTAATTTTCTTTTTGTGTGGCGTCCTTGTCTGGTTTTGGTATCAAGGTAATGCTGGCCTCATAAAATGAGTTTGGAAGGGTTCCCTCATCTTCTGTTTTTTGGAAGAGTTTGAAATGAACTGGCACTAATTCTTCCTTAAATGTTTGGTAGAATTCACCAGTGAAGCCATCTGGTCCTAGACTTTTCTTTGTGAGTGGTCTTTGATTACTGATTCAATCTCCTTTCTAGTAATTAGTCTGTTCAGATTTTCTAATATTACTTCATGATTCAGTCTTGGTAAAATGTACATTTGTAGGAATTTATGCATTTCTTCTAGGTTGTCCAATTTATTGGCATAAAATTGTTCATACTAATATCTTATGAATCTTTGTATTTCTGTGGTATCAGTTGTAATGTTTCTCCTTAAATTTCTAATTTTATTTATTGTAGTCCTCTCTCTCCCCTTCCTCCCCCCCCTTTTTTTTGTGAGTTTACTGAAAGGTTTGTCTATCTTTTCAAAAAAACAGCTGTTAGTTTTATTGATCTTTTATTATCTTTTTAATCTATATTTTACTTCTTTCTGTTCTGATCTTTATTTCCTTCCTTATACTAACTTTGGGCTTTGTTTGTTCTTCTTTTTCTAGTTCCTTGAGGTGTAAAGTTACCTTGTTTATTTGAGCTCTTTCTTTTTTCTTAATTTGGATGTTTATCCCTATGAACTTCCCTCTTAGAACTGCTTTTGGTGTATCCCATAATTTTTGGTTTGCTGTGTTTCTATTTTCATTTGTCTCAAGATATTTTTTTATTTATCCTTTGATTTCTTCTGTAACCCATTGGTTGTTCAGTAGCATGTTGTTTAATCTTCATGTATTTGTGAATTTTCCAGTTTTCTTCTGTAATTGATTTCAGGTTTCATACTTGATATGATTTCAGGCTTTTTAAAATATTGAGACTTGTTTTACGGCCTAACATATCTATCATGGATAACATTTCATGTATGCTTGAGAAGAAAGTGTACACACTGCTGTTGGATAGAATGTTTCATAAATATCTGTTAAGACCATCTGGTCTAATGTAGTTTAAGTCTAGTGTTTTCTTGTTGATTTTCTTTTTGGATGATCCATCCATCGAAAGTGGGAGTATTGAAGTCCCCTACTATTATTATTGTATTGCTGTCTATTTTTCCGTTTAGGTCTATTAGTATTTGCTTTATATAGTTAGGTGCTTCTATGTTGGGTGCATAAATATTTACAAATTTTATATCCTCTTGTTGAATTGATACCTCTATCATTATATAATGACTTTTTTTTGTCTCTTGTTAGTCTTTGGTTTAAAGTCTATTTTTTCTGATATAAGTATAGCTATCCTTGCTTTCTTTTGGTTTGCATTTGAAGGAACATCTTTTTTCACCCCTTCATTTTCAGTCCTTAAAGTGAAGTGAGTCTCTTGTAGGCAGCGTATAGTTGGGTCTTGTTCTTTTATCCATTCAGCAAATCTATGTCTTTTGATTGGAGAATATAGTCCATTTATATTTAAAGTAATTATTTATAGGTATGTTCTTATTGCCATTTTGTTAATGGATTTCTGGCTGTTTTGTATTTCCTTTGTTCCTGTCTTCTCTTGTTCTCTTTCTTTGTGATTTGATGATTTTCTGTAGTGGTATGCTTAGATTCCTTTCTTTTTATATTTTGTGTATCTACTATAGGTTTTTGCTTTGTGGTTACCACAGGCTTATAAAAAACATCTTATATTTATAACAGTCTATTTTAAGCAGATAACAACTTAACTTCAAATGCATACACAAGGCCTACATTTTTACTCTCCTCCTGCACATTTCATGTTTTGATGTGACAATTTACATCTTTTTACCTTATGAATCCATTAACAAATCATTGTAGTTATAGTTATTTTTAATACTTTTGTCTTTTAACCCTCATACTAGATTTATAATTTGTTTACCCACCACCATTGCAACATTAGAATATTTTGAATTCAACTATATATTTATCTTTACCAGTGAGACTTATACTTTTGTATATTTTCTTGTTACTAATTAACATCCTGTCATTTCAGCTTGAAGAAGTCCCTTTAACATTTCTTGTAAGGCTGGCCTAGTGATAGTGAGCTCCTTCAGCTTTTGCTTATCTGGACAACTCTTTATCTCTCTTTCAATTCTGAATGACAGCTTTGCTGGGTAGATTCTTCTTGGTTGGCAGTTTTTTCCTTTCAGCACTTTAAATATATCATGCCACTCCCTTCTAGCCTGCAAAGTTTCTGCTGAAAAATCTACTGCTAGTCTTTTAGGGGCTCCTCTGTATATAACAAGCTGATGTATTTTTTTATTGAAGTGACATTGGTTTAAAACATTATATAAATTTCAGGTGTACATTGTTACATGTTAACTTCTGTATAGATTACATTGTGTTCACCACCAAAAGTCTAGTTGTCATCCATCACTGTACACATGTGCCCCTTTACCCTTTTCACTTCTCCCCACCTCCTTCCCCTCTGATAACCACTAATCTATTCTCTGTATCTATGGGTTTATTTGCTTGCTATCTTTCACATATGAGTGAAATCATGTGGTATTTGTCTTTCTCCATCTGACTTATTTTGCTCAGCATAATACCTTCAAAGTCCATCCATGCTGTCACAAATGGCAAGATTTCATCTTTTTTTATGGTTGAGTAGTACTCCATTGCATATATATACATATATATATATATGTATATATCACACCTTCTTTATCCATTCATCTGTTGTTGGGCACTTAGGTTGTTTCTAAGTTTTGGCTGTTGTGAATAATGCTGCAATGAACATACAGGTGCATACAGTATGGAGACACCTCAAAAAATAGAATGATATGATCCAGCTATTTCACTTCTGGGTATTTATCCAAAGAACATGAAAATACTAATTTGGAAAGATTTATGCATGTCTTGCTGTTTTTAAGATTCTCTCCTTGTCTTTAACTTTTGACAGTTTAATTATAATGTGTCTTGGTATGGTTCTTTTTCAATTCTTCTTCTTTGGGACTCTCTGAGTTTCCTGGATCTGGATGTCTGTTTCTTTCCCCAGGTTAGAAAAGTTTTCAGCCATTATTTCTTTGAATAAGCTTTATTCCCCTTTCTCTCTCTCTCTTCTCCTTCTTCAACTCCTATAATGTGAATATTGGTCTACTTAATATTGTCCCATATGTTCTTTAAGCTATCATTATGTTTTTTCATTTTTGCTCCTCTGGATAAATTTCATTGGCTGGTCTTTGCATTCACTGATTCTTTCTTTGGTTTGATCTAGTTTGCTTTTGAACCACTCTACAGAATTTTCAGTTCAGTTATTGTATTCTTCAGCTTTGTTGTTTCTGTTGGGTACATTCTTATCTTTTCTATCTCTTTGTGAAATCCTCACTTTGTTCATGCAGTGTTTCCCTGCTTCAGTAAGCATCTTTCTTACCAATTATTTTGAACTCTTTATCAGGTAAATCACTTATCTGCTTTTCATTAAGGTCTGTTTCTAGAGTTTTATCTTGTTCTTTTGTTTGGAGCACATTCTTTTGTTTTTTCATTTTCCTTGATTCTCCATGTTGGTTTCTGCACATTAGGTAAAATAGTCACTTCCCCTAGTCTTGACAGAGTAGTCTTGTGTAGGAGATGAACCTTATCATTCAGCCTAGTACATGATCTTGGTTATCTCTCAAACCTTTGTGATTGTCCAAGCTGCCTTCTTTGTTCCTAGTGGCTCCCAGTAGTTGAGGGTGTACCAAGACCTGTAGGTGTCCCAATGGGGAGGATCTCAGTCAGCACCTAGATGCAGGCTGACTGGATATGAGGCCCTCAGGCAGCAGCTTTTAAAGTATGCAAATAGGCCTGTTTCAGGGAAAGACTGAGAGACAGCCTTTCTGTCTGTCCTCTGTGTGCTAAGTCCTGGGGGAATAGCTGGTTAAGAACTGCTTTGTTTGCTACAGTCATGTGGGACCTGTGAATGCAAGCCCTGCTGGCCACCAGAGACAGGCATTTGAGGCGTGTGTCCCCTTGTGGCAGCCATAAAAACTGGGGTGCCAGACGTGTGCACCAGCTCCCTTCAGGGAGACACTGGTGTCCTCTTGTGGACCAGAGAGTGAACATAGAGATATTACCCCCTGGCCTCCCTATTCTCTGGGGAGGATCACCATTAGCCCCTAGATGTGTACTAAATCAGAAGCCTGACCCTCAAGCCTCTTTCAAAGAAAGACTGGGAGATGGACATTTCTGTCTGTTCCCTCTGTGCTGAGCCCTGGGGGGATAGCCTCAGTGAGTCCTTACGACTTGCCAAGAATTGTTTCTCTGTTTGCTATGGTCTTGTGAGTCTCATGGACACAAGCCCCATTGGCTTTCAGAGCTAGGTGTTCTGGGGGCCTGTCCTTCAGGTTGAAGTTTTAAAAGTTGGGATACTATATGTTGGGCTCAAACCCTTCACTTCTCAGGGAGAAGCTGGGAGTCGGGAGTTCCGTCTTGATTGCATGTTGCTGTGCCGGGGCTGAGGTTTATGGCAAGAGTGTGTCTCAGCCTCTTCTACCCATTTTCATGTGGGTTCTTGTTCACCTGATGTATATGAGTCTCTCAGCCAGTTTCTGGATTTCTTTCAGAGGGAATTGCTCCAAGTGTAGCTGTAGTTTTGGTGTGTCCGTAGCAGGAGGTAAGTTCAGGAGCCTCCTGTGTGGCCTTCTTGGACCAGAACTCTGAAAATTAATGAAAATCAAAGAAAGGAGTTTTGTTGGACCTTCTAATGGAAATAAAAATGAATCCATTATATAGACGTTTTGTGAGAAATGCTTAAAAAGAACAATTATTGGCACAGAATTACTATTAACAGAAGGACTAATAGCAAAATGTACATTGTAGTATTAATAGCAGTTATAGCAGCAAGATATACTCCAGTTATCTCTGCTTAGGTCCATACTTTGTTGTGTATAAAGCAATTATTTTGGTTATTTTTTTCCCTGAACTATTAGATATTGGTATTCATATGTAAAATTCCTATTCATCCTTCAAGGCCTAATTCCAAATGATACCTCCTCTCTTGCCTTCATCAATCTAATCCAGGTCCTTCCCGCTTAGAAATTCTTATGCATTTTCTATTACAGTGCTCAACTTTTTGTGTTATAATTAATTGTTTATATGTCTTAGTATTCCTCATATCTTATGTCGTGTTTATGACATGTCTTCATGTTTGTATCTTCAGTATTTGGACAGTATGTGGGACATTGAGTTGCCCAATAAATGTTCATTGGTTAACTAAAAATGTTGAAAAAGGACTCTTCTCTAGACTGGCACTTAATTTTTAAAGTAATTCTCTTTTTGACTCAGTCATTTGATCAGTGAATGAATATTGATTAAGTACCTCGAAATTTCAGGCACTCTGCTACTCTGGTGTTCACCATTAGTATCTTTGACTTTTTTCTCATCAATTCCATTTGTTTTTTCCTTCCATGGTTCTTTTATTGGAAAATACTGAGCTGTTCATTTGCACTTTGTAATTTCCCTTATTCTCTTTACAAGTTTGCATTAATAAGTATCTCCAAAAGGAAAATAAAAGCTAATACTTTTCTCTAAGAATAAGTATTGGTACTTAAAATTTCCTTACTATTATCTTCTATGTATATGTGCGTGTGTGTTTGGATATTTTATCTTGTAATATCCACAAGAACTGAATCTGCTATAATTAGATGTAAGATTCTGGGTCTTTAGATAAGGGTGAAGCTTGATGTGTAAGAAAAAAACGTTCATAGCCATTAATTCATTTATTAATTCATTCATTGAACAAAGACGTATTAGTGCCTTACTATTTGTAGAGACTGTAAGCATGCGGAAGATCTGGGGTTTACCCTCAGAGATCACTTTAATTCCCTGCCTCTCCCTCTTTTAGCAATAATGGAGTATGTAATAATTTTGGTAATATTTATTTCTTTTCTCATTCCTTTGGCTTTCATACATCTCTTCATAAGTGGAAAATATTTAGAATTTATTGTTTTCATAACTGAGTCCTAGAAGGAACTTTGAGTCTTCTTTTTAGCTGTCACATACAAGGCAAAGCAAAGCCTCCAGTTCCTGTAAGGAGAGGGAAGTTTATTCTATGTACCTTTTAGTATCTGTATGTTGTTAATTGGTGGGAGCCCCTAGAATATTTGGGAAAGTGCTCACAGTTTCCTGCATGTTTGCCAACATATTTCTGACTTCCTTATATGCTTACCATGCAATGCAAAATCAGCCATTTTTCAGTCTAGTCAAGAGAATATTTGTAGTTCCTAAGCCATTAATTGCATTCAATTTTCACTTGGCTTGATTAATGTTCTACATTGATGACCATCTCAGGAGTAAATACTAATTGCCTAGTCTGGCACATAGTGATTTCTAAGGGATTTTACTTATCCCTATAAATAATTATTCTGTTATATATGTTATTGAATTTTGAACCATTCGAATACGTGAGCAGAGTGTTTTTAAATTAGTCCATTAGAATTGATTCTAACTTGTATTGAGTAAAACTCCAGTTATACAGCAATTCAACAACTTCAGGTGCCAAAAACCATTTAAAGTTTTTGGCCAAAAGAAATATATTTATCCCATTTAAAATAAATCAAAAACTTATTTTTAATAGAATTCTATTAAAAAATTCCTAGCAATCACTTTCTATTATTTTAATTATCTTAAAGATATTTATAAAAATATGGTTGTGTCTTTAAAAATTATTTATGCCTGTAGAATTGCTATCTTTGATAGTGGGATCTAGAATTTGCTCACTGTCCTTTAAGTGAGTCAGATTAGCTCTACATCTCTTTGAAATAAAAATAACAGGCTAAAAAAATAAATATCCATTTTTCCAAGAACTAAGAGACGTGAATGTATAAGGTGTTTTTAGCTTTATAGATGCTGTACTGTAGCTTCACTGGGTATAAATTTGTAGATGCAGAGTACCTTTATTGACTATAAAAAATATTTTATTTTTAAGACCACTTATTTCATCCACCCCAGCGTTATTTGGCACATACTACAAGCTAAGTATAGTGCTAGGTAATAGTGATAAAATGATAAACAAAAATAGACGTGGTTTCTACTTTCATGTTGCTTAAAGTCTGATGAGCAAGCCAGGAATTAATCAAATAATCACAAACGTAATTGCAAAATTACAGCTGTGACACATGCTATAGAGGAGGTGGGCATGAGAGTCCACAGTAGAGAGATTTAACAACATGGAAATTGCTATGGTCTGAATGTGTGTGACCCCCCAAATTCATATGTTGATACCTAATCTCCAATGTGATGATATTTTGAGGTGGGGCCTTTGAGAGATGATTAGGTCATGATGTTGGAGTCCTCATGAACAAGATTAATGCCTTTCTAAAAGAGGCCCCAGAGACATCCACTGCCCCTCCCTTATGTGAGGACATAGCAAGAAGATGGGCATTAATGAGGATGCAAGCTCTATCAAACACTGAATTTGCCAGTGCCATGAATTTAGACTTTCCAGCTTCCAGAACTGTGAGAAATAAATGTTTTTTTATTTATAAGCCACACAGTTTATGGTACTTTTGTTATAGCAGCCCAAACAGACTAAGACAGAGGTCAAGGAAGGCTTCTAGGAGGAAGCATCACTTACACTGAGATCCCAAGAATTAATAGGCTTTAATCCATGAAGAAGGAAGGAAGAACTGCAAGCTGAGGGATGGATGCTGCAAAAATGTGTGATGAGAGATCATGGCAATTAAATTACAATTGCTTATTAATGAAGCACATGAAATTGCTGATATTTGACCATTGTGATATGTAAAATGGCAATTTCATAGGCTTCAACCTTATTAATGTGACAAGTATGGAAGAATTAACATACAAAAGATCATATTTAGGAAAGCTCTGTTGCTGTTATTAGGCCTCTCTATTACTTTCTAGAAGAAAGAAAAAAAAAATCAAGGTAAAGTAATTATGTATAACTCCACAGGTGTAGTTATAACAAGAGGAAGATTGGTCAGTTTTTATCTTTTCTTTTTTAATTAATGACAGAATCAACCAACTACCTTTAAACTACTCAAGGTGGGCACAGTTTGGATATAAGCAGAAATGCCTTTAAGGACCTCGCAAAGTTGTAACTACAAAATTCATATAAGTTTTGAACTGAAAGTAGAAAGATAAATGTCTCAATTAGATGGAATGAAGTCCCTCTGGTGGCTGGGGGATGGACTGTATAATCACGTAATTAGATAATCCCTTCTGCTGATTGTCTCATTTCCTCTCTCAAAAACTTTAATGATCTTATTGCTTTTTAAATATTCTTTTCCAAGTGCCTCCTGTCTCAACAAAATGTTGTTTATTTGCCATCCTTGTAACAATCTCTACCTGGTGAAGCGAAGTGAGGGGTGGTGTGGGGTAGGGGAGATGGTGGCAGGGTGCTGGGGAAGAGACTAGAGGGTTTATATCCTTTTTCCCTTACACCATAGATTCCTAGAAAAATTATGTTCCCATGACTTAATATGCAGTGCTCTACAGCAAATGTTTACACTAGAATGTAACATAAAATACAATCATTGGCCTTGATAAACCGCTGACTCGTTCTTCTGTGCAATAAGACCTCTCCCAGGAGCCGATACGTTTTTATTTCTTTAAAATCTTGTACAGGGTAATGTCCCACAAGTCCATGAAGACTGAGGCTTCATGAAAATGGTTTAGCTTTAATTAAACAACTTTCCACAAATTAATCTGACCCATTTTGACAATATGCGTCATAGATACTCTATACTTGGTAATTATCCATTAATGATAGATAATTTACATTAATGACAGTAACTAATACTAATTATATACAGCCAAAACAAGTATTTAGTTTACCTTTTGTTTGGTAATTCTCTGGAATCTAAAAGTGAAATGAATGTGGAAAAAATTTTCCCTGATGTTTATATATTTCAATTCTCATACTCTGGCTTGCTCTCTCATAGACTTTACTAGATATTAATTCCTATTGCAATTCCCATTACAATCTGATTTTTGCCTACAGTATTCTACTAAACTGTTGTAATGAAGGTTAACAATGATGAAAGGCAACACAATGAAAGTTTAATTTACTAAAACTCCTAGAACTTACTATTAGCCTTCCTTATCCTATATGAATAGTATTTGCCCTAGGTCACCATACCTTGCTTTTGGAAACATTTTCCTCTACTTGACTTCCACAACACTGATCTCTCCTGAATTTCTTCCTAGCTTTGACTGTTTTCTAATCTTTCTCACTTAAATTCTCTCTCTTCCACTTCCCTTTTGAATAGTCATATGATGCAGAAATCTATCGATTATATGTTCTTTTTTTTGTGGTCTTTTCTAACAAATTCAATTATTTCCTATATACTAACAACTCTAATGCCTTACCTTCCAAGTCTGGTCTTTCTATTGAACTACAGATCTATATTTCCTATTGAAAATATCAACTGTGTGCTGTAGGTGAAAATATTTGTTGAAAACGTATCCTTTTCCTTAAGCCTGTCTCCTGACTGTTTTTCTAAGTACAAATTGTAAACCCAAAAGTTTTATAAGCCAGAAGCAATAGGGAATCCTTGATTACCTCTTTTGCTAATTGCTCTTGCCCTCATCCAGCTAAGAACAAATATATTCTCAAGCATGCAAAAACTCAGGTTTATGGCACCCAGGAGTCCTTGAAAAATAAAACTATTTGACTACAAACTCAGCCAACCAAGAGGCAAATCAAAATCAGGTTCTCAGGAATAATGAAGCCATAAAGAAAAATGCTAAAATTCTATCTAAGACTAAATAATAATGAAAATAATCCATAAGAAATATAAAGGACATCAATCTAGACAAAGTATCAAATGCTAATATAACGTAATGGGGTATGGAAATAGGATGAGAAAGTGGGAGAAAATATAAAAGTATATTTTCCTATAGTTTATAGTTTTATGTTTAAAGGATTTTTTTAGAGTTGATAAAGAAGTATATGTTTGCTTATATGATTTGAAGTGTTAATAGTATCCATTAGAAAATTAAGAGCAGACTGTAAGTCTTCTATGTAATTTGATGGGGAAAAAATCACATTCAAAAGAGATAATATAGACCATGTCCCAAATATTAGAAAAAAATAGTAAAAATTTAAAACACAAAATGATCAAAAATGAATACATTCAGTCAAACGCATTTGTTTATGACAATAAATGTAAATAAGAGAAATCATCCATTAAAGAAAAAGTCTCCCAGATTGAATAATAAATCCAATTATATATTATATAAAAAGATTCATAAAAAATATTATTCCAGAATGACTGAGCAAGATGCTTTAAAAATTTGATAAACCTTAATATCTATTCCTGAAATTTTTAAAAGTTATTTAAAACTCTAAGTAAAATAAGAATAGAGGGAAATTTTCCTACAGTGATTTTGTTTAAAGCCAAATGAGACAACTAAAAGCATTTTCATTAAAGCTGGCAATAAAACATGAGCCCAGTATCGCCACCATATTTAACCTTGTTCTAGATGTACTGACCAATACAATTAGACATGCAAATAGAATTAGTATAAATATTTTAAAAAAATTAAAATATTTATTTTATATATAAAAACTTAAAAATTAACTTTAAATCAATTTAAAATGAGAGTTCAACACAGTGGCTGCTTAAACTTTTAATGTATAAAGTAAATATTAATATATAAATAAATAATATACAAAAATATCTTTCTCATATACAAGCATGTAAGCAAATAAATTGGAAGGAGGGACAAAAAGAAAATATTCTATCTATGCTAGCTGTAAAGAGACAAATACTGTTCCAGTTATCCATTGCTGTATAACAAAACACCTCAAAACTTAGTGGCCTAAAACAACATATTTCTTACTATCTTTTGTGGTTTTATGTTTGACTGGGCTCAGCTGGGTAGTTCTCCTTCCCTTCTAAATAATGGCTTCTTAGGTAGCACTCTCAGTAGACTTTAGGAAGCTCAGTCTGCAGTGGTCTAAGTGCTTAACAAAAACATTGAGACGTGAGCCATTACAGCTATAATAGTAATTTTAACAAATAGTAATTGTCAGTGTATAATGTGCTGGGCACTGTGTTAAGTCTCTAACATTTAAAAATCTTAATTGAGTCACGTTGACTGTATAAGGAAAGTGCTACCATCTCCATTGTGCTAATTGACCCACAGGTACACAGTTAATGGTGGAGCTGGGGTTTGAACCAAAGCCAGACCGCTTAACTACTGCTCTTTGAGGCCTCGTTTCACCATATTCATTACCACATTTTGAGAAGAGAAAGCCAAGATCAAGATATGCAACCCCCCAGGAGATGCCCAGTTACAATTAGGGGAAGCTTTGAGGGTGGTTGGACACCTTACAATAATGGATTATTTTTACATTATTGTGACTCTATTCTTTTCAGTTTCTAGTCTGGTATGGCCAAGAAAGCATAATTTGTATGTCTCGTCTCCTGATTTTATTCTCATTTCACAAATCACCTGTAAACAGGTTCTTGAATGGGACATTACCCCCTCTTCTTGGAGCCGTAGCTGAAGCACCAAAGCTGTATCAAGGACTTCTGTATTATAAAGACGGCTACTGGGCACATCACAAGTCTTAATGAACTGGCAGAACTGGCCTTATGTAAACGTTCACCCACCCCCACCCTCATGCCCCTGCTATCCCAATCCCTTTAGGCAGAAAGGACTAGAGAAATTCTGCCTCAGTTATTTAAAAATATGTTTGCCCTTCAGCTAACACCAGAGAATCCAGAATCAAACGGGCAAGGAGGCAGAACAGAGGTGTTTGATGCTTTTGCTTAGTTTATGCCATAAATATGCAACCTCTGTGTATCTCTTTCCCAATTTCTTCTTGTCTATTTCTGACAAACAGTTGAGTAGAACATTTTTTTATATCATACCATCTGAAAATAACATTTTATAATTGGAATATAGAATGAAATTTCATTTTCTTCCAAAGTCCAACTGAAAGATTTAAATATATCAGTCAGGACCTCTGTTGCAAGTATCAGAAAATCTCACTCAAGTGGACATAAGCTAAAAGGAAGTGTTTGTTTTGAATAACTGAATATTATAGGTGTGTGGAGCCAAATTCAGATATGATGTGATCTATATGTTCATGCAACTGTTCTTTTTCCAACTCTGGCTCTGACCTATTGCATGGGTGCTTCTTCCTTAAGATCTGCAGAATCCTAGTAGCTCCAGCTTTACATTCTTCCAATCTCACAGTCCCCAATAAGGGAGTCTTTCTCAACTGGAATTTAAATGTGAGAGATTTAAATGCTGATGCCTTAAGACATTCGTTTTCTCAAGGCAATGGAAATATTGCACACAAACAATTAACATTCTTCCTTGGCATCTTGGGTAGTAATAGTGGGGTACTATCTTTAGAAGAATTGAGAAAGTAGTCATTGAAATCATTTTCTATGCTTTGATTCAGATGAGGAACACTAGGTGAGAAAGGCTGAGGGAGCTCTAAAAATATCTGGATCTAGCTCTTAATGTTTTGAGATATGCCAAATAATCTTACATGATTCAGTCATTATGGCAGAACGATGAAATACACAGATTGACCAGGTCTAACTCATAAATGCACATGAAAGTCATAGACTGAGTGGCTTAAACTACAGAAATTTATTTCCTCACAGTTCTGGAGGCATGACGTCCAAGATCTGAATGGTGGGGTTCTGGTGACAGCTCTCTACCTGGCTTGCAGATGGCAACCTTCTCTCTGTGTCTTCACATGGCAGGGAGAGAGATCTCTCTCTCCCTTCCTTTTCCTATATGGACACTAATGCCACATGGAGGACCCCACCCTCATGACCTCGTCTAAACCTAATTCCCTTCCAATGGCACTACTTCCAAACACCATCCCATTGGGGGTTAGGGCTTCAATATATGAATTTTTGGGGCACACAAACATTCAGTCCCTAACAGTCTGAAAGGATCAAATCTAGTCATCATATACAGGTTGTGAATGAAGAAATAATGGTTCTAGGAAAGAAATACAAGGCCTTATTAACCAGAGAAGGGAAAAAGATGCTGCAGGCTAAATAGAACAATAAATCTTTACCACAACATACTTAGACACACTCATTGTCTTTAAATTTACTTCTTTTGTAAGCTTTTTTGTTCTGCCAATTTATAGTGCAGTATTGGTTAGAAATTTCTTTCTAAATCATGAGCTATTTTAAGTGCCTTGCCCACTGATGAGTTTTCCTGCTATGGTTTTAATATTACATGTTCCAGTAACAGTTTACATTAGCAATTACGGCAAAATATTGTCTTTAGTGATTTGAGACTATATAACATAACAAACATAAACTATACTAAGTAAACTGTAATAAGAAATAACTTGCAAATAATGCCAACGCTTTTAATTGGTAAAATACATGATATATATGTTTTCCTTGAAGAGAGGGGCAAAGAACAACATTCTTTTTCTGTTGATAAATTGCACCGTTTTTCTTTCTTTTTCTTTTCAACACTCCCACATATTTCCTTTCACTTCATGTCAGATGCAATTTCTCAAGCTGAACAGGAGTAAATTCTATTCATTTCCACATTGTCACTCCTGTTCAGTGTGGTTATAAATGAAATTAAAGCGTATTGTACAACTGACCCCCACATGTACTACAATGCCATAAAATGATTTCAATACACAGAAACAATGATATAATATTTAGGCCTTATATGATTTTTTATTCTCACATGGGCACACGTAAGATATTCCTTACTCTAGGGAAAAATGTGAAAAAGGACTCAACCAAATAGTAGAAGACAGAAGTAAATTGAAAAAGAATATACACCAATAATCTTAAAAATCTAGGCAAGGAAAAATGCTAGAATGCTGCATTCTTCCTATATGTAATCCAAAGAGACTTAACCATGGTGCATCACTTGATTCATTCAGCCATGTGTAATAGGTCAATTAAAATGAATACATTCACAAATTCTCATAAGAACAAATATTTAGTCTGATGTGTATCCTTATCCAACTGATCTGTTACTACTGCATAAATAAAACAAAAATAGGGAAAGGCAAAGAGCAAACCATGAGAATTTATAGATCAGCAAGTCTCCATTAATTATGGATCTGGTTTAGCCAATAGAACAGTAGATATAAAGAGTTCATACAGGTCGTGTTTTAGCTTTTTAAGCTAAGGTATAACGTGTTATTAATTTCTTTGACAAATACTTATGCATCTTCTATATTCTAAGTGCTATTCTAGGCACTAAGGATGTAGTGAGCAAAAGCCTCTCAAATCCCTGCTTTCATGGTGCTTAACTCTAGCTTGGGGAAACAGAAAATAAACCAAATATGTCACATCAATAGGAGTTAGTTGGTGAAAGGGGCTTAGGAGAAAAATAAAGCAAGAAAGGGGGATTTAGATTGTTGGGTGGATGAGGGGATTAATTTTAAATAAGGGGTCAGATAATATGCTGCCGGAAAGTGACATTGAAGGAAGAAATGAAAGAGATGAGAGGGTTGGCCATATGGATTTGTGGGGCAAGAAGTTTTGAGGAAGCGCAAAATCCTTGAAGTAAGAGCATTCTTGATGTGAATAAGGAACAGAAGTAAACAATTGTGGCTGGCATGGAATGAATAAGAGGAGAGTATTAGGAGATGGGAGGAAGTGATTATGGGCAACAAGATTATATAAGGCTTTGGAGATCATAGTATAGACTAATTCTCTGAGTAGAAGAAGGAGGCATTGGAAAGTTTCCATTCATAGGATTGACATGATCTGATTATGTTTTAATAAGATTGCTCTGACATGTAGAGAAAAGACTGAAGGGACAATGACAGAGAAATAGGGAAAAGCAAAGAGCAAGCCATGGCATTTAAAGATTAGCAAATCTCTCTTAACTTTGCAATAAACCAGGCTAGAGATGATAATGACTTGGAAGAGGGTGGTAGCAAGGGAGCCAGTGAGAAGTGGTCAGTCTGGATGTTTGGGGTGTAGAATCCAAATAATTTGCGGTTGGATTGGATGTCAGAGTGAAAAAAAACAAGAGTTGATTTCTCATCCTGAGATACTGAAAGATGGAGTTACAATTTATATAAACTGAAAAGACGATAGAGAAGTGGTTTGGGATGAGGAGAAACAGAAATCTTCACTTGGACATGATAAGTTTGAGATGCCCATCTGACATCTAATAGAGATACTGAGAAGGCAGTTGGATATATAAGTCTGGAATTTAGGGGGAGATCTAAGTTGCAGATATAAATTTTGGAGTCACTAGCAGATTGTTTTTAAGGTCGTGAAACTGGATGATATCACCAAGGGAATGAGTATATATAATGATAAGCAAAGATCCAAGAAATGATAAGCAAAGATCACTGTGGTCAGGGAAACAAGGTATAACCAGCAAAGGAAAGGAAGAATGAGAGACCAATGAGCAAAAAAGAAAGACCAGGAGAGTATGGAGTCATGGGAAACAAGTGGAGAATGTTTCTAGAGGGAAAGGATAATCAACTGTATTAAACACTGCTTATATACCGTGTTATGATAGAATTTAACACATATTGCCCTTTTAAATATAATGGACTTACTGATTGTTAGAAAAACATTAATTTTGAAATGGTTGGTTTTGTGGTTGTGCTGAATTGGAAATTCTGACATGGTTTCCTTTATGATTAATGGAATGCATTTATGAGATGGATTTGGGGGAATGTTTTCTTTTGAAAATAGAACCAAAGAAACTGACCCTTAAAGAGACATAATATTTGGGCATTAGTGTTATTAGTACCATCATCTAATCGAGGAAGTTAAGAACGTGTACAAATGTTAATGATTAAAAGACAAGTCTGTATCCAACACAACTTGATTGCAACAGCCATGAGATTATTATTTCTTGTGCAGCTTTAATAATAGGATATATTCATCATTTATCTGAAAAAAAGTGTTTTGTTATAGTCTTCTAGTTTTCCTCCTTATTCCACATATTTATAAGGACATACAGCTGCTTACAATAAAGACCGCATTTTTCCAGGTGTGCTTGCTGTCAGGTGTAATCTTATAATTAAGTTCTGGGCAATGGAACATAAGAAGAAGTACTCTATGCATCTTCTGGGAAGTATCTTCTGGGAAGTATCTTCTAAGGAGTGGGGCACATCCTTCCTTTTCCCTTCCATACAGACATAATGGCTGGAGCAAAAGAAGCCATTTTGGAACATCAGGTAACCTTTGGAATGGAAGCTATTCAAGACACAGAAATAAGAGGAAAAAAGCTGGAATCCTGAGTAATTTATGAATCAGAGCTGCTTTATGTAGATATCCTACATCAGGACTACTTCTAATTGAATTAGTTCCATTCTGGAATGGATACACAGATGTCACCATATGTTTGTATATATAATATGTTTAGAAAATAAACAGTGATTTGACTCAAGGTGATAATAACCCTATTCTTTTCATGTTAGTATATATAGCACCACAATATTATCTACAGACTAAAATTTTCTTGAGATTTCATTCATTTTTGGCCTTTTCTGGTAAAAGCTACGATCGGCTTTACTATAGGAACAATTACCCCTCAACTTTTCCTATTGACAAAGAGAAAATCCTGTCCTCTGTTGCATTTTATTGAATCTTCACAACCCAAATTCTCCTTTAGGCTATTTTAATATTTTAAAAACAAAAAGCTTGAAGTGAGATATACTTGAGGTAGAAACAGTAAAATTCCATGTAAGAGAGCCACAGGCTTTGGTCTCAAGAAAGTCACCATGTGGTTTAGAGTCTTGCTTCAACTTCTAGACCCATATCTAAAACTCCGGATATAGGAAAATTCAAAGGAAGTCCTTAAGTTTTCTGTGTATGTGTCATTATCTGTTGTGTCTTTATTAGGAGAGTTTCCTCTTCTCCACAAATAACTTTGTTTTAATATTCTCTTTCACTGGTAAAGTGGTTGTATCACCATCACCATCAAATGAGTTATTGACAATGTAAGGATGACCAGAAGTCAAGATATTATTAACCAGAGAAAGCACTCAGAGAAGCTGTAGCATCTCCAAAGCTTTTCCCTGTCTTTCCATCATTGTCTCACCTTGCCAAGTTGTGTACTGCCTGCCTCTGGGGCCACCATCCCATGTCTATAACCCTTTGGTTGTATCAAGTGTCATAAGATACTTAGCACCATACTCCATCTCTTTGAAAGGGGCATCAATGTAACTTGAAAATTCGTGGAAAATAAATGGCATGGTTATTACAAGCATGAGGAAATGTTATGCAAATGTGCTTGTTACCAATCTCTCTCTCTCTCTTTATCTTTCTTTCTCTCTCTCATATCCAGATGGGACCTTCAGAAAAAAAAAAAGGCAATTAAACCTCACTGTAACCAATGATTTGGTCTCATCTTTCAGTTATTTGGCTTTTGACCATTTTTATCATTAAAATCTCAGCTGAAACAAATCTCACCTCCAGAACAAGATGCCTATTTAAATTAATATCCTGACAAATTCTGTTGGAAAATATTGGTCATACTTATTAGCTGGATTCTATTTCAAAGTGCTGTCTCAAGGTTAATATTTCAAATTATGTGTAGCTCCTTCAGTTATGTAACTCGATATTCTAATCATTCAATGTATATTATCAGTATCTTTTATGAATTATTTTAATCTCTAAGCATGTATATGAATAAGTGTGATTTTTTTCTATTAAGAGAAATTTAACAAATAATAGTCTTTCTATTCACATGGACATTTATTGGATGCCTACTGTGTTCCAGGCCCTTTGCTAGTTACTGAGGCTAAGAAGAAACACCCAATCCTTGTTTCCCTGAAGCTCATACACTAGCACTCAGAGACTGTCTAGTTCAGTTATCATTTTTATGGAATATAAGGTGAGGAATATAAAGCCCAAGTAAGTTAAACGGCTTTCTTAGGATCATGCAATTGGAATCCAAGGCAGGACCAAAAGTCAAGTGTCCTGACAACTCTGTCCGCCCATTGCAATTTCTACTTTTACAACATTCTCACTCCTTCTGTTCGACCTGGATGTAAAGCACAGGAAAAGTGCTTAGTCTGTTTTCCTTCATTCTAGAAATTCCAAATAGCTTTTTGGCAGCCTTCTATTCTGCTCAGTCTAAATCCCATTCTTTCCACTCTCAGGTAATAGATAGGCTTTTTACACAGCTGGTAATCACTTTTTGATTGACTCCAAACCAAAATTAAACTCTCTCTTGCTAAGCAAGCTCATCTGGCTTTATGGACAGAGGCTTTTCAATTACCCAAGACCATCATAACTGCTCCTGAACTTGTCTTATTTTCTCTGTTCTTACGAACTGCTTCAGCATATGGCAGTGAGCTATTAGCACTCAGAAAAAAATCAATTTTTTTTAACTTCTTAAATATAAGGATGTTCTTTGAGAGACCATGGCGTATTTGATGAAAGTTTTTTTGTACAATTTTTTTCCTTGACTGGTCCAGATTTAAACAGTCCAAAATCAATTCCTCTGGAGCCACTAGTCATTTCTTGTCTTCATTTTAGCAATGTGGGTGAACGTGTGTCAGACTTTACTTTTACCCAGAGTAAAAAAAAAATAATAATAAGTTATTAGTTCTTGGCCTTACTTCTACCACTGTATAAAAATAAACTGGCTTCCTTCTACACACTTAAACAAAACTCTCCAAGAGGGGATTGTCAAGAGTTTTGAGAATAAAGTAAGCAAATATCATTGCTATGTTTGAGAAATATAGGAAATTTAAGCTGTTCTGAGTTAAACCACCTTGAAAGAAGAAGTTCAGAGAATACGGAGCCAAATTTGCACTCATGCTGAGATTTCATGCAGGGCCCTCATACGTCATAGACTTCGTGAATTCCGAAAGTAGATAGTCTGTGAGATGCTGTGAGGATCCTCACAATTAGAATAATAGTGAGGAGGAGAAGGAGGCTGAGGCTAGATTCTAAACCAGGCAATATTCAGTTCCTCATATTTACACTCTTCCATCTGTAGAGGGAATAATAGTGAAGAAGTTTCATGCAAGAGCAGTGAACACCTATTAGATCCAAAGCAGGGCAGGTTCTTTGTGTGTGGAAGGCACCAATAAATGTTACTCAGTGATCAAGGGATGAAGGAATGGAGCCACCCTTAAATTTATTCTAAGGAGCTTGCCTAACCTTTGGTGTCACTCACCAGAGGTTATATGATATACATCATCAAATGTATATACTGCTCTGTGTGCAATTGAAGCTTTGGGAGTCTATTGAAGGTATTGTTTCCATTGGCTCTTTCTGGCTATTAGAAACACAGACTTTAAGAGCCAACCCTGGTGGTCTAGTGGTTAAGATTTGGTGCTCTCACTGCCGTAGCCCGGGTTCATTTCCTGGTCATGGAACCATACCACACATCTGTCAGTTGTCAGACTGTGGCTGTGGTAGCAGCTCACGTAGAAAACTAAACCAAACCATACACGACCATGCACTGAAGCTTAAAAAAAAAACAAAACAAAACACAGACTTTAAGAGAACTCTGCTGCATCAGCCAATAAATCCTACTCTAAGATCTACTCTAAGATGATATTTTAGAGACCAAGAAGACACAACTTTGAACTCTCAGCCCAAACCAAATGCCCATAATGTGTTTCCCATTGTGAAACCAGACTAGTGAGCTTCAAAGCAGTGTGATTAGTCACATGGCCCAGACTCAAGTCTTCTATCTCTTCCTAAAGTTGGAGATCTGGCTCCTGCTTACCTCCACAGTCTCCCCTTGCACTTCTTTCTTCCTCATACTCTGTTCTCTAGACTTACTGAGCTACTTACAATTCCCTAAAACTTCTGTGTAATATCTTTCTCCAGGTATTTTTCATATGCTGTTTCCTTTGCCAGATGAATTATATCTCCATATTCCCCATCAACCGCTTCTATTCTCCACCTCTCTTCACCTGAATAATACCTACTTATGCTTCAAATTTCATATATATATATATATATATATATATGTATGTATATATATATATATCCATTTTCTCTGGCCCAGCCTGGGTAAGTTGCCCCTCAGCATGCTCCCATAGCACTCAGTGCTATCTCTGTATAAGCAATTATTGAAGTTGCTTGTCAAATTTTCATCCACCGGAACCCTATATTCCATGAAGTCACCCATGACTTCTTGGCTGTTAAAGTCTCAGAATTAACACATTGTAGGTGTTCAGTGACACTAGAGGTTAGACAAGCTCCTTAGAGTAAATTTAAGGGTGGTTCCATTCCTTCATCCCTTCACTGTTGAGTGATGTTTATTGGTGGCCTCTACACGCAAAGAGCCATTTTAGGCACTGGGTATACAATGATGAATAGAAGATAAAGTCAGACAGACAGTAAAGCAAGCTGCTTTTGTGGGATGTAAAGTTTTGTTTTCTAAATACATTATCAGAGAAAATTCATATTGAATGAAATATTCTGTGGTTTAAGACAATATTAAGAAAGCATATACAGCAAGGGTTCAAGTATAACCAAAGACAAAGTATCCAATTAAGTATGTTTTGTAATCATAACTCTTAGCACCACCCAAAGAAGACTAACAAAAGTATTAACTTTAATTTCAACTGAAATAATATGTGATAAATGTTATCTAAATTTTTTTTTTTTTTTTTTGTGGGGAAGACCAGCCCTGAGCTAACATCTGTTGCCAATCTTCCCCTTTTTTTTGCTGAGGAAGACTGGCCCTGGGCTAACATCCGTGCCCATCTTCCTCCACTTTATATGGGACGCCGCCATGGCATGGCTGACAGGCAGTGCGTCGGCGGGCGCCCGGGATCCGAACTCGCGAACCCTGGGCTGCCGAGCGCGGACTAAACCGCTGCGCCACCAGGCGGCCCCAATGTTATCTAAATTTTTTAAAGAATGTAATTTCCTAGAAAGTACACAATTGGTCACAGAGCCTAAGTTGAATATAAGTATGTTTGCTTTGAAATAGACAAGCCTCTGTTTTTCTGTTTGCTTCTTTCAATAAACACAGGTATAAGGTATTTTTAGTAGGAAAAGGTGTGGTGTTTGCTATTAACAAAACTATCAAACTGTTATTTGTAAATTTTGTAGGTATGGTTTCTGTAGCTTTTGGGCATACCCAAATATTTCCTTGTAAATCTTTATAGAAATTTTCATCATAATTTAGAAAATTATGTTGTAGAGAGAGGAAACAAGCATATGAACAGATGCCCCAAGGAGGGTTTTCCAGAAAAAGACAGTTATGAACACTTACAGAAAGAGAAACAAGTAGAATTGAATGTCATTATCTAATTTTTATCAGGCTAAAACAGATTTTTTTCAACTCATACATATATGAGCTCTTGTTTAAATTTAAGATGCTGAGTACTTCCCTAGAGCAAATAGCTAGAACTACTTTAAAATATAACTGTTATTTAAAGGAATAGTCACACATATTTAGCTAGATTCCCTAAAGCTTTCTTTTGTTTGTATCCAATATATGTATTTTTTTTTCTCCTTTAAAAATGTTTTCCTTCAGTAGCCCACTATCAACTTTCTTTCTGTTCTTGAAGTGGAGAAGCAGCCACTGGGAGGATCAAGGACTTTTTTGAACAAGCACCAGGGACTTTAATCTGAAATGTTTACAGCAGAGGTGTCAGATTCTGAAAGCCTTCTAGATTGTTCTGTGTTCGGTGACAACATGCTCCAGAGGAGGTTAAGAGATTAATAGCAGATGAATCACATTTTAAATATCTTCTAACAAACTGTATTTAAGCTTGTATCTTGCTCTATAACATATTTAAAGGTGTTTCATTTCTCTGGGAGCTTAATAATAGTCATAAGGACAAGTATTATTTTTTTGTCTCACAGCTTTTCTCGCCTCTATCCCACCCACGGTGGCAGAATGCACTGAACACACATTGAGAAAGGAAGAAGATTATGTGGCAATTTCAAAACAGGTAGAAGATTAAAAGAAATATTTTGTCGATTTTCTGTTTAAAAACACATTCACACACGTTTGGTTTCATTGCTTCTGAAATTCTAAAATAGTCCCTGAGTACCTATCACAATGGTAGTGCTCTGTGCTTCAACAGCAGCTTTTGTCTGATAAGATTGAAGGGATTTGAAGATAATTGTTTTAGCACCTTCTTATTCATATATATATATATATATATATATACGTGTGTATATGTATCCACATATATGTATATATACATCTTTGAATATATATTCATACTTATATATTATTCATATATAGATATATGTATTGAGAATCCCAGAGGTGAATTATAGGTGCAATAAGATGTTCTTTAAGCCATACTAATTTCTGGGTCTTGATTCACTCCCCCTTACTAAGGAAAAAATGTTGGAGCGAAGGGGATGATGATTTTACACATAAGCAAAGCTGGTCTGTGCTACACTTTAGGAGTGTGGCAAGTTCTGCTCTGCTGTCTATTGAGAGAGGGCTGAAAGTCCCAGAGAATATGCTCACATCTCATCATCCACAATGAAGATTTGTCAATAAATATTACCAAAGTTGATGAATAAATAAATAAGATTTTACACATATAAAGTTAGCAGTATAGCCCGTAGAACTGAAACCAGAGGTGAAACTATCCAAAGTGTCATGCTAAACATACAGAAACAAACACAGAGAAAACAAAACAAAAAGCTTCATTTATTAAAGGAAAGAAAATAAAAGATTAGAAACAGAAAATGTGACATAAAAGAAAACATTTTAACATTTGCAAATAAACAGAAACTAAAACACAGCTGTAGGCTGTATATGATAAATGTAGCTAAATAAAATGTTTCATACGGCAAGTAAAACCTAAAGTGAGAAAAAAGACATCCTAGGAAAATGCCAACAATAGGAAAATAGGAATTGTATTGTTACTATTAGAAAACGAAAAGACAAACCTTTTCCACAAGAGAAAGAGGAAAAGAGATTGCAGTCCACATTGAACTCAATAATTTTTTTTTTGGACCAAGAAGTATAATATTAAAATAAAGGAAAAACTGCAGGAAATACGAGAAAATATGATAAAATAGAAAGCCCAGAAATGCATATATCCAATAAAGAATGTAGTCATGATAAAGGTTGCATTTCAAATCAGAAAAACGAATTACTATTTGACTTAAATGGTTTTAGGACAACTGGCTAACCATTTGAAAATATAAAGTTAACTCCCTAAGTTGTACTATGTACACAATTAAATTCAAATAGATTGAAACTTCACTTGTAAAATATATTATAAAAGTACTAGAAGAAGAGCCAAGTATTGTGGGTTCTAAGTGACTTATATGTATTAAGTTAAAAAGAATTTAATTGGCCTAAGTAACACACCTAACACACGGCTGACTGGTACTTGAACCTAGACAAACTGGCTCCAGGGTCAATGTTGTTAAAGTATGCAATGGATAGAAAACATAGACAAAAAACCCATAAATAATCCTAGGCCGGGGTATTCATTTTAAGAGTAACCTGGAAGATTGCCTCTATAAAGAAAATCTGATTGATTTGACTACATGATAATTGAATCCTTTATATGTGAAAAAATACAAACATAACAGGATTGACAGTCAACTGAGAAAATAGTTACAATATATGTGACATAAAAATAATTATCATCAGTACATTAGTGGTCTTACATAAATAAAACGTGCTTGAAGAAAAACAGGCAAAGAATACACAAAAAAATATACTAACAATTAGTAATTTCAGTAGTCACAAAATTGATTGCTAATCAATGTACCAAGAAATGGTCTTGTGGGAGTCTATTCATTTATGGAAAGATAAGCAATCTACTGTAAAAGAAAAATAGCAAGCTGTAGAAACAATATAATATTTATGCATTAACATTTTCCATGACATAGAAAAATTAATGTATAATTGTTTGTAATTTTATCTCTCCTTGTCTCTTCATAGAAGATTTTGTTTGCTTGTAGAGTCTTTTGGAGTGCTGAATGGGAATAATGAGTAGTGGGATATCGCAAGAATGAGAGAAATAGAAAGGGCAGGTAAGAGCTACTATTGGTTTCTTACTCAAAAATGTCTCTTCTTGGGGCTGGCCCAGTGGTGTGATGGTTAAGTTCGCGTGCTCTGCTTCCAGGGCCTGGGGTTCGCAGGTTCAGGTCCCAGGCATGGACCTACATACCACTTACCAAGCCATGCTGTAGCAGGCGTCCCATATATTAAGTAGAGGAAGATGGGCACGGATGTTAGCCTAAGGCCAATCTTCCTCAGCAAAAAGAGGATTGGCAACAGATGTTAGCTCACAGCTAATCTTCCTCATCAAAAAAAAAACGAAAGTAAATTGACATTGTGTCAGGTACTCCATGGGCTCTTTTCCAACCTCAGGACATGAGTCTTGATTAGACCAGCTAATAATAGTTATTCGTTCTTCTTGCCTGTGATGGATTTATGCATGGGCACAGGACAAAATCCTAACCAATGAGACAATAAAATATCAGTGGGTGTTTCTGAGAAAATGGTCTTCGTTCTTAAATGACTCAAGTAAGGGGCTTTTTCTTCCTGCCTTTGGATGTTTTGAGGGTAAGAACGTGATATTTGTAGTTGTTGCAACAATCTTATTGCCATGAAAGGAAAACAAAAAAAAAATGGCAGAACAAGCAAACTGAAGGCCTCACATTGTTGAGCTGCTACATAACTACCCTGGACTCACCTTGCCTCTACCATTCTTATGTAGGAAGATAAATTCCCTATTACCCATGACTTTTGTTTGCATATGTATTTTTTTACTTGCAGCTGAAAGTATCCTAACTGATACAAACAGGAAGATACTTGATGGAAAAGTTAATTTGGAAGTTGATAGCAAGGATAAACAGAAGAAGGAAATAGAATCAGTACAGATTTGAGATTTTTCTAGAGCATTTTGAAGGCAAGAAAGCAAACAGATTTTTTAGGACATAGCAGGAGAATTTGGCAGTGTATACCAACAGGGTGTGGAGGTTTCACAGAAACTTTGTTGTATGTAAATTCAATGTAATTACCCCTCCACTGTCTATTTTGGAGAGTTTCATGAAGATGTGCATTACTTTCTGAATATTAAGTTTGGGTTTGTCTTTCTGTTGGCTGTAACTCCATGCAAAGAGTGACGCTTAGATAACTCAGCTTTATTAGGGTTTTATACGAGATAAAATGAGAAAGTGTTTTCCTTGGAATAATAAGCCTAAAATATTTCTAGGAAGACAGATTCCATAATCAAATTAGTTCAGGAATATATATATATATATATTATTTATAATATATATAGCAGAATATAGCTAATATATATATTAGCATCCTCTAGCAGAATGAAATTGCTGCCTTAAGTCAAAGGAGGGGGGTCAGCTTCCCACCTTGAGCCAAATCATAGGCATAAGGACTTGAATGGTGACTAGGGTGCCAAGGGCTATTTGGAACATTTTTTCTGCTTTACTATGCTTTTATACTAATTATATTGCTATTTTCTCAAAATACTTTTTGAATTTCTTTCTTGTAATTACTCTCAATCCTTGATAGTGGGTGATTGATTGGATCATACCATTTTTTATTAAAAGTAAGGTATGACTATAAAGGAAGTCCAACACTGGTAAGTATTTACACTGATATTGTGTTGTGTTAAAAAAGGTAACATCACTGGAATTCACTTAAAGTGTTCAAGGTGACAACTTTGAAAAACAACATTTAATGAATATGTAAATTCTAGTGTTAATTATGAATAAATATTACTACTCTATAGTTTTCTTCACCCCTACCCCCCAACAAACAAACACATTGTGGATTTTATACTGACATTAGATATAAAATATTTAAATTTCATAGAGATCAAAAGGTCTTATTTACAAAGATTTTAAGTGGATTTGACAGGGAAGTGACTCATGTTAATTTATAACTAAGAGGCAAGAATAAGGTCATATTTTAAGAAATTCCTGAGATCTGCTAAAGTAGTTGCTTGAATCATGAAGCATTAAGCATTAAAAGAGCCACGAAAGCACATTTTATGGCATTTCTTTAGAAATTGAGTGAGCGTGCCCTCTCAAGGTTGAGGTGAGGCACAGATGATTTGTGTATTTAATTTATGGTCTAGCCCGAGGGCCAAGGCACCATGATTACTGGTGTCACAGACACATATAATAGATATGGAAATGGACATTCCATAAATTTTCCTGGAAAAGGAGTCCAAATGTCTTAGGAAAATCTAAACACAATGTGCTTTATCACCCTGCTGGTGATCATACTCACTATTTATGTGTGCCCAGAATTGTACACAAAATTAAAAAGTTCTTCCTAATAAAAGTTATATCTTTAATAGATAGTGCCCAGTGATCTCATCCTTCACAAGCTTCCTCAGTGAGCTCATTGGTAAACTCTATTCTGCTTTTATCTTTATCTCCAATATTAAAGTTACATTAAATGGCAGATAAATAACAATATGAATTGTTAACTTTGTATATCAAAGTAACACATATGTACTCCAGACTCAGAATGATTTCTTGGTGAATAAATGAAGTGGCCACCCCTGATGAAAATAGAAGAGCTTAGGGAAGTCCTGTGGGTTTTGTGATCATATAAATGTTCTAGTTTTTATGTTTAATATGTACATTGAAGTGATGTGGGTATAGTGATTTTTCTTTATTAATTCTGATGCTTGGCTACTTAAATTTGTGTTCCCCATTGAAATAGGCTCCTGTGACAGAGGCTATTTATTCTTGCAGTAGAAACGCTGGAACATGAGTGAGTGGTTTGCAATTTCTATAATTATCTTTTTCACTGTAACCTATTAGGGCCATATTCCAAGATCTACTTACTCTTTCGACATTGGGCAAATTACTTCATACTCTTCCTCAACCTTGCTTTTCCTCATCTGTAGAACGAGAATACTTAGCCCTACTTATCTCAACAGGAAATATGCTTTAGTAAAGGCCTATTAGCTTCTTGGAATATAAAATTGCAGTTTTGGCCGAGTTTGCTTAACTACAGCACTTGGCATCAAATCTTCATAAATGCATCTCTCTATAAATGTGCTTTCCAAGGACATATGAAAAGTAGTTCATTCTCCTACAAAAGAAGAAACTGCCTGTTTTCTAACAATAGCAGAACCTAAGCAGCTTCGTTCCAAATGATGGCAAATATTTTTTAGGCCTGTAAAATAAAATAAAAATGGCTCAATTATACATACAGAATAGGGCTAAATATCATAAAATTATTATTGAAATATATAACCTATGTGATAAAGAATAATATGCTTCAGATTGTTTAAAATATTGTTTAACGTGGAGAATCCAAATAAATGAGAAACGTGCATTTCTAGGGTGAGCTAGATATAAAAGGGTGATTTAAAGATCAGAGATAAAATTTTACGTATCATTAAAAATGAATTTCCTACTTTTTTTAAAGTCTTTACCAATATAATTCTTATTTACAATCCAATAAGCCAGATATTTGCTTTAAAAGTGAGAAATTATAGAAAGTTTTTTAGGGTTGGCACACTCCATGGAGCCAATAAACAAACTGGCTTAAATATAACACCTTCTGCCAATCTTTGGTGAAAGTCATTTAGAAAAGCTCTTTCTCATCACAGGTTCCAAATCTTCTGTTTTAACCATGAAAATGCTTTTGCCTTCTCTAATGAATATGGTGTAGAGAGGTTGGGTGAGAGAGTTGGTTAGGAGAGTGGAAGAAGAAAATAAGATTTCTAACTTATTTCAGACTCTACGTTGATTTTTTGAACACGTGTCCCTATGGATTCCAAAGTTAAATGAAAAGTGGAAAGGCTTATTGTGATTTCTTCTATCCTATTTGAGGGCTTTTATTGTGGTCCAAGGAATAATTCATTCATGAAATGGAATGTCAGAATGAGCCTCCTGCTGCACAGCATTTGTCTTAAACTGTATTACTGGTATAATCACTCCCTCCCTTTACCTCGTCACCCATTGCCCTATGACCTAGCGCCTCCCTCTGGTGAAAGATTCTTCTTTATCCTCTTACTTTGGCCAATGGATATGAGCAAAGGTGATATATGCTTTGAAAGAGATTTCATGATTCATCTCAGCCTTTTTGCCCTCTCCCGTAAAAACAGCAAGCCCCAAACAAGACTGCACCTCCACGCTAAGTCCAGGAATGGAAAGACTCACAGCAGAGCCAAGCAGAGTTGAACACTGTCACAGCAGCCATAGCAAAACCACAGTTTGCATGTAATATAAAAGAAAGAAAATGCTTTCTGAGGTAATCCACTGAGCTATGGGGGTTACTTGTTACAGCAGCAAAAATGTCCAGTTGAGAAAATAACTGCTAAATCTTGTGAACTGCTGTAACAAAAATGCCTAATATACGTGGCAAAGATTTTGCTGGACACTGGGAGGAAGAGAAACTGTTATTGGAAACGGGAAAAGTGTTTTGCAGTGACAAAATATTTTGTAACATTCTCATTTGAGATAGTTTGGAAGGCAGTTGATGTACAATAAAGGGCTGTGGATTTGGGCAAAAAGGTTTTGAAATAGTACATTACTAGCATGAGTTGGGTATTACCAGGTGCATTTGAGGAGGCACTAAGAAAGCTGAGGTCAGAAAAGAATCAGTGTATTTGAAAGCAGGGATGAAAGGAGATAGAGATCCCAGCAATTCTGGAACTTGTGAAATTGGAAAATGAAATGGTTTCTCAATTCCAATCAGTAAAATATGAAATTAGGAAATCTTTTGAACTACAGTCTCGGGGTAAATACCAAACATGGCCATGTCACACTCCATGTTAAGATTTCTGAATAGATTAAGATGGTCTTTTCATTGGACAACATGGCTGTGGTAAATAGAAGGGCATAATTCTACCCAAATCTGATAGACATAAAGTACCTGAAGTTCCGTCAGAAGACAGAGCTAAGTTCAAAAGGAATTGTGGGGTTATCACTCCTTATAGAGTTGACTGTAATAAAATAGAGCTTTTAAATATACTCTGTTTCTGAGAAACTTGTTTTGGCAAAAGCAGCAAGAGCCTGAAACAAAGACGCTGTGACTGTTCAAGGTATCAGTAAAGGCTTGATCCTCTGATGTTGGTCTCCGGCTCAGGAAGAGGGCTGGGAGAGTTCTCCATCCCGGGAGCATCTGAAGCCCAGAGAGGTCACATAGCCACGGCATTTCTGAAATCTGGGAAAACCCCTTACCCTGGAGGAGGCAATGATCTTTTATTGGGCTTCTGTTTTGCTCCCCTGTTCCCTGTTCTCCATGGATTTTGGCTTCATGATCTGGGAAGTTCTTTCTTTTCTATTACCCTCCTTGGCTACATCTGAAGAGAGCAATGGAGAATCTTTAAATACAATTGCTTGATTCATCTTGGTCTTTTATTACACCTCTGCCATAAGAACAAAATGTCCCAGGTAGGGGTTTATTCTTATGTCTGGGTTCCAGAATGAGATAGTGTTGGAGAGCTGATCAGTTCCAGTGCAGCCATAGCCTACCTGCAGCCTGCATGTCACATAAGTGGAAATAAATGATGGTTGCTGTAAGCTACCCACTGAAATTTTGGAGTTGTTTGATATCTACAACTGATTAAGGCATCATTTATCTTTCTGTTTTATCCACTTGTTACTAGATTCTGTGTACTCTTTCCATTTTTCAAATTGGAAAACTGTTCTAGAAGGAACAAAATCTTTCAAGGGTATTAGATATATAGCCTCATAAGAGATGTATACCATAGAGCCACCATCCCAACTGCCCCAGTATAATCACCAGCTTCCTAATTCCCACAGGAGGAATTTGTTCCCAGCTGCAGAAATGGAAGAGATTCCAACTCACTCAAAGAAGAAATATAATGGGGCACGTAGGTGAAAAGAGGAAGAACACAACGTAAAGATAAGTGTTATTGTAATAGAAGCACATAATTCTTCACACTGTCTAGTATATGAAGATAATCAAGGAACACATAGTAATCGAAAAGGAGAGATGAATAAAAAGCATTCTTCTGAATATGGGCTTTAAAAATGCAATATTTCTAGATGCTGTGTTCTTTTCATAAGGGAGCCTCTGGAATCTAAGGATTCACTATATTCAATGATTTCTTCTGATTACAGAATTTTTTTCTCAGTTCAGTACTTGTTCAAACAGGAACCTGCCTCACTTATGCATGGTTACAGTCTCCATGCCTGGCACATAGGACGTGCTCAGTAAATATTTGCTGAATTGAACTGTATTCATGATAAAAACATGTCACATTGTGTAGTTTACCATGGTTGTTAAAATCCAGGTTTTACACAGCCCTCAAGCTAAGAATGGTTTTCACATCTGTAAAGAGTTTTAAAAAAAACGAAAATGCAAGAATATGAAATAGAGACCCTACTTGGCCTGCAAAGCCTAAAATATTGACTATCTGGCCCTCTACAGAAAATATTTGCCAACTCCTGGTCTAAATTCAAAGAATATTTCCTAGACTTAGTGCCAGAGATAGGGAACTTATGCAATGACACATGTAATGATATTTCAGATTAAGGAACATTACAAATAGAGGACGATGCATATGGTAAGAAGTTGCTGGAAAGTTATTATCAGTCTTAAAAAAAGGGACAAGGAAGAAGTGCAGTCTTTTTCTCCTTTACAGTCTTTGAGTTTTGTTGTCTGGGGATATAATGTTTGAAGGTGCTTGCTGCCATCCTATGACCGTGAGGGGACGAGCCTATTGATAAAAGCCCACACACTGAGGATTGTGAGTGAAAAAATAAGGAAAACCTGAGTCCTTAATGGTGTCATTAAGTCTTAGGATTTACCAAAGCCAGAAGCATCATAATTATGTATCTTTCTATGAGTGATAATATTAACAATTCCTCCCTATTGTTTGTCAGTTGATTCAAATTTTGTATTTCTTGCATCTGAAAGCATTCTGAATGATACTGTAATTGGACTCTGGTTGTAAAGTAGAATAAACACTCAGATATTCTTTGAAATATCTGCCTGGAGTTTATGAGCTGCTTAGCTAAGAGGACAGCTAAACAAGTGCGCATCTCAGGTGTTTAGATCTGCATCAAGACAGATTTAGCTGATTTATTTAATTGTTGTCATATTATTATAGTGAGCAAGTTAAAAACAGTCCTAGTAACATCAAGGCCATGATATTCCCAACTAGCATAAACAACCATAAAATATAAACAATACTCAGACAAGTCTGCTCTGTAGCCATGTTTGGGAAGACAGACACAAGGCCTTTCCACAACCATAAAAATGACTTAACCTCCTATTCTGACCAACGTGAGTGACTACTGCTTCTTTATCAATGATATCTGTAGGCTAGCTTTAATCCCACACTTCTTGGAATAAAAATGATTAAGATATCCACTGTCCCACCTCTGGCAGCATTCAAGCTAGAACTGGCCCAAGTTTCGCTAGTCCCTCTTTAAAATTATCAAGCTCACGTCCTATGACAAGCCCCTCCCAAGTCCCTATAAATTATAATCTCTGTTTATGTTTTTCTTGCTGTAAAAAGCAGAATGATTCTAACATTTTTTACTACAGGTATTTTCCTGGTGGTCTTCACATTTTTTTGAAATTAATAGACTTTATTTTTTAGAGCAGTTTTAGGTTTACAGAAAAATTGAACAGAAGGTACAGAGAATTCCTGTATACTCTCTCCCTCCCTCAGTTTTCCCATTACTAGCATCTTGCATTAATGTGGTATATTTGTTGCAATTGATGAACCAATATGGATGGACGTTATTGTTAACTAAAGTCCATAGTTACACTAGAGTTCACTCTTTTCGTTGCACAGTTCTGTGGATTTAACCAAATGCATAATGTCATGTAGCCGCCATTACAGTATCATACAGAATAGTTTCACTGCCCTAAAAATCCCCTGTGTTCCACCTATTTATCCCCTCCACCCTATGCCCTGGAAACGACTGATCTTTTTACTGTCTCTATAGTTTTGCCTTTTCCAAAAGATCATGCAGTTGGAATCATACAACATGTAGCCTTTTCAGACTGGATTCTTTCACTTAGTAATGCATTTAGGGCTCACCATGCCTTTTCATGATTTGATAACTCATTTCTTTTTATTACTGAATAATATTCCATTGTCTGGAGGTACCACGGTTTATTTATCCATTCACCTCCTGAAGGACATCTTGGTTGCTTCAAGTTATGGCAATTATAGAAAAAGTGGCTGTAAATATTCTTGTGTAAGTTTTTGTGTGAACATAGGTTTTCAACTTGTTTGGGTAAATACCCAGGAATGTGATTGCTGAATAGTATGGTAAGACTATGTGTAGCTTTGTCAAAACTGTCAAACTGTCTTCCAAGATGACTGTACCACTTTGCATTCCATGTTGCATTTCCACCAGCAGTGAATGAGCATTCCTGTTGCTCCACATCCTTGCCAGCATTTGGTGTTGTCAGTGTTCTGGAATTTAGCCATAATAGTAGATGTGGTGGTATATCATTGTTTTAATTCACGATTACCTAATGACCTATGATATTGAGTACCTTTTCACTTGCTTATTTACCATCTGTACATCTTTTTGGTAAAGGGTCTGTTCAGATCTTTTGCCCACGTTTTAATTGGGTTGTTTGTTTCTTTTTCTTTTATTTTTTTTTGTGAGGAAGACCAGCCCTGAGCTAACATCCGTTGCCAATCCTCCTCTTTTTGCTGAGGAAGATTGGCCCTAGGCTAACATCTGTGCCCATATTCCTCTACTTTATATGGGACGCCGCCACAGCGTGGCTGACAAGCAGTGCATCGTTAGGTGCCCGGGATCCGGGATCGCGCTGCCAGCGCGAACTAAACTGCTGCACCGCCGGGCCGGCCCCAGGTTGTTTGTTTTCTGATTGTTGAGTTTTAAGAGTTCTTCATATATTTTGGATGCAAATCCTTTCTCAGATATGTGCTTTGCCCCTGGTCGTCTTCTGTTGCTGGGCTTTAACGATAGAAAGGGGACTTATTTTCCAAACAAACCAGATGTCTCAGATGCAATCAAAATTGAGAGATTATGAAAGAGGATTAGAATTGGTGGTGAAGGAGGAAGGATGTTTTCCAATATTAAATCATCACAGTAACAAATCTGAAAATATCTCATTTCATTATTTCTATATTTCTAACGGGGGTCCGCTAAAGTTCTTCCCGGGTGTTAGTTTCATGCTTAATGAAACTTTTTCTGAGGCTTTTGATTCTATCATTAATAGCACTCTCCACATCTATCTATTATAGAATTGTGAGGACATCAGCAGGGTATAGAATAACTATGTGGATTTGAGAGTGGTCACGCCTTTTGCTTCTCATCAAGTTATCCAGCTGAAATTCAAGGAAACTGCTAAACACACTTTTAATTTCCAACATAGATGAAACAGGAAATACAATCTATATCTTCCCCCACAAGATTGAAATTGTGTGCAGTTCAATTCATACTTGTAAATTGCACAGCTGAGAATATAAAATATTACTTCTTAGGAGAAATAAATGTGCTTAAGCTAGAGGAAAAGAAGATATTGTCTCACCAAGTGGCCTTTTTCTTTTTATTCAGTTTACTCCCTTTCATCATTGCAGATGATAATAAACTTGAGTAAATATTGGGTCTTTTTCCCTTCAAGGTTTTAAGAATGTTCCAATTATAGAGAGACTAGAAATATATTTGGAGACTTTCTGTTATTTTTAGACTCTAAAACCATAGCCTCTTCCAAGAAATGTCTGTTCTTTGTTTGCCTCCTACAATATTTCCCCCACTAGGAGTCATTCATCATCTGGTGGTGAATTACCTGCTACAGTTTCTTAAGAAGTTGATACTCTGCCATGTTTTCAAGGAGTGGCTAACTAATGGGTCCAGTGGGTAATCTATTTGTAAGTATGGTATTCACAGCTTACATTCAGAATACTTTGGTCTTTGGAATTTTGATGCTGGAAATCTATGAAAGCCTTTAATATTTCCTTGGCATCCTGTATAAAACCCCCTGAATTTTTCATAGCAAAATATTTATAGTGCTTTTTTTCTCTAGTGTTGTGGTTTTATATCATATTGTAATCAATAACGTCTGTGGACAGAACTGTCAATCTCTTTTCTTTTAATAATTCCCAGTGTCTGACTTTTAAATTCTACAAACTCTAAAAGATTTAGAAATCTGATTAGCTACCTTTTGAGTGCTGTTGACTTAAAGATCATGATTTTCCATCATCTCATTGAAATATGTCAGATGCAATGTAGAAGAATTTCCATAACTTTGTGTGGTATATTGACAAATTGTCAGGAAAATAGAAGTTATGCAAAGAACCAGTAGTCCAGAACCACTGGGAAAACTCTTCAATAAAAGAGCCATACATAATTTTGAGTTTTATGATTTTACCCAGAAGAAACCTATGTTGAGCATAAATAAGTAAATAAACATAAATAATCAAACTAGAATTGTTACCTTGTATGCTACCTACAATTGTATATCCAGAAGAGCATTTTTGTTGAAAGTAGTATGGATGTTGAAAGTAATAGAATGTAGTAGCTGTCCCTTCAACTCACATTGTTCTCTGATAATACATTGTTGAATATTTTTATAATTGTTCTTCATGATATCCACTCCAAGAGGTGAATGCATGAAACCACTACCCCTAGAGAATCTCCTCTTTATCCATACATCCTTGGGAGAAGTGACACATTATGTTACTAACTTATGAGTATGATGTAATGATTGGAAAATAAAAACAAAGATCTTTATGGAGCATAAATTATACACTAAGCACTATGACAGATTTTTCACATGTATTATCTCATCTTGGTTTTCTATTTACCTCTGGGAGGCAGCCATCTTTAGCTCCAATTTAGAAATGTGAAAATTGAAGTTGAGAGATATTAGGTGCTAAAGCAGAGTGATTTTGAAAAGTAGATTTTCTAGGAAGCGTGACACTGACAATTGCTTTGGAGGAAAGTGGATATTGAAAGACAGGAAAAAGAATTTTCCAAGAAAGGGAATGGAGCTGAGACCCTTGAAGCAAAACATGTGCTTTGTTATTTTCCTTTGTCTACTCCTTTTAGTAGACCCAGTTCTGGTGTCTGCCCAGTCAAAACTTATTTTTTTCTGAGAACTTTTACCACTGCTCAAGTGGTGGTTGTAAAAAATAACACAATATCCTTCCACAATACACCTTTTTGCTTCAGATAGTTTGAAGTGAGCTCCTGATATTTGCAACCAAAGAACCTTATACACAGGAATTTTTTCTATAACTTTCTACCCACAGCATAAGTAGAAATTTTTTTTTTTTGTTTTCAATTTGCCTTTTCAGTCTTCAAGATTAAAGGAAACTATTATTTGCATGACTGTAAGAAATTCCATGACACTAAAAGTAAGCTAGGGCAAGAAGTTGGAAATGTAGATATATAAAACTTTATAGCAAGTATTTAGCCTAAGGATGAATTTTCTAGAGTTGAAGGGGTACCTCTCACTCCCTTAGCAGTCATATCCTCACCATGGAAAGGTCTGGTCATTCTGTGTCCAGGCCTGTTCTGTCTAAGACTCTTCTAATTGTATGCTTCTGACTAGACATCTGTGAATGCTCTGCTTTTGTAGTTTCCGTAGAGTGTAAGCCAATAAACTTCAAAGGCTTCACAGATTATTTGGGGGCTTTGTTTCTAGTATCATATTTTTGTACATGTTTTAGAAAATGGGTTTTTAAATTTCAGATGCCTTGAGACAGGGAGAAAAAAACAAGAGAAAATGCTTCATTTGAATAACGTATTAGACACTAAATGTGTAAACATGAGAGGGGTGTGTGTGTGTGTTGATGTGTGATGGGGAGGACTGTGAAGAGGAAATTCCAGACTCCGTGCATTTCTGTATCACATTTGGTGATTACATTTTTAGCATGCTGGGAATGAAATCAGGCACAAAACACCCATTATGTAAAAGATTTTTTTCTGTCTAATTCCCTCTGCACCCTGCTGAATACATACCCATTTATGTTTAATTTCACACAATCAAAATGTAGTCACATTTTGAATGGGAAAAGAGTTTAAACCAAGACAAGCAGTTACCTAGTTATTTTTTATATCCCCCCTGCTCCCTATTACTGTCTATAATGAAGACATGAACAGCACAATACACATTTAAAAAAATTAAATATGTCTCAGTAAATAGGTTCAAAGAGTCATATTTTTATTTACCAGTTTTCAACTCTCTTAAAAACAGAAATTTGGTATTCTCAGATGATATTAGTGTGTAAAAAAAATCTCCTGTAGTTTTTCTTTAGTGGGCAAAATTTCGTTTTAGACTATGATTAGCAGGAAATATGACAATATATAGTTACAAAATGCTTTATATTTCATGAAGCATTCTCCCAGACCAATCAAAGACCTCATTAGATAAAATGGGATATTTCTCTGGCTTTTAAAGTTTGAAGAAATTAAGGCTTAAGGCGGTAAGTGCTTTGCCCAAGGCAACTCTAATAAATAATTGAAATAGCCCTAGAATCCAGGCCTTTCATCCCTTAGGTTGAGGGTCTTACCTCTTCACCATTTAAACCCTCTGAAATAATATGTCCAGTTATTTGTTCCTAAATTTCTAGGAATTTAAGAAAGAAAAAATAAAAGAGACAACTTAAGGAAGTCGTTGCAGTAAGAAAGCAGAATCTGTAAAGGAAAGATGGAGTGGTCCAGATAGTTTAGCCTGGAGATGAAAAGATTGAAAGGTGACTTGATATGTATCTTTAAGTAAAATGTTCTTGTGGAGAGGTGTTCTATATCTCTGTCAACAAGATGGTGTAAATTACAGTGATGAACTACTGGGTCAGGTATGAGGTAACATTTACAGCCAAGTGCGTTAAAATCAAGAATAGGAAACAACAGGGGTGAAATTTCCTTTTACATTGGAAAAGAAGAAAATAAACTCTTTGGCTCCTTTCTATCTGATTATACTATAACATTGTTTGTGATTATTCAAGCTTGTAATATTATTTCTCTGTTCATATACCAAATTTCTGAATTTCTGAAATGCTAAACTCTTATGTATAAAGATATCTGTATGATGTGTTAATTCCCTTTGAAGTCCACGTTGCTTCATCCCCATTGAATTGAATATTCTAACTGGAAGGAATTTCTAGATATTGCAATCTATCACAGGATGTTTAATTAACCTACATACCTCAGGGAAAATCCGAAAGCTCTGCTCATGCGGTAGGAATTCCAATTCTGACTTCCCTTCTTTTGCCTTTTTTCTCTTTTTGCTTCAGTTACTTTTCTTCCACATTTCATCACTGATAAACTCCTCTCTGGAGGGCGGGCTCAGAGCACAGTAGAACTGAGAATTCAAGATTTCCTAATGTGATTACTTCTTAGCTGACTTTGTTCAAAAAATAGCAGACGGAGGAGAGGGAAATAAATATCACAGCAAAATTGTTGCATTTTCTTGGAGCTTTTAGATTGACGTTATCAATGAGTATTTTAATCTATACACATGATTTTATGAGCACCTGCCAGTAATTGAGCAGTAATTACAGTACTGTGGAGAATGTAAGAGAAATCTAAAATATGGTTTCTACACATGAAGAGATCATAGTAGTAGCTGTTGATAAAAATAACTGTTTATAATTAGATGCTAACTGATGTGATATAGACTTTAAGTGTCATAGGAGCTTACCAGAGAACAGGATTGGTTGCATCATTTGATAATAATTAAGCACACACTATGTTTATTCATTTATTCATGCATTTGATAAACTTTTACAGGGTGACTACTAAGTGTTATGCACAGAGGACGGAGCCACGAATTCCTGCCGTCATGGAGCTACAGTTTTAATGCGGGTTGGAATGAGAAGACATGTAATAAATAAACATGTAAATAAATAACCAGATATTTGGTGAGTGTTATGAAGGAAACAAAAGCAAATGAAGGGAGCTAGACAGTGTTGTGAAACATGGGAGAAGGGTTCCACTATATGTAAGTAGGCAGGAAGGCCTCACTGATTCCTTGAAGAAGCTAAGGGTACAAGCCTTTTAGATACCTTGGCAGGGTCATTCCAGGAAGGAGGGCAAAAGCAAAGACTCAGAGATGTCTGGGGTGACTGAAACGGAGTGAATTTGGGTCATAGTAGTAGGAGAAGGCATCAAAGAAATAGTGATGGGCAGATCATCTGGGGCCTTGTAGATCGTCATAAAGACATTGGCTTGATCTCCGAGATGGGAGATCATTAGAGGGATTTGAGCAGAGGAGTGACATGATCTGGCTTGTTTGTAAAACAGTCATTCTGGGTGCTCTATCAAGAATGGGCAGTAGGAGGGTGAGGGGGAAGTGAAGCAGAGTGACATGTAAGGAGTTACCGCAGTAAGCAGACTGGATAAAATGGTTGCCTGGGCATCAGAGTAGCAGTAGCAATGGTGAAAAATGATTAGATTTTGGAGATGTTTTAAAGTGAGAGCATGCAGCAATGCTGATAGATTGGCTGTGAAGTGGGAGAGAAACAAAGAAATAAAGAATAAACCTCCAAGTTTTTCACATGGTTAAATAGAAAGATGAAGTTTGACTTTGTTGTAATTAGGATAATGGTACAGGGATCAGTTTTGTGGTGGGTGGAAAGATCAGAAATTTGATTTTTAGACATGTTTAGTTTAAGATGCCTACTAGCCATCCAAGGAAGAATATTGAATAAGCATTTGTACATACAAGTCTTAAGTGTAGAGAGGGATCCAGGCTGTACACATAACTTTGAAAGCCATCAGCTTAAAAATAGCTTATAAAACATGAGACTATATGACATTATCAAGGGCCTGAGTATAGAAAGAAAAGATAAGAGGCCCATAGACTGATTTCTTGGGGAATCTACCAGAAATGGATACTGAGAAGGAGAACCCAACGGGGTAGGATAAAAACCAAGAGAGTGTGGCACCCAAGTGGAGAAAGTATTTGGGGAAAGATAGAGTAATTGATTGTGTCAAATGTTGCTGTTAAGTAAATAAGATGAAAACTGACCATTAGATTTAGCACTATTAAGTTCATTGGTTACCTTAAAAATAGGTATTTCAGTGAATTGGTAGAAGCACAAATTTTCTTGTAGTGAGTTTGAGAGAGAATAAGGAGAGAGAAATTTGAGACATTAAATACAAATAATGTTTGAGGAGCTTTGATGAAAAGAGAAATAGAAATGAGATGGTAGCTTGAGGAGGTTGAGATTAGGACTTTTTTTGTTTGTTGATGGGAATAAGCACATAGAGAATAAACAACTGCTGAAGTAGGGAAAAGAAAGAAGAATTGCTGGAATAATCTTTGCGTGGTGAGAAAGGATGAAATCTAGCACACGAATGGAGGGTTGGTTGTAGGTAGGGAAATGAGAAGCTCTTTTATAATAAAAGCAAAGGCAGAGTACATGGTGTAACCCTAATCCTAATCTTAAACCTAATTTATATGGCCACAATAATAGGTAGTTGGAAAAGTATAGTGATGGGACTTGGGGAGGTTCTCTTCTGATGCCTCTGTTTTCTCAATAGGGTAGGACTAAATGTCATTGGCTAAGAGCAAAAATGAGCAAGAGATCTTGGTAATTTGAAGAAAATTTTAAAAGTGTGAATTTTTCCTTAAAGAGAGTGGGAGAGTAAATGGACTCACACAGAGAAGGGATTGCTGAACATTAAGGTCCACTTGAGTTTATTGGTCATGAAATTAATGTAAACTAGAGAACACATTTGTGGGTATTTTTCCAGTCATGTTTAATTGCACGGGTCTAGATAAAGAGTATTTGGAGAATTAGATTTAATCAGAATTGTGGTTTTGTTAGCACTATTGTGAAGAGAGGAATGGTGAAGACAGCAATAAATACAAGAGGGTGATTGTAATGATGGTACATGGTTTTTAATGAGTGAAAAAGAAGGACATGAGGGGTGTTGGGGCCAATGAAAAGAAGTTAGGATCAATAGGTCTATATCTTGGTCTAATTAACCACTTATTGGAGTTGAACAACAGAATTAAGTGAGCTAAAAGCAAAGGAGTTGGTAGGTGGAAGAATTAAGATGCAAGAAATTACAATTTTGGAGGGAATATAGTAATTGATAATGTCAAGGTTTCTGAGAATATGATTGCGAGTGTCTGATGCAGGGTTAACACCATGATTTTTGGAAGAGAAGAATTCAAGGAACTGCGTGGCTAAGAATTTGAGTGACCATGTACATGAACATTGGAATCACCAAGAATAAAAGGGGGAGCCGTTGGCAAGAGTCACAGCAGTGTACAATGAACTAAAATTGTCAAAGAGTGAGGGGAAGTGACCATGACAGCTCTGGCAGGAGAGTCAAAACTAGGACAGTGTAGGGCAGAGTAAGAATGCTCTGAAAGCAGCAACGAGGAGCAATCCACTCCATCTCAAGGACTCATGACCGAAGAGGTGTGTGAGGATAAACTTTACCCAATTGTGAGAATTATAGGCTTAAACTGATTTTGGTTAAACGAGGAAATGGAAGGGAAAGTTCAGAGAGGAGTTTGAGGACGTGGGAGATTCTGCTGATGACTAACCACCAGTTCAGAGGGTACAATTGTGAAAGTATTTCAGGAGCTGGACAGGTTTAGAAGATGAAGTCAGAAGAGTTGATGTTCAAGGCAATCTGAGGATTAGAGTCTTAAGGATACGGGATAACCTGGGAATTCTCAGCTTCTTGTAGTGATGGGATAAAGGGATAAAGGGCACAATGGGATTTGTCCTGATGGTCTCAAGGAAGGCACAGATGGAGAAGCTTGAGAGCTGATAGGAGGGTAAGGTGAGGCAGTTGCCAAATTACACTGAGTTCTGGAGGCTTGACTTCATCTAGTAATGATGACATGGAGGTTGGGAGAAGTAAATTGGTCTTAAATGAAACATCAAGATCTCTGTGGCTTCCTCTTCTCTCTAGCTCTTGAGGATGATGAAGCTGGGAAAGACAGTCCTTACCAAAGCTCAAAGAGCACCAGTATTCCCTCTTGGCTCCTTCCAATGGAAACATGTTGGCCAGAGTAGGATTACCACATCCTTAGCTAATGGACCACTCCAAAGTTCAAGGATAAGAGGTGGTATGAGAAACATCCAAGAAAAAGTGGTGTTCTACCCTGTTTTTAAGAAAGAGTTCATTGTGGAATTACTTACAACTGAGCTTAAATGTTGACTATATTTGGGTATACAAGGTCAGTATAACTTTGGTGATGGACAGTAACTAGATTTGTAGTGGTGATCACTTTGTAATGTGTGCAGATGTTGAATTATAAAGCTGTACACCTGAAACTTATATAACATTAAAAAATGTCAGCATACTCAGTGAGGATACTGGAATCAAAGGCGTTGTGGGAAGTATGAGAAGTTTGTCGGATACGAGGTGGTCTTTGCTGCAGTACAGGACACACGTTGGGAAGTAGTGAAGAATAATGTTAGCTTAAAAAGTGGAAACTTGCATAATAATTTTGAAAGATTGTAGCATGAAGTGAGAACAAAATAGCATTATTTCTTTCTAACTTTTCATCATCTTAGCAGGAGACCAAAGACTGTAGGGAATCTCTTTGGTGGAATCTAAATGGTATCCCATTGTGCATTCCCAGTACAGGAAGAAAAGTGAAATGTGTAAGATGGCAATGCTTCATGCATTTTTTGTTCAAATAATCTTTTCTTGTATCCAACCTTGTATTCAAATAACTATTCCTTACAAACTTAATAATAAGAAGCACTTCAAATATTATCTACTTTAAATCTTACCTTAATACTACGAACTATCATACAGGTTGGGAAAGTAAGGATCCACTCTAACATAAGCATCATAAAAGCTGGAGCTCTCTTGTTTATTATACCTCATTTTGTGTCTGTTAGTGTCTCAGAATTGTTAGGTTCTTTATAAACATTTGTTAAATGAATAAATAAAGTGAAGTAACTTATCCAAACTGACACACAGAAAATAAAAGGGCATACAATTTTCCATGGATAAAATTGATATTTTCATTGACTTATGAAAAAAATTTACTATCATGTTAACTTTGACAATATCATCTGTATGAATTCTCACTCATTGTCTCTACCCCATTTGGAATTGCCCAAACCAGGAAGGAAGAGTTACAGTTTCTATTGGTTAAATTGAACGTTAGTGCTTGTTCTGTATTTACTTATGATTGGGGCCACTGTTTATTAAAAGATTATACTTAAGTTATGGCTCTCAGAGCAGTCCTAATAATTTGCATGGGTTTCCTTTGTGATTGTCTGCTTCTGTTGTCATGCTTAGAAAATGCTCACCTTTTCTTCTAGTTGTATTATTTTCTTAATGATTATTTTTGAGACTCTAACAAATTGAAAATCTATTTGGGAATATAGCATGAGAAAAAGTACAAATCAAATTGTGTATTTCTTTTCCAACTCCTTAACTAGTTATTCCTGTAGTACATTCCAACTATCATTCATAATATTCTAGTTAAAAAAATTGTATCATCAGATTATTCTATTTAATAACATTTTTGAGGGACTTAACATTTCACTTTAATTATATAGGTTTTTTATGAATAGATTTTCTGTTTTCTTCCATTGATTAAGTTGTTTATTCTGGTAGGAGTACTAAGCTATTCAAATTATTTTATCTTCATACCGTGCTTTAAACAAGAGGATTTTCAATCCCTCACTCATCGTTATTATTTTCCAATATTTTCTTTTCTATCCTAGCTGGTTTATTCCTGGCCTTTTGCCTTTTAATAATTTGTAATAAATCTTTAATGTTTTTCAAGTTTCTTATTAAATTTAGGTGGTCTTATTTTGTGTTTGTCTATGTTAATTGTAATAAAACATATTTTATTGTAATTTTATATGTTGTTTTGAGACATTTAATATACAAGAACATGGAGAGATTTAAAAAAAAGAATGAAAATATATATAGCAGCAAATGCTATCCAAATAACATGAAGTCATTATTTTAATCAGACAAAATAAATGCCAACAACAAAAGTCATTTCTAAAAACACAAAATCATTCCACTACAAAATGATGAAAGGTTTAATTCTCCAGAAAGATAGAGCAATTCTAAACTTGTGTGTGCCTAATAACATATCTTCAAAAACATATACAGCAGAATTATACAAGACTACAGGGAAGAAAAGACAAATTCACCATACTGGAGGAGATTTCCACAGCATTTTGTCAATTATTGATAGGACAAACACTCAACAATTATTGAGCAACACAATAACAAGTTTCCCTTAATTGAACCCACAATTAAAGCACATATTATTTTACTGTATAACTGAAACTTTTACAAAAATTGCCCACAAACTAGGTAACAAAGTGATTTTCAATAAAATTTAATTGTAAATGTGATCACACCAGTTCTCTAATCGAATGCATTTATATTAGAACTTGATAAAACATATATAATCCATATATTTGTTAAGGGACACACATCTAAATTATTGATAGGCCCAGAAATTTAATAATAGAAATTCAAAATTATTATAAAATGACTATTAATTTAAATTCTACCTATGTAACTTGTGGGGTGAAACTGTCCTAAATTCAGAAATGTTAAATTTTATGTTAAAAAAAGTTCAAATAAAGAAGTTAGAAAAATGTGAGGATATAAACACAAAGAAATTAGAAGTAAAGATATGCAAAATTTAACAGGAGCAGTTAATAAAACAGAAAATAAAGATATGATGAAGAAAAATTATTTCTCTGTAAAGAGTAGTAAAATAGACAAATCCCTAGTAAGACTGATGTGGAAAAAGGTGGAGAAGACAAAAACAAGCAATATGTTAGGGTTTTTAAAGGGGCCATAATTACAGATACAGCAACAGTCAATAAAAAAATCATAAATAGGTATATAGCAATAAATATTAAAACTTAGAATAATTGGAAAAATTCTGAAAAAATATAGTTTAAGAAAACTGACTCTAGGTGAAAAAGAATGTCTAAATAGTTCTATAAAAATTAAACAAATTGACTTTATATTCAAAACCCTAGCCCAAAGAAACCACCAGATCCATATTCTATCAAATTTTTAAAGAACAAGTAATTCCAATCTTATACAAATTTCCACATTGTAGAAGAAGAGTGAAATTCTAGAAATTACTCTGAGATACCAACATCACCTAACAATGGTTAGAAAAAAATAGAAGAGGGTGGACATTTTAGTCTAATCTTGCTCAGGAATGTAGATGAAAATATTTAATAATATTAGCAAAATGTGTCCAGAGTATATCAAAAGATAAAAATATCACAATTAATTTTGGTTTATCCTAACGATGGAATGGTAGTTTGATATTACAAAATTATTTAGTGTAATTTATTATGTATTAGTATTATTATGTATGTATTAGCATATCATCTCAGTAGATGCAAAAAATACGTTTGATAAAATTTAACAGTCACTCACTATAAAAGATTTTGACAAACTGGCAATAGAAGGAAATTTTTTAACTTCATAAAGAAGGACTAACAAAAACCTAGAACAATTATTCTTAATTGTTTTCTTTAACATTTTCTTTAATTTCAGGAAGAAGGCAAGAATGTCTATTGTCAACATTTCTTTTTAACATTTTCAGGAGATCTTAGCCAGTATGGTAAGAAAAGAAAAGAAATAAAAACTATGAGGATATAAAATGAAAGAGAGACACTGTCATTATTTGTAGATATATGACTGTTTAAATAGAAAACCAAAGTATCTACAAATAAATTGTTAAAATCAATGGGAAACTTTAGTAAGCTACTGGATATAAGAACAATATATTAAAATAAATTTCATTTTTATACATGTCATACAAATATTTTGTTAACACCAAAAGCATCTTATCTAATATATGCAAGATATAGGAAATAAACATATTCTGAATGAGAGTTCCTTAACATTTTTCCCTCCTTAACAATAAGAACTCATTCTTCTTTGGCGCTTTCACTGTTCAATTTGATTTTATTAAAATCTTCCTGTCATCTCCGAAACTTAAGGGCTGGATAACTACAAGACCAGTTCAGTCATCTCTCACACTGAGGTAAGTGGGAAGGAAACTGGAGCTGTGAGCAGTACTAGTAAGAGGATCTCCAGATTTTTGTTTATTTCCCGTGGTTGTTGATACCCAGGCTCCAGGGACATTGTATGTCATGTACTATTTGTCCTGGCCTCCACTCCAGCTATAACATGTAAAACAGTCTGACACCCCCTTCTCCCATCTCCACCACAGCCACCAAACCTCGCCCTACTTCTTGACTCACTGGCTTTACCCTCAGTCTTACTGATTCTGTAGATTTATCCTACATTGGAATCCAACATGGTATATAAGTGCATTTTCAAGATCAGGCCAAGTGTATAAAACTTCTACATTTAAATTGGGACCAAGCCAATGATAGTAACAATTTGTCACTATTAAGATTCATTTCTTAGGCTTTTTATATTGTTCTTTCTGTCCACTTTGCTTCATGAACAAATGTGTCCATGGGGCAAAATCTGTCAGCGTAATATCCTACATACCCTTTGCTGTGCTTTGATTCCTCTTTTTGCTATTTCAACACTACTATGAAACATTTGTCAGTGTGCTGCTTCTTTTTAAATTCATATAAGAGAAAACTGTATCTGCATATGGCAGGTTCCCAGAGCCTCACTATTGTGAAACATTTTCCTTAATTAAAAACATTCATAAAAATTAACTTTAAAGAGTTAGAGGCAAGGTTACTTCAGATTACATTCTATAAGAATATGAAGAAAAATGTGGGCTTCATGGTATAATGCTCTCTGCTGAGCAAGAGGCTAGATGTGGCTTTGCTCAAAGCTTGAATTATATACTTAATTTTACACATTAAAATTTAATGACCTTTTAAGTGTAATCTGCCTTTACCAAACAGAATTTTTCTTTTCTTTTCCAATAGCATAATTTCATAGTATTATAGGAGTAATAGTTTGGAGCATAGTTGATGGGAGTTTTTTTCCAGTATACATTTGACTATTTTTCATTGATTTTTAAAAGCTTTTTCTTTAATAGCACTGCAATTTCTTTCCAGTTTTGACAAAATTCTGAGATAAAATGGTTTAAAACAGATTATTATGCTTCTTTTGACTTAGAGAAAAATTTAAATTATTCAAGTACAATATTTTTCATTGTCTTGTTAAATGTATCATCATATGTACCTACAGAGCTGTGTTTCACTCATCAAGATTTATGGGTTTTGTAAATTAAGATAATCTTGGATTGGAGAAAGCATATTTTGAAAAAATGTCTTCAGAGGTTTTCAGAGACAACTAGATTAGGGAAAGCATTTTTATAGGTGGGAGAAATGCTTGTTTCACAGCACACTTATTTCCAAATATTCCCGGCAAGGCTTTCACAGGATCTTAGTTTTACATTCCTTTCTCCTGTGCACTGTTTTATTTCCCACCCAACAAATAAGGTAGTGAAAATAAGTTACAGAGAGGCGGGGAGACCTGTTGTTACATTAGGTATCTAGGCAGCCAACACCCATTCCAGTGTTTTACACAAAATTTAAAATCTTAAATTTGTGAAGAGTGTTTTACACTTTACAAAATGGGTTCACATTCAGATGGTCTCACTTGACACCTGCCATATGAGGTATGCAGGAAAAATATTATCCTTATTTATAAAAAATATTATCATTATTTATATTTGGTGGGTAATAATGCCAAATATGGAGTAGATTGAGGCTATTTTGGATATCATAACAAATGGTGAAGAGAAAATTTGGCTCAGGAATTGTGAGTCCCTGTCTGTTCTTCCTCTATCTCACTGTACACACTGGACTTCAAATAGTTGTTGACTGACTGACAAGTGAAATAATATTTTCTCACAGCTCAAAAGCATATGCAAGTAATTTTAAGAAAATTTTAATGGCCTATGAAAAACATTATTCACTAGAAGATTATAATTTTAAGATTTTTGGAGCCATCTGCATTTCCAATAAAATTATTATTTTAAAATGTTCAGCAACTTAGAGGAAAAAATTATAAAATAATTGAGAACTCTGGGCAAGTATTAAGGTTACAAAGTTTCTTAACTGAGGGGTTGTGTTTAAACTATTTTAAACAAAGGGCATATTCCACCCAGGTTTAGGAATTATAAGATAAAACTTGGGTGTGGTGCACATTCATATCTCCTATAATCAAACTTGTACTGTTGAGAGTGAGTTGACCAATATCCAGAGTGAGAGTGTTTATCTGACTGATACAAGATAAAAAGGGTTCAACTGAAGCCAAAAAAGAAAGCAGAAATGCCAAGGTATAAGAAGATAAAAGAGGAGTCTGGGGAATTGATAGGGACCAGAGGTGAGAATCAAATTTATAGGATGGTGTCTCTTTCCAGGGTAAGAAAAAAGATTGAATGAATATGGATAAGGAAAAATTGGGTGAAAAAAGCCAGGGTTCATACCTGATTACATGGAACAACTGTTGGTACTTGAACAGGGCCATGGTGAGTGAATGAAAAGATCCTTTAATAGCTCAGAGCAGACTAGATGATATCTTGTCTGGCATTTCCCCAATATCCCAGCTGGCATTCTCTTTCCCTGGTGGAGAATATTCTGAGTCCACCTGCACACAGTCCTTAAATAGTTTTTCTCATTCTTAAATCTACAATACTCTTGAAACGGAAAGCATTCTATACATGAGAAGGACAATCTTGACCATCATAGTAAGCATTGGAGCTGACCATGGTGCTGGTGAAATGTACTGTTTCTAATAACGTATTCTTTTCCCCTATAACAACACATTTGGGCAAGGGTTGAGAAATGAGAAATGTGAGGAAGGTAGGATCCTGATAAGATGAGCAGAACAGATAAATGGGTTGACAGCCTCCATTCCCTAAAATGTATTAGGTGGTGATCTTACAGTTTTTATCAATGAAGAGGATGTGGTATCTGTATATCTGTTATTTGTATATTTGCTTCTGGTTACCAACATCAACATAACTTTTGCATAACTTTTTCAGCACTAGTGTGTGCCTTCCTGAGTGAATGACCTGTAAGCTTCCCGGGTATTATCTAGCTGATGGGGTTCCAAATGGTGAAAAAAAATGACTGTCAGAACCAAAGACAGAAGCAGAAAGAGTCATCATTTCAAAATTCTTTTCTCCCTCTTTTTAGTCTAGTCTAATACATATAAATAACATTTTTGTTGGATGTGTCACATAGGTCATCTATAGAGTTTGACTTACTAAATTTTTTATTTTGGTGATGTCTCTGAGGGTTTAAACAAATATTTTGAAATAAATTGATGCATTCAAATATCTGAACACATTTTCAAAGATTGTGAAAGTATTTTACAATGAATTTGAATTGATAATAATTTTATGAAACAAATAGACTCAAAAATTTACAGGCAGAAAGATCAATAACTATAATTATGTGTATACCTCTGCACTCTTGCCATTAGTTTGAAAATAAAATGCAAAATTGTCACCAGTTCTTCCAAATGTAATTAGTCCCATATGTATTTAGAAATCTTTTCTAGCTTTTTTACCATTTAAAGCAGAAATTCTGATGTCATTTTAACATTGGAAACAGCTATGTTCACATATTAATACTGTGTTATCAAAGAATCCATAATAAGGCAACTGAAAATTTAGAGAAAGGATAAAAATGTTCATTTCTTTTTTTCTTTTTTTAAAACACTTGTGTATGTTTTTTTAAAAAACTCGCTATTGATAATAAAAATTGTCTAAATTTTACATATATGTGAATTTATAGAGCAGAAATATGCACATTAGGTAGAATATAATTTTGAGAGATTGTGCTTGCAACTGGGTCAGGTAGTCAAGTAATTTGAGGTCCAAATTCATAGAATATTTGTGCTATAGGTTGGCTTCCCTAGAAGCAGATGCTGAAATAACAATTGGGGTGAAATATGTTTATTAGGGATCAACACATGCGAAGGGCAGGAGGGAAAAATAGAACTGGATAGAGGAAAAAATTAACTGATTCAGGTTCAACAAAGTCTCCATTAACCCACTGGGGAGATTTGAAGACAGAATTGCTGTTTAAAGAGTCCCACACTGGGACAAAATGGCTGGACCTTTATAAACCTTTCTCATTTGGTCATCAGATGTGGGCTTCTCTGGGAAAGGCATGACTTTGGGTGAGATATTGCTTACTTGTTCAAAATATTGTGGTTATGTTTGAAAAAGAGGCCTCATTTTTTAGAAATACTGAAATATTTATGAATGTAATTATGTTATGTGAGATAAAGATAAAGTGGAAAAAACAAGGGAAGAGCCAACTTCAAGTGGTTTCCAATGACCAAAGATGGGACAATTTGAGCATGCCATCTCCCCAAAAAGACCACAAAGTATCAAAACACCTAAAATATGTATACATGAGTTCATAATAGCTTTTTTTTTTTTTCTGAGGAAGATTTGCCCTGAGCTAACGTCTGTTACCAACCTTCCTCTATTTTGTATGTGGGTCACCTCCCCAGCATGGCCACGAGTGGTGTAGGTCTGTGCCCAGGAACCAAGCCCAGGCTACCGAGGTGGAGTGTGCTAATCTTTACCACTAGGCCATGGGGGCTGGCCCCCATAATAGCATTTTTAAATAGCATCATATTAGAATGTTGCTTGGGCACCTACTCATTATACTGAAAATAAATATATAAGGGAAACAATCTAGCACTATTCTGCCTTTCTGGTACAAACATATTTCAGAGTAACCAAATATTTGGGAAAAAGTTTTTTATATAAGAGAAATCCAGACAATAAATGCACAAGGAATGGTAGAATAGAAAAATTATCATTTAGTAACAATAAATAAAATAATGAATTTAGGCAATGATCATCAAGGAATGATCAAATATTAGGCAAAAGATTGATGGAGGAGCTAATTAATGAATGGAATTGAAACAGCTGAACCCACTGTTCAATCTTTCCCAGTTGGACAATGATATATTATACACCTCCTGATAAGATGCATTAAGACTTACATGGCACCTCCTATAGAATAGCTCCACCACTAATTAAACCTATGGTTGATTAAGTCTGTAGCTTTGAGTTTACAGAAAATATGGAAGATAGAGAAACAATATAAATAACAGCTAAGTCCAAATCCTAAAACAAGAATGTGGAAAATATTACAAGACAGTTTTTTCAACAAATAATTGGTATAAAAAGGAAAGGGAGGAACTATTATAAACTTAAAAAGACTTTTAAGACATATTACCAGATGCAATTGTGTGGATCTTGTTTGGATCTTGCTTCAAACAAATCAAATATATATAGAAATTTTATCATAGAATTAGTATTAGATGATATTAACAAAATATTGTTAACTTGGTAGGCATAATAATGTCATTGTGGTTATATTAAAAAGGTCTTGCTTGTTAGAAATGTACAAATTATTTTTTTCCAGCTTTATTGAGATATTACACAATGAGTTAATTATGGGTGAAATGGTAGATAGTGATGGTGAATAGGGGAATAAATGAAATGAAATTGCCAAAAGTTGAAAATTGTTGAAACGGAGTTATCAGTGATAAGTACCTGGGAATTGATTATACCATTCTCTTTTATATACTGTTGAGAATTTCTATAACTAACTGTTAAAATATTAAACTATTTGCATGAACACATAGAAAACATGTTTATCAAACTAGCATACCAAAATCTGTCATAAATGACGGAAAATAGGTTGAATTGCAAATCTAGATTCAAAAGAATCTCGGCAATCATCATTATAGGCTAAATCGCATGAGATAAAATTTAACACAAATAAATGCCACTGCAAATTGTCAAAACGAAGGTAAGTTTACTTAACTGCAATTTGTGAGAAAGAGCCCACATGGTTTACTAAATGGATTACCTTGTGTCTATGATTGAAGGATTTTTTAAACAGTGGCTGCAAAGAAGTAATTTTTGTTTTGTTCTCATTTCATAATAATAAGCTAACTGATGTTGCTTAGTTCTCTAATTTTAGTTATATAAACAATGGGTTTGATTTTTGCTTTCCTATCATCTTAAACATAGTGTATTGGGCATCATTTGTGCATTGTCTTGCTGTCTTACATCACTGTGGCTCATCAAATGTACTTGCTGTAGTATACTTGACAATCTCTATGGATACTGAGGTAGACAGAAGAGTTTGCTTTACAGTGGCTAGTTCTGCTATTCTTACTCCCTCCTTCACTCATTGCTAAGTTTTCACTTCTCAGTATTTCAAATCTTCAGGCTCAGAACTGCTCCCTCCCCAAATGCCCAAATGATGGAGCCATCCTGCTCTACTTTTCCAAGCCACAGGATGGTTTGAGGGTAGATGTGTTTCGTGAGGGTAATTAGATTGGGCATTCTTTGGGAGATCTCTATTTTTTTTAAGAATCCCCACCATCGCCTAAAACTTTATTCAGCTAGCTGAGATTGAGAAAAATGAACACCTCATTTGAACACAAAGAACAAAGGGACTATTACTGAACACAGTAATCATTTGCCCTGTAATACATTTTTTTCCTATTGGTTTTAAATCTCTTAAAGTTCAATCCTTGGCTTACAAATTCTGAGGGTTGAGAGCAACATTTGAAGTTTGCTAGTCAAGGTTTCCAAAACTGTAGTCATTAGTGTAACATCCTTCACAATTTTTCTACATAAATACAATTATTTATGTAATATATTTAATTAAATTGAATCAGTTGTTTTAAATAAATTTAAGTATAAAAGTTTATGTCAGCACTCTGTGCCTTTTTTTTTTATTGCATTTACAAAGTGGCTTTGAAATATTTACAATGAGCAAAGTAACAAATTTTCAACTGTGTTCTACCTAAAATTATCTTGCTTACTAGTAAGGGGAAAATTTTATTATAGTATATCCATGTGGTACTTGAATTTTTGCCACCCCCACACTAGATGTAAATTCCTGATGTCAGAGATATTTTATTATTCTAGTTCCTTGTCACCTAGCATGCTGCCTAGCTCATATTAAGCACTCAGTAAATGCTTATTAAACCTGTTTACTGAATGAATAAACATATCTAACTAGGGACACCATAACTTGAAAGTGCATATTACTATCAAGTTTGATAAACTTTCAATTTAAGGGGTGACATTGTTGAAATAACTGCCTTCCACACCAAATTCTCTGAATGCTATATTGGCCAGCACTGCTCTGGTTTCTCTTGAGGAATACCACACATTTAGATTGTAGAGTTGACTTATTTATCACATGTAATTCATCCACCCACAAATACTTGAGATAGTGAACATTTTTGTGTTTGTGAATGTAACAGTGGCAGAAAGCAGATAACTTCCTCATTATCGAAAGTATTCGATTGACTTTTATCTGAAATATGAATTCACAGGTGCATTTCCCCTATATAAATTATGTCTTTAAATTTTGGTATTCCCTAACAGCCGCTTTTGATCCTTTGATTTAAGAGATTTGTAGGTTACTTTGCTGCCAAAATGATGTTGAAAGGTTCTAAAAAGAGAGAGAGATTTTTATGATGACCAATAAATAGATCCAAATCATGAGCATAGAATAGCTATGGATTTGAAAACTGCTACCCTAAATATGAGGAAAATGGCCCAATTGAAGGAAGGGCAGGGCATGCCAAGCCATTTAGAATTGTTGGTGCTTTGAAGCTCTGGGAATAGAGTATTTGTGTATTTATGTCCAGGAGAAAACTGAAATCTGATGTTTTATAGAAATATTAACAAGCTGACAGGTTCTAAACCTTAATTATTTCTTATAAGAAAAATCTCACTCTTAGCAATAGGATATTTGATACATGCTCACTTACTCATAGTATTATGTCTGTGGTTGAGTGGGAGGGGAAGGGTGACAGAAAACCAGGAGGTGAGACTATGGTATATGTCACAAAGTGAGCAAATTTACAGTCAAGGAGTATAAAATTTGAGAGATTTCTAAATGTAAGTCCTTTAATAGGTCTAGTGTTTTCACATATAAAAATTTTCTATCAGTATTTCATTTAATTTTTATCATTAAAAACCTTGCCTACAATGTTGAACAAATGTAAATAGTTAAGCCTCAGTAATTAAACATTTTAATTGGCTTATGAATTAAATGTAAATAGTCTTAGTAATAAAGAGCTAATTTTAAAATCCTGCCAACAGGTTTACTAATTCTGCATGTATTTGCTTAGTACATACTCTATAAAAGATACTCTGTCAGATCCTAAAGAATAAGATGAATTAGACAACGTGCACGCATTTCAATTACAGCAATTATCACAGTGCATCGTGATTGCTTTTCTGCATGTTTGTCTGACCACCTTTGCTTTCATTACATATGGATGCACGTGTGTGTGCATGTGTGTGTGCGTGCATTGGGTCACAAAGTGAAAAAGTATTCTAACTGGGTAATAAGCAAAGCGTCTGAAAACTATTACACTTAACTGTGAGTTGCCTGAGAGTAGAGAACTGTGGGCTACATGAGAACTGAGACAATTTCATCTGCTTCTCTTGCAACCCACACTATAGCTGGAATGTTGCAGGCTCTCAATGTTTGTTGAATCTTAGGCAAGAGAAAAAAGGAAATGTTGTTGTTAGAATAAAGTTCCTCTAACCATTAAACCTCAAGACAAACTGCCATAAGCAATAAGGTTAGATTATTGTTGTTGTAAATGGCATCTAGGTAATTTTAAGGCTACTCTTTAGGGAAAAGTCAGGGAAAAAATTCCATCATGATGGAGAATGTTTTTTGAACGTGTTATTGCAACTTGCTAGGTGAAATGTCAGTTAGAGCTGAGCAGGGGAACAGGTGTGTCAGATCTCAGATTGAAATTTCTTGAAGAAGCAGGCAACAGTCAGACTTTGGGATGAAGTTTAAGAGATGAGGTTCAAGCCCTAGGGTGTTGATGGAATAGGAAGTGCAACTCCAGCTTTAAGAAGGTGGGGGACTTGGTAGCTGTAGCAATGAGAAAGAAAAATTAAGAAGGCAATGTCGGGAGCCCAGATCCTCAGCTGGCTAAGTGACCAATGATGATGAAAAAAATGGGGGGAAAATGGAAAAAGGATGAATGAATCTTGCAGTGGGGTTGCAGGTAGTAATGAATCTTCAGTTGAATCTCCATGAAGTTACTGGCTCTGCCATAGCAAACACAGAACATATTGAGAAAATGGAAAATATGTTCAATTTGGTTCAAGCAATGACAATGTTCTAGAAAAATGCACAGCAAAGACAGGTTTCAGATAGAAAGTCCATAGTAAAAATGGAGGATGTTATTTTTAGACAGTGGGGGAGTTACTAAATTTTGTGAATGGGAGAGTTAGAAGACCAGAAGTATGCGTTATGGCAGTGTCCAGAGTAGGCATAAGAGGGAAGAGAATTAAGATAGGAGCAATAGAGAACTAGTGCAATAGATAGTAGAAATAACCTTTGCTATGTGACAGGCATGGTTCTAAGCATTGTATATACATTAATCCCACGATAATCTTATGAAATAGATAATGATTTTATTTTCCATTTTGCAGTTGAAGAATCTGAAGCACAGAGAGACCACATATCTTGCTTAGGTCAAAGTGCTGGAAGACGGAAAGGTACAGTCAGGAAGCAACATCTGTTTGAGTATAAAGACTGAGATCTCAATTACCAAGCCACGTTACCTCCATAGATAGCATTCTACATCCAGAATTATATTCATTACACACTTTAGAACAAAATAGCTCTGTGAATCAAGTTTTTCAAGTTTAAGTTCTTTTTTAATCTCCAATTAGTCTCTTATAGCATAAACCAATTAGGCATATGTTTGAGACCAACTTGGCAGATTTCACTGTGGTATAACAAACCTGGGCTCTTATTATCCCTTCCATATGTGTCCTTTAGAGCCTTAGATAGAGTCTCTGGCTGACTTTGGGTATTGATTCCATTTTGCTGCCAACATCCTTCAACTGATGTAGAAAATCCAGGCTCATCTATTAATATACCCACGTCTACCTTCTGCAGCATATGCTTGAAGTGAATTTTAAAAGAACATGCTTGCAGGCAGCTGTCTTTCTAGACCTTTCATATAGGATCATTACAATAAGATCCAAAAAAAAAATAGACACCAATATCATTCAAGATCCAGCCAGAATTTGGTATTATAAAACTTCTCTAGCCACATCCCTCCTATTATTTTACATAAACTTTTCATTCTACCATCTGGCCCAACTACCCTCCACTCTTTAAAATGCTTGAACTCTATGCTTTCCTTTTAATATATTCATTGCTTATCTGAATCCCACCCATTCCTTCAAAATCAAGATCACATCCCACCTCTGCTGGTGGTCAACTGCCTAGGCCTTGGGGTTACCTCCCTGAACTCCCATAGCACTGGTTAGAAGTAGCACTTATTATTAATTTCATCTTTGACCCCCTTATGTGGTTAGTTATATTTTTATGTGATCATATCAGTCTATTGCAGTAGATTATAGACACTCTTTCCCCCCACAAGTAGAGCAGGATCTTGGCCTTAACATTTATTTATATTTCCAAGTAACATATATCACAGTATTTTTCCCATAAACCTCCAATAAGTAGTTTTACTTGATTGGCATCTTTAAAAGTTATCAAGTAGTTCTTATTTTATTGTCATAAAATATAATAGTGTATATTGTATATGTACTTTAGGAGTCCCAAACTCAGAGACAAGATAGATAAGAGTTTAGCAAGTCATTTGGAGATTACATGCCTTACCTAAAATGGAAAACACTACTTTATAATGGCAAATTATTGCAATGTAGGGATGCATGTTCACTGTTACTAGACCTTGTTTATTTTTCAAGACTATCCAGAAATCTACACTTTCTTGTGAAATTTCTTCAATGTTGAATATTTGCTGAAATAAGTTTTAAACACCATGCAAGGCAAAATAAACACATTTGTTGGTCCATCTATCAGTCCACAGGTTTCTGCCATCTAATGTATGCATATCTGTTATTTCAATATAATATTTAGAACACTATACTCACAAGCATAATCATCATAATCTAATGTATTAATATACACTATTTCTTTCCAGAGACCAGAATGTAACATTAAAAAAAAGGGCCTAGCACTATTACAAAATTCCATTTCATACATATATTTCAACAAAATTTAATGAACAATTTCCTATTGCACAGAAATGCAGTAGTGATGGGAAATGCAAACATCAATTTTGGCATGAATTACTATATCATTTAGAGAAGTATTAATGTAGACATTTGTCAGGTCCTAATAGCAATTGCCAGATTCTATGTCTGCAAAAATCAACTATTTCTGTGAAAACCCAAGGAAGTGTAATCCTTGCTTTCTGGTTTTTTCCCGGGTTTAGGTTTCAGTTCAATTCCACCAACATATATCCAATGTCTGCTTTGTGTGAGACCTTGTGGTAGATGCTGTAGAGAACACAAAAATGATTAAAATGCTTTACCTCTCTGCATCTCTGTTCACATCTTTGCCTATCTAAATTCTACCTATTCTCTCAAAGCCCAAATCTTATCCAACCTCTCTTAAGTCTAGTTGAGGGGCAAGACAAATACTCAGATAAGTACACTATAGTACAAAAGACACTACAGTAAGTTCTTTAAAGAAAATAACAAAAATTTATCTGGGTGCATAAACATTGTAATACATGAAAATAAAACAGCATAATGTAATATAAAATGACTAGTAAGAACTGAAAGCAACATTATTTAGGTTGCTCATACAAACTCTCCTTGAGGAGATGATATTTGAGCAGAAATCTAGTAAGAAGGGGCCAACCAGAGATGTGACTATCAGGGAGCCAGGCAGAGGGCACAAACTGGGCATATTCTATGAATAGAAAGAAGGTAGGACAGGATCAGAGTGAACGAGGAGAAGAGTAGCAGGAAATGAAGGCCAGTCACATGGGGAGGAGGCAGGGGGGAGGGTGTCTTGTTGATCATCACACGGACTCTAGAAGTTATTTGAAATATAATGGGCAGCCACTGAAGGGTTTTAAGCAAGGAATTACACAATATATTTACACATTTAAAAGATACTTTGGCTTAAGTGGACTGAGTAGGTGGCATTCATTTATTGAGATAGAAAAGGTTGGGGACAGCAACAGGTGTGGAGTGTATTAGCTCTTCTGTGCTAACAAACCCAAAAATGCCTGTGGTTTACAAAACCACTTCTCACTCATGTTATCCGTCAGTTGCTGCAGTTCAACTGTTGTGGATCTGCTCTGTGTGCCTTTTTAACACATGGCCAGATTGAGGGAGCAGAACCTGCTGGGGACATATTGTTCTCAAAGCAGAGAGAAAAGAACAAGAGGCAGAGCCTAATTTTGAAGTTGTTCTTAAAGTTTCTGCCCAGATATGGTATAGTCTTATTCACTCCCATTGGCCAAAGCAAGTCAACATAGCCAAGTGTGACAATGGGATGGGGCAGCATTCTTCTTCCATAGGGAGTCTCTGCAGGTCAAACAGCAACACGCAAGCATATATAATCCTGTTGCAGAGGAGGGAATGAATAACAGGGAATGGAAGCAGTAATACAATCCACCACAAGAGTTAAAGGGGATAGGTTTAAATGGGAAAATAAAAAATATGTTCATGGGGATATCTTCAGAAGAGTACAAGTCTTCAGCACTGAATTCATGTGACAGGAGGAAGAGTTACCTGGGATCTAACCTTGCTTTTCCACTGACAAACTTGTGACCCTGAGCAATTCCCTTAACCTACCTGGGCTTTATTTTCTTCATCTGTAAAATAGTAGTTATACTAGAATCAGGGGAGATTAACTTGGCTTTTGAGAGGTTCACGTTCCCTAATATTGTAATTATACGGATATTTATCTTTATATGATATTATCTGACTACATCTTTTGGAGAAAGCACGCTCAGCTATTCAAAACCACTGGGACCTGAAGAAGATTACAAACAGCTAGGAAAAAAAATGAATTCTAAGATTCACAGTCAACTTTAAAATTCTACATACATACCTGCTAAGGCACATATAATCCCCAAGTTGAATGAATCTCTTTTTTCCATTTCCATCTTTTTTCAATTAAAACATAATAATTGTAACAAGAAAAACAACACAAAGGAACAATTAGTGGTCTCCAAACAACCCTGTAAATAACTGATATTAACTCCCTGGTACAAACCCTTCCATGCTATTTCCCATGAACATGCAAGCATATACGGCCACTTCTATAATGCATAATTTAGATCTTGTTTACTTTTTACAAAAAGGATAATGCAAATAAGTTTGGACCAAATGTATTTTCTGCAACTTTTTTCTCCTACATAATATATTGTGAAGATGCTTCCGGAGTAGAATATGTAGATCTAACTTATCTTCAATACCTTTATAATCGTTCACAGTGTGGATACACTGTAATGTATTGGCCATTCACCTATTTAAGCACATTAAGATTTTCTTCACAAAACTTCCATTCAGAAGTGTTGATATAAATATCTTTGCATATAATTCTTTACATGTTACTGCCTCTATTTTTTTATGATAGATTCTACCAAGTAGGATTGCTGTGCCAAGAATATGTGTACTCTTAGTTTTGTTGGAGTAGTGGATGTCATGATTCACTGCACAGATATCCCCTCTAGGACTATGGCACTCATTTCCCAACCGCCGGGAATACTGATGGCCAACTTCTCTCAACCGAATTCCTCTCTGGATGAAGAGAGTTGAATAACCCAAAAGTTATTAGATTATGACCCAAAGGTTATTGAGTTATGAAAGGTCTTGCCCCTTTCAAGGGGGCATTCCATGTCTAATGACTGGTTGACACAGGGGTATAAATGTCTAGACTCCTTGCTCCAAATTGGGACAAGTCTGTAAGGCCATCCCAGCTCCACATCTCCCAATATGATTAGCTGGGTCTTTGTTGCAGCTGCAGCAAAGTTCAACTACTCCTTCTGCCCAATTTGGCTCCCTTCATTCCCAGTCAAGAGCTTATACTGAGAGCATTCTCCAGTAGACTGCTGCACATTAATCCCACTAATTCCCATCTCTGCTCCCCAGGGAACCCAGCCTGTGACAGTGACAGACTGATTTCTGTAATGACTATTTAGATCTCTCTGACAATTAGGAAGTCAAGACTAACAACAGTGCTCTGCAGACTTCTTAACAAAATATAGTTTCTATAGGATGGACCATGCTATCACTCAGATACCCTCAGTGGCAATTTATCTGATTTTAATGGGCCTTCTCTAATGAAATCCACTGTAATGAATGATTTGTTCACATTGTCCAAATAATAATCTTCTATAATCAAAGTGGCTTGCTATAGAATATTGATATAATCATTTATTTGATCCAAGTTTTCTTCAGAGAGCTAAGTGTTCACTACTTACAATAAATGAAGCAAATGTTTGCAAAGTATTTACAAAGTCAGAATTTATGTTTATTAAGTATACAAAACCAAAAGACAAAGTTTTTATGATTACCCTGATTTTCTGTTCACAACTAGATTTTTACATTTTGTCTGAACCTTTGTCTGACTATTTCCCAGAGTCAGACTAGTAAGTTGGAACTTTCAAGCAACCCATTCCCATAGCAACCCTTTCGAGGGGCTCCCCAGCTCTCCTGTCAATGAAACATACAGACCCACACAGGGAGACTTGCGAAAGGAAGATGGAAGAAAAAGAGCAAAGGTGGGAGGAAGGAACTCTTTTAAAGACAATAAAAATAAACTCCACGATTGCTTTTTCTGTGAGAAATAGAATACCTGGTGATAATTTTGTCAAAATATTTGATCTTTCAATAGACACACCTGATTTGAGAAGTTTCTATAACCACTAAATCTTACCTTTAAAAGTGTAAGGATAGCACAAAACAACTATATCCAGAAGCATATAAAATGTGCTCAGTAAAAACAGCAAAGGAGTATGGTATAATAACTACAATGTTATAAAAGCAGACTTCTCAAGATTTCCTTTAAGTAAGAGGCAAATACGGAAAGAACATACTTTAAATTGATAAGCTACCTTGTAATGTGCTGACAATAAATCACTATTTAATTTTGGCCATGTCAGAAAAAAAGTGAAAAGAAAATGTTTACTGAGCTTTAAGCTATTCCTTGTGCAGCACAGAAATACAATGGATCGATTTCATTACCTGAAAGTAACTGATTGACATTTTGAGTGTCAGTTTGAAATATGGCTGCAACGAATCTCATCCAATTAAAGAATTCCCCCCCAAAGAACAATTTTCTGCAGCCCTATACTGAGGGACAGCATTGTGCTTATGATACTAAAGTAAATGGCAGAAGCTGACAGTAGAGTGCTCCTCCTTGACTGTCAACATCCTGACCTGCTAATGAGCTCAGCTTCACCCTGGGGAGAGCTGTCTGTTTGGGGTAGGGGAAGTTATTCTTTCTCATTGCCAGCTTGCTTCTAATTCCTTCCTGAAAAGAAAGTGTCAGTCACGCTTAATTACATTAAATTAGTGTGATAGTTTAAAACAGCACACGGTCTTCTTAAAGCTCAACTAAATCACTCAAATTCTCACTTCTTTCTTGAGCCCTGGGTTGGGATTTTAAGTCATGTCTAAGAAGTGTCACTTTAGAGAATTAAATGGCATGTGTGTCCAAGGTCATCTAACTTCATTTTCTGACCGCATGTCATAATCATTGTCAAAAGGAATTAAATACCACCATGTGTATGGAACTCTCCTAGAAACAAGCCAGATGACAGAGGCTGACTTGGTTCTTTGGTAGAATTCTGAATCAGACACTATGGTCAATCACATATACAAGTGTAGTGATGAATATAAAGTCTTTATTAATTTGAATTTGATTCATTTGGAATCACTGATCATTGATGCCACCGATTTTATCTCGTCTTTGAAGAAAGAATTGCTAAGGAAAGTAACAACACAAAGAAGATTTCACAGAGAAAACTTGCCTACATAAAGAAATATGCTTTACAAACATGTATGCATTGATTTATGCACTCATTTATGCATGAATTCATTCATTCAACCTTAGTCCTAAGTGTTCATTCAACGCCTTCCATGATCATATAAGGATGTTCTAGCGTCTGAAATGACAAACACAAAAGTCAGGTGACACAATTACAGTCTTCAAGAAACTGGTCATTTAGGTAGAACTTATAGATATCTGCTGTTAGTAAAATTGGCTTGAACTAATGGGACATATCCTTTAAAAACTTTTTGGTTTTCTTGGCCTGTTTACTTTTGGGTTTAAAATTAGGTTTGGGGCAATAAAGTTTTTTTCACTTTAACCTGAGCTGATACATTCTAGCTGATATTCAAAATTACTTCCAAGAGATGTATTATTTATTATGTTATCTGAACTTTACAGATGTAGTCAACAGATTCTGAGATAAACAACATTCACAAAAAAATACATATATATACGTGTCCAGATGTAGGTATGCATTAACTTTGAGACCACTTATCATAGTCCCAAGCACAAAATATACATTTGCTTAGATTATATTGTTTAGCCAGTAAGAAAATTTGAAAGAAAAAATACCTTATCTAGGTATCGCAGTCAACTAGCTCAGCTTACCTATAGAATTTTTCTCAATTTATTTTCCATAGTAGACTTTCAACTTTCTCAGAATTCTCATTTCATCTTGTAGCTTAGACTCTCTGTTCCATCTGGATATGTACCTGAAAGAGATGTGTTAGAAAGGGGCTCACTGCAGCATGTCACCTCAGTATTGCCAGTAAAGATATTCTATCTAAGTGTGGCTTTATACTACAACAGCAAAAGCAAAGTCAGTTTTAAACTTTTTCTCTTTCTGCACAATTAAAGCGTTAAAGGAAGATCTTAATTTCTGCTAAGATAATTGAAAATGAAGTCATTTACATTCCTGTCTTAGTTCATCCACCTATCAGTCTGCCCATCTATTTGTCCATCTGTCCAGCTAGCCAGCCATTCAGCCATTCAGCCATCTATTCCATCCAACGTCTGTTCAATAAAGGACCATAAATTTAGGGATAGAAATACAAGATTATTCACTGTATTAAAAACAATCATACAATTGGAGTGGAGGGAAAATAACATAAATCTGAACTATTATAATTGAAGACAGTAGATAAAGAGGGCAATTTGGTTAACAACTTGATGGCTCAAGAAAGGGAAAAATTCACCTCTAGGAAAGGTATTTGGATATGCTTTTTGGAATCTAAATCGCCTTAATAAAAATTTGTTGAATGAATAAATGAATGAAGAAATAAGTAAATGAATTAGAATTAAAGCTGAATCTAAAAACAGCAGAAGCTTGATTGGAAGATATACAGGATTAAGATGTTCTTGGAGGAGAAAGCAATATAAGCACTACTGCTCATACTTTAAAAACACAAGGTAATTGGAAAACTGTGTGGTTTAAGTGAAAGGAATGTAGAAAATGTGAAGGAAATCAAAGACCATTATCATAGTTTTAAAAAATATGGTACCAGATTCTTCAACATTCTTTCATCAAAAGTTAGTCGATATACTCTCCTTGAAACAGGGCAGGCTTGTGACTGCTTTGACCAATAGAGTACCTGGAATAAATGCTATGCAACTTCCAAAGCCAGGTCATAAAAGACCGTGCAGCTTCTTCCTGGTTCTATTAGGATGTTCACTCTAGTTGAAGCGAGCCACCAGGTAAATAATATGATGCCCCCGAGACTGCTGTGCTGGGAAGGCCATGGTTAGGCACCGGAACTCCACCTGAACTCCAGCATCTACTGCCAGCCCTGGAAATATGCCATATTTTGCAACCAGCCCAGGCAGCTCACTGCCACCCCTGCCAACATCTGACTGCAACCAAATGAGAATTTTCCAAGTGGGTCCTTCCCAACTTCCTGACTGACATATGGTGAGCAAAATAAAATAGTTACTTTACACCACTAAGTTGTGGTGCAATTTTATAGGCAGCAATAGTAACAACAGAAATTTGGTACCAAAAATGAGATTCAAACTCACACAAATATTGGATACCTGGCCAGTTTGGGTGTCTCACGCCAGTCAATCAACAGGTAAGGAAGAAGTTTACTCTATTGGCTAGGTTGATTGATCCTGACTTTACGCAGTGGAAGGGAGAAGGCGAATGTTTGGAATGGATAATTTTCCCTAAAGTGTCTCCTCTTATGCCCTGTTGTCCAAGTCAACAAAAAAACTACAGCAACTCAATATGGCAGCACTACTAATGTCCCAGACCTTGAAGAAATGAAGATTTGGGTCACCTTGCCTGGCAATGAACCATCATCAGCTAAAGTGCTTACTGAAGGCAAAGAGAAAGTAGAAAAGGCAACAGAAAAAGAAAATTATAAATATCAGCTCAACCAAGTGATCAGCTGCAAAAACCAGGATCTGCAATAGTTATGAGTATTCCTTTCTTATTTTATATGAATATACATGTGTAACATGTATTAATTCTCTTTTCATACCACATCCCCCTACCTAACATAAAGTGTATTAATAGTAACTAACATTCTATCTCATTATTTAAATTGCAAGATATCAACATGGAGAGTGCCTCAGCTAGAAGAATAAGCATTCTCCAAAGATGGATAAAGGGACTTGATATCCTTTTTTGGAGAGAAGGTCAGCATGTTTTTGGCTGTATGTGGCCTAGTTGCATCATATTAAGTGAAAGCACAATTTGGCTATTGTATTTATTTGGAAGTTTCAGGTAGGATTAAAAGAATATGGTTTAAGTATGGTGCTAAGTTGTCAAGGGGTAGAATTTTGACTTTGTCTTGTGTCAACTTAGCTAAGTTGGGACTACATTTCCCAGAATTACCTTCCTATATGCTTCCCAGTAGGCCACAAAAGAAATCAGCTAAGGGTTTGGAAAGTAGAAGTGAAGCAGCAGCCATCTCTTTATGCTCTGTAGGTCAGGGCAGAGCCAGACACTGTTGAAGCTCATGCCCGTTGTTGACGATCTACTAGTTCACCTTGTTTGTGTGGGGCAGTGGTTGTTTCAGCAGCTTCCCAGTTCCTGTTGGATCTTCTCCTTCAGCTTCTCTGAATTCTGGGCCAGGTGAATAACCAGTTGTGGAGGGAAGAGAGCCAGCTTATTATGCATACCACCTCACAATCACTATGATTGGAGGTTGTGAGAGACAGGCATGGATACCAGTTTGTCTTTGGGGGTTCCTGTTTGTCCTCGTAGCTTCCAGTTTTTCTTTGCTTCCTTCTACATATGTTTACGTTTGCTTCTCAACTTCCAGCCCTCCTGACTTCAGGAAAACACCAGATGCAGAGGCAACAGCATTACACTAGGTTGCCCAAGCAGCTCTCATGACTGTATAAAGTCTAGTTCCTATAATAAATGTCTTATTCTATAATACTCATAGTAGTTCTTCTTCTCTGATCAAACCCTGACTTTTACAACTTCAGAAACTTAACTTACAGTAGTAGTTTGATAAAGAGAGTCCTGGACCTGTGTTTTTCTCCTGTCTGTTTCGTTGGCCCACTAACTATATTATGGCAGATCTTCTTGCCTTAGATTCTTCATCTGGAAAATGAGAAGATAAACTCAGTCCATTCCAGAAATGTGCATGCATTATGCATAATACATGACATTCACTTTTGTATCTTCAGCTTTGACAAATCTGTCCAATTCTAGTCCTTTTCTGAGATTGTCTTCACCTGGTTATCCTTCCCACAGCTTAAAGACAGCACATCCAAAAACAAATTCAAGATCTTCCTTCCTGTAAATCTCTTCTGCATTTTCTTAGACTGCTAATAGTATCGCTTTTTTACCAGTAATCCAGACCTCAATAGATCAGTTTAATTCTGCAAATTATTATCTGCATTATATTACATTATATTATCCTTTGAATTTGGAATGTGATATGGCAATCTCTCATGTGCATTCTTTTCCCCTTATCCCCTATTCCCATACTACATCCTTCAGTCTCAGTCCAAATTCAGTTTCTTTCATGAATCTTGCTTAAACTTTCCTTGATACATTCCCATGCCTGCAAAACAATTCCACTCCAGTACAATCCTTCATTGTTCTGAACTCCATAACGTGGTTTTTCTCTTATATAGAATTTATCATCTACCCTAGTTTTTATGGTTTTGTGTATTTATCGGCTGTCCTTCTACCTCCTTGTAATCCTGCAAGACTATGGATAGAGACCATGTTTCATCTTTCATTAAGAAGGCACTAAATAAATATTTGTTGAATGAACAGATGAACGAATAAATGAATAAATATAGGAAAAAACATGGGGAAAGAAGTTTAAAAATAGAATGAGTAGAGCACATTGTGGAGTGAAGTGGGTAAATGTTGTGTCATGTCATGTGATGACTGAGGAGTGGAGTTATGGAAAGATAGCAGCTGTTTTATATCTAGTCCTATAGAGAGAGAAAATAAATGTTCGTATTTCTACTAGCCAAAAGCAAATTTAAAAAAATGTTTTCACCCCCTACCTGGAAAAAAATGATTAGAATTTTTTAAATAGAAGACAATAAACAGCAGGTATCAATGTTCTCTTTGTCTCTCTCTCTCTCCCCCTCTATATATATGAGAGCTAGGATCAGATTTGAGTTTGTATAAAAGACAGTGAAAATATTCTCAATGTGTAAGTGGTGAGAACACAGAAATTACGGATTCCCCTCCCCACATAAACTTTGCACAAACACATATCCACCTTCAAAGAATTACAGAATGCCCATAGGCTATCTTAAACTTGATCACCTCTGATTTACACACAAATAAATGCACTTCCGGACTGCTACTTACAGAGTCACTGAGAGTGACTATAAAAATTCTAATTGTCTTTATGAGATGTTTTTTCCTACCTCTCTGCCCACGTGACCCACATTCAGTATGTCCCTAAGTCAGCCCCTTTCTCTCACTCAACACTATAATATTTGCCCATCCTATGAGAGGGTGACTGTATATAAATAACTTACCATTTTGCTATTTTCACCATGAGTCCACATTGTTAAAACAATGATAGGAGCTACGCTGTACATAAAACCCAGACACAATTAGTACTAGTTTGCCAGGAATGGCCTTCAGTGAAACTAGATGGTTTCTTCTTTTCTAACTTCAAGGCCTCTGGCCAAGACCCTGCCTCTGACCCTGAGAAGGCAAGGTTATAAAGACAAGTTCTCCAACAAAAGGCTGCAAATCCACCAAATTTCCTAAGGATATACACACTACAGGAAATCTTGATTAATCTAAAAGACAGGCTCCAACCTGTGTGACATGGATAGAGAAACTTTGTGAAGGAGGAAATCAAGATAAAGCCTCAGTCCTTTATACCTGGCATAAATTGGTAAAATTTCCTTGATAAATGATATCTTTGAGGGGTTTGAACAAACCAAGTAGATATTGGATTCTGTGCTGAAAAGACCTGATTGAGACTTTGGATTATGTCATGGAAATGTTAGTCTGGGAGATATCTGGGGGACTAAACTACATCTACTACTACTTCTCTGTAGTTTTCTTATTACCTTCTCTAATATTCCCTGGAATATTATTCCACCTATTTCCTCTCTTTAATATTCTCCTCTTCAGTACTGACTACATCCCTTGAACCTACAAATATGCTCGTCTCCTCACTCCGTATCATTAAAAAAGACAAAAACAAAGAAAACCAAACTTTCCTCTTTGTGCCATCACACCATTCTCAATTTCCCTTCAGTGTCCCTCTTCAGAGTACTCTTCATTCACTATCCCTGTTTCCTCATTCTCCTCCTCCATTACCCACTCTTTGACAGTTTGCAATCTGTTTTCTGTTCTCAACATCCTACTAAAAATGCTCTTTTTATCAGTCAGCATAATCTTCCCCACTGTGAAATCTAGTGGCCGTGTGCTGGGATCTGAACCTCATTCCAAAAGTTCACATTCAGAAGATACACACCAAAGGTATGGCAACTGATTTTAACTCAGAAGAAAATTGGTCTGGGCTTAAAATGCCACATAGCATAGAGTTCTTACACACACATGCACAAGTCAGTTACTATCACCCGATCCTCAGTTTCAGGAGATAATCTTTGACACAATCTTCAACTGTTTCTCCTATGCACCAGACTTGGATGGTGTGAACCACTTTCTAATGAGTAAGGTTATCATATCATACCTTCTTGCCCTAGCAACTAAGCATCATCCTGAATGTGCAGTGTCATGATATATACACTAGTATGCACTATATGCTATTTCTTTTTGGAGAATTATGTTGAAACCATCAGAGTGTAAGTTTGGTGGCTTGCCTATAGATGCCCATAAACTCTTCTTTATCTCTATCTATTTTGCTTTTCTGCCATATTTGCGGCATTTCTTTAACAGTGGAAAGCATTAATATCCCCTTCTTTGAGTCTCCAATTTCTTTTCTTTAAACTTCTCTTGTTACTCCTGCTTACCCAGACTTCTATAATATCCTAGTAACATTTACCTCTTATTTTATACTCACTCCCTTGACTATTTTGTAAGCCATCCATGACCTTTATATAGATTTCTAAATCAATATCTTACAAAGATCTTCTCTCTTGAACTCCAGCACAGATTTCCAACTGTTTACTTGAATTATCCACATGCATATACTACCACCAGTGCAAACTATGCACACTTTTCTATCCTCAAAAAACAGTCAAAACACTTGCTCTCACATAAATAAATATAAAACAAATTGATAATACAGTTCCTTAGAAATTTATATTCAACATTTTCATCAATGATTGGGTGAGACCCCAAGTGACTTTCTCATGAAATTTGCAGATGACTAGATAGTGTAACATATGTTACATATGGTTAAGTTGTTATCTTGAACTATTTAGTAGGTTGAAATTATTTGATGTGTATAATCATATGAAATATAACTGGGAAAAAGGTTAAGTCCTACTTTTTGTTCTTAAACACACATGCTCAACTACAGAAAATGTTATCATGGCTGCACAGCATGGCTTAAATCTTCTAAAGTAATAGGACTCCTGCCTGATGTAATTAACAATGAAGTGACCAGAAGGAAGGGTGTGACTTTCTGTGTGCTGAATTGATTAGAACACACCTGGATTATTATATTCAGTTATGGTTTCTATACGCAGAGATTGTCCACAAATGCAAAGACGGATGTTATGAAAGCCAGGTAAATGACTAGGAAAAAAGGAAAAACAAAACCAAGAATACTTAACTTGAAGAAGAATCACAAAAGCTCCATTAATTGATTTCAGATACTTAAAAGGTTTTTATGTAGATCAGGGAGATGTGTAGCATACTAAGTAGTGCTCAAGTTCTGATGTCAAGCAAACCTGGGTTAATCTTGGCCATGACATTCCATAGCTGTGTGAAATTTGAGCAAGCCATTTAACTCTCCAACCTTCAGCTTCCACAGCTTCATTAAGTGATTGGAAGAATTAAAATGAAAAATATAGGCAAGGTGATAGGCACAGTGCCTGACACATAATAAGTGGTCAATAAATGTAAGTTATAATTATCCGTGAGTGGAAATAAGAAAAGCAAATTTTAGCTTAAAAAGTTTTTATTAAAAAGTACAGTTTGCATGTACATAATTGAAAAGTTTAACTTCAAGAAATTTCTCTTGATAAAGTTCAAGACTATCTTCATCTCAACAACTTTTCAGTGTTTTTGAGGGGATTAGTGAATTGTACTATACAATGTCTAATGTCTGTTATAATTCTAGTCTATTTTGATTCTCCGATGTTAGTTACTAAGTAACATTTTATTGGAAGGAATGAGTAGATAAGCATAACACTAAGGCCAGTGAGAGACATGACCTTGGCCTTTTGATGTCTCTCAAATTGTACCACGGCTCCAAGGAGGCCCTCTCTGCCTCTGGGGACCATCTGCTTACGTAGGCTTTGAACTAAATGGTAAAAATATCTTTTGCCAGTTTCCATCATATCTAATGTTTTGAGAGTGACTACTTTTTCTAGAATCTGTATACCCTCAATGGTAAATGCTTTGATATCTCCTGGGAGCTTTGTTTTCATTTCAAACCAGTGATGGTAGAAAGAAGGAAATAAATGGATGAAAGTGGTTAACAAGAAACAATTATCCTTCATATCTGACTACCATTGCTCTTCAGAAACTGGAAGTCAGTGCTAAAAAAATCCACTGACAGGAGTTTTGGGGGAAATTAACAGCTCTCACTAAAGTCCTATATCAATATTTCCTCTTCATGATGAGAATACTTATATATCTCAGGCCAGTAAAATGGGCAAAGCATTTATTTTAAAAGTTTTATGTCATTTTACGGATAGTCAGGGAGAAATTAAAATTTGGCACAGAAAATACATACGAACAAGCGAGATTAGCGGAAGCAACTAAATGAAATTTGTTATGATAATTATTAGTGTGAATTTATATGTTTTCTTCATGCTGTTTTCACATTGTTCATTGTTCCTAGCCTATTTCCATAACAGTTGTCTGGGTTATTGTGTCTGTATTATGCCTCTTCTGACTATCATTATGCATGAACTTTTCATTGCTTCATAGGGGAAAATGAAGTATTTTATTCCAACTAAATGCTACAAAAGGAGTAATTAACCTAATTTTTTTTTTTTTTTTTTTGCTTGAGAACCACATAGCATTACATATTAAAATATTTAACTTGGGTGTCTGAGAGCTCCATTAAGCATTCACCCATGCAGAATGGTGACAAGTGGTGTGAAACATCATTAGAACAGCCATTTATTTTGGGCATCAATGATTCTCTCTAATTATTTGTTTATTCTTGATTGATTGCATTGTTGATGGTGTTAGAAGAAAAAATATTCATCTCTTCTTCAGAATTTATTTCTTTTCCACTTTAAAATGTTTTTCTTTTCTTTTTGTGTTGCCTGGCACTCACCCATATCAGTGGACTGTTTTTCTCAGTACACTGAAATTTCATACACTGCTGGTGATAGTGAAAATTAGCACAGCCACTTTGGGAAAAAATGTTTGGCAATATTTAGTAAATCTGAATCTATACATGCCCTTTGAGCCAGAAATTCCATTCCTAGGTATATGCTTAACAGAAATGTGTACTGATATTCTCCAAAAGACATGGTTTAGAATGTTCATAGCAAGACTATTTGAATGAGACAAAAATTGGAAACAACCAAACACCCATTAATAGTAGATGACTAAGTAACATGTATATTGTATAATGGAACACTATACAATAACGGAATTTAGATCTGCAACTCCACACCACAGTGTGGATGAATTTCACAAATACAATATTGAGCAAAAGAAGCAAAATACAAAAGAATACATAGTATATTATTCATTTTACATGAATTATATAAACAGGGAAAACTAATTCATTTTGTTGGAGGTTAGGATAGTGGTTACCTTTGGGGTTGGTAGTGACTGGAAGGGAGAACTAAGGGGGTTTCTGAGGTACTAATACTGTCCTGTTTATCTGGCAGCTAGTTAAATGGTGTGTTTGTTCTGAAAAATGTATCACAATGTATACTTGTGACATGAGCATTGTAATTATGTATATTATAATTTTTAAAAATGAAAAAAATAGTGCATCCCTGGAAATATCATAGATTGGTGCCATCTTCAAAGATTTGAAAGCTATATATGATGATTCTTTTTGGCCAGTTCAGAAGAAAAATGGATTCTTGGAGAATGACAATGTATTATCATAAACTTAATCTGGTCTTGATTTAAGTTGTTGCTACTATTTCAGATTTTGTTTCTTTGGTTGGACTAAATCAACTCGGGCTCTGATTCCTGGTATGCAGGTATTGATCTGGCAAAAGCTATTTTCTCTATATTGATTAGCAAAGACTACCAGAAGCAGTTTGCTTTCATCTGGCAGGACAGCAGTACACCTTCATTGTCTTACCTCTGGTCCTTTGTCTTAATATAGTACCTAGCAACCTTGACCAACTTGCCATTTCACATATATTGGGGACATATGTGTAGTCTACTATATTAATGTTATTTTACTGTTTGAAAATGATGGACATGTTTCCTGAGTGCTTTTAAAAGATGTATGTGTGCCAGAGGGTGGATCAAATTAAGTCTCATGAAAACTCTTGAGCTGCTACCTTGGAAAGTTTCTAGAGATCCAACAGCAGGACTCATGTTGTGATATTACCTCCAAGTCAAAGACAGTGTTGCACATTGTGCTCCCAACACTAAAAGCTTAGTGGGCCTTTTTATATCAAAGGCAATATATAGCATATTTGAGTGTGCTCTACAATCCATTTAATATTTAATATAGCTTTGAGAGGGTTCAGGAGCAACAAAAGACTCTGAGGCTGGTCCTAGATACAGTGTAAGCTGCTCTGCACTGGAATTTTCTGACCCAGCAGATCCAATGGTGCTTGAAATTTTTGTGATAGTTGGAAATGCTAACTATAATCTCTTGTGAACCCCAGTAGTAGAATCACAACACAGACTCTTTGGATTTGGAAAAAAATCATGCCTTCTTCTTCAAATAACTATTCTATTTTAGTGAAACAGATTTGGGTTTACTCCTGGGCCCTGGGAGGTCCTAGAAGGCCATCATCAGTGGGTATTATCCTTTTCATCATGCCACAAAATTGGGCATATATAGCAGCCCAAGATCAAATGCCTCTCAAATTGGGCCAAGCAGCACCTAAAGGAACAAAGAGGTTGCCTGTGTAGGTGACTCTAGGATCCCATGCATCTATGTCTGTTGCTTTGCCTATTATCAAACTACATATATGACCTCAGAAGAATTTCCTAAGATCAGTTGAGAGAAATTTAAAAACAAGTGCTGCATACAATAATATCAATGAATCTCACAGATATAATGAATGAAAGAAGCCAGACAGAAAAAGGTACATACTATATGACTAAAGTCCATTTACATGACTTTTAAGAACAGACAAAACTAATCTGTGGTGTTAGAAGGCAGGATAGTGTTTACCTTTGGGAGAATATTGATTGGATGGCACACAAGAGAACTCTCCAGGGTGTTAGAAATATTTGTTATCTTGATATGAGTGAGTTACACATATACTGTAAATGTCATTGAGTTAAACATTTAAAATTTGATTTGCTCAAATGAAAAAATTTAAACATAATAATGAGAAATGAGAGAATTTTCACAAATCTGCTCTTTGTTTCTATGTAAGGGGACTGTCTAAGATGCTATGATTGGACAATAAGCTATAAAGCATGTTTTTTAAAAATAATGAAAGATTATAGCAATGGTGTAGGGGACCCCAAGACAACCTCCAGATTTGATGACTCACTAGGAGGACACATGTGACACAGCATATAGTTATACTCACAGATATGATTTATTACAGCAAAAGGACACAAAGAAGAATCAACCAAGAGAAAAGGCACATGGAAAGAAGTCCAGAGGAAACCAGGCACAAGCTTCCAAGAGTCTTGTTCCAGTAGAGTCACACAGGATGCGGTTAAGTTCTCCAGCAATGAGTTGGAACAACCCATGTGCTATATTTTTTACCAGAGATGCTCAACAGAGACTCAATGCCCAGAGTTTTTACTGGGGGCTTGTCAATTATGCATCTTCTAGGCATGGAGCAAAATTCCAGATTCCCAGAAGGAAAGCAGGTGTCCAGCATAAACCACATTGTTTGTACAAACAGTTTAGGTACAAGAGAGCTATTCTTATCAGGGAATGATGGGAACCCTCCCCAAAATCCAAGTTTCCAGACACTAGCCAACCAAGCTTGCAAGCAAGTCTTTCTAAGGATAGCAGTCTCAGGCCTGAAGAGTTAACTATTTTCTGTACAGCAACCAAATATGGGCAGGTCCACTACAGTCTCCAATACTTCAAATAAAGGTTTGATTTAGTCTACTAAGTAAGAGTCGTGACCAGCTGAGATGATGGATGAAGAGTAAGGACACTCAAAACATGTGGTAGAAGACAGCAGATAAAATATCAATTATGGCCTCTTGACCAGTTTCTAATTCAGAAAGGAGGAAATTAGTAATTGTGGACGTTCTCTTCCTGCCATTATAATAAGGTTATTGTTGATTTAATCTATAGATTAACTTTAAATCATATTTTTATAAATGTGGGTTGTAACTTAATTGGAAGAAATAATCACAGAGAATGGGACTTGGGGTCTCCTTTTTGAAAGGAAGTAAGGATATTTTTATTTTACATGAGTTAATTGCATTATGTTAGGCAGAAACAAGTTGTAGATATTTTTTGTTTGCAAGGATAATGTGGTGAATATGGATGCTGAGTAGCCAAAGTAGGGAACTGTGCCACTTTTTCTCTTGGAAACCCTATTCCTTTATAGATCTCCCCCTCTTTTGATGGGCTGAAAATGTGGGACCTACATTTCTCAGAATCTCTTGTCTCTAAGGATCTGAATTCTGCCACACTTTGTCAAGGAGATGCATTCTCATAAGACCTAACAGGGAGACAGGAGTCAGAAGTCATTTTCTAAACGTGAGAACATAGATGGGTGGGCTCCTACAACTGTGAGGATTGCAGAAGCCTTTATATGTTTCCCTGAAGGTAATCTGCTCCATTGCTTCAGGGCATCTATGATTTCAGAGATAGTTCCCCACAATTCGAACTAGTATAGTAACAGCAAGTTCTTTTTCTCAGCATCGAAGTGGTGGTGGCGAACCTCAAAGTTAGCGGTGGTCTCTTCTGTCTGTTGCTCCTCTAGCACTTACACTGGTTTTGTAAACACCTAATCCCCTACATTAAATTCTTTCTGCTTATAAAACCCAGTGTGGTTTCTGTTTTACTTGACTTTCTGTCTGTGTTTTCTTTGGTTAGAAATTCTGCAATCTTGTGGCATCCTCAAATCAACACAGTGTTTCCATATTCACCACAGCAGGAGAAAAGAAAGACAAGAACATCCTGCAGGGCTTAGCCAGACATGACATCACTTCCACTCACATTGCATTGCCTATAACTAGTCAGATGGCCCCAACAAACTGCAGGGACCCTGGGAGGATCTTTCATGTGCTCAGGAAGGAACGGAGAACTAGATGTTTGTGAGTATGACATATGAATATGTGGGGGAAAATATCCCAGACGAAGACAAAATAAATGACTAGGACCTTGAGGCAGAAAACCATCTGACATATTCAATAACCAGTGAGGATGCCAGTGTGGCTGTCACTGAGTGACTGAGAGGGAGAGTAGCAAAAGATAAAGTCAGGGGAAACGGTGGGTCAGATCACAGAGTGATTCAAAGGTCCTAACAAGGATTTAGGGTTTTAATCTGAATAACATGCAAATATACTGGAGAGTTTTAAACCTGAGTGACATGATCTGACTTGTATTTTAAAATTGACTTGCGTTTGTCACTCTGGCAAGGAGACCAGCAGTTTGGAGTTTATTGCCATAATTCAGATGAAAGATAATAATGACTTAGACCAGCATGGTAGCAGTGGGAGTAGTGAGAAGTGGTGAGCTTCTGGATATATTTTGAGTATGTAGTCAACAGGATTAATTGATGGACTGAATATGATGTATGAGAGAAAGGAATGAACCAGGAATGTCTTCAGGTTTTTGGCTTGAACAATAGCAAGAATAGTAGTGCTATTAACTTGGATGGCATAGTCTTCAGAGGAAGAAATTTGGGAGGATTTTAGGAGCTTGGTTTTAGACATGTTAATTTTGAGATGTAAATTCCGAGTATGAAGATTAATATATGAATCTGATGTGCAGAACTAAGATCTATTTTAAAGAGGTACATTTTGAAATCATCAAAAATTAGATAGTAATTAAAGGCATGACAGCAGATGGGATCACCTTGAGAACGAGCATAGGTAGGGAAAAGTAAGAGAGCAAGGACTCAGTCCTAAGGTACCTCAACATTAAGAAGTTGGGAAAATGAGGAGAAACCAGCAAAAAGATGAGAAGGAGAGGCCAATGAAATAAGAGAACAGCAAGGCAAGTAGCGTGTCCTGGAAGCCAAGTAAGGGAGATGTTTCAATGGGAGGAGTGAATGGATGAGTCAAGTGAGGCTGATGGTTAAGTAGAAACAGGCTTGGGAATTGACTTTTAGCTTCAACAACGGGAAACATCTTGAGAATAGCAGTTTGTATGAAATGGGAGTTAAAACATAATATGTTTTCCGTACACATTTTATGCTTTCCAAATGCTTTACCATCTTTGTCTTTTTCCTCTTCATTAGAAAGAAATCATTTTAATTCTTTCTTTCAGGTTACTGACTCTAGTCCTTACTGTATCTCATTTATTTATTATTTCTTAATGGTGTAAGTGTTGTCTTTAATTTGCTTTATTCTTGTTTTATATTCTTTAGGTTCTTTTCCTTTCCTAGAGGATATAAACTTAATTTGAATACATTTTTCTTCTATTTCCTAAGGCTATATATTTTTTCTAGAACAGATTTTTCATCTTTTCTTTCTTTCTTCTTTTCCTTCCTTGCCATCGTTCTGCCTGCCCTCCTTTCTTAGTACTTGTGAAGACTTGCTTTTCACTTTACTTAGCTTGTTCATGAACATCTCTAGTTAGAATTTCTGTTTACCTAAGTATAGGGTGACTAGATGGTGCTTGAAATCTACTTCCTGTTTGTCCCTCTTGTCTGGTCCTTATTTATGTTTATCTTTATCAATCCAAGTATTGATAGTGTAGAATCAAATTAATCGAAAATAGAATCGAATTAATTGTGTCCTGCACCTCCTTCTGTACCAATTGTCAGAAAAATAGCTCATAGAATCCAGTCTACACTCTGCTTAGTTAGAGACAGTGTCAAATAATGAAGAGAATGTGGATTATACTGCTATGGAGTAGCAGTCAAGTCACTTGAGTCATTTTGGCACAGCATCTAAAGTATTAGATTTGCATATTTCCAAAGACCATTCCAGATGGAAATTTCTATGTTTCTAATTACTTTAACATATTCCTTGGAATATTAACATAGAATGGGGTATTCCATTTTTCAAATTCCACAAATGTTTTATTACATTTTTCAATATATTAAGTCTTAAAAACACCAGTGCATTTTGTTCTGGTTAAAAACTTACTTATGAAGATGTTAATATAATAAGAATCAGAGGAAATGACTGACTTTTACATGTAGGACATCATATTATCCAAAACATTCCTTTTTTCTCATCATCAAAACATTAAAACACAAATATCACTCAACAGTTTGCCTCATAGAAGACATCTTTCAGTCCAATTACAAAAATTTATGATTAAATGCTAAACTATTTGTAGACATATTGAGATGTTTTTACTCTTTTTTTTTTTTTTTGGTGAGGAAGATTGGCCCTTAGCTAACATCTGCTGCCAATCCCCCTCTTTTTGCTAAGGAAGACCGGCCCTAAGCTAACATCTATGCCCAGGTTCCTCTACTTTATGTGGGATGCCTGCCACAGCATGGCTTGACAAGCGGTGCATAGGTCTGTGCCCAGGATCCAAACCTGCAAATCCCAGGCTGCCGCAGCAAAGCATGCAAACTTAACCACTACGCCACTGGGTGGGCCCCTTCTTCACTTTTTAAAAATTATAGTTAAGGAAAATAAGCATTCAGTTGATAGACACGAAGCACAACTATATTATTTGAGCATTATATTAACTTTTCCTTAAATACCTTCAAAAACTACCTCTAATTTTATTCGAATTTTCAGTGCACAGTGAATAACATGAGTGTAATTTTCTCATTGAAAACACAAGGCACTTCCATCTCACTGTACAAATGCACCTCAGTTTTCAATGCAGGAGCAAAACATCTCTTTTCTTAAGGCTTTGGAGCTTATTGCAATTATAATGAAATAGGCAAAGTGGCTTTTGTTTGCATGCACATGTGACTTTGGAGAACTGTTTTGGAACGAATAATATTTTCATTTTTCTGCTTCTTAACAGCAGCTACCTCCTTTCTAGAATATAAATGCCATCTGAGCCAATGACTTATTTCCAATCAGATAGCAAATGTAGGCTGAAGTCTTGCAGTTAGGTTAATAGAAATCCAAATATTTTCACACAGATTAACCGCACAAGGAATTTATTGCAGCATGAGAACAGAGCATTATCTTTCCAATATATATTTTTAAACATAATAAACAGATCCCAGAGGACTGCCACCAGATAAGTTCTTGGATGCACTCACAAGTCCTATGATAAACACTAACAGTAAAGCTAGAAATGTGGGGAAAATTCAGTGATCTCATTTATACCGATCGAGTTAATTTTGGAACGGTCGTGTCTTCCACTGAACATTGCATACCTCAGCATTCTTTAAAGCAGCCAAGTATATTCGACTGTACTAAATATTTTGCTGTATGTGTAGATTTAGCAACAGATGTTGATTTGGTGCAGAAATTTGTTCTTGCACCATATATCTAACACAAATATTGACAAATAGTAGGATTCGGAAGAGAGCACTGAATTGGGAGCCAAAAGTTTGTTTTGAATTACAACTCTTCTGCTGACTAGTCTTGGGAGAGTCATTTGACTTTCCTCAGTCTCTGTTTTTCTCTCTGTAAAATAAAGATTATAATACTATTTGCCCTAACTAGATCATTAGGTTTGTTGATGAGAGCCATGGCAGCAAATCCAGGAGACTTAATGAAGAAATTTCTGTTCTTTGATGGAGGCACCACTATTAAACAAGGTGATGAACCCATTGCCACGGATAACAAACACCACCACAAAACTCAGTGGCATGCAAGAATATCCATTTATTTCTCACTCATGTGTCTACAGTTGGTTGGAGTTCAGCTGATCTAGGCTAGGTTTGTTGGGCTTGGCTCCAAACTACGGGTTAGGTCCAGGTCTGTTCCACATGTCTCTCATTTGCCTTGGACCAGCATCTATCTGAAACCTACTCTTGTCAAGGGGAAAGGCAGATGTACAAAAAGGCAAGCCCGATTGCACAAACACATTTCAAACCTTTGATCCTAGCATAACGGCTAACATTACATTGTCAAGGCGAGTCACATGGCCCAGTCCAGCATCAGCAGGGCCAGGGATATGTCATCTGCTTCTTATGGGAGGAACTGCAGGGTCACACAGCAAAGGGTACGGATACAGAGGGGAGGAAAGAATTGTGACCAATGCATGGTTACAACAGCAGTAAGATTTTTTTTCTTAGCACTCTTTCTCGTCAACTTTTTATCTTAAAAATATTTAAAATAGTGTCTGTCATAGTGTTTTTCTCTTTAATTAGCTTTTGCAAAATAAAAATGCCTCTTATAGATGGCTATATCTTTACTGCAATCAGTTATTTAAATGAATTTCAAAAGGCTACTGTCCCAACTCTAGAACCACTATAAAGAATAGTGTCTAACAATGAAAACCCACTACAAAATTGTCTTGAAATTAAAACTGTGGGAATAATATTTCACCTAGAGATAAATGCATGTGATGATTTAAATCTTATCAAATGGCTTCATTTTAACATTTAATGACCCAGTGAGATGGACAGAGCAGGGTCCCACTCCCCAGTCATTTCCATTAAGTCATACATGTGTGCACATAAATATAAATGTTTGGGAACACATTCACTTGATTGCATCATGAAATAGGCCTTCACATTCTTGAGCATATATTTCATATCTTTCTAGCTGAACCCCTTTCTTTGCTCCTGGTCTCATTATTTTTACTCTCCTCAATTTTTATTTCCCTTTTAGAATATAATTTCTGCTTCAATTTTTGTTCCTTCCTAATACAACATAGAGGAAAAAAAGGATAGATTGTAGAGTCTGGCATTTGCTATTTACTCAACATTGAATAAACTGCCCAGACTTTCTGTGTGAACACGTTAACTATGTTTTTTTATTGAGATACATTTGACGTATAACATTGTGTAACTTTAAAGTATACAACTTGTTGATTTCATACTTTTATATATTGTAATATGATTCCCATTGTAGCATTAGCTAACACCTCTATCATACCACATAATTATCATTTCTTTTTGTGGTGAGAATATTTGAGATCTAGTCTCTTAGCAACTTTCAAGTATATAATACAGTATTGTTGACTATAATCACTATGCTGTGCCTTAGATATCAGGAATTTATTCATCTTCTAACGGCAAGTTTGTACTCTTTGACCCAAATCTCCCCAATTCCCCCACCCTGCAGCCCCTGGTAACCACCATTCTAGTCTCTGTTTCTAGTTTGGCTTTTTTGGATTCCACATATAAATGATATCATACAGTATTTGTCTTTCTTTGACATCTCATTTAGCATAATGCCCTCAAGGTCCACCCATGTTGTGGCAAATGGCAGGATTTTCTTTCTTTATCCATTTATCCATTGACAGGCACTTACGTTGTTTCCATATCTTGGCTACCGTGAATAATGCTACAATAAACATGGGAGTGCACATATCTATTTGACATCCTGTTTTCGTTTCCTTTGGGTAAATACCCAGAAGTGGAATTGCTGGATTATATGGTAGATTTACTTTTAATTTTGTGAGGAACCTCCATATTGTTCCCCACAGTGACTGAATCAATTTACATTCCCAGCAACAATGTACAAAGGTTCGCTTTTCTCTAGTTCTCGCCAACACTTGTTATCTCTCGCCTTCTTGATGACAGCCATTCTAACAGGTGTGAGGTCCTATCTCACTGTGGTTTTAATTTACATTTTCCTGATGATTAGTCATGTTGAACACCTTTTTATTTACCTGTTGGCCATTTGGATGTCTTCTTTGGAAAAATGTCTACTCAGTTCCTCTGCCCATTTTTAAATTGGATCATCTGGGGTTTTTGTTTTTGTTATTGAGTTGTATGAATTCTTTATGTATTTTGGATATGAACCCCTTATCCGACATATGGATATGGTTTGTTTGCAAATATTTTATACCATTCAGTAGGTTGCCTTTTCATTTTGTTGATTGTTTCTTTTGCTGTGCAGAGCTTTTCAGTTTGAAGTAGTCCCACTTATTAATTTTTGCTTTTCTTGCTTGGGTTTTTGTGTATCAAAAAAATAATTGTCTAGACCTTCTGAATTTTAGTGTCCTTATTCTTAAAGTAACATGGGGAAAATAAGATCTATATTATAGAGTTTAAGAACAAAGGTCTTGACTATAACATTCCCATCGATCAAAGGCAAAAAGCCCTATGCTTTATCTTTATCACCATATACAGCATTCCTCATAATACTGAAAAAAATCAAACCAATCTGTAAGAATCGTCATCATGTTTGTTGTTGTCACGCAACATCCATATTTGGAGAAATACTCACACTTTTAATTCACGCCTCCTCAAATAGAAGCCAGAATTCCATTTCTCAGCTTCCTTTGAACATGGACGCAGGCATGTAACCTAAGTACTACCTATCAGGTGAGATAGCCCAGGACTGCAATGTATGTGCTAGTGCATCTGAGCCTCCCTTGCCTCTCCACTGCTGTGCTGCCTTGCTTGAGGACAGTTCACTTGAGAGAGTTACTTTCAGAGGGAAGCCAATTCTCTTCATGTTCTTCCTCTACCATCTCTCATTATTACCAAGCCTATTACTAGAGTCATATCCCATCATGTTCTGGGTGACTAATTACAAATGTAGACTTGAGAAGAGAACATATATATAGGAAAAACTTGGACTATATGTGTGAGTATGGAATCTGTGGTTGTTAGAACAGGAGGAACTTAAGTTTAGCTCAGGCCAAGATTATTGATTTGAACATGGTACCAGAGGAGTTCTGGACTGAATGTTTGAATCACTTCTCTGTTTTTTGCTAAGATTAAGTGTGGATTGAATGTTTGAACTCAAGTAAGTGAGGGTGGTTATAATTTCTTTTTGGTTGAGTAGACTGAAAAGTGAATTACCATAGCCCACTTTAATGACATTAAGATGCCAAAAATTCTTTGTATGATGAGGAGAAAGGAATCCATGATATAGGGAGAAAGATAGCAGCACTGGAGTGGATTCAGCATGTTGAAACAGGTCCCTCTATCCCCCATGTCTTCCCTCATAGAAGGAGCTCTGGCTCACTATTTCCACATTTCCAATTTCTATGTTCTGTATAAGGCCCTCTTTGGGCAGTCTTTATTTTGAAATGAAAAAAGAAGTAATTTCCATTAGACAAGAGGTGTAGACTAGAGGACAGAGGGCCTCCTGCAACACCTGGTGTATGTTCCCTGTAGAATAAAGAAAAGGCCTAGATACTATCAGGGTATTAACTCCATAATCTTCACAGGGACCTCAAAGCAGCTTTTTTCTCCCAGACAATCCTACCCTTGTGGGGTGTGTGTGTGTGTGTGTGTGTGTGTATGTGTGTGTGTGTGTGTGTGACTGAGTGTGAAATAAAACTACCACCTATTCCTGGCTACTGTACAACACAAAAGCAATTACGCATTTGATTTGATTGATCAGATTAGCTTTATTTTATGTCCAAGCAACTCAAAACTTATCATTTCATTCAATCTTTAAATTTCATCAGATGAAGTAGTAATCTGCTAATAAATAGTAAAAAAAATGAAACAACTGTAGATTTTATGTAAATCAATGGTTCTCAGGATCCCTTTACACTCCTAAACTTTTTTGAGGACCCGAAGAGCTTTTGTTTATACAGGTTTATCTATTCATATTTACCTATTAGAAATTAAAATTGAGAACTTTTTAGAACACAAAAGTACACATTACATTAGCTGTCATGAGATGGAATCATCATGCCTCATGTAGCCTCTGGAAATTACGCATACACTCAGAATGAAAGTGAAAAAGGAAAATAATATCTTGATATTATTAGAAAAACATTTTTGACCTTGTAGATCCCTTGAAAAATTTGAGGGACCCCTAGGAGTTCCCAAAACACACTTTGAGGACAACTGATCTAAATCATTTTATCTTTTCTGAATCCTAGCACAATTATCATCTGAATTGCACACCCTAACCTTTAAGGCCAAAGAAATATATATTTTGAGTTCTCAGTTAGATTATAGCTCTTAGATGACCTAACTTTGTTTTATGCTTTTTCTCTACTAGACTCTAGTAGGCTTCCAACCATCCAACAATCTTGGTTCATTTACTCCATGTGAAGTTCTTTAATACTATTATCAATTTGTCAATAAAATGATTATCATAGACACTGGGAACTATTTAAGTGACTTTGTATGGTAAATGAATATATCAGTCACATTAAAAGTTCATACATTTCATTCCTTTTCTTTCTTTTTCTTTTTTGTGAGGAAGACCGACCCTGAGCTAACATCTGTGCCAGTATTCCTCTATTTTTGTGTGTGTGTATGTGTGAGGAAGATTAGCCCTGAGCTAACATCTGTTGCCAATCCTCCTCTTTTTGCTGAGGAAGATTGGCCCCGGGCTAACATCCATGTCCATCTTCCTCTACTTTATATGTGGGATGCCTCCCACAGCATGGCTTAATAAGCTGTGCATAGGTCCCTGCCCGGGATCTGAACCTGCAAACCCCAGGCCACCGAAGTGGAGTGCTCAAACTTAACCATTATGCCACCCGGCTGGCCTTAATCTTCCTCTATTTTTTATATGTGGGACAGCACCACAGCATGGCTTGATGAGTGGTGTGTAGGTCGATGCCCAGGATCTGAACCCATGAACACTGGGCCGCCAAAGCAGAGTACGTGAACTTGACCACTATGCCACTGGGCCAGCCCCTACAATTCATTTCTTATTGCCATTGTGAATTTGATTATTTATAAGAATCAGGTGGTCTTCAAGAGTACAAATTTCTAAAAGTAATGCCATAGTATCCCGCAAAAGATTGCTATTCTTTAATCTTTTTTTATTCTTAATGTTTCCTTTAAGAATAGAAATCTTGGAAATTGGATTTGATGTTACTGAAAAAATAAACAAGAAACACTTGTACTGTGAGTGAAAAGACCTGCCTTTAACACAATATTTTAAGACCCTTTTCTCTGAGCTTTATCATAGGAACTTTGTTGTACAATTACTCAGTTCTAAACATGGCTCTCTCAACTATTTTCAGTCGCTACTAAAGCCAAGTTTTTGAAAGAGTCATTTATCAAAATTACTAAGCTCAGGATGCTGAAATGAATTCATAAAAATTGCTATTATAATTTGGCCTAGATCTGTAGTTTTATAACATTCACAGTGTGCATGAGGTTACATTAGTGGATGCATTAACTAAACATCTGGCCTCAAGTTAGAACTTGATGTCATCATAAGTAACCTGAAATTGCTTAAGCTATAGTCTTCTTTAGGAGATAATTACAATAAAGGCTACCATATATTGTGTAGCTCAATACAATATGCTAGGACCTGTGTCCAGTCCTTTTCATGTCTCCATCATAATTCATTCAGCCACCTTGTGAAGTAGTTATCATAATACCCATTTCATAGACGAGTAAATGGAAGTTCAGAGAAGTTGAGAATTTTAGCCATGTCACCTAGCAAAAAAGTGGCAGAACCAGTATTTGAACCCTGGTTTGTTTGCCATTAAAGCCATGCTCCCTAATAAATTGCCCTAATATAAAGAAGTTAAGTAATTATACTGACCAGGAGAAGCTCAGTTAGTAGTAGCAGATAAGCCCAAATTGACAATGGTGTAATGCAACCAAGGTTTGTTGTTCACTTGTGCTAGATATCCATTATGGGTCAGCTGTGGGCTCTGCTCCATTGTTTTCCTTACTCAGAATGCAAGTTAACAGGGGTCCGTCCTTTGGATTATCACTAGTTCCTGTGAAAGGGAAAGGGAACATGGAGAATTGTGCACCGGCTGTTAAAGGCTTCAGTTTTATTGATATTTTATTTACCAAGGCAAATGTCCACGCCTAACTTCAGGGGATGGGAATTTGCAATCCTCCTGCATGCTGGGGAGAAGGATAACCAAGTGGTCTTTTGGAAATTTTGAGTAAAAAGCCACTCTCTCTCCAAACATCAGTTCTTTTGATACCATTAGAAATAAAGAATAAAATTTGTGATTATTTTTGAGGTGATAGACAATTATACCTGAAATTGTAATTTTTTTCCTTCTTTAGAAACTTCAGGGGTAAAATAAAATATCTAGAAAATATCCAGAAAAATAAGTGGCAATTTTTATACCTCCAATTCTTATTAACAAATTTAAAAATATACTTCAATTAGAAGTACAATATTTATATTATTTCAGTATGACAGTTATACTATTGCATATGACATTATTAGAAATTATGACTTGCCTTTTGAAAGAAGCTACCAATTTATTAGTCCTTCAAAGAGGAATAAGCTCACTGAGATTTAATAAATTCATCTTTTTTCATGTCTCCTTCCTCAAGCCTTAGCCAACATCACTCCACTCTGTCTCCAATCTACCCCTCGGATCTTATCGAAGCTCGAGAGTCACTATAACAGGATAAGCTTTTTATCCATAAAAAAGGAATCTCACTATATCCTTGGAGTTGTAGCTACATTCACTTATTTATTGTAATTAGAGAATAAGTTAATGGGTTGAAGAGAATAGTTAGGACATTGTGCTAGCATAGAAAAGTCTTGGGCTTTTTGCCTGGTGATTTGTGTTAAAACCCGTTGTTCTTGCACCCACAGAGGTGAGGAGGGACAGAGGCTACCCCATCACATGATTATTTCTGAATGCATTCACAGGCAAGTTTGAGGTGCACTCTATAGAAATGGTCTTTTTTATGTGGCACAAAGACTGCTTTCATGCATGGCCGTCTCTTCTACCATCAGTTACCAAAGTCAGTATCAGTGACAGGTAGTCAGTATCTAATCACTGGAGCTGACACTTGAGAGTCTGCCCAGGCAGAGTCCCCTGCCCCCCAGAGGTCAAAACATAGGTTGGTCCACCTATTTTGAAAAAGCTGTCATATCCTGCCCCACAGGGGAATGCTAAATAAGTAGATCCACTTCAGCGTTCTTGCAAAATGATGTGTGGAGGCCAACAAAACAAGCATCTGTGCTGTGGGAACTTGTTGTCCAACTGTATAGAAGCCACTACTAAGGCCAGCATACAGATGAGTCACTCCAGGCACTTCTATTGGCATGAAAGAAGATTTATGGTGGATATAGAATTTAAATTGTAGAGATATATAGGTTAAAGATTAGTTGGTAAAATAATATCATTCCTGAAAGTGGAACCAGAACCACTATCAAATACTTTATCTTCTAGATAGAAGATAAAATATATTTTAAAATTACACTTTATATGAAAAAGATGCTACCCTTATTTATTTCCCCTGGACAAATTGACTTGAGAGCCAACAAAGCTTGAACAGCCATCACTGTGCTATTGCTTCTCCACCATCTACTCAGGAACATCTTTGGAGCCACAAGCATCCTGATTCCTGGGTTCTCTGCCTCCTTGTTGATATCTCAGTGTCTCTCACTGCTATTTGGCTGAGGTCAGTTCTTTTTATTAGTCACTCTGTCTTATGGCTCTCTGCTCTTCCATAAAGAGGCTATGTCCTTCAATAACCATGGTCAACAGAAGCAAAATCAAATATTAAACAAACAAAAACTGTAGCACCCTGACATCTATTCTGCCACCGCTTAGATCTCCAATTTCCCTTCTTCCCAATATTACATTATTTGCTGCCACTTCCATTCTCTGGCTACCAACATCTCTGAAGTTCTTAAAGAGTGCCTCCTCTTCTCTAACAATGAATACTGCTCTAAATAACTTGTTCTCTCTCCTCCAAGAGACCTATTCCAGTTTTTAGGGCCCCATCCCTAAGTCTTGGGGAAAGCTCCTAGGGACTAGGCAGAAGTCATCGAATGACACCAGTGTTGTACTGGAACATCACTTCTTCCTGCAGTTTCTATATTCTAGAACAAATTCCTTAAATCTGTCCTACACAATGATGAGTTCTTGCTAAACTGGGACACTCCTCCAGGAATTCAGACAGATTTGTTGTCTTTCTCATTTACATTTGATATTTCCACTAAAGTAGAACATACTTATCATTACCAAAATATCCATTATTTTTTCACCTGGGAGGGCCTTCACATGCAAATGAAAAATCTGGAGGCCTGTTCTATATCAGAGAGTTCTCAAGGTACATTTTCAAATATGTAATTAAATAAAATATTTTATAGGCATGTATATGGATATCATGTTTTTAAACAAAGACTGAAGTCCTGCCCTCACTCAGTCAACTATTTCATCATGTGCTTTCTGAAATTTTCCCATTATTTTGCCATATTCTAGACCACATTCTAATGAACACCTCTAAGCTCTGAAAGACATGTTTCTCACTATTCTAAAGGTAATGAATACATCAGTCACAGATATATTTTTTTCTTTGAATGGTAAAACACTGGAACTGTTGAGCTTAAGCAATTTGCAAAGCTGAAATTAAGGAAGGGGAAAATAAGCAATGATTAAGTGCTAAATAAAAAGTACTTAATGTATCTATTCAATCTTCCCAAGAGCCCCCAGGAGCCTAAACTAAGCAAGGCCAAGTGAAAATGGCAAAATCTAAAAGCATGGGTCTCCACACTTAGGGTTCTAAAGTTTGTCTATTTCATCCTACTATTCAGTCTGAATACATTGTCAAGAAACAAACAAACAGGGTAGTACTGCTTTACACTTAGCCCTTACCTCCTTTTCATTCACTTTGAATATCCCTCATTATACCTTTTCTCAAAAGTCAGTGGTAGGGAATATTGCCATAAGCTGTTAATTGAAAGCTAATTAAAATTTCAAATGCCTATTGGAAATTTCACATTCCTTATTTCGTTAGTATTTCCATGAATATGAAATATATGTCCGAAGTAGTTCATTTTCTCTGTCATTGTCTAACTTCTGTCATTCCATTCAGCCATGGCTCTGGGGCATCACTCTCAGTGAACTATCAGCTTGCAAAGAACAGGAGGGCTCAGGATTTCACTGTGGTTTCACCTCAAAATCCAATTGCCAGGCTCATGAAAAATTGTTAACTTCACTCAGATGTGTGCAATTTATTATTTTTAACTGATCTATAAAGGCTAATTGTAATCAAGGGTATTTTTGTGTGCCTACTATGTGTTAATTGCTACCAATGGCTTTGGCGGTAATTGGATCTGGGAATGAAGTCTAGAATAAACTGTCTTTGGAAACACACAGAGGCTCAGAGGCAGTGGCTGATTGTTCTGCAGCCCTCCAGTCTCTGTTCCCCGGGGGTTTTGGCTGGCTTTGGCCCTTCTACAGTGTATCGGTAGCTCTCTCAACTGTGACTGGTGCACTGCCTTTTAACAGCTTTAAATGGTAGATGCTAATGGGTTTGCATCTTTGCAGTTCTCCCAGCAGGTTTCTGTGCCTTGTATTACTTTAAACACAATGTCCTTTGAAAACACACATAAATTAAGGCTATAATTCCATCTCCAGTCTTTGGCATGTGTTACTTGTCAACTTTTCAAGAAGCAAATGGCTGATGTAAGGCATTCTAGCAGGCTGGGGTCAGAGTATTTCCTCCCTCTGATTCCCAATTACGTCCTAGACCTTCAGTCTTTAATCCATCCATTGCTCTTTTCTTGCCCTACATTAACACCCTCAACCCTAAATTCACAACCTTTTTTGGTTTACTTTTTAGCTCCCTCTTTTATCTCTGTTTTGTGTGGTTCATGGCTTGGTTCTCAGAGCTGAAAGTGGCAGAAATTTCAAGCTGATTTTTTTTTTTTTTTCATTTTACACATATCTAGGGAAAAGAGCCAGGGGATGGTTTTCTGGGTAAAGCACTTTGGGATACTGAGTATTCTTTTTGTTCTCATTTTATTGAAAGGGAAATGATAAGTGTTTCATTGGTACCAAAGGTTTGAGAATTAAGAAGAGATGGAGGAGATGCAAAGAAAATCCTTGCTGTGTTGAGTATCACTTGGGCTGGTTACTTTCTCACCTGAGGCAGGACCTACCACCATTATGTAAAGGAGTGAGTGGGAGCCAGAGAGGAAGTGAGATGGAACTTAATTGCATGGAGTTCTTTGGTCTCACTGGATATCGTAGATCCTCTAAAGCTCACTCAATGGGGAATGATAGTTCCCAGGCAGCCAAGGCAGCCAGTTATGACATTCAATTCAGAAATAAGGCCTTTTGTTAAACCTCTATGAGGAGGAAATATTCTGTATTGCACAAAGCTCAGATTAAAATGTTTGAGGTGTTGCATTATTGGACATTGCTCTCCACCAGGGACCTAGGCTAGACAATGACTGAATTTAGGGATCATAACAATGACTGTTACCAAACCAAGTGGACTCGCCTCCTGGTGAGTTAAATAAGACTCTATACTAGTGGAAGTTGTGTCACAAGTTACAGTGTATTTGCAGCAAATAGGAGGCCGTGAGGAACCATTTCCAAAGTCATGGCGTCCCCAAACAAAGGGAAGCAGGAACTTTTATTTCAGATGGAGCATGAATATTCAAAAGGGAGAGGTGGGTATTCTCTTGCGCAGGCTCAGTTGGAGAACATGCTTCCACAGACACTGCAGGTTATGGTAATGAGCCCTAAGCTCCTCCTGGAGACATCTTAGCATTAAAGGTAAGGCAAAGGTTATGGGCCCTCACTCTTGTGGTGAGGCTTGGTCAGTTTCAGGATGGTAGTGGTCACATCCCCTTAACATACAAAAGGAAAAAAACAACTTGGAGAAACAGTTAATTTCTTCTAAACCCACCCTGGAGTTTCTCGAAGCACCTAGTCTGTGACATGACCACCAGAGACTTTTTAATGGCTCAGTAATGATTTCCTGAGTTTTGAATACCATACCAACACTACAAAAGAACTGCTATGTCTAATAAATGGGACTGTGAGTAGTAAAATGACACGTAACTCCATAGAAAGTGAGCTAAAAGATAAACAGCTTCAAGCTTCTCTGTTCCTAAACCAACCTCACAGGGAAGCCTCCTACGCAAAGCATATAAGAGAAGGGTAATATTCTCACATTCCTCATAAAGAGACTCTGTTCCTTTAGAGGCAAGTTCTGAAACCTAATAAAACCACTGACTCCAAATGCATTGGTTTGCCTACATCTCACCTGGCATGCCCTCAACCACACCCTTGTCACATCCTCTGGAGCAGTGAAGATAAAGGGATAAGAATTATTTTAATAACTTTATTCAATAATGCTGGGGCACTTGGGAAGCAATGAAGCATCCCTGCCTGGGTAGCATTGTTTATTCCCCTGACATAAAAGGATTCCCTGATGAACCTCTCAAAATAATAAACATTCTGCTTTGCCTTTGTTTTCTTCTGTTGGCTGTTTGTTTTTCCTAATTGCTAGCAATGTTGCCACTTACGGGAAATAAAAGTGCATATTAGCGAGTTCCACTTCCATCTGCAGGGACTCCACTGCACTTTAATATTCTTTCAGACAATAAGTGAAGCCAACTTTCTGCTGCTACTGTGGCATTTTTACTAGAGATTTAAGCGTGTGTGGAAGAAATAACTTCTAAACTATTCCGGGATACCAATTTTTGCATTTTTAGGTAAGATAGTTTCTAAGGTATTGTTCCTAAATTATTTGGAATTTGTTTTCTGGAAAAAAAAAAACTTGAACATGCTGCTATGCAGAGAAAGAACACAACCCAAAGAATTATTTCAATATTATCACTCACAAAACACAAATTAAGTGCCTGTATTTAATATTTACAGCTAATTTTAAAATTTCTACATAGAAATTTTAAACCTTTCTGCTCTGATGGAACATTTCATAGCAAAAAAATGAAGCAGCAGCACAAATGTTTAATATTTCAATAACATGCTGAATTTTTAAAGACTGAGCCTTTTGTAATGACTGTTAAGCTAATCTAATAGCAGTCTGGTAACAGGCTTATGTTGAGTAAGAATTGAACAGATTGTATAGCAAACAACCTGAAGTCGTGAGCATTAAGTCAAAACTTCTCAACAGTCAGCACTTGGTCATCAATTATTTACAGATAGATTTACTTACAAAGTTCTCCAACTTGGTAGAGACAAAAATTAGCAAATTTTCACTCAGAGCCACAGGATGTCTATAAACTCTCTTCTTCGGCATTGCTCTGGAATCATTTGAAATTCTGAGAATACTGCTCACTTCTCCCTTTCCCTTATGCTCACTTCTCCTTTTCCCTTAACCATGTCAATAAGATTCACTGGTGTTTTTGCTTGCTGAAGAAATCCATGATTTTTGGAAAGTGATTTTGAAAATTGATAGAAAATAAATGCAGTTTCATTATTATTATTATCACAATGCAAACCTAAAATAGATGCTCAAAAAATAAGCTAGGAGATCATGTGAGGGGTGAAGAGATGAAACTGGTTGTTAAAAGCCAAATGCAAAACAAAACAAAGACAAATGAAAAACAGAACTAAGCCTGATCAAAAGTTAGTACCAGGACATAAAGTAAGACAGTGAAATTTGTCTTGGGTGTCCTTCAATGTCTCCTATTAACTGTCTTCCTGCTGAAAGATACTCTGGAGTAAGATTAAAGGTGTTTTTTGTTTTTTGTTTTTTTTTAATTTTACAAGTTATCCTTTTAAAGAGAGAAAGCTTTAAAACTCCATAAGAATAAATCCCTACTCTGGAGTTTGAGGCTCACAAAGGTCATGGAGGTGATATTTGCAGATATGGGCCTTCTGGGTGTCCTTCAAAGCAAGTCCTATAGCCATCTGCACATCTTATGCCTCCATGACAGGGAGTGTGGTCTGGACTGAGCATGAGAAGAAATCCTGGGTGGAGGTTTGTTTCCGTTCCTCACCAGCTATGAGGACTTGTAGTTCCTTTACCTCTATGAACCCTAGCTGTCTTATCTATATATTATTAATAACAGAAACTCCTGCTCTGCTGACCTCACTCTCTTGTGAGGGTCAGGATTAGAATGCACTTTGAAAACCAAAAGGCACTATGCAAACATAATGTACTGTTATGGAACAGCACATTTAAAGTCTGTATCTAAGCCATATGATTTTACACTGGGTGTCTCATTAAACTCTGGAAGTCCATGTTTATGTAGGAAGGAATGCCATGGAAATTACCCTCAAGTTCCAGGGAAGGATCGTCTGTTGGGTGTAATTAACTAGATCAGGTTAACTCCCACTGGAACTCCTCTGCTTTTATTCCACTGACTCTCTGATGATAATGGCAGGGAGCCTAAAGCTTTAGTTTTCTGTCTTTACATTTGGTGCTGAAACTATCAGGATGATTGCAACAACCACCTGATCAGTAGTGGCTTAAAGAAGCCGAGAATGTTTAGCTTATAGAAGGGAAGACCAAGATGATAAATTGAAATAGAAATTATGGCTTGGGTGTTGTATTATTCAGGGTTCTCCAGAGAAACAGAACCAATAGGATGTATATAGATATATAGACAGATATAAGAGATTTACTCTAGGAATTGGCTCACAAGGTTATGGAGGCTGAGAAGTTCCACCATCTGCTGTATGCAAGCTGGGGAATCAGGAAAGCCAGTGGTATAATTCAGCTGAGTAAGGCCTGAGAACTAGGGGGAAGGGGTGGGGGTGGGTGTTGGGGGATTGGAGCACGATGGGAGGTGCTGGTGTTAAGTCCCAGAGTCCAAAGGCCAAGAACCAGGAACTCTGCTATCCAAGAACAGGAGAAGATGGGTGTCCCAACTAAGGAGAGAGAGAGAATTAGTCCTTCCTCCACCTTTTTGTTCTATTTGGGCCTTCAACAGATTGGATGATGCCTGCTCACACTGGTAAAGAGGGACCTTCTTTACTCAGTCTACTGATTCAGATATTAATCTCTCATCTTTTCCAGGAACATCCGCACACACATACCCCAAAATATTGTTTTACCAGCTAGCTGGACATCCCTTAGTCCACTCAAGTTGACACATAAAATTAACCATTACATGTGTTATCAAATGTTTGAATCCCTGTCACATGAACAGAGACTGAATATATCTATAGTCCCCTCCAATTCACTAGATTCTGTGTTCAAGTGGCCGGCTTGCATACAGTTTTTTTTGTGGGGGCTTAATTGACATTGAATGAACAGTACCTCTTTAATATGAGATTGAGGAGGAGGAGATATGTATCTGTTTCTATATTTGCCCAAAGTCTCTCTGAAAAAGCTAATATAACTAAGATGCGGTTGCTCTGCCTTTAAATTCCAAGAGAATATAAAACTATGAGAAGGTTTCAAAAAAGTAGGTGAATAGGGGTAGTTTGAGAAAAGTTCAAGGAGGCTTTTCTACGGGGGGGAAACATAAAGCTTATGATGGTCTACCCCATAGTGTCCAAAAATGTGGTCCCATGCTGCCAACTTCACAGCTGTTATATTTGAGGAAGATGGATGCCACTGGCTGTTGGTTCCAAAACAGTAATTTGAAACTTTAATTGGCATTCCTAGTGTGCCACACAGTTTAATCATGAAAAAAGGGGTGTTTCTTGAATTTCTCCTCTACAGATTGTTTACATTCTGCTGAATGTTTAAAAGGTCTTTTTTCCCCTTTCTTTAGAATAAATTATAAAACATTCTTGATACTACCTTTTGTGTATGTATGTGGTAATCTTAATTAGTAATAATTTTTTAGTGCAAAGTGTTAGTAGGCAATGCATAGAGCCTCTATTTTTTCTGCAACAATGACTTTTTGCGTTGAAGCGGAATTATTATTCTAGTGAGGAGAATTTTAATTCCAACATAATAAAGCTTAAAATGAAGACTTCTGAGGAAAATTTTAACATATTTCATGTATATTTGGAATGGCTTTTGCAGTCCTTTACTGGAAACACTAACACACATACTCACATATATACATGGAAAAATTACCCAAATATGATCTCCATATACATGAACTCCATATATTACTTATTCTAAATTATAACTTGAGCCACTTGGGATGGTTCAATTAAAGTGATTGATTGGAATGGGAAGTCACTGCTGTGTCTAGTAACTCTCATAGACATAACTTGTGTAATTTTTTTAAATTGCAAATTTATTTTTTTTCATGGGGAATCAATATATTAGGTTAATTTTTCTTTCACCATTCCCTGATGCAGCCATAATTTGAGTGTAATGAAATATGGCTTAGCTAGGCACACTTTAATGAAATTCCTGCAAAGTAAATTTGATAAAGGATACTCCAACCTAGGAGTTGATAGGCCAAATAAAACTTATTCAGACAATGAAGGCCTAAACTTCTACTTATTCTATTTTCTGCATTGGAAATTTCTTTTTTAAACACATACACAAATAAAACACAGCATTTAGCTCACATACTTTTTCCCCTGTTAAAGAAACATGTATTAAGTAGCTTGTTTCCTGTTCAAAATGAATATTAGCAACTCATGGAGTCCCAGCTCCTGACCTGAAATCACACAATTAGAGCTTCTAAACAGTAATATTGAGACCTATATGACATTAGCTAGTTATCATATGGATTTCAGTTATCTGATATAGATTCTAACATTTCTCAGAAAACTTTAGTTGAAAAGATCACAATTAGTTTATTCTGAGCTCATTTATCTCCCTTGAAATTTCTTAAATCTTATACCTTTGTCATTATTAACATGACCATGAGTAAACATTACTCTGATTTCTAACAGAATAGATTGGTTTTGTCGGTTTAGAAGCTTTGCATAAGTAGAATTGTAAGGTATCGTTTCTGGCTTGTTTTGCTCAATAATATATTTATGATATTTATCCACAGTTTTGTGTGTAGTTGTATATCATTCATTCTCATTATTGTATACCATTCCATTGCGTGAATTTTTATTCACTCTACTGTTGATGGGCATTTTTCTTTTCTTTTTGGTTATTACAGATAGTGCTACTATGAACATTCAAGTGTAACATTTCTGTTAGAATTAGAGTGGGATGGAGTTGCTGGAAAATAGTGTATGTGCATATTCAGCTTTAAATAGATACCGTCAAAGAGTCTTATAAAGTGATTTTACCAATTTCCACTTATACCAGCAGTCTATGAGGGTTCTAGTATCTCCACAGCCTAACACTGGGCATTTTCCATATTTTTCCTTTTAGCCAATCTGTTTGGTATGTAATAGTACCACACTGAGTTTTTACTTTGTATTTCCTAATGACTAATGAAGTTGAACACTTTTTGTGTACAGTAAAGCATACAATCAGGTCATCTGGGTATTTTCTTGCGTGGATTGTCTGTAAAAGCCTTTCCTTATATTTTCTACTAGATTTTCTGCTTTTCTTATTGATTTGTAAGAGTTATTTAGATATTTTGGATATGAATATTTTATCAGATATATGTATTATGAATATCTTTTTCTTTTTGTGGATTGACTTTTCACTCTCAATACTATCTATTAATAAGCATAGGTTCTTAATTTTAATATAGTCTAATTTATCATTTTTAATTTTATGGTTACTCCTCATTGTGTCCTGTTTAAGAAATACTTCCCTATTCCAGTACAAAGTTATTGTGCTGTGTTTTTCACTAAAAGCTTTATAATGTTACAGTTCATATTTAGATCTGTATCCCTCTGGAGTCAATTTTCATGTAAGATGAGGAGTCAAGATTTACTTTTTTTCCAGTTGATTATGGTTGACCCAGTAACATTTATTGAGAAGACTATCCTTCCTCCAGTGCACTGTGGTGCCTTGTCATAAATCAGATGAATACATTAATACCATATATTATACATACATATTCACACATATATGTATAAATATGTGCACATACATATATATACATACTATACTTATACATTTAAAATTATGGACTCTATTCTCTTATATTGGTCAGTTATCTATGCCAATAACACACTGTCTTAACTTATATTTTATAAAAGTTTTTACTCTTCAGTAGATTAATTGTCCAGCTTTGTCCTTCTTCAAATTTGCCTTTGCTATTCTTGACCTCTGCTTTTCCATACACATTTTAGAATCAGATTTTTAATTTCTATAAAAAATTCTGGAGAGAATATTGATTAGTATTCATTGAATCCAAAGATCAGTTAATTAATTTAATATCAGGACTTCAAATCCAGAACATGTTATACTTCCATTATTTAAGAGTTCTTTAATTTATCTCATGTTTCGTAATTTTCAGTATAAGGATTTGGTTAACTTTTAGGTATGTTTCCAATGCATATACGATCTAATTAGCCCTTTATGAATCGAATTTTGTGTTGTTGTAAAAACAAACAAGCAAGCTATAATCTAGGTATAAGAATTGGATTTTAGTGTCAGTTTTTCTCCCAAATTGTAAGCAAGTTATAAACAGTTGTCCTCACTGTCTTCAACTATAAAACTAGATCAAATCTGAAATCTTGTCTGGCTCTGTCTCTGATTTTAAATCTATAAATTTGGAAAGTTGGTATGAAGCTGGAAATGTGCATAGATGTTGGTTTATGAAGTATGGAAATACTGAAAATATCTTTTTATTAAATAAAGGAGGACTATGTCTGATGCGCATCATTCTAGGTCATCCAGATTACTTTATTCATGTCTAAACATGGCAGAAGCAGATTGGGGCCTGAGTTTAATATTAAAATAACATGTAGTTTTAATGGTCCCATTCACTTACTCATTTACCAAGTCCACACCTGACTGACAGTGGAGCATGACATTATTGAAGTGTAATAAATGGCAGAGTGATATAACTATAGAATTCAAAATTTACTATAGAGGAGGCATTTGTTGTTTAACCTATTTTTTAGATTTGTTGTTACTGTGAAACTAAGATTTCAGGCTAAGTGTTGAGGTTAGGTTAGGAAATGTTTTATATTTGTCAGTTTCATATTTGACATCATTTTGTCTGTAATGTGGAGCTACTCTAAACTACAGCAAGAAAGATATACTCTCTAAATAAAACTGGAAAACAGAAACCTCGGCCAGTGATGAGACTAAATGTACATAACTGGTTTTTGTTGTTTTAAGTAATGTGCTTTACTGTGATGTATATCAGCAGCCATTGACACTCCCAGTGCTCATAAATGGTGATATAGTATGTGCTTTTTTTTTTTTTTTTTTGGTGAGGAAGACCAGCCCTGAGCTAACATCCATTGCCAATCCTCCTCTTTTTGCTGAGGAAGAGTGGCCCTGGGCTAACATCTGTGCCCATCTTCCTCTACTTTATATGGGACGCCGCCACAGCATGGCTGACAGGCAGTGCATCAGCTGGCACCTGGGATCCGAACCTGCACACCCCGGGCTGCCAAGCGCGAACTAAACCACTGCACCACCGGGCAGCCCCGAGTAATGTGCCATTTTTTGAAATTAATATATTATTTGAGTCCTTGAATTATCTGATACTCTACAGAGGAAACATAATGAATAGTAGATCTCGGGAAACTTTGTCAGTCTGAAAGGTTTTCTGGACTGAAAATATCACTGAACTGTATGTGAATTTAGATAAATTCATATATGCTACATCCATAGTAGATCATTTAGTGGGGTTCAAGGATGTATCTCTAGTTTGTGAGACAGACATTACAGAGAGGGCCAATAACACCCTCTTGTTCCAACAACTTCGATTTCACATTAAGCAATTTTGAATCATTTACTTAACTCATGTGAGCATGTGAATGTGTACATTAATTATATTGAAAGAAAATGAATAGAATGTTATACATTACAATCTTGTTTAAGAGCAGTTATCACAGTTGGTTATTATAAAGCATTAATGAGGCAGAAGGCATGGATTTAATTTTTGAATAGACGAATTTTGTATTGTAATGTAACCATGAACTCTACCCTGACACCTTCCAGATTTAAAATGAGTGCAATGGTGAATCAAGGCCCATGTAGGAGGGCACAAGTCTATCTTCTCTACTGAGAAAATAGTTCAAAGTGCGTATTTTCCTATTAGTAAATGAACAGAAACATATTCCTGTGAGAAAAACCCATACCAATGAAGAGTCTGCAAAATAGGTATTAAAACGTGAGCAGAAACTGTGGTTGCTTATCCAATATTTTCTCCTTCTTTACTAAACAAACTCTGATTATTTTTTAGGTAGCAAGGTGGAGGACTCTGAATTTCAAGAAAGGTGGATTTGGCCTCCATGCTAGGGATGGGCATATGATCTAATACTAGCCAAGGAAATATAAGGGAATATTTGTCTGTTGGAACTTCTGGAATGTTTTGCTTCCTAATAAAAGCATGGAGACAGAGGAAACGTTCTTTATCAGCTGTAGCCAAACTCCTTTTAAGGTGTTGTGTTGCCTGCAGTTGTAATAGCCATATTGCAGCCATGAAGCAATGGGCCTGAGGATGAAAATTCAACATGTAGCAATGGCAAAGTGGAAGAGTGGAAAGATGTTAAGATTTTGAATCAATGAGGAGATGAACCAATGTTAACTACTACTTACCTCCATATTTCTTATAATGCAAGGAAAAATAAACCCTTGTTTAATTAAGCCATGTGTTATTAAAGGCATTCCTACCAAACAAAATATAAACACAGTTGAGCTGTGGATAATCTATCCTCTTCATCCGTCATGTGTTGATTGATATAGGTTAGACTGTGCAAGAAATCGAGCTAGTGAAGTTAGCTGGCCCTTTAAGTCATTCTATAAACTTCAAGAGGGCAGGGTCTGTGTTTGTTTATTCACATATAGCTCCTAACACAGTTCCTTAAAGGTAAAAATGTTTCAATAAATATTTGTAGAATGGTTTTCTTTAGGCCATGGTGATAAGATCAGTTGGGTGCAGCTCCTCTTTGTCCTAACTATCTCTTTTCACATCCAATACCTACATGCATACATATTTGCATGTTCATCTTCCATGTTTCATAATGGGCTTAATATCATTTTAAGGAAACTGTTTTCTGTTCTCTATAAAAGGACTAATTCCACCAACCTTGCAATTTAGCCTTTTTCAATGAAGACTTCTAGAATGAGTGTTATTAAGTCTCAAAAGTAGCTTTCTCTCTGTGTGAGGCATTTACAACTGCTATTGAGCAAATGGTTCTTGGCAACAATATGGTGGTCTAAAGTGGAAACCACTGCAGGCATGTAGTGGCAAAGTGTTCATTTCATAGCAGGTGAACTTATGGAGTAAAACTTAATGTGAGTAAAATCATTTTGAGTAACACAAGAGTATGAACTTGGAGCCTTGAGTGGATTTTCCAGCAGACTGTCCATTTAAAACATCTAAACCCCCTTCTCTACTCAACAGTGTTCTCTTTCATATTACTGAATTCATCTTACAACCTTCCCTTTCCATTTCTTCCGTGTCTATGCTTTCTTCCTTCTCAGGAAAACAGTCAGGTTGCTTGATTATCTCAGACACTCTGGCATGACTGAGGACCGTGTCTGGCATCTATTCCATTGCTCAGGTAGATGTTGAAGTCACAAAATCTTGTGAATGCCTTAAGCTGTGTATGCCAGAAACCATGTTCCAGGTACCTCAATTAAGTTTGCTGGCCTCTGGTGGCCCCCATATGCACCCCAAAAATGTGCTTGTTTCTCGTTTTGTACTTAGAGGTTTTTCTTCTACCCTGTAAAACATTTACCAGGAAGAGGTTTTTTCTTTTCACTTTCATAATGTGTTATAATTAACATACCTTCACTCAAACAATTGTTTTCCCTTTTCTCTCATATATGAACCCCTTGTGACAGTCTCCACTAGAAAAATCATAGCTGCTAGGGGGAAAACAAAAAGATGATTGTCTTTGTCACCTGAATTGTAACTGTTTTGATTTATTGACTTATCAGAACACAGCTCTAACAAGTCTGGTCTCCCGAGTTTACAGTAGGCAAACAAGATTGGAATGGAACCTAAAGGGACAAAAGCAAGGGCTCAGGGATAGACTTGCATACATGAACAGCCCACTTAAACTGCAGGCCCTCCAGATAGTTTGTGTCATGCAAATGTACCAATATCCTAAAGACTGGTGAGTTTTGATCGGCTGCAAAAGGGATGGATCCTGCCCAGTAACTTGGTTTGCTTTTCTTTTTTAGGAACAACAGTGGGGCTCACATCTGCATAACGTCCATTCCTCTCTAGGCTGTGACTCTAGGTAACAATTGTATTCTATGTTACTTTTGAGGTATTACACTTTTGAGAAATTATACTCTGATCAACTAACATTTTTTGGCCTAAGTCACTGTTAAACATTTTGGGGCATTAGTTGATTTTTGTTTTTCCACACATATTAGCTCTCTGTTTTTAATTGAAAATACCAGCTTTTGAATTTTGGATGGTAAATTACTAGAGGGCCACAATCAAGACCCAGATCTGTCTTTTCATTTACACCTTCCCGAGTAACTGGCGACACGACCTTGAACCATGAATCTCCGTCAGTACTTGTAGTTCACTGGCTGCTCGACAGAGTGACAGAACCACTATTTGATGTCACCCAAAGGACAAAACAAGAGAGTCACAGCTGCAGGAATTCTTTATGGTGTGTTCTGTGTCGTGTTTGGAACTACATTTTTGAATTTTTATTTTCAGAGAATTTAATTCATATCCATAGGCATGCCCTACCTGCTTTTATTTCTGACAGCAATTCTTGCCTAATGGAGTTTTTAAAATAAAAGGACTTTGAATTTGGTCTCTAGAGCTTACTGTTTTTTAAAGAAAATGGTTTTAGGTTGTTCTACAAGGGAATAGACTTTTTCCCCCAAGCTCTCATACATCAGAAGCATGAAGCTGTCACGTATATAGAATTTTCTGAGTGACACACAAAATAAGCTGCCTTTTGAAGAAATTGCAATTTAAAAATAGGTAAAATTGATGTTACTGGAAAAAATTCTAAATATAATTTTTTTTCATATTATGATAATGCCAGGAGGCCACCTTGGTGAGGACAGGCACTGAATTTGCTCTGGTAGGAGCCCCTTTAAGATAGCTCCTGTGTCCTTTTCACATGCCCCGTCAATCTTTAAGATGTTACCAGCTCACCTTGTACTTTCCCTTCTCCAACCCTGGAATCTGATATTTCTCTGTCCCAGGACCCGTGGTTCCTTTCAATATTGACTTGTATTTAGAAACCAAGATCTAGGAACTAGATGTGTTTGTTTATTGCTATTGAGATATTGCTGCTCCTCTACCCTGTCAGTGGACAGAATTTGGGACCATACGTATATGTTTACATATATATTCACACCAAAATACCCGTATGTTAATGTGTATTTGTCTCATCTATCTATCATCTTTTTTTTTTTTTTTTTGGTGAGGGAGATTGGCCCTGAGTTAACATCTGTTGCCAATCCTCCTCCTTTTTTGCTGAGGAAGATTGGCCCTGGGCTAATATCCGTGCCCATCTTCCTCCACTTTATATGTGGGATGCCTGCCACAGCATGGCCTGATAAGTGGTGCATAGGTCCACACCTGGGATCTGAACCTGTGAATCTCAGGCCGCCAAAGCAGAACATGCGAACTTAACCACCACTCCACCAGGCCAGCCCCTCTATCATCTATCAATCGGTCAATCTATCTGTCATCATCATTACCCATCTTTAAAATTTTAGTTTAACCCTGATACATCCAATTGCAATCCAACACCTCAGAATTCATTTTACATTTCTCCTTTTTAGGTACTCGTATTTATTCCTCTTTCCTTTCACAATGAGAAATCTGTTTCCATTATCTTAAATCTCTCTGAATGCAACTTAGCACCTGTCACTGCTGCCATTGATGCCATGTGCTGTCATGTAGATGTCCTCCTCACCTTATTCAGTCCAGCTCTGGGGCTACTGTCATTGCTGTGTCCCTCCCTGTGTGAATCCCTCTTCATTCCCACCTCTGATATTCTATCCTGGGCTGCTGCTACGGCTCCCGCCATTGCCATTGTCCTCCCAATGGGAAAGCCCTCCTTGAACCTAGCGGGGATCCAACATTCCATCTAGGGCTATTGTCACTTCTGCCACAGATGTCCTCTTCATACCATGAAGGGTCCAGCACTACACACCAATCCAGGCCTCCCTCCCAAGCATGCACTTTTAATAGTTTATGAGCTTATTTATTCAGGGAGGAAAGGAGGAAGGTAGGCAGGAAGGAAGGGAGACAGGGTGACAGAAAGAGAAGAATTTTAAAGAATCAGAAAAGTCAGGACCCAAGAGGTCTTCAGGAAAGTGTTTTTACATTTTTTGATGGTTCATTTTGGGGGAGTTTCTATTTTTATATTTTCTATTCTTAACATCTTTGTTCAGATATGTTCTTTTTTAATACGCTTTCTATGTATTATTGGAATGTACTGAGTCTTTTTATTTTTTGATAGCCTAGCAAACTATCAGTTTTTTGGACATTCCCAAGTGAGTTTGAAAATAAAGCACATTTTCTGTTTTCATTGCATAAAATTGACAAATACGAGATTCCATATATTCCTTATGATATTCAGATTTTCTTCTTCCTTATCTATTATCTACTCTATTTTTAAAGACTTAGAAAAATGTATCAAAGTCTTATATAACAATTTTATTTCAATTTCAATTTCTCCTTTACACTCAAGTAGTTTTGTTTATATATTGTGAAACGATGTTTACGTAAAGATCCATGAGAATTTCACATCGTGGTTAAGAGCTCAGAATAGGAGTCAGATTTACTTACTGTATTACTTAAACTCAACAGTTTCCTCATCTGTAAAATAGAGATAATAATTTTAATTACCTCATGGATTTGGTGTTTATATCCAATTGCTGTGAAGGTTTTAGACTAGTGTCTAGCTTCTAATATATAAGTATTTACTATGGAAATAAATGTAGGTAACATGTTTATGGGGATTATATATTTCAGAAATATACAAAACCATCTTAATCATTATTGTCCTACTTAATACCTTTTGTCTTGAGTTTAACTTTATCTGATGTTAATCCTTATATCTCTTTTGTTTTGCTTTGCTTTGTTTTTGCTGTTTATTTTTCCAATGTATCTTTGTTCATATGTTAATTTTTTTATTTTTATGAATCTTTTTTTTCTTTTATATAGAGCATTTAGGTGGGTTTGTTTATTAATCATTTGAGAGACTTCAACTTTAATACATGATTTGAATATATCTGCACTTATTTTTATAAGAAATATTTGGACTTCCCATTTTGATCATAACTCACATTTTCTGTTTTTATTCTTATCAGCTCTTCTCTATTTCAATCTTTTGCTATACTGTCCAATTTTTCTTGAAAGTGACACTGCCCTCCCCATTTCCCCAACACAAAAATTTGAAAGTTGTATAATTCACTTCCTTTAATCACATTCTTATTTTTAAAACATTAAAACATTGCTTAAAATTATATGACTTATTTATCAGCTTCTGAAATTTTGCATCTCCCATGAAGTATTTTAAAAAATCAATTTGTATTTCTTTCTACTTTCTTTATCTGTATCACCTTTGATTTCTTAATGATATACAATGAACTTTTTGTTTACTCTGTAATTGTTTCCATATTTACATTGGTTTGTATTTTTTAAATTATAATATTTACAATCTACACAATTATAAGTGTAGATAAACATGATAGTTATACAACTTTTTCTTTCTTTTCCTCTGTTGGTTGGATTATGTCTGCAAGTTGATTTTTCAGGACAAATAAATGAGTAATATACTCCATGGGCTCTTTCATATTTGAGCATGCATATTTATTGCCTATATGTTATAATCAACTTATCTTAGTATACAACATCCACTTTACTTTATTATAAATATTATAAATATTATAAATATTGCTTCGTTGTCTTCTTTTCCCAGATGTTATTATGAAATTTTCAAATATAGAGCAAAGTTGAAAGAATTTTGTGGTGAACATCCAAATACTGACCACTTAGATTCTACCATTAGCATTTTACCATTCTTGCTTTATCCTACATCCATCCATCTATCCATCCCTGTATCCACTCACTAATCCATTTTATTTTTTGATGATATTGAAATAAATTGAAAATAGTATGTTTCTCCCTCCAAACACTTTACATATATATCACTAACCAGATTGCAATATTTATTTATAATTTTTTATGTATAAATTATGTTCAATAAAACACACAAATCTTAAATGTATATTTGCAATATTTTGACAAATGGATACCTCCGTAAAACCCAAATCCCTTTTTAGATATAGAATATTACCCCTACCCCAGAAAGTTCCCAAATGCTTCTTCCAAGTCAATCTCAACCCCTCCCTGAGGCGGTAATTGCCAAAAGCTTTTTTTCAGATCAATATAGATTTGTTCTGTGTATTTTTAAATTACACAAAAGAATGGAATTATGCATTCTGTATTCTTTTGTGTAAGATTTCCTTCATTTGGCATGCTTTTAATATTCAGTCAGTTGTTGCAAGTATCAATATATGCTTTAATCTTTTGGTCTTTTCTAATTTGATTTTTGTTCTTTTTATTATTAAGTTGTAAGAGTTCTTTTTGTCTTAAATCCTAGTTCTCTTTCTATCTATATATAGATTTACCTAAATATGGTATTGTTATGGTATGGTATATAGATATTGATATATCTGGATTATGTAGTGTTTTATGTGTGTTTTCTAAGAAAACTTGGCTTATCTCCAAGATATGAAGATATTCTTCTCTAAAAACTTTACGGTTTTAGATTTTACATTCAAGATAATGATTCAACTCAAATATACTTCTGTATGTGGTGTGAGGTAGAAGTCACAATTCACTTTTTTTGCATATGCATATCGAGTTATTTCAGCACCATTTGTTGAAAAAAGCCTTTCATTGGATTGCCTTGGCACCTTTGTGAAAAATCAAATGACCATGTAGAGGTGGATCTATTTCTAGATCTTTATTCTGTTCCACTTATCTATTTATCAGTCTTTTTTACCCATTATCTCATTGTCTTGATTACTAAAGTTTTATAGGAAATCTTAAAGTAAGGTAGGGTAGATATTTCAACTTTGTTCTTTTTCCAGAATGCTTTGGATAGTCTGGGCTCTTTGACTTTCCATATTTATTTCAGAATCAGTCTGTTAATTTCTACAAAACATCTGAGATTTTAAGTAATTTTACTTTAAATTAGATTTTATTTTAATTAACTCTATAGAACAATTTGGCTACAATAGTGAGTCCCTCAAACCATGAAAATTGTTTCTCTCTCAATTTATTTAGATCTCCTTTTATTTATCTTAGCACTTATAATTTTCCATTCAGAAGTCTTGCATATCTTTTGTTAAATTTATTTACATATTTTGTATTTTTGAGGCTATGGAAATGGAATTTATTAGTTTAATTTTTATTTTTCAATATTTTGCCTACTCTATACAAAATTTAATTAACTTCTATTATTAACCTTGAAACCTGAAATTTGAAAAACTCTCTTATCAATTCTAGTAGTTGTTTTTGTAGATTCTTTGGGAAATTTCATGTAAATTTATGTCATCTGAAAATAGAGACAGTTTTTCTTTTTCCTTTCCAAACTTGATACTGTTTTTTTGCTTTTTCTTGCTTTATTGTAATGACTAATATCTTTAGTATAATATCGAATATAGGTGTGAGAGAGGGCATCTTTGCTCATCCTGTTCTCAATCTTAGAGTAAACCATTCTAGTTCACAATTAGGCATGATGTTAGTTTGCAAGTTTTTCATGGATGCTTTTGTCAGACTGAGGAGGTTCCCTTTTAGTCCTAGTTTTATGAGAATTTCTATCATGAATAGTTCTGGATGGTGAAATGATGTTAGGGTTTTTCAACCTTGAGTCTTTTAATATGGTCATTTACATTGATTTATCAATGTTATCACATAAACTTACTTGAGATAAACTCTACTTGATCCTAATAAATTATTATTTTTATATATTGCTGGCTTCGATTTATTAATATTTTGCTGAATATTTTTGTATCTATAGTCATGAGGGATATTGGTGTCATTTTGTTGTTACTGTTAATGTCTTTGGTTTTGATAGTAGGTTTACGATAGTCTCTACTTTCTAGTAGAGTTTGCATAATGTTGGTGTTTTTCATTTATTAAATGTTTAATAGAATTCACCAGTGAAATCATCTGTGCCTAGAGTTTTATTTGTGGAAAAGTTTTTAATAACGTACTCAAAATTCAATTTCTTCAATAGATATAGGAATAATCAAATTTTCTGTTTCCTCCTGTGTCAGTTCTGGTAAGTTGTGTCTTAAAAAGAATTGTCTAATTTATCTAAGTTTTAAAATTTGTTGGCTTGGGATTCTCTAAGCTTCTTGAATCTTTAAATTTGCCTTTTCACCACACTTGTAAAACTATTTTCAGATACATTTTCTGCCTGATTATTTTTCTTCTCTCTCCTTGGGGCTCCAAATTCATCCATGCTATGTGTTTTAATATTGTCCTTACAGGTTCCTGAGGGACAATTCATTAAAAAAAATTTTTTTTTTAATTCATATTGAATCACTTCTATTAATCTATCTTGAAATTTACTGATTCTCTTCTCTTCTAGCTCCATTCTGCTGTTAAACCTATCTTGTGAATTTTTAATTTCAGATGTTGAATTTTTTATCTCTAGAATTTTTATTATATGTATTTTTATTTCTAACTGAAAATTATTACCTTTGTACTCATTGTGAGCATATTTTCCTTTACTCAATGGCTTCTTTTAAGTCCTTGTCTGTTAATTCCAACATCTGAATCACTTTGGCATTATTCTTTTCTTTCTAGACCTATTAAAATTTTCTTGATCATTATATGTTGAGTAATTTTGGACTATATCCTCGACATTGTGCATGCTTCACTGTGGAGACTTTGGATTGGTAATATTCCTTCAGAGAGAGTTTGGGGGTTCAAATTATGAGAGAGATTTTGTTGTTATTGTTTCAGAAGGCTATTAACTTCATTCAATTCGGAATTGCAACCACTATCTCTTGGGTAGCATCTCAAATAGCTGGGCTGCTTTGTGAATGTCCTACATATGCGTGGTTCAGGTTCAGCCAGGGACTCAAGCAGAGTTTATGCATATAATTTGGGACAGCCCCTTTCTCTCTCTTTATTTTCTCAGATTCCCTTTTCACTTGCCAATGGCTCTCCTCTTATTCTTAAGACTAGAAAGAGTGTGGATTTTCTACCAGAGTTTTAGCCTTCCTGTGCAGTGCCTGCACTTAAGCTAAAAGTTTTAAAACTGGGAACCTTAGTCGCACTGGAAGCAAAAGGCAAACTCCATTGTATTCTGTTATTTACTGTTGATTAACAGAAGTCTGCAAATATCTTATTTTTTTTCTATGAATCTAGATTCTTCCATCTACGTTTCTTAAGATTATTTCTTTGGATTTGAAATTTGTTAAATTCATCAATTTTAGTATTGTATCTTATTATTTTTCTGCATTGTGATGAGCCATTTCAATCTTTATTGATTTAGGAAAGTTATCCTGTATTATAGGTCTAAATATGTTTTTCCGTTTCAGCATTTCAGTTTTCTTCTCCAGTCATATCAATTATCCATATGTTTGCCTTTCCTTTATATCTATCAGCTTCTATCTAATATTTTCCATATCTTTGTCTTTTGCTCTGCTCTTTGGGAGTTTTTCTCAGCAGCTGCCATATATAATTTTACTCTGATTCCTAGAATTTTTCAATTCATACTTTGCACAACAGTTTGAATAGGATCTATGTTTATGTCCTTCGTTCCTTAGTCTTTCTCACTTCCTAATCTCCAGATAACATGGTAGGTGCTTAATACATCTTTGTTGTTGAGTAAAGAATCCAAACTGTAATATAGCTTGCATATATTTCTTACAGTTTATAGTATGAAGCTAGAACCATGGCCTGGTTTCAGTGTTGCTGCTGTATTTCTTTTTCTTTTTGTTGTTTTCTCTTCATTTCAAGCAGTTTTGTAAAGGGAAATTGTGAATCTGCACATATAATCATAATTTTCCCTGGAAATGGAGCTTGTCAATTTTCCCTAGTGCATCCTAATCTGGATGATTAACAATTTAGGTTTGATGGATATTCAAACTCTATTTTATTTCTTTACTTAACTAGACTATATTTATTGTGGTTGTATATTTTTAAAATAACTCCTGGCAGGGTATTTATTAGTATCCTCCAAAGTATAATTACAATAAATGCCCAGATTCACATGTCCCACTTACCCTCTTCACCAGAGCATAAAGTAATGGACACTTCCTGTAGCCTTAAGTGATTATTCCTAATTAATGTTTGTACCATATTGATTTTGCAAGAAGTTCCTGTCATTCGCTACCATTTCCAACAGAGAATGCCCTTTAAGCAGGTTGTTGGAAAAAAAAAAAACCTTCTGTAGGTTGTTCCTACAAAAACGTTCAGTGTAAGAAGCAGAAAATAATTTATAATTTTATATAGTAAAATTGGAGGAGTCTGGTAGTATACATTTTATCTGTTGTAAGTCCTTAGAGAACTTAAGTTCTCTAAAGAAATAAATAATATTTACATTTGAATCACAATACGTTTTCAGATGGTAATCATATAAATAAGGTCACATACATGAATAATTTACTAGGGTCAATTTAATGTCTTTTGTGGAAAAACCAATTATCAAAATAAATATTTTGCCTTATTTAGACCAAAAAAGGAAAAATGTTTTGGTAACAAAGAAAACATATTTATAAGTCATGTAAATAAATATGTTAATTTAAGTGCTTATATGCTGTGCTTTGCTTTGTTAAATGAATCTTTAAAGGTGACACATTTGGTGGCAATAATTGTTTTATAAAATTAAACAGATTTTAGTTTACTTTTACCTCCTTGTAGTAGATAAGGACACAATTAATAAGATTAACAACTCATATTTTATTGTTCCATTTATTTAAATTTAATTTTTCTTTTAAATCACACATTAAGATTTCCCTTAAAAGAAAACTACTATACAAATAAACAAAACTTGCTTAAATACCTTCTGTTGTTTCTATACATGTTGGGTACATGAGTCTTTATTTCCTAACTATGAAGAATATTGTCTTTGTATTTCAACATGCTTTCCTGCTTTTCAGGTACCATTTTAGACCTTGCCATTGACCAGGCCTTCCATTCTAGACCAGTGTTCAAAATGCTTGGTGAAATTTACCAGTCCTATGTCTCATCCCTTCAGGGCCCACACATGGGCCTTCCTCAGCAAAACTGTAATGTACATGCTCCAATGCCCTAAACTTTATTTCTATTGTCTTTGTATTTTCTTCAGGTACTTTTTTTTCTCACCCAACCCCTGTACCTTTCACCCATTAAACGCTTGTGTTACAATCAAACCTGTCCTTATTATGTCATTGGCTATCAAATCAGTCATTTGCCACTTTAATTTGAATAATATAGTTCAATGAGTTTTTTTATATTAGCATATTTGCAGTTAAGCTTCATGTGGTATAGAATATAAAGTTCCCCTTACTGAAGTAATTTTAGGTGTCAGAAAGAAAAGATTTCTTTTCTCTTTCTTATTTTTTCTTACTCTTTTCCTTTCTTTCCTTTGCTTTTCAAGAGAGGAATGGCACTCAGTATCCCAGAGGTCATGCCATGCAGGTGGCCACCTCTATATTCAAAATTTTCAGATTATTCAAAACCAAATCAGGTAAGTGTAATACAAGAGCTTATTTTAATGTAATCTCTCTGGAGAAAGTATTGTGACTTTCAAACTTTAGCAAGAGAATCTAATCAAGTTTGTGTAAAGAATGGCACCATTATCAGCAGCTGAAGAAAAAGTAGAATGTTTGGGGAAGACCTCAAGGAACGCCTTACTTATTTTAACAACTATTTGTTTATGGTCTGTCTCTTCCTGCTAATCTTAACCCGTATCATATCCCAAAACTTAAGGCGAACTCACACTCATACACTTGTTAGAAACCATCCTGGGCCATAAAACTTAATCTAATAATAATCTAAAAACAAGTTCTAAGACCAAACCATATATAACCCCGGTTATAAACTTGACCCTAATCTTAACTCTCTTATAAACCCAACTCTAACTCTGACCATGAATACTAATATTAATGTACACCTAAATCTAGAAGTAATTTAGGACACTCAGAGCCAGGAACACCAAATGTGCATTTACTTGTTTATTTATAATTCATATAATAAATTGATGATTGATTAATTTACAGTTAATTATACATTGCTGTGGAATAGAATTTAATTTTTTTTTTTTTTTTTTGGTGAGGAAGACCAGCTCTGAGCTAAGATCCGTTGCCAATCCTCCTCTTTTTGCTGAGGAAGACTGGCCCTGGGCTAACATCCGCGCCCATCCTCCTCTACTTTATATGGGATGCCACCACAGCATGACTGACAAGCAGTGTGTCGGCTGGCGCCCGGGATCCGAACCAGTGAACCCCGGGCTGCCAAGCGCGGACTAAACCGCTGCGCCACCGGGACGGCCCTAGAATTTAATTTTTAAGACACCTTTCTAGAAAGGTAGTTCAAATACATACTGATGACTATTATGTTATATAGACTGACATATATTTACAGTCTTTATATATATATAAGGAATTTTTAATGACAGGGAGAGCAATCATAATAAACCTAACAAATCATTAATATGTATAAATAAATCATAAAAAATGTTATCTTCAGAAAAATCAAGAAAAAATTCTCAAATATAATATGACAAAATTTGTTTAATGGATTGTTACTGGATGGTGGGCTTATAGATAATGTTTCTTTTTAACCCCTCTTTCTCTTTTTTCAAATTTTCTCTGGTATGTGTAAATTAATTTCATAATCAGAAAAAAATACTACTTAATAGAGAAATAGAAGATAAGATATAAATTTGATTAGGTCTTAAATAAACGCATCTATAAGTGTTTTTCAGGTGAATGTAGAGTTTACTTGATTCAGGAAACCATTTATAAAGGTATAAAATCCACACTTACACTTTTCTGTTATCCCTTTGACAGGAAATGTCCCCTTTTTTTGGAAACTTATCCATATTAAAATTTACCAAAGAACAACGGTAATTTCTGGTACTATAATTCTGATCAAATTCTGCGAATGTTCAAGCATTTTTTCTGAAAGTAGAAAACATCCTAATCATGTGCCATTGTAACAAAAGCGTGATTAATTAATACAAAGCATTTTTACAGAGGAGTAATGGCTTAATGGGTCAAATAAGAAAATACAGATCTTTTTAAATAAGTTAATAGAGGAGGATGGGGAGAAGTAGAAACAGCAGAGGAGGAAGTTTCTGTACTCTTTAGAACACCTAGTGTATTACTAAGATAATGTCATGTGGATTAATAAAAATAGATCACACTGCCACTTTTCATAACTTATTTAGGACAATAATTTGGACACAATACATTGATAGAAACAAAATCAGCCAAATATTGACACAGAACAAAATATTACTAAATAAGTATTGGTTTATTTACTATGGCAATTTTGAAATTTAGTTTTTCAATATACTGTCAGAATTGATAAGGAGGTTGGACAGTAACCACACACTACCTCATTCATATGTTGATATATTCTACTCCCTTTTCAGATTTCTTTTAAGGGCAAAATTCCAAGTTATTAAATGGAAAGCACTCATACTATTACACAAACTATTCAGTTACTAGCAATGACTTACCTTTTTCCTGTAAACTTTCTTCATTCTTTTCCCAAATATGAACCTACCCTGAGCCAAAATATATAATTTACAAGTAAGATTAAGGACACTAAGTCTAACATCCTTTTTCTTCATCATGTACTCAGCTTATGTCATACTACTTATATTTAATTTTATGCTGCCTTAAAAATATTTAAAAGTTGTACACTTATCTTTCTAAGACCAAGAATTATATCATCTTTCTATAGTCTTCTTAAAACACAACACAATGCACTGAATAATATCGAATGACTAAGTCTGTACAATTACCAGAAATTGTCCATACCAAATATACTCCTCTCAGATTTGTTTGAACTTTTTTCCCCCTTTTTAAATCCACTGTCTGATTGTACCTTCAGTAAAACCCTAGGATTATTCATTAGAAAATTTGTTCATAATAAATTATGAAATCACTCTTCAAATGAGGTGGTGACCTCCTAATTGAAAATACAAGCAAGTGAATAGGAAACAAGTGAAGAAAAATTTTAGTACAAATACTATTATTAAAATAAGGAAAATCTATTCTGCCTGTTCAAGCACTCCTTTATTTAACACAGAATTTTGACATAGGCGTGAATATTACTGAGGAAATCAAGCAAAAAACAAATGACAAAATCTACTATTTCTTTTAAAGTGCACTTTAATCTAAGAAAGTGGTTGAGAATAAAATACTTTTGCAGTTTGTATCCAGAAACTTTCAATAATCAAGATGCAAAAAGGGGGAGGGTTGTTTGTTTTATTTGTCACAGCTGGTTGTATACATTTTCTGGAAACATCCGTACAAGACTGGTGTTCATCCTCTATCAGTTTTGAGACTCTAAAAATTTTCGTTGGAATGTGTTCAATAAGGCCAAAGAGCACCAGCGCTTTAGGTTTTCCCCTTTCATCCTGCCCAGAGCACCCTGTTAACTTTCTCCATGGACAAAACATGCTCAGGGCTGCACTGCAGCTATTAAATGACTTTTTGTAGCTCTGAAATGTCAGTTCCAGCAAAGCATTAACATCCAAAAGAAGCTTCTTTCAATTTCTCAATTGCTCATGTCTTTCATTCCTGATGCTATCTATCCCAGAGATTTCTGAACTAACTACCTCTAAAGCACACGTTTACGAAAACATTTGTAAAGTGAATGTTAAGAAAAAAAAAAAAGCCTGTCACCCTCCACAAGAATCTTTGTAGCTTCTCTTTGCTATGCAACCCTGACATTTCGGTAATTGCTTCAACCTTAGTGCAGCCGGGCTTTGTGCCTTCCCTAGATGAAACATTTCTTAGACTTTATTTTAGAAGTTCTCCACTTTGATTACTAAGGCACTAAGTTTCTCCTCTGCCCTGGTCAAGGCTGCTTTTAGCCTGTCAACATGTCTGAATAGAGTTTTTCCTCAGTGAAAATGGAATACCCATGGTGAAAAGTGGTTTCATCATTTCTCTTCTTCTTTTAAGGCTTATTCTGGGTGAACTAAATTTACTTGTGGAAGTGTTTCTTCTTTTCCTCTCCTTTTTCTTTTCTTTTCTTTTTTTTATGAGGCTGATCGGCATTTTGTAGCAACTGCAATGCTATTGAAAAGAGATGTTTGTAATAAGTACATCTGAATGTTAGTGGCTTGTTTATAGGGTTTGTTGACAATCGAGATTGTTTCAAATGGAAATAAAACGCTGCAAGGAATTATAGATGCTTGGGAAGGAAATACACTCAAATTAAAGGAAAGAATAAGAGGTCACCCCTATTATCTTTGTTCAGTGCACCAGACACTTTCCAGTGTTTCTGTGTTGTTTGTATGAGAAGAGATGGCAGGAACGAGGGATTGGAGAGGACTTAAATGTTGTGCATTTCAAAGAGGTTAATGCTGGGATTATAAACTGGTACATCTCTAGAGAGATCTAATGCAATCGTTTAATAAGTTTGAGGATAAAAAATGAGATCAATATACGTAATTAAGCAACTATGAAGGGTGTGATTGCAAAACTTCTAATGGCAATAGTAATTGGCTTAAAATTTTTAAAACTTTGAAAATTACTTGAGCATTTTTTTCATACTACTTCTTGGTTAGGGAATACCCCCAGAATGTTGCCAATGGTGTTGGACAGGGCAATATTGTGATTAGTGCTCCCATGTGTTTTCTCTCATACTTTTTGCTCGTGACCATTTTCACATACAATCAGCTAAGCATTGTGCACCATGCTTCAAGGAATGGATAGCACCACTAAAAGAAGAGGAAACAAGAGAAGTCCATTCTTGGGTTTTGAGTTTCACAACCTCGGCTATGGGCAAATAAGAGGCATTCAAGCTATAAGCAATAGATTTGAGATATCATGATGAATCTTGGCTAAGTTCCCCTGCCCCAAACTCCACATCTATTCCTACCCTATACCAGGTAGTTTTCTTGACTGGAAGGGGAAGTAGAATGAGGGGTAGTGAGGGTGGAGAAAAGAGCTTAAATGCTAAACTTAGTGGCTCAATTTATTTACCAAGCTTGTATGCTTAGGCATGAGCCCAGAAATTGTTGCATGACACTTCTAGGCCAAGGGGTTTGAGACAGCCTTTCAGAATTCCTCCATTCCCTGGCAATGCCCAGGATCAGTAGGTCTACTCTCGTGTACTTCAGAGTAGCACTAGAATAGTACATGGCCTTAGGCAGTCCTGCCCTATTTCCTTATACTTGAGAGGGAGGGAAGCATAGAACAGAAAAGGTAGAGACCCCACGATGGCTTAAGATCCAAACTAGGGACCACTCAGCATGTCCTTTGTAGACTGAGTTTCATTGGATACCAATGAGAACGGTTACTGAGATAGACCAGGTATACCCACCCAAGTTTTGTGCTACCTAGCCCACTTCTAGATCTGAAATCCCAGAAATTTAGATATGCCCTGAGTAGATGGTCAAGGGTAGTCATTCTAAAATGGCTCAATTAATAATCCTCAATCCAGTTGGAGAGTTCATACTAAAAATTAAGTAGTATCACAGAAAAATAAAGTTATATTTTCTTCTCTGAGTTAGTGAACTAAGACTACAATACCTATATCACTCGTTTATACAGTGGCAAGCTAAATTCCTTGGTGGATGTCTAATAAGGAACCATTATTTTGAGTGACATCTAAAACCAGAACAGAGAGACTGCCTTAAGGACAATCACAATCTTAATATCAGAAGAAAAAAACAAAAAGCTTTATAGTAATTTCCAGAACCATTGAGGCAATATGTTAGATTCACTGTTAGTCCTAGTCTAAGCAAAAGAAGATGATAGCTATTTTTAAAATTTGGCAAACATTTTGAAATTCACAGTAAAGAAGTCAGAAATGTTCTCCTTTATACTAAATTTCTTATTTTTGTTTCCAACTCTATAAGGTTGTGGGAAAATGCAGCAACAAATATTGTTGTCATGGTTTTCTATTTCCTCCTTTATCACTGCTTTCTTTTCTTCTTTAGTTGTTTTTATTTCTCTTGCATTCTTATGTATCATCTTGACTTTACCTCCTGTTCATTCAGTTTCTCCATTTCCCTCTTCTCCCTCCTGTCTTCTCATAAATCAACAGGATATACATAAAAATATAGTACAAAACAAATTTAGATACAAATTCAGTTATATTTTTGATAAGCTAAATAAACCTTTCCACTCACATTAATTACTTTAAATAAATGATTAAAGAATTCTGAACAAATTGTTTACAAAAAAATTAAAATGTGGGGCCAGCGTAGTGGTTCAGTTCACATGCTCCTCTTTGGTGGCCCAGGGTTCACTGGTTAGGATCCCAGGCATGAACCACGCACCACTCATCAAGCCATGCCGCGGCAGCGGCCCATATATAAAGTAGAGGAAGATTGGCACAAATGTTAGCCCTGGGACAATCTTCCTCAAGCAAAAAGAGGCAGATTGGCAACAGATGTTAGCTCAGGGCCAATCTTCCTCATCAAAAAAAAAAGAAAAGGAAAGAAAGAAAGAAAATGAAAAAATGCTTGATCTAATTCATAATTTAAGAAAAGCAAACCAATGAAAGATATTATTTATATACCAGATTTGCAAAATGTTAAAGTTGGTGAAGTTGTATACTTAAAATAACTTACAATTTTCTTTGTCAATTATACCTCAATAAAGCTGAAAATAAAAGTTAATGAGACCCAGTTCAGGTTTAGTAAGGGATAGGGAAACAGATACACACACATATTGTTGGTGGAAGTGTAAATTAATGCAACATTTTTGGCAATATGTTTCCAAATTATTAAAAATGCACAAATCCTAGATTCAGCAACTCCATATCTAGGAATTTACCTCAAAGATGCATTTGCAAATTAATGACAAAGTATGTGAAAAGAATATCTATTATAATATTGTTTACACAGCAAAACTGCAAACAACTTCAGTGTCCTCTAGTAGGGGACGGCTAAGTAAAATATTTTGTGACTGTTATAAAGATGAGATATGTGCAGACATGGAAAGCTTTCCATAGTTATTATTAAGAGAAAAATAATCAAGATATTATATTTGTGTGATATGACATATTTTTTATAATACTACAAAGTAGTTTTTGTATAATACAGAAAAAGTACTATCTGTATATATATCCAGGATTGAATAAATAGAAATCTAAATGAAGATAGAAATGGAGAAGGAAATGCTGATGAAGTTAGATGCTGTTATATGACAAGTTTTTGGAAGGATATATAAAAATTAGTAACAGCAGTCAATTTTGGTGAAAAAAAGAGGGCTGGGATGAAGGGGGTCAAGCTTTAATTTTGTGTTGTTATAAACTATTTGAACACTATTAACATGTATACTTATTTCTTTTTCCTATCCAAAGGGGCTGTCTGGGCTCGGACATTAATGGTCATTCATTTTCATTTTATACTTTTCTATATTAAACAAAATCACATAAAATGTTATTTTTTAAATGAAAAATAACCAATGTCTACCTCATTTCTCTCATGCACTTTAAAACATAAGTTTTTAAACAGTAGAATCTTTATTATCATCTCATTTGGGGGCCTGCCTTCACATAGGATGGCACTGAAATTAACTTTTTAAGGTTTTCAACCCTCTCTTTTTCAACACTCGTCTAGATTCTTTTAATATAAGCCATTTTATAGATTCTCCCTGTCCTCATTCTGACCCAGAGTTGCCCAGGCACTTATACCAAATGCATGCCTAATGTTTACATGGAATTACTGTTACCTGGAACTATCTGATGTACACTAAAATGTTGGTAATTGATAAATTTTTGTATATCATCCTTCCAAAAGTGTTTGCATTTTAAAGACAAAAATTCATTAACTCATATCATCTGTTATAGTAGAATTGCAGATATGATTTATATGTTGAAAAGATACGTATGTATTAGAGGGAATTATTATTTTCTTTGAAATGGAGTCATAAGAATGCCCTAGTTCATTTAGAGGTAACAGGGTCTGTATCAGTCAGGTTAGGGTAGGTTTCGCCATGGTAGCAAAATGCAAAAATGTCAGTGACTTAATGCAACAAAGCATATCAAATCAGCTCTCTTGATAGTTATGTCAGGGAAGAGTGGGCTGGAGAATTCAGCAAAGACAATTCCTTGTGTCCATATATAGAACTGACACGTTTCTCTCCCACTCACATTTCATTGTCCAACGCAGTCATTTGGCAGGCCTTACTTTAAGAGGCGTGAGAAGTGCAATTCTCTGTCCGTAAAGAGAGGAGAACAGGATATTGGAAACAGTAGAAATGTTTACTAAAATGGTCTCTTATCTAACCTACTGAACTCTACTTCCAAGTATTTGAAAACTAATAATAGAAGAAACTTAGTTCAAAAGTAATCATATTAAAAGACTTTTTTAGTCCTATCCTCTTTGCTAAATAATTCCAACTCTTCTCAGTCTCTATTATGAACTCTATTTCTAAACTTTTAATTAATTTTTATTCATTTTTTTCTGAACTCTTCTTTGAAAGCTAGAAGTTAATTCATATAGTACAGTGAGAACATAGAAAAGAACAGTAATAGGAAAGCAAGTATTCGAGGCAGATCTGGATTCAAATCCCAGCCCTAAAACTGACCCGCTATGTGGTCTTGGATCCATTATTTAATTTCTCTGAACTTGACTTCCTCAGGTGAAATTTGGGATGACTTATTATTAGGGTTTTACAAAGTCCAAAGAATGTTTGTGAGTTCTTAACCCAGTGCCTGGTGCGTAGTAAGTACTCAATAAATGAATTGACTTCAGAAGTGGGCACATAGATAGGGTAATGAAATTTTTTCCCACTGTTTTCTCTGTAAAGAATTCTATGCAGAGAGATGATGAATGCAAGTTCATTTATGCTGTTCATTGAAATTTGACTTCTGTTCTGAGCTTGTGAAGAGACGCAAATTTAATTTAAAAAATTAAAGTGTTAGAAGTGTGTTGTCTTTCTATTAATAACTGAGCCAATGGCACTAAAACAATTTTTAAGTTATGGTTTTGACACAGTTACTAATGTACAAATACACTAATTTCAATTCTCAGGTGCATTTTGAAAATGCATTGTTGTGGTTTAATTCTTAAAGTGCACTTACCATATTTTTAATACTTGGATTTTAAAACTTCAGTAAAATGGAAGGTACAATGCAATTCAAATAAAGTATCTTTTAACTTAAACTACCATGATATACAAGAAAGGTTTTTAAAAGAGTACTTTTATTATTTCAGTATATTCTTATGAGCAGGGATTTCAATGTTAGTCCCAAATGCATTGCTGTGTTCCGTTTTTATATAATAAAAATAATCAGGAAGGCGAAGCTGATCTGTATATTTCCAGACTCCCAGCAAAAAGGAAAGGTATAATTTCTCATGAGTGATTGTTTTACTAGGGAGTGCAGTTTTCATAAAACATCTGGATTACAATAGCTAAACTAACTCCAATTTTTCTCAAATGTCAATGTAACATCCATACGTAGCGCAACAAGAAGATTTTCAGCTTTTCTTTCCTTTTGTCAGCCCCTGTAGTCTCTGAATAAATCAAGAGCTGTTTACTGTTTGTTCACTGTTCAGCTTCATTTCCATCTAGTTTAACACGTGTGGTGAAAGTAATGTATTCATTTTTCAAGAAAATTCTCTATTCTTCTGACACCATCCATGATTCAGCAAGACACCACCAGAGTCTATATAGCTTTGGTGAACTGCCCTCCTATCTCAGTCTGACTACCGTAATCTAGTTTACAAAGTAGCTGGCATTTTTTCTCTTCCATGCCAATGATCCATTATACAATGGTTCCATACAGCTTATATCTTCTATCATGCCATCCTTACTAACATAATCTTCTTTTGGACAGACTTTAAAGGTTTATAGGTTGAAGCTATCTTTCTGCACATTTGACCTTAATCTAATTCCTCTTAAACCTCACTTTCACCTACTTCTTGAACCACCAAAGTCATTTGAACTATTGTTGTGGGCTACGGATCACTCAGTGCTGTCCACTGTAATCACAGTGGGGAGTCTTTGCTTATGCTTAACCTCTTATTGCTACAAATTTTACCCAACTTCAAATTCTTGGTTCTGTGTTCCCAATTTTAATCATATTACTAGTCCTTGGGATTTAGTATAAATCTTTGCCATTACCAACAGACTGTCTTATAAAAGAACCTCTTGCTCTCTCTGCATACAACATCCTCTTGATGCTTGCACAGTCAAGCCCTAACACCAACCACTAGATAATACCTTGTAGGTACTGATAAGAGAAATACTTTAGTGTGAGACTGAAGGACTATGGGACACACAAAATTCCTTTGGGAGACTTTTTCTTTTTTAATGATATGCCCAAAACGATAGCCTACTTTCCATCCAAATTTGAGAAAAGCAAAAATATTACCTGCTTATGTATGGCAGTATTTTGAGGCTCTGTCATGTGCCAAGTACTGACCTAGGTGCCAGGGATGCAGTGATGGCTGAGAGATACATGATTTCTGCCTCCCCAGAGCTTATAGTTCAATGGGGAACATGGATAACTAAACATAAGATTACTATACAGTATGACAAAAACCTATGGTAATTTGTTGGTGAACATAAGGAAGGGTCAGATGAATGTTTCTAAAGGACAATCATTTAAACTGGGACCTGAGAGAACTCAATAAAGTGGCAGGGGTTCGAGCATTCCTGTCAGACCAAATATCAAAGGGACTGAGGAGTTTTGTTTATTTGCTTCAAGCAAATTGAAGTATTGTTGCATAAAATATTAGAATCATCAAATAGCCATAATATTACATTCTGCCACGCTAGAGTGCAGCATATTGGATTGAAAAAATTGTAACATCAAAAACTATAAAGTTGTCACATTAGCTTTGTCACTGAGCAGGTTCAGGAGTGTGGCATGACTTTCTATGGCCTCATTTTCCTCATCCTCACCCTGCCATCTCGTATTGTTACAAGAAAATGCACTTATAGACTTCTCGATGTCACAGAATTAGAATGAACACATCTGTAGAGAACTGATTAGTTTTCTTTCTAGTTGAAATGTACAACACACACTTGATGATGAAGCTTTGGTGTGCATACCAGGCAAGAATAAGTAGGAGGTTACTCTCCAGAGCGTGGATTCCCCCTCTGGGACTGGAAAAACTCTCTGCCATTTGAAAAGGAGGCTGCAGTTTAGCTAACATATGAAGCTAAATATTCCTGGTTTTCACAATTCTCAGAAAGAATACTAAAGATGGGGCACTTTTTCCCTAGAAAAACTGCTTTCAAATTAAAAAAACTAATATCTAAGTGTAACAAGATGTCAGATGTGACATTCTTTGTTGTCCCAGAGTTAGCTAACAGAAATCAAAGTTGAGACACAGACATGTCAATTACTCCAAATTCTATGTGGAATTAAAACAGTGGGGGTTACACACCCCTTCTTATGAGCAGAATACAGCAAAAGCGATAGGGCGTCACTTCCAAGATTAGGTTGCAAAGACTCTGGCTTCTGTTTTGCTTACTCTCTCTCAACCTTTACCTTGCTCACTCTGAGGGAAGCCAACTTCCAAGTTGAGAGCTGCCCTATGGACAGGACCACATGACAGGAACCGATATATATGGTCAACAGCCAGTGAGAACCTAAGGTCAGCTGTTGGGGGCTGAATTATGTCCCCCCTCAAATTCTTACGTTGAAGTCCTAACCTCCCTCACCTCAGAATGTGACTGTGTTTGGAGACAGAGTGTTTTCAGAGGTAATTAAGTTTAAATAAGGTCATTAGCATGGGCTCTAATCCAATACGAACCAAGTCCTTACAAGAAGAGGAAATTTGGACATAAGCACAGAAGAAAGATGATATGAAGACTCAGGGAGAAGACAGCCATTTATAAGCCAAGGAAGAGGCCTGGGACAGAGCCTTCTCTCACAGCCCTCAGAAGGAAGCAAACCTGCCAACACCTTGATCTCTGAGTTTTGGCCTCCAGAATTGTGAGAAAACAAAATCTTTTGTTTAAGCTACCTGGTCTGTGGTACCTTGTTGTGGCAGCCCTAGCAAACTAACACAGCTACCAACAACTATGGGCATGAGCTTGTCAGCAGATCTTTTGAGACCTGTCAACAGCCAGGTGAGTGAGTATGGAAGAAGATCCTTCCCCAAACTGAGCCTCAAGAAATGGTTACAAAGCACTAGAAATAGGTAGGCCAGGAAAGGAAATCTAGTGTGTGGTGAAAATGATGGATGTATTGGGTTTAGTGTAAAGGTGGAAGTAATTTCATCTAAAGAGGTCATGGATATTTGAGTTTGCAATTTAAGAGTGAGGCCACTTCACATTGATATGAAAATCGATATCATGAGAATAGATTACCTTTCTGAGGTAGAAAAACAACCTGGCAAGAATAAAACTTTGGGAAATAGGATTAGAGTGGAAGAGAAGATCCAGCAGGAAAGTCAAAGCAAGAAAATTCCTAGAAGTGAGATAGCTTCAAATGTATCTTGAAACCAAGAGGAGATGACCTGATCTGTAAGTTGACAAAACGTAAAAAGAATCTCATGAGAATAGATTTCTGTTTCTTTTCCTACATGAGTATGTATACCAGAAAAATCTTTTACAACCTTCATTTTCCTCACTTCCCTTCTTTCATCAGTTATCTTCAATGGCTCCATATTGCTTTAAGGGTCCATTTTAATCTCAATCTGGATTTCCACCCCTCCTATCAGTTGGCCAAGGCCAAACCTTATATCTACCGAATGTATATCATCTTCTCAGGGTAACCCTTCTGCTCTGGCTCATCACATCTCCTTAATACCTCCTCCCTTATATAGTTTACTATTTCTAACTCCATACCTCAAAAATTTAGTATATGTTAAATTTGAGTGGTGTGCCATTTGTATTGTTTTCTGTACATTTCTGTTTTTTAAATATTTCATAATTTATAAATGAAACCAATGAAAGAATATTTGGAAGCTGTGGGAAATTATTTTTTATAAAACAGAAGTTGTTCATAATCTTACTACCTGTTGGTAACCATCATAAAATTTTGGTCCATATCTTTTTCTGTGTTTTTGTCTATATGTAATTATTTTATTGAGTATTTTAATTACTTATACTGGGATTATACTTTATAGTGTATATAACCTACTTTTTAAATTCTTTGTGAGGAAGATGGGCCCTGAGCTAACATCCGTTGCCAATCTTCCTCTTTTTGCTTGAGGAAGATTGTTGCTGAGCTAACTTCTGTGCCAATCTTCCTACATTTTGTATGTGGGATGCCGCCAGAGCATGGCTTGATGAGTGGTGTGTAGGTCCGCATCCAGGATCCGAACCTGCAAACTCTGGGCCACTGAAGCGGAGCACACAAATTTAACCACTACACCACTGGGCCAGCCCCTTAACCTACTTTTATCACTTAAAATTCATGCTGAAAAGTTTACACATTTTTCTGGACATGATTTTTGAAGGCTACATATTAAAGCCTTTTATACCCTAGTTTATGTAATCAATCTGCTACTATTGGTCATGAAAGTGATTTTCCTGTGTCGTAGAAATGCTTATTTGTATCACATTGTGTCTTTAAGATAAATTTCTAGAAGAAGATAAGCATTTCCTTAAACCATTTGATTTGTATTGTCAAAAAGTTCTCCAGAAAAGTTGTATAATCAATTGGGGAAGAATTGGCAGACTTACAACATACGTGCCTGCTAGCAGAAACATGGTAGATCTCTCCATTTATTTCATTTGACTTCAATGTTCTGAGGTAATATTTAGTAGATATTTTTTACACAGGTTCTATAGATTTTTTAAATCTATGCATTTTTAATATTGTTCTTTGAGATAAAATTGTTCTTGCATTTTGTCTCTGCAGTCTAAACCCAGGACGTCTTTCAGAAACTGAGCACAATATTTGACAATCTAAAACTTAGCTTCTTAACCGTTTTATTGTACAATAGAGTGTTTCTCAACTGACAGTCCCCCAAATGACATGGCCAAATTACACTACTTTCTACTGCTTTTCTTTCTGTTGTCTCACTTCTGGAATCAAAATTATAAAATTGAAACCTATTTTTGTTTAGAAAATACTCTTCCAAAGTTGGGCAATGATATTGTTAGATTTCTTTGTTGTTTTCCACACAAGAAAACAACCTTCTCATCTCACATGTTATATATCAAAGAAAAATTCAAATCTTTGGATTTAAGGACTAATAATCTAACCTGGTAGGTAAAGCGAAAGACAGCATTTCCTTATAGTATATCCCAACAATATGAGTGAATACTCTAGAAATTTGACAGTCATGGAAATATAGTTTCCCACAGTGTATGTAGATTTTCTTTTACAAGGAAGTTGATCCTATTAATGCTATAGATATTGTGATACATCTTAGCAGATTACTTTGAATTTTTAGAAGGTGGAAGAATTGTCCTTTTTGCTATGAAGTGTCTGTTTTAGCAGTCAATATCAGAGTTGAGTTCCATTTTAGTCTGGAAGCCAAGAAACAAAATGGGAAGCTCCAATCTTGAAACAAAAAATTATTCATCCAAAAGGACTTTTATTTGACTTTCTTAAGATCTAGGTTAATAAAATTTTAAATTAAATCTCATCTAAAATTAAAAAAAAAACACAAAAATTTTTATTTAAAAAAAATCTTAACATTAAAACGTTAGGCAATAATTTAGTGTCCTACCTTTTTGGTTTTTTTTTTTAAGTTTAGCGAATTTCACTAGCAGTTTCCTTAAAATGTCTCCCCCTTCTCTTTTCTTTTAAATCTTTTCTCTTTTAGAATTAATCATCATTTATTCAGAAAGATCTCTAGCACCATAAAAAGTAATTTTATATAGCAACCTGCAGCTAAACACAACTGTGTGTAAAATTTTTAAAACCAATGAGGATTAGCTTAGTTTCTGAGAATGCCCTCTGTTAAGTATATTAGGATAATTTTATGTTAAAGTAATATTTCAGAAATTTTTTGAAGCAGAAGTAAGACAGATTTCAGCAATAATAAGCATGGCAAAACAATTTGTTATTCCTATTTCTGGTAAAGAAATCTTTCACTTATAGATAAAATAATGCTCTGGCACAGTTAGTTCCATTTTGTTCTTTGCCACAGTTTCAAAACACAGGCAACACTTAAATTGAAAAGAAAGAAAGGAAAGGCTAAACAGGCCTAGTAAGTTCGGCTTTTATCTGAGGGTGGTGGGGAGTGGCCTCAGTGTGTTAGTTGGAACCTCTCCTCTCCGTGTTAATTTGTGTTCATTTCTCTTTGAGGTGCACTAGTAATATCTTGCTATTGATTGACAATCCATTTAAAGTATTATAATTTATAGACAAAATAATGCTCCTGCATTATTTAAGCTATTTAGTTTGGTTGGAAAATTGGCTGAAAAGTGAGTCAATTTGGGGGAAATTATAGCACATTGGCTAATTTTGTAGATACATTCCTTATTAAAGTAGGAGAACATGTGCTCTCCGTTTACTGACATCAAAGCTGAAGTGCTTATTCTCAGTGGAGGAGACGGTGAAATGGACTACCTGATCCTGGACCTGAAACACACCTGCCAGTGATCACGTGAACTAGCAGATGACTTCCTGGACCCCAAACAAGAGATATATTCAGAAAAATAAATCCAGCTAGGCATCTGTTTGTCCCATTTCCTCTAGCTTTTGGTGGGCAAAAAAGTATCTTGTAAAAACCAACCTTTGGAAGTTTACGTTATGACTTCTACATAAAATATGCATAATTTACTGTTGGATTTTACCCAATTGAAGGTTATAATTGATTGCTCAAAAGGAGCCAGTCATGGATTGGAAAAGGTTATTTCACATTTTTACCATCAGGTCTGTTTGTTGTTTTTTCTGGTTGGAGTAAAAGATTACTCTCAAGTTCTTAAGCTTCTTCAATTCACTTGCTGTATCAAGGATGTGAGAACTATGCCCACAGGCAGTCAATTCACAATTATTTACTTAAAACAAACCACCTGTGGCATATTTTATACCCACAATAGGATATGTAGGTTGGAGTATTCTCTTTCCTCCATCCTTGACTGGCATGCCATGGCATATGAAATTGTACCAGAGTACAAAAAAGAAGACAGCCCTCGCTTGCACCCCGTAGTGTTCTTGTTCCAGATCAGAGTGTGCAAACATTCACTTCAACTCCTTTCCTGAGCACTTACAACTTTAGCAATGAGAGCATTTCTGTGCAGATAGGGAGTTTATGTAGATGAAGTATTTAATGCAGGAAGGGACCCATTAGAGTGAACAGCATCGATGTTGTCCACTTAACTCATTGCCCATGGTCAGGTTTCTGAGATGCCACAGACTAGGAGAACATGGGGCCAATTATTATGGAACAGAGGAGAGGAGAGAGGCTAGAGTGAAGAACATTTTGTCCCTAATACAGTCTGTATATCACACACACACACACACAGAGCAAAAGTTACCTGTGCTGTGATCCTGCAATATACATCATTTAATAAAACATAATGTATCTGTCCTAACTCAACAAACTCCAATGTTTATATTCCATAAGAAATCTGATGACACTGAAATTGCTCATATTGAGGTAACTAACTGAAGCTCTGGCTTATCAATTGCTATGGCAAATGATCTTTTACAAAAGTAAAGATTATCAGTTAAGTATAACAAAAGTTAAGTCATGAATTTAGTACATTGAAATTTAAAGAAAACATCCTTGGCAATATAAAATGTTTGAAATTCAATGCATGCTTTCAAACAAGCATAGAAGATATTGCTATAAAATACATTTTTTGGTCAAAATATTTTGTTTCTAATTTAATGAGGTACATATTCATAGAATTTTGTGTAGTATCTCGTGAAGGTGAAAGTGGTCTTGTTGTCTGTCAATATTTTTTTTTGGTGCCATAAATTAAAAAAATAAATAATGTCAGGCCTTCTCCTGCCTATTTACTCAGCCCTTCCATTATGAACAAAAACTACATTTTATAATTTCAGCAAATAAATGTAAATCATTAAAGGGAGAACATTTATCTTCTACATGTTTGACGCAATGAATTGAAGGGTTTATTTCTACCATCAATTTCATTTTTGTCACATTGACAAATGGAAAGAAATGTTTTAAGCTTTAATTTTGTATGATCTGTATCATCAAAGGAAGTGTTAATAATGCATTTGATGAGCATTAACATGAAAGCTAGCATGTGGGCCACAATTAATGCTTACCTCATCAACAGACATGGAAGAGAGGTGAATAACAGTCTAATGGCAAGTGTGTTAGATGTGCCATGGATACAAGGCTTTTTTTTTTTGTTTTCAAACAGTAAAAGCTTCTAGAACGCATCTTCAGTCTGAGGCAGAAAAATGTCCAGAAGCATTGCCATTAGACTATAACTCACTATTGGGAAGAAGTAAGCTATTTTTCCATAAGTGGTTAGAAAAAAATAACTTGGTGATGCTGTTGGTCTTTTGAAAAGTGTTAGGTTGTCATCGGACCAAAGGTCCTTTTTGAACCACTCTCTGGACTGACAAAATAGCATTCGCTTTATACAGGTTATAGAAGATCAACCATCCTAAGAATTAATCACATCGGCTCAACATGTTTAATCTCACAGGATCCCTCTAGGACGTTTTCTGTGACTCTGCTTCCAATTTCACCACCAGTCAGCATGGGTAGAGCTCAGAGGCTTAATGTGTTTCCCTGAAGAGCCCATCAGCTACATTCTTTTTGGTGACTGGAAGTGAATTATAAAAGAATGAAAAGCCTCCCCTTGCGATCAGAGTGTAGAACTCCTGTGGGATTCAGTTACACCTTCAGACAAGAATCCTTGAAATGAAGTAAAGATAAAATTACAATAAAGACAAGCAGTGCAGAGGCCTGCTATGTGACCTTACTGAGACCCTATCCCATGCTATTGTTGGCCTATGTCCATTGAACTATTCCCATAAGCAGGTTAGAAATACAATGATATTTGGCCTAAAGCTGGTTGAAGAAGGTGATGTAGAGTGCCATCTATACTCTACTGTGCCTTTCTGGAGTAATTCGGACATAGGGTCTACCATCATCTAGCACCTGGTTGTTTGGGAACCACAGTTTTAGAATTACCTGGAAGCTTGTTAGAAATGAAGAATCTCAAGCCCTTCCCAGACCTACTGAATCAATATCTTCATTTTAAGAAGATCCCAGGGATATTTGTGAGTACACTGAAATTTTTAGAAGCCCTGCTCTGTGTTGTCTTTACTTGATTGATGTCAACACATAACTTGCTCTGTGCTAGCCAATAGCTTCTCTTGACCTTACAATTCCAAATTTCCTGTGCTTTTTCTCCTATTGTCTTTTACATATCTCTGGGTGACTAGAAACTACTTGATGAGGGAGCAGTTTAACAGTCAACAAATTTTTCAGTTTCCAAGTAAATGTTTGAACAAATTTTACTGTCTCGTGATAATATGTATAATATACTTGGAGTAGAACAATTAGAGGTAAATAGAACATGCAGGTGAATTATGTATTTTCTGACTGTAGGTCATTGTTCAGTCTTGTATGCTTTATGTGAATTAATCTCCAAAGATGGATGCAGTGTTTATTGATGATGATGCGATAATTGTAAACTAGATTACGAAATCTTCAAAAATGAACTGGGACTTTACCTGATATGACGTAAAAGTGTCCTCTTAGATTTCAGAAAGATATATTTGCAATCAGTTAGCTTCTGTTTCCTAATGAATAGAGAATAATTAAATGAAAGACTCCTCAGCAGAACCAGTTTTAAGGGAAAAAAGTCCATCATAGTGTTGTATGTGGAAGGTTCTTTTACCTAAGTTATTATAACAGATGTATTAATTTTCAAATTGGACTCTTAAGAAAGTTATCATACCATGTTTGGGGTCTTTCCACGGTATAGTTAATCAACAGTTATTTAGATTTTACTGCCTTTTACTTAAAACCAGTTAACCTGATTTTTCCACATTCCTGTCTGCATAACAGAGAATGTATTATTGCTGATATTTTAAAGGGAATGTGATGAATACTGTGAATAAGCATGTGTGTGCATCTGACAACACTGGCAGAGTTTTTCACATCATATAGATACCAACTCTATATTTGTTAACTATTTACGTTTTAAAGATCATAGTTTTCCAAGACACAAAATGCCAGCTCAGAAGTCCACCCCATCTATTGGGTGATTTAATAGGAGTGATATGAAGAAAAAATAGGGATTATGAACTCCATAAGAAAAGCTAAACATGGATATAAATAAAGTTGAATGCTCTGTGGATATTTTCTGTTAAAATTCAATATTTATTTTGTTAAATTGAATGTGTTCTTGTTAAATTTAAAATATCAGCCTTGCTTCATTTATGTGGAAAGCATGAAAAGGGCAGTTGCATAAACCAGAGTTTCTTAGGGCTCCTTAACCCTTCTTCAGGTGACCCCAGACTCTGCCTACCTCCCCTGGCCTCCCCAACCAGAAAGTCTTCTAGAATTTCTGGAAGTTCTATTCATTTCTCCACTTCCATACTTGAAAGCATTTGTTTATGCTAATAAAACTGGAATAATGCAGAGGAATTGGACAGATACCTAGGAGTTCCAACAATCACCAAACCAAGCCTCAGAGATTGGAAAATCCTTCAGAACACAAGAATTGTCCAGCAGATATCCATTGCTTCCTATTCTAATTCACTGCCATTATGGTAACTGTGCTCAATAGTATTCCAAATTTTTTGCTGTCCATTCCTATGAAAGAATTATAGTTCTCTGTCCCAGATCCCTATATCAGACTTGATTGTATGATTTAGTCTGGCCAATGAAATGTGAGCAGAAGCGACAAATGTTATTTTCAAACAGAATCTCTCTCTTTAGAGAGAGATAAATGCTCTCTCTCTTTTTTCTTGGTTATAGAAGTGACGTGCACCACATAGGGGCTGTCCCTTCAGCCTGAATCCTGGAATGAAGGAATGGAACAAATCTACAGTTGATCTATGACCTATGTTGTACATAATGTGAGGTAGAAATAAACAATTTTCTTTGTTAGGTATTAAAAATTTGGGTTTTTTACTGTAGCATAATTTTAGATATAACCTTATATATATCATAATATGTATATATTATTTTCTCATGTATGTCATAATTTTATATATGTAATCATATATATTTTTTTCTTATTCATTGTTTCTGCTTATGTATAGTATCAATTGCTTCATGTTTTCTATTGTGACCAGGGTTTTTTGTTTCATTTTTCTTTCTGCTTCTAACACCTGCTACCAACCCTCTAAGATTCTCATTAAAATTCTCAAGAGCATAAGTCATTTTGTCATCCTTTTTGAATGTAATGCTCCTGCCTGGCCAGTTACTTGGTCACTGGTTAGCCTTCATCTTGGTATATATGAGGACTCTACTGTGACATGTGATTTACTATGTGGATGACATTTTGTGTGTGTGTGTGTGTGTGTGTGTGTCTGTATGAGGAAGATTAGCCCTTAGCTAACATTCGCTGCCAATCCCCCTCTTTTTGCTGAGGAAGATTGGCCCTGAGCTAACACCTGTGCCATCTTCCTCTACTTTATGTGGGATGCCTGTCACAGCATGGCTTGGTAAGCAATGCATAAGTGCGTGCCCAGGATCCAAACCTAAGAACCCCAGGCTGCCACAGCAGAGCATGCGAACTTAACCTCTACGCCACCAGACTGGCCCTGTGGATAATATTTTTGACAACAATTTCCATGACTGGAAAAATGTCACATGCCCTTAAGTTTTCATGGAAATAATAGATAGCTATTAGAGTCTCTGTCTTCAAGGCTTTCTCAAAACATTAGCATCTATTAATGGAGTAGTTGTACTATTACCATGGCATATGTTCAGAAAGTTCAGAGGTAATCAGAAGCTATAATAAAATTGAAAAGAAAACTGTTTCTACTGTGCTTTCTCTTTATTAATTGGACTATATATTTTAATGAAAATCACATTGACCTCTTATTTTAGGATATTTTATTTGGTTTCTTTTACTATTACTCTACCTAGTATTAGTCAAGGAAGATGAATGATGTCATTCTACTCAATCATTTTGTTACGAACTTTATAATAGAGAAAAAGAGTTCTACTTAATCTTCAAGCACTGCTCACTCTGCTGTGTTTATGAGGCCATCTAATCCTTACAACCACCTTTCAGGTTGACAGTTCTTAAAACATCAGTGGATATGGTATGGATGTCAATTTCATGAAATATCCCTGAGAATGATGTATCCTGAGTTATTTTTATAACTTAGAGTGTTCATCCTGCAGAGGAGAAATAGCTTCAATGTTCTTTCATTTGTGTTCTATTAGTTTTCACAAATTTGTATTCCTATGCAGACCTATTTCATTTAGTCACAGTATTACGGAAACCAAAAGCTCAAAATACCTCTGAAACTACGGAATGGAACCCGGTTGAAATAGAAGCTCAGGATCGTGGCTTAGCAACCACCCTCAGAAGAACCATGAAGTTTGTAATGGCAACAGAAAGGGAGGGAATGCATTAGAAATAGTACTGGTCTTGCCTAACCTATTTCTAGAGGAAGTCCTCATTCTGCTACTTGCTGGGTGTGTGATCTTCACTTTCTGAATGTCAGTGCTCTCAACCATAATGCAAATTAGATGCAGTATTCATTACAACCAATTAGAGATGCTCATTTTGATGACATCCTATATTCCCCTAATTCAACGTCTGTAATTTCAGGCTGCCTCTGTAAGCTTAGAGTCTTCCTTTGGACCAATGTTAGCCCATTAGGCTAAGCAGTGTCTCATACTTTTCATCTTTCCCCATGTTCCAAATCCAGATGGATATTTCATTGTCTTATTTCAGATAATCAATTTATTTCATTATATTAATGCTACGGACTGAACTGTGTCCCTGTAAAATCCATATGTTGAAGCCCTAACTCCCAATGTGACATTATTTGGAGATAGGGCTTTTAGGAGGCAATCACAGTTAACTGAGGTCGTAAAGGTGGAGTCACAATCTGATAGAATCGGTGGCCTTATAAGAAGAAGAGAAAGAGATTGATCTCTCTCTGTGCACACAAAGAAGAGGTCATATGAGCACGCAGCAAGATGGTAGCCACCCACAAGCCAAGAAAAGAGGCCTCAGAATGAAACCTACCTTACTGGCACATTGATCTTTGGACTTCCCAGGCTCCAGAACTGTGAGAAGTCAGTTTCTGTTGCTTAAGCCACTCAGTCTGCGGTATTTTGTTATGGCAGACTGAGCTGACTAATATAATTAATCACTACCCTACCTTCCATCCTCATAACACACAACGTGTTGAAGTGAATACATCTGCATTTGTCAAAAGCTGCTTTAGACATCCTTAAACCAATGGAATGGCATAAATAGTAGGAATGGAATGTTTGGCTTGGGACATGACAACAGAATAGAAATTAGAGTTAGTATGAAGATAATCAAGGAGCAGATATAAGTAAGATTCTGCCAACAAAGGGGAATGTGTGGGAGGTGACGAGAGTTATAAGGAAAACCCTCTATCTGATGATCCTCCTGTTCTCCTTTCTTGGTTTTCATAAAAAAACCTAGTGAATATTTAAAAGGGGAAAGGAAGAGTGTGTGTATTTTTTACTTAATTGTTTAAAGAAAATGCTTTAAGTTTTTCCCTTTGCTCTAAAGAAGTTCTGAGTAAATGATGTGGAAATAACAAGAAGAAAAAATGCACTTGATTTCATGTAAAAATGAGTAACAGAAAAGTATAATGTCAATTCCCATACATTTTGTTATAATAAAAAAGTACAAAGCAGAATGACATCTGTAGAGAAGGAAAACACACCATATATAAAATATAAAAAATTTTACATTTTATTTCTAAATGAGCTGGCAGACATGAAAAATACTACAAAATAAAAGGAATAAGTTTAATAAGAATTATAAAATCTTCGAACATAAGTGATAGAACTTATGAAAAAATTAAGAAAAATATTATTTAGAAACTAAAACCAGGGGCCGCCCGGTGGCATAGCGGTTTCATCCGCGCTTGGCAGCCCGGGGTTCGCCGGTTCGGATCCCGGGCGCCCGCTGACGCACTGCATGTCAGCCACGCTGTGGCGGCGTCCCATATAAAGTAGAGGAAGATGGGCACGATGTTAGCCCAGGGCCAGTCTTCCTCAGCAAAAAGAGGAGGATTAGCAACGGATGTTAGCTCAGGGCTGGTCTTCCTCACCAAAAAAAAAAAAAAGAAACTAAAACCAGACTAAATTAAATGCAAGGGCAAATGAACATAAAATATGAAATACAATATAAATATAATATGTATAATTATGTAACATGTGTCAATATAGAATATGAAATATATATGAACATACAAATTATGAAATATGATTAAAGGGAGAAAAATTGAAAATGAAAAAGAAATGGAAAAAGATAAAAAGAATCAAATTAGGGAATGAGAACTATTAATAGACAAAGAAAAGCCAACATGTGGGTAATAGGAATCTCTGAAAAAAAATTAAAGCAAGGGTATAGAATAAATATTAAAATACAGCAAGTAACTTATACTGAAAAGAAAAAATTATATTGTCATCAAACTTTTCAAACCAATGATTTATATCAAAAGAAAATAGAGTAACATATTAAGATACTCAAGAAATGAAAACATGAGTCACAAATTTTACATCTAGCAAAACTGGCTTTCTCACATAAAGGTCACAGATTAACTGTTGTTGACATGTATAAACTCAGGGAATATGGTTCCCTTTTCTAAGAAATCTACTAGAGGGCAACCATTCAGAAAACCAAAATGACTAGGGAAACTTTGACATAAGAACTAGTGATGAATGTTAAACATAGTTACTTGTAAAATTACCTGTAAACGTGAGTTAAAAGGGAGAGAACATAGTATGCTCAGACCACGTAGATACAGTACAACTATACCAAAAATGGGGCGGAGAGGAGTATAGGAATAATATATGCAAATATTTTATAATATATGCAAGTATTTTATAACAGAGCAATTATTTTGCATATATACAAAACCTCATTTTTACAAGAATTCTCAGGGGAAGTGGTTATATTATGTAATATCTTTATTCTAAAACTTTAGTATATGTAATGTGTAAAAATATGAGTAATTATAGAATTTTCTAAAACTATAATCCCCTGTGTCCTTTAAACCCAGTTCCAATTCATTGTGAGGAAGAAAGCAGATTCAGATGTCATACAAGTGGTTAATTTTTAAATCCTGTACTACTAAATTTGAAATGGAAGTATAAGTATGAAATCAAGAGTACTTATCTCAATATATATGTATATAATATGTATATATTGTGTGTATATACATATGTGTATATATGTAAGTATATTGTATATATTGTGAATTATATATACATACATATGTATATACATATGTAGTCCTAGCTTTACCACCAAACAGTCCAGAAACAACCACCAACTCAGGAACAATTAGTATCTCTAACACCTAGTGTTTGAGTTGTAATCGTGAAATACCTTTACCATCAAAATACTAGGGCTGCTTGGAAAAGTATCTGCAGGCAGATCCAGGCAGCAAATGTCCAAGCTTAGCCTAGAATACTTTGTTATACCATTTGGTGATGAAGCTATCAAAGATTATTAAGGTAATGTTAAAACTTGCTAGGGTTATGTCAAAAGAAGCCAATTTGAGGAAGCTCCCACTGGACAAACATGGGATAATTTGTCCTTCAGTAAGGATAAAAATTGAAATTGATTTAAATTCATCAATATACTATCTTGAAAACAGATCAATATGGGAAATAAAACAAGCATTTATTTTGTACCACTGAGTAACTAAATAATAGATGAGAAGAGTATCTCTTTATAATAATATTTCAACTAAAAAATAAGCAATAAATGATAGAATTGGAATATCACTAATTTGCAATCCCCAATGAATTAATAGATCTAGGCAATGAGCATCAACAGCTGACAACAGCACAGAAAAAGAGGCAACCATGCATCATCTTCCTAAGAAAGAAATCAATACCATTACAGTCTTGTCAAAGAGATTGAACAAGAGCCTGATTAAACCTCTGGATTTACCTATTTGTGGAAAAAAGGCAGAAGAACATACAGACCTTTTGAATGAGTGTGAAATCAGCGAAGTCCAGACTACGTGAAACGCTATAGGTTCAGTGGTTTGGATTCTTTCACTGATAAATTGTAAGAGCAAAGGAATGGACGGGGAACCTGCAAATTAAGGAGAGTGAAAATCATACCAGATTTTAAGAAAAGTTGGGCAAAGCTACCATGTCTAGGGATGTACACTTTAGCAATAAAACTATGAAGAATCACATAGAAGCGATTACCATAAAAGTAAAGAGAGCAGTTACCTTGTGGAGAGGTAGGGGAATGGTGATTGGGCTTGGGAATGTATAGGGGCTTCTTAAGTGGCTGCAAAGTTCTTGACCAGGGTGGTGGTTACAGGAGTATTCATTATCATTATTAAATATGCTCAACTCATGTAGTAATATCATAAAGTAGAAAGTTAATTTCCTCTTTTTGCAACCCGCTGTCTCTTCTCTCACAGTAAGTTATGACTTTAACACACTAGTGTACATCCTCCCAGATATTTTTCTAACCTTTCACATGTATACTAGATAGACAGATGATAGATAGATAGGTAGAGGTATACATATACATATACTGTAATAACTGTGAATATAAACATTGAAGTTTTTATGTATTTGCTTTATAGAAATGCAATCAGCCTATACATATTATACCCATTGACTTCCTTTTCTCACTGAAAAATATGTCTAAGATATATTTTCTATTAGATAGCTACCTTTGCCTCATCCTTTTGAACGGTTATACAATATTTCTTACAATGGCCTTTAAATGATTTATTTTAATTGTTTTATTAATTATTGTGTATTTACAAAACATTTATAAGAATAGGAAAGATATAAAGAATAGTGATACAATGAAGACTTGTGTTACCATCACCCAGTTTAAAAAATACATCAATAACTTTGAAGTTTTCTATATGTCTGACATTATCCTATTACCTGCCGTGTGTTATTTTACACATCAACTTGTTTGTTTTCAGTTTCTTGTCCTGTGCTCGGATCTTCAAGATTTTAGTACATTTAAAAAATATATATTATGAATAGTTATTTTAAAGTCTGTGTCTGATAATTCCAATATCCAGTTTTGAGATCTTCAGATTATGGTGTCGAGTATTTCCAGTTGTTTATAGCATCTTATCTTCTTACACATTTTTGTGATTTTGTTTTTACCACGAGCTTGTAATTTTCAGACTTTTATTTATGGAAATTCAGTTGGAAGCTTGGATTAAAGGTCAGTCTTTTTTTTCTAGTGAAAATTTTCATGTGCTTTTGATAAATGCCTGGGTAAATTACTATTTTCAAATGAATTCTCAACTTGAGGTTTTTAAGGCTACATCACTGGCTCTCATCACTGGCTCTTCAATGTCTACTTAAGAGTGTGTGGAACAAAGTAAAAAGTCAATAGAAACAGCCAACAGAGCTATATTTAATACTGTGGTAGGCACTTTAAAATGTGAGTTACAGGGATGTGGCTGTGCCTTTTGGTCTATAATATTGACAGCTTTCTTGTGTTTCATATGTTATCTCATTTTATCCTCAAACTACTCTAGAAAGTCACTATTAGCAACATTCTACAGTTAAGGAAACTGAAGTTCATAAAATTTAGCTAAATTTTTCCTGCAGCATTCTCAATTTGGACCTGTTTTTTGCTGTGACATTCCACCACCGTAGGGCCTGGAGTTGCTGTAATTGTCCTCCTTACTTCTCATTACCACTTTCAGCCCATTTCTCCGTTCTGCTCTCTTTTTTTGTTTGTTTATTCATTTGCTTGTTTTTATTACCAGCATCTGAAATTAATTGGACTCATTCTGACAATTCAAACAATACAAAGTGTCTAAGTAAAAGAATATTCTTCCCTCCCCCTTCTTCCATACCTTTTCCGTTGCTTATACAAACATATAAACATAGGAGTCATCAAAAAAAAAGGAAGAGCACATTTATTATTAAGCAATTTGCTTTTTTTACTTACCAATAAAACACAGATGTTTTTCAATTAAAAGAATGTGCTGATATATGCATTATAAAATTCTGTGAAAAAACCACAGTGGTCACCTTTGGGGAGAGAGACTTTTACTTTTATTCTGTAATTTTCTGCACTGTTGGAATTTTCTGGATATAGTGATACTCTCTTTTTAATTTCCTAAGGGATAATCTTGGTGGTATAATCATAGACTTTTTTCTGAGGTCACACTGGTTTATAACATTATGTAAATTTCAGGTGTGCATCATTATATTTCGATTTCTGTATAGACTGTGCCATCAAAAGTCTAGTTGCCATCCGTCACCATACACGTGTGCCCCTTTACCCCTTTCACCCTCCACCTGCCCCATTCCCCTCAGGTAACCACCAATCTGGTCTTCCATCTATGCATCATTGTTTTGCTTTTAAGTATTTTATTGAGATCGTATTGGCTTATAACATTGTGTAAATTTCAGGTGTACATTATTATATTTCAGCTTCTATACAGGCTGCATATGTGTTTGGTTTTTTGTCTTGAACATATAAATGAAGTCATACAGTAATTATCTTTTTCCATCTGACCTATTTTGGTTGGCATAATACCCTCAAGGTCCATCGATGTTGCCTCAAACGGCAAGATTTCACCTTCTTTTATGGGTGAGTAGTATTCTGTCGTACACATATACCATATTGTCTTTATCCATTCATTCATCAATGGGCACTTAGGTTGCTTCCAATTCTTAGCTATTGTGAATAATGCTTCAATGAACATAGGGGTGCTTACATCTTCTCAAATTAGTGTTTTCATATTCTTTGGATAAATACCCAGAAGTGGAATAGCTGGATCATGTGGTAGTTCTATTTTTAATTTTGGGGGTAATCTCCATACTGTTTTCCACAGTGACTGCACCAGTTTGCATTCCCACCGACAGTGTATGAGGGTTCCTTTTTTTCCACATCCTCTCCAACATGTATTTCTTGTCTTTTTAATAATAGCCATTCTGATGGGTGTGAGGTGATATCTCATTGTGGTTTTGATTTGCATTTCTTTTTTTTTTTTTTTGTGGGGAAGACCAGCCCTGAGCTAACATCTGTTGCCAATCCTCCCCTTTTTGCTGAGGAAGACTGGCCCTGGGCTAACATCCGTGCCCATCTTCCTCCACTTTATATGGGACGCCGCCACGGCATGGCTAACAGGCAGTGCGTCCACGGGCGCCCAGGATCCGAACTCGCGAACCCCGGGCTGCCGACACGAACTAAACCGCTGCACCACCGGGTGGCCCCTGATTTGCATTTCAATCACTAATAATTAGTGATGTTGAACATCTTTTCATGTGCCATCAGTATATCTTTGGAAAAATGTCTTTTCATATCCTCAGCCCATTTTTTGATTGGGTTGTTTGCTTTTTTGTTGTTGAGTTGTATGAGTTCTTTATAAATTTTGGATATTAACCCCTTGTTGGATATTTGCAAATATCTTCTTCCAATTAGTAGCTTGTCTTTTCATTTTGTTGGTGGTTTCCTTTACTGTGCAGAAGCTTTTTAGTTTGATGCAGTCCTGTTTGTTTATTTTTTCTTTTGTTTCCGTTGCCTGAGGTGACACAGTATTCAGAAAGATACTGCTAAGACGGATGTCAAAGAGCATACCGCCCATGTTTTCTTCTAGGAATTTCATGATTTCAAGTCTAATATTCAAATCTTTAATCCATTTTGAGTTGATTTTTGTGTATTGATATAAGATAATGGTCTACTTTCATTCTTTTGCATGTGGTTGTCCAGATTTCCCAGCACCATTTATGAAGAGATTTTCCTTTCTCCATTGTATGTTCTTGGTTCCTTTGTCAAAAATTAGCTGTCCATAGATGTGTGGGCTTATTTCTGGGCTCTCAATTCTGTTCCATTGATCCATCTGTCTGTTTTTCTGCCAGTACCATGCTGTTTTGATTACTATAGCCTTGTAGCATATTTTGAAATCAGGGAATGTGACACCTCCAGCTTTGTTCTTTTTTCTCAGGATTGCTTTGGCTATTTAGGTTCTTTTGTTCTTCCATATGAATTTTAGAATTCTTTATTCTATTCCTGTGAAAAAATGTCATTGGGATTCTGATTGGGATTGCAATGAATCTGCAGATTGCTGTAGCTAATATGAACATTTTAACTATGCTAATTCTTCCAATCCATGTGTACAGAACATCTTCCCATCTTTTTATGTCTTCTTCAATTTCTTTCAACAATTTCTTATAGTTTTCAGTGTACAGGGCTTTCAATTCCTTGGTTAAATTTATTCCTAGCTATTTTATTCTTCTGTTGTGATTGTAAATGGGACTGAATTCTTGATTTCTCTTTCTGCTAGTTTGTTTTTAGTGTATAGAACTGCAACTGATTTTTGCATGTTGATTTTGTACCTTGCAACTATACTGTATTTGCTTATTATTTCTAATAGTTTTTGGTGGATTACTTAGGATTTTCTATATATATAATCATGTCATCCACAATCATGTCACATAGTGACAGTTTTACTTCTTCCTTTCCAATTTGGATACATTTTACTTCTTTTTCTTGCCTAATTGCTCTGGCTAAGACTTCTAATACTATGTTGAATAAGAGTGGGGAGAGTGGGCATTCATGTCTTGTTCCTGTTCTTAGAGGAATAGCTTTCAGTTTTTCACTGTTGAATATGATGTTGGCTGTGGGTTTGTCCTATGTAGCTTTTATTAAGTTGGGATACTTCCCTTTTATACTCATTTTATTGAGAGTTTCATCATAAATGGATGTTGAATCTTGTCAAATGCTTTCTCTGCATCTATTGAGATGATCATGTGACTTTTATTCTTCATTCTGTTAATATAGTGTATCACACTGAATGATTTGCAGACCTTGAACCATCTCTGCATCTGTGGAATAAATCCTACTTGGTCATGATGTATGGCCCTTTTAATTTATTGTTGTATTTGATTGGCTAATGTTTTATTGAGGATTTTTGCATCTATGTTCATCAGTGATGTTCACCTGTAATTTTCCTTTTTTGTGTTGTCCTCGTCTGATTTTGGTATCAAGGTAATGTTGGCCTTGTAAAATGAGTTAAGAAGCATCCAGTCCTCTTCAATTTTTTGGAAGAATTTAGAAGGATAGGTGTTAACTCTTCTTTGAATGTTTGGTAGAATTCAGAGAAGCTGTCTAGTCCTGACCTTTTGTGTTTTGGGAGGTTTTTGATTCCTGCTTCAATCTCTTTGCTTGTGTTTGGTATATCCAGATTTTCTATTTCTTCTTGATTCAGTTTTGGGAGGTTGTATGATTCTAAGAATTTATCCATTTCTTCTAGGTTATCCAATTTGTTGGCATGTAGCTTTTCATAGTATTCTCTCATAATCCTTTGTATTTCTGTGGTATCCTTTGTAATTTCTTCTCTTTTATGTTTGATTTATTCATTTGAGGCTTCTCTCGTCTTTTCTTAGTCAGTCTGGTTAATGGTTTTTCAATTTTGTTTGTCTTTTCAAAGAACCAGCTTTTAGTTTCCTTGATCCTTTCTATTTTTTTTGTCTCTATTTTATTTATTTCTGCTCCAATTTTTATCATAGCCTTCCCTCTACTGACTGGGCTTTGTTCTTCTTTTTCTAGTCCTTTTAGGTATAATGTTAGATTATTTATTTGAGATTTTTCATGTTTTTTGAGGTGGGCCTGTATTACTATATACCTCCCTCTTCATACTGCTTTTGCTGCATCCCATAGGATTTGGTATGCTGTGTTTTCATTTTCATTTGTATCCAGGTATTTTTTGATTTATCCTTTGATTTCTTCATTGATCCAATAGTTGTTCAGTAGCATGTTGTTTAGTCTCTACATATTTGTGGCTTCCAGCTTTCTTTTTGTAGTTGATTTCTAGTTTCATACCATTGTGGTCAGAAAAGTTGCTTGATATGATTTCAATCTTCTCAAATTTATTGAGGCTTGCGTTGTTTCCCAACATATGGTTTATCTTTGAGACTGTTCCATGTACACTGGAGAAGAATATGTATTCTGCTGTTTTTGGATGGAATGTTCTATATATATCTATTAAGTCCCTCTGGTCTAGTGTTTCATTTAAGACCACTGTTTCCTTATTGACTTTCTGTCTGGATGATCTGTCCATTGATGTAAGTGGGTGTTAAAGTCCCCTACTATTATTGTGTTTCTGTCAGTTTCTCCCTTTCAGTCTGTTAAAAGTTGCTTTATATACTTTGTTGCTCCTATGTCAGGTGCATCTATATTAATAAATGTTATGTCTTCTTGGTGGAACATCCCCTTTCTCATTATATAATGTCTACCTTTATCTCTTGTCATCTTTTTGGCTTGAAGTCTATTTTGTCTGATATAAGTATAGCTACAACCACTTTCTTTTGATTGTCATTTGCTTGGAGCATCATCTTCCATCCCTTCACTTTGAGCCTATGTTTGTCTTTAGAGCTGAGATGGATCTCCTGGAGGCAGCATATTGTCAGATCTTGTTTATTAATCCATCCAGCCACTCTGTGTCTTTTGATTGGTGATTCAATCAATTTATATTTAAAGTGGTTATTGATGTATGAAGGCTTAATACTGCCATTTGTCTTTTGTTTTCTGGTTGTCCTGTATTTCTTTTTTGTGTGTCTGTCTATCATATCAGTTTGGTGGTTTTCTGTGATGTGTTTCTCAGCTTCCTCTTTTTTTGATGTTTTGTGACTCTGCTCTGAGGTGTTTTTTTCTTTTTTCTTTTTTTTTTTTTTTTTTGGTTACCATAAGATTTGTATAAAAGATTTCACAGATGAGCTATTCCTCATTTGCTGATAGCTTCTTATCTCCATTAGCCTTTGCAGGTTCCATTCTTTTCCTCTTCCCCTTCTATGTTTTTGTTGTCTCAAATTATCTCTTTTTGTATTGTGAGTTTGTTATCAAATTGAAGTGGTTATAAATATTTTTGATGCCTTCTTTCCCTTTAGCCTTTATGTTATAATTAATTGTTTACTAACCTATTCTGGTATAGAGTCGCAATTTTCTGATTCTGTCTGTCTATTTAGCACCTTGCTCAAAGCTTTGTATACTTTTGCCTTTTTGTTTAATGTAGGAGGACTCCTTTCAACATTTCTTGTAAGGTAGGTCTAATGGCCATGAACTCCCTCAGCTTTTGTTTTTCTGAGAAAGCCTTTATTTCTTTTTCATATCTGAAGGATAACTTTCCTGGATAGAATATTCTTGACTGACAGTTTTTATCTGTCAATATTTTGAATGCCATTCCACTCTCTTCTAACCCATAGAGTTTCTGCTGAGAAATCCACTGATAGTGTAATGGGGGTTAGTTTGAAAGTTATTTTCTTCTCTCTAGCTGCCTTTAATACTCTTTCTTTGTCATTGGCTCTGGACAATTGTAGTCTAATATGCCCTGGAAAAGTTCTTTTTGTGTTGAGATAATTAGGTGTTCAATAGCTTCATGTACTTGTATATCCAGTTCATTCCCCAGGTTGGGGAAGTTGTGAGCTATTATTTCTTTAAGTAAGCTCTCTGTTCCACTCACCCTCTCTTTTCCTTCTAGGATATCCATTTTCCTTACATTGCTTTTCCAATTTGAGTGGGGTATTTCTCATAGAATTTCCTCACTTTTTAAAAATCTTAGTTCTCTCTCCTCTTCCAATGAATCATTTCTAGATTTCTATCTTTGAACTCACTAATTCTCTCTTCCAAATGGTCTGTCCTATTTCAAATGCTTTCTACTTTATTCTTCATCTCATTTAGTGTGTTCTTTAGCTCCAGAATTTCTGTTTGGTTTTTTTTAGAGTTTCAATCTCTTTGATGAATTATTCTTCATGTTCATTAATTTTATTCCTAGGCTCCTGAACTGTCTTTCTGAGTTTTCTTGTAACTCATTGGGTTTCTTCATGATAGCTATTTTGAATTCTTTGTCAGTTAGATTGCAATCTTCCATGACTTCGAGTTTGGTTTCTGGGGAGTTGTCATTTTCTTTTTGTGCTACTGTAGTTCTTCATGGTGCTTGATGAGTTTTCCTCTGTTGATGCATTTGTGGTAGCAAACACATTTCTTATTTGGGTAAAGCTTTGTTTACTTTGATTCTGAGATGCTTCTGATTGTATTTGAGAGCCCAAGCTTTCCACCCTCCACTGCCTATGCCAGAGGCATAGTCAGGGCCTTCCTTGTACTGCTTCTGCCTCTGAGGTTGCTGGTGCCTTGCTGCTTAGGATGTCATTGCAATGATGGGCATCACCACTGGGGTCACTGGGCTGTGAGTACCTCTGCTGTGTTTGGGGTCACCTGGGTCATATGTTCCCCTACTGGCTCTCCTCAGGCTCTCCACAGGCTCAGGCATTGCTGCATGCACTACCTGCACTGCTGCTCCCAGGTTATCTGGGAGTACTGGCAACACCTCTGCCAGGGGTACTGAGTTCAGGTGTTGCCACCACTGCCAGGGTCTCAGGGTCTTGTATGCAGCCCCCACTTCTGGAAGGGCCAGTATCAGAGGTACTGTCACTGGGAGAGGGAAAAGGAGCTGGGTTGTGGACACCAATGTGATTCCTGAAGCCTCAAGTCATGGACACGACCCAGCACTACTGGAGGAGGGGTAGGGTCTGAGCTGTGAGTGCCTCCACAAAGCACACCAGCACTTCCACTGCTGCCGGGGGTATCTGCACCTCAGATGCAGTCCCTGCTGCTGGAAGAGCCAGTGTCAGAGGTGCCACCACCATAGGAGGGAGAGGGGAGCTGGGTCGTGGGCACTGCTGCATTTCTTGAAGCCTCAGGTTGTGTGCCACCTGCCACTGCTGGGGGAGAGGTAAGGACTGAGCTGTGAGTGCTGATACTACTCCTGCAGCCTCTGGTATCCAGAACCAAAGCACATTTGGAACCTGAGGTCACAGGCACTGCCTCCACTGACTGGGGTGTCTGCATTTTGGATGCATCCCCCACTGCTGGAAGGGCCAGTGCTACCACCGGGGGAGTAGGAGAGGATTCAGTCACAGCTATCATTGTGGCTCCCAGAGTCTCTGGTCATGGGCCTGTGGTGATTCCTGGGGCCTCCAGGAGCGTGGGCTGCCTGGATTCCTGGGGCCTCTGTTCATAAGCATTACCTCCATTCCTGGGGCCTCTGGTCACAGGCAAGTCTGCAGATCCTGGAACCTCCAATCTTGGGAGCTACCACTGCTGCTCCCCTGGTTCCAGTGCCTCCAGGAGGTCCAGCCCACCCACATTCAGATGTATAGATGTATACATTTCTCAGGCGTTCTGGTGTGCTGTGCAGAAAGTCCTTTGTTGGTCAATGGGTATCCTCCTGGTAATAACTTAGAGGGGAGAGAAAAAGGGAACAATTTACTCTGCCACAATGCTGATGTCACTCTTGGTCCTATTTTTAGGCAGTCCTTTGGAGTGCCTGATTTCAGACTAGATCACCTATTAGTTCTCCTCTTTCCTTTCATCTAAAGATTCCAAGGTTCTCCTCTTGGTTATTAAATATCTTAGTAACTAGCTTATTCCCTTTCTAACTGTATGCGTATCATTATTTTGTGTGACTTTACCCTTCATTTTATTGATGTGTCTAATGCTTAACCTCTCAAAATCTCATATATAAGCACCCTACTCTGACCAGTTACATGCTCTCTTTTGAATTCACTTTAGCTTCTTCTCTCCAACAATTCTTTTGCCTCCCTTGAAACATCCAATCCTTTGACTCAACCTATTCTTCACTGTCATCTGCCTTATCTTATTCTCAATTTTCTCTTTACCAATGCTTGCCTCCATGATTAATCACTTTAAGCACTCCCTTGCAGAAGGCCTCAACTCCTTTGCCTTTCTCTAGTGCTTTCAAAACTTGCCTGGCAAAATGCCAAACCTGATTTAGCTCATCATTCTGCTTACTCTGTGCATGCTCCTGAATATCTGAACATGCCTGGAGAAAAAATAGAACCATGCTGACTGTTTTACACTTTAAATTTATAGTCACTAATCTTCGGTGGGCACTCAGGAGTACTAAGCAGTCTTAGATTTCCATACTAAACTTACTTGCCTACTTATCAAGATGACTCTTTCATATTTCCCCACTCTCAAACATCTTAAACCCTCTCACTTTCTTCACTGACAGTCAGTAAAATCTATTCTTGCTTCATTGATAACATAGAAGCCACCGAGAGAGAATATTCTTGTCTTTTTATCGTCAAATCTTTCAACCTCCATTTACATTCACCCATTGCTCATTGAACCAGTTATGATGCTTTTGCCAGCAAACAGCAAAATACACTAATAAAATTGGTTTTAGAATAGGGTTTTTAATATTGCATTAAAGAAAAACAGACATGTGTGGTTTCAAGAACAGTTAATTTCATGGCTCAAAAATATTAGAGCTCTGGGTGGCTTTTCTGTCATCCTCTTGATTATAAGATACCTGCCACAACTCCAACATCATGTCCTAACACATCCAAACATAGATAGCAAATAGGAGTTTTTCCTGAATGTCTCTCCTTTTCAATCAGGAGGGAAAATGTTTCTCAGTTTTTCAATAAACTTTTTCTGGTATCTCTTTGAGTATATTTGGAACATATATCCACCCCTAAACCAATTGTTATCAAAAAGGAAATTTCTTGGTTCATTAGGCCCAGTCCATTGAGGTGGGTCCATTGATCCTAAGCATATTTTAACACAATTTGGATTATGTTAGAAAAGACTAAGGAGAAAAGAGCAGTTTTGAAGTCAACCAACATTATGTATTGCTCTTTTATATTTTGCTTTCTCCACTGTTACAATGGGTGCCCTATCTCTATAATATTAGAGATCAACCCCTCCTTTCATGCACTGGATTCCCATCTCCTCTTGCTTGCTCAAGGAGCTTTTCTCTCAAATAACCCCTATTTTCCTTTGCATCATTTTCTCCCTTCCTAATCAGTTATCCCCATTAACATACAAATATGCTAAAATATTTCTTAGCTGAACAATTCCTCCTTTTGACATGAAGATCTTCTCCAATTACACCAGAGAAAGGAATTTTTTTTGAAAGTGTTGTAATTACTGTCTTCACTTTCTCTTTATTCCCTCTAGTCAGATTAAATTATTGGTAATCCACATTATTTTTTAAGAACTTTTATCTAAGTAAAGTTGTTATAATTATTGTGGTTTACTTTTACCACAAGTGCTGTGAATCTGTTTCCCTAAGTTCCATTGACTTTCTTTTCTTGCTTACATCTTTGTTGTTTTACAACTGCACCCATTATTTCAACTGATACCAAATAGAAAAAAAGAGATCTGGAGAGAGAGAATTGAAGAATAAGGAGGGGATAATGAGGGCATGGAAAAGATCAGCAAAACACTTGGAAAAGTATAGGAAAGGATGGGCTGAAGGGAAGAAATCCTTATACGAGGGTCTGTCATGGTCACTGGCTTTCAAGAGTGGTGACTTTATTAAATCTATGCAGAATACCATTTATATTTTTGTGGATTCCAATTTATCTAGTAAAACACTTTGCTTATAAATAGATACAAAATATTTGTGTTTGTTATTTGTCAATTTTTTTCAAATTGTAGAGTATTTTCAGAAAGACTAACGAAACATCACATGCGATTTGCACAACTGCTTTGTGAGGTAGGCTAAAAAAGAATGATAATCTTTGTTTTACTACATGTATGATTTGAACCCACTTAAACTCTCTGAGCGCTAATTTCATCATCAGTAAAATGAAGCTAAAGGCCTTTATTTATAAGGGTTTAGTGAAGATTCAATTAATTCAGCACTCAGCACATAGCAAGCATATTTGTGTTATCTGTTAATATTATTGTCATTATTACTTTAAAGATTGGAAAACTGAGGTTTATAAAGATTAGAATTACCCAACTACAGAGTGATGAGTTTTTGATCAAAATCCAGGTATTTTCACTTCAATTCAATAATCTTTCTACTTTACCATATTGTTGGATTCAGTGGGTATCAGTTAGCATGGATTTAAACATCAATTCAATTCCAGACAAAATTTTATTTCCTGTAGGAGACTATTTGTCTTCTTTTCTGACAATGAAAATTTAAAAAGTGATTAGCTTTACCTCTGTTCACTGGCTGCTGAGAAGCAGAAACAAATTTAAAGCTTAATCACAGCAATTATCTGTCTTGATTGTCTTTATCTTCATTGCCTTTATCTATGTCGTTTTTGTAGTCTGCTTTTCCCTGGTAATTACTTTTCCCATATATTTTCTTATTAGTTGTCCTTCTGAATTTCTTAGAAGAATTCCTCACCATTGTTGAACAAATAAATCTCTGCTACTACCATTGTTGGAAGTTGCAACATAGAGTTGCCCATGTGAGAAGTAGATGAATTGCAAGTCAAAGCCCACAATTTGAAGCTTCCACCCTTGTGGCTCTTTATTTAGGGCTCATAATTGAAACCACTATTTGTTTTCTCTGTCTGTGATGTCTTAATATATGCAGAATGGTTCTTCCAATTGTCAGTTACACAAGGCTCTTTTTGTTTCTCAGGCTCAGCTGCTCTGGGGGACAACAGTCTTTCTTTTGAAGTGCTCACACTAGGGTTCTTCAAAATTAACACATTTGCCACAATGCCTCTACATTTTTTCAATCTCTATCTCTTTTTAAATTTACATATATGTATAGTACACATATAATAAACTATATACATATAGTAAAGTTTATCAAGTACATTACTCTTAATTATGCAGTTTAAGAATTATTTGCATATGTTTACATCCTTTTAACCACGACTGAGATCAAGATATAAAACATTTCCAGCACTCCATAAGATTCCTTTGTGCCCATCTTGTCTTGACCTCCCCTAAGAGGTAACTACTATTCCGACTTTTATCATCATCAGTTTTGCCTGTTCTCGAACTATCTATAAGTGAAACCATACACACAGTATGAACATTTTTGTGTCTGGCTTTTTTTTTACTCAACTTTTCTATGAGATTCATTCATATTTTTTCTTGTGCCTGTATTTGGCTCATGATGTTTGTTTGTTTGCTGTACCTGTAAATGACTGTATTTTGCTAATACAATAGATTATTCTTTTTTTTATTGTCATGTCATATTCCGTTATATGAATATACCTCACTGTATATATCCATTCTCCTTTTGATGGGCATTTGGGTTGTATTCAGTTTGAGACTATTATGAATAAAGCCACTTTGAGCCCTCTTTATTGGGTATAAATCCATCTAGCTATTTATGTGATACACAAGAAGCAAAATTATAGAAACGTATTTTACTTTCCTTCACTCCTCAGTTTTTGTTGTGAATCTCCACAACTCTTTGTAAAAATATGATAAATCAGAGGTTTTGCAAAGAAAGGAGACAGGATAATAAAAGACCTAAAATGCCAGTTAGAGGGATAGAACAGGAGAATTTCAGTTACTATTAAAAACATTTCTCTATACCATTTCTTCAGAATTACAAAACTAATAGAAATTTTAGTTTTCTCTATATCCCATTCTTACCTTATTTACTTTGTACCCACAACAAAATATAGGGAAGAAAAGGCTTTAGTTGTGGCCATCCCTACAGATTATTTTCCTCCCAAGTCCTTATTTCCATTCCTTTCTCTTTAATATTGTCCCCTTCCTTCTTTGCTTATCTGAGGTACAGGCAAAGGTAACCAGTGGTGTTCTCTTTTTTGTGTGTGTGAGGAAGATTCACCCTTAGCTAATATCCATCGCCAATCTTCCTCTATCTCGTATGTGGGATCCCTCCACAGCATGGGGGATGACTGGAGTAGCTCTGCGCCGGGGATCCAAACCTGAGAACCCAGGCCTCCGAAGCGGCGTGCATGGCACTTTAACCACTCGGCCACAGGCCAGCCCCACCAGTGGTTTTCCTAATCTGATATTTTCTGGAGCACAGTGGCAATTTTTCCTTACATGTGTATACTGCTTTCTCTATGCACACAAAGTGTTGCCTTTCTTATCTTATGTAAATGGTAATATCTTATAGGAATGTTGACTTGAAAAGATCCTCCAGATTTTCTTCATCCTTACAAAATTATCAGAACCATTTTACATACAGACATACAGTTTTTGTGTTATCTGATTCACAGATATTGCTGATAGATTAAAATATGTAACAAATTTTTGAATGGTTTCCCTCTTATCTCACCTTTTCTCTTTTTATCTATAAGCTTCATTTCTTATCAACTTTTTACAGAGATCTGATGTCTTGTTGGGTTCATCATCATATTATTATTCCTTATTAGATTAGAATCTGTCTATTAGTTTTGAATTCTTATCTATTTTCTTTTTCAGGGATTCAGAATCTAAGTATACAACTCTCTATTACAAATGAGTGGACACTACTACTGAAGTGGAGGTAGGAAGAAGTGAACAAGTGTCACACACTGTTTTTCAGGATTCCTTGGGACTAAACTGTTTACATATTGATAAAACAAACTTATTTTGATGTAATATGCTTGCACTGTTATTTAAAATATATTTTAAATGTTTAAAGACTAGCAAGAAAACTAGATAAGTATCCTTAATTTTCCTAAATCTTCTCCCAAGCAACTTTAAGTAAATTCTAGAATCAGAAAGTGGCAGATGACCCAGACCAATTCCGCTGCCTTAGTCACCTCAGGCTGTTGCAACGAAATGCCACAGGCTGGATGGCTTAAACAGCAGGAATTTATTTCTCCCATTTCTAGAGGCTGGGAAGTCCAACATCAAGGTGCCAGTCAGTCAGTTCGGTTCCTAGTGAGAGCTCTCTTCCTGGCTTGTAGACAGATGGCTTCTTGCTGTGTTCTCACACGGCCTTTCCTTGGTGCATGCACACAGAGAGACAGATAGACAGACAGGCAGAGAAATCTCTTCCTCTTCTTATAAGGCCACTAATAAGGCCATTCCATCACAAATGCGCTACCTCATGACCTAATCTAAGCTTAACTACCTCCCAAAGTTCATATCTCCAAATATCTTCCCCCCCCCCCCCCCCCAGTAAACAGTTGTATATTCTAGTGATAGGTCCTTCTAGTTCTTCTGTATGAGTCGCCACCACAGCTTGGCTACTGATAGGCAAGTGGTGTGGTTCCACACCCGGGAACTGGGCCCAGGGCCGCTGAAGTGGAGCACACCAAACTTTAACCACTAGGCCATCAGGGCTGGCTCTCCAAATACCATCACATCAGGGGTTGGGGTTTCAACATATGAATTGGCAAGGGGGGACAAACATTCAATCCATAACAACCCCATTATGGATTATGGGAGGAAACACACTTTATCTCATTTTTTTCTAAAAGCAGAGGACCTGAAAGGAAGTTCCTATAATATTCAGGCATTAGAAAGAAACTCAAAGGCCATCTGGTCCAACCTTACCTATACTGTGCATAGGATATCTTGAATATCACCACCGGCTGGAAATCTCTATCTGCCCAACGCAGGTACTGATCATAAGCACCTGGTGTTTCAAGTATCCATTGATGTAGAACAAATAATCCCACAACTTAAAGGCTTTTAACAACAATACTGTGTTATTTCTCATAATTATGTAGGTTGGGAATTTCGGCAAGAAGTAGTAAGGCTATTCCTCTAAGCTGCATATTATCAACAGGGTCACTCACTCAGTTGCATTCGTTTGGCAGCTGGGCTGGGACTGAAGATTCACGAAGGCTTGCTACCTGGCACTTTGGTGCTTCTCCACGTCATCTCTCTCTTTTCTTGTGGTGTTTCATCCATCAGGTTCTACATGGCTCTCTCTCCAGCAGGCTAATCTGTAACTCCTTGTAGCATGACAGCTGTCTTCCAAGAATGAAGGCGGAAGCTTCCAGGCAAATTAAAGTCTAGGTCCAGAACAGGTCTGTCATCACCTTTCCACATTCTATTCATTTAAACAAGTCATAAGCAGTCTAGATCAAGGGGTGGAGTAAGGGAGAGTAGAAGTAGACTCCATTTTTTTATTGGAGGAGCCACAAAGATTGCCAAAGATTGTAGGATAGGAGATGTCATTGCAGCCACTTTTGGAAACACTCTACCGCATCTGGGTAACAAAATTGGCCAGGACCACCTCTTCTCCCTTACCCTCTGCCAATCAGTGTTCCCAACTGTTCTCATTTCAATGTTCTCTCCACCAGTTTCAAAGGCCTCTGACTCAGGCCTCATGAATTCTAATCTTGATACCTAATTCTGGCACAAATGAATTATTTGTAATGCACTAATAGACTTTATTTTTTAGAAAAGTTTTAGGTTCATCACAAAATTGTGTGAAAGGTACAGCAATTTCCCATATATTCCCTGCTCTCACTTATGCATAGCCTCCCCCATTATCAACATCCCTCAACAGAATGGTACATTTGTTACAGCTGACACATCATTATGTTTGGACCCAAAGTCTATAGTTTACATTAGGGTTCAATCTTGGTGGTGTACATTCATTGAGTTTGGACAAATATATAATGAGGTGTATCCACTGTTATAGCATCAAATGGCCCAACTGAATTTGATACACATCTGTATTCTTCTAGAATACAATATTGCTCATTCTTTTAAGTACCTGAGGGAGAAAATCCCACATCATAGAAGAAGGTAGGGAGAAGTTGAACAGTGTTCTTCATATCGTGTTGACACACCTCTACTTGTCAGAAAGATTCTCCACAGAGTGAGGTACAATCCAACTCCCTGTAAATATTGTTAATTGTTGTTTGTTCTCCGTATAAACTCTATTTAAGTAGCAAAGACAGCTACCATGCTCCCACCCAAGCTTTTGCCTGCTATTTGCTAAACACGCTTCTGTTCTGTCATTGTTTCCAACCCTTCACTAGCCTGACCGTTCTCTCACATATGGGCGCCATTTGGCTGGTATATCTCTTAATGGGAACACAGTTCATTTGGAAAGTCTGAACAGTACAAAATAGATAGTGACATCTATGCCCTAGTTCTGAACACTATAAATCTATTGATGCTGTTATCTTACATTGAACTTGAAAACAAACAAAATTATTAGGTTTTGTTCACACTTTCTGTTCAGTCATCTCTCCTTTATCCTAGAGTTAATACACCCATCTTGCTGTGTATAAACTTAGGTGAAGTGTCTGGGGACATTTGGGGAAACCATTGAGAAAGTACATTCACCTCACTCCATTCAGGTGGAACCCAAAAAACAAATTAAGGGATACATACATCTTCAAATAAAACTTCTAAAGGCATAATTTTTAATGGCTCTAAGGTTTACTCCTTCAGACTCATTACTCACCAAATATACAAATATTGAATACTTTTAGGTAATAGCTCTAAGCTACTTCATTATGGGGGTGGTGCAGATCTGGTTGTTAAGTAAGGTCATTAACTCTGCATGTCTTAAAATAAAAATATTTCCATTGTTAATAATTTTTTTGCTAAACATAATGGAGCATTTAGAAAAATCTCCTCTAATAGTTACTTGTCATAAAATCCTGAGGCAAGATTTTGTTATAGGTCTCCACGCTTGTTATTGTATTCCACTAAAATGAGGTGAAGGCTTATTCTTTTGTATTAAGGAAAGTCTTCACACCTGAGATCCTTTATTCTAATACCCATCAAAGTTTTTAATTCTACACCGTAGGATACATTTATTTATTCAGTTAAAATGTCAGTTTCTTCTTTCTGTAAAATGACTATCCATGACAATCCCTTTATTTTCTTCATTCACTCATTCAGCAAGTGTGGGAGATGAAAGGCATATGCCAGTGAGCCAGGCAGGCACGGTCCATGCTTCGGTGAAGTTTACATTCTTATAAGGGAAAATAAGTAAATGAATGAGTAAATATGTGTTATAACTTTGAATATAATTTCTATAAAGAAATGAAACAGGGAATTAGAATGAAAAGAATTTCAAAGCAAGGAGAAATGAGTGGAGGGAAGAATTACTTTATAGGCAGTTAGGGATAGGCTCTCTGAATTGGAAGTGGTGTGGTGTTTGAACAGAGACCTGACTCCTAGGAAGGAGCCAGACTGAGGAGATGTGTGGGCAGAGCATTCAGGCCAGAGGCACAGAATGCGCAAAGGCCTGAAGATGAGTCAAATTTTGCATGTTCTAGAATCAGTAAGAAAGTCATGGTTAGCAAAGGGAGAGTGGCAGGAGCTGAGGTTGAAGTGAGGGAGGGCAGCTAATGGAGTGATTTGCACATGTATGTTCACCTTTAGTTTTAAATACAATGGAAACAATAAAAGACATTGCTGGTGCCACACTTAGATATATTCCTTTGACCCATTGATCAAGCTGCTTAGAAGGCTGCCAGTTTTGAGTAGGATCTAAAGCAAAATACAATTTTGTGGCAAGTCAAATTGTGATGCAAGTAGTCTTGCTGCTTGGTTTATGTGATCTGGCAAATTCCAGAGTACTACAAGTATCTGTGGTAATGGCAACGTGCTGAATCTCACTGCAAGGTGAATTCTTTGGGTTTTGGAGAAAGACCATACATTATGCAGAAGAGAAATCTTCACTGTTCAAAAAGCATCTCCTGCTGTGATATCGGGCTCTGGTAGATAGAATGCCTGACCATAGAACATCAAATGTCTATGCAACTGGAGTTTCCATCATAAGCTGTTTATTTTCACCCACCAAGTTATAAGGTCTGGCAGGAACAGCAACAATCCACCATACAAGAGAAGTGTTATTTTCGGGACCAGCCATAAGCAGATGGCTTAGAGCTCCATGACATCTGTTGCACCAATGACACTCCCTTGGTGTAATTACATATAAGGTTTTATGGGATGTTTATCAGGACCATCCGATGGAGGAGGAAAAACCTCACCAGGTTCAAAGGTGGATTGACCATACAAACTTTTTACATGATTGTTCATAATAGCAGCATTATTTGTTGTAGCCCAAAAATAAAAACAGCCCAAATGTTATCAACTGATGAACAGAGGAAAAAATATGGTATATCCATAAGTGGAATATTATTCAACTATAAAAAGAAATTAAGTACTGATACATGCTACGCACAACATGGATAAACCTTAAAAACATTATACTAAGTGAAAGAAGCGATTTACAGAGGACCACATACTATATGATTCTATTTGTGTGAAGTGTCCAGAGTAGGCAAATCTATGGAGACAAAGCAGATTAGTGATTACCTCGGCCTGGGGAAGATGGAAGGTTTGGGGGATGATGGATAAGGGCTTTCTTTTTGGGGTAATGAAAATATTCTAAAATGGATTGTGATGATGAATGCGCAATTTTGTGAAGATACTAAAAGCCATTGCATTGTACACTTTAAGTGGGTGAATGGTATGATATGTTCTTTATATCTTAGTAAAGCTGTTTTTTAAAAAGATGGATTGACTTGTTTTGATGGTGAAAGCTTAAGTGGATTATTGATACACTATAGTTCTAGGTAGTTGTGGTTCTGAAAAGCAGTGGTGAGGGGGAAATTCTCCCAATTGGCAGAACTTTGAACAGGATACTTAGTCATTAATTTAGAAAGGAAGAGAAGTAGTTGAAATTAAGGATATATACAGATTCCTAATCAATGGCAAATAGTTTGGCTGATTGATCAGAGACCTGGAAAGAGCAAGCCTTGAAGATCGAAGGAAATGGGGTCTGGGAAAGAAGCGTGTGTATGGATCTATGGGAATGAGCACAAAATGTGTGCATCTTTTTGTCTTATATTAATGACTACCAGGAACATCCAACATACTGCGTTATCAGTGGATAGGGTGATCATCCCATGGAGATCAGCCAGCTTCTGCCCTCAACCACTCTATTACTTGCACAATGGGCCCAAAATGGAGAGGCCCTGGGAGCAAGGATGGAGAATATGCATGGTCCAAGGCTGATCTAGCTACTGATGCTGTTGAACCAGCTTCAGAAAGAAACTCTAAGACCCTATTCTTTTAGGACATTAACAAGCAACATGGAAGGAGTTGATTACATTAGACCTCCACCCATGGAGGGGCATCAATTCATCACTATTTAGATAGATACATATTATGGGTATGAGTTTACTTTTCATGCCAACAGTGTCTCAACTAGCATCACTATTCAAGTGTTCAGAGTGTTCAAGTGTCCAGAAGACACAGGTCAGATTCACTAAACCTAAAGCAATGGTGGCCTCCTGGTCATTTCAAGATGCCTCATACCAATAGAACTGCAGATAAAGAATGGGATTACTTTACTGGCAAGAGGAATTACCCCGATTTTCATGAAGAGATAGGCCTGTTCTTATATAATGGAGGTAGACATGATTATGGCTGGAACTCAAAGGTTTCACTGGGGCTTCTCTTATTTCTTTTATGCCCAGTAATAGCCATGATTGGGCAATTGTAACAGCTACAGCCTGACAAGTAAATAGTAACTCGAGGTTCAGACCTCTAAGGGTAGAAGGTAATGATGACCCAATAGGCTATTCACCCAGTGGTTTTCAACAGGGAGGAGGGGTGTTTCCCCCACCCCCAAGGGATTATTTGGCAATATCTGGAGGCATTTTTGTGATCACAGCTTGGGGGAAGGTGTGCTACCGGCATATGTGGGGTAAGGTTAGGGATGCCACCTAACACTCCACAATGCACAGGACATTCCCCATAACAAAGAATTATTTGTCCCCAAATGTTAATAGTGCTGAGGTGGAGGAACTGTGACTTAGATCGATAGAAATGCTGACCAAGGTTAAAGGGAATGTAGAAGAAGTGATAGAGAAAGGAGATGATAGATATCAATTTCAGCCTTGGGATCAATTACAGTAATGGACTCCTCCTGTTTTATGTATATAAAGAATATAACAAGCCACTTTCTTGAGATTAAGTAAGATGTGAACAGATCAGAGTGGTAAAAAATGTGCACTGTCATTTAGCTCTCCATGTTGCTACCTTATCTCTTGGCACTTAAAATTTCTAGGCACTTAGTCCTGACTTCCAATTGCGGGTCTCCATGGCTCTTTACCTGAGTTCTTGCTCACTCTCTATACCCACTGGAGCCTGCTCCACCTGTATTAGCAGGAAGCCAGAAATTCTGGGGAATTAATATCTATGGTCCCCGTCTACCACCCTTTGCAGGAACAGCCTCAACAAATGACTAACAAGAGCTGGCTTCTTTGTCCATCCAGTGGGATAACATCAGGCACATGTTCTACACCGGCTTCCAGGATTCCCTATGGGATTCATCCCCACTTGCTCATAGTGGCAGCTTGCTTGGTAATGCACCATTTATGGCTTTCTTCCTTTTTCTATCTTACCTCCCCAGTCTTCTACTGGTATTCTTTGGAATCACATGCCAAATAAATTCTGTCTTCAATCCTTACCCAGATCTGCTTCTGGGGAAACCCAAATTAAGACAGAAACTTTTAGTGATTTTTTTAAAGCCAGAGAACGACATCACCTAATTGATATTTTTAAACAGTCACTGCAGCTATTTTGTAACAACTGAGCAATTGGGAGGGTGAGCAATGGTGTAAGCAGGGAGACTGGATAGAAGGCTGTTTCAGTCCAAGAGAGCTGCTGGGGGCTTGGGCCAAGGTAGTAGCATTGGATTGAGTTAGAACTGGATAGATTAAGGATAGAGTTGGAGAGAGAGAAAAGTAACAAATTGTGGCATAAATAATTAGATGTGTTCTAGAGAAAGTGAGGAGGAGGAAGCAGCTGATGCAGGGCTGTGAGGGGATAGGACAGGGCAGAGGCAATAAAAATTGGGGGTTTTTTTGCACGTGTTCACTTGGTGAACTCTATCTATTAGACTTCTAAGGCTGGATGCTGAGTAGACAGTTAATGTGTGAATATGAAGCTCAGGAAAGAAGTCAGAAAATTAAGTTTGGAATAATAAACATATGAAAGGCTTTTAACCTATAAATCTACAAAATGGAATTGCATAGTTATTTGGCAAATACTAGTTGCTAGAAAAAAATGCTTGCACTCTAGTGAAATTTAAAGAACTTGCAGTTGATATTCAGAGAATTCCTTTATTTTGTTATTGCAGAAGAAGTCTCACGTCTCCCTAAATTTTGTTTAGTAATGAGTAATGAGGGGATGTATCGGCTCTGAGAATGATTTTCAAATTCTGAGTATATATTACCCTTAAACAGTCTTATATGAAAAAATGAGACTATGTTTTAGTAGTTTGATTTTATGAATGGCAAGTTTTTAAAAATATTTTAAGAAATAAATCACCTATAATTTTACCCATTCTGAAATAATGACTGTTAATTTTTTGTATATTAACTAAAATCATACCAAAATCATTATTTTGTATTTTGCTTCTATTTATTTATTTTTTACTTTTCATGTCTTGAAAGGTTTCCAGGTTTATCAAATATATGTTTTTAGAACATGCTTTTCAATCACTATGTAATATTTACCGCATGATTCTGCTATAATTTCCTTATTGTTAGTTGTTTCATTTATTTACAATTTTCAGTTGTTATAGATGAGGTTGCATTCATATACCCTTACCAAGCCTTTGACTATACCTCTGTTCATTTTCTTAGGTTACATTCCTAGAAATAGGAAAGTTATTTAAGGTTGTATGGCACATATCGCTAACCTGTCTTCTAAACAGGCTGTACCCATTTACTAATACCAGCTGAATGTGAGAACATCCTTATTGTTGCCAATATTAACTAGTATCGTCTTTGCCAGTTTCACACAAAATGTTGTAAATTTTTATTTACGTTTACATTTCATTTTATCTACATTTCTCTAATTAGTAAAAAGGTTTAATTTTTGCATACATGTTTGGCCATTTTTATTTCTTCTGTCTCATTATTTGTTCAAATACTTTGGTCGTTTTTCTAAGGAGAAATGTTTGTATTTATTATTTATTTGTAAAATTTTTAGATTGACAAGTATTATATCTCTTTTTCGGTAGAAATTTGAAAATTTGTCTCTGGGTATCATTACCCCTTTCAATTTTGCATGTAATGACTTTGTTTACAGAAGTTGTACATTCTATGTAGTCAGTATACCTCTTCCTTTGATGTTTTCCTGTCTTTGTATGCTTATACATCTTTCCATACTTGAAATCAAGTAAATAGTAACCTTTATTTTCTTTTACTTTTTAGGTGTCTTCATTTTATATACTACTTGAAATTTTAATTCAACTGAAAAGAAACTTGGTTTCCAGTGTGATATATAAGATGAAGTTATCTCAAATTTCTTCCCAGCCTCATGTGTTGATTAATCATTACAAATGTCAAGATATAACAGTCTATTTCTCAACAATTTGTTTTATTACACTACATACCGACATGGTTTGGAGTATTGTTGTTTGTCATGAATTTCATGTTTATAGTGTAAAACCACTTTTATTATATTTGTTGATTATCTTTGCCTGTTTTTTTTAAATTACTGTTGAACTTTAAAATATTCTGTTACCATCATTCTGCCAACCCAATCCATTTATAGCTAAAAATGTATGGATATTTGTTGCACCATTTACTATGCTCTTATCTCTCAGATCCAACTCCACTCTTCTACACTCTGCTTGTGAGGCTGGATCTAGGGCTGTGCAAGCCATGTTTCCTCTTTGCTAGCTGCTTTGTGTCAGGCTCTGCCAACAGGGAGTGCTAGAGGAAGGTTTCAAGAGGATCAAGGGACTTGCTCCTTTTATCTGCTTCCTGTGGGCTCCAGGTACGTTCTGTTCCTGTGAGACTCTCTCTTTCAACACTTCTCCCCTTTGGCAGCAGCAATTCTTTCCTGTAGCAGCAACTGTATCCATTTTGCAGATTTTCCAGCCCTCACAGAATCAGCCTCACCGTGCCCCCTCAGAGACCTCAGCACCAACTGCCCGTGCCCCCTCCTCAGAGGAGCGAGTTTCAGCTCTATGAGACCTTCTCCTCAAACTTTAAAGTGTTACTAAATCCAACTTCTTCCCTTTCTTTCGTCAGTCCTAGGGGTTGTAACTGCTTCTGAAGTTGCTCTCTTTGTGATTCTATAGAGTTCTCTTTTTACCTTGTCAGTCATCTAGTTAAGAGCTTTATACCTCTCTGTTTTAATTGGGTTGACTTCTTTTTCCCTGACTGGATTCTGCCTAATAACTAGAACATAGTATTTCTCCCCTGCATTAGTCAGGGTTCTCCAGAGAAACAGAAACAATAAGATGTGTACTTATATATGGTTATATACAATGATGAGGGGAGCAAGTCCCAACATCTGCAGGGGGATTTAGCAAGCTGAAGACCCAGGAGAGCTGATGGTTTAGTTCCAGTCAAAGTCCAAAGGCCTGTCTGAAGGCTGGCAGCCTCGAGACCCAGGAAGAGCCAAGGTTTCAGGTCAAGTCAATTAGTCAGGAAGAATTCTCTCTTACTCAAGGGAGGGTCTGCCTTTTTGTTCTCTTCATCCCTTCCACTGATTGAATGAGGCCTACCCATATTAGGAAGGGCAATTTGCTTTACTCAGTCTATTTAAGTGTAAATCTCATCCCAAAACACCCAGAATAATGTTTGACCAGCTATCTGGGCAACCCAATGCCCAGGCAAGTTGACACATAAAATTAACCCTCACATCCACATTTACTGACTTCTTTTAGGTCTTTTAACAGAAATTTATAGTTATATTTCTGTATTCATATTATGGATTTCCAGTTAATTATGAGGTATTTTATATTTTGTTGTTTGTATGCAGGGATTAGCTTTCCAATATACTTTCTAGCTGGTTATTGATGGAATAAAGGAAACCTTTATTTCCATTTTTATTTTAAGTACTTATTTTTTCAGAAGTTAATGAAAGATGAGAACTATATATTTGGGAAGCTAATTATTAGAGACGTTACTAACAGAGTATATATTAAAAGCATATGCTAACATATACTGAACCTACCTGTTCCATCAATGCTTGAATCACCTGAATATCTAGGTGAAAGTCTATGTCATAACACATTCACCAGGAAAAAATGGGAAGACATAGTGGAGACCAGTAAAGACAGGAAGTATCACAGGAGGCATTACTAAAAAAATCGCCATTATTTCTAAAAGAAATACTATTTATAGTGAATTACAAATGCTATTGGTGATGTGATCCATGAAGGCATAAAAGAAAATTTCATTATTTCATTATGAGAGTCTTGATAGGTCAATTTTGCGTGATCAAAACAAGTTTAAAAATAAATGGTGTTATTATGGGATTTAAGTTGTTCAGAGAATTAGGTATGTAGTTGTGAAAGATCTTTATTTTGACTCAAATGTTTATCCAGAGAGTATGATTAGCATAAAATAAAAATTGGAGGTTTTAGTTACAGACCGGCAGAGTTGATTGTTTGCTAACAGATTTCAATGTGAATAAATATTATTGATGATATTGTGTTGTAGTTCTTCATTTCAACCAAGGTCAAAATGAGGGAAGTAAATTAAACCAAAGCAGAATTTAGATTAGGTAGAAGGAGAACTTGCCTTAGAAGGGCCACTTTGTAATATATTTATACATAATATGTTTGTAGTATATTTATTTAGCTATGTCTTTGTTTAGAACAGGGATAGGCAAACTTTTTCTGCAAAGTATCAGATAGTAAATATTTTAGGATCTGTGGGCCAGACAGTGTCACAGTTACTCAACCCTGACTATGTAGTGTGAAAGCAGCCAGAGAAAATAGTAAACAAATGGACAAAGCTGTGTTTCAACACTTTGTTTGCAAAATCAGGCAGCAGGCCAGATTTGGGCCACAGGTTGTGGTTTACCAACCACTGCTTTAGAAGATTAGAAGCAGAGACTGTAAAATCAAACTTCCAGGAGAAACATTTTTGGGGAGTTATGTTTTGGCAGCTCTCAAAATATGGTGAGAGCTCAGGGGTTCTGTACCACCCAGCTTTCTATTCCATGTGGTCCCCTTCTGAGACTGTTATTGGATAGCTGCATCCTTCAGGCTTCTGAGTTATCACCCTGGAAAGGGTTGTGTGATTTCTAAGCCATATTACTGACAAAAGTTGTTGAATTTTCTTATGGAATTTTTAATTTTGTTATTTAAACATATTCAAGTTTGTTTTCATTACAATAAATTAAATAGGTTAATATACTGGCCTGCCTGTCCTCACCCTCTTGCAAGGGAAATTGGATCACCTGTAGCTTCTTTTAATTAGGTAGCTATATTTTCTGTTTAAAGTCGCCCTTACTTTCAGGATGGGGGGGTGTGCTTTATTCTAGGGCAGCCAGTCACAGGTTGGCGATGGTGGTATGAGGTACTTAGTGTGCGAAGCTAACATAGACCAGAGATGCAAACTGGAAAGCTCCCAGAGGCCAGGCAGATAATGTAAAAGACTGAAGGAGCCCAGAGTAACAAGTAGTTCACTTTCTGCTACTTATAAGCGCTTCTTTAAAATAAGCCAGTGCATAAATACAAAGATAAAAGGCTAAAGAATCTCAGTTTATTGTAGGACACAGCTGGAAGTGGTGGCAACCTGGGCAGCACAAGCTCTGTCCAGGAGGCTATAGCTAACCAACCCTAAGCAATTGTTACCATGAAAAAAATGCCTAGTGTTCCCAGAACTTTTGTTTTTTTCAAGGGATGGCAGAAATTGAGATTTTTTTTTTGGTAATAGTTTCTCAGTTTTTAAATGTTAGGAGTTAATTCAATTTTTTAAAGCCCCATGACAGGACCAACAGAGTATGTGCTTAAAACAGATCTGAAAGCTTAAAATGACCCTTGAGCCAAATGTACAACTTCCATTGGAGAGAGTGATTTTCTTTTTGGAGAACATACATTTGGAAACCTAGAGAGGCATATCATAGGCTTGTATAAGGGGCATAATAGGAGGAAAGAAACAGACAGAAAATGAGACAGAGTTGGAGCCATGGCAAAGACGAAGTCATCTGTACCTAGAACAAAGTCCGTGCTTAGTACATATTTGCTTTTCAAATTGAATAAACAAATCTTCAAGTTAAATATTTGAGCTACCACAAAGTATGAATAAGCAGAGTAAGTCAATTGGCAGTAAGTCAATTGAGAGAAGAGCAGAAAGATATGCAAAGAAAAATAGAAGCTCAAAAGGACATCATTTAGTCCATGAGACGGAAGGGAAGAGAATCTGGTCCCTGGAGTTGCCTCTTTTCATGATGCTTTTTCATTCTAGTTCTAGATCTTTTGCACATGTAAGCTTACAATAAAGTCTTCTTACCCTGAGCTAACTTGAGTGGATTTCTTTCCTTTGTAATTAATCTGAACCAAGCATATAACATTACTGAGTACATCTGGTGGTTGTAAAAATCAGTGAACACAAGTCCGTGGTGGTTAATCTTACCTATAAGGTCCCAAGAAAACTCATATGCAAAATATTTGTAATTCCAAGGGCCGGCCTGTTGGCGCAGAGGTTTAGTTCGCGCTTGGCAGCCCGGGGTTCACGAGTTCGGATCCCTGGCACCTGCCGACGCACTGCTTGTCAGCCATGCTGTGGCGGTGTCCCATATAAGGTGGAGGAAGATGGACACGGTTGTTAGCTCAGGGCCAGTCTTCCTCAGCAAAAAGAGGAGGATTAGCAACGGACATTAGCTCTGGGGTGGTCTTCCTTACCAAAAAAAAAAAAAATATATATATATATATATATATATATTTGTAATTCCAAAACACAAGAATTGTTCATCCTACAGTGATGTACGTTGTTGTCAGTTAATTTAAGATTACAAATGTTAACTGTCATTCAAAAACACTGATGCAATCTTCGATGTAAATGACACTGAGTAATTGGAAAATAATTTAAAGAAAGAATGTAATTCTGAAAAACTTGGAACTTAGTGAAAGGAGTTTTGGTTGCATGCTAAACAAAATATTTTAAATATCATACTTTCTGGTAAACGGGAATCTTGAGGTTTTTTCCACTTAAAAAGATGTTGTAATTCCTTTACATTGAAAGTCATAAGTTTGAACCTTGCTCTCAAAATTCGTAAATGCTTTGTTAAAATCCAATGTCTATGCTTTATAATATCAGAGAGAGAGTGAAGTTAATCCACCTATCACATGTTTATGTGATTATTTTAGTGCTATAATTTCATGTCATATTAAAATACTTTAAATATACATTTCAAGAACAAATTTTAGATTTATGGAAGCAAACAGATTAACTCTTAGATTTTGATGGGGAATGAGGCCACTTGTTCCACATGGCTTAAGGCAATTTGGCCCCTCTAAGACTGAATATCAGATTAATTTACCCTAAGTAACACATGTCCACTTTAGGCCTGGCACTTTTTGGAATAGAGAACTTAGCAAGAGCATTGAATTTGCCATAATGTGCTGAATAAAATAAAGCTATATGGATTAATCTTTTCCACTGATCCTGCGGTAAGGTAAAATAGTTTTAAAGACTTTAATTCAAGACTTTCATTTCCAGTTGGCAAATTATCAAAAGACACCTGGAGAAGACATGCAACTTTAGCTATGGCTTCAACTTCTGAGTGCAATAAAGGTGAAATAACACATAGAGAATTTATTGATGTAATAAGACAAGAAAAAAGTATTATAAATTTTTATTTTAATTTTGAAACCATTTTACAATATTTCTGAACTTGAAATCTATGTATCTAATAGATTACTCATTGCAGCTTCATTGGATGCTGAACTTTTCTTGAACTGTTTTGAAATATATATGTTTGTTATTTCTTTAATCATTGATAAAATTAGAAACTGGAAAATCTGGGCCTATGTCAGATGAACTTTCTCTTCTGAACCACTAAGGAGTCATTGTGCATTTGTGAACTAAAAGACTCAAACTTCAAAACAGGGAATAAATAAAACACTGTTTTTAAGCTAGTATATGTACTGACACAATCATGAAAATCTGACTCTATAGACAGCTAAATTTGCCACCAGAGGATGACTAAGTAATGGGCAGAACCTGACTTAAAATTTCTTTCAGGAAGTAGTGGAATAGGCGATAGGGAGAAGGTACTCCTGGAAGATGACTATACTTATTTTCTCTACTACCAATTAATGTGGTTAGCGCATGGTAGCTATTACTTGCTCACTAACTTGCGTTTTTCTATACAAATTTGCCCAATGCATTGAAGAACTTTGATCACAAATAGAAAAATAAATATACAAATAAGCTAACAAATGATTTAATATAAATCCACTGGCAATAGAATTTCATTGAACTCTTTTGGATACATTGTTTTTCTCAGAGTTTTTAAAATGTTTGGTACTATGTAATAGTTATCCTAAAATATTTATTTACATAAATTTATTTTTACAATGAAAACTACACTTTAAGAAAGAAAAATAGAGACATATGACATTATTCAAGAATGACTGACCCTGTGAACATACTTGGGAATCAAGTCATTCTATGTACACTGTGTAGTAAATCAATAACTTTCCAGGAAGCAAAAATCTAACCACCATCTTGAGAAGCAGAATATGTTGACTAATCAGCTGCAAAATTCTGAGCTCCTAGTTAAAGACATGGTTTCTGTGTGCACCAGGGTCCAAGCAGAAAAAAAGATGGAGCATGCAATTGGGTAATTTGAGGAAAGCTTAATAAAGGGCAGAGCACAGGTAAACCACAGGAATGATGCAATACCCTGAAGCTTGTAACAGTAGCTTTTAACAGCTAGGTCGTGAGGACTGCCTGGCAGAAAATACAACCTTAAGCAAGAAATAGAATCAGCACAGAGGGAGGCAGTAGAGCGATTATATACCCTGACCTCACTCTCCTGTTTCCCTATAATCTCCTGATAGTGCTGCCCATGGGCCAAAGTCAACCTGAAGCCTTTCAGAGCACAGTGCAGGGCGCAGAAGGGTGGAGAGCGCAACGGAGGAGGTAAATCAAATATATTCAGCTCAGATTCTAATTTAGTTTTCTCAGCCCTTTTTTTTGTGTGTAACCTTGAAAAGTTACTTAACCTTTCTAGATCTGATAATTCTTATCTTTTAAATAAGATCTCTTATAATTCTAAATTGTCATGATTCTCTGAAAACATCAGAATCAGTAATGCCTTAATTTGCAAGGTTTTACACTACTTAATGGAGTATACTTTAAAGTCTCATAACAATTTAAAGGGTTACTTTCAATTGCTCCTGATTTTTATATGGTTTTATGACCCTATTACTCACTCTTAGCAATTAACCTAACCTTTAAGTACAAAGGCTCTGCAGTAAGAACTTTAGCTTTTTCATATTTTCCTTCCTATAAAGGAATTCTTTCAAACCTCAAATCATGTTTCCACTCTAATTCATTTTGTTTTGTGTGTAAAAATTTTTATATGAAAAAAAATTTTCACCATCTTTAAATATATATGTATTCAGCTTAAACTAATCTATTCTTTCATAATTTCAAAACCTAAAATTCCAGGGGCTAGCCCGGAGGAGTAGCAGTTAAGTTCGCATGCTCCACGTCTGGAGGCCCAGGGTTTGCAGGTTCCGATCCCCGGCATGGACAGATGGACCCCTTGTCAAGTCATGCTGTGGCGGTGTCCCATATAAAGTAGAGGAAGAATGACATGGTTCTTAGCCCAGGGCCAGTCTTCCTCAGCAAAAAGAGGAGGATTGGCAATGGATGTTAGCTCAGGGCTAATCTTCCTCAGACACACACACGAAAAGACCCTAAAATTCCAGCATAATTCTAAGTTATTTCTAGATACTTTTATTTAGCATGGGAAATTGTTTTCAAGAATATGAACAAGGGACAAATATTGATGGAGTACTTTGAGTCAAGCAGATTTTGAGTTAGACATTTTATACATATTATTTCATTTAAACTTACACAATGCTCATATTACATGAATATTAGAGACTGATTTAACAGAAAAGGAAACTGAGGAGTAAAGATATTAAATCCTAGGTCATATAGGTAATAAGTGGTCAAGCCAGGATTTGAGCACATATCTATCTCATCCCAAAGCTGAGACATCTCCTGAAATACACAACATAGTATTTATACCTTCCCTTCACCTTCTCTAATAATTTTTACTATACAACATATGCCTATGTTTTGAGAAAATCACATGAGCATCTGTGTCGTGGTTAGATTTCAAGTTTAAAGCAGAACATCTATCCATACAAAATTATATGAGGTCCTTTTTTAGTAAGTGGTCTGTGTCTATAACAATGTATTTTTGAGATCTAGAAAGTTCAAGTCAACACTCAAAACAAAGTACACAAAAGATAGTGTTTACACTTCTGATTTTCATTGTTGACATATTTCAAGTTTATCATTTAAGCTTGTTGATACAAGGGATGACAAGGAGGCAAGCACTAAAATCTTAGGGGATGTGCTTTCCTATAGGAAAGAAGGTGCAGTGGGTGTGGAGGAAGGGAGTAGAGATTTAGAGAGATTCTATTTCCAATAGTGGTAAAATAACTTGTTGTGGAACAACTTTGCCACTGAGAACAAATGGAAAAGATGAAAACAAAACAAAACAAAAACAAAATCTCTTCCACATGAGACAACTAGCAAGGTAGACAGGATGTGAAGGAAGGGAAATAAATTGAAATAAGCCTGATGTTCTTTATCCTTTTCCTTTTAAAATTATTTGTCAATTCATGTTATGAAGAGCTGAGAGGCCAAGAAGCTGAACAAAAAGAGGCACTTAATGCATAAAAAACTGAGCAAATTTTTGATCATCTCACAGGCTGATGAGACAAATATTGGAGATTAGGTGGTATCAAAGAGCAGAGATCCTGGATAATACTCAAGATGTACATTTAGGAACCTGGAAGTGTCACAACCTAAAGAGAAAGAGTGGACTGGAAATACACCAGCTCTCACAAAGGCCTGAAAAATAACTTCAGACCAGCTCAATCCCAAACTGCATGAAAGTTATCTTTTCCTACTCAAACTGCCTGTGATAAAGCAAAAATGTATATTATTTTTTTCTGGAGAGAGATTGCATCAGTCAGAATCTCAGTTCATCTTCCACTTTTTTATCCACAGTGACTGGTATACAATGAAAAAATAAAAATATCAAGCATGCCAAAAGAAGGGCAAATGGAAAAAAAATCAAAAGAAAAATTAGAAGAACAAATAGTTCACCAGGTAATCCAGATATTGGAATAATCATACATGGACTTCAAAATAACTAAGATTAAATTATCCTAGAAAATATATGACAAGATTGAAAATGTCACAAAGAAACTAGAATATATAAAATAGAATATATTGGACATTCTAGAACTGAAAGAAAAAATACCTTTAAGAATTTAATTCATATGTTTAACAGAAAATTAAACATAGCAAAAGAGAATATTAGTGAACCATAAAATGTGTCAACAGGAAATATCTGTAGTAAAGTATGAAGAGTAAAAAGAATGGAATGTACATAAAAAGAGTTTATGAGACATGATAAAAAGATGAAATATTGACAGGAAGGAGAATTGGCAGAAGTAATATTTGAAGACATAGTGGTGAATATTTTCCAAAACTGGAAATAGATACCATGATGGTTAACTTTATGTTTCGACTTGACTGGACCATGAAGTGCCCAGATGTTTGGTCAAACATTACTCTAAGTGTTTCTATGAGAGTGTTTCTGGATGATATTAACCTTTGATTTGGTAGACTGAGTAAAGCAGATTGCCCTCCCTAATGTGGGTGGGCCACATTCAATCAATTGAAGGCCTGAATAGAGCAAAAAGGCTTAGTAAGAGGAATCTTCTCCTGCTTGACTGCTGAGTGGGAACATTGGTCTTTTTTGGCGTTCAGACTCAGATTGAAACACTGGCTCCTCTTGGGTCCTGAGTCTGCCAGCTTTCAGACTGGAAATTACACCATCAGCTCTCCTAGTTCTCAGACCTTTCGACTCAGACTGGAACTACATATTGTCGTTCCTGGGTCCTCAGCTTGCCAACTACAGATATTGGGACTTCTCAGCCTCCATAATCTCAGCATGAGCCAAATTCATTGTACACACACACACACATACACACACACACACACACACACATACACATACATCCTATTTGTTCTGGAGAACCCTGGCTAATACAAATTCTAAGCCACAAATTCAAGAATTTCTTTGAAACCCATGCAGGGTAAATATAAAATAATATACTTCTGTATATCACTGCCAAACTATTATAAACCAAACACAAATCTTCAAAGCAGCTGGGGGAAAGTCTATTATTTTCAAAGAAGAAACAATGAGACAGAGAGCTGATTTCTCAACAGAAATAAAGAAAAAAATAAGACCGTGAAATGACATCTTTAAAATGCTGAGAGAAACTGCCAATGTAGAATTCTATATCCAGTAAAAATACCCTTCGAGAATACAGGTAAAATAAAGTATTTTCCAGACTGACAACAGTTTAGAGACTTCTTTATCAGCAGATAGGCGCTTAAAAATATAGTAAAGAAAGTTCTGGGGGCCGCCCGGTGGCACAGCGGTTTAGTCCGCGCTTGGCAGCCCGGGGTTCACAGGTTCGGATCCTGGTCGCCCGCCGATGCACTGCCTGTCAGCCATGCTGTGGCGGCGTCCCATATGAAAAAATAGAGGAAAGACGGGCACGGATGTTAGCCCAGGGCCAGTCTTCCTCAGCAAAAAGGGGAGGATTGGCAACAGATGTTTGCTCAGGGCTGGTCTTCCCCACAAAAAAAAAAAAAAAGAAAGTTCTTCAGGCAGCAGCAAAATGATTTGATATGAAAATACAGGAATACAGAAATGAAGGAAGATACATGAAAAAGGTAAATATATGGGGAAATCCAAATGGAAGTTTCATAAAACACTAATAATTATTGCGTCAGAAGTTTATACATATGTAGAAGTCAAATAGAGGACTACAGTATATACATGGTGGGAGGGAAGTAAAGAAAGATAAAATTGTCAAAAATACTGCCATTGTCAGGAAAGAGATAAAAATAGAATGCATGTTGTAATAGCTACAGGTATTCACGAAGAAAAAAATTAATGCATAATTAACAGGTGAAAGAGAATTTTAAAAAGTGATGAAAATAGCTGATTAATCAAAAAAAAGGAAAATATATGGGAGAATTAGAAAACATTTGTAAGATGTTAGATTTAAACTTAAGCAGAAATTATATTAAAGGCAATTGGTCTAAATAATTTAATTTGAAGATATAATAGATAATTCTCATAACAAATTAGTTCATGACTCTTATACAGAAATAAAAATAAATACTTATTAAAGAGTTTATTTAACTCATACTCATGAGTAAGCCTGGCATATGTTATAACCAATTCAAAAAAGAATCCTAATGGGCCAAATCATTGGCGTAGTGGTTGGGTTTGCGCAATCTGCTTTGGTGACCTGGGGTTCACCTGTTCAGATCCCAGACGTAGACCTATGCACTGCTTACCAAGCCATGCTGTGGCAGATGTTCCACATATAAAATAGAGGAAGAGGGGCATGGATGTTAGCCCAGGGTCAATCTTCCTCAGCAAAATGAGGAGAATTGGCAGTGGACGTTAGCTCAGGGCTAATCTTCCTCACCAGAAAAAAAAGAAAAGAAAAAAACCAGAATCCTAAGAACAGACATATTTATAAATCAGGAATAATGAAATGCATATGTATATACTGGCATGCTTTTTTATACAGGATAGGAGAGAAGACTATTAAATCTCCACCAAACCAGACATAATTTTCATACCTACAAATTTAGAGTTACAAAATTGCTCAAGGATAATGAAAAGCTAGAATTAGGAGAGGTGTCCACATTAAAATAATTTCTTCTCCAATGAAGATTTTCAGAATAAATATAAAAACAAATATAATTCATATTGTTTATAAGAAAAACATCTTAAATATAAGGATATGTGAAAGTTGAAGTAAAAGAATGGGAAAATATATTCCATGTAAAAAGTATTGAAAAATCCAGTGGAGTCAAATTATTATCAAAGACTTTAAGATAAACAGTGTTGCTCAAGATAAACAACACATTTCACAATGATAAAGGGATCTATCTATCAAGATAGATTACTTAAATTGCAATTACAAATTTTAATGCATTTAATACTACTCTTCCCTCAAATTATATAGAAGGAATTGACAGATTTGAGTAAATAGACAAATCTACAAATGTAACAAAGGTTTCTGAACACAAGTTTCTCAGTAACTCATATAAGCAGGCAAAAAAAGTCAACAAGAATATAGAAGATTTGAATAATATGATTATCAAATATATGTGCTCATGAACACACATACACGACACACAAAATATTGCACCCAAAACTAAAAAAGAGTAGATATGGAACATATACGAAAGTCTCAACAAATTCCAAAAGAATGAAATCATACAGAATTCTTTCTCCAATCAGAGTGGAAATAAGCTAGGAAACAACGGCAAAGAGATAACATGAAAATTCCTGTGTATCTAGAAATTAAGCAACATACTTTTAAATAATCCAAGGATAAATATATGGTTACAATGGAAATCAGAAAATATTTTGAGGTAAGTGATAATAAATAAGATATATGTCAAATTAGCATTACCCAGCTAAAGCAGTGCTTAGAGGGAAATGTGCAGTATGGCTCAGGTTTGTTTCTCCCAGAATCACTCCTTAAGTCAAGGACTTATTGGGAAATGCTCCAGAGAGAAACTGATGAAGGAGTGGAGAAAGCAGATTGCTTAAATGTAAAAAAGACAAGAAATATGTGATTTCACCTAAAGAGTCAGCCTCATTCTAACCCTCTGGAGAACTCTAGAGCTAAAATTGCACCTCAGCATGAGTCTCTTCTGGAAGCAAGAGAGTTGGCTTTTGGCCCTATGAATCCATTAGGAATTGACTATTGTCTGTTCTGGGAAACTGTCAACTTCTAGGCACTTGAAGCTCTCCAAATAATCAAAGCTGCTCAAATATTCCAAAGGTAATTCTCTGAGGAAGCTCTCAACTACAAGCCAGAAACTGGGAGATTCAAAGTCACTGGTAAAAGGTATTTGAGGGAATCTATGTGTCATACAAGTGGGATTTAAGCTCCTGGGCACTTAATGGATTCACATGTGGGTGAGGTAGTTTCAGTATCCTGAGGATAATTCTCTGAGTAAGGTTATAGCTACACATTGCTAGCAACAAAGAAAATAGAAACTGGGAGATGAGCACACAGCACTGGTAAAGGAGATACAAAAGGATTTGAGCAAGGTGTCAACAGTGTCCACTAGATAGTCTTAGGCTGAAAATTGATCTCTAAGATTTCATCTCAAGAAGTCGGAAAGTAAAAGTAAATTAAATGCAAACAATGCAGAAAGAAGAAAATAATAAATATGAGAGTAGAAATTAATGACTAGAAGGCAAATATAAAATAGAGAAAACCAATAAAGCCAAATGTTGCCACTTGGAAAATACTAAAGAAATTAATCTGGTAAAATTATCTATCAAGTAATTAAAAGAAATACAAATTACCAATATCAGGAATTTTAGAAATTTAGTAATTTCTACAGATCTCACAGGTAATAAAAAAATAATATGAGAAAATAATGAAAAAAAACCCTATGCCATAAATTTGAAAATTTAGAGAAATATACAAATTGTTAAGTTAAAAATAAACTTACCTAAAATGGAAACAATATGAAATAGAAAATCTGAAGTTTTCATAACTAATGAAGTAATTGAATCTGTATTTGGAAAACTTCCCACAAAGAAATTAGGCCTAGATGGTCTTATTGGTGAATTCTACAATATGTGTAAGGAAGAAATTGCACTAATATGAAAACTCTTTCAGAGAATAAAAAAATTTATTTTCCAAGTCCAGCACAATCATGACCCAAAACCTGACAAGGACATTACAAGAAAGGAAAATCACAGGTCATTGTCTCTCATTAATTTAGCTGCAAAAATATTTAAATACAATATTAGCAATCAAAACCAATGAAATATGGAAGAACACTATATCAAGACTGCACTGGGATTTATTCTAGGAATGTAAGATCGTTTTAACATTCAACAATCAGTCAATGTAATTTACCATACTAACAGAATAAGGAAGTAAAAACTATATTATCATCTCAATGGATGCAGAAAAAGCATTTGAGAAAACACATTCATGATAAAACTAGGAATAGAAGAAACTGCCTTAAACTAGAAAAGAGCATCACAAAATTCTACAACAAAAATCATACATAGTAGTGAAATATCTAGATTTCCCTTAGAGAACAGGAACAAGACTACAGTGTCTGCTCTTTAACGTTTTATACTCAATAATGAACTGAATCGACCATTGGATTCTTGCTTAGAGGTGAAATGAGGCAGGAAAAGGGAATAAAAATAAAAAGATTAGAATTCTACTTCTAGCAAAATATATGAAACAGCAGTTTTAGATAATACTTATTAGACAGTGGAAGATAGTGATCTCTAAGAAAGGGGAAACAAACAGGATGAGTCCTACAACTGCCCCAGTTTATGACCTTGAGAATTCACGGAGGGAAAACCCATGCGGATCACAGCAGTCTCCCTGAGTTGAGGAGACAGAACTGGGAGTCCACAGAGGCCAAGATCTCTCCAGAGACCTAGAGAGTGGGGAACTGCACAGAGAACTCCAAAAATCTGTAAGAGGTCTCTTTAAATATTTAGCTAAACACTAATGAGCATATGTGTGTTAGAAACTACCTGAGGCCAGCCAAAGAAAGAACCACTCAAAAGGAGCAGAGAGAGCAATCTTTGGAGCTCACATAGGTCTTGGAATAGTTTCTGTTCCTACCAGTAGGACATGGATAGAATAATCATAAGGTTTTATCTCAGTAATGGGGAAAATGTCCTAGAATAAAGGCTGCTCTGGTACTAACAAAGCTCAAAAGCTAGCCATGAAAAGACCAAAGTATTACTAAACAAATTAGCTCTGCTTTAGAACAAAGCCCAAGGAAATTTATAGAAATACAAAAATTTCCAACACTCAAGGTAAAATTGACAATGTCTGTCAACCAATCAAAAATTACTAGGAAAATATGATTGAGAATGTGGTGAAAAATCAATCAGTAGAAACAGACACAGAAAAGACATAGAAGATAATTAGTGGACATGGATATTAAAATAAGTTTTATAATTATATTTTGTATACCTAAGGTGGTAGAGGTAAGATAAAGCATGATTAGTAGACAAACAGTATGTATAAAAAACTCAAATAAAACTTCTAGAGGTGGAAACTAAAATTTCTAAAGTGAGAAATGCACAGAATGAGATTAACTTCAGATGAGATATTGTAAGAGAAAAGATTAGTAAACGAAGAATAGTAACAGAAACTAAAAATAATGATACAAGAAGTAAAAGACTAAAAAAACAGTGAAAAAGCATCAGGATCTGTGAGACATCTTCAAGTAGCCTTGCTGAAACTAGCAACCCCAAATAAGGGTAAAGGGAGGTGATAGGAAAAATGTTGAAGAAATAATGACAGATATACCAAATTTGATGGAAACTACAAACCCATAGTTCTAAGAATCTTAACAACTCCAAGCACAAGAAAACTACACAATGACTTATCATAATTAAATTACTTGGAATAAGTAATAAAGAAAATCTCAAAATTAGCCAGCAAAAATGACACATTACATATAGAGGGACAAAGATAAAAATGATAATATAATTCTTATTGAAAACAATTCAAGCCATAAGAGAGTGAAGCAACAAGTTTAGAATACTGAAAGAAAAACACAATCAATCTTGAATTCTACATCCTTATCCTATATAAGGGAAAAGATCTTTCAAAAAGTAGGCAAAATAAGGAGACATAGAAAAGCTGAAAGAATTAGTTGCTAGGAGACCTCCTCTATAGCAAATGGTAATGAAAGTCCTTTAGACAGAAAGAAAATGATACCAGATAAAAATATGCATCTACACAAATAAATGAAGAGCACCAAATTTGTAAATATATAAATAAACATAAAAGTTTAAAAATCTTAGTTTAAAAATCTCTTTTTAAGAGAATGAACTGTTTAAGGCAAAAGTAATAATGTATTTTGAACTTTATAACATATGAAGAAATGAAATGTATAGCAAGAATAGCACAAAGTCTGTAAGGGGGGAAATGAAGTATACTGTTGTAAGGTCAATAGTATATATGAAGTGGCAGAATATTACTTGAAGGTGGACTGTAATAAGTTAAAACACTATTAACCTTAAATCAATTGCCAAAATAATAAACAGAGAGTTACAGTTAATGATCCAGAAAAGGAGAGACAACGGAGTCATAAAATTACTCAATCTACAAAGAAGAAGAAATAGAAGAAAAAGGAAACAAATAATAGATGGAATAAATAGAAAACAAAGAGCAAGGTGGTAGATTTAAACCCAATCTTATCAATAATCACATTAAATGTAAATAACTTAAACACAACAATTAAAAGGCAGAGATTGCCAGATTGGATTAAAAAAAACAAGACCCAACCATATACTGCCTACAAGAAAGACACATTAATAGATATTATGCTAACACTAATCCAAGGAAGGCTGAAGCACCTATATTGATATTATATAAAGTAGATTACCTAGTCAACAAGATTTTCAGAGGTTCAAAATATATATAACAAAAATGCACAGAACTGAAAGGAGAAAGACAAATTTATAAATAGTTGGTGATTTCAACGATGTTCTCTCAATAACTGATAGAAGAAGTACATGGAAAATCAGTAAATATATAAAAGACTTGAAGAACACTATCAACTGACTTGATTTAACTAAAATTTATCAAACACTCCATACAACAATAGGAGAATACACAAAGTAAAATGGTATAACTACTGAGAAAAACAGTATGGCAGTTTCTTAAAACTTTAAACATATAACAATCATATAACCTAGCCATTTAGCTCTTAGGTATTTGGTCAAAAGAAATAAAAGCATATATCTACACAAAGACTTGTACACAAATGTTCATAGCACCTTTATTTGTAAGAGTGAAAACCTGAGAACAACCCAAGTATCCATTGAGAGACAAACGGATAACCAAATTGGGATATATACATATGGAATACTCCTTAGTAATGAAAAAGAATGAACTATTGATACATGCAACAACATAGATGAATCTCAAAATAATTATGCTGAGTGAAATAAGTCAGACAAAAACTAATGTATACTGTATAATTCATTTACATAACATTCTAGAAAACACAACTAATCTGTAGTGACATAAAGCAGAATAATGGTTGCCTAGGAATGGGAAGGGGGTTGGTATGAGGTTCATGAGGGATTAATTACAAAAACAGATGAAAAAATTTTGTGGACTGACAGATATGTTCATTACTCATTGTAGTGATAGTTTTAAGAGTATATATATATATGTCAAAGTTCATTAAATTGTACTCTTTGTAAAGTACTCTTTGTAATTGTACTCTCTGTAAAGTTCATTGTATGTTAATCATACCTCAATAAATCTATAAATATATAAATATTGGAAAGAAATAACAATTGTCATTATCTCAAATAAAATCCAAAAGTAACCACAGATAAACTGTTAGAAATAATATGTTGCTAGATACAATGTTACTGGATATAAAATCAATATATAAAAGGCAACTGGGTTTCTATATATCAGAAATAATTTTAAAAAACAAACATAAAAAGAAATTTGTATTATAAAATAAAATCAAATTCCTCAGAATGTAATGAAAATGTACGAAATATTTACAAAGACAACTTCAAATATAAGTGGAAGAAAGCAAAGGAAACATAATAAATGGAAGCATATAACATGTTAACAAATAGGAAGAGTCAATATTTTAAAGATTCAATTATCTACAAATTAATATATGGTTTCAATATAACTCAAACAAAACCAAGCAAATTTTTGTTTTGGAAATTGACGCAGTGATGCTAAAATTTATATAGCAATGCAAAGGGCCGAGAATAATCAAGTCAATTTTGAAAAAGAAGAGGAAAAAAATGGCCAGCTTCCGTTACAGAAATCAAAACATTATTATACTATATTAATTTTGACGATGTGATATTGGTGTGAAATAGATCTTGCAATGGTAGAGACTCCAGAAACAGTCCTAGACGTATGTAAACACTAGATTTGGGACAAAGTTGGAACTTAGGAACAGTGGGAAATAGATTGTTTTCGTAATAAATGATGTTGAATCGATTAAATACCCATATGGAAAGAGTTAATCTTGACCCACCCCGTACATAAAAATTAATTCCAACATACTTCAAACCAAAAGTAAATTGATAATGCTTCTAGAAGTTAACATTGGAAAATATCTTCATGACCTAGGAGTGGGGAAGGATTCTTAAACAGGGCATCTAATGCACTAAACATGAAAAAAGGATTGAGAACTCTTAGAACTCAATTTGAAAAGAAAAATAATCTGATTTTCAAAAGGGTGGAGGAAAAACAAACAAACGAAAAATGGGCAAGGGACCTGAATAGACATTTCTCCAAAGAAGATTATGCCTGCCAATAAACGTGTGAAAAAATGCTCAAACATCATTAGCCATCAGGGAAATTCAAATCAAAGCCACAATGAGATATCACTTCACACCCACTAGGATGGCTAGAATCAAAAGGACATGATAACTGGTATTGTCAAGGATGTGGAGAAATTGTAACTCTTGCTCACTGCTGGTGGGACTGTAAAATGATGCAGCTGCTTTGGAAAACAGTCTGGTAATTTCCCAAAATTTTAGATGCGGCATTATCACATGATCCAGCATTTCCACTCCTAGGTATACACACAAGAAAAATGAAAACATATGTTCACACAAAAACTTGTATATGAATGTTCATAGCAGCATTATTCATAATAGCCAAAAAGGTAGAAACAAACTCAAATGTTGAATGAATGAATAAAAAATAGTAATATATGTATACAACTGAATATTATTCAGCTTTAGAAAAGAGTAAAGTACTGATTCAAGATACCACTTGGATGAACCTTGAAAACTTTATACTAAATGAAAGAAACCTGTTACAAAAGACCACATGTTGTATCATTCCATTTATAAGAAAAGTGCAGAATAGGCAAATATAGAGAGACAGAAGATTTGTGGTTGTCTAAAGTTGGTGAGGGCAGGCAGGAAATGGGGAGTCACTGCAAATAAACATGGGGTTTATTTTGAGGGTGATGAAAGTGTTGTAGAATTTGTCATGGTGATGATTACACATCTCTGTGAATATACTAAAAACTATTAAGTTATACACTTTAAATGGGTGAATTTTAAGTGCATATGAATTATACCTCAAAGCTGTGACAGGTAGGTGGGTAGAAAGATAGATGATAGATAGATGAGATATAGATATATAAGATTATTTTAAAGTAAAAGACTTCTGTTCATTACAGAATTCCATTAGGAGCATTAAAAGACGAGTCTCAGAGTAGGAAAAGATATTTTTAATACCTGCCATCAACAAAAGTCTGGTATTCGGAATACATAAAGAACTACAAATCAACCATACAACCTAAAGAAAAATGGACCTGACTTAAATTGGCCATGTCACAAAAGAGAATATCCAAATGATTCACTAAACATATGAAAATGTGCTCAAGCTCACTAGTCATCAGGAAACAAATTTAATTCCAAATGGGATATATCATACCAGAATGCATAAAATTTAAAAAGACTGAAAATTCCTTGTCTAGATGAAGATTTGGAGAAACCAGAATTCTCACACACTCTAAACAGTAGTGTAAATTCATGCAATTACTTTGGAACCATTTTGAGTAGTTTCTAGTTAACCTGATATATCCTCTGATCCAGCAATTCTTCTGCTAGGAAGAAGGTATGGTAAGTATTATAACACTGAAATGAGTACATGTGTTCACCAAAATCATGCATAAGAATTTTCATAGCAATATTATTTGTAGTAACCAACAACTAGAAACAAAGCAAATGTTTACCAACTTTAAAGAAGATACATAAATTATAGCATCATATAGAATACTATACTGCACTGAAAATTAATGATCTACTACTACTTGTGACACATGGATATATTTCATAAACACAAAATTGAGAGAAAGAAATGATATGCAAAAGAGTATGTATGATTCCTTCATATTAAGTTCAAAAATAGGTGTTAGAAGTCAAGATACTGGTTACCTTTGGTAAAGAGGGAGGTAGTGATTGGGGGGAACATGATAGGATGTTTTGGGTTTCAGTGATATGTTGCAACTGGCTTGCATCAAGTTGCAAGAACTGATTGTTAAATTTTGAATTTTGCAAGCTGGTTGACATCAAGTTGGTAGCTTAAAATTGGCCATGCTGGGAATATTCACGCCATAGAAATTGTGTTTTTTCGAGGTGTTTTTTGTTTTTGTTTTATTTCGTTTTGAGGTGGGGCAGCTGGTTGTTACATATTTACCAGCATAATACTGGTACAGGATGGGTTCACTTTGTTAAATTCACAGAGCCATACACATGTGATTTGTGAACTTTTCTCTAATTATGTTATTTTTCCAAAGATAATTCATATTTCAAAGGAGAAAAATGGAAGCCACTGTAATTTCAAACCAATATCCTGACAGTATTGATTAACCCAAATCCAGGGAAAATGGAGTAGGAGAGCTAAGTAGGCAGCTGTGAGGGAAGCAATAGGGCCAAAGCACTGATAAAAACATTGATTTCTTCTCCATTTTCATGACTTAGATCAAGGGTCACGATCTTTTGTTTTTACAGAGGTCAGACAGGTGATATAAAAGAATGAAGATAGAGTTTGCATATTTATTCACATAGGAATATTCTGCACCTCTATATGGAAATGTTTTTTCTATTTTCCTTGAAAATTACATGCCTTTTCCTGATATATTTGTAAACTGATGGTTAGGATATTAAGCCCTGATCAGACTGACAAGTTTTGAATATAGTGTTTTATTTTTTAGCCATGTAATCTTGGACAAATTATATAACTCTCACTTCTAGTTTCCTCATTAGCAAAGTAGGGAAAATAATCACACCCCATCACTTATTCTTTCAAAGCAATTTATGGAGTAAGGGCTACATGCCAGGCATGATTCTTAGAGAAGGGAATATAGCAAAAGTAAAATATACAAAGATCCATGATTTAAAGTTGCTTCTATTATTAGAAGGACACAGAATAAAAAAAGATATATAAGTAAAATCTATATGTGGTGATAACCATGGAGGAAAGTCAACTAGGGAAGGGAGATAGGGGTGTCAGTGGTGTAGTATTAATTTGGGTGGTTAGTTTTCACTGACAACATGACATTTAAGTCAAAATTTGAACAAAGTGGGAAAGCAAGATGAAACTGCCTGAGGGAAAGGTATTATAGGCAGTGGAAACAGGCATGCAAAGGCCTAGAGGCACAATGATGCTTGAACTATTTGAGAACTAGAAAGGCAGCCAGTATGACTGGAGCAGAGTGAGAAAGGCTCAGAGAGACAGGCCACCATAAGGACTTCTGGTTCTTACTCTGAGATGTTGAGGTATGCAGGTTTTTAGCAGAATAGTGATGTGATCTAACTTGGGTTTACTGGGATCAGTTCAGTTGCTTCATTGAAAATAGATGCAAGAAAGGCAAGGATAGAAAAAGGAGGCTATTTAATAATCCATGTGATATTGAAATCCATGTGAAATGATAGCTGCTTGGTCCAGTAGCTCCATTTTGCATTTAGCAAAGTAGGTTTAATTTTTCTAGATCTAATTTTTAAGATAAGCCAGACATCAAGACTTTTTAATGAGAAATATCCTTATTTTCTAACATTGGATCAATTCTTTTGCTTTCTAACATGCAAAGACATACATTTACAAAATCCATATCTACAGATTTTTTTTTACTAGAAGCACTGTGTCACTGAAGTGCTGCTCCTAACCCTTGCGACTGTTCTTTGTAGCTAGGTCTATTCTTTATAAAGAGATGAGTCTCCAACCAGGTTCTGGCTTGATGTCTCTCCTTACTTATTCCACAGCTTTTCGTATTGCCTTTCATTTTCCTGTGCTCAATCTTGAAATATGACAAATTATTTGAGAAATGTATTCCTTAATAGAAGAAACAAATAGGAAACTGATTAGAGTTCTTTTAGCCACAGTGAGCTATTTTTGGCAATATTTTTCTTTGATATTTATCTCAAAATATGAGAGCTTACTCTAGCCAGGACTTCCAATACTATGTTAAATAGGAGTGGTGAAAGTGGGCATCCTTTTCTGGTTCCTGTTCTTAGAGGGATAGCTTTAATGAGATATCATCTCACGCCCGTCAGAATAGCTATGATTAAGAACACAGGAAACAAGTGTTGGAGAGGATTTGGAGAGAAGGGAACTCTCATAGACTCCTGGTGGGAGTGCATACTGGTCCAGCCCCTATGGAAAACAGTATGGAGATTCCTCAAAAAATTAAGAATAGAATTACCATATGATCCAGCTATTCCACTGCTGGGTATTTACCCAAAGAACACAATAACATCAATACGTAAAGATACACACACCCCTGTGTTTATTGCAGCATTGTTCACAATAGCCAAGACTTGGAAGCAACTTAAGTGCCCATCAAGAGACGAATGGATAAAGGAGATGTGGTATATATGCACAATGGAATACTACTCAGCCATAAGAAACGATGAAATCCAGCCATTTGTGACAACATGGATGGACATTGAGGGTATTATGCTGAGTGAAATAAGTCAGAAGGAGAAGGTCAAAAACCATATAATCTCACTCATAAGTAGAAGATAAAAGCAACAACAAACAAACACACAGAGACAGAGATTGGATTGGTGGTTACCCAAGGGGAGGGGTGGGGGGAAGGCAAAAGGGATGATTAGGCACATGTGGGTGGAGATGGATTGTAATTAGTATTTGGGTGGTGAACACGATGTAATCTATGCAGAAATAGAAGTATAATGATGTACCCCTGAAATTTATACAATGTTATAAACCAATGTTACTGCAATAAAAAAATGAGAGGTTAATAATTGACAAGAGAAATAGATGAATAAAACACTATCCAACTACTACTTAACATTAGGAGAAAAAGAAAGCAACAACATGGATTGGCTCTGAACCACAGACAGTGACTATAAAATGCAAATTGGGGAACGCTTTCTAAACGTTGTTGAAATGCTCACCTAAATTTCTATTTAAAAGTGCATATTTATTTTAAAATCTAAAAATTGTCAGTTCTATACTTGCTAATGGAAGATTTTGCAAAGCCTTGTAGTAAATGCCGCAATACTATTCAATGTTAACAGAATAATTGGCTTGGAATTGAATTCAAATAGTTCTGTAGGATGGTTTATCACGCTGAAGTTCGTAATCCGTATGTATAAAACTGGCTCTTCTTTCCATTGGCACTGATAAAAACAAAACTCAGTAGTTAAAAGGTAGATTAAAAACTGGGGAAAAAAAAGTCCTAGATAATCCACTTCTCAATAATAGGTAAGCAAATTGCATCCGAACACACGAATTTGTTCAGGGATTTAATACTTTCTTCTGAAATTCTAGAAATTGGGCTTACAAAAGGCAAAATGTTGTTGCTAAAATGGAAGTTATCTTCCATAATGCTTTTTAAAGAAAAGTTCCGAAGTTGCAAGAAGTTCTGAATTATCAAAGTGCTTTGAGTCCTGACGAACAGATCATGCTGCTCTTCCTGTTCCTTCTTAAGAGCTTTCTACGTTTTTCACATCTTAGGCAGTTTAGGACCTCTCTGTGCTTGCTAGAGTTAGCAAACTTCAGACCAAACTAGGAATATAGGATAGACTTACTGCTTACTTATTGGGTACTAAATCGGTTGAATTCTGTCCTCTTCTTCTATATGAAGAGCTTATGGAGGGGTCAGCAAGTGGTTGTCGGCAAGATGATCTTCTCCACGGAGAGGAGTATTCATTGCCTAATTAGGAGGCCATTAAAAAGGCTGATCATGAAGAGACTGATAAAAAGCCAGTTTTCTTCTGGTATGCAGTGGTTATTGAGGGGGAAACATAGGACTATGTGATGATACATGTTATCGATAGGGCCCTTATTAAGTGGCAGGCACTTAGTTCTATCTCCTGGGATATTTCTATGACCAATGCAGACGAAGTCCATGGAACTTACATTTTAAAGTGGGAATTGTATGCATATGTGTACTCATGTATAGTTGTGTGTATGATGTGCAATGATCTAATTATGACCCCTATCATTTGCATATGAAAAAAAATCACAATTTTGTATAGGCTGATAAGTGAACATGAGTGTCATTTTTTTCATTTGCTAGTTTCTTTGGTTAATTCATGATGAAAATGGAAGCAGAAACACAATTTTTGTAAAGCTTATTCTAACATAGTCAATTTTTGCTGTGCTTTCCTTTCTCTAAAGGGTGTCTAGAGGCCATGACACTAGGTTTTACATCAATTTTTAAAAACCTTGCTACTGGCAGCTCACATAGTTTGCAGATTTGTGGGCAGGGAAGTATTATTTTCAGTTTTTAATTTTAACCACTCTGAAAATTTTCATCACTGAGTACTGAAGAATCCTCAACGATCAATATAACACCTATATGTCACATGGCATACTTAGTCCCATTGCATATTTAATAAGAGGTAGCTATAAAAGCTAATTTTTCACATTCAAGAGTCTTATAAGGATTACACACTTAGAAAGATAACTCTGGGCATTCACTTCATAAAAATGGATTGTATTATAATTGATAGATTCACACATGTATACACACATACGTACATACATATATAATGACCTCTTGTTCAGGGCAGCAGCAAAAAGACGTCAGTCAAATTGATATAACTGAAAGTCTTGAAAGAATTTTGAGAATGCTTTTGTATATTCTTTGGGCAAAGATCCACTTAAATATTTTAAATTTTATTTTCTTCACAAATTTGAGTAATTGTTAATATCTTGGAGTGTAAATTGTAAAAGGTCAATTCCCACGTTTATGGAGTTCTTGGAGAGCCTACCATTATGCTCTTTATGACTAATAAGCTTTTGTTAAAATTTGATGTGTCAAAATTTGTAAATTTAAGGTGTACAGTGTTTACTTTGATGCATTTATATATCATATTATGATTGCCATTGAAGCAATGTTTATCACATTACATCATTATAGTCCAGTATTATTGACTATATTCGTTATACTGTGCATTAGATTTCTATGGGTTATTTACTATTCATTATAAGTTTGTGCCCTTAAACACCATCAATCTTATCCTCCCATCCCCCATTCCCTGGTAACCAGCATTTCACTCTATTTTTTTACAGGTTTGACCTTTTTAGATTCCATATATAAGTGATACCATGCAGTACTTGTCTTTCTCTGTCTGACTCATCTCGCTTAGTATAATATGTTCAAGGTCCATGCATGTTGTCAAAAATTGCAGGATATCTTTCTTTTTCATGGCTGAATAATATTCCATTTTGTATATATACCACATCCTTTTTATCCATTCATCTGCTGATGGACACTTAGGTTGTTTCCATATCTTGGCTATTGTGAATAATGCTGTAATAAACAGGGTGTGCATATATCTTGTTGAAATCCTGTTCTCATTTCCTTTGGGTACATACCTAGAAGTGGAACTGTTGGATCATATGGTAGATCTATTTAATTCTTGGGGAAACCTCCATATTGTTTTCCATAGTGGTTGGACTACTCTGTATTCCCACCAACAGTGTATAAGTGTTCCCTTTTCACCATATCCTCACTAGCACCTGTTGTCTCTTGTCTTCTTGATAGTTATGGCTAATAAACTTGATTGCTTTCATATGATACTAATGATTTTTCCAAGGCAATAGTACTCCAAAACGTCACTACATACTCTACCCTAGCATGTTTTGTTTAATATTGTCTATTAAATTTAGAATCATGGGGCCTAAGGTTTAAATGTTCCATCATTTTTCTTGTTCTTGTTCTTTTTCTTTTCTTGTTCTTAACAAGCTGCTAAGTTTTACTTCTACACTTTTCATTACTATATCTTACATTTGTAAAATGCTTTATACTTTTCAAAGGAACTATATATATATTATATGTATATATTACATATAATATATATATTTCCTTCATATATCATAATATAATTATTACATATTTCTGACTTAATGGATTATTATCCTTTCCAAACTAATGAATGAAAAATCCTAACAACATGTTCTCTTTTTATATTTACTCTGTAGTATAATATGAACTCCTAACCTTTCCAAAAAAAGTGAAATATATCTCTTTATTTGTTTACTTGTTTCATAAGTTAGTCACAGTTAATTGTAGTCACCTTTTCCTACTAAATGATAGACATTCTTATGTCATATAATGTTGAGACAATTGCTTTTTCACATTAATTTGGCAACATAGATGGATTTAAAGTGAAACAGATTCTTTCCTTTTTATCCAGACTCTAACTAGGTATTTAAATTGAGTTCAGGACCCAAATTTGTGACACTCCACTTAATGCTTTCCACTTCTCATTCCCTGTTAAACATTGGATAATTTATGAGTTTGCCTCTTTAAAATTTTCTTGACCGGTACATATAATTTTGTTTTGTCCATTGTGTAGTAGCATAAATTTGCTTTGAAAGAGATAGCTGAAGAAAAATGAGGCTGAAGAAGAAAACCTAATATGATTCTGGGAATATTTTTAAATACTTAAATTAAAAAATAGTAGCTTTGATGCTTTTATTAGTCCCTTATATCTGACTTACTCTAAATCTATAATACAATAACTTTTACATTTGTGCATTGATGGAGTGGAGCTATTTGTTGGTATGGTAGCTATTTGTTGGCTACAGGATTTTGTGGTTGTTACATTAAGATGCTGGAGTTATGAGCAAAGCTTCAAACAACTAATTAAAACATTCTGGAAAATCCTTCATTACAAGAGGGTGATATTTTAAATATGACTTCAAAATATGAAAACTAAGAAAGTTTACCTGCTAGTTATTTTTAATAAGAATTCATATTCAAATTTTAGATAGAAATTATTAGATTCTTAGATGTGAAAATAGTTTTTCCAAAATAGTGGATTATTCACGAACTTTAATAAGCAAGTCAAATATTATTGACAGGATGGTGTAATTTAGTACATATATTTAATAAATAAATGACTACTCATTTCCTGCCAGACATTGTACTCAGTCCTGGGAAGCAGTGATACAGTCCCTGCTTTCCAGGGATTTACCTTCAAAAAAAGGATATGTCCATATGGTATACATAAGTGAAAACCTCTTGAGATTGTGGAAATTTAATTGCTTTATTCTTTGAACTCTGATAGCACTTAACATTTTACTTCATATTTGCTTTTTGAGTTAATGGAGATAGAGAGTGGTTAAGTGACAGCAAAACCACATTCCCTTAAGGGAATGCCAATGCTTTTCCACATTGTCCTATTTTCTATGCATTTACTTATCCCTGTCAATATATGCTAAATCATAGGATAGTCAGGCTGGCTTAACCACAATGTTGGTTGGGAGACGTGCATATGTCGCTCTCCGTGGTGCTGAAAGATCATCGTGAGCTGAAAATTAGTCGTTTCCCCTAATTCTTTGACCCTAAGGATTACTTCCCTATCAAGAATTCAAAACAATCAGAGGATAAGCCTAGTGAGGAAAGAAAAGATAAAAAAAAAGAAAGTTTTATGGGAGAGGCTTAGCTATTGATTAACAGATCATTCAACAAAAGTTTACTGTACAACAGGCACTGTGCTTGGAGCGAAGCTACAACAACTCCATCCACCCCCACTGCCGCCATATAAACATATACTTTACCCTAGCGTATCTTACTGTACATTGTAGAAAACAAATATCAATCACACAAATATAGATAAATGTAAATTTGCAACTGTGTTAGGTGCTAAGAAGGATACAGGGCTTTATGCATCATGAGATAAACTAGAGCAAATATGAGTGTATCAATATGGAACTTGGTTAAAATTTATTACATTTCTTCACATTATTAAATTATTATTAGAAAATAATATATTAAAGAAGATCTACTGAATTGCATAAGACTTCTAAATAAAATCTTTAAAAATCTTTAAAAATATTTTAATGAGATCCTGCCTCTATGAACTCAACTTTTCAATAAGAGATTTTATACTTGAAATAGCTATCATATTTCTTTACCATGACATTTTAAATGATGGTATAATAGTTGATCATCATCAATAGTGAGAAAATTTGTTTGCACAAGTAGGTGAAAAAGATTTTAAACATTTACTTTTCTTTTTGCTGAGGAAGATTCACCCTGAGCTAAAATCTGTGCCAATCTTCCTCTATTTTGTACGTGGGTCCCTGGGCACAGCATAGCTGCTGACGAGTGGTGTAGGTCTGCACCCAGGAACTGAATCTGGGCTGCCAAAGCAGAACAGGCCAAACTTAACCACTAGGCTGTGGGGCCGGCTTCAAACATTTACTTTTTTGACTAAATATTTATATTAGTTAAAATGGTATTTAAAGTATATTAATAGTTGTAATTTTGAATTTTTGTAGATATAAATGGATTTCAAATCTGTTCAAAATTTCTATCAGAAAATTCAAAATAACTATAAAACATGAATTTGAAGAATGCCCAAGCATTATTAGAACAGTCAATCTGCAGCTGGCATGACTAACACAAAAATAGCAAATCAGCAACATATAGAACAGAATCATCTGATATTTATGTTGCTAGAGCTTTAGATCATTAATTGGAGCAATGCTCATTGGAAGTTTCTACCCAACCTCTTTGCTCCCCCATCTGCAATGGGCTATGCTTTGAACTACATGTAATGTTCCTTGGCCCCTGAAAAAAAAATCCTCAAAACATTCCATGAGCCCTTGTCAGTGGCCTGCAGCTGAATGCTGAGTAGATGTTCAGAAATAGACACGTCTTTATCTATGCAACTTCAGGAAGAATAGGACACACACACAGACTCCACTTGCTCAGGTCATCCTCCAAAGAGCCCTGAATATGTTTCTTATGACCAGATACTACCTGGCTGTGGACTCTGGCAACTTGAGGCCACCTTACTTGGGCACTCCTGATAGGTAAGGTAATCAATATATCATGGGATATCTGTAAACCATTTGTGGCAAACTAGTTGGAAAGCTCAGCTTTTAGCCTGTTTCAATTTTCTTCTGAGAATTTATTACCACCTAAGTACATACTTGCTTATTTGTTTAGGATGTACCACAATAAAATGTGACATTCATGAAAACACAGTCTTTGTCTTTTTGCTCACTGTTGTATTCTCAGTGCATAGTGTAAATATTCAATACATATTCACTGGATGGAAGACTAGATTCTAAGTTCCATGAGGGCTGCCTTTATTTTCTTCTTTATCTTCAGAACCTACCCTGGTGCTTAGCTTATTGTGGGTACTAAAGAGGTAAGCAGGGTACAGAATATAAAGGTCTTGTAGGACATGTTAGGGATTTTAGACTAGTTCCTAAAAACAACAAGAAGCTACTGAAGTATTATAATTAGAAAGAAATATAATTAGATTTTCATTTTAAAATCAAATTTTTGCTTTCTGTTTCTCTTAGCAGAGAAATCATTAGGCATCTCCATTTTCCTGCTCATCCAGTCTTAAACTCTCAAAATTATAAACACTTTTTTTCCTTCTCCTTCACTGCTAATAACTTGCCCAAATCTGACAATTTAATTTCATCAAGATGTATATATACATACATATACATATATACGTATAATCCATTTTAATTTGAGGCCATGATTGCCCACAGGATGGGCAATTGATTGCCCCTGCTAAACTCATATCCCTGTCTTTAGTATATTCTCCATCTAAGTCACTATATGCTTTATAGCTAATTAATTGTACAATGTTGGCCATCCCATTTATTTAAAAAAACACTTGCAATAACTCCTCACTGATTAAAGATAAATTCCTACTTTCTATTTCTATAAAAAAGTACAATATAAATTTTTATTACTTTCAACACTCATTCACATAAATTATTGCATTTAATCTTCTTGTGAGATAAGCAGATTGTTTCTCCTCTCATCTTTTAAAAAATAAATTCAAACTCAAAAAATGTTGCAAAATTACTACAAAGAATTCCCATATACCCATCACCCAAATTTATCAGCTGTTAAAAGTTTGTCACATTTCCTTCATCATTCTCTCTCTAGGTATTTCTGAGCCATTGTAAATAAATTGCAGCCACCAAGCCATTTTTACCCCAAAATATTTTACTACAGTAATCACAGTAAATTATCAAAACTAGGACATTTAATATTGATACAAAACTAATTGTAATTTAACATAAATAAAAGGGCTATAGATCAGATATAGACTTTATTCATATTTTGCCAATTTTCCCAATGTCCTTTATAGATAATTTTTTTTCAAGTCCAGTATCCAATGCACATTGCATTACACACTGCATTTAGTAGTCATGTCTTTTTAATCTCCTCCAATCTGAAACAGTTCTTCAGCCTTTCTTTGACTTTCATTACAGGGATATTTTTGAACAGTACAGACAAGACATTTCATGGAGTTTCTCTCAATTTGGATTTGTCTTTTGCTTCCTCATGATTACAGTCAATTATACATTTTTTGGAGTCTGGAATGCTAAATGAATTATATTGTGTACTTCTTAGTGCATCAAATCATGAGCCTCATGATGTCACTTTGTCCCATTATTGATGACTTTAACCTTGATCACTTGTTTAAGATGATGTCTACAAGATTTATTCACTATAAGGAATTTTTCATTCCCTCATGATTAAGAAGAATCTATGGTAGATTACAAAAACGGCTTTAAGTGCTTCCGATTAGCATATGCATTCTTCTTTGCAATATGATTTTGCAGTTTCTCCCATCAAGATATGGAGTATATTACTTCACCCTTCGAATCTGGGCTTGGCTGTGTAACTCCTTGGGCTAATGCGACATTGGCAAATGTGTGCCCGCAGAACCTTGAAAAGTGCTCTACATTGGAGCTTTCACTCCATTGTTGCTTTTTGGAATCCTGCAACTACCACTACTCAAGAAGAAAGATCTAGCCTATGGAAGGATGACAGACCAGGTTGAACAAAGATAAGCCACCCAGCTGAGCCCCGTCCCAGTCAGCTTGCCAACCAGTAGACATGTGAGTGAGACCATCTTAGACCATCCAGTCCAGATTGAGTCAGCCAGAGCAGAAAACCACCCAGATGACCCACAGAACCTTGAGAAATTATAGGTGTTTATTGTTTTAAGTGACTAAGTTTTGGGATGGTGTGTTATATGATATACAGCAAAAGCTAATAATTCCCAGGGAGCTACTTTGGGACCACATGAATATCTTGCTACATATGTAGCTTTTACTGACTAGTTTTATGATTCTTGCTTTAGTTAACTATTACTACAAAGTTTGCAAAAACAGTACTGCTACAATTTTTAGAAATGAAGAATGTAAGGATGGGGGCTTATATGTCTTTCAAGGATGTATGACTAATAGTAAGTGGCTAAGCCAGCATTACAACTCCAATCTTTTACCTGCTGGTCCATAGCTTTTCTCAACATGCCAGGCAGAGGTGAGTGACCTGATGACAGAACTGGAACTCACAAGAGCAAGCAAAGAGAAATTCCAGTGTCCTTGGTGTTATGAGTGGCACCTTGCATCCTCACATATGCACAGAAGCACCTCTGGTAGATGCTCCATAAGTGACAGTGGGGTGAAGGGGGCAAGGTGGACAGTGTAGGAGGAAACATTAAATATAATTATCGTATCAATTTAGATGATAATTGATTCATGAAAAGATATAAAGATAACATCTCTAGAAACTGCCTTCCATGAGTATAATCAGGAATGTCACTGACATACTGGATTATAATTAATAATATATGTTTGTAAAACATGGCTCAATATTTTTGAAGTAGCTATCATATCCTCCCCGAGTTTTACCACATAAACTAAGAAGAGGGAGCTAAGACAACGTGAAGTGACACTGTGAGATGAGGAAAGGAACCCCATTTCCCCCCCTCTTACAAATAAGAAAACTGAGACTGAAGAAAGACAATGACCCAGACTAACCAAGAGCCAACAATGAATAAATGGCAAGGAAAGAAGGGACTTGAACTCAGCAATCCTAATTTCCTAGAAGAGTCCTCCCAATGGCAGTGGGGGACAGGTCCCAAGTCTTCAGATGCTAATAATATCTGAGTCTTAAGTCTGTGCCTTGTGCCAGGCACTGTTCTAAAGTCTTTACATATATTGTAACTCATTTAGTACCACAGACTTTCTGCTACTCTACTCATTAATTTAGAAATGACTGCACATTAACTTTACTTTGAAATGCAAGCATTCAGGTACTTTGGTGTGCGTGCCTGTATGTGTGTGTTTGTGTGTTAAAGCCCATATCTTCCAGACTGAGAAAGGAATTCGAAGCCCCATTTTTTTCTTTAGCCCTCTCTAAAAATTTTAAGAGCACAAGGAAGCGTTTTGAGTTCCGTTTTCTTACAGTCCTTTCGGTGGCAGCAGCCGTCGCTAACCAGAACACCAGGATCCCGCAGGCTGTATGAAGTGTAACGGACAAGAGGCCGAACTCTTGCCTGTCCTTTCTGCTTCAGGGCTCCGAAACCTCAAGTTCCCCGCAGCATCTCTCCACGGGAGAGCAGACGGCGGGGGTGGGGTTGCCAGAGCTTTACCCGAAGGCAGTCCCCGAACCCCCAGCACCCCTCTAGAAGGCTTTCTGGTGTATTGGGCGAACACGGTCTATGCAAGCCCGCTTTCGCATCGTGGGGCCCCTGGGCGGCCAAGGGTCGCGAGGCGCTCTCGGGGTAGAAGAGACGACCCCACGGTTCCTCTTGGGGGCCGTGCCTGCCAAGTATCGCGGGACTTGTGCACATCGCTGGAGCGGCAGCTCCAAGAGCAGCTGGAGCGCGCTCGCTGCGCACCGCCCCAGCCCGGGGAGGAGCGGGAGCGGGAGGGAGGAGGGCTGGGGGTGCTGGTTACGTAAATGATACTAGCCCAGTGAGAGGCCTCCAGGCTGGGGCTACGGGAGGGGGAGGGACCGCGCGAGGAGGAGGGGCTGGGAGGGAATGGGCTGGGGTGGGAGGGGGGAGGGGGTCGGGGGCGAAGTGACCAGGCGGCGGCGGTGGTGGCTCTGCTGAGGTGACAATGTGCTAGGAGCCCTCGCTTGGTCTCCCGCGCCTCCTCGGCCTCGGCGCCCGCTCTCGCCGCGCTCGCGGAGCCCCACGAGCCCGCCGCCGCGCTATGAGGGCGCCTCTCCGGGGCTGGCCGAGGCCGGAGCCGGCTCGCTCTGCTCGCGGGCAAGTGTGAAGAGAGAGGCGCGGGCGGGAGCCGGGGCTGCGCGCGGCGCTCGCGGGTTCCAGGTGAGCGCCGGCTCGGCGCGCCCCGCACTCGGCCCGGCCGGCCGGCGCCTGCCGGGCTGGCTCGGAGGCTGCGTTCCGTGAGCGGACCGCCGTTCCCTCTTCGCGGGATCCTTGGACACGATAGCAGGTCTCCATCTCTTGCTCTCCCTCTCTTACTCGTAATTGTCTGGGCGAGTCCCCTCTGGGCGGCCAGTGTGCCCGGGTGGGCGCTGCAAAGTCCTGCAGCGAGTGGTAGGGCGCGGAGCCGAGCGCCCCGGGCCGGTCCCAGGGCAGGGGCGCCGGCGGACCCGGCGAGGCGGCCTCCCGGGAGCTCGGAGCGCGCTCGCCCGCCGCTGCAGGTGCAGAGGGAGGACCGCAAGGCGCGGAACTTTCTGCTGCCTCCCGCCCTCTACCCCGCTTTCTCCGCTACCCGGTAGAGCTGGGGGGCGCTGGCCGCCCGCTGCGCCCTGGTGGCCCTCGGCGGCGGGGGCGGCTCGGCCTTCCCGCCCCGGCAACTTTTCCCCACCAGCTGCGGGCGGCCGGGGGCTGCGGTGCGCGGGCGCATCTACACGGCTGACACCGGGGACGCTCTGGGTCCTGGTGTCTTCCTCGACGGTTGCCTTCCTCTCCGTCTGCCTTCCTTTGCCTCTCTCTTTGAGCGTCCCTCTGCCTCTCATTCTCTCGGTGAGTCTCTGTGTCTCTGACTCAGTTTCTTTCTCTGACTCTCTCTCTGGCTCCCCCCACCCCTCAGGGTCTCCCTGTTTCTCTTTCATCCTCTTTCTGCCGGTCTTTCTTGGGATGTCTCTGTGTCCCTGTTATTCTGTCTCTTCCACTTGCCTCTCCGTCTGGCCGTATTTTCTCTCGGTTTCTGCCTCTCGCCTATCTCTGTCTCCCTCCTCTTTCCAGCCTCGTCCTTCCGACTACCAGCTCCCAGATCCCGAGGCGCCTTGGCCAGGGGAACACGCCCTGGTCCATCGTCTGTGCACCTCCAGGTACAGAGATCTCCCTGCTAGGAGCCAGAGGGGACGAAGGGAGGGAGGCAGCCTGCCCTTGTCTGAATGAGGGGCTCAAGGACCAGCCTCCCCTTCCCGGGTCCGAGGGCGCTGCGCTGCCGCGAACCCGAGCGCGCGGAGGCTGGTCTGGACAGCGAAAGCTGCGGCGCCCCTCCCCTTACCCGGTTCTTAGACTACCGATCAGTTGAATTTCCAGGTGGAGAGTTTACCTCTCCAGCCTTTACAGGCAGTCGCAGAAGAGACAGTGTGCAAACACAGAAGCTTCGGGATCCAGGAAAAACTAACCTCAAAAGGCTGGGAGCTTTCGTGAGGCAAAGGTGTTGCTAGCGGAGGAAAGGAGCATTCGAGACTGTCTGCCCTTAACTGCCGCTATCGCTCAATCCTGAAGCGGTTTCCTTGGGAGGGATCCCGGTCACTCTTCCCAGAAAAACAGCGTAGAGATTTTATTTGCAGGGCTAAAGACACTTAGCCGCCCCAGCCCCCTGAAATTTCAGGTTTCCTTGGGGCCCTCGGATCTTTAGGTTTATAGGAAGGCTGCCTTTGCTCAGTTGGTCCCCCACCCCCTCGCCCCGATCCCCAACCCGTGTGTTTGTGTGTGTGTGTCTGTGTGTGTGTGTTTGCGTTCATGCCCTCTAGTGTTAAAGAGACCTGCTGGTTTGAGAATATTGAAAAGTAAGGTCAACCTACTGGTGCCTTACTTTGGACCTCTCACCTTCCCAGATCATTCTTGCCTTCGCCCATCTCCTTTTCCTCATCTTGCCTTTTGCATTTCATTACTAATCTTGCCCTTTCCCTGATCTCTACAAACTCCTCCTCTCCTGCAGAAATAGAACCTTAATATTGAAACCCTGTTCGAGTGACTTCAGAGATGGATAGATTTGGAGAATTTTCATAGCCTAAGGCACGATTTGAACATAAAAAATGTGCATTTCTCTGCAGTTTGCCACAAACCAGGATTTCACATCTCTTTCTAATGTCCCTGCCTACCTTTAACTCCGCTGAGAATTTTCCCTGGCTGCTCCTGCTTGTTTAAATAAATGCTTTTAATTAACCATTTCTGTGATGCTCATCCCATTCCAGGGTTCAAGCTGCTTGCTTAAGTGGAGGCACTGTGTCTCAGATCGTGTTTGGGGAGGAAGCAAAGAAAGCTTTTTCAAAGGAAGTCCAGCGCTGCTGGTGTAGTTTAATTCTGGATCCCAGAGTCCAGAGTGGGACCAGATTCTGTCTCAGATGTGCAGACGCTAGGAAAACTAGTAAATGCTTAACAAAAACTTGGTTGATTGATGAGCATGCAGCTAATTATAGGCTTTGAAGTCCCCCAGCTATGCTAATGAGCCTACATACAAGAAGTTGAATTCTGCCTCCCTTTTTTCTGTTTCATTTAGTCTTTTATGAATGGGAATTGAGGACTTGTAGAAGGGCTGTTGAAACACGAGTCCTCTTGTCTTTTTAGCTTATTCACTGCTTGGATTTGCCCCTCTGTGCAAGTCTTTAACTTGGCTGATGTTCTTTAACAGTCACTGCAAAATTGGAGAATTGAGTTTAGAGGCTCTGATAGAGGGCATCTCTCAACCTTCCTACCTGAAAGTAAACTGAGACATGACATCATTTGTGGGTGAATACTTTCATGTGGTTTTTCACAAGGGAAAAATTCTCTCTTTTAATATAAAGAACAGATGTATCAGCTTAAAATATTTGGGGGCTATAAATTGATCTGCAAATTGAATCACTTACCTTAAATAGTTTATAAGTTTCCTTACTGCTTCAAGTATATATGAGAGGTGTGATACTACATGCATATGAGAATTTGCCAAAGTCCCTGTAACTGTAATGCCTCCTGATACAACTATTAGGAATCCATGGGCTGCAATATTACTTTTGTGATGATATGGTAGTCACCTCTTAAAACAGTTGGGGGTTTTCCATGAGTATTGTTTAGGAGCATGTTCAAGGCAATTTTGCTTTAAAATATGACTTATAAATTACCTGATACTCTGCCCAATTTTTTGTATTTAAAAATAGCAAGACATAGTGAAGGTGGAAATTCTGATATTGGTTAAGATAAGTTTTGATTTTTTTACTGATAAGAATATTGAGACACATTTAACTTTTTAACTTAATGTGCATTAATTTCAGGGTAAACAGTAATGTCAGAGTGAAATGCATTTCCATTTTGCCAACTTGATTTTTGCAAGTGGTGGTTGTAACAGGTACATTTCCACGTAATAGAGATTGTGCAGCTTTTTAAAACCTTGGCATTTTAGGAAGATGGTGAGAGAACAAGCAATAAATATTTTTATTCTTTCTGGTTGGGCAAATGAAAAGAATATTGGTATTTCTGAATAACAACAAAAGTAAAGCAAATGATTGAGAGTAAAGTATGAAGTTCCACCATGTGAAATAAATAACACTTCTCTGATAAATGTTCACTGTGTTTATGAAAACGAACAGTTCCTGCAGTTTTGTCTTTTAACTAATTTGCCTTATTAGACATCATATTCTCAAGAGGTACCTTTTGCAATAAACAACACACTCTTGACTGTGGCTTTTAATACATCACCTTCTTGGGATTGTATCACAATCAGTAGTAGGAACATGTAGACATCTTCAATCTAATGAGATTTCACAAGATCACTGCTTTGAAGTCAGAGTGACCGTATGCCTAATTATCAAAGAATTTTAACTAGGCTTTGGTTCTAAATCCTTCCTTCTACTCTTGTCATCAGAATAAACACATTATTCTGAAACATCAAATCAAGACAAGTGTATATACTCATATTGACTTTGACAATCTATTTGATGACATTTCTTAATATCACTCCCCCCGTCACACACATACACACTGAACATATATTTGAATACATAAATCACATTTAAAAATCTGGCATTGTCTGCTTTGATAAACCATTTATTATTTTAACAGATTAAACTTTTATTTAAAATTTCTAAAAGCACGTTGTTTAATTAAAGACTTCTGCCATTCACTTACAGACATACATGTTTTTGAAGAGTCAGAGTTTCGACTTTGAAATTTAATGCTTAGAGAATTCAAAGAAATTTGTGGAAATGAATACACACGTGAATTCCGTAGTAGTTGGACATCCACTTGGGGCATTATAAGCAATTATCTTTGGGAGCAAAGTATAAATCAAACAGACTTTATTCATTTGATGCTTATTTCTCCTTGATTCAGATTTAGACCTCTGTGTATGTTTTCGGTGTAGTATATTTATAATAATATATTTAATTGATCTTAGCTTGATTATCAAGAAATAACTTCAGGTGACTAAAGACATCTGTGTGATTAATGTATGTTCTGATGTCCCTTGTAGATGCATTAGCTAAAATTCATTTTCAGCTATGAGTTTTCCAATTTTATTTTCTTAGTATGTCTCATGATCTATTTATGTAAGCTGAAATTCTTAATTTTTAAAAGTGATTACAAGAGATTATTAAGTGATTGCTGTGGCTTAATATTTAAAATATAAGTTAAAGTAGGGAGACATGAGTTTCCTCTAAGGATCCAACTTCACTCAAATGTCCACCTAATTATTGTGCTCAGGAACTGTTAGGTTCTGTCTTAATGCTTACCCTACTAGAATTGTACCCCCTTCAAAATAGACCTAAAGCAAAATGCAAAATATCAGTTGTTAATAGTTGTTTCATACTAATGATTAATCCTCCCAACATAACCTGAGAGATGTAGGGATGTAGGGATGTAGGGAAACTAGTGACCTTTCCACAGACATGAACATGTTTGTGATCATATTTTCTGCTTTGTGAGAAATGAAACATATTAAGTATTCAGACTTCTTTTGTATTTCTTTTTAGAAGTACTTCCTGTTAAGATGGATGGGAACTGTCCAAGATATATCATATCAGGGTTTTAATACAATGTGGAATTAATTGAGACTCTGTTTGATACATTAAACTACATTGAATTGTCACTTAAATCTTATTTAAGCTCTTGTAGAACATTATAGGAGGAGTGTGATTAAACTGTTGGTTGGCACTTGGGTGAACATAATGCATGTGCTGAGTAGCCACTGTAAACAGAAAGAAGAATTTAAACCATAGCCTGCGCATTCAAAATCATCCAAATTACACCTCAGAGATAGTAGTAAATGTCAACTTAGTCTCTTACCTAATATTAATTGCCTCGATATTATAAGCATAGTATCTCTTTTTGTGTTGAGTGGATTTTGACATATGGGGAGGATTATCTTCTCGTAGATCAGAAGCATAATAACTGACTTAATTTCCTCTGGATATTTTTATTATATAATTAGTTTCAGATGGAGAGGATGATATTTATATGACTGTCAAGACCCTATGCAATACTACCATTAGCCTAACGAAAAAAAAATGGGAAAAAATACTTGGAAACATATATGAAAGTGTAGCCTTTTCAGTTTATTTAGGAGGTAGTTAAAAATGGTGAATTGAGTTATACATGGATAAAATAACTAAAATTTATTGAATACTTACTGTGTACTTGTACTGTGGATAAGTAAACATCTGACAGGTCTTACCATGTTTTATCCACATAACAGTAAGTAGTAGTATAATCCACATTGTATAAATGAGGACTCACTTGCTCCAAATCACACAGCTAATGTGTATTAGGGCCAGGGATCACATCAGTTCTTTCTGTCTCTGAAGCCAGCGCTCTAATAATTCTCAGTCTGACATTTTCACTGACTAATAAAATAAAAAAAAATTGAGTGCCAACCTCCATGTGAACATTTTCTTGTGTACAGTAAGAATAATTTAAGAAATCTACCTATAACACCATCATTTGATAAAAGAGTGAACATTTTATCACCAACTAAGGTGGCAGAACTGAATCTCAAAATATAGTTCTTAAAGTAAATTTAGATTCCTGTGTATTTTTCTACATTGCACTTATTTTTCTAATTTAATTGAGACTGATGAAAATTTCACCACAGTCTGGTAATTTATTTCACCACATTCTGTAGACTGTGCTTGGGAACCCTTCTTAGTCTGAATCACTATAATACACTGCCTACCCCATAGACCCTGTGCACCCACACAGCACAGGTCAGCATGGTCATCATATCCGTGACTTAATGAGACATAGCACTTACAGCTATTCCATTCTCTTTCTAGTTGCAAGTCTGGGCGATAAAATTTGGATCTAGGAAAGATGCTAGCAATTGTTCTAGCCTCAGTTCACTGCATCAGTGTTTGTTGAAAGGATTAGAGGATTGGAGATGACCTGTTCCTTCGTGGTAGTTAACCACAAATCAGTGTCACTAAGATGGTGCCAGTCTGTGTCCTTGGACAAGGAAATAGTGCTGAGCATGTCTTAAGAACTTATTCCTCTGTCCTTCCCCCTAACCAGTGGTCTCAACCGTTAGGGATCAGTTTGCTCCTTTTTTACTTCTTTGTTTGCCTTGGTGGGGACAAAGCACTGTTGCTTTAGGTCAGAAAGAAAATATCACAGCTAAACTTCTAACTGCTTTTGTAAAACTGACTGATGCTATTAAATCCCAAGTTGCTTTGGATAGTGAACACTGTGGTCATTGAGGAGGAAAAGAATGCTGACGGGGTGTGTGAAATGTAGTAAAATTGACCTAAGGCATTGTTTAGTGTCACTGCTAACAAGCCAGTTTGTAAATTGGATTTACCTAAAGAGGTTTTTAGTTTTATTCGCTTGTGTTTGTTTTAATATAGGTTGTCAGGTCCCACTGATACAAATTCCTGTTTGGCTGGGATGGGTCCACAGAATCTATCTTTATAAACATTTTTCTAGATGATTCTGATGTATAGCGAGGTTTCAAGCCAACTGATCTACTTCTAGTACATCATTTCTCAGAATTACTATTATTTATTTAACAAAATATAGAGGTTGCTATGTTCTGGACACTGTTTTAAGTGCTTTACAGATATTAATTCATTTAATCATAAAAACCCCCCAAAGTAGGTTTTATTAGTACCTTCATTTTATAGACGAAGAAATTGAGACACGAAGGTTAAGTGATTTGTCCAGAGTCAGCTGATAAGTGGCAGGGCAAGGACTGTGCTATTTTGATGAAATGATTAAAATGATCTTCTTTAAGTCACAAATCTTGAAGTAGCAGAGTTGAAAATGGAACCCAGATTTCTATGTCTTGTTTTCTATTTAAGTTTTACCTTTAAAAGTAAAGATAAAAAATCTGCCCAGCAAACTCAAGTTTCTAGAGTTGGAAGCAAAATGTTTGCTTTTTAGAAGTCATAGTACCAGATTCAGAAAGCAAGCTACTATGAATGGGACAGTAAACATGGGAAAATCAGAGTAGTTTTCTTCAAGTAGATTCATTGTTGTCTCTACTTAGATGCAGACCCTCCCACCCCCAAAAAAGAAAACAAAAGACATAACAAGAAATTAACACATAATGATGGAGACAGGAAGAAAAAAAAATTTTAATCCATAACTAAATAAGATTTATATATGTAGTCTACCATCCCTAACTAAGTTCTACATCTCTAACTAATCTAATAAGAAATAACTCATTTTCCTGCAATGCTGCTGCTAACTATTTACATTACATTAGGAAATATTCATGTTTATGAAAAGATTGGGGAAATCCTACTGAAATTTCTGGACTTTTTTCTCAAGTTTGTTTTTCTGTAAGCTTTTTATGTAATGGAATATTTATACTAATTTGTAATCACTGGTAATCTGTAAGAACTGATGTATTAATTTTTGGTGAGGTGCATTTTCTCCTTACTTTTGGTCTTACTTCTTGGTTGATTTTCAGCAACTTTCTGTTACTTGATATTTCTGTTTAGTGCACTAAGACAGTGTTTTAGTATGACTTTTACTTAGTCTTTTTAAAAAATAAATATTATTTTAGACTGACTGATACTTGGTTAGATTATATAAATTAATTGAATTAGATACCCCCACTAATGAGTCACTCCACCCGTTTGGGTTTTTAAAGAAATAAAAATCCGTGCTTAAAAACAGTGATGTTTTCAGATTTGGTAAATGAAGTGAGGGTGTATGGGATTACTGACTAGCCTAGTTTCAAAACTCAGTACAGTTTTCTCTTCTTCTCATAGCAAATTCCACTTCTTTTTCTGAATCCTCAAGTTTCATATTTCTTTGATTCTCTTGATAGTTCAATCTCAAATGGGACTGTATATCACTTGTCCTGAAAAATATTAGAAACCAGCCTGTCCCTGATAATGGTTCAGATTTTACCCATATCCTATGGATTTCCAGTGTACCTTTGTATTTTCTTTTTAAGTAAATACTGTGTTTATCATTTGTAAATACCCTTTCTTCTGTATATTTTCCTCACCTCTCCCTCCCTTCCTTTCTTCCTTCTTCATGGTGCTCTCTAGATTGTCTGTCTTCTATGGCTTAATAAACCCTCATGTAGCAGGACTGGAGTTCCTATTAGTGCTTTTGATTCTGTAAAAGAACAAAAGTAAATAAAAAAGAGCTTCTGTTCACGTCATCATTTAGTCTGTAAGTAGGTAAGAGACTGAAGCTCTAGCTCTTGCATCTGGGTCATTTAGCAGGAGGCTGGGGATGCTAAATTCGCATCTCATTACCTTTGTCTACTTTTAGAATTGTGTACTTGGGCCCTGTGGTCAGTTGGCAGTTGGCAGGCCTATGGCTCCAAGGGAATGCTGTGTTATTTGAGGGGATGCCAATTTCAGTTGCCACATAGTTCTCACATTCCTCGGTCGAGATTTTTCCTTTTAAAACATCCAATATATGTTTCGTTATTAACTCTTAAGTTATTTACTTCATGTCAAAAATTCATTGTGATCTTAATTGATAGATTGTGATGAACAATTTTAATATTTTATATTTTGTGGCTCTTACTCCTTGACTTTGTATTTCTTCTATTTGGTAAACCTAGAGCAGACATGTTGTCAGAGATTTTTTTAAAGAGTTTTATTGTTGTGCACTAAGTTGAGATGAATCGTAGGTAATTGGATGGTGCAGCTGAATTAACACATTGAATTGCTAGTTATAAGACATTTCATTTGCTGTTGCAGACAACAATAGGCCCATTTTGCTTCTGCAATGCACAAATTCTTATTATCTATATAGAATTCTAATTCAAGTGGGATAATATGTATGCATCATTTCCATTTCTTTTGTAAGAAAAAATAACCTCCACTAATGTAAGATATTTGAAACTATCTCATTAAGTAATTTTAAACTTCAATAAATCTTTTTTTTGAGAATGTTAATCAGTTGTCCCATTCCCTACAAAAAGGACAGATTATAAAGCAATTCAGAATCATGAAATCAGTGGTATTACTTTTACTCTTTGTACCTTAAGATCTGCGCAGATGTGCAGTTTGTATTTATTTCAACAGAGAATCTTGTTTGAATCATTCTGAACAGCATGATTGCCGTCATGACTATGGTGATATGCAACAGGGTAATAATTTTGTTCTTGGGTTTTCTTCATTTTAGGAATTGCTTTTAAACAGGCGAGTATCCATTATAAGAGGAAGGATCGAGATATATCTTTATCGAAACTTCCTCCTGAAACCTCGTGACTTTAAGCATTAAATTAAGGGGTTAAAAAGATATCAAACTGTTAAAAATTGGATGGAGTGAAGCAAGGCAGAGGAAACTAAGATGTGGTGTGGTGGCCTGAAGTTGAGGAGGGAGCCACTCTGCCCTCAACAAGCCCCCAAAGGCTTGAGGCTCCATATTGCCAAGAAACATACAGGGTGGACGTGAGGCACTGGGCTGGAACAAAATAATCAACATAGATGGAATAGGCAGCCTTCTATTCACCAATTCTACTTCCTATGCAAACATCCTTACAGCAAGTTTTTCTCACTACCCCTTTCACCATCCCCCCTTAACACATACTAATGGAATTACATGCACTGCTGAGGGACAATAAGGGCAACTAGGGATACATCTTAAACCGTAGAATAAAGTCCCTTTTATTTTGGCACTTAGGGTCTTTAGGCCTAATGATCAGCAACTTGCATACTCTAAAGCAAAGTCTTCTAAACAACAAGACTCACTCATGTACAGAGGGCTCAGCATTCTTAAAAATAAAACAGCAACTAAGGATCACCACACATTTAAGAAATAATATAAGAAAAAAATACTTAGAAGTGTCTGCAACGTGCAAAAGAGAGACCAAGATAAATGAAAACCAGTAACAATAAAATCATCTTGTAGGGAACAGATAATTAAAAGATCATAAAAGGGGCAAAAACCATTAGAATCCTTGAAGAGATTCAAGAAAATATTGCATTCCTAAAACAAGGGAATGATATGGAAAAGACACAATAAGTGAACAAGAAAAACTGTTGGAAATTAAAATCAAGATTTTCAAATCAATAGTGCAAGGGGAAATTTGTAATTTCAGATAGAGAAAATATCTCCACAGTGCAAACAAAAAGAAAAAAAAAAAAAAGGAAAATATGAGCCACAGTGAATATCCCTAAAGTGTGAGTTCCTACTAACTGGAGTTCTGTAAGAAAATAAAAAACATAGTTGGAACAAATATTAAAGATTTAATAGAATAATTCTCAAATTTCTGAAGGGAAGTGATTTACGACTCAAAATTCCATATTCACTCAGAATATCAATCAAGTGCAAGGGTAGAATAAAGACTTTTTCAGACATACAGGACTAAAGATATTTTCCTCAAATGTAACCTTTCTTACAAAATTACTTGAGGTCGAAGCCCAGCAAAGTATAATTAAGAGAAAGACATGGTGTGATAGCTATGAAGTAATCTTAGAAGGCAAACAATTATTATGGCTCCAATCTGCTGTAGGATTAGTATAAAAAATGGAGGGTTTTGGCTAGTGGGAAGCTCTGGGACAAAAGGGGGGACATTATAGAACATTTAATGTTCAAGAAATATTTGAAAAGGCAAAGAAAAATAGTGCAATGGAAAAACTAAAGGTAGAAACTCCAGGAAAAAACAAAAGGATATACAAGAAAGAAAAGTAATCCTAGAACCTTAGTTGGCCCTGAAATGAACAATCCTTTTATATTAATTAAATATAAATGCTATTTACTGATTTTCAACTTTTAGTATCAATCTTTAGATAAAATGTGGAAGATAATCATGACTATAGAACAGAATGCAAATATTATCAACAACGGCAATGTCACAGTAAACATCCAGGAAAAAACAAAAGAATATACAAGAAAGGAAAGTAATCCTAGAACCTTAGTTGGCCCTGAAATGAACAATCCTTTTATGTTAATTAAATATAAATGCTATTTACTGATTTTCAACTTTTAGTATCAATCTTTAGATAAAATGTGGAAGATAATCATGACTATAGAACAGAATGCAAATATTATCAACAATGGCAATGTCACAGTAAACATGCAGGTGGCAGAGGGTGGGAGTTAGGTATGGGGATTGGAGAAAGCAGCAGGAAAGGGTAGGGGCTGGAAGATGAGCATATTACAAAATGGGGTCAAGAGATAGTGTCTATAGTTGATACAAGAAATAGCGGTGATAATATATTCCTTAAAGATACAAAGATAACCAAGAGGAGGAATAATGACTATATTAAGAGGAAAACTATGGAGAAGTGGGGAGAATGGCAAATGAGATAATTTAGATAATGTCTGAAATAATTTGGGTCCATTTATTTGGTCTAAGTATGCTCTAATTTGATTTTTTTAAAATATGGTTGCTTTTAGGTGGGTATTTACTCTCCAGATTTCCACAGATTCCACTCACTCCCTGTTGAATCACTGTGGTCCATAAAGACATTCGAATAGAAGCCTTCTATTATAGAGCTAATGAACAAAGTGATTTCCTCTGGGGAGAGGAACTGGTTGGGGATGGATGAGGGACTGTACTATATAAAGAAATAGAAATACTTGCGACGTTTGTCACTAAACACAGCAGCAGCTCTGCCCTACAGTATTATAAACATCGTGGGACTGAGAGGAGAGAATTGGATTATAGTCCCGATAAAGCCATTAATAAACTCTATAGCATGTCCTTTAAATTCTCTGGATCTCAGTTTCCTCGTCTTTAAAATGAGGCAACTGGTATAAGAAGTATCCAATATTACTCTATATTCTCGAGTTTCTTTTATGAAGAAGATAGGCCTATCATTTTCTTTGAAAATGAAATGAACTATAATTTTTCTAGGTATGATGAGTCTTAAGACTGACCCAGGCTTCTGACTTGCTCTAGCTCTTTATTAGAGTAAGGTGTTAATTATGTTTTTAACAATGGTCCTCCTTTTATTTCTTCACCTTTCTAACTGCATTGATCACTCAAATCAGAATCATGCATCTTTAGTTTTATTCGTCTGTAATAGTCACTTCCCAAATAGGGTTGTTTTGATAGAATTTTTTCATTATTCAAGACCTTATTTTCTTATAATTTAAAAATATATGACTTTTTTTTTTTTTGCTTATGTAAAAATGCAGAGCATTACCAAATAATTCTTCAAAAGATCCTATCTCCATTCCACCTCTGTTTTCCTGGACATTTTAATAGAACTCAACAATAATTTTAAACAACATTTTGTAGTGGTTTCCAGACAGAGATGGTAAATTTTATAGTCCTTTGTGTTATTAAATTATGCCAGTTACTGTGATTTCCTGATGTGTCTGCAGATTCACAAAAGAATTGATAGATGAAGGATGGCCATTTCAATATTACACAGATGTGAAGATTTTACCATCTTAGATCGGCAGCTGCTCTTGAAGTTCTTACTGCTTCTATTGTTTGGGCTAACACTTTAATTTTGTAGCTAGTTGGAAATAGTAGCTTTAAAGATGCTAGCTATTGCTAATGAATGTGAGAACACAGATGGGTCCAGCAAGAGATTTCTAACCTGCTGGTTGTTGGAAGAATTCTGTGTGTGTGCGTGCGCACTTTAGCATCTTTTAACTATGAACATCAATTCAGCAAACCAAAAGAAAATTGTAGTAGCTTTCTATAGATAGAAATGACGAGATGGAGAAAGAGAGAAGGAGGAAGAGGAAGTTTGCCAGTTTTCCCCCATAGCTTGGGACGTAACACAAAAAGGTACTGTGGAAAATTGAGAACAAAAATTACTTTTAATTGATATGTTAAAATCTAGTATTTTATGATATGGAAGGATAGGGGATTCTGAAATGAGAAAAAACAGATTAACAGTGAGGCATTCTTTAAAGCTGTGAATATCTGATTTTCTGTTGACAGATTACAGTCTCTCTTGGGTCACCTCCTTTTACCGTTTTCTGAATGATCTGGGTTTTCGACAGTGGCTTGGGGGCAGTGAGAGCTGCTCTGTCTGTTATCTCACCTGTTTTGATGAATGAAGGGTCCATTAAATTTCCTTTTAAAGGTGAAATTCTTGGCAATTAATTAGAACCTTTAGCATATGAACTACCCCTTGATTCTAAGATAAGAAAATGCAGACACTGAAGTTTGGAGAAGGCAATGGAGCATGCTTGTGTTACAGACACAAGTTAATACTGAGGTACCTTCATAAATGCAGTTCAAAAATTCTGACACATCCAATTACTAGCAGAAGGACAAAGCACAGTTACATAGCCTCTACGGAATTTAGTTACCTCGTCTTTAAAATGGGGGTAATAGTAATAATAGCTAACACTAATTAACCCTGGTCTCTAATTGGGCTTGAGGGTCTCTTTTAAGCCCTTTATATAATATTAGCTCATTTAATTCTCACAATACTAAGAGCTAGATATTTATTTTCATGCTCCTAATAATTGTAACTACTTTAAAGAGTTGTCGTGAGGGTTGAGGTGACAATGCACGTAATGTACTGATTATTGTGCTTGGCCTTTAGCAAGGGTTCAACAAATGCTAGCTATTATTAGTGTATCTCCTCTTCCAGGGTCCTCTTCCTGCATTTAGTGTGACAGGTGCCTACTAAATCTGGCCAGCTTAACCGATTTCTGAAATAAAGTTCTCAGACATGGAGGAATTATTGTAAAGAGTAACTACAAAATAGGATCCCCGGAGACAATAAATAAATAGGAGTCAAAGACAGGATTAGAGCCAAGCAAAATAGAAGCACAGTAAAACTGTATTAGTGAAATATTTAGAAATCTTATTTAGGAGAGAAGAGAAGGTAGATGTGTGAAGGCAAAGGTATAACATATCATGATAAATATGATGTCGTAACACTGTACAAATTGTAAACAATTCTTAACATTGAAAATCCACTTCGCAGAAAATGCATCTATCATAGAAAAAGGATGGTAAGCTTCTTCTATTCCCTTTTACTTTATCTGGAAAATTCCAACGTCACTGCTGATTTTTGTTAGGTGTTCTTGGTTAAGCTGAGCAGTCATCCTCCATTTTCCTCCTAGTTTTTTTGATCAGCTTTGACTGTGTTATTTTTTTCTTGTGGATGATCCTTAGAGAAATTGAAGGATGAGTGCCTTTTTGGTGTGTAAATACAAAAAATAGTAAAAATTTTAAAACATATTGCCATCACAGCCTTAGTCTCTGAATGAGAAAGATGAAACATCATTATTTTTTGTCCTTTAGAGACGCAGACTTCATTTTCAGTATGTGATATCTAGTTGTTTTCAATGATTTTTATAACTGCTTAATTGGAGATTTTCCATTTTTTTATTTAGAACACATAATTTGAAATAACAAATTGTAATTGATTTCTCATTTAGAAATATTTGAATTCCAATTCTCTTTTCTAATCATATGAGGAAAATATGTTGTTTTGAACACTGATAGTTTGTCAGTTCCTTCACAATAATTTGTAAAAATGATAATTACACATAAATTAATAAACTGCTGGTGGGAATCTAATGATGCATCATGCTGTTTTTGATTTATTTCTGAGTCATTTGCAGACTGTTGAAATGTACCAGGACTAATTGTTTAATGTAACCTGCAAGTTCCTCAACTCCAAAAACATGTTCAGTAAAAGAGAATATTAAAAAAAATGATAAAGGACTAATTTCTGTTATGTTTTGTGAGAGTTTATTATATAAGAAGTGGTTTTATAGGTTATTAAATAGTGTATGGGTTTTATATGTTTAAAAATCCTTTTCATATTACAAATAATGAAATTATTTAAATAACCTTTTACTACTTTTCCCAGTGCGATTCAATTTTCTAGTGCTGCCTAAAAATAATGTTGGGTCCTCACTTGCATTTTCTTAGTTCTGTTGCCTCCCATCCTGAAGTTGTGTGTACCACCTGAAAATATTTTAAAAGTGATTCAAAAGAAAACTTTAGTATAAGCTTCAACAACCTTGTAAAGAATTTCTACATGAGAAATATTTAAAATCAAGTAATAACTCCTGTCATGTCTGGGAACCTTGCATGAGGTTAACCATTTTCAGCCAAGGTTACATTAAGTCAGAGGTAGACAATTGATTGATTTTCTTGTATTGTTGCATCTATCTGCCAAAATGTTACAGCACCTGTAATTATTTTATAGTGTAAAATAGTCCACTGATAATTAACCTTTAAGTTTACTTTGTTAACAGTTTTCCTTTTATTTAGCAAGTACTTTGAAAGTTAGTAACTCACAAAAAATATTCTCCATCATGATGAATGTAAAACCAAGATATAGAAAGTTTAGCACTATGATTGATTTTGCAATGTAGTTTTGACTAACACTAAATCAAACATACATACTGTTTCCTGTCATAAGGCAGGGCTAATGCCCACTGCGTGTGTGTGTGTGTGTGTTTCCCAAAGGGCTTCTACTGAAAGTTGAGTTTTCATTTTTATGGGTTCCCTGGGTGTTTTTAAGTGTGAACCACCACAATCTTGTGCTTGGGTACCACTTAAGCTAAATATAAGTTACCGATCTTATTTTATGATAATTCAGATTTATACTTGACTTTTAGTTGCTTTATTCACTATAGAGTTTGTTTTGACCTTTTGTTTATCCAAATTAAGTTTTGGTCCAGCTTTTTTAAACTTCTCTATCTAAAACCTTAGTTGCAGTATAACTTTCTTGTCAGATTTAACTCAGTAGTTTTTAGTTTTTAGTTAACCTTAAAACCTTTCATATACCCTTTCATGCCTCCACACCCTAAAACTCCCACATTTAGTCATTTTTAATTGATGTTATTTTCTGTCTACTTTTAAAAATCATACATGTATTAGTACTTGCCATGGAAAAATATTATGTGATTTTAATCAAGTTGTGTTATATGCATCTGTATTTTATTATCATTCTCTAAATACTCATGCACTTTTAATTAGCCAAAGGGCTATATCTCACAATAACATGATATGTAAAATTGTGGGCCAATAAAATGTTGCCACATTTTAATAGAGAAGTGCACTTCATCGGTGCCTTAAATGATTCCTGCTTGAACAGTCAGTATACATAATCAATTAATAAATCTGGCCAGTGGTTTTGGGATCCGCTTAGTTTAAGGCACTATGTAAATGCAAGATCAGGTGCTTCCAAAATTTCAGTGAGAGGCACATACTTACAGATGGTTTTCATCAATGGGTTCATGTTCACTGCATGCAATTACTGGATGCGTTTGCAATTCTAAAACCCTGGGGGTCCACTAGGCAAAAGCCTTTTTTCTGTGTGTCTGTATTTCTGCTTGCTTTCTGTAAAGTCTCTGCCTTACTGAAGTCTCATACTATTAGAAAGATGATTTTCTCATTCCTGTTTCTGAGGATTATTTCTTCACTCAGAGATGAACAACATCTGCAAAATAGAGCTACCATATTTTCATAAAGCCAAGCTGTTCTATCAAGAAAGGGCCTCTTATGCCATAAACAAGTATAAATATCATCTTTCTATATGAACAACATTACAAATTTATAAATCATAAGCAAACACGTTACTACATATTATCTTGTAGAATTTTTACTTTTTCTTCTCTGTGTTTTTCAGCAAATGTGTTCATATTTGTTATTCAAGGCTGTACTTTATAGGAAAATATGTGCCTCATTTGTTCATTTACCACTGTGTGGGGGCTTCAAGGACAGGCAGTTTCTCTAGAATTCTGTCTGATGATATGCTTCACTGATTGCCATCAAGCAAGTCATTTAGAGGACTTAAGAATTCTGATGTCACACACCATGTATTAGTCTCAGGGATAAAATTCACACTGCACCCCAATTTCAAACTTTTCCACGTGTTACTTTCTCAATCCAAGTTCACATCTTCTATTTATTAGAAATTTCATGAACTCCTACCTTTTTGCTGACACCTTTATATAGATCTCCCTCTGTAAGACCACATGAGCTTATTGGAATGACCGACACCAACACCAATGACAACAAAAAGGAAGGAAAGAAAAGAAGCGTTAGTCCCCAGACTGATGCTGTGTCGTGGTTGGCCTGTTTCTCCTCCCTTCAAGTGTCTGCAATCCTGTGGCATGTTGTGCCTTGGACTGCTTCACTGACCTTGGCTTTTAGTGCTGTTAAAGCTGAATAGGGCAGAACTTTCCTCTTCTCTTCTAGTAAGTCTCAGGAGTGAGATCTGGTCATTGGCATTTATTCTTTGACCTTTAGCTGTGTTTCCCCTTGAAATGGAACTAATCAAGGAGTTGTCCCACTTATTAATGCTCATGGAACATTCAGTGTAAGTATGTATATTTTTGCCTGTCCTTATAGTTTAGTGAATCCTTTCTTCTAACTTCCTAAATTATAGATGTATATCTACATCTATCTGTCTTGAGTAGATGATGAAATCCAGGAAGGCAGTCCAACGTGGTTCTTTTTGTGCTGTACCTAGCAAAATGCCTTACACAATTAAGTCCTTAATACATGCCTTTAATTAGATTGCACATGTACAGATAGGTCCCCTAGGACTTCCAAAACAGTAGACGCTACTTTGGAAAATGATGCAGGCCAAAAAGGATTTAGGTCAGTCAAATTTTTATCTGGCTTTCCCAGTAGGTTAGTTGAAAATGTTTTTCCAGTGTGCTCTATTAGTGTCTTCCTTGTGATTCTTTTTCTCTCAAATTCCATAGTCAGCTAAAGATTGTGCACTTTATATACTTCTTGTCAAACTCATTGTGTATTTGAAGTAGCAATGTCTTTATGATTTTCGCTAGAGTGGCCCGAGAGTTCTGCCACTTCTGTCATTTATAAAAATTTGTCTGGAACTCCTTTCCTTTGCAGGGGATGTAAGTCACAGAGTTTAAGATTGAAAGGTATCTTGAGGAGTGATCCTGTCACTCCATCTGCCCTCAGTCAAGGTTGTACTAGTCTAAACCCAAAACTGACATGTTTCTCTAAATTAAAGCTACCCCACATCATGTAATCCATTACATACTGCACTCCACAGTGCCAATAGGGGGCTCTCTCTAAATATAATTCTAAGCCTGTAACTCCTGGGTGTCAAAACTTTTAAAATCTCCACAGGTTAAATTTCAAATTATTTAGCATATCATTCAAGACCCTTCATAGAAATTTACCCCAAATGACTTTTGCAGCCTCATATCTCATCTTTTACTCTCTTCTTATCTATTTTCAGGATTCACTGAATTACATCTCTGTTACCTGGGCATGTCATAGATGTCCATGACTCTGATTCTTTGCTCACATTGCTTTTCAGCCTTGAATTACCTATCTCCTCATTTCAAGGATCAGCTCAAATGATATCTCTTTTTAAAGAATTTTCTCAAATCTCCAAGGCAGAATAATTCTGTGCGTTTTTCTGTCCCCATAGCACTTTGTTCTTATTGCTGTTGCTAACTTACACCATTATCATACTTGTGTCCTCATCTGTCTCCCATTTTAAATTATAAGCTTTTTCATAATGAAAGCATCACATTCTTCATTGTTCCCTTGAAGCCTACCAGAGTCCATAATATGGCTAGTCCTTCAATAAATGTCTTGCAAAACTGTTAAATGTTGATTCAGTAGGATAAATGGCTATGAATGTAATGATGCTCTTTTGGATGAATCTTTGTGACACTCCTGGTATCTTTTTCTGGAATATGATAGGGATATAAAAATATTAACATAATCTGTTCCAAAGATAATCATCACAAATTTATCAAAATAGTGGGTTCAAGAGAGTGCTTAAAAACCAGATAATTCTAGTAAGTAGCCAGTACTTGGGGTCCCTTTCAACATTTCTGGAGAAAGGACATTCAATTTCTTCTTGAACGCTTCCTTTGGCCCTTTCATAGGGCAGCCCATTCTGCTTCGGCATTACTCCCAGTAAGGGAGCTTTTCCTTGTGCTGAGCTTGTATTTGATTCCTTGTAACTTCTCTTGTTGGTCTTATTGGTCTCAGTTCTACTTTTAGGGAGTGCAGAAAACAATTTTAAGTTGCTTTCTACAATGTCAGTTCTTCAAATAGGAACAGCATTCATGTTTCTGCTATGTAATATATTTTAAAGGCTGAATGGCCTCAAAACACACTTGGTGTGTGTGTATGTATAGATACACATACATTTTATATATATATATATATATGACATCTGTGTTAGTACACATATCAGCAACTAGCCAGAAAACAATTGGAAATAGTTTTAATTGGAAATAAGATAACTTGCATGATAGAAGTAGAGACAGAGACAGAAAAATAGAGAGATTTCCATACAAACAATTCACATTCTGGTCAGTATATGTTCATATATGTAATTTCAGATGTGTAAATAAATAAAGGATGTCCGATTATTGCATTATAATTCCGGATTTTAGACTCCAGGATGATCACATTTTTCTGGTTATCTTATTACTATGCAAGAAATTATCCTGAAATTTAGTGGCCTAAAACAGCAATTTATTATAATCTTCCATAGTTCTGTGTGTTGACTGGGCTCAGCTGGGAGATCCATCCTCACTTGGGGTCTCTCATATAGTTGCCATCAGGTGGTGGCTGGGGCTGGAGTCATTTAAAGCCTGGAGGAACTGGATGTTCGGTATGGTTTCTTCACTCACATGTCTGATGCCTAAATGCTCCTCAACATGACCTCTCTCTCCAACAGAGTAGCCTGCACTTTTTTCCATGGCCGCTGAGGGCTGCAAGAGGCAGAAAACAGAAGATGCTAGGGCAGTTAAGGGCTACTCCTGGAACTGGTACAGTATTGCTTCTACCATATCCTCTTGATCAAAGGAGTTCTGGATCTGCTCAGATTACAGGAAATAAAGAAATAGCTTCATTTCATGATGGGTGAATGTCAAGGTCACATTGCAGAAGAGCATGCTGGATGGGAGATGTCGTGGCCATCTTTGGAAAATACAACTGGCCGCACTGTATATTTGGATGGTGTAGTGGAGTAAAAGGATGCACGATGCACTTTCAATTTTAACTTATTCTTAGAAGTGCTAAATAAATATGTGATACCTTCAAACAATGACATAAAACATGGAGAAAGCACAACTATTGACCATAAAACAATATAAAACTAACTCATATCCTCTATCCAAAGTTCATCACATATTCATACCACATTTCTAATTGGATCTCATGATTTGAAAGGCTCCGGTTCTAAATTTAGGTTTAAAGATGTTCAAAAGAGTCCATTTTTTTTTGAATAACTAGTATCTAAACAATCTTTAGTTTCTGGAAATTCATTTTCAATGCATAGTATAATCTCTCCTGCTCCTGTTAAAGCTATTTCATTACTTGGAATCTAATTTTAAAAATAATCCTTCATACAATGAAATATAATTAAACTACTAAATATTTCCTTTTATGAAATATAAATTTCTCTATTTGAGTCATTTTTAACATATCCTAATTTCCTAGATGTTAATTCTTTCCATTTCTCTCTGAACTCCTTCAAAATTTTTCTTCATTTTAAGTATGATTTGGCATTGAAGCCTAATATTTGGTAAAATATATATGCTGGTCAAATAATCATTAAACCCATGAGAGAGAAACATTTTTTTATTTTCACCTGCAAATTCTTAGATAGTATGCTTCACTGAGAAATTGAATTCAGTGTATACTCAGAGTGGCCTAAAGAAATTAGAACTTTATTTTTCTCTCACAAAATACAAAGTCTTGATGTTGGTGGTCCAAGCCTGATAAGCTAGCTCTATAATGTCGCCAGGGATCTTGGATCATTGTAGTTATTCTAAGTTTCATGCACTCAAAATAGTTGCCAGAGTTCCAATTGTTATATCTACGTTTCAGGCAGGCAAAGGCCAAAGAGTTTACAAGTGTACACAGTAACCAAGGGAGGACTGATTAGATACTGGGGAGGCAACTAGCAGGTCCAGCCACATCACGTCAAAAAAAATCATGTTTTATCAACTTTTTGACGATTTCGTCTTATTGCTTAATTATGCTTCAATTTTTTCTATACTATGCTCCAGCCCTTTGTCTGCTGAAGTTCTGCTGATTTATAGCTGTGTGTTTGGTTCTTATAAATGCCCTTTGTTGCTTTTGTTCCCTCTGAGTTTTTATACTAGTATTCCGTCTTTCTTTTTGGATTATAACATGATATATATATTTTGCAGAAGATTTGCAAAATTTAAAAAAGTATAAAAAAGAAAATTAATATCATATTTTTGCATCATTCAGAAATAACAATGAACATTTTGCTGTATAGTCCTCCACTCTTTCTGAATTTCATACATATATGTATAATGTAAATATGTGTGTACATATTTATAATTATTTACACAATTGCTGCCTTATTCATCATGTTATTTTAGAAAGTATTTATGTTGTTTTAAAAATATATATTGAAGATTTCTGTGTATAAATAAATACTATTTGAGACATGAGTTGTGTAACTGTGTGGCATTCTATCTGCACAAACCACAGTTTATTTAGTTGATCTCTAATTGTTAGACACTCTAGTTGCTTTTAAGGATTTACAATTATAAATATTATAAATGACACTAATGAAGTTCTATGAACATGAATCTTTGCCTGTATCTCTAATTAGTTCTTAGAATAACTTCATGGAAGTGGAGTGGGTTAAAAGATAGGGAGATGTAAAGGAAAAGGTAAAATTTCTACCACTAGTTTCTAGAGACTAGAAAATAATGATGTGAAGGATATAAAATATGCCATACTTTATAGTGTGTGTTTGCTGAGAGGGGGGTGGAGTGAGTTAAGCAAAGCTGTTTCAGCTTGCATCTCAGAGGATGGAGGAACCAACATTTTCTCTTATCTCTTCAGGTAGATGGGGGCAGGTGATGAAGGAGAAGGTATTCAATGCTCTTTACATAGAGAGGCTGGTGAATGTTTGGAAAGGTCACTTTGCCAGTTCCTTCAACATTCAATGACAAAAAGATAAAATAAAGGGAACAAAGAATAGACTGAGAACTCACTTGAGTTAGGAAACAGGTCTTGACTTCTCACCAACTGGATGAAGAGAGAAGAGGGATGGATGAAACAGTGTTCAGTTAGGGAATGCCCCAATGTAGACACTGTCTACAATGTGGACACACTGTCAAAAATCAAGGGCAAGGGTGTCCAGGAACTTGGCCAAGGCATTACCTACGCATTTAACTATGGAGTATAGACCGGATATGGAATTATGCACTGATGTAAGTTGGCTAATAGACTTCAGGAGAATTACATTTAAATAATGTACAATATTCAGAAGATCCTGATTTGTCATGCTTTTCATGGTTGAAATTATCATATGATTATTATCAACTCATACTTACAGTAGGAAGTGTGCAAGGTAGTGAGTTTAGAGTTCTTAAAGGCCAAATGAAAATGAGAGTGGAGAGAGAAAATACTAGTGATGACTTTAGAAGTTATAGATTAATCAGCTTCCTTTGATATGTAGGAAAATAGAAGAATAAATCAAAACGACAATTGATTTTCATACAGCTCAAAGAGCAGAACAAATAGAGTAAAAACCAACATGACTTTGAGAGAAGTAAATCACTCTGAGTTAATCTAATTTTATTCTTCTGACACAATGACAGAACTTAAATATGAGGAGAAGCAAAAGACTTCATACATCTTCACTTTAGTAAGGTCTAGTTTTTGTCTCACACTACATTCTCATCAGCCGGTAAACAAAACGTAGTCTTGTGTAAAGGGAGGCATAGCTTGTCATTTGCCAGTGAATCAGTGACCTGCCAGGGCAGACCAACTAATACTCCAGAAGTGTTGATTGGGTGCTTATACTAAAATTTGTATTAGTCTCCAGAATTTAAGAATGCAAAATATGAATCTACAGACTAGGAAAGTTCCTAAAACTGGGAATTTGCAAGAATACAAAGTGAATATGGGAAGAAAGAAAAGTGACTGAAGTAGGATGAAGATCAATGAAAACTGTTAATTAAAATGGCACTTAAAAACTGATAATATCTAATGTAATAAAATGTAAATGGTAATATCTAGAGTAAAAAAATGGTGTTTTCTAGGCATTCTGACACATTGTTGTTATAAAATTAGAAATGAGACCTGGTATTGCTGCTTGGATGATTCAGGGGGATCTGTAGTGTTTCCTGCCTTCTGCATCACTTGTTATGTAATAATCCTCTTGTATGTTGTCAGTTACCAGACTCTAACACATTTTTATTCATTTGTAGGTATTTTCCTTCCTTAGGTCCTGTAAAATACTTGACTGCTGCTTTGTAAGAAAATAAGGAATTGTGTTAATTCCTCCCCAAAGAAATAATTATTTTATTAAGCTGCTGTTTCCATGCTTTTCCATATAAACAGTTTTTTATTTCAGTGTCAAATTTTTCGGTAACCTCTTTGAAGATATTTTAAAAGATAATTAAACTCAACATGTGTAATACCCGGAATGCATAGAAGTCAATTCAAGACATGACAATATGAAGAGCTAGAGCCAAGTCAGGGCACAAACAGACAACAAATACTGTGTCACAACTGCCACCAGCTGTAGTGATTGTAAAATGCAATCTGATTGTGGAGTTGTTCAAATATGAAAATTGTGTGCATCTGTGTTAGTAAAAGATAGTTTAACAAGTCTTAACAGCCTCATGCTATTTGATCCAGCAATTCCCCTTCTGGGTATTCTATCCTAAGGAAACTATCATGCTATGGTAGAAGATATATACCAAAGGACCTTTGCAGTCTTTTTTACTTTTTATTTTTTTTTGGTAACAGATATTAATAACAACTTATATATGCAAAAAGTACAAAATAAATGATGGCATGTATGGGATATCAGTCAGTGAAATGATTTAACATTGTAATGATAAAAAATATGATATTGCCACAGAAAGAAATCCACAATAAAATAAAAAGAATCTAATTATAAAATAGTTTATATGGCATAATTCTTTAAATAATAGTCTAGAAATATAGAATAGTTTTCATGAAGTATATTGTTTTAGGAATTGAAAGAGATTTTATTTTTTTATGTTTCTTTTTTCTGAATTTTTAAAAAAAGAACTTGGTAATTTTGATTTAGAAAAGCAAATATATAAGGAAAAACTACTTACATTGATAACTTTTTGATAATCTTTCTCTTTATTTTTCTTCTTTAATTGCTGATGACTTTCATTTCTTTTGTGAATATCATTTCATTATTTAACTTTACATTGCTGAATTTGCTGAATATATTGTCTGTGTTATTTATTTAAAAATCTGAAGCTAGATTCCACATTTATTTTCATTCTTCTGTATTTTATATATTTGATATGCATATATAAATATATAAATTTTAAATAAACATATAATATCTTTAGCTATATACCTATTTAATATACAAAGTGTATATAAATATATAATATATAAAATACAGGAAAAAAATATGTATGTATATCTGCATTTTTGTTATTTTAGTTGTCCAAAACATTGGGCAATGATTCTGATTTATTTTCTAACTTCTTAATTTTTTTCTTGATTTAAAAATACTTCATTGACTTATCTGTTTAACTATTTTTCTGTGATCCCAAAATATTTCAATGAAAGTAAAACAGGTATTTATTTCTACCTTTTTTCTCTGATTTTGATATAGTTTCAAACATACAGAAAATCCGTGATTATTGTACTTAGGAACTCTAAATACTCTCTCTCCAAATTTATTAGTTGTTTACATTTTGCCCTTTTTGCTTTATTATTTCTGCTTACTGTCTCTCTCTCTTTCCATATATATGTGTATATATGTATTTGTGTACATATATACACATATATACGTGTATATGTGTCTATGTGTATATATACACATATTGTATAATTACATAATTATATATACATATACACATGTATATATGTACATATACATATAATTTTTTTCCTTGAATCATTTAAGTTGCAGACATCATGCTTCTTTATTTGCAGTATTTTAGTGTGTATTTCCTAAGAGTAAAGACATTATCCTATATAACCACAGTGCAATTATGAAAATTAAGAAATTCATTATTATCAAAATACTATTATGTAATTCACAGTGCATCTAGGATCACACGTGCATTTGGTTGTCATTGTCTTTTAAATTTCCTTTAATCTAGAACATTTCCTCAGTCTTTAATGACTTTGAATTTGAAGCTCTCAGGCCAGATAATATTCAGACTTTCCTCAGTTTGAGTTTGCCTGATATTTCCTAATGATTGATTCAGGGTATGCATTTTTGGCAGATATACCACAGAAGTGATGTTGTGTCCTTCTCAAGTGCATCATACTTGGCGGCACGTCATGTGTATTTGTCTCATTATTGATGATGTTGTTTTTGATCATTTAGTTAGGATGGTCTCTGCCAAGTTTCTCCATTGAAAGTTACTATTTCCCCATTGTAATTAATAAGTGATGTGTGAGAAGATACTTTAAGACTATGGAAATACCTGATTCATCATCACACTTTCACCCGCAACTGCTGATCCACAGGTGTTTTCTTGACTGAATCAGTTTGCTTAATGGTGATTTTCTAACTCCATCAGTCCATCTGTATTTGTTAGGTGGTATTCTATGCAAAGGAAGAGTTTTCCCTTCTTCCCTATATACTTATTCGTATTTTATTTTCTGTAATGAATTTTAATTCTTTGTGATAATTATTATTTTGGTTTTCCAGTTGTCCCAGATTTGACTGATGAGAGCTTCTTGAATCTGGGGCCTATGTCCTTTTGACATATCTACATCATTTTAATTTAAAACAATTTTTTAAATCAATTAATTGTTTTGCTGAGGAAGATTCGCCCTGAGCTAACATGCATTGCTAATCCTCCTCTTTTTGCTGAGGAAGATTGGCCCTGGGCTAACATCTGTGCCCATCTTCTTCTACTTTATATGGGACACAGCCACAGCATGGCTTGACAAGCGGTGTGTCCATCTGTGCCCAGGATCCAAACCTGGGAACCCTGGGCCATGGAAGTAGAGCGTGTAAACTTAACTGCTACACCACTGGGCCCCCATCATTTTTAAATGCCTTATTCCTTCCCCAGAAAAAATGTTGCCACCTTGAATTCCATATACTTTAAGTCTCCTCCCTGTGTCCATGTTCTAATACGCCAGGATAGTTTTTCAGTATTTTCATAGTTTCAGTGGACTTTCTGAAAGTGAGTTTTGTGGCACTCTTAGGACCTTTGTTTTCCTCACAGTTTTTCTGGACCCCTTAGATCTCTGTAATATATATAGTGGGAGCTTGAAAGATAGTTCTGTTAGAAATTGGTGTTTAATTTTCTGTTTACAGGTAATTTGACATTTTTATTCTCCAACTTCCAGTTATGCTGAAGGTCTAGGATTTGTGTGTTTTTATTTGTTTTTGTTGGCTGTATATTTTTTGCAGGATGTGTGAGGAGTTTCAGATTTAGGTGGCTGCTATTACCACAACTACCCAGAATTCCAAGTCCATATTTTTTAAGCATTCTGCAAAAAATATTGATACTTCAAGTTATGCCATGATGTAACCATAATTTGTGGATTGCATAGCTTTACCTTTAGTGATCAGTGTTCTCTTAATCCAGTTTATTTAGTTAAATTGAAGAGTTTTTTTTCTCTATCCTTATAATTATTTTATCAAATGATAGACCTATGAATCCAGGAAGTATCACTCAGAAAGATGTGTCCATGGTAAATGTAAAATCATTTTTTGAGATCGTTAATTCCCTTGATTGTACCAATCATGTTTGTAAATTTCTGCCTTAGCTTTAAAAATTATTCAATATATATTTAAACAAATGGAAACATAAGCTCATGAAATCTAAAAACATGTATATAGATTAAAACAAGGAAACGAATCAATAACACCTGATTGTAAGAAGCCAGTGAAATGCATTTATAAGCAGTTGCTTCAACTAATGAAGTAAGCTTTTTGAGCTTAATTTAGGAAAGTCTTTCCTCCAGTTTCACAGCAAAGAGGTCTGATTGTAGTTGGCAGGTAAGGATTAGGAGCAAAATACTCCAGTGCTAGCAAATGGCAGGAGGAGAAGACAGCTTGCAAAGGCGGGAAACAGGTGAGTGCAGAAAGTATATCCCATCCAAGAGGGGCACCCGTTTCTCTGTTCTCTGGAGGTTGTGAGCCCAGCCTTACAAAATGTTCGCTTTTTCAAAAGAGCTAGAAATGAGGATTCTTATGAGAAATCTGCTTTTGAATTTTTAAAATGTGATTAGTGTCGACCTTAGTTCTCTTGCTTATGAGGATAAATATGCTAAAGCATGAAGAAATATACAAGTCTGCTACTTGTAATAAGTTTCTAATTCTCTTGAGGTTATACATAAACATAAATTTCTATCTTCTATTAAGCTCTAAGTTTTAGACTTAGAAATATGAAATTTATGGAAGTGCATAGTTTCTTAAGAATTTCTTGGTTTACTTTTGACATTTAACTATAAATTTGTAGTTATGTCTGGTTTCCTCTTGTTTAAGAGGCTTTGTGTTGAGCATTAGGAAAATCATTCATTCCCTTCCGGGTAGAGGCCAGTGCCATCCTGTGTCTCTCACACACTAGAGGAAGATAAATTAGACTCTTAGCTCAGAATACCTGTTCTGCTTGTTAAACTGTTGATTTGGTTACAGTTAGTTTCACTGAACACAAAAGCACACCTCCTGTGTTAGTAAGCTGGAACTTCTGCTTAGCACTGTAAAGAACCAAATCTCTCTGGGCAGAAATTCCATTGGTCGCTGAGAACTAATGTTCCTCCAAAGATGCCTGCCACTTAGGGGAATTTTTATTTGTGTTGTCTAAAGTGTGTTTGATCTGTCTGAAACAACATATTGTACTTTAAAGGGTTACTTTAATTATCATTAGATTATGTTTTGTTTGTATTTTTTGAACAGTTTTTATAAAACTATACCCAGTAGCATAAAATCCATTTAAGCTGAAATATTTTGAGTTTTGAAATTAATGTGTTTTTCCCAATACCTCTCCTATAAAACAAATTAATAAAATCTGATTAAATAACTTTCTCCTTGTAACTGACTTTCTGAAAAGGAAATGGATGTTTGTGTATTTTTGTGAGGTGTGCAAGTGGCATGCCTGCCTTTTTCTCAGTGCATGGTTTTCAATTAGAATTGAAATGCAATTACAAAGTGAATTGGTGCAATTCTCTGGATAAATCAAGTAAAATTCTCTTCTAACTCAGAGATCTTCATACATCAGACAAAAGTACATTTTAAAAACTTGAATTATTTTAATAACCACTTCAAATCTCCAACTAAATTTACTTATAAATATCTCATATTTTTTAAATTGCTTTTATGTTGTTCTGCCGTGTTCTGGGGCACTGTGTTTCTTGCATATACTTCTGAAGCCAATGTGCAGACTCTTCTTACCTCTTACTTAAGAGTATCCTCCTTGACTGAGGTGTAGAATATTTGCTTATAGTTGGGAATATTTCTGTTCATCAGCCCATTATACTTTCCTAGATGTATAATCTATCATTTGCAAAGCCTTATTTCAGTGTGTTAAAGTATGTAATGTCTAAGTATGTGTTGGTCTGGACTAGTTTTTCTGTGACCTTGGCAAACTGTTTACTCTTTTGGATTTTTTTTTCTTTTCACAGATGCATTTTGTAGGAGTATTTTGAGGATGAATGTTTGCAAATCATTTTGAAATTGCCAAGCGCCACATACAGTAAGTAGTATGTATTTTTATTTTTCCACTCAATTGCAGTCATGCTGAATGAATTTGGCAGAGAGTCATAAAAGAACACATTTCTATTTACAGTTCTTGATATTTGTGAATATTGAGGCAGCATATATATAAAAATAAAAGTTTGATGAGCTATTTGCTAGTCTGAATTAAATTGTGTAATTTCAAGATATCTAGTGACAGATTTTACTGCTGTTCTTTGTATATAACTTGTGCATAATATCTCACTCATATTTAAGTCAGATTTTTTTCCTCTTAATCACAAGTTGAGAAGAGTGAAGAAAACGTTAGTGTTATTAGCCAGTGTTGCTATGGAAAGTTTAAAAAGGAGTGTTGAATTAAGTATTAAGATTTGCTGAGTATTAAGGTTTCCTGTGTATCAGGCAATTTATATGAGTTGCCCTTAATTCTCTCCAAAATATTTTAAGATCATTATTTATATTCCCATTTATAAATTAAAAAACTGAGACCCAAGAAGTTTTAATACTTTGCTTAATATCTATTCAAAGTGATGAATCTGGGCTTTGAACACAAGACTTTTCAGAAAATTTTGTCTCCACCAATAATTTAGAAAAGTTAAATAACTTTTAAGAGCCTGAATATTTAAGAGTTCAAACATGTTTTGATTATTTCTTTGGGTTTTTGTTTTGCTTAAACATTATCCAGAAAATGTTGAATATATTTTTTTCTGTGTTGTCTATCATGTCATTGCTTTCATTTTAAATGATGCTTTCCAATTTGTTACTTGGACTGTTTTGAACTAGTAGGAAATAAGTGAAAAATATAGATTCTGAAAGAAAGTTTATGAATCACCTAAGTTATTCTTTGATAAAAAGTGTTTAGAATTAGAGTTCCTAAGTTCTCCAAGAGTCTTATTTCATTCATTAAAAAACCCCACAATTAAATGCTATCATATTGTTATTTTAGAGAGGGAAGGGACCATAGAATCATAGATTCCTAGCCTCCACATATTCAGATTCCTTGTTTGATGAAGTGGGATGATCAGGAGGGCAATTTTAAAATAGAAGTTTCAAAAAATGTGGAAGAAATGACGGTGGCATTGATGTTCATACATTGTCTCCCAATATAACTACTTCAAAAAAAAAGGTGGCAGAATGCAGTGGTTTAAGAATTCAGACTCTGGATTCAGACCACCTGGCTTTAAATTCTGGATTTATTATTTATTAGCTGTATGACTGAGAAAATTACGTAATGTCTCTTTAAAATGGATGTAAAATCAGGAACTACCTCATTTGTGGTGTGTTAGCATGTGTAAAGTATAGCACAGTTCCAGGTACACAGTAAACTGATATTTCAATTCAAGTATGTTTGTTAATAAGCATCATAACTTCATAATCATATCATATAAAGTACACGACAAAGATAGTCAGTGAATACTGTTGGTTGATATACTCAAAAAGAAACTAAAGTCTTCCTTATAAACAAAACAAGATGCTTTTAGTGGATACCTTTACTTCTTTGAGCTTTTATTGAAGAAGCAAACTATTTAGGTAATCAGCATGTATATATATGGTTTATAAAGTCAGCATACATAAATATCTTATTGTGTGTTGACTACATACTTAGGCCAAACATGTCCTTGTGTGCTTTTTGGAGAAAAGAGGGGGCAGTTGTAAAGTACTTGTGGAGTCTAAAATGCTTATTTTGAAGGAGACAGTGCAAACTTATGGATACAAAATAAAGAAAATAGTTGAAATGATGGTCAAATAATTTGAGGAAACAATCTCATCTAATGTTTTATTAAACAATTCATGGAAATTGAAGTGATGTGGACAAGAAAATATTTATTAAGTATTTTTACTCTATCCCACGCATTTCCATTCAACATCTCAGTTAATCTAAGCAATAATATCATGAGGTAGATATGTTATTATCCACATTTTTCATATGAGGAAAATGCACCATGGAAAGTTTAAGTCTGTCATTCTTGGGAATGAAACTTGAGGCTGATCTAATTCTAAATCTTTTCTTTATTCTCTTAACGTGGGTGTTAAGCACTGAAATTCTGTGACTGATCTAACTTTCTTTTGTTTGAGTAAAATACTGCTCCCAAATCTTAGATCATTCATATGAATTCTTTAGTAAATAAGTAGTTGATGATTGAATTTCAACTGAAACAAATGATAATTCCCTTATATTAAGTGTTGATGGGACCACTCAGCAATCCAAAACTAATTGCCTTGAAACAATGTTGAGTAAAGAAAGCTTAAAAAATAAAAAAGCTTCTTCCCTAAGGTCAGAGACCATATCTTATGCTTCTATACTTCTCAGAATTTGAAGTGACTGACACACCTTTTTCTTACAGTCCTTCAGCCACTTCATACAATGTAGAGAAGTTGGGAATGAAGAGTTCAGCTTGACTTAATCATTCTCCTCCCTATTTATCGTCCTCATGTGTGTCAGCATTCAGGGACATCCTTTACAACACATTGACCACACTGATACTTTCCCTTTTCAACTCTGTGGTGATCTTCATCTCCTTCCATTTCAGTCATCCACTGATCCCAGTTCCTTTACATATCGTTTCTTGAAACAAACCATCAGCAACATTTTACCTGAGGGATATTTTCAGTCTTACTAGTATTTAAAATATTGCTCTAAAAGTGAATGGGTCAAATCATTTGTGTTCTCACACTACTCTGGGTTTTGAGAGTGAAGGACTTATAGGATGCTTCTACTTTCAGTTGCCAGATTTTGTCTCTGAAAGACAAACCTAGTGATTACATTGAATTCAATAAATATTTATTGCATGCTCCTATAATATGAGAGGCACTGTGCTAGTTAAGTACTAGAGCAAGTGGTAGGGAAAGACAAAAGTGACTCTCAAGAAAATTCTGTCTTTAATCTAAGGAAATAAGGTATATCCAGGCATAAATAAGGCAGAGGATATGGTATTAGAATATGGCGTCATGAGGATAGTCTAAAGCAATGCCATTAATAAAACCATTCAAATAATTTGAGAAATAATAAAAAGGCTATATTTTTGTGAAAAAAATAAAGCATTAGAGGAGATTTAAGAAAGGAGATTTAAGTTTGAACTGCATTAGTTCCCGATTTCATCATGGAGATTACATTTGCTCTAGATCTTGATGCAGGTGGAAAGTGTTCACGGAGAAGTAAGGAAATGGTGCACACAAGTTCGGAGGTGAAGAGGCAACTTCACATTCAATGAATGGTAAACTAATTAATTTGATAACAGAATAAGTTTCTTGTGTTGGATTAAAAACAGATAACACTGGAAAATAAGGCTTGGGCTATGTTGTAGGAAATACTAATAATCAGAGTAAGAAATCTGAATTTAATTGGGAGGCAATTGAAAAAAACAAAAGAATATTTTGTGAGGACCAATCCTGTGAACAGAAAATTTCTCATTTGAATATTGTCTGGTGGTGTCTTTACAATGGATTCCAATTGGAAGAATTGTAGACAAGGAGAACAATTTTTTGGAAAATACAGTAGTGTAAGAATGAAGGGATGAGGGCAAGACCTGAGGTCATTGCAGTGGGAATGGAGAGGGAAGAATAGAAGCAGGTGAGATTTTGAAGGAAATAGGGCCAGGGAGTAATAATAATTCTTAACACTTGTGTGGCATTTACTATATATTAGGCTCTGTTTTAAATTTATCATTTAATTTAACCTTCAAACAACCCTGAGAGGTAGACACTAATGTCATCCTCATTTTGCACAAGAGAAGACTGAGGCAGAATTTAGCTAAGTAAATTGTCCCAGGTCAAATAACTAGAAAATACCAGGACTGATACTTGAGCCCCTTTGGTCAAGCTCCAGAGTCTCTGGAGTTAACCACTGTACATCTCTCCTCTAAAAAATAACTGAGATTTCCAGGTTGACCGAACTGGAAAATGATGTTACCAATAGTCAGAGAAACAGATTTCTTTTTCAGATTTTACCCTTTCTTTAGTTAAGTCTTTGGGTAGGGAGAAAAATCTTCTGACCCTTGGGGAGAAATATCTCTTATGGTCAATGATGAATCTTTTGTATACATTCACTTCTGTGCTGGGCAACAGGAATAGTGTAATTTATGATATTGCTCAATTATAAATTAGAACAGTAAATATGTCATCTTAATGTAATTTGTCTTCCTTCCTTAGCAGAGCTTGAAATGAAACAAGGATAAAGTGCTAAATTAAAGATTAATATCTTGGGTCCATGAAAGACCAATATTTTAGACTTAGTTTACCTATTATACTAAACAATAATTCTGACAAGGGAAAAACTAACACCCAGCATACAGAGTATCTCTCTTTTTCTGTATTGAAGAAGTAGCATAATATACTGCTTAAGAGCATGGGCTCCAGAACCATACTGATTCATGGGTTCAGATCCCAGAATGAGGCATCTTTAGCTATGTGACTGTGTCAGTTGTGTAAGCCCTCTGTGCCTCAGTCTCTTCACCTTTGAAATGTAGTCATAGTACTATGTCTTCTGAATATTGTAAAGGTTAAATGAGATAAAGCACTCACAGTGGTTCCAAACACACAGTAAATTCTGAATAGATGTTATTTATATTCATTGAACTTTATCTCATGTATTATAATTTTTCTGTTTTTTTTGGTGAGGAAGATTAGCCCTGAGCTAAAATTCATTGCCAATCTTCCTCTTTTTGCTGAGAAGATTGGCCCTGGGCTAACATCTGTCCCCATCTTCCTCTACTTCATATGTGGGACGCCGCCACAGCATGACTTGATAAGTGGTGTGTAGGTCTGCACCTGGGATCCAAACCTGCGAACCCTGGGCCACTGAAGCAGAGTGTGTGAACTTAACTGCTATGCCACTGGGCCAGCCCTCGTAATTTTTAATTTATAAAATTAAATTACAGAATTATTGCCACTTTAAACTTTTTTATTGTGAATTTTTATGCATTAAGGGTGCAAGACAATGATTTTTACAAGCAAAGACCCATGTAACCCTCATACAGATCAAGAAATAGAACCTTTTCTGCTTCTGAGAAACCCAATTTTTATCTGCCTCCTGAACATTACCCCACTTGCATCAATTCCCTGACAGATAACTTTTTTTGTTTGTTTGTTTGGAGGAAGATTGGCCCTGAGCTAACATCTGTTGCCAGGAACATCTGTTCCTCCTTTATTGCATTTTTTCTCCCCAAAGCTCCAGTAGATAGTTGTATGTCATAGTTGTGCATCCTTCTAGTTGCTCTATATGGGATGCCGCCTCAGCATGGCTTGATGAGTGGTGCATCCGTCTGTGCCCAGGATCCGAACTGGGGAACCCCAGACTGCTGAAGTGGAGTGCACGAACTTAACTGCTATACCACCAGGCCAGCCCCATTGACAGATAACGTTTTTGTGACTTTTGTAGTAATCACTTCCTTGCTTTTCATTATAATTTTAACATTTTATCAGGTGTCCCTAAATACAAAATTTTAGTTTAGCTTAATTTTTTGAATTTATATACATAATAGTCATACAACACACATTCTTCTGTGTCTGGTTTCCTTTCCTGAACATATATTTCTAAATTTCATTAATGTTGTTGTGTGGTTCATTAATTTTCATTGCTTTGTAGTATTCCATTATATAAAAATACTATAGAGTATTTATCCATTGTATTGTCGATAGACATTTGGGCTGTTTCTGGGTTTGGGCAATTATGAATAATGCTGCTATGAACATCCTTTTAAATGTTTTTTGCTGCACACGTACATGCATTTCTGTTGGATATGTACTTAGCAATGAAATTTCTCAGTTATATTGTATGCAAACTTTCAATTTTAATAGGTACTGCCAAATAGTTTTCCAAAGTAGTTATACTGATTACACTCCAGTCAGTGGTATATGAGAGTTCTCACTGGTTCATCCTTACCAATACTTGGTATAATCAGTCCTTTTAATTTTAGCCTTTACATTTCCCTGTCGAATAATGTGGTTATGTCATGTAGTTTAATTGCCCTATAGATATTGTCTGTAAATTGCCTGTTCAAGTATCTTGCCTATTTTTCTATTGTGTTGACTTTGTTAATTGTTAATATGCAGAAGTTAGTTATATTTGGATTGAGAGCCCCCTTTCAATTAAATGTTGCAAATGCCTTTTCCCTCTGTGACTTGCTTTTTCAATTTCTTAATGGAGTTTTTCATGAGGAAAAGTTTCCAATTTTAATTTTAATCATATTTTTGCCTATTTATATTTAGGTCATTCCACTTGCAATTGATTTTTGTGAATGGTTTGCAGTAGAAGTCAAGTCCTATTTTCCTTCCAAATGAATATCCAGTTGTTACAGGATTGTACTGAAAATTCTCTCCTTTGCCCACTGCTCTTCAATGCTATCTTTATCATAAATCAAATGTTCATATATGTTTATGTATTTGGGGCCAACTATTCTTTTTAATTGGTCCATTAGTCTCTTCTTACTATTTATAATGCTATTTTAACTATGGTCACTTTTTAATTACTCTTAAGTTCTCCCACCATGTTTTTATTTAAGGAATCCTCACTTTGCCTTATTTCAGATGAATTTTAGAATTACTTTGTCAGGTTGGACAAAAAGATTGTGGGGGTTTTAGTTGGGATTGCATTCAATTTATCATTAAGTAAATTTTTAAAGAATTGGCATAATTACAATATTGACTCAATCTGTGAACACAATATATACTTTATATATTTAGGTCTTTTTAATTTCTCTCAATCATATTTTATGGGTTCTGCATAGAGGTCTTGTACATTGTGGTTAATTTATTCCTAGAAGTTTTATGCAGTTTAATATTTTTATATATTACATATTTTTCTTTTTGTTCTTTGAATAAAGAAATGTAATTTTTTTTATGTTGACCTTGTATACAGCAGATTGTAAACTCACTTATTTATCCTAATATTTTTTAATAGATTCTTTTGGATTTTCTACGTAAAGAACTATGATATCTGTGATAAAAGATAATATTATTTAATACTTTTCAAACTTAATACTTTTATTTCTTTTTCATATCATATTGAATTAGCTGGAATGTCCCAAATCAGAGGGAACACTTTCGCCATTTTACTATTAAGAATGATGTTTATTGTAATGTTTTTTGTAAATATCATATACTGTCTTAGATTGAGAAATTTATTTTTTTCTGATTTTGCTGGGATTTTTAATCATAACTGGGTTTTCAGGTTTTATCAAATGCTTTCTCTGTATCTATTGAGATTATCAAATAATTTTCCTTTTGTTAGTCTGATGATTTATATTGATTGATTTTTTTCACAGACTTCAAATTCCAGCAGCAGAGCTGCTACTTCCTCGTGCTTAGTGTGGGACCTAGAGTGCCAGGATTTTCTGTGTTTGTTCTCCACCCTCCCCTTTCAGCATGTCCCTTATGCTTGCCTAACAGAGGAAGCCTCTTGTCGCACTCTTGTACCTCCCCCAGTGGCAGAGTGCTGTTGCTTGTTACTTAGTGCAGTGCCTGGTCGGGGCAAGAGGGTTGTGGATTGCTTTCCTCCTGTCTTTATCTTAGACATGTCCTGTGCACCTGGGCCTTTCAGCATTCCTGCCCATTCCTCCCACGGCACCCAATCTCCTCCTTGACTCTGTGGGGTTCTTCAGTGGGAGAGTGTCCTGCTCTTCCTCTCCCAGTAGCAGATCTCTGTTTTGTGTCATTGTGAGATTCTGGGCCCAAGAGTTTACCTGCCCATCTAGGAGGGTCAGGTGATTTTTGTCTTTACCTCTTTCCAGTAACTCTGGATCTTTTCCAGGATCCTGGGGGTGTGAGGGTGTTCAGTCCTAAAAGGCTATATTTTGCTTTGTATTAGAGAAGGATCTGGGGAATCAGAAAGAATTTTGTGCCTTTGTGACACCAAAGTGCTCTTTCAGGTCTCCTGTCCTGACCTCAGTCTTTCTGCTGAGCAGCCAGTGGATGCCTGAAAAAAAAAAAGCTTATGAATGAGTGTATATCCCTTTGTGTCTGGGAGATCCAAGGGTGTCTATACTGTTCTGTTGACCCATTCTGGCCTTTAAATATTTGGTACAATTTTAGCTGTTTTCTTCTTACCCCCTTTCAAAATGAGTCCCTAGTCCTCTCATGTTCTGTCAAAGGTGAAATGGCTCATATGTTCTGTCTTTCCTCAGAGGGGCTGTTACCCTTTGAAATTTAGTTAATCTCTTTGCCTTGCGACCCCAGCTTCCTGATGCGCTCAAGAAAAGTTATTTTGTAGATTATCGGGCCTTTTCTCATTGTTAGGATAAGAGCAATATTCTATTGTGGCTTTTGACATTCTAAGAGGAAGCAAAATTGCAAATTTTTTTTCATATATATTTTAACTCAGCTTTTCAAGTTTTCCAAAGCAAGATGAATTTTTTCCTTTAAATTACCTAGTCTGCATTTACCAGAGCCAGAAGTCCTCAATTAATGCTATTTTTAGTCATGTTTCCACACAAAAATGAGTTCTTGCTATCACAATTTTGTGAGCAGTTGAGACTCAATGGATTACATGTAACAAAATTTTTTTGGTTTAAACAAGGTAGAGTTCAAGTTTTCTCCTCCATAAAGAAAGTCTGGTCATTGGCATCATGGGGCTGAAATTGTGGTGCCTTGGTCATTAGGGAATCTAGTCCGCTTATGTAGTTCTATCCCACCATCTTGGCCATATAACTTCATCCTCAAGGATTTTCCAGTGGTTTAAGATGACTGCTGGAGCCTAGCCATCATATCTGTGTTCTATGCTGCAAGAATGAAAAAAAAAATGCAATTGCAAAGGGGCATGCTACCAGCTGATTTAGCCTGCCTCGAAGAGATTCCCTGGAAACTCCACCCAGTATTTCCCACCTAACTGTCATTGCTCTGTTGTAAAAGAAGCTGTTACCTATAGTGTGCCTTGGGTTTCTCATTTATAAAATGGGCAGTATATATTAAGGCTATGATAAGGATCAAATGAAATAAGAACAATGAAAAAGTATTTTTGAAAACCACACAAGTTCAATGCTAAGCTCTTTAGAAGGTCCAATAGGTAAAGCACAGAAAATGCCCTGACTCTTTGGTATGGAGATTGTATAATAAAGTTTTATAAATAAAACAAAACTACATAATGTGGACAGAAAAAATTCTTTAAAGTTTGTGTTAGGTTTTGCCAATCTATTTTTCTGTCCACATTATGTTGTAGGAGGTTGTGGGTCTAGTGCACCCTACAGAGGCCAGACCAGCAAGGCATGTCTATGATTTTGTATATGAAGTGTCTCCTTGAGGTAGATATCCAGATGTGATCTTTCTCTGCATCTGAGGCATTCTGCTGGTGATCCAGTGAGGCTGAAACAAATAGCAAATCATTTGCAGTGTGTGACTGTTAGTGCTGTCTGCTCTCCTCAATTTGCCCATTTGAATTGACAGTTAAGGATCCTTCTCTATAAATAGCAAGTTATTAGTAAAAGCATGGTTGCCATATGGCAAAATAGTCTTTAATGTTAAACTGATTAAATGCAATAGCAATGATGAGTCTTTAAGACGATGTTATGTTCTATGATAAAAACCTAGAGATTATTCTCCAACTAACATATATCAAGCTTATGTAGTCTCTGTTTCTATATGTGTATGTATATTTATTCATCTTGTCACCACCTTTTGAAACTCTTAAGGTATGCCATATGTATATTAAAGTGTGTAATGTGCACTAATATTAAGTATACAGACTGATGGATTTTTACATAGTTATATACTTGTGTAACTACTACACAGATCAAGATATAGAACATATCCAATCCCCAAGAAATTCCCCTTACACCTCTTCCTCATCAATAACCTTTGTTTTTTAATATTTTTTGGCTGTATTATAATGAGCTTCTAAAAAGGTATGGAAGTATTTTGAAGGACAATTCTAATCTTTTAAAATGTTCTGAAGTGTTAATAATTATGACAAAAAATAAAAACCTCTAAGCAATGCTGAACAATGCAATGAACTATAATAATAATATTGAATGTAATAAACTTCATTACACATTCACTGAAATGAAACAGAATTGCAATGTGGAAACCTCATGAAATTTTATCCAGATCTCCCACCTGCAAACCAAAAAATAGAGCGGCCACACAGGCTGGTGAGTGTTCTATTGGTCATGTTGCCAGGCAACCTCAGTCAGTATCAGAGACACCCAATTGAGCAGCAGAGAGTCAGACTAGAAGGTATCTTGGAAACAGAAGGGTCCAACTGAAAGAGAAGGAGAGAGGAGGGGGAGACAGAGAGAAAAAAAGAGTGTCACTGAGCATTTATCCATGTTAGTCATGACCATAAACAATTTTTTTTCTAGTAACATGCAGCTAGCTTAGAGCAGAATTCTTTGGGTTTCTACTTCCTTCACTGTGATTTCCTCCTTTGCTGTGTCTACAGGTATGAGGGCAAAGGTTTGGCAAGATGCATCATCATTGATTTTTAGGAGAGAAGGATGTTACGAGTCATTTTGAGCACATTCAAACCATGTTAACTAAGAGTTCATTGAGATTGTAATCATATAGTATTATGTCTGATTCAGTCATGCTTAAAGTAATCTGATTTTTAAATTGATATACTCTGTTAAAATAAATGGAAAGTACAAAATAAAATACCTACCACCTGGAGTTAACCCTTTTCTTGGACGGTAAAAAGGAATAGAGAGGAATGCGTGCCTAAGTCCCTCTGGGCAGGCATCAGAGGAGATGATATACACCAAGCAAGCAGGGTGGAACCTGGGATGACAACCTCAACTGAGCCCTCTACTCTGAGATGCAACTTTTATGGTATTTTTCTAGAGAGGTATCTTTCATTCTCCATAGTTTTGTATAAAACCTTTTCTACCCTGTGTCTAACCCCACACTACTCTTCTTTCTTCCTTAACAGATGACGTACAGGGGAAATAGCATCTGTGAGATAGGAACCTACGAGGTTCCTAATTTACCACTATCCATAAATCCTTTCATTCTTTCCTTCCCATGCTTCTTCCTCTATAAGCCAATGCTTCCTACATGCTCTGGATCTTATACGAGTACATGTTCTAAGAGCCCTAACTCAAATGAATATTTTCTTTTTCTTTTGTATCTTCAACCTTCCCGTTATCCTTCCCATTATCATTAAACATTTCAAAGTATCTTTCCCCTTAAAAATGCATCTGAACACAAATCCTCCCTCTATTCCAAGTCCACTTTCAGCTACTCAGTAACACTATTCACAGCTAAACGTTTCAGAGAATTGTGTGTATTCTGTCTCAAATCCTCATCCTCTAATCATACAGCACTCTGAGGCTTGCTTTTTCTGCTTGTCTGCAACTGTTCTTTCTAAGGTCACTAAAATTAGTCCTGGGACTATATCTAGAATATACTTCTTTGATCTCCTAGCATGATTTTGTACCAGTGATCACGCCCTCTAGTTTTAAATATTCTTTCTATCGGAATCTATAACACTGTACTGTTTTGTTTTTCTCTTTCCTTCATAGCCCTTGCCCAGTCTCATCTGTGGGCTTATCTTTCTTTCAGATCGGTACTCTTTATAGAGTCTTTTTGGTATTCTCATTTTTTTCTCACACTCTCAGTGAACAAATTTAACCAATTTTCATGGCTTTAATTAACATGGATTTACTGACTCCCTAATCTTCACCTCTCCTGAGATTCAGTTCCTACGTTCACCTGCCTTCTGGGCAGCTCCACCTGTGTGTCCCTTCAGGAGCCTCAAAATCATCAAAGTCTACCAGCAAATTTATAAATACCTCTTATTTTCTACAATAAACTTAACTTGAAAAATATATACAAAGTGCTGAGATGCTTAAAGAAGAAAATAAAAATAATAAAATCAGCACTCTTAACAATGGTGCTGGCCCCAGAAACCTTGATCTTGAGCAGGTCTTTGATTTTATCTGGAACTACTATATTAGAAGCTCTGTGAAGTAAGGTGTCCCAAGCATCTAGCATAGGGCTAGGAGCATTTAGGTACTTAAATTTGCCAACAAGTGAAATAAATAGCTCATATTTGTATGAATTTTAGATGCTTTTCTCTTTCTGAGTTGTATTAAGAAATGATTTTGCTCACCATCGTATTGATTGCAATAGCAGTGATGGCTAACGTGTACCGATTAGTCACTAGGTGCCAGTTCCTCTGATTCTCATTTTATGTACGTAGTCGTTACCATGACCCTATAAGTAGGTGTAGCTCTCATTGCCATTTTATAAACATGGGAATCACTGGAGTTCGCTGGACAAATTAACCTCGTCAGTATCTCCAAATGAAAGGGTAGCAGAGGTGACACTTGAATCCAAGTCTGTCTAATACCTGTAACAATGTATATATTGCTGAATTTTTGGGAAAAAAACACTTCCTATATTTTTGGCTCTTTGATAGAAGCATTCATTGTTCTGATAATTTTGCTATTATTTAATGTCTTCAGTGTCTCAGTACTGGCACACGTCTATAAGCACAATCTTTCTTAGGTGTCATCAATTATCACTTTGGGTTGGAATGAAGAAAGAACTTAGAATATGCATTCAGGCTTTGGGTAAGAGTAAAGGAGCTTCTGTAAAATGGCAAGTGGAGATTATGGAGAAATATTGGGATGGCCAGGAGATATGGTGTTTTCTCTATAGAAGATGAAGAAAATATAGGAAAGTTGGGAAAAAAAATTGACATGTGGAAAAACAACTGTCAAGTGTATCCTGCAGAGCCAACTGCAAATTGAAGTGAACCATCCCAGTTAGATGATTTTTATAATTGAAAAAAGAGGAGAATATAGAGAGGAAATGAGATGAATAAAAAAGGAATATAAGAAATATGACGAAGAGAAGCATAACTTAAATATGATCAAAGAGAAATGTAATTTAATAAAATGAGAATAGTGGGAATAATCAGGAATTAAAAATGGCATCAAGAAAAAATTCCTATGTATCAGTAAATAGGTTTCATTGGTTTAGACTGCTGTCTTTGTACATATCTGCCAGAAATGTGAAACACAAAGAAAAATAAAACTTTGATGGCTGTTCTCTTGGGGTGGAGCTGAATGGATGTGGGAAATCTGAGAATTTTTATACTGATTATGGTTTTATGCAGGAGAGGAATCATATCAGATTTTCTTTCTCAGTTTGAACACTGTTTCATTCTACAGAAGTAAATAGATAAGAGATTTTGCAGTGGAGCACACCTACTGATTTGTTCAGATGTCAATCAGTGGTTAGAATGTATTTACTATGCTTACCAAATCAAAAGAAAATTTTATAACCATTCAGCCACATAAATAGTGGAGCTTTTCTTTGGACTAAACAGATGTTATTGATCTTGAAGCTTTATACTTTTGCTGTTTGAGCTATAAAGCTCTAAAACCTTTGCACAAAATTTATGAGCTGTTTGCTTTTAGAATTTGAACCTTGACTCAAAAATAAACTGTAATAAGAAAAACTGTCTATTAATAACTCATTGTTTCTCACTGCTATAATATAAGCTATAAAAATCTCATTTCTAGAAAGGAAGTCTTAACAGTGGAGGTAAAGTTGAATATGGTGATAATCGCTTCTCTCCCACCCCCCACAGCTCCTCAACTCCCCAGCTCCCCAGCCCCCCCACCATATTCCCCATATTCCCCATAGCTAATTTCTGATTAACAATACTGAAAGAAAATTTGTTTCCAGAAGTTGATTAAATTGGCAGAGACTGGCACAACAAAGTGATAAATAGACATATTTTTTGGTGACCCAGAGACATAATATTGTTTAGTTACTGCTTTAAAATGATAATTAAGATCATTTAAAATAGTATTTTTAGATTGGACATTTGAAAAACAGACTATAGGATAGATTATATTAGTTGTGTACTACATCTGTTTTTTTTTTTTTTTTCTCTGAATAAAAACAAATACTAGGGGCTGGCCCGGTGGCGCAGCGGTTTAGTTCGCGCTTGGCAGCCCGGGGTTCGCCGGTTCGGATCCCGTGCGCCCGCCGATGCACTGCTTGTCAGCCATGCCGTGGCGGGGTCCCATATAAAGTGGAGGAAGATGGGCACGGATGTTAGCCCAGGGCCCGTCTTTCTCAGCAAAAAGAGGAGGATTAGCTACAGATGTTAGCTGAGGGCTGGTCTTCCTCACACACACAAAAAAAAACAAATACTAGGGTGCTTGCTTTGAACAGGAAGGTTTTTTTGCTCAAGGTAATTTGATTTTTGAATCTAATCATTTTTGTGATTATCTGAATAATGATTTTTTCAAAATACAGTATACCATGGATGGGAGACCATGTTTTTCTATAGCAAAAATCACTGTAGTTCTCAGGTACTTCAATTAGCATGCCATTGTAATCTAAATCAGAGAGAAGGGAACAACATTTTGGGATCTGAGTAGGTATGTCTTGAATATATTAAAATTTCCTTATGTAAGTGGAATATAAAACTCATTTGTGTCGTTTCTTTTGTAAAAACTTCGCTGGATTTGATGATATGTAGGTTGCAACAGTGAGAGTGAATAGAAGTGAGTAGTCTCCCCCAATTTCAATGGTTGTTTTTAAATACTGATGGTTTTAAGAGGGCGTTTATTTGGAAGAAAGGCCACAAATGCAACCAGAAAAAGACAGCTCCTGAATCTCTGGTGAGACTTCAGGCTTGGAATGTTAGCCACTTTCTTGAAAGGATGTGGAGTTTTAATAGAATTTGACTTGTGGGGCAAACTTTTATCTTTCTGAAGTCACATAGATTCTGTAATACTGAAGACTAGTAAAAGAGAGAAATTGGAAATAGAATACTTAAATCAGACTTTATTTTAATGGGAGGTTCTGCCCTCCTTTTCTTTCTCAATTACTGTTCTGTATAACTTTTGAATGACTTTTGACAGTCTTTTGGGTCTGTTACTCTCTGTTTGTTATATTTCATCATAACTGTGTGTGTCCTTGTACTCACATGCATAAATATCACACAACTCAGAATTTTATTCTTTATCACTATTATTGGTGGTTTTCTTATCTACTTTAAAATAAAACATATATTTCCCCATCATTCAGATAATATATACTTTTTCTGGATAATTTGGAAATTAATAAAAATAGTAAGAGGAATGAAAAAAATTGACATATTCCCACATATTCTTTCCAGTACTTTTATATGAATAAGGTAAAAAAATAGTTGTGATCATGGTGCATAAATGAGTATCTTGATTTGTTTAATTTTATATTGTCATATAAACTATTCTCACGTTATTACAAAATTTCACAAGTTTTTAATAGCTGCACAATATACTGTCAATTAGCTATGTGTCTATTTTGAACTCTTTTTAGTAAATAATGCTGTCACAACATCTCGCTGCATAAAGCCTTTTCTTTAATATAGGATTTTTAAAGAGTTTTCTAGTAGAGAAATTATTAGTTCAAAGTATATGACTTTTTAAGAATGTAGGTAAAAATCATATTTATTTTTAATAAACCACATTTCTTTCCAAAAAAATTTTTACCAATTTACATTTCCACCCACAAAATAGAAAAAGGACCCCTTTCATCCCACCTTTGCTAAAATATAATTTTGTCAAAAACAGTCTTTAATTTTAATTTACAGTTCTTTGAGTAGCGCAATCCCTAATTAAACTAATCAGCAGTTTTCCCAGATGATAGGAAAATTTTTGCCTTGTTTTGGAGTTGCCTGTTCATGTGCTTGTACATATAGTGGTAATCTCTGCTCAACTTTTAAATCTTGGAAAGAGGCATTATATCTTTTCCTTTCTCATGTGTTTTTGGCCAGTTTCCTTACTTTATAACATTTCTGTGTTTTCTATTATTGGATTATGTACTCCGTTATATTAGATTTCTTCATATTGATTAACTACTTATAGTCTTCAGCAATTTCCTATGACGTTTACTTTGCTAATAGAATATGTTTTAATTCTTTGGGGATATAATAATTTTACTTTATTGTTAACTAATTGGGGACTAATTATTCAATATTCTGGTTTATAATTCTTTATTTACTTCTTCCCTCTAATTGCCTGTCTTTTAAGGCACTTAATTTATGATTAATAACTTCACCAGGAAGGTTGCAGGAAAAAAAAACTTAAAGCTGTAAGTCAAACTAATAAGTAAGTACACAGTAGCTTTAATAAGGTGGGTTTTTTTTGGAGTGGAGGAAGTTGAATATTTCACCTGTTAATACTTGTTTTTTTTTGGTGAGGAAGATTGGCCCTGAACTAACATCTGTTGCCAATCCTCCTCTTTTTGCTTGCAGAAGATTTGCCCTGGGCTAACATCTGTGCCAGTCTTCCTCTATTTTGTATGTGGGATGCTGCCACAGCATCGCTTGATGAGTGACATGTAGGTCTGCTCCTGGAATCCGAACTTGCGAACCCTGGGCCGCCAAAGCAGAGTGTGCAAACTTAACCCCTGCACCAATGGGCTGGCCCCTGTTAATACTTTTTTAAACAATTTTTAAGAAAGGCATGCATTTCTCTCATGTATCAATTATGGTAAAAAAATTCACCAATTTAAAATATTCAAGCAGGCAAATACAATTTTATTTACATTTGTGTAGTTTTAAGATAAAATTTCAGAAAGGAGCTCTAACCCATTTTACTTCTAGAGCTTTCTGTGGCCAAGTCCCTTCTGCATCCTCTCCTTTGTGCTGCTGGGTGTCCTTTTGTGCCTTAGAGTTCTGGGCTTTTCTTTGACTCTACTTCACATTCTTTTTGTCTCCCACTAATTGCCAGCTGGAGCAGAGTAACTCTGATATAATTTTACAAGATAAGTTAATATTATTCTTCATTATTTTCTACAAATAAATGCCTCTGTTTTGGAAAGAAAGCCTAGACAGGAAATAGCCACATTACCTTACACATTTCAAAGAAGGAACACTTGTAATTCATTCCTTACATCTTTTGTCATGAAGAATTCAGAAGCCTTAAGGCCAGCTAGGAAGCTGAGGTTAAGATTTTCTAATGGCTGGATGTCTCAGTGGAAACATTTATTTTCTTTTTAATCATGTGATTTATGGCAGATGATGGCCAGTTCGCTGGTAGATGTACACTGGGAACTGTTTAAATGCTCTACCATAGTCTTAAATCTCTAGGTTTTATATCCAGTTGAACGTTTTGGATTTCTGTTTCCCTTCTTGGTAACTATTAATGAACAAGCCTACACCACTGGTATGCCATCTATAAGAACAGTACTGCACAGTCATTAAATACCTAAAACAAATAAATGATGAGCAATTTTTAGGTTGATAAATACAGTGGTTTCTTTTTTTTTGGCTGAGAAAGATTCACGCTGAGCTAACATCTGTTGCCAGTCTGCCTCTATTTTGTATGTGGGTCACTGCCACAGCATGGCCGCTGATGAGTTGTGTAGGTTCACACCTGGGAACTGAACCTGGGCTGCTAGAGTGGAGTGTGCTGAACTTACCCACTAGGCCATGGGGCTGGCCCCTAAATACAGTTTTTAAAACAACTTAATTTCATTATCTTGTTGAGGGTCATATGTTGCTTTTTATAAGCTTTCTTTATGAAGACAATTTCATTGTGTTTTAATGATAACCTATTACTTATAAAGTCTCATTAACATATATTTTAGGCTTTGACATTCATAGCATCTTCATAGAACGAATATCTCTATATCCAAGCATGACTAAAAAGACCAATGTGTAACAAACTGCCTTGACAAATGGCATCAGCCTTATAAACATCCTCTATGAAGCTTCTTTCAGTCTCTCTATGCCTGATAATTGTTTGTTGGTGGGTTGTCTCAACATTAATAATTACATATAATATTTGATAATAAGAGTTCACATCTTGGAATCACTCCAAATGTTTCCCTTACCTACTTTCTTATCCCTACTCCAATGATCTTGTCTATCTCCCCTACTGGATTCTAAGCAAAAAGGCAAGGATTGTCTGTTTCTATCTGTTTTATCTTTAGTGCCTAGCATAGTGTTGGCATCTGTATAGAAAAGTCAATTGTAGCTGTAGGATAAAAGAGAGGAATACTTTACTTCTTATAATTAAGGTAATAGTTTTATTCTGAAAGTGATACATGCTTATATTAAAATTCAAACCTACTGAAGACTGTAAAGCAATTCTACTCCTCAGAGACTATCAAGTTTAGGTGACAAATGAAACAACAGTCAAATTGCCAGCCACAGAAGCTTCGCTTAGGCAGGCCATGTGATTATTTTGCCAGGCTCTGATGCTGGATCTAGGCTACAAAGAGAAGATGAATTGAGCTGCCACTTCCCTCCACCTCTTGGGATACAATCTATTTCATCCCCAAGTGTCAGGATTGTTACTCTCCCTTCATAGCCATGAAATTTGGTGTGTCCCAGCTCAAAAAATATAACTTCACTTCTTTTTTTCAATCATCTGTTACTCTGACCCAGACCTTTCATACGGAAGAGTTAAATGTGAATGGGACAAAGACATTTTACAAAAATTACGGATACCTCCTATGTTGTCCCACATGGGCCATTTTAGTGGTATTCAGTTAACAGTGTACACAACCAAGAGCTTATTATCCTCATGGTCTAGGACCATGTCAATCCAACAATAGAATCCAGGTGGCTGAGTCAAAATTAAGTTTGAATACTCTAGGTCCCCTTTTGTCTGGGCTGTCACCTGGAGGTATACCATTCAGGCTGATTTGGGGTTGCTGTTAGGGGCAAGACAAGTACATCATGTGCAGAAAAGTGCACCATGCCCAGGAATGGACACGATGGAATCCCATACTTTCAAAATAGTTTTATGTAATTCCCCACCTGTTTCATCCTGATCATTATTCAATATGTGGTTATAAGAAGATTAGCTTTTTTTTGGGAAGGCCAAATTTAGTAAGCCGACTGCCTTGATCAGGTGGGTGGACCAGGAGGTGATTAGAAGGTTGATCAGATATCTTTTTCAGTCAGTTTTTTGAGGAAGTCTTTCCAACATTCAGCAAACTTTGAATGGTAGGGAGTATGGAAAATCTATCTAATACCTTGATTATCATTCCATTGTTGAGTGGGCTTTGTGACAAAAGTCACACCATTGTCAAACTGTAGATGGCCTGGAAATTAGAAAACATGACCCAGTTTAGTTTCATGGGCCACAGTGATGTGGGTAGAGGTGGCTGATTGGACTAGAACAGCAACACTGTAACCTAAAACTGAGTAGGATGGTGACCTGGTGTCTGTACCAAATAGAGCCATACTCAAACAGCTATATGTGGGAGCCCTAATCCCACTATCCCCTCTTAACTTCTGAACCATACTTGTACAGGTACATATGGCCTTCTGTCCACTCTGGTACAGGATACTTCAACCTCACCCTTAATCATCTTTTGAGGTTGGGGTAGAGGAGATCAGAGGTATCAGATGGCATGGAGGGAGAGAGCAGCTTTATGCCAGTGAATAAGTTTGCATTTAGTTCTGTTTAGAGTGATTACTCACCCATGCTTCAGTCAAACGAATGTTTAATCTTTTCAGTTTTCATTCCATAGGGGAAGTAGATAATAAATAAATTAACATGTACTAGTGATGTGTACTCTGAATAAACTGCATAAGTATATGGCATAGGTAGTGGAAGGGCATTATTTTAGATAAGTTGGTCCAGAAAAGAAATCTCTGGGAATATATAAGCAGAGACCTGACTAAAGGGTGAAGGGATGTGTCATTGGATTATTTAGGGGAACAGTATTCCAGAGAGAACTTTAAGCATGATGATCCTGAAATGCATTAAGTGAAGGAGAGAGAGAGAAGATGAAGTCTGAAGGGCAGTCAAGGTCCAGATTTGGTTGAGTGTTATAGGTCAAGATAAGGATTTGTAATTTATTTTAAATGTGATAGAAAGGCATTGGTCAATAATGAGCAGAATACAGAAGAGATCTGATTAAATTAAAAATTTTAACAGAATCGATCTTTCTTCTATGTGGAGAATAGATTATTGTGGGAGAATTAAAGAAGAAAAGAAATAGAGCATATGATTGAGTGATCCCACCCCTAGGTATATACTCAAGGGAAATGAATACATATGTCCATACAAAAACTTATACGTGAATGTTTATAGGTGCATTATTCACAATAACCAGAAAGTGGAAACAACCCAAATGTGGACCAACTGATAAATGGATAAATAAAATGTGGTATGTCCATACAATGGAATATTAATTGGCAAGAAAAATAAAAGAAGTACTGGTATATGCTATGATATGGGTAAGTCTTGAAAACATTATGCTAAGTGAAGGAGACAGTTACAAAGGACCACATATTGTATGATTCCATTTGTATGAAATGTGCAGAATGGACAAATCTATAGAGACAGAAATTAGATTAGTGATTACCTAGGGCTAGGGGCAATGGGAAGATTGGGGGTTTAAAGCAAAGGGGAGCTATTTTCTTTTGAGGTAATAAAAGTGTTTTAAAATTGATTGTGGTGATGGATGCACAATTCTGTGAGTATGCTACAAGCCATTCCATTGTACACTTTAAATGGATGAATTGAATTGAATAGTCTGTGAATTATATCTCAATAAAGCTAGTTTTTAAAAAAAGAAGTTAAGGCAGTATGTCAGAGTGGTGATGGTGACTTGGTCTAGAGTGGTAGCAGTGAAACTGATGAGAAGTGGGTCAAAGCTGAAGATAGAGCCAACAGAATTTGCTGCAAGATCAAATAAGGGATGTGAAAGAAAAGAGTTGCTAGAAAAGAGTACAAGGTTTTTGGCCAAGCTGTGTTGAATGCTGCTTAGGAGTTATGGAAGATAATGCTTGAGAATTGACCATTGGATTTGGCCTTGATTATATCAAGTAAGATTTCCATATAGTGGCAGGGGCTAAAGCCTATTGGGTTTAAGAGAGAATGGGAGGATAGGGATATGGGATGTGTAGACAGTGATTATATATAATTCTTTCTAGAAGTTTTGCATTAAAGGTGAGCAGAGAATTGGAGGGATAGCTGAAGAGGGATGTGGGGTCAAATTTGTTTAAGATGATTACTCACATAGCATCTTTGTATTGATAGCAATGACTTATTAGACAAGAAAAACTGACAGAGAAGAGACAAGTGCATCAGTGAAATCCATGAATATGTGAGAGCAGAGGGTGCTGGACTCCTGAAAGGACAGTTTATCCCATGCTAACATGTGGACTTGCAGATTTAGGGTGACGGTGATAGAAACAAGTGAGTTGATACATTGAACATGGCATATGTAAGATTCTCTTCTCATTATTTGTATCTTTGCTAAATGTAGAAGGGTAGTGATGAGCTGAGAGCAAAAAGTGTGGAGATGGCAGTCTGAGGAGGGCAAAAAAGTTGTGAAAGTTTTCTGAGGGATGGAGACTGATTCGAGTAGGAGCTGTTGCAGGATTGCTGCAAGGCACTGAAAGTCCACTTGTAGCGTGAGTTTGTAGCTTTAAAATGAAAACAGCCAGCATATTTTGGGGGTTTTCTTCCAGCTGTGTTCATCTGCTTGCATGTAGGAGTGAAACAGGGAAAAGTTGGATTTAACTAGTGTATTAGTTTGCTAGGGCTGCCATAACAAAGTATCACAGGCTGGGCGGCTTAAACAACAGAAATTTATTTTCTTACAGATTTTAGAAGTCCAAAATCAATGTCAGCAGAGTTGGTTTCATTCTGAGCCCTCTCTCTGTGGCATATAGATGGCCACCTTCTCTGTCTTCACATGGTCTTTCCTCGTGTGTGTGTGTGTCCTAATTACCTCTTCTTATAAGGACACCAGTCATACTGGATTACGGCCCACTCCTATGACCTATTTTAAATTAATTACCCCTTTAAAGGCCCTATCTCCAAATATAGTCGCATTCTAAAATACTGGGGTTAGGACTTCACATATGAATTTTTGGGGGGAGGGGTACAATTTAATTCAGCCCATAACAATCAGCACTGGAGTTTTAAAACTTAAATATGTGAGTGAGAGAGGGTATATGTAAAACACGTGAAATCCTATTCTCATACAACTTAAGAAAAAGGGACAAATAATAAACAAATTAAAAAACAATTAATTTTTTAGTATTTTGGGGGTAATAGATACAAAGAAGAAAAATAAAACAAGTAAGGAAATAAAGAGTGACTGAGTTATGTGTGCTGTTTTGTGTAGGTTGATGGGAAAGCTCTCCATGATTTGACATTTGAGCAGAAAGAAAGTGAGATCTGAAGGAAATAAGAGCAGGAAGCCGTGACCATATCAGTGGGCAGGGAAAACAGCATATGCACATGCCCTGAGGCAAGGAAATGATTGGTGTATGTAGGAACAGCCAGGAGAGCCGAGTGACTGGCATGGAGAACAATGGCAAGAAATAAGATCAGACAGCTATTAACTAGAAATGCTCTTATCTGATGCACTTGGGACTATAATTGTTTAGTTACTCAAAAATTGATTGAATCAGGTAATCATATGATAGGTACATAAATATTTTGTTTTGCCTTAAAAAAATGAGGTATAGGGGCCAGCCCGGTGGCCTAGTGGCTAAGTTTGTGGCCTCTGCTTTGGCGGCCTGGGGTTTGCAGGTTTGAATCCTGGGCGCGGGTGTACACACCACTCATCAAGCCATGCTGTGGCGGCATCCCATATACGAAAAATAGAGGAAGATGGGCATGGATGTTAGCTCAGGGCCAATCTTCCTCACCAAAAAAAAAAAAAAATAAGGTATAAAATAAATAGAATGAAATGCATAGATCTTAAGTGCATCGTTCAATGAATTTTGACAACTGTAAAATCCTGTGTAACTCATACCCCATCAGAAGCTACATCTATTACATATATTTAAGATTATTAAATATAAAATATATTTGTAATGCTCACAAATATTAAATATATTTAATATTAAATATTATTTGTGGCTTAATATTAAATATATTTATAAATAGTAAATATATTTGTGATGCTCATCTTGTCTCTTGACCCCTTGAATACGTACATACTAAACATACACTACTTCCAGAAAGATTGGTGAGGAGAATCTTCATTGTTTTTTCTTGTTCTTTTGATGCTGTTCATGATAATAACAATATTACTATTATTATTAATAATAATTAATGTATAATGATCTCTTCCTATGTGTCAGGCACTGTTACAAGAGCTTTACATGTATTAATTCATTCCATATTCATCATAGCCTTATGAAGTAGCTACCACTGTTCATATTTTGTGAATAGGAAAATGGAGGCATTTAAGTAACTTGAATTAAGCCATACAATTAGTGAGTGTTGTAACCCAGGTTCAAGTCATGGCATTGTAACTGCAATATATATTTTTAGATCTTATGTTAGATTGCCTCCTAATAGTCAAATTTTATGTTATATTTGAACTTTCCTTAGTTTAAAATACAAGTGAGGACATATCTTCTTGCTTCTTTTCCACCATCTTCCACATAGGCATTCATTTAACATGATCTTTGTCTGCTTCTTTGTCTCTTAGCGTATCTTTTCGTATGGCATGGTTTATACAGTGGGCCTTTTGTTTAGGCTGTGGGTAGATTGTTCTAGTCCACATTAATTTTAGATCTTCATTGATACAAAGATCAGTCTTCCTGTCAATAAGACCTGTAGTTAATTCAGGATAGTTTTTTTAATGCTTACTCACTAGATGTATCAGTCCTTAAACCAAACTCTGCAAAATTGTTCAGTCATTAGCTCACAGAAGCTCCTGCATAGCTATTCAAAACATCTAAAGTATGTTGAGTGCTTGATAGTTCTGGGAGCACGACCAGCAGTCTTCCACTAGCTTCCAGGATCCCTTGGCAGCCTCAAGTATCAGTTGTTGTTAGTGATGTGGAGTTGGTTCCGACTTCTGGTGACCTGTGTACAGCAGGGCAGAACCCTGCCCAGTCTTTTTTATGCCATCGTCTCACCTTCTGGTGCTGTATCAGACAGTGCTCCGCTGCTATTCATAGGGTTTTTATGGCCAATTTTTTCGAAAGTGGGTGAGCCTCAAGTATAGCCTCATGCAATAGATTGGATAAATTTGCACCTATTATGCAGTTTTCTACAAAAGTAAGTATATGATTCCAGATAAAAATATGTCTAATATTAACTAAACTACTCCCCAGGTAAGTGATAACTTTCTAATTAAAAACAAAAACATCTTTATTCTCATTTTAAAAACATAGTTACCAAACTCCTAAGCTTTATCTAGATTTTATTTTTTTATATTTGAAATCCATTTTTGATGAAGATGGTAAAAATGGTGCATATTTTCAAACAAAATTTCCTGTAATATCTCATAGCATATCTGGCTAATTCATTACTTAGTGGGTAAGAAGAAAAGGAGAGGCATTATGACTAGCAAGATAGTATTGGATAGTTTTCTAACTCTTGAATTTTCCTGTCTAGAGAAGTATTTTTAAAGGGGGAAATAACTGTGCTCAAAAGATGTTGAAATAATTACAAAAGGGGTCATATTTTCAGATAAAAAAGCCTGTAGTTTATGCAAAGTTGGTCATGCTCCACACTGGCTTGCTTGGCAAGCCAGGGATATTGCAGAACTTGGATTTGGCTTGAGAAACAGAGCAGTGTTTGCAAACAAATAGGGGCTTAGTGGAATAAAAACATAATACAGATGCTGATTCTCTTAAAAAAACCTGGGCCACCAACTGTGCTTCTGTTGGTTGGTGTTACTGTGTATACTGTACCATCCTTCTGTTTAATCAGTTTTGTTCTCATGAAAAGAAGAATAATGGAAAACAAAATAGGAAATTACTATTTTACAAGTGCCACCAGATAAGACTTATGAATGATAAAATTTAGTATGTTTCCAAGGTAGAGATAGAATTAAAAACTTGAAATATGTAAGGAAATACTGTTTCATAAATAAACAAAAATATAAACAGTAACTTAGTTTTATTACATAAAATAAAAAGTAGTAAAGTTAGATTTCTCTAAGTGTTAATGTCTGGGTATATAGATCTAGCCAGCTATGAAATTAAAATAATTTGAATAATGCTTGAGGTGGCAAGAAGATGTGACTTTGACTTTCTATTATAGCTAAAGTTTAAATTAAATTCTCAATAACTTCAACTGTTAGGTTCTTATTAGGAAATGACTTATCTTAGACATTTTAATATTTAATATTAAGTGATTTCAGATTTTCTATTATAATAATATTCTTCATATTTTCTTTTAAAAATGTTCTCATTCTTTATCCTGCTTAAGCCTCACAATATTTTGTGAGGTGGATAGGGCAGAAAATATAAGTAAAGAAAATGAAGCACAGGGAGGCAAAATGCCTACCTAAAGTCATCTGTTCAGTTCATGACAGAGTCAGGGATGGTGCTGTTTATGTCTTTTATTATAGATCTTTATAATATAAGATCTTATATAATATATAGATCTGATGTAATATGTAGATTTTTTTATTACAGGATCTTTTATTTTAAAGTATTCCTTCTAAATCTGGGTATGGCCATTTGGTAACCATTAGTGTTATATCTGCGTTTTCCATGGGATTGTTTTTCTACAGTAAACAGAAGGGACCTACTGTATCTTAGGACCAAAGAAAGACAGAAAACTTGATCGCTTGAATTGTTTCATATCACAAATTCAGTAAAACATACGCAAAGTAACAGGAAATATATAGAGGAATCCTTCCCATGTTATCAGGTTCAGAGGCTGAGTTCCAATGTTTAGTAATAATTTTTACAGAAAAGTGTGGTTGCAATGGAGGAAACCAGATAATTAGCATGCCATTTTATTTCAAAAAGAAAATAATAGGCAAACAAACTCCAAATGTGATGTATTCCTTAGATCAACACATTTTGCATCTTTCTTTTCTTTTTTGTGTGAATATGCTGAATAAATGTAAATTTTATGTAGACATTGAACATAGATCCTTTGTTACAATAATTATTTTTTTAACTGTCATTCCATGTAAATTTTTAATTTGTTATTCGTTTGGGTAGGTTGCAACAGGCAGTAGCATTTGTGTTCTTTATGACGCAACGTCAGCTGCCATTAATTTAAAGAGTTTCTGCATCAGCAAATTGTGTTGATGTTTTTATTTTGAGACAAATGTTTATGAAATTTCAAAGCATTTTTGTATTTAATAGCTGTTCTCCCCAAATATCTGTCAAAACTATCTTACTTATTCACATCAATAAATTTATGCTTGAGTTGGTATTACTTTAAATGCAGCAAACGATATGAGAGTATTTTTGGTTTGATATATTGACTGTGTAGATAGAAATGAATTAGCCAGGTAGTTATTGCTCCATGTAGTGAAAATAAAACAAATATGTATATGGTATTAATTCTTACTTTGAATGTCTCTCAATAATTGTGCAAGTCTCCATTATGCCTTTTAGAATTCTTGCTCTGATTTTTTTAAGTCGCTTTACACTAACATGTTTTCTCTCCTGTGATAAATTGTTTGAATGTATGCTATCCATTCTAAAATACACATCTGTTGTGAATACTTTTTGTGCAGACCAGATGGGGTTTTTAAAGCTGAATAACTTGAATTATTTAATATAATTGCCCTATTTGAGAGTCTTGAGAATTTTTTTTCTGTTTTATATCTTTATTAATAATTATCTGTTCTGCAAGATGCTCTACAAGCACTATCATACTTAATCCTTATAGCAAATCTTTAGATTTGGTGTTGTTATTCTCATTTTATAGATGAAAAAAATGAAGCTTAGAAAGGCTCCTGCAGTTAGGAAGTGAATAGACCCAGGCGTGTCTGTGTGTAGAGGCCAGCTTTTAGCCACTACAATATATTGTATCACAAGATGATTTTTATTTTAGCAGTATTAGCTGAATCAGGATACATTCAGGGCTGCACTATTTGACAGCCTGATGCTCTATAACATCATGATAGGACTTTGAGGAAAAGACAATACAATTTGAAGAAATCAGATAGTTGTCAAGGGCCTAGCAAAGTAGTGGCAAACCTAGGATCGGCTTTAGAATTTTAGCCACCCGGCTTGTTTACAACTTTATTTTATTGGGCTTTTAATTGAGAATTTGAAGGCTGAGTGCTGATATATACAGGAACATTAGATGTCATATATTTTGTGTTGTATCTCCTTTATGTAAAACAAACTGTCAATAATTAATTTTTTTCTTTTTCTTTATTTTTTTTAAATACAGTGGGATGCATCTTCTTTTATCCTGGAGTTCACCTCTGTGGCTTGGATTTATCACAGTAGCATCTGTCTTTGATCTATGCGTTAACTAGAAATCAAGGAAAGACATGAGGAGGTTTGTTTACTGCAAGGTGGTTCTAGCCACTTCACTGATGTGGGTTCTCGTTGATGTCTTCTTACTCCTGTACTTCAGTGAATGTAACAAATGTGATGACAAGAAGGAGCGATCCCTGCTACCTGCACTCAGGGGTAAGTGCTTATGGAGCAAATGTTATTTTTAGAGAGATGAGAAGGATGGAGATTCACGGGAAAACATGAAACTTTAAAATAGGAATTGTTTGAGCTTGTTGAGTTAGAAGAGCATTTTGGTAGAACTGTTAATGTACATTTAACCATGGGAAAGCTACTTTACTTTTCTTGGCCTCAGGTGTCTTGTTGGAAGAAATGAGGAGAGTTAGCTAATCTCTAAGGTAACTTCCAATTCTGATAATTCCAACATCCCATGACTGTATGGAAGGCACATTTTAGTGAACGTTCAAATTGGAAAGAATTTTAAATTTAGGCTTCCAAAAGCAAAAGCCTTAGAGACCAAGCACATAACATACAAGGGAAAAACTGCTAAAGTGAGGTGGTGGGAATTGTAGCAAAATGGGGCTACATGTGACATTCCTAAAGACTTCCAAAAGCAATAAACAAACAAAAAACAGCCAATTCTTCAAACAAAACACATATTGGTGGCCAGATTCAACCTATGGGCCACCAGATCATTGCCCTGTGTTAAGTGCAAAAGATAATTTCAAGTTATTATAAAGTCACTTTAACTCAACACTTTCTTCTTTAGGGACCAGTTTCGATGACTAGATGAGTGAATCCTATAGAAACATAATGATTTGTATAAATGGTGACTTATTAAGTAAAGCCATAGAGATTTGTTTCCTGCAGAGTGATTCTAAATAATTTTCCCTATGATTTTGTTGACTTCTATATCTATAAATATATTTCTGAAATATTCCTAGTAAATAAGTGCTTCTAAAATATTTAAAGGTGCTTGAAGTTAGTTTTATTCTCATTAAATTGAACACTTTTTTTCTTGAAATCTAGTTTACATTAATGCTCTGCTTAGCAAAAGTTTTATTCATAAATATGACAAAAGGTAAACTTTGAGTCCCAGTTGAAATGTTTGTACTTTTGGAAAAGTGAATCTAAATTTCTGAGTTGATATTCGCATTTGATGAATATGATCTACTTTTAATGTTACAGATATTTTTGAGATTATTTATTAATCAAAATATGCTAATAAACAGAATTTCATTGATACTATCAGGTTGTATGAGGTTTAGGGAAACACTGAAGAGCATTTCTAAAAATTAATTTTTGTTGAACGAGTACTTTGGACATCTTGAGTTTGCTTTAGATTGCAATAATGCTCTTGCTCAATTGGAGGAATTCTGATTATCTTCCTCTTTTCAAAATGAGTCTCTCACTGTAGTTTTTGACTAGTGGAAGGAATTGAGAGAAAGCACTTTAGAAGTGACTGAGCCTAGACTCATTTAGGTACTTTATATGCATTTTTTATGCTTTTATACTAGAATTATTCAAACAGGAGAACTTTATGAGCCCATCAGTTTTTGATAAATGAACATGGGGATTGATTTGCTGATCTTTGGTTAAAATCCCAGAGTAAATCAGCCTTCTCTGCTTCTTTGTTAGAATCAGTTGAGCTGGTGCTTGGCTGAACGTAAAAATGTGTTCTGATGGATCACATCCGTTTGGAATGAACACTTTTGTCATTTGTTGAACAGAGACATCTAGATTGGTCGCAAAAAATGTTATAGTCTGATTCAGCAAAACTATGACAGCCTTTTCTGCTGTCATAGTACCAAAAAAGTATAGTTTTGCTGATTTAAGTCCTTAAAAATGTCTTAAATCTCAAAATATTAAATTGATGATGCAAGGCAAAAATAGTAATATTTTCTTATACTTAAATGGTAAAATTAAACTAATTCTATTTTTAAGACTTGTGTAATGTTGTACATTATTTTTGTCTTGAATAAATGGAAATATTCTTTAGGGTTTTAATTTCATTTTCTATTGTTACTTATTGTTTCAGAATATCATTTTATTTAGTAATTTGTGGGCATGTATTTAAAATAATATTTATTTACAGGCAGATGATGCTGTGCAAAATGCACCTGACTGAAATTTTCATATTCTCAATATGCTAAAAACAGGCTTTTTGAAAAAACTTAAAAAAAATTGTTCTTTCTGGTCCTATGTGTCTCCATTATTAAAACAAAGAGTTTAGACTAGGTGGTTTCTCAGATCCCTTCTAGTTCTAAATTTTAAGCAATTTTTAAGTACCCAATATTAGCATACACTCCGAATTAATTTTTGAGAGACATTCATTCATTTATTCATCAAATCATCAATGATTTAAGTGCCTATCAAATCAACATGTTCTACACCTTGAGCTTACACAATGTTTTGTGTCAATTATATGTCAATTAAGAAAAAAGAAAGCACATAGCCTCCTGATGGGCAAAGAGAAAAGAAATCCCAAGCATCAGGACCTGTGGGTTCACAGGTGGTGTAGCAAGATCACCACATGGTTAAAAGCCCAGGCTTTGTTGACCAGCCTGGTTCTCACCTCCTCACCGTTGAACTAGTCGTGTGACTTTTGGCAAATTCCTTAACAAAATCTTAATGTTCTCATTTAAAATGAGAACCTTAGAGGCAATACATTCTGCTTCACAGGGTTGCCTTGAGAATTAAATGGGATGATGTGCATAAACCCCTCAGTGGAGTATTGGTTCACGGTAGCCCTTTATAAATATCTGCTAAATGTCATGAAGGTACTTGAAATATCTGAATGAGGCTCCACCTGGCAGGCTGTCCAGGGTGAGTCAGGTCCAGAGCAGGGAGCCAAGAGGAGCAGTTATTCTGGATGTAGCCCCAAAAATGGAAGTGACTCTTTAAAAAAATGTTTTGTTAAGTGTTTCCTATGTGCTAAGACCTGGAGATATAAGGGAACTGAGGTCCCTCCTGTCATGGAGCTTATAGTTGATAATAAAGTAAACATTTCTCTCTCTCCCTCTCTGTAAAAACATAATTTAGAAATGATTACAAAGCATAATGCGTATTAGGATGAGGAAGAGTGATGCTCTGAGTAGAGGAAAATGGATCTAGGGTATTGTATAAAACTTCACAGAGACTGTAGCATTTAAGCTAAGGTCTAAAACATAAAAGTAGGAAATAACTAGTTAAAGAAGGAAATGCTAAAATTATAATGGAATTATAAAGATTACAGGATACTTCTGAAAGAGAAAAACGCAGAGGTCTTAGAGTACTTAAGACTGTAGTATTGGCACAAAGTGACATAAAGGGTAGACAAATTGTCCAATGGAACACAATAGAGACCCTAGAAGTAGACTCACACATGTCTGGAACATTCTGTATATGACAGAGGAAGCACTGCAGATCAATGGGAGAAAGAAGTGCTCTTCAATAAATGGAGCTAAAAATAAAATGGTAATCCATGTAGAAAACAGATGAAATTGGATGCCTAATTATGTCATAAACCAAGATAAACTTTGGATGTATTAATGTCAACATCAAAACTCAAATTTTTAGCAGAGAAAAATTTAGGCTTCTATAAGACCATAAATTAAGGAAAAATTCTAAAACACTACACAAAAAAACATTGACCGTAAAAGGAAATATTGATAAATTTGGCTATGTTAAGATTGAGAAAGTTGGTTCTTTCAAATATACCTTAAAGAAAGTAAAAAGTTACAAACTGTAGAAGATGGTCAAAGAATACGCAGCTGAGAGATTATTATCAAGTATATACTATAGGTAACTCCTATGATTAATAAGAAAAGCCCAAATAACCACATAAGAAAAAATGGGCAATGGACATGAATGGACACCTCTTAGAAAAGGAAACGCATATAATGAAATAACTTATGAGGAAATTTAACGTTAATTGTGATCCGGGAAATGCAGATGAAGGCTACAGTAACATGTTTGTATCCATTCAATTGGCAAAAATTAAAAAGACTGATAATACCGATTGTTAGAGATGATGCACCTCCACATTTTTATGGTAACTTCGGATAAGTTTGGCATTATTTCTGAAATCTGAACATTCATATATGATCCAGCACTCATAGTCATATACTTGAGAAAATTTCTTCCGCATATACAAATATTTCACAGCACTACTGTTCATGAAAATAACACATGGGCCTATCAATGGAAAAGCTGATGAATGAATAGTGGCATATCAATAAGAAAGTAATATATAGTAGTCAAAATAAGTGAACTGCAGCAACTTGCACCACTATGAATGAATCTTGACGATACAACAGTAAAGTAAGTATAAAAGTTACATCCTTCAAAGATGATATACAGCGTGATGCAGTTTGAAAAGCTGAAACCAACTAGAATGTAAAAACATACATTTTAGGAATATATAGAGAGGCAACAAGACTTTATATAAAGCAAGCGAGGCTAATTGTGAATATGGGATTTAGGATATTGATTGTCATGTGTGTGGGGAGACAGGAGAATGAGAGGAGGGTGAACATTTTTGACTGGATGTAGGGCATTACTAGGGTCCTAGATTTGTTTTGGATGTGCGTTCTGTGTGTCTATTACATTATATAGATAACTAAATGAATGAGTAAGAACCACTGAATGGATTTGAAAATTGGGAAGCCCCTGAATGGGTTAAAAGATAGGGCAGACATGATCACCTTTATGCTATTGAAAGATCACTGTGGATTCTATGTAAAGAATGGATTGGAGAAGTGCCAATCTCTTCAGGGAGGCTGGGTAGGAAGCTTGGCAGCATTCCTACACAGAATTCTGTGTAGGAAGTGATATCTGCTTAGAGCAGAGTAGTGGCAGTGAGATGTGAGAGAAGTGGGTAAAATGAAGAGGTATTTGAGATACGGGAGTAAGGGAGCTGGATGCTTGACTGGCTTTGGAGGATGGAGGAGATGGAAGTGTCAAGGACAAGTCTCGGGTTTCCTGCAGAGCATTGTTTGATCCAGTTTTCTGAGAGAGGGGAGAATGTAGGAGGAGATGATTTGAGGGTGGACATTGAGTTTATTTTAGACATGTTGAGTTTGAGACAAATGTTAGATAACTGAATGGAATTGTTCAGTAGGAAGTTGGCTACATTATCAAACTCTAAATATCAAACTTAAAAATCATCACTTTTATGGATTTTTTTTTCTAAAATGAATTACATTCTTCTCCTCTTTATTAAATGGAGTATATGGAATATAATTGAATATTTGTTACTGAGTCAGCATTATCATTTTACACATCAATTATTGAATGATGCTGTAAAAAAAGATTATTTCAAGGACTTTATGGGAGCACATAGGCTCGTTCCAATGTAAGATACAGACCCATGAATATTTTTCTTTTCCTATTTTCTAAAGAATTGCTTTTTGGTAACATAAGTACTTGTTAGGGAAGCGTGTTAACTCTTTTATGCCACTCTGGGGCCACCTAAAACTAAAATGCACTGAAGGATGTTTCTAACTCCTAACTGGTATGGAATGTTAAGTGGTGCTGCTCCCAAGCTGGAGAGTTAGAATAGATATTTGAGAGAATAGGTATTTAAAAAGACCAATGCTGCTGCGGTACACGTACACACACTTTGGGGAAGTGTGAGGTTGTGCGGCAGGTTTGCATGAGCACTGTGCAACAGTGGATCCTACTCCTGGCTCCCCCAGTAAGGGTCTGTGTCCTCTCGCAAGTTAATTAATCTCTCTGGGCCTCAGTTGCCATCTGTTAAGTGAAATGAATATGAGTCATGGTTTTAAAAATTATACTAGTCTCCAAATGAATGATTATATGTTTCTAGCTATTTTTTTCAATAAAACTATAGAAAGTGAGCTATTTTAGAGTCTAGCTTTTGGTCAGTCCGTAGATAATATGAAGTCTGATATGAGAAGTGGTGGTATGGAATTGACGTGATGGGAAGAGATCTGCTTAGAAACACCAAACGGACCTTCTCGTCATCACAGAGGACAGAAGGGATATAAAGTTATGCTTTTCCAGAAGGGAAGCATTTCTTTACTTGATCCGGAATCTTGACCATATTACACATACCTAGGAAATTAAATGAAATTTACTTTCCAAAAAAGAGGATGTAAGGAAAAATTGCTGCTTATGTAAACAAAAATAAGTACATTAGCCAATAATGATAACAACAGTAATTATGAGCTATTAACTATTCTAAATTATTTACAAATGTTTTAACAGTTAATTTTTACAAAAAAATCTGTAAATTCTTCATCTTCTTTTACATATGAGGAAACTGAGGTAGAGTGAGTGTATGGGAAAAACACTTTAGTGTTTCTCTTTTACTCACACACACAATACTTCTAACACGACATGTGTGTTTTTTTTTTCCCTTATCAAGCAATTCTCTGCGACATCAGCTGGGTATGCTACAATTTTGATATTATCTACCTGGAGTAAGCATTAGATCCCACAAGTTACAGACTCAGTCCCACAAGACTGTCCCCCCTTTAGATACCAATGGCAAGTCCCAGGTTGTCACCTGTACTTCTGACTGACTAGCAATAAATTGGGGTTTCCATGACCCCCTTCTTGGGTTCAATAATTTGCTAGAATGTCTCACAGAACTCAGGGAAACACATATTTATGTTTACCAGTTTATTATAAAGGATATGATATAGGATATGAATGAACAGCTAGATTAAGAGATACATAGGGTGAGGACCAGAAGAGTTTCAAGTGCAGGAACTTCTTTCCCCAGGGAGTTGGGATGCCTCACTCTCCTGTCATTGAGATGTATTCACCAATCTGGAAGCTCTTTGAACCCCATACTTTTGAGATTTTTATAGAGGCTTCATCATATAGGCATGATTGATCATTAGCTCAATCTCCAGCCCCTCTCCCCTTCCTGGAGGATAGGAGGTGGGGCTGAAAGTTTCAAGCTTCTAATCATGACTTGATCTTACTGGGGACCAGCCCCATCCTGAAGCCATCCAGGAGCCCTCCCAGAGTCACTTCATTAAAACAGAAGACAATCCTATCACCCAGGAAATTCCGAGAGATATAGGAGCTCTGTGTCAGGAACCGGGGTCAAAGACCAAATATTAGAAGAAAAGATGCTCCTAGTGCTCCTGTCACTTAGGAAATGACAAAGGTTAATGGAGCTTTGTGCCAGGAACCAGGGTCAGAGACATATATATCTATATATCTCTCTATATATCTTCTATTATTTCACAGCAAGGTTAAGGGGACGGTGCCAGAATTTTACAACCAATAGAATAGGATTTGATTATTATACTGTAAGTTCAGTAAAGGATTCTGTCATCAATAAATGCCAGTTTGCTTTGGAATTCAAGTACCATGTGTGAATTTAGACACCAACATGGAGTACATATTCTGAAAACGTGAATCGAGTGTTTTGTCTTCACTCTCAGAGACACCCTAGACCATGCCAGATCTCCCTGGCTAGTAAGAGATGTAAACTCCAGCTAAGAAAATATTTCCTGGGGACCCTTTGGGTTACAGATCGTCTATAAAACAGTATCACCTTTTGGCACTTAGAGGTTTTGCAAAGTTACTCTCATCTAACACTTGTGTCCGTCAAGACCTCGTCACTGCTGCTCTGAATTGGGGGAAATGAAGAAAATGAGTGGAATTGCTGGCTGGTATTCTCAATTCTATGCCTCTGTGTTTCCCTTGGTCCTGCCTGGGAGACTAACAGATTCCTTCTCATAAATCTGGGGACACAGGTAGCCTTGTTCTCGTGGGTTCTTGACAGTGGGCTATTATGTCAGCCCTTTCTTTTTCTTTCTAAATGATCTTCTCATAACGTTAACACCTTGCTGTGGACCCTTTTATTAAACAGTAAATGGTTGTTGATTTTGTTTGATTAATCTTTGGTGCTTCAGGGGAGAATTCCTACGTGCAGGTATGAGGGGAAAGTGAAAACTGGTAAATTAAAGTGTTAAAACCAACACCAAATTTTCCTTGTTTTTTAAAAATATGACTTACTCTTCGAAGCGTATGATTGATTGGAGTGCATTGTCAGTATTGGAATTTCTCTGAATAAATTATGATGACCACTGGAATTTTCAGACGATAATCTTTAGAGTCATATAAAAAGTAGGGCATATGATTGATGCATGACTGAGATATATATATATATCTCATATCTATCTATATATATAGATACAGCCAACTTGGATTAAGGGCATATATTTCCCAGATAATTTTCAGATTTATAAATAGTGTTAATAAATTAATAGGCCTTATAAAATTTTGACCTTTGATATTTGCTTTGGCCTTTCTTACTTTTATTCACAATTCACTCTGATCCCTCTGCCAGTCTACACAGACATTTCAATGTCAGGAATAAAAATATATTGTAATAATGAGCAATTGTTAGGTTTACTGTGCCAGGTGCTTTATATACATTATTTCAATTAATGCCCAAAGTAGCATTGAGGGTAGGTACTATTATTATCCTCATTTACATATAAGAAGCTGAGATCTAAAAAGGTTAATTAATTTCCCCAAGGTTGCAAAACTGGTAGGAGGGAAGAAAGGACTCACAGCCTGGTTTATCAGACTTTTGAGCTCAGACTTTGAACCACAGTATTATGCTGTGTGTCCCTTACTCACGTGTGCCTAGACTCCTTTTAGGCAAAGTAATCATAACATTTATATAGTATTTATAAAATGTTTACACATGTAGGAATGTTTCTGGAGGACAAAAAAGGAGGTGCCCACTGACCTTGGGTAAAAAATGCCTTATTTAATATAACTTAGGAGAAAAGTACTCTGGCAGGCTCATCATCCCTTATTTCAGACTTTAACAATTTTCCATTTATTGAGTCTCTATGGTATAAGAATTTAGGTTGCAATTTTCCTCAGCAGTTTCCTTTGGGGCCAATCCTTTGAAGTCTTAGAAAGAATAGTTAAAAGTCGTGAAAAGTAGTGGAGCACTATTTTTTTTTCAAGCCTTAATAAGAACAATTGATGTAAGTTTTCATCCATTTATTTAATAAAAACACTGGGCTAGGAACTATGAAATACACAGAGTTTAATTGAATAGAACATCTGTCTTCAAGAATCACACAGTCTAGTGGAGACATGATGTGTACATCCACGATGTGTGCGTACGTAACTACATTACAAAATAGGAAGTGGTGGCTGCTATAAGAGAGATGCCAAATAAACTACTGTGAGAGGCCTTGAAGTGTATAAATTATGTATACATGTGAAAATTGAGAGGGAGCGGATATCAGGAAGAAATTAAGTAGCAGGTGAAAGCTATTGCCTTTCTCAAAATAAGGATATAAGAAATCAGTGAATTGGTTGATTGGAGCAGAATCAAAGGGGATTTCTAGATTTTAGCTTGAAAGTTAGGATAAAGACAGATTTTAAAAAACTTTGAGTGCTGTGGAAATGAATTTTTAACTTTGTTATCCAGGAAATGGGGAACCATTGAAGGTTTCTGGAAAAGGAAAGGTGTGTTGATCATCAGATGAAGCTTAGAAAGAGAATGCAGTGCTCTTTATTACACATGTAAGACAATGGCACTAAGACATTTTAATCTTTATTTAAAGAAAGACTCAAGACACTAAAGTTTTATTCACATTAATTAAAACCACTTGAATTAGATGGTAACAGAATATTAAGTCATTTAAATTCTTCACTCTGCAAATTAATTGGTAGGAACAAAAAAGTTTTCCGTTTTGTAAAATCGAGGTTAGATATTGTTTAAAAAAGTACTCAAGGGGCCAGCCCAGTGGTGCAGTGGTTTAGTTCGTGCTTAGCAGCCTGGGGTTCGCCGGTTCGGATCCCGGGTGCCTGCCGCTGCACTGCTTGTCAGCCATGCTGTGGCGGCGTCTCATATAAAGTAGAGGAAGATGGGCACGGATGTTAGCTCAGGGCTGGTCTTCCTCACAAAAAAAATGGACTCAAAATCTTTACTTATTTAGTATTAAATAAGCTGAGACAGTTCATTCAACAAACATTTGAGTGCTTGATTTTTGTCAGAGCTGGCAATAGAAAGATAAAGAAGATGTTCTTGTTTTCATGTTTAGAAGGGGAGAAAGAATTCAGAATTATATGAATGAAATGTCAGCATGTCAAATGCTGTACTATCAGGAGAGAAAGTATATGAAATGAAGGGAAAAAAATTCAGTAAGACAATGTCTGTCTTTTGAGGGCAAGATCTAATTTTCAATTCCATAAAGACTGGAGTTGGTTCGGTAGAGAGTGGAGAACAAAACTATTTGCCAAACAGTTCGCCAATAAAATGGAAATGGACAAATGTTCTCTCTACCCACTGGAAACCATTGTCACTAAAGGGCTATGTTGCAGCAGAGACAGCTGGCTATGACAATTTTTATCAGTTTTGTCCACTTCTATCCTCAGCACCTAAAACAGTGCCTGCCTCAGAGTGAATGCTCAATTAATAATTATTGAATGAAGATGAATGCAAGATCAGCTTGGCACTTTTCAAGTGTTCTCATGATTATAGAGTGTCTAGTATAGGTTGATGATTAAGAAACTTAAAATAACTCAGTTATCATGGCAAATGTTTTTTTGTTGTTTACACACATAATCCAAACTTTTTCTTTTATCTTTTATTGGCTCATATAATTTGATTTACAGCTCAAATTGGCAAATTTATAGCCAAAGGACTATCTTTTTTCCTTCAGAATCTGTCTTGTGTTGCATTGTATATACTGTCTCTGTGATGCAGAGGTATATAAGATCACTATATACTGACATGTGGTCGTGCTAACATTGAAGAGAGCTCTGGTTGGAGCGGGCATATCGTGTGGGGTACGTGGAATGAATCAATACATAGAGGACACTGAGGAACACTTATGAAAGTCAGATTGAGGAATTTTGGAAAAGTTGTAGGTGTGTGGTATATTTAATTCATGCATAAAAAGAAGATAGGGAGAATGAAGGTGATGGCAAATGAATATAAGAAAGTAATATTGGCAAGTTTTAAAAGTGAGAAATCCAATCAAAAAGGATAATTATCAAGAATAAAGTGATGCAATTGTAGAACAGGACCCATAGTTAGTCAATAAATAAGGTTCTATGTAAATACAGCTTTGGGAGCAATTGAGGATAGTAGCTGGGTAAGGAATACTGTTTTAAAATAAATTTTATTGCGGTATAATACAATGCTCCATTTTAAGTGTACAGTTTCATGAGTTTTGACAAATGAATCCCAGGGTTCAATCTCACAGTGATGATCCTTCTTAAAATGTTCCCTCACCCTCTATGCAGTCAACTCCTCCACTCTAGCCCCAGACAACCACTGATCTGGTTTTTGTGACAATTGGTTAATTTTGCCTATTCTAGAAGATCTGACAAATGAAAATGTACACTGTGAACTCTTGTGTGTCTGGCTACTTTTGCACAGCATAAGGGTTTTGAGATTTATCCATGGTGTTGAGGCTATCAGTGGTTCTATTGCTGAGAGGTATTCTATTGTATGTATGTATTACAGTTTGTTTATCCCTTCACCTGTTGATGGATGTTTGGGTTTTTTCCATGGCTGTTGAGAATAAAGCTGCTACATATGTACACAAGTCTTTGTGTGGACATATGTTTTCACAACTCTTGGGTAAATATCAAGGAGTGGTAGGGCTGAATCATATGCTAAGTGTATTTTAATTTGGTAAGATACTGCCAGTCTGTTTTCCCATGTTGTTATTCCCATCAGCAACGTAGGAGAGATCTAGTTACTCCACATTCTGGCCAACACTTCATAGCCAGTGTTTTTAATTTTAGCCATTTTAGTGAGTTTGTAGTGATATCTCATTGTGGTTTTAATTTGCATGTCTTAATAACTAGTGATTTTGAGTACCTTTTCATGGTTTTTTTTGCCAGTCTTCTTTTATGAAGTGGTCTTTTATGAAGAATTGGTCAAATTCTTTTGTCTATTTTGTAGTTGAGTTGTTTAGACTTGCTTTTTAAAAAATTTTAAATGATGTCTTTCAAAGAGCAGATATTTTTAATTTTGATGAAGTCCAATGTATCATTTTCTTCTTTTATTGTCCTTTTCGTGTCCTATCTAAGAAATCTTTGCCTATGCCACGACCAGGAAGATTTTTTTCGTCTGTATTATTTCTAGATTTATGGTTTTAGCTTTTAAGATTTGAGTTAATTTTTGTGTATGGTGTGAGGAGAGTCGAGGTTACTTTTTTTCCAAAATAAAAACCCAGGTGTTCCAGATACATTTGTTCCTTGAAGATAAGAAAGGAATGGATTTTAGAAATAAGAATGACATTTTCATGAAATATTTCTTAGTATGCATCTATAGGTTTCTCTATTGCTTATATGAATGATTTGGTTATAAATATTTGAGTTTATTTTCTACAATTCATTGCATCTTATATGTAATTGATGTAAAATTTGTTATATAACTTGAAAAGTATCCAAAAGTTACTAACCAAATCTTCTTTAGACATTTTGAAGGCAAATGAAAAATCTAATATAATTTATGTTTTTAAAAAGTTAATACTATTTATTTTTTCTGATAATAAAGTTAATAAATATTTAATGTAGAAAAACTTAAAATACAAATAAAAATAAAGAAAAATAACCTAGAATTCCACCCAGGAATTGGCATCATACTGAAATAAAATTTAATATTTTAATTTTTTCAATCCATATAGCATGAGCATATTGTCCTGCATGAAATATTCTTTCAAAACATAGTTTTAATGGCTGCATAATATTATATCATATATATGCCATAATTTCCATTATTAACTACTTTTCATTAATTTTCATTTGGATTCCTTCTAGTCTTTTACTACAAAATAATGTCATAAACATTTTTAAGAAGTTGTCTTTGAAAATGTTGCTGATTATATTATTAGGCTAGATTCTTGGTTATGAGATTTGTTTTTTAAAGGCATATATATTTTTAAAAGGCTCTTGATAGATATTTCTAATGACTTCATATCTCATTGTCAATATATGAGAATACTTATCTCACCACAATATTTATAATTTAAAACATATTTGCTAATTAGAGTATTTTCTAATCACAAATTCTTTTTGTTTTGCAGTATTGATGTTTTATTTTGCTTACATTTAAATTTTACCATTAAATACTGAACATAAGTATATACTGGCATTATGTCCAGATTTTTTTTGTGTTTGTGTGTGTGAGGAAGATTAGCCCTGAGCTAACGTCTGTTGCCAGTCCTCCTCTTTTTGTTGAGGAAGATTGGCCCTGGGCTACCATCTGTGCCCATCTTCCTCTACTTTATATAGGACGCTGCCACAGCATGGCTTGACAAGCGGTGCATGGGTCCGCGCCCGGGATCCGAACCTGTGAACCCCCGGCTGCCAAAGCGGAGCACGTGAACTTAACCGCTACGCCACCAGGAAGGCCCCGTGTCCAGAGTTTTTAAATGTTAAGATAAATGGATGCTTGACTTAAAGGATGTGATATATTAGACATTGTAGAATATATTAAGCTATTATAGAATCCAGCTGGTGGTAAAATTCAGTTTCTGTTCTATGACACATTAGTGGTAAAGTAAACTCCATAGGGACAGGAAAATCAATGTAAAACTTTGGGCTGCAGTTGGAGGAAAAACCTGTTCAGGACTGAACTGAGAGGTCCTTGTAATCATATTTAAATTTTTAATCACATGTAAATTTTTTTCACATTTAATAATTTGATCCGTATGTATTTTATTTTAGTGTAATAATGAAGATGTATTTTTTCTATAATTACTCTCTTGGGACATATGTATCTTTCCTCTTATTACTGATTTGTAATGTTAAAATTAACATGTAGAAAATCTTTATATCTATCAAGGTCTCTATATCAGCTATTTATTTGATTCCATTAAGTTGTCTTTTAAATCATTTCTCAGAGCTGAACTATTTTGATTATTTAACTTTATATTATCTAATGAAACACTTGATAGGCTTCAGAATTCTCTGGTCTGGAGAATGAACTCATTATGGTTCTAATCTTGGCTTTGCTACTTTCACCGTGTCCCCCTGTACATGCTGTCCTGATCTATAAAATGAGAGGCTTGGTGCAGATCTACTTTCTTCTGTATCTAAATATGATGATTTTTTTTCATGATAAATGAATGGAAAGTATTGTGTTATCACCATATTGTAACTCTCACCATATTTCTTAATATAATCAGGCTGTGAAATTGTGCCAGAATATTCATTTAAAAATTGTATTTGACATCACTGCAACCAGTATCCTTTATCATTTTTGTTTCATACTTTTTGGGAGTACATTCATATGAATTTTCTTTTTTTTGTGTGGTGAGGAAGATTGGCCCTGAGCTAACATCTGTGTCTGTCTTCCTCCATTTTATATGCATGATGCTGCCACAACATGGCTTGATGAGCGGTGTGTAGGTCTGTTCCTGGGATCCGAACCTGCGAATCCCGGGCCGCCAAAGCAGAGTACGCAAACCCAGCCACTACACCACTAGGTCAGCCTTACACATAAGTTTTCTTATAGGTCTGTCATACTGATTCTGTTGGATTGGTACAATGAGTGGGGATATGGGAGATAAAATAATATGAGTGGCAAGAACACTGGTGCTGTGGTTGGAAGATCTGGATTTTATCATGGCTTTGCCCTTAACTAGAAGTCTGATCCAAACGAACCTCACTTCCTCCATCTTTTGAGGATTAAATGGGTATATTAAAAAATGCTTTAGGAATCATAAACAACTCTACGAAAAGACATTAATGCACCAAACCCCTAATTTAGCTAAAGTTAATAGTTCTAAAAACAAAACCTTATTCTTTTAAGTAAAAACACTTTTAAAATATTGTTATTATTAAAAATCACTTAAATATAATACTTGATTGCCTCTTTTGAAGATTAATTCTTCTTTCAGGTTACAGTAACACAATGTTTATTTTAAAAAATGTTTTTCAATGTAGAAAAATATAAGAAAGGATATAAAAAACACCTATAAACCAACCACATATAGATTATTATAATTAACGTTTTGGTTGTTTCTTTATATTTCTAATAGGGATTCTACTTTATTTTATTCTTATATCCTGCTTTAGTTCCCTGAATTTATATTTTGAACATTTTCCTGCATCACCAAATATCCCTTAGAACAATTTTACTGGCTGTGCATTATTCTATCTAATATATCATAATTTGTTTACACATTTTTCTTTAGCTTTTAAAAGAGAGGATAAAAAATTAAAAATCTTTCTATCAGTTCCTCACTCATAACTGTCCTCATTATTTCCTTCCATGTAGTATGGTTCTATTGTAGTTTTCTTCCCTCTTTAAACTAATCTATGAGTTGTAATTTATTTCATTATTAATGTACCTATTTTGGGCATGCCTAATTCTATTTATTATTTTTTCACATGAGATATAAACTGGTTCTCAAAAAATTGAGAGAGTTGAGAAATTGTTCTTGAGGAAATTGGCCCTCTTGTGGAATTTGAAGGTTTGGGTGCATTATCATCAACATCTGCACCATCATTTGAGCTACTGCTGTTGTCTACTATATGCCAAGCTCTACATTCAAAGCACCATGCGTTATATCATTTTGTCTTCAGACATCTCTGTGGAGAAGTTAAGAGAGAATTATCTTAGAATTTTCTGTAGTCACTGTTTTTGAGTGAGCTATCTTGAATACAAACAACTTCAATCAGTTTCTTTCCACTATGAGTTCACCAAAAAAGCTTTTTTGAAGATGACTTATAACCTGCATCTTGCTAAATCCAATAGTAATTCTCAATCTTTATCTTACTTGACTATGAATAACATCTGAAACAATTAATCATTCCTTGTAACACTTTTGTTACTTGTCTTAGAGACTGTCACACTTCTGATGTTCTGCTTACTTGACTGCTCCTTCTCAATCTACTTTGCAGGTTCCCTTTCTTTACCTCAACTCTTAATGTTGAGGTAGTGCAGGAAATGGGATTGGATTTATCTGTTCTTTATCTATACACACTGCATAGTGATCTCTTCCAATCTGATCTCATTGCTTTCGATACCATCTTATAATTTTACGACTTCTAAATTTCTCCTAAGTTTTAGACATTTACAATCCAGGCTTACTTGATATATTCTTGTGGATTCTAAGAGACATCTCAAACTTACTGTGTTCAAAACTGAACTCCTAATCTTCCACCCAAACTTTCCCTACCTGCAGTCTTCTATCTCAGTTTTCAGCAGCTCTCACTTTCTTCTAACTGCAGTTGCTTGAACTGAAAATCTTAGGCATTCTTCACTTTTCTCTTTCTCTCACATTCCATCTTAGCAGATCTTGTTTATTCGTCCTTCAAATACATTCAGAATTCAAACACTTCTTACCAAATCGCTGGTCTCCTTGTTTCTACCTTTGCTCATCTATAATCTATTCTCAACAGATCAGCCAGAGTGACTTTTAAAACTTAAGTCAGATCATGCCACTCCTCTGGTCAATACTCTTCGTTGGCTCTTCATCACTCAGACTAAAAGCTAAAGTCCTTACATGGCCTAACCAAGTTCTATGCCATGTGTGCTGAAGTCACTGCTGACTTCAAATCCTGTTAAATCTTCACTTGTTCATTCTACTCCATTCACACTGGCTTTTTTGCTACTCTTGGAATATTCCAGGTGTCCTTCCACCTCAGGGTCTTTGCACTTGCTGACTCTTCTGTCTGTAATGTTCCTTCTCCAGCTTTATTCATGTCTTATTTTTTTTCTCTCTCTCCTCTTTCAGGCATTTCCTCAAATGTAACTGACAGAGTGTGGCCTCCATGGCCATACTATTTGAAAATATAAATTGCTCCTTATCCCTGTATTCCTTATCTTTCTTCTCTGCTTTGTTTTTTCCCACTGCACTTTTCACCACCTGACATATTATATATTTTACCTATTTACATTATTTCTCCCTTTCTTCCTGACAATAATAATGTCTGATTAGTTTATTACTATATCTCCTGTGCCTAGAAGCACATCCTGGGACATCAGATGTGTGAATGAGGAAAGGAATAGTGAGTGATTACTTGCTTAATGCTATCATGATGGAAGGATCTGTAAGGCAGGAATTCAACTTCTGTTCCAAAAATAATTTACCACTGGAGAGAATCATTTCAAGACTAACTAGAAATCTATATAGAACATAAACAGTGTATAAACATGATCAATACATAAAGAAAGCATGAAGTTTTCAAATATAGGTTTTCTAACAGCTGAAAGCATCAATGATTTTCCTTTTTCATGTAACTTTATAATATTAATAATGTGTACATTATTATTTATGCTAATATTGGTCATATTTCACAGAGATTGGTAGAATATTTCATAACCACTGTAATGGCTTGAATACTGTCTGAAAAAAAATTCATGTCCATCTGCAACCTTGGAATGTGACCTTATTTGGACATAGGATCTTTGCAGATGTAATTCGTTAAGATGAGATCTCACTGGATTAGGATGGACACTAAATGCAGTGACTGCTATTCTTGTAAGAGAAGGAGTGGACAAAGAGAGACACTCAAGAAGAAGGCCACATGAAAGTGGTGGCAGAGATTGGAGTGAATTTTGCTACAAGCCAAGGAATACCTTCTAGAATTTGGAAGAAGGAAAGGATTCTTCCTTAGAATATTTGAAGGGAGCATGGCCCTGCTGACAACTCAGTTTTGGACTTTTATCCTCTAGAACTACAAGAGAATAAGTTTCTGTTGTTTTAAACAGAAACTAGTTGTTTTATCACACACTAAAGTGTGTGGTAATTTGTTATGGTAGCCTTAGGAAACGAATAGAACCACTAATAGCCATTTCTAAAATGTTCCACAGTCATAAAAGTATAGGAGGAGTGAAAACATGGCTTGTCCTAAATCAAAAAGTAATTCAGTCAGGATACTGAAGGTGATATTAAGAAGTCTTCGTCCCTGGTTCAAGATACTATCGCAAATACACTTCTCCATCGTTCTAACTTAAATATCAGGATAAAAATAAAATATTTTAGAGTTCTATGAAAATATGAATATGTATTTCAGAAATCACCTATACTAGAAGAAAGTTAAGAAATATTGAGAATATATGAACTTTTACTAGCTTATATAAGCAGGTTGCTGGAATGATTGTTGTATTTCAAAGTTTGAAATTCTGCTTCTCATGACAAAAGGAGCTACATATGAATTGGAAGCTATGTCATAATATGTGCATGTAACTCTCTGTAGTAGATATGCAGAGTAAAACTTACTAGTATGGATCATTCAGGATAATCTATGAAGTGGCCACATTGATAGAATTCATATTATATAACATTTTAGAATTGGTACCCATATGACAAAGAGCAAATGAAAAGAACGATGTAAAGATAGTCATTGAGTTTTAAAGCTAGTAACAATCTTACAAATCATCTAGCCTAACTATATTTTCAAATTTTCTCAATGACAGAATACATTTTTCAAATAAAATCTTATGTTAATACAATTTATCAATCAATCAAATATAGAACTTTTATGTGTAAAGGAGGGGTTAGTGGTCCATAGCCTTTTTTTTCCTAACAGGGAAATGGAGATCCAAGGAGACGACATCAGTTATCAAAGTTAGACAAGTACTTGAGGCCAAGCTAAACCCACTGAGGGTCTTGAGGATTCCAACCTAGGGCCCTATTTAGAAATTACAGTGACCGTGAAAGGGCCTCTACAATTTGCAACCTTGCTTTTGGCCTCATGAGTTTTATAATATCTCTTCCTGAAATGCGTCATTATCGTTATATCTGCTATACCCACTATCATTAAAAGTTACTGAAGTTTACCAAGAATTACCCCAAATTCATTAGTATACTATTTTTGATGTACTTTGGTGGAATATCTTTTATAGCTCAATTATTGGCAATTCAGGGAAGATTTCTGCAATCCCAAGCTTGAGGTAACCCATTTCTCCTCTCAGTTCACATAGTACCTATCTAAACTTCTTCCATTATAATCTCTTTAGTTTTAGGCTATTTATGCACATTTTTGTTGTTGTTCTTACTAAGAGCACTTTGTATTCAGGGCTTAAGATCCCCCTGTGACTCGGGAAATCATCTACCAGAATGTCTTTCATAGAGCAGGTATAGAACCAACATTTGGTGAATGAATAAACTTTGATCTACTTTGGATATTCTTTCATACTTTTACTTTATAGTGGTTCTTCGAAGATCTTTAAGTTGTCTATGCTATTCACATGCCCACCAAGTGCAATGAAATGAGCATGACCATATAGATGATTTTGTCTTATCACTTGGCTTAAAATGTCTGGTAGCGTCTGTTGATGGCTCTTATGAACATTATGTGCCCTCAATAAACATTTATTCAATGAACATTTGTAATAGGTCCACATTTCAAAGCTGAAGAATAATATGATGTTACCAATGATTTATAGACTTGACTTTGACTACTTCCTGAAATTATCTTGGTGTTGTGCTTTTTTCTTTGAACTATCTTGCTGCCTTGATGTTCTTCTCCTTCCAATCTGTTCTCCACACCAAGGGGAGATAAATCTTCCTGAAACACTACTTTGATGCTGTTACTTGCCTGCCAGAGTCCTTCAATAATTTCCAGCTAATGGCAGCTCAAAGTCATAACTCCTTACTCTGGCACTACAGGCTGCCTACAGCTGACCACAGCACAAAATTCTAGTCTTAGCCTTAAATGCTTTACTAAATATTTAGTGTATAGTTGTTAACACATGGTCTTTAGCGTGAGAAAAAAGATCTGCATTTTAATCTTAAGTTCATCATCTCCTAAAGATGTGACCTTGTACAGTTCATTTGCCATTGTGAGCCTCAATTTCTTCATCTCAAAAATAGAAATAATGACCACATCTACTTTCATTCTTTCCTTCAGTAAATACCTGTTGAGTGCCTACAATGTGCTAGGCATTTCTCTAAGTACTGGGATAAACTGATAAACAAAATAGACAAAATTATTTTGAAGCTTGCATGCTAATGGGGAGGATAGGCAATAACTAGAATAAATGAATAAGTAACCTATAGAGTATGTTAGAAGGTACAAGTGCTATGAAAAAAAAATATGGTTAAGGAGTATTAAGTATTGGGAAGAGGTGGCGGTGAAGAGGAAGGATGGAAATCAGTTTTGGAACAACTGAGGTGTTCTTCCTGCCTGCCTTTCTAGAAATCATGGAGTTCTTCTATGATTCAGATTTTAGAGATAAAACTGATTCAAGCTTCCTATTACTTGTTTTGTCAGAAGGTCCTAGGGAATTGGAGTTATGTGTAGGAAAAGAAGTTGGTTTTGACAGTTTAATCTTCCTGGGTCTTTATAATGTAAAATAGTCTAGATGAAGGAAGAGTGAATATTTTTCTTCTTATATGACAAGTGAGAAACTTTTGGGATTTTTGATTAGGATATTATATGGATATCATCATTAGAAAGAATAGAAAATATTTTATATCATTCTGTGCTTTGCATATGAATGTCTTTTTGTTTTCTTTATGTTGGTGTATATATATGCAAATCAGGTAGAAAAATATGAAGAATTTGGGCAAAGTATTTATTCTGAATCTTAATTCAAGGCAATATACATCTTCATGACATTATTAGTTTTCCTCTGATTGTAATCCTCTCATGGCATTCCTTGGCAATCGACTAAACCCCAATTCTTACTATGCCTTCAAGTCTGTGGATCATTGGTTCTTAATACTAGATGCACTTCAGATTCACCTGGAGGGCTTGACAACAAATGGTGTTTGAATACCACTTCCTCCTCCCTCTGCTGATATAATTGGCCTCTGGTGGGGCCTAGGCATTGGTGCTTTGTGAAATTCCTCAGATGATTTATTGTGCAACCTGGCTGGAGAACCATTGATTTAAGTGATCTAGCCCCTGCCTCTGTCTCCAACCTCATTTACCATTCTCTCCATAACTTACCTTTCTCTGCACACAGGCCTTCTTTTCATTTCCCCAAATTGCAAGTTACCCTCATCTCAGGGCCTTTGCATTTTCTGCTTTGCTCAAAATGCTTTCACCTAGATGCATTCATTTAACATTTCAACAAATATTTATTGATCAACTCTTCTCTCTAATGTGAATAAAACTGAAAAAAAAAAAAAATCCCTCTTAGCCTGGCTGCTTCTTTCTCATCATTAAAGGATTCAATTTAAAGATCAGATCCTACACACTTTCCCTGACACTTTCAGTTGAAACATTCTCTGTCTGCTTACTCTGTTTTAATTTCATAGTCCTTATCTTATAATGTATTCTGAATTTGCCTTCTCTATTTATGTGTTCTTGTGTCTCCCACTTTCAGAACATATGTTCTATGAAGATGAAAATTTTGTATGTTTCATTCAACATTTCATTCTCAGTGCCTAGACTAGTATTGGCTATAGTATTGGACACAGTATTGGAACATAGCATTGGAACATAGTTGATACTCAATAATTAATCACTTAATTAATCAATCAATTATATAATGTAACTAAATGTGGGCTCTATAGTTCCTAAACTGAATCTTATTTACCATGAAGCTATTGAAGCATAAGCTTTAGGGTCCCATATGATCAGAAACTATGTTCAATTTTGTATTCTTTGTAAAGAGAGCCTCCAAAATTAATGTTTCAAGCCTTTTAAAACCTGGATGTCTCCTATACCTAAATTTTCTTCCAAGCTAATCAGGTATTAATTTATCAGAATAATATTTGTATTACTTTAATTAATCAAGTAAAATAATTCTGCTCTAAAACACAGGCTCTATTGTAATCATGTGAGTTGAGTAAATAAAACATTTGGAACCAATAATTAATGTTTGAGGTAATAGCTCATTTTGCAAAATAAGAGGAGTTCACTTTAACTTTTATTGCAGAAACAGGTTTTTCTGTCAATCTTCTGTTTGGAGCTATTTACAATAAGTTACCTAGTAAATATATTTAATTCCATACTATTAAGTAATTAATTGCCACAGAGCATTTGATGTTTGCATATTTTTTAGAACATTTTTGGTAAAAAATGAATAACACGGAAATATATGAATTGGCAATCTTTAATGCTTGATTAAAAGTGGTGTGAAATTATCCTTAAAAAATTTATTGCTGTGAATGTACATTCAAAATAAATTAGAGCTTTAGTTAGAATAAAGTATTGAAATAATTCCATCTAAAGAATTTTTTTAAGGGCATGCACCCTGCCTCCTCTAGGAATAGAGGGCATGGTAGCCTTAACTGAATTGATAAATCATTTATCTTTAGTTCTTTTAAACATTGTTCTTGTCAATTTGAGGGAATATTTTTCTTGGAGAAAGCCTTGAAAACAAGTATTGTACTTGAAATAAAATCTCAGAGTAGGAAGCTATTCTTCAAGGCCCTCCATAATTTGACTTAACTATTCCTTTCCATCTATTGCTTCTCCAGGTGAAGAGTGCTGCTGACTATTCTTCAAAACATGCACGATTTTTTCCTGCCTTGTACATATGCTCATACTATTTTGTATATCTAGGCTCACCTTGCAACTTAAAGTGTGGCCCTTAAACCAGCAGCATTGGCATCACCTGGCCAATTAGAAAAATGCAGAATCTTAGGTCCCACCCAAAGCAATTGAATTAAAATCTGTACTAACAAAATTCCCAGAATGTTCATACATACATTAAAATTGTAGAAGTAAGGTCCAAGTTTTGAAATTCTTACTTTTCTTCAAGATCACACTTATACCCCTACCTATTAAAGTCTTCCCTGAATCCTCTAGAGAAATACGATGTCTCAAACCTGGGAATTATTGTATTTTTTGAAATATTGCCTTTAATTAACTGTTATTTGTGTATAAGTTTCTTCCTTGAGGATACTCTTCATGCCTAAATCATCCCCTAGCAAAATGGATTTCATAGATTTTCCAAAAATGTTCTGTCAGTAATTATATCCATGCTTCCCAGAACATTACAAATGGAGTACGGAATTTAAGGCAAACTAAATTTCTCTGAGGTAACAAGACAGATTATTGTCTATCAACTTCCTCAGCTATTGCTTAATCGTTGGCATTGCTGGTTCTCAGAGTCAGAAACTTTCCATCTTCTCCCTCTGTGACTAAGAAAGTAATGGAGGGAAGGAATGCTGAAGAGGCTCCATCCATTTTCATTATGGCTGAGATTCTATAGCGTTATGCTTAGATCATCGTCTCCACCTGCTGTGAGGCAGCCTGGGTTGAGTTCTTGCTTTGCCACCCTGCTTTGTGTGGCAAGTATCTTAGCTTTCTAAGTCTTAGTTTCCTCATCTATTAAATAGGAATAATAACAATACAGTAATATACTATCTACTTCATAGAGTTATTATTAGGATTAAATTCTGTTATATCCACAGAAAATCTTGCATAGTCCTTAGAATATAATGAACATTCTGAAATGACTATTTTTATGTGTGTGTGTGTGTGGGGAAGACCAGCCCTGAGCTAACATCTGTTGCTAATCCTCCCCTTTTTGCTGAGGAAGACTGGCCCTGGGCTAACATCGTGCCCATCTTCCTCCACTTTATATGGGACGCCGCCACGGCATGGCTGACAGGCAGTGCGTCGGCGGGCGCCCGGGATCCGAACTCGCAAACCCTGGGCTGCCAAGCGCGGAGTAAACCGCTGCGCCACCGGGCGGCCCTGAAATGACTATTTTTATTGATAATATTTTGTTATTTTAAATCCAGGTTACTTTAGTGTGGCTATCCAAGGAAAGCTCATACAAAATTTCTTAAAATTAAATAATTTAATTTATATTTACCTTTAATAAATTACCCTGTCAATGGTTTTGAACTTTAAATATAGATATTTCCGTGAATCTTGTCAGTAATTCAGCTAGCCACACTTATTTAAATAATTTGCCAGGTTGCTGAGGGGCAGAGGATCAAAAATTAATGTGGCAATAAAGCCTTCCTTGCTTTTGAACAGATCAATATCTGTAAGTGAACCAGAGGCACTTACAACTAAATATCCAGAAATGAACTAAAAATAAATTCACTGTAGTTGGATGGAGTTAGGGATCTAAGATTGTGTTCTCTGCCAAAACTTAGTGACCTGAATACATATTCCTCTTCTACCATCCTCCCTCACTGCTCGTAAATTTCAATGGGTATTGATTTACCTGGATGCTCAAAAAGGTACTGAAGAATCGACCTCTTAATCAGTAATAGCTTTGAAAATACATGTGCAAATCATAATCATTCTGTAATAGAATCTTTATACATAACATCATACATACAAATAAAACATTTGTATGTGTGATTGGAGACATTCTTCAGCCTTACTAAAGATATACTGAAGCTGAAAAAAAAATGGAGAAGAGCAATTTCAGAATCTAAAATGAGGCTGATCTGCTTTGTGAAAAGAGACTAAAAGGATTCAAAGTTTTAAATCAAACGTCTATGAAAATCAAATGAAAGGCAGGTCATATTCTTCCCCAGATCCCAGGTTATTAGTTACTAATTCAGCTGTTAGAGACTCATGGAGCTCTATTCTGTGCAAGACATTATGCTACATACGGGGATATGAGGGTGAGCCAGAGAGTCCAGCCAATGTGGAACATAAACTTTGAAAACAGAATTGCATCTTGGTTTACAACGTGATAAATACTTCTAAGCCAATATGATATGACAGCATGTAAATGGATGACTTGTTCTTATCTGTGTCAAGGCCATGGGGCAAGGAAGAACTGACAGATTTGAGAGACTGAGAAAATGCTAATATTGTCAGAGGTCAGAGACAAGGAAGCTAGTGGTGTGGTCAAATAATTCTAGGCTATATTAAGAATTTTGCTTTTAATTCTAAAAGCAGTGGGACACGGCTGAAGGATTTTAAACAGGGAAGCCTTAAGGTCATAGCTAACTGCTGTGTAAAAAAGTAAATTAGAAAACTTGAAAAATGAATGGGAGAGAAGACCTATTGGAAAGTATTGCAGTAGTTTGGAAGAAGACGTAATGGTAGCTTGAACCAGTTTTGTGGCAGTAGAGATGGAGAACAGGAAGAGTAGATGGATTTGAGAAAGAAAGATTTTAGAAGAGTAATGGGTATAAATTAGAGACGGTTGGAAATTGGGAGTGGGTGAGAGGAAGGTGACCAAGATGATTCCAGGTTTTCTGCTTGAGCTATTGCGTGAGTGATGGTGATCTTTGCTAAGAAAATGAGTTTAGTCTTGGATATGTTGCACTTGAGGTGACCTTGAGAGATTCATGTAAGAGTGTTGAGTAGGCAGTTGGATACCTGTTTCTGAAGCTTAGAGAACTGAGGCAACTTTAAAATATGAACACAGGGGGCCGCCCGGTGGCGTAGCGGTTTAGTTCGCGGTTGGCAGCCGGTTGGTTCGCCGGTTCGGATCCCGGGCGCCCGCCGACGCACTGCATGTCAGCCACGCTGTGGCGGCATCCCATATAAAGTGGAGGAAGATGGGCACGATGTTAGCCCAGGGCCAGTCTTCCTCAGCAAAAAGAGGAGGATTAGCAACGGATGTTAGCTCAGGGCTGGTCTTCCTCACCAAAAAAAAAAAAAATAAATAATAAATAAAAAAAATATGAACACTATCATTTTAAGGCAAATGAAAGGAAATACTTCTGTACTCATCACATAAACCTAGGAAACTTGTCATCTTACCTCTGTTGAAATGTGAGGAGGAAATAGAAGTAGGCTTCCAAAGGATTTAGATGCATGTAGTGGTTTGCAAGATTTGTTTCTCAGAGCCCTGAGGTATCTTGAAGGAGCCTCAAAGCATCTTGTGTGCTGAGGGGCTGTCTGGGCATAGGGGCCAGGCCCTTAACCTCCTTTTCAAAGAAAGGAGCTCTGCTTTAATCTACTATATAAGTTTGCAATTTTAAATGATATTTTACTTTTGAAAGGATTCATTTTTTAAATTAAAAAATATCTACATCCATGGGTGGAAATTCTCTGATACATATTAAAGAATAGTGGGGGATCGCAGTTCACATCCCTAACATGTGTATGAAATCATGAAGGGCAACTACTCATACTTATCCCCAAATTCTTTCTTTAGAGACTAGATATTGGGGTGGAAGGACTACTTGTTCGGTCTCAATAATGCAAAATCATTTTTATCGTTGTGAGAGTTTTGAAAGATAATTTTCAAAAGCAATAAGGCAAAAGTTGCTTCAATTCTGTTTCATGTTGTGACTTTTGTCTTGTCACCTGAGATCAGCAATTCACTGAACCAGGTATCTCCTTTCAGCTGCAGATTTTTCCTGGTTGTGTGGAATACAGACTAGTGGTTCATATCCAATATTCCTGTCCTTGAGATGCAATAGCCTGAGATATATTTTGTCTTGCTAGATACTGTTTATATAGCTTTATTATTAATTTACTGTATATTTTAGCATGGCTATATTATTACTCTGATGTCATTTGCAGGATTAGTGAGTAGTCTTGCCCTTTTTCTTGCTATGAAGGACAAAATAATTACTACACACAGAATGTTGCTCTACTACAGGAACTGAAAAGGTATAATTTCAGCTTTCTGATGCTCTTTCAAACTGATATGCAACTCTAACAGATATGTGCTGGGAGAAATTAAAATTTTTTCTTTCATATTTTACTGCAATCCACAAGAACAAGCACAATTTCAACACTGATCACTTTAGGCCAGTGAAACGTTAGGAATCAAAGTGACAGGCTGAGAGAGAAGTTATACTGCGGAATTAAACTTCATGACCCATTTGCAGGGATGAAAATGTACTTGGCTCATCTTAGTAAGTAAATACTGCTAAATTTATTTAAATATTGATCTGTTTTCAGTGGCGGGATTAAATGAATTTCAAAATGTGGAGGTTATAAAAGTATGCAAAGCATTTTCTACTCTGATACAAATCCTGTGCAATTTCACTTTACAAGTCTGTAAATAGGTTGCTGATAACTGCAAATTCTGTCTTAAGTTGTAACCATCATCTATCACCAAGTTTGCATGTGGAAGTCAGTGTTCCTAAGGAAAAATAGCGACAGGGACAGATTGGTTTCTGCATACATCTGTCAGCGTAGATGGCTCCTTCATTTTGTAGGTGAGAAGCTTAACTATCTTGAGCATGTAATATAGGGCCTATTCTGAGATCCACTATTTCCTTTAACAAGTGGCATGAGGAAACTGTAACTTCTAACTTGACTTTCAGAGATATGTTGAATGATCTTAACCAAGCATCATGTTTCATTTCATTTTTCAAAATGATTTGTAGATGATTACATAAATGTACCTTTATACAAAAAAAAAAAAAAAAAAGATCCCAGATGACAGTAGTTTTTAATCTGCCTGGAGAAAAACAAATATGTGTTCAATAAAAAGTTTTGGTATTTTCTGTACCAGGGTGGTACTGAGTATATTTAAGATGCTGAGAATTTTTGTTAGCATTTGAAGAGAAAAAAACAAGAAGAGTAAATTTACTTAATTCATTGAAAGGAGAACTATTTCTATCTGGAAATAATTTAGGTGAAAATAAGATATTTTATAAAGTTAATTTACAGGAACATGAAAAGGAATCTTGATGTGTCTATTCTATTTATAAACTAATTTTCTCTTATGTAGAAAGTGAAATTAGGTATCAACAGAGTATAGTGAAATTTGCTATACTTTCTTTAATTTTTTTTGGAAATACAAGTGTTACTCTAATCTTTACCAATTCTGAGCTGAGATACAATGTCCAAAGAAATCTGATGCAGGTTATTATATTAGCTTAGAAAAATATAATTATTTATTGCATTGAAATGGTATCTCCAAATTACATAATTTTAAATAAGAAAATGGTTTTCTGTTTCTCCCTTTAAAAAAAGTATCTCAGTAATTTCTATCAAAAAGTTAAGTGTCGATCAGACTAATACTGATATTTACTTATAAACTCTGTAAGTATTGTAAACTACAAATTAGATTATGTGATTAAAATAATGTAATTTAATTCCCTTCCTCCTCTTTCCTCCATTTAGTTTTTGGCTTGGTTGAAGTTGTTTGATAAAGTTGATCTGTGACCATGCACTGAAGTGTTCAATGGATGGTTTGTGTTCACAGTAATGAAAGATTTAGGCTTTAAACATTCTCTCAAACTGATTTCCAAATATGACAAATGAAAATGAGATTTCATTTGCATAATAAAGTAATAAGAAAGAATTTGAGTGTAATTTATTTCATTGCAACGCTTTATGCCCTTGGCATTCTGTTTTAATTTTTAACACCCATTTAACATGTGGCAGTGTGTATGGTCTAAATGAAATGAACATATTTCATTCTGTGCCCTTTGTAGTGTGACATACTGGCAATTTCAAGAAAGGTGATGTCACTTACCTTGTTCCTTTTAGAGAAAATATTGTGTTTCTTCCTAAAGGAAAGGAAAGATAACGTGAAAGTAAAACAGATAAATGTTTAATGGTATTACAGATCTGCAATAAATTTTACTGGTTAGCATAAGGAAAGATCTATCATATTTGATTATACTTGTCATCTTTAATTTTAAAGTTTTATTTTTTACAATAAAATGCTTCTTAAAGGAAATCCATTGAATGCTAATTTTTTATTTATGGGAGCTACAGCTTTAAAAGTTTAATGAAATACCTAATCCTAAACTGTATTGTGGTCAGGGTTGATTTCCAATAATATAATGCTTTCTTTGAGTTCTTGTGTCTTAGGATTTATGTGGAATTTGAAATAAAAAAATAGAGACCAGGCTTATGGAAACCTTGACTACTTAGATCGTTGGCAATAGTTAACATGTGGGACACAATCACTATGGGTGCAGTCTTGTTCTAGATACTTGTAAGTGATTTGGAGGCTAGTATAATAAAGGATACTATACTAGCTCTAGAAGACTTTGATATACTAAAGTCACCCAGAGAGGTCAGCATTCCCATATATCTGAAAAATGAAATTTAGAGAAACAGGATTTCTATTACCTTTAATATTACTTAAATCTTATTATTTGAATTACATAAATTTCAACATTTTTATTTCCATGAGATATATCACAATCTTTTTTAAGCCAAATGGTGAGTTTCCCACCATTCAGTTTTTTTTTCCTTTAATTAGCTTTATTGAAGTGTATTGTAAAAAATAATATTCACCAATTTTAAGTGTGTATTATGTGAGTTTTCACAAATGTTTATAGTTGTATAATCACTGACATGATCCTCTACCTTCACCACCCAGGCCCTGGAAATCACTGATCTGGTTTTGGAACTATAGTTTATTGTCCAACATATCACTGATGCTCCTGTTTGCTTAATAGGTTTTTTTTTCTCTCTTTGTTTCATTTTGGATAGTTTTCATCACTACCAAGTTCACTGATCTTATCTTCTGCCGTATTAAATCTGCTGTTAATTCTATCCAATTCATTGTTCATTTCTATTATTGTATTTTCCAACTCTATAATGACTTCTGTAATAAATGCACAGTGTTTCAAATGACTTTTCAGGATTAAATCCTATCTCTGATGTTTGAACTTTGGGTCTTTCACCTATAAAAGGAAAAATAGTTATATACCTTATAGAATTAAATGCAATTATCTATGTATCGCCCTTAACAGTAAATAGTAAACTCTCGGTTAGTACTAGCTGTTATTTTTATTATTATTTAGTATTCATGACTTATTAAATTCCAATTCTTGGATAACTAAATATGGTCATTATTTCTAGTTCTCGGTTCAGAGCAGCACTTTCCTAAGTAGAGGCCCTTGCTTCCGGTTAACTCTTCTTCACTCCAAAGTAAGTTCAAATGTCAATTCCTCTTGACAGCATCCTTCCCAGACTCCCCTCCTCACCCCCATATATACAACATACCTTCTCTACTGCTAGTTGAGTTGCGTGAAGAATTCTTTTCCTGTTCACTTGGTATTCCTCTTTTACATCAATTTCTGTGTTGACTTTGATTTATTTATGAATTCCTTTCCTTTGGACTGTGGGTTCCTGGAAGTGAGTTTTCATCTCATGTGTTGTATTTTTAGCACCAAACACAGTATCTGGAATAATAGTTACTTAATATTGAAAGGTAATATACCAAAAAAAAATATAGAAAAAACAATTAACTTTCACATGTGTCATTTTTATTTTAGCAGTTTGAGTGGACTACATCAGCTTCACATATTAATGGCCTTCCTTCTTATATATCTTGGCAAACTATAGAATATGAAGTTTACTCCAACAACTGTCTGACATTGATGAAAACACATCCTGACCTAATGTCTCCAGATAGACTTCCAGGCCTATTTGCCTGGTGTGTTTCCCTGCTTCATTATTTATTAAAATGCTTTTCAGGAAGCTGGATTTGGTGATGGTTTGCAGTGCTGTGTTTTTATTGGAAATCTTTGGCTGTATTTAGTTTCCTTGGTATAAGTTGTTACATGATCTTAGCACAGTTGTCCAGGTCAGACCACTTTTGTACTTTTGTGGTAGTTCTAAAATTGTCCCTCAGCCAGATTATCAAGCATTGTCTACAAGTAATGTGAAATAGCTAGATAGTATTTCCAATGATGAGGTACGGACACACAGCAGGAGCCCCTGGAAGCTAGCTTTCTCCTACTATTTGATTCTGGCAATAAAAAGACAACTATGTTTCAGTGACTTTGCTTCTTTTCCAAATCATTACCTTACATTTGCTCTCTGTAGTAAATAGTTGGCTTCCAAATATCAAATGCTGCATGCATTAATATGGAGGTTGATTTATTCTAGAAGAGTGTCACTTACAGATTATGATATTTTCTTTTTGACCTTGTGCTTCCAAATCAGAGGAAAAACATGTCATACTCAAATATATATATTGCTTATTAAAACAAAAGGGAAAGATTGTTATTGTTCCAAGTGAGATGTTCCAGTTTTAATTAGTTACAATATATAGTAATCAATAAGCACTAGAATTACAATAATATATTTGATCATATAACAAACATCAACTGTATAAATACCAGGATTTGGTAATCATACGTTTGAAAACCACTAACATGGAGACATACTCTTGGCATCTCAATTTGAATTTATGGACATTCACAATTACAAAGTTGCTTTGGCATTTATTTTTAACCCCTCCACCCCTAAAACCGTTTATCTCAAGTTTATCCCAATCACTTGTGACTAGATTTTCATGTCTGAGTGGAAGACTTAGCGTTCTTTTCTAGAGTTTTAAAAAGTAAAACACCCTCTAATTATGGAAGCCTCTAAAAAGAGCTCAGCATGCCCAAGGAATTAAGGCTATATTGAGTTTAACCAGGTGGTTGAGGGGACAATTATAAGAGATAACTATGGGAAGTTAGGCAAGAGGCAGCTAATGCAGGGTCTTCTAGGTTCTGGTAAAATGTTGGATTTTATCTGAAGTACAGTGGAAGTCATTGAAGAATATTAACAGTAGAGGAGGGGCATGAGAGGGAAATGGCATAATTAGCTTTCCACTGAAAAAATCTCATTGTGGATATTGTTTGTAAATTAGTGTGGAGGGAAATAAGAAGATAAGTGTGAGGACCAATAACTAGTCTTTTGCAGTAGTCCAAGGAGAGAGAGGAAGGTGGTTTAAACTTAGGAGGAGGGAATGGAGAAGGAGAGAAATACGTGGAGTTGAGATACATTCATGCATAGATGGAACATGTCTTGATAACAGATAAAATCTAAAAGATGAAGGAGTGGGAAGAATCAAGATGAGATCCAGATATCTGGTCTAAGCAATGTATAAATGCTGAGGTCATTAAATAAAACTGGAAAGCCTGTAGGGAGATGAGTCGTTTGGGAGTAAATGGAAAGAGGATTCTTGTGAAACCAGAGTTTAGTGTTGGCTATTAGATTTGAGAGGCTCATGATCCATCTGAGCAGAGTTAATAGGTAGGTGGTTAAAAAATTAGTCTGGGCTTAGGGAAGAGGACTTTGCTGCCTCTACCTTGGAAACAAAACAAAAGTACCTATCTAGGCACTAAAGGGGATAAATATTATTAGACACAACCTTTGTATTGAAAGATCTCACACTCTGGAGAGATTAAATGTGTATACACGTTTAAATGGTCCCAGGATAGAACCTATTCTTGCGCTTATTGTAAGGAATTTGGGCACATTAACTTATGCCCGAGCAAGATATAGGGATCATATTAGTGTAAAATATCTTTAAAGAAATTATACTACAAAAGTAGGTGCTGACAGATGATCTCAGAGGCTTGGTCTCATAGACAATCATGGGAATAGGATTTATCCCTTAATTTCCCGTGCATGATACTAGATGGAATTAAACTCATCCTGAGTTTGGGGATAATTGACTTCAAGCCAATGGAAATATATTCTTTGCAGAGAAGGATGTTATGGAATCATTCATTTGTTTTTATGACCAACTTTATTGCATCTTTTGCAACAGAATTAAATGGAAAAGATTGATCAAATAAAGAGTTGTAATATTAAGGGCTCTACTGCAATCCATGAAGTCAGCATTAAGCTGCTTAAAAACATGGTGGGGAGGAGCACCATGAATCAGGAATTTAAAAATATGGGCAACAGTGGAATAAGGCACTGGCAGTTGTTTCTAAATCTGCTGACATCATGTGATTCAGAGAAACAAGGACATTAATGGTCCTCCTGAGGAAAATGTAGCCAGCCCTGGGGGTTAGTGGTTAAGATTCAGCTCTCTCACCACTGTGGCCCGGGTTTTTTCCTGGTCAGGGAACCACACCACCTGTCTACTGGTTGTCATACTGTGGTGGCTGCATATTGCTGTGATGTTGAAAGCTGTGCCACTGGTATTTCAAATATTTCCATGGTGGACAGGTTTCGTCAGAGCTTCCAGACTAAGACAGACTAGGAAGAAGGATCTGGCACTCATTTCCGAAAAAGCTGGCCATGAAAATCCTGTGAATAGCAGTGGAGCATTGTCTGATGTAGCGCCAGAAGGTGAGGAGATGATGCAAAAAGACTAGACAGGGTTCTGTTCTGCTGTCCACAGGGGTGCTAGGAGTCGGAATTGATTTGACAGCACTAACAACAAGAGTAGTATTGTGTCCACCTCCACCCTTGAAGAAAACTTAAAAATTTGATAGGATGGTGAGGACCTAAAGTATTAATGTGTAGTGAAGTTTGCATATTTAAAAAAAATCTTAGAGTATTTATTAACTTTTTTTTTTTTTACTGAACTCAGGTGACTAGTTAAAATGAGAAGTATGATTTATGCATAAATCAGGAAATATATTCAATCGAAAAAAGGGTAAATGCCAGAGATGATAGTAAAAAGGGATTATCCCCTCTCCCTGTGAGAGTCATCATGTTGGATTTAAATTGAACCTTAAAAGATGTGGTAATTTATATCAAATTTGGTTAATCTTGGCCATGCTACATCTTTGCAGTAATAGATAGAAGCGCAATTATGGAATAACAGATATTATCGTTAAAATATTTTGACCACTGCATCCAGAATACCTGAATCCTCTCCTAATCAAACTTTCTGAGGAATTTTCTAAGGAATTAATGCATAATGATCCAAAACAAGTCAAGTAATACTTTACAAAGCTAGATTTGGTCCTGTTGAAAATCCCATTATCTGATTTTTTTTTTTTTGGCCTTAATATTCTAGAGTCAAAGAACAGAGATAGGTCTGCATCATATATTTCAAGCTCTAAGTATAAACCTAAGTCTCAAATCATACCCCTCTATTGCTTGAAAAGGCCACATCCTTTAGAGCCAGAAGGAAAGAAGTACAGAGTGGAGAGGGCCTAGTCTTTGCCTGATTATTTATATACTTTCCTTTAAGGCATCGATTGTTAAAGATATGTGGCCCACTTATGATAATAAAAACCAATCCATTTAGTTTTCCCCTTTGGAGTAGTGTGCAAGGAAGCGTGGAAAAGAAGAGAAAAGGACTCCCTTCTCTTTGAAGCTAATTGATGGGTAAAACTTGGATATCTGTAAAGATGTGGAAGGGTATTCTTGGCGAGGTGGTTTGTGTGAGGAAAGGTACATGAGTGTGGCAACGCCCAGGGTCAGTTCAGAGAGAGTGAATATCACAGAGAACTGTTTGTTGAGCATTTCCCATATCTCTTCATACTACAGAATACTGCAGCAGTAAAAAGATGCACGTTCCTTTTCCTGCCCTTGTATGTCTTAGGAATTTAGTTAGAAGTGTTAGGTAGTGAAAGACATTGATTGAAGTGATATTTTAAGGCAGCTGATCCCCGAATGCATGAAGTTTTGGACAAAGAAAAGACTAGAGGTAAATAAACTTGTCAAAAGACAATGGTATTAGTTCCAATATGAGAAGGATGATATTCACTTGCAGAGATAAAACAAAACAAAAAAGGATGAACAATATATGGAAATATGCTCGTTGAAGTGGGGCAACACATCAGAGTTTAATCTTTCTTGATCTAGAGGAGGCATACTATTGATAGCATAATAACCAGCATTTATTGAAGGCTTCCAGTGAACAGCTCTGTGTAGCACAAGTGTTATTTTATTTCATCTATCTGTAGGTTGGTGCTTCCTCCCACTCTCCATTTTTCAGATATAAAAAAAGTTAAGGCACATAGAGGTTAAATAACTTACTTAAGATCACACAATTAGTAAATGGTGGAGCTGGCATTCTAGGTGAGGCAGCTATCGTTTAAGAAAAGATGCAGAAGAGAAAAATATGTAAGATAGGTGGCAGGTTGTCACAGAAGAGCAAGAGAGAAGATATATGTACCAACACTGTGTTCTTTGTGTTATAATTTCTATTTAGAAGACTTTTCCCACTTAATTATATGGATTACCAATGTTAGAATCCTAAATCTCTGTAGTATAAGGCATACTTATAATAAATAAATGAGTAACTAATATGTACTTCCAGTTTCTTAGAATAAAGTCTTTCCACATTTAATGTAGAAATGGGAAATGAGTCATTGGAGGATGATAAATTTTAGAGATCCTTGTTTTGAGGGAATTAGGTTCACTTAATCATATTTTAAAAATATGTTTCAGAGTCTGGTATGACATTCATTACGTATAGTAGTGTTACTTTGGAAACAAAAGAGTAGGTTTGAGAATATGGAATGATAAATATCCCAAAGCAATGCTAGAAACAAGTCTGAATGAATAATCTAATGTGCACTTTTCTAGCCATACAGCTTACAAAGCAGAACTAAAAACTTTCTTCTGTAACTTTGAGCTAGTTCAAACTAATATTTTAGAAAATTGGTATACAAATGGTGATAGCTGTTGTCTCAACATTTGATGAGCAGACTGAAACACAAAATTGGCTCTTAGCTTAAAACTTAAGTACTTTTTAGGAAGGGAAAACAACTGAAGCCAGCAAATCGACTTCCATTTGGGATGGGTGCCCAAGGTTCTGACTAAACTCGCTTGCGGTAACTTTCAAGTATCTGGGAACTTATGTTCAACTGACCTTTGGAAAACAGCAAAGTGAAGTGGGGCAGCTTTCTACGAAACTGTCCTCCGAGTTGCACTCAGCAAAACCTTCTCTAAGATACTTAACCAGAACAAATTGTCACATAAATTTCATAGAAATTGAAACCTAACAGGGAGAAGGACAATAATTCTTTCATAATGTTGGGAGTAGTGTACAACTCATTCCAGTAAACCATTGGCTGGGGCTGGATTGCGGTGGGACAAAGAACGTGAGAAAGAGCTGACTCCTAGCTGAGGGGAAAGGCTGAGGGTTGAGAGGCCTGAGGATCAGCCTGAATAGGAAGGCAGGGTAAGCCCAAGAGTCCAGAGGGTCAATCCAAGCCACACAGATTATGAGATATGAAGGTGGACTGAAGGACATGGGCAAGATTCAGAGGAGAAAGGGTGAACTTTGTCCTGAGGTCTAAGTCAGGGAGGAGACTTTGCACAGGGAAGTATACGAAGCATTTCCCCCTCAGAGACTGGGCCTTTACTCTTTAAAGAATGAACTATCATTTAAGCACTGTTGGATTACATTACAAGAAAAGAATGAATTTGGTGTAGTTCATACTATTGAGGGACTTACAAACTAATGGTGGACATGGGCCTATAAGCAAATAATTAGCATATAATGTATTAAACAGCAACAGTATTGTGCAGTGGTTAAAGGGATGGGCTTGACCTACATTTGATTGTTATTTCTGCCATTCCTGGCCATGTTAATCTTGGGAAATTATTTAATTTTTAAACTTCTGTTTCCACTTCTTTAAAAGGGGGTAATAATATTACTGATATTATTGGGCTGCTGTTTTGGATCCGTGTGTTAAAGATCATCAAATGCTTCTGCTTTACTAGGGACAAGATTGGACTTAAATGCCAAAGATAAAAATTAAACAGTATGGAAGGTTGATGGCTTCAATAATGTTTTTGAAATAATGGGAGAGTGAAATCACATAAATGAAATATTAATTTGATAGTTGTTATCTTATTGGGGGAAATTAAACCTTTTAGAGAAAAAATAATATCTGATTATTTTGTCCTAGAATTTGATAAATGAGTGAATTATTGTTGCTATATTCTCTTTTTTTGTGGATGAAGTTTCACCCTGAGCTAACATCTGTTGCCAATTTTCCTCTTTTTTTTTTTTTTTTGCTTGAGGAAGATTAGCCTTGAGCTAACATCTGTGCCAGTGTTCCTCTACTTTGTGTGTGGGACACTGCCACAGCATGGCTGGTGAGTGGAGTAGGTCTGTGCCCAGGATCTGAACCCATGAACCCAGGTTGCTGAAGTGGAGCATGCAGAATTTGAACCACTCGGCCACGGGGCCAGACCCTTATTGCTATTCTTATGCTATGCTTTCAATCTGTAAGTTCTTCTACGTAACTAAAGAAATATCAACTGCTGTGATGATTTAAATATTTGAATATCACATAGTAAAAGAACTAAAAATGAAGTGGTAATTAATAGTTCAGTGTGTTTTAGTATCTCATATGCATGTTTATAATTAGTGTGCTAAGATAATATACGCTTGTTCATTTGACTAATTTCTGAGGGAAAAGTTCAAGCACAAATTGTGCTTTGATGAAAATAAAATAACAGTGAATGTCAGGAATGTTTAACACTATTTAGAATGCATGTTGGAACCTATGTTAGTCTGTGGAAATATATTTGGAACTAAATGAAATAGGACTAGGTAATTTAATACTAAATTATTCATTTTATATATAATTTATTAAAAAAATACGTGTATGGACAAAGTTGTATTCACCCTGAACACTGAATGGTCTGATTGTATAACTTGGGCTTCTAAGATCACAGAACTGTTTGCCTAGTGAGAGTGGTAGATGGTTCTGGAATAAGTGTATCCCTTCCTAGTAACTCTTCTGAAAACAAAGTACATTTTTAATATATTGTCCTGGGTTATCATTGTACTCTGGGAAAACATAACAGTACTCATATTTTTGTTTTTTCTATTTTGGAAAAGAACGTGAAATAAAAAAGCAGAAAACTCATGGCAGCACTAAGAGTGAAACAGTCTGTGTGCTCTAAGTGCTGTCTCATCATCCATGCTTATTAGCAAATTATTTTCCCCAAGGCCCATAGAAGTAAACTAATTTTCATGATTGTTTTTTTTTTTTTTGGCACATCTTGTGTCTTTTCCTAATACTCATTTTTCTTCCTTCATTATAACTTTAAAACTTTACATGTCTACTTTATAAGAAAATATACTGTGAAATCAGACACGATATAGTCTGGGGAAGCATTTACTTGATTAGGAAAGGTTAGTCCAAGCTTTTCTTTACAAAGTAATTTTGAGAAATTCAGAAGGTGCTATAGGTATGACTAATATATTTTGTATTCTTACCAAATATGAAAAGTCAATTTATAAATAGAAAAAAATTTTGAGAATTCAAAGAGCAAAGTGTTATAACTATTAGGTATTTTAATTTGCTATGTTTAGCAACTATAGTTATTTGCTATAAATTAAATATCCAGTTCACGCTGAATAGATGTATAAAAATTTTTAAATGGCTATCAATTCACTAAATAAAAAAGATTAAAATATTAGTGTTACTTGATATACTGAATTGATCATAACAGCTGAATTAGTAAATTAACAAATGATTTCTTTCAACATTCATTGTAGAAGCAAGTATTAATATGATCAAATTCTACAAACATTAGAAGATATGCTACAAAAATGCAAACATTTTGTGGTAATGATTTTTATTCTCTTACACACATCTTTCCAAAAAAATATGTGTAAGCCCATTTGCATACATGATTATACTTTAATTACTTAGAATAAAGGAAAAATTTTCTTATTTAACTCATGTATTTTCAACAAAACATTTTTTAATAGTATTATAAAATATCAACTCATCTAAGGAAGTTGAAATCTCTAGTGGAATGAATCCATATATTTCTAAATAAGATAAAGAATGTTGTCATGGATACCCCTTAGGTTAGTATAGACATTTTTGAATTATTTCCATATACAGAAATTGTTTATCAACTTTTAAATAGATTAATTATAAACATTTACATCTCTATATTGAATTTTTTTCATTCTTTTAAGTTCATTTGTATATTTAATAATTTGAAAACTCAGATATTGATAACTTGGTTAAAATGTGTAAATCAACTCTTTTTTCTTTTGGTGGTAAAAAAATTTTAAACAAGTCATTTAAATTAAAACATGTCTTATTTTATGTTTACTTTTCTAAACTCAGTGCTGTGTCAAATATACAAATAAATGCCAACTGCAGCTTCATTTTGAAACTCATGAGGACTGTGTATAAATGAATAAGAATGAGACATTGCTGTTGCTCTCAAGGAGCTTAGAGGCAACTTAGAACTATTTTCAGTTATTTCATGACTGAAATTTTACAAAGTCTTCATATCTACTTTGGATTTTTTTCCATAGGATTATTCCTAATCATTACTAGTTTACTATAGAGTATCCAAATAAGGTATTCAGTTCTCCTGAAATACTAAACTATTCACTGTGGACCTGACTTCACAAGGTGGAGTTAAATACAATACATTCAAAAAGTAATTTCTGACAGAACATGGACTTAACATAAATATGGGTCAGACTTTCTTACTACAAATTGTAGACTGATCTCTCTGTTTTTATTTGCATCTACTATCTCAGTGGGTCTGTAGATCAGTATTTACCACAAAAATTGATCTGCTATCTCTCAATTAACTCTGATCATTGATGGGATGAGAGAGCAGGTATTAAAACCTTTCCATTGGTGAGAAGAATAGTTTTGGCATAGTTATCTTTCACATATGTATCCTTAATTGCAAAGAGAATAAATCTTTATACAATGCTAATAAGCAAACAAACATACTAGGTTGGATGATGGTTTAGTAATGTCAGCATTTACCATATTATTTCATTGCTTGTAGTCTCAGAAAAATATTTATTCACTAAAGAGCATATTTAAAGTTAGAAAGAATGGAATGACAAATTTAGTAATTTTAATTTACTAAATATACATAATATGCAGCTTTAGGATTTCATCACTGAGAGAAAAGCTGATCATATTCTGTGCATGTTTCTTTTCTGATCTTATGTTTTTCTGCTTTTAACTTCTGTGAATAATACATATTTCTTAATTTTGTCTTTTTCAGTTGTATTAAATAATTACACTTTAAATTTATATCATAGTTTTATTGAAAATGATTTCAAATCGCCAGTTGGTGAAATGGCTATGTCATATTGATATTTATGTACAAGCAGTAATTATCTCACCCTTCAGAGGAATTACAAACATGATACTCCTCTATTATAGTTTTAGAAGTTTGATTACTTAGATCATGTTTTTTATTGGTTGTGAATTTTATTTCCAGGATTATGCTTTTGTTCTGTGTGATTCTTCATATGTTGGAAACTTGTGCCCACTATTGTATTTTTAAAAATTCCCTTTTAAATTCCTCACTACATAATCTGCAAGACTGAAGTGCTAGTATCTTTGATTTATTATTCAGTTGTTTGCACTACGACAGAATTTGTGGCCCCAAACCATCAAGTGGAAATGAGAACTAACACTACATTCAGGCTCAGGCCCTTTGCCCTGTGTCCGAGAGGTATATCCAAGTATGGGGTGGTTTTATCCTCTTCCTTTTTTATTTTTTATTTTTTTGCTGAAGAAGATTTGCCCTGAGCTAACATCTATTGCCAATCTTCCTCTTTTTTTGCTTGAGGAAGATTAGCCCTGAGCTAACATCTGTGTCAACCTTCCTCTATTTTGTATGTGGGTCGCCATATACATGTATGGCTGATGTAGGTGTAGCGGTGTAGGTCCGTGCCCAGGATCTGAACCCATGAACCCAGGCTGCCGAAGCAGAGTGCACCAAACTTAACCACTATGCCATGGGGCCAGTCCCACATCTCCTTTCTTCTTGATGGGACAGTTTATTGACTAATTCAAAGATGGGCCCAAATATAAGGGGAAAATTTTGCATATGTACTTTGATCCATTTGTTCTGTTGTTGTTGAAAATCAAAATTCCCGCTGCTATCAAGATGAGTTAGATAAATGCTTCTCAAACTTTACTGGGCATAAGAATCACCTGGAGAGACAGACTGTTAAGACACAGATGCCTAGCTGTAACCCCCAGAGATTCTGATTCAGTAGGTCTAGGAGTAGGATGCTTTAGAAATTTCATTTTGGATCACCTCCCAGGTGTTGCAAGGACCGTATTATGAGTAGCACTGAGATGGATAATGTTAACGAATCAGAGATAGCAGCTGAATGTTTAAAACTTTGAGGAGAATTAGTACATTTTTAATTAGGCACACAAAGCATCTTCCACATTTTTGAACGTTAACAATTAGCAGAACTTTAAGGGTGCAAATTTGGTGGTAATTATGCTGAACATCTATTTTGTTTCGTAAAAATTTTACATTAGAATACTCCTGTGAGATTCGTAATTCCCAAAGCTCATTGGACCAGTTTAAGCTTCAAAATGGAAGCTGCTTCTATTAATGATCACTTAGCCAAAAAAAATAATAACATGCAAATTATTATTTTAAAGAGAATATTTTAAAAAATATTATGCTGATACATACACCAAAATTTTTGCTTAATGTTGTTGATGGTGTGGAGTCTTATCAATAAAATTTATATTTGAGTAGAGTGTTAACATTATAAGCTGATTTTTAAAATCTATTTTATAATTAATTCATCACAGATTTTACTGATAAAAAGAGAAAAGAAATTAACTTTCTTTCAAACTGTACCAGTTGCTAGGTTATTATTGGCATGCTACAGCATGTAAATTCACCGTTTGTGAATAAAATCGCATGAAACACCAGAAGTTTGGTTTCGGGTTCCAATAATGGTGGACCTTCTTGTTGCAGTTTAGCATTGCTAATAAGAACAACCAGAAAACCTGGATTTTGTGTGTGTGTGTGAGGAAGATTGGCCCTGAGCTGACATCTGTTGCCAATCTTCCTCTTTTTTTTTTTTCTTGAGGAAGATGGTCCCTGAGCTGACATCTGCACCAATCTTCCTCTACTTTGTATATGGGACAGACACTGCCACAGCATGGCTTGACAAGCAATGTATAGGTCTGTGCCCGGGATCCAAACCTGTGAACCGTGGGCCACTGAAGCAGAGCACACAAACCCAACCACTATGCCACTGGGCCGGCCCCATGGATGTTACTTTTAAAAATAAAATAAAAATGAATTTGGAAATACACCATAGTCAACATGTGTGTGAAAGTCAAATAGTTACCAAGGTGGGGAACACATGAGAGGCCAAGGATCCTGAAAGAAGGGAAGCAGAGATGGGAGCTCAACATTCAGCACAGATTTATTTTTCTGGTAATTGCCAACTTGCAAATGATAGTTTCTAGGCAAAGAAGCCAAGCAGAGCTTCTGGTAGTTTTCCAGGGCTATCGAGCATACCAAGGAGGAGTTGTGGTTAATACTCAAGCTTTCAGTTGATAGCACTAAAGGGCTGCATCTTGGATATAGGGGTGGTGATAGGCAGAATTCTAAGATGACTCCTCCATACTGGCATCAGCAGAGTTCTGAGATGACCCTTAATAACTCACATCCTTGTATCATCCCCCCTTTTGAGTGTTAGAGGACCTCTGAATAGGATGGCATATCATACTGTGATTAGGTTCAACTATATAACAAAGGTGAAGGGATTTTGCAAATGATTTTGAGTTAATCACAAAAGAGATTATCCTGGGTGAGCCTGACCTAATCAGATAATCTCTTAAAAGAGTGGCTGGGCCCTTTCTAGTGAGAGAGCTTCTCCTACTGGCCTTGAAGTACTAAGCAGCCATCTTATGAGAGGGCCCTGTGGCCTCTAGAAGTTGAGAGCAGCCCCTGGCTGACAGCCAGCAAGAAAACAAGGATCTCATTCCTATAACTGCAAAGACCTGAGTTTTGTCAATAATTATGTGAGCAGAGAAGAGGACCCTAAACTCCAGAAAGGAACACGGCCTGGGCAATAACCTTGATTTCAGCCTTGTGAGAGACCCTGAACAGATGGCATAGCTAAGCTTGCCTGGACTCCTGACCCAGGGAAACTGTGAGAATCCTCAGTGATAGGATGAAAGGTTTTGATTAGGTAATTTGTATAGTTCCTTTCATTTCTAATCATTATATCCAAATTGTGTTAATCTGAATTGAGTTTTTTAGAATTGACTCTGTGTGAAGAGATGTGTTATTTGTTGTATTGAAAAGGATTTTATATACCTTAGAAAAGCTGGGTAAGAATATTCACCCAACTCAACATTTGATGTTATAGTGGCTGCATTAGGAGGTGTAGGATTAGGAAATGGTGGATGGGAGACAGAGAAGGGGACTCTAAAATTTTCCTTATGCACTTCTATACTTTAATTTTTATGTACAAGGAGTGTCTACTTTTCACTCTCTTGCATCCTGATATCAACTTTGATTCAGCAGTACAACACACCAGTGCTAAAAATTATTTCCACATACAGTCTTGAGGAAGTCCATTACCAACTGTAGCCTTATGTAGATTTAATCCAGTGGGGAATCCTTTCTATATTCAGTGAAAAGATAGAGCCCTCATGTTCCCACTTCTTCCCCATATCCACTCCTTCCTTGGTACGTTCCAACTACACCCATGTTCATCAAATTTTGGTCTCTGGATGTCCAACCTCAGTTTATAATTCATTATGCCTCATTAGAATCTCGTTATAGTTGGCAGGGTCATCCAAAATCTTTCTCTCTCAAGAGACAGGATGACGTCTGCTCACTCAGTTCTCCTTTAGGGACATTTGGGTTATCCATTATCTTGAAACATAATGCCCTATTCTTTTCCTATTTGATCTTAGTATATTACTACTTGTGCTAATGATTTCTCGCTGTTTGGAGAATACTTTGTAATTGTTTTTCTGCAACTTTTTATCTTTCTGACAGTTCCCTGTATCTATCCGACTCTAAATATACCAATAGAACAGTATATAATTTCCCTTTATCATCATATGTATGAAATAGAAAAACAAAACGAAACAATATACACATGCTATCTACAGAAAAATATGTATCCAATCTTTATAGCTAAATATATGTTTAATAGAGAAAACAAGGCCTCATATATGTTGGCACCAGAAATAAAAAAGGAAACTAATAGTTACTGCTTTTCCAAAATCAGAATTTGAAGTGCTTCAATTCTTATGCTACTTTAAGATTTGCCATGGTTACTTAAAATATAAATTATTGCCATCAGAAGAAATCTAATTTAGCAGATTTCAGCAGTTTTATTTTTAAGTTGTGAGTGGAGAGTATGAGAAGAAAAATTAACAAAATTAGTTACTTCCTGATATTAGATAAGAACCAAGGCATGGAATCGTGCATGAATTTTCAAGAAAATACCTTTGCTGAAGTAGGGGTTTCCAATCAATCGGTGGGATTCTGCCATTTATATCAATAAGAGCTATCTGGTACACTGGCTGGTGACATTACCATGTCTTCTTCTCTTTAGCAGTCTCTCTGTGGTTTCCCAGTATTCCTCTAGGAGAAAACACAGCTCTCAGTGAACTTCTTCTTCTTTTTTCCTTTCTTTCTTTTTTTTTTTTGAGGAAGATTGGCCCTGTGCTAACATCTGTTGCCAATCTATCTTCCTCTTTTTATTTTTTCTCCCCAAAGCCCCATTAAATGGTTGTATATCATAGTTATGAACTGTAGCTCTTCTATGTTGGATGCCACCTCAGCGTGGCTTGATGAGTGGTGAGTAGGTCCACGCTTAGGATCTGAACTGGCAAACCCTGGGCCACCGAAACGGACCACGTGAATTTAACTGCTATGAGACCAGGCCGGCCCTTGTGAACAACTTTTAAAATTTTTTTTCTGGCTTTTAAAAACTATTTTTCCTTATTTACACTTGGAAATATATGTTACTCATCATATTGCCTTCTCATTGTCTTCTCCTACACTAGTTACCTTAAGGCTTGGAGGAAATGAACAAAAGCTTAAATTTAAAAAAGGTAATGTCTACAGGGAGGATTTTACTTTCAGATATTTTGAATGTTACTAATTGCAATCAGTTTTTCCCCCAATATTTAGGTTGTTAGTGCCATGATTTTGTACTTTCTTACCTGAAAAAGAAATCCTATGTTCTTTCTTTAAAATTTTAAATCTTTGTACTCTCCCTAGCATTTTACATAACAAAGAACAAGTACCTGTAACCATTTGAATGCTGATGTGAAAATGTGAAGGTTTTAGGTATAGCCTCACAGGTGCCAGCCAAAATGAAACTAATCAGTGTCTACTTGTTTTAGGCAGTTACCAGCACAGATGGTAGCAAATTAGGTTATTCTTTTGGTTAATATATATATGTTAATGATATAAAATTGATGTGTCCCACTCTGGGCAAATACCTGACAGAGTGACATGGATCATTTTAGAAACAGGTGCCCTTGATTGATAATGGAGTGGGAATATTTAATATTATAACCATAAATTAGTTTAATACATTCTGACTAATTTTAGATGGCTCCCTCTCTATTTGCCATCAACAGTTGATCTCAGTTTTCAGAATTGGAAGCTGGGACAAAGTGAACAAAATGAAAGTTCAGTGTGTTTGTTGAGTATAGGATTAGAGTTTTGGGTTGTCCATTCATAAGCATGGGGGTGACTTTTACAGATTCAATTTTTGAAATTTAAGTTTTGATGGTTAGCCTCCTCAGAAGAGACTGGGCAGATTTTCATTGTGCCAGACCCTTAAATCAACAAATCAAGCCAACTTGATGATTTGAATGACTTATATGAAACAACCAAAAACTGAATAACAGTAATAATTTTTACTTTTAAATGAGATAAGAAATCAATATTTGAATGCTAAAAGATGTGATATAGTTGCTCATTATTGAAAAGAAAGAGTGATGTTCAAGGGGAAGGTTTTCTTTTTTAAGGTGCTGGAGTTTAAGAATGAAGAATATGGAATTAATAAGAATTTTCTGAGAATGTGGGTAGGAAAGTACAAGCAGAGACGTGGAGACGAAGTATAATATGGGCAGAAAGGAGTCTATTCTCTCTGGCAGGGTTATCCATAAATAATAGAAGATTGATGGGGTGCCCGTGATCTTGGGAAGAACAAGGAACAGGTGTATCCATAGGTAGCATGGTTCCCAGAAAGAGCACTGGACTAGGAATCCAGAGACTTCCTTTTTTCATCTACAAAATGGGATTTGTTGATTCTGCCTATTCTGACTAATATGAATTTTGTGAGTGTATTTTAAAATTGTAAGTTATTAAATGTTATAATTGTTATTATTAAATGTATATTAACTATAAAGTGTAATTATATCCACATATACTCTCAATTGACCTATATGAATAGGAATGGGAAGCATGGAAGTGCTAGCTTTGGAGCCATAATATACTAATTGTTTTAAAAAACTATCAAAAATCATTCTCTTCTTAAATATATAATTGGTTGCTATGACATTACAATGTAAACTGAAGGACACTGTCTTTGGAAATTTCCAAACAAGCACACACTTTAGTCTTTATTTAAAGTTTTGTTAATTATGTTACTAAGATGTTTTTTTATAATAGTAACATTTCAGAAACCTACATAGTTTCCAAATAATTTGGGAAGAATGTGATGACTAGTTTTTTATTGCCTAAACACACAAAAATTAATTTGCTATAGTTGATGGACAAAAGTATTCAGATTTCTCTGCCAAATATGAGCAAAACTAGCCCTTCTCCCAAATATAGTGTTAAATTTTCTTCCCTAAATAGGTAACTATTTTTATTATTTTCGAAATGTATTCTATATATATCTTACCACTGCAACTTGACATGCACATTATGGACTTTATTTTGGTTCTTCATGTGGAGGATATTTGGCGTTACATTATGACTGCCTTCTGAAATGCTGAAATGAGCTTTCGTTATGACATACATTGTCTTCAAACTCCTACTTATATTTTTAGTGCAGGTGGAAATAAAGTTATTTCTTGACACTTGTCACTGTATATTGCTTACTTTTATGCCCCCCAAAGTTTGTTTTTTATCTTTGTACCATTAATCCACTTTAATCTTCATAGCAGTGCAAAGAAGTAAGCATGTGAGATTTCATTCTCTCCATTTTGCAACTGAGGAAACTGATAATCAGAGAAATTAAGTAATTTTAAGATTATCACATATATACTAAATGGGAAAACCAGAATCAAACTCAGGGCTTTGGATGTCGTGTCTGGTGGTCTTTACTGTATATCTCTCTAATTTGTTTTAATGACGTTTGAATTATTTTTAGAGAATCAGATACCTGTGTAGTCAATCAGAAGAGCAAACAATGTAGATGTATAATTATTTTTGTTAGCAATATTTGTTCTATTGTTCCTATCTATTTTTATATTTAGATATTCAAGGGTAATAGCAACCTGAGAACTATAATTTTGGAGATATCAGATAGTATATTCTCAACTATAAATCCATCAACCTAATAAATATATGAGGGAAAAAATTTTACGTTTTCATTTATTTGCTATTAATATATTGTTATTTATTGTTTGAGGTGTATGCTCTCCTATAAACTGCCACTCACAACCATAGGAGAAGGAACCATGTTTGTAAAATGTAATTCTGCTAGCCCCTCCCCAGCAACATGGACACAGCTGATTGGCCACATCTTATCCAAGCTGGGCCAATCAGATTCTTTCAGAAGTTTGGAATTGGGATTCATAGATGTTAGTCTCTGTGGTCACTCAAACTAAGGTAATATAAACTCAGGATGGAAGGGTTCAGCCTTGCTTGACTTATGTGTATAGAAAAGCAGAGAATGCCAAAACAGAGGGAGTGAAGAGAAGGGGAGATTTTAGGAAACAGATGTATGGAGAAGAGCAGGATCAAGAGATTGGGTGTCCTCAGAGAAATAGAGATCCAGATCACAAACATCTTTTTATTTCCTGATTGTAGTTCCCAGAATCTTGACAACACTCCTTGTTCTTGGCTTCCTTGAGTTCCGCCTGTATTGTTTATTTATTTTGCTTCATTCTTACAGCCCTAGAACCTTGATTAAGATGTAAATTAAATCAAAGCTTTACCAATGTCATATTTTAAAAATCAAATGGACTGTTTAGATTTTTAAACATTTTAATTCCAATTAATACTTTGTTTTGCTAAAGGAATAATAGTTTCATTGTCATGTTTGAAAAAAGGCACACATGTTTAACAAAAAATAAAAAAAAAATTACCTCTAATCCCACCATCTGGAAGTAGCTTCTGTTCCTATTTTGATATATTTTCTTATAATCTTCTGTGTATGCCACTGTGCATGTTTACACACACACACAGACACACACACTCTCTCTCTCTCTTTCTAATTCTTACTGAATCATGACCAACAGTATGTACAGTTTTATGTTGTACTATTTTTATTTAACAAAATGGTTTTTGGAGATAGTTTTTATTTACTGTAACACCATTTGATTAGCCCTTTTCCTATTTTTAATCATTCTGTTTTTTAACTTACAGAATATTAATTGTAGCCTCATTGGAGCTTTAATTTTTTTTATTCCTTTTATTCAACAGATATTTATTAAGTGTCTACTATGTACCAAACACTTTGATACAACTAACCAGTAGGATATATTCACTTACCTTGAGGGGGTTAGAGCCTTAATGTGAAAGAGACTAGTAAAGCAATATGTTCATCAATTTAGGTCAGTCAGTTCTTTTAGGAAAAGTAGGTGAAGAAGTGCTTCTTAGGGGAAAAATGGGTCTTGAACTGAGTCTTGACATATGAATAAACGACTGGAGAGGAGGGTACATGTGAGGCAGCAAGAGATAAATTAGAAGGGTAAGCAGGGCCCAGATCATACTGGAGGGAGGCCATTATATAAGGAATGGATAAAACTGAAAGTTTCAAGGTAGAGGGAGGCCTTGGTAGATTTGGATTTTCAATTGATTATATGTCAGCAGAAGATGGATTGCTTGGGTATAAAACTTGAAGTGAGGAAGCTACTGAAATAGTTCACATAGGAAATAAGATTCAATATTCTCACACTAGCAGAGAGAGATTAAGTTATGGCTACATTGAAAAGATAATTGATGGTATTTGATGACTGGTTGGCTGTCAGAAGGTGAAGAGTAAGGAGAATCTCAGATTGTTCTCAATCTTTTGGCTTGCTGTTACTACATGAGATATAGAATACAAGAGGAGGGGCAGGTTTAGTGGGAAGATAATGAGTATTATTAGAAGTGTTTGGCTTGAGTTACCTGTTGGACATCCATTTAGAGATGAGCAATAGTCGGCTGGTAGTGTAGTCAGCTCAGATTGCCCTAAAAAATACCATAGACTGGGGGCTGGCCCACTGGTGTAGTGGTTAAGTTCACACACTCTGCTTCAGTGGCCCGGGGTTCATGGGTTTGGATCCCGGGAACGGACCTGGACACCGCTTATCATGCCATGCTGTGGCAGGCATCCCACATATAAAGTAGAGGAAGATGGGCACGGATGTTAGCCCAGGGCCAATCTTCCTCAGCAAAAAGAGGAGGATTGGCAACAGATGTTAGCTCAGGGCTAATCTTCCTCACCAAAACAAAAGAAAACAACCACAGGCTGGGTGGCTTAAACAACATAAATATATTTTCTCACAGTTCTGGGGGCTAGAAGTTTGAGATCAGGGTGTCAACATCGTCAGTTTCTGGTTAGAGCTCTCCTTTTGCCTTGCAGACAGCCACTTTCTCTCCGTGTCCTCACATGGTGGAGAGAGAGCGTGAGCGACCTTTCTCTCTTTCTCTTCTTATAAGGCCACAATCCTCTCAGATTAGGGCCCAACCCTTATGACCTCACTTAATCTTAATTACCTCCTAAAGACCGTATATACAGATACAGTCACCTCAGGGGTTAGGACTTCACCATGTGAATTTTGGGGGCACACAATTTAGTCCATAGAAGCTAGATATAAATCTGGAACTTAAGTGACATCTTGGAGCTGGAGATATAGTTGGGTATGCCTCATCATGAGAATAGATGAGTATGCCCAGGTTGGGCATCCAGAGGAAGAAAAGAAAAGGGTCAAGAACTCTTCATATGTTGCTCTCAGAAAAAGTGGAGATAGCAAAAGAGACTGAAAAGGAAAGTCCAGCGGGAGGACAAGCAGAAGGCAGGACATTCTGAATGTAAGAAAGTAGAGAGTTTTATATAGAGTGGAAGATTCAGCAGTATCAAGTGATATATAGAAGTCAAAGAAAATGAGCCAGAAACCATTTTACCTATCCAAACAAATCTTTAACTCTTGGCAGCATATGGTATTGATGCCCTTCACCCACTCCTCACTTCTTCCTTGTTCCTAGTTTCTCTTCAGCTAGTTCATTTGTCCTATTTTATCACTGTTCTGTGTTACATTCATTGTTATGAACACTGTTAATGACACAGCACTAGACTTGCAGACTATATAGAAATCTTGCTTGATGTCTATTTTTCCATAGTCAGCAGGTTACAACTTTTAATATTTGATCTTTTAAAAAAACGATACTTGACTAGAGGTTGCATGGGATTAACAGGGACAGATTTTGAATAGACAAACTATCTAATTGGAGAAAATCTGTTACAGGTGAGTCATCCTTCAGATGTCAAAGCATGATGGTTCTCTGTTTGGAGTCATTTGAATGATACTTGAGATTTATAATACAGAACACATGAGCTTAGAGCTGTTCAAGCATAACATTTCCTGGGAGAAATTAAAAAATTTTTAAAAGATTTCTATTTTTGGAAAGAAAAGTATTGAGACTTAATGTTAAGAAAACAACATTCCTAGTGTTAGGAAAAGAATGTTAGGAAAAGATGTACAAAATAAACTCTGTATAATATCTGGAAATATTATGAGGGAATAGATAAATAGGAACTAGGAATATATCTCTGGATATTTCCACAGAACCATTTACTGACAAAGGCATTTCCATAAGCTTAAATTCAACATTATGTAGAATTTAAAAAAAGAAAAAAAAATTAAACGGGATATTTGTTGTAAAAACGTATCTCATATATGTATGTCAAAAATATTTGTGAATGAGATCAATATTATATATCTTCTTATTTGCTAAACTTTGCCTAAGAAAAACATAAAATTTTGGGTTTTGCCATAAAAAACAAACCTTGGTCTTCACATGGTAATAGCTGCACATCTAAAGCATTGAAGCTAAACAAGGATGGCAAACTTTTAGGTAATGCCGAACCTCCTAGCACGTGAAGACATTTGGGATACTGACAGTGATAAGAATTGAAGGAAATGTTGACAGTGTCCTAAACAATACTTTCTGAATTTTTAAAATTATTTCATTGAGGGCAAAATCGGAAGCTACATAAGGTCACAGTGTATTGTGGCTTATTATTTTGCCTGTGCAATTTTGCTAGGCAAATAAATTTGATTAGTCTGATAAATTTATTCTTCACAGGGGCATGATTTTTTTAACTCAATAGCCAGTAATTTTATTATAGCTTGCAAATTGATTTTTTGTTTTATGACTTGCACCAGTATATTCCCAAGCATGAAATTTTAGGTAACTATCCCTATCATTTGGGGGATTATTCCTTCATTTACTTCCTTCTACATAAATATATGCTTTTAGAAAAGGCAACATAATTGCCCATTTCCAATCTTCTGACTTCTTAAAAATATTCCATGAGTCTAAGAAATAATAGATAACTTTCCTGTGATTATTTTAGATAATTCCTTAGGGTAATTGAGGCCGTGCCATAGTACATAAAATTTATTTATTATTTAACCTGACATATCTTTATTAGAATCTGCATTTCCTTTAGTCATAGCTTTTAATTCTGCTACATTTTAAAGGACACAATCATACTTTCATAAAGAAATGATACAACATATGGATTAATAAGTGAATAAGAGAATTCTGCTTTCTGCTTGGGGTATAGAAATCTGGAAGGAGCATCATTCTCTCGTTTAAAACAACAACGAAAAGCTGGACAATCGGTGGATTCACAATTTTTCGTGACTGCATCAGAGACCTGAGGTCACAGGGCAACCAACTAACCTGAAACTTAAGACAGGACATGAGCACTTGTTTGCCTGGGGTAGATGTCACCAGTCAGCAGTAATGTATGATATCACATATGTGGAATATAAAAAAGCCAAACTTGTAAAAACAGAGTAAAATGATAGTTACCAGGGGCTAGGGGGTGGGAGGGTTGGGGAGATGTTATTTAAAGGTACAAACTTGCAACGAGTAGAAAATAAGTCCTAGAGATCTAATGCACTGTATAGTGAATATAGATGACAATGTTGTATTATAATCATCAAACTTGCTAAGATAATAGATTTTAGTTATTCCAACCACTAAAAGGTGATAATTATGTGATATGATAGAGGTGCTAATTATTGCTACAAAGGCAATCATATTATAATATATAAATGTATCAAGTCAATAAGTTGTACACCTTAAATTTATGTTGTTATATATCAAATATATTTCCATAAAAGATAAATTAAAAAGAGAATTTAGCTAAACTCTTTATCTAATTAATAAAGGCAATGTGGGCTAGAAAAAAGAATATAGTAGCCCCAGAGGCTGCAGATATAAGGGGAATTTTCACTCACTTGCAGACTTTTCTCCATGGACCTCAATGGATGCTCATTAAAGAAAAAAAAAAAGATTGGCTAGAGTTTTCAGAAAGCATCTCTTCTAGTACAGGCTTAATCATAACAGAGTTAATCAGAAAAACAGAGAACACCTCCCAGGCTCCTCCCCCACCAACCAGGCTAACAAATTTCAAATAACAAGTAACAGTAGAATACTGCTAGGTGAATAAAAGAGTATGGAGGGAGACTTTCTTTGAGGTGTAGAGCAAAGGGGAGACATAAAGTTGAGGATGGAGCAGCTATTGAGAAAAATCCTCTATCCACAAGATACCCTAAACACAGGATAATACTAGAGGAATTTGAAGCCTGTGGTGCAGAGAGTAACCTTGGTAACAACAAATCCCAAACCTAGCTCAACTCCTTAGTAGATTGATTCAAACTTCAGCACTAGCAGAAGGGCAGTCACTCTCACTGAGTCACTATTTACTCAGTTTTTAATGTCCTACACAAGATGTTCAGCTTTAAACAAAATTTATGAGGCACACAAAATGGCACAATAAAATGGAAACACTACCAAGATAAAAAGAATTTAACAGGACCAGACAAAGATATGACTCAGATAATAGAACTACCAGACAGAAAATTTAAAATAACTACTATTAATATTTTAAAGACTCTAATGTAAAAGGTGGATAATATGCACATCACATAGGTAATTTTAGCAGAGCTGGGAATCATAAGAAAGAATCAAACAGAAATGTTAGTAATAAAAACACAATAACGGAAAAGAAGAATGCCTTTGATGGGCTCATTAGTATGCCTGGTACAGCTGAGGAAGGAATTATTGTACTTGAATGTAGGTACACAGAAATTACTCTGACTGAAAAGTAAAGAGGGGGGAAAAGTCTAAAAATACAGAAAAATCAGAACAAATCAAGAGTTATGGTATGATATCAAGTAGTGTATTTGTAATCCCAGTAGTTTTGTGTATGTGTAGTTGTAATCCCAGATGGAGAAGAAAGAGAAAACAAGACCAAAGAAATGTTTGAAGAAATAATGGCAAAGAATTTTCAAAAATTAATAAGAAAAACATTGAGAATTTAATGAGAAAAAATTCAAGGAGAAACACCAAAGCGCAGTTTGAAGAAGCTCAAAGGACAAATTAATACACACAAAAACACACATATGAGACAAATAATGTTCAAACTGATAAAAACCAAAGGCAAAAAGAAAATCTTGAAGGCATCCAGAGGAAAACACATATTACCTGGAGCAGACCTCATCAGAAACTAAGCAAGCCAGAAGATAAAGGAGTGATGTCTTTAAAAATGCTAAAAGAAAACTGTGAACTGATAATTCAATACCTATTGAAATTTACCACAGTGAAGGAGAAATAAAGGTGTTCTCTGACAGACAAAATTGGAGAGAATTCATTGTCAGCAGAACTGTTCTATATAAAATGTTGAGAGAGTTCTTTAGGGATATGGAATATGATACCAGATAAAACTTGGATGTAGAAAAAGAATTGAAGGGCACTGAAAATGAAATAAATGAAGGTAAATGTAAAATTCACTTTTCTTATATTTTAATTGCTTTAAAGATAACTGTCTAAAGCAAAAAACAGTAGCAATGAAATGTATATTTCACATGTAAAGATAAAATATAAGACGAAAATAGCACAAATGCTGGGAGGGGGAAGAGTTCTGAATGTAGTGTCATAACATTCTTACATTATGTACGAAGCAACATAATATTGTTTGAGGGTTGACTGATCAAGTAAAAATGTATAATTTAAACCCTAGTGTTGGCGTTAGACATTTTTTTGAAAACAGTTACAAATTATAAGTCAATAGTAGAGCTAATATGGAATCATAGAAAATAATAAAAAAGACAGCAGATAAAGGAGGAAACAGAAGAGATGAAACAAATAGAAAACAGAGAGCAACTTGGTAGTTTTTTAAATTTAATAATGTTATTAATCATATTAAATGAAAATAGTCAAGATACACTAATTTAAAGGCAATGACAGATTGGGTAACAAAAGCAAAATCTAAGTGTATAAGAAATTCACTTTAAATATAAGCATATAGAATAGACAAAAGAATGGAGAAAGATCATGGACATACTAATCAAAAGGAAACTGAAGTAGCTATATTAATATCAGTAGACTTCAAATAAGGGACATTACCAGGGTTAAAGAGGAATATTAAATAATGATAAAGAGGTCAATTTTCTAAGAAGATGTTTGATCCTAAATATGCATGTACTTAACAACATTGATTCAAAATACATGAGGCAAAAATGGATAGAATTGAAAGGTTAAATAGACAAACCCACAATTATGTTGAAGATTGTAACACTCCTCTCTCAATAATTAATAAAACAACTAGAAAGAAGATAAATAAGGATAAAGAAGACTCAACACAATCAACTAATTTGACCAAATTGACATTTATATAATAGTCTGAACAATAGCAGAATGCACATTCTTTTCAAGTCCACATGGTACATTCACTGTGATAGACCATATTCTAGGTCATAAAATAAACCTTAGTGATTTCAAAAGAATAGAAAGCATGTTCTCTGAATATGAATAATTAAACTAAAGATAAAACACAAAAATACATCTGGAAAAAGCTCAAATATTTGGAAATTAAACACACTTGTAATTAACCCACAGAGGAAGTCTCAAGAGGAAGTGAAAATATTTTTAATATTGAAAATATCAAATGATAACATTTGTAGGATACAGCAAAAGTAGCTCTTATGGGGAAATTCATAGTGTTACATGCTTACATTAGAAAAGAAGAAAGGACAGAAATCGGTAATCTAATCTTCCACCTTAAGACACTATTCAAAAAAAGCAAATTAAACCTAGGACAGGCAGAAGGAAGAAAATAAAAAGATAAGAGCAGCAATCAATGAAATTTAAAACAAAACGATAATAGAGAAATTAATGAAGCTAAAAGCTGATGTTTGAAATAAAGCATTGAATTAGACTAACATCTAGCCAGACTGAGGAAAAAAAAAGAGAGATGGCAGAAATTGTCAAAATTGGAAATGAAAGATGACATTTCATACAGACCCCACAGATGTTAAAAAGATATTAAGGGATTATTATCTATTATTCTATACCATACATTTAAAAATTTAAATAAAATAAATTAACTCCTTGAAAGATATAAAATACCAAATTTCACTCATGAAAAAATAGATTACATGTGTGTCCTATTTGTAGTTAAAAACAATTTAACAAGGAAAAGTCTAGGCTTAGATGGATTAACTGGTGAATTCTACTAAACTTTTAAGGGAGACATAATACAAATTCTACCCAGTCTTCCAGAAGGTAGAAGGAGCTCTTTCAACTCACTTTATGAGTCTGGGATTCATCTGATAGCAAAACCAGACATACAAATCATCAAGGAAAAAAAACCAAACTACCAACCAACAGTCCAATATCTCTCATGAATATAGATGCAAAAATCTTCGACAAAATTTTAGAAAAACAAATTTAGCAATATATTAAAAGGATAGTATATCATGAGAAGGTGAATTTATCCAAAGAATCCTAAACTTGTTTAACATTTGAATATCAATGTAATTCACCATATTAATTGATTAAAAAAGAAAATCTATGTGATCATCTCAATAGATGCAGAAAAAGTATTTCACAAAATTTAATATCCATTCATGATCAACCTCTCAAAATGTTAGAAATAGAAGGATAATTCTTTAATCTGAAAAATACTCCTATTAAGAAAATAAGCGGCATCATATTTATTGGTGAAGGATTAAATGCTTTTCTCCTAAAAATAGGAACAAGGTATGTGAAAATACAATTGATTTTTTTACATTGACCTTATAGCCTGAAACCTTAGTAAGTTCACTTATTCATTCTTGGAGTTGTTTTATAGATATTTTGGAATTTTCTGCATAGAAACCAATGTTGTCTGTGAATAGATCTTAGGGGGAAAGAGAGAGAGACTCCAGAACTACACCTAAACTAATACTGTAATTCTCTACACAGTGTGAAGGAAATTCAGTAGAGAAAGATAGTCTTTTCAATAAATGAAACAATTGGACAACTATATGTAAAAAATTGAACATTGACTCGTATCTGACACCTTATACAAAAATTTACTCAAAGTGATCATAGACCTAAATGTAAAACATAAAATTACACAACTTCTAGAAGAGAACAAAGGAGAAAAATCTTTGTGACTTGGATAACACAAGAATTCTTCGATATGGTACCAAAGCCATGATCCATAAAAGAAAACATTGATATATTTAACTTTATTAAAATAAATGTTTGCTCTGTGGTAGACACTGTTAAGACAATGAAAATAAAAGCCACAGGCTGGGAGAACATGTTCCCAAATTACCAAGTTGACAAAAGATTTGGCTCCAGAATATATAAAGAATTCTTACAATGCAATAATAAGGAAAAACTTTCCAATTACAACAAATGGGTAATACTCGAATAAGCACTTCACCAAAGAAGATAAATGGATGGCAAATAAGCACATGAAAAGATGCTCAGCCTCTTTAGTCAGAAGGGAAATGCAAATTAAAAACATAATGAGATACCACTGCATGCCTATTATTATAGATTAAGAAAAAGAGAAAGAAAAACTGACAGTAATGAATGCTGAGGAGGATGTGGAACAGCTGGAGTTCTCATACATTGCTGGTGAGAATGGAAAATGGTCCAGTTACTTTGGAAAACAGGTTGGCAGTTCCTTATAAAGTTCAACATACACTTACTGTATAACTTAGCAATTGTACTACTAGGCATAAACCCAAGAGAAATGAAAGTTTATGTTTACACAAAATCTTTTACATAAATATTTGTAGCAGCTTTTTACATAATCATCAAAAATTGGAAACATTCAAGATGCCCTTCAACCAGTGAATGGATAAACAAACTGTGGTACAACCACAGAGTGGACTCACAGCCCTAAAAAGGAACGAACAACTGTTATACACAAAAACATGGGTGAATCTCAAATGGATTTTGCTAAGTGAAAGATGGCAAACACAGGGGCCGGCCCGGTGGCGTAGCACTTGGTTTCACGCACTCTGCTTCGGTGGCCCTGGGGTTCGCGGGTTTGGATCCCGGGCGCAGACAGGCGCACCGCTTGTGGGGCCATGCTGTGGCGGCGTCCCATATAGAGTAGAGGATGATGGGCACAGATGTTAGCCCAGGGCCAGTCTTCCTCAACAAAAAGAGGAAGATTGGCAACGGATGTTAGCTTAGGGCTAGTCTTCCTCACACACACACACACAAAGATGGCAAATACAAAAGGCTACCTATAGTATGATTCCATTTATAGGATATTTTGGAAGAGGACAAACAAGTTTTCAGAATAAAATTCGAGTCAATAAGTTAAGGTTTGGTTTCTCTCGGTTTACTCATTGCTCATCACATCTCTGTTTCCATCGTTCAATGGTGTGTGTGTGTGTGTGTGTGTGTGTGATATTCTGTAGTGGAAAGTATTTTACATTAAAATATTGTTTGCTATAGAAATGAATGCAAATAACCTGTAGCTTATTTACTTTTATGTGATATAATGGTCTGTTGGAATTCACATGGGCACTGGAATTTAGTATTACCTAGAACTTTATATTGACCCCAGAACTAGGTTATATTTCGGCCACACTGATTAACCTAATTTTTTTTAAAGTAGAAAACTATTTCAAAGTGGAGTGGTTTAAACTGATTTGATTTTTAAGTCTAAACAGTAGATTAGATCCATGAAGGCAGAGATGTTTTGATCACTGTAATTTATTAATGCCTAGACCAATGATTACAACATAGTAGATATCTGATACATATTTGTTGAAAAATTTATTGAATAAATGAATTTGTAATGAGAATACATCATAACTAAGTATAACAAAACCATTTTTCTAAGGTATGCCTTAGGAAAATCTATAATACATTTACACCTTTAACATGTTTTAGGATTTTTGCATTATTATATTGCAAACATGGATTGAACTCTTAGTCACAGTTGAGGGAAGGAGGAATGAAGAATAAATAATCCTCTCTGACATGAAGATCTCCTTCCATGCCAATATTGTAGATAGAAATATATCTTTGCTGTTGATGGACCTATAAACCTGGCTTTCTACTATGTACTGATTTTCAGATGATTTCTTTGTTCTAGTATTTTTAATTTGTCCTTAATAAAGGCTTATTGATTAATTCTCCTCAAAGTATATATAAATGTATCTATTCTGAAGAATTATTTATTAAGACAAATTGAATTTTTGTCTTATTTTTTGATGCAGTTTGCCAGATGTTAGTGTCCAACTTAAGAAATACTGCTATAGCAACAGTAACTTCCCTGGACACCTTCTTTAATCATAAAATGAGAATATTTCAGATTATGGCTCCTTTATTTAAATTTATGTATACTGAAAATAGCCAAATTGATCCCGTGATATACCTGATCTGTTCTAATTGCCTGGAATATGAACCGCAAGTTCTGCATTGCAGATACCATCATCATAAATGCTGTTTAACTTATGCAAAATTTATGGAATAATGACAAAACAAAAGCTTCTGAGAGAATAATTGTTTCACCACAAGGCAGTTTACAGATCTCAGACTGCGTTCCTAAAGTGTAAATCGGCTTTGACTTGTCATTGATTCATTTGATTCACACGAGTAATGGTGAGAAAATATACAGTTTTAAGATATATTCTTAGTGGCCTATGTGTCTATGGGTATTTTTTCCACACACTTTCCTGTTTTAACTAAAATATATTTTTTCATTTTTCTTTACACCATCATGTGTTACTTTGACCTTTACAATCTAACAAAAGGCTGCCCCCTAATCCAGTAAGGGGATAAACAAAACACTGTAAGAGTCTAGGAAAACTCAGAAGGATGGTCTACAAACTTGGCTGCACGTTGGAAATACCTGTGGAGTTTTAAAGACCCACTGATGCCTTGGATCCAGCCTTAGGGATTCCGATTTAAAATTTATCGTGTGTAAACTGAGTATCAGGATATTTTTTAACTCCACACATGATCCTAATGTGCAGTAAAGTTTGAGAACCACTGCTCTAGAATTTATGGTTTACATAAGTGTGTATTTTGAAACAAGAAGCAACCATTTTATTAATCTTTTATGATTTAAAAATGCATAGACATTATTATTATAAGGAATTTAAGGTGATTTGATATACCATACCACTCTTCAAGAAGGGGTATGAAGTGAGATGTTATCTGTTCTTTTTGTGGAGCGTATGCAATGGAAAATGACCCACCTTGAGAGTCAGAAGACATGGGGTTGGGTGGTGATTCTGCCCCTTCCTAACTATATTGCCTTGGCTGAGTTTCTTATGAAACTTAATTCCTTCTATATAAAGTGCAGATAGTAATGTAGTCCTTATGGTATTTTGAAAATTAAATGGTGTGTATGAAGAAAATTCTTAAACTTTTAAGTACTGAGAGATGTCAGATATAATTACGCACTGTTACCCATAGACTGCTTCTAGTCTTTCATGTGTATAAAGGATGCTTTTTGAGATCATTTTACTGAATAACATATTTACTGTTATTCATGTACTTGTTCATTAAATAATCATTCATTAAAATGCCTACTATGTGTTTTTCAGACACTCGTAGGTAGTGTACATATAGGGCCACAACTGGTTCCTGTCTCAGTCAAATCACTTTCTAACATGGAAAGAAGATACACACACACACACACACACACACACAAACACACACACACAATTTGTATTTCAGATGGTGGGGGAAGCTAAAAGTCTAGGACATGCATAAGTAAAATATGAAAATGCCAAATCAAGGAAGTCATTTTGGAGTCCTTTAAAGCCTAAACCAAATATAATCAAATTTAAGGGATCTTTCTGATGCCTCTTGGGCATTGACATTTGGGTACTTTCAGTGAGATATAGTGTGATTGTGATTATTAAGTTTTTTATGAGGAGTTAGTATAAACTAATGGATAAAAGTGTAGACTCTGAAATCGTGTTGTCTTGGTTCACATCTTTGCTCTACCACAAGTCAGCGGCATGCTCTTGGGCACATTTTTAACCTCTGTGTTTCACCGTCCTCATCTCTAAAGTAAGACAATAATAATAATAATACCTACCTCTTGGAGTTGTGAGAATTAATGAGATGATACCTTCGAAGTTCTTTGAATGATGCCCGACACATAGGGAATGGTCATTATTTACAATTTATTGTAAAATTACTTTGATGATATTGCTTATTTGGGGAGAATATCCTTTCTGCTCTCGTATACATCAAAACAGTTAATTGGAAATATTTTACTCTTAAGGTAGGTGCTAGTAATTATACAACTGGAGAGAAAAATGATTTCATCAGCAAGATATAGGAAAAAGTTGGCAAAGGTAAAATGCTTTTATTTTAAATCATCATGTCACTATTTGCTTTTTCTGCTTTCTGGCTCTAACCTCTTCATTATTATTCATAAGACACTTGCATTCTCTATGTAATACCTAGTGGTAATTTTAAAGAGAACGTTTTTTTCTATAGAAAGTGCCGCCATGAAACTTCATCAGTAGAAGAAGTAGCAAACTCATATAAAATTTTAGGACTGTAGCTAAGGCATGGGATTATATAGGTTTGGTTTGACTGTTCACTGTGAGCAGGACACAATTATAAGCTAAACTACACATTTCAGATGGATTAGTATTATAGATTCAGTGGTTGTCTTGTCCTTTAATAAAAATCTTTATTTTATAGATTTCAGGGCCTGTGAAGGGTCTCATGAAATATGGCTTTTCCATGACTGAATGTGTTTTGTTGTAGAAATTACTCAAGCTAGCTTAAATGGAGAACTCTCAGACATTTTTTAGACTATGTTATTTTTGCTTGTTTTTCACAACAAGTACATTATTACTTTTAGGCATTCAAGCCTTGCTTCTGAGAAATAGGTTTTATTTATTTATTTTAAAGAGGGAGTTTTTTTGATAGATTTAGAAAATGCAAAATTTTTATTGCCTTTTAATTATACTTTTTATCTTAGATAATGTGCTGTGGTTTTCTTTCTGAGCAAATGTTATGACAGAATTGATTAAAACCAATGTAAATACCATATTAAATTTACACACAAGAAAAGAGGTGCACCATGAATTAATTTATATAAATCAAGATGGCCATAAAACCTATTGACAAATGAGAAGTTCAGAATGCCTTCAGCCTGACTTATCCTATTGAGAGTATATGTTTTTAAACAGACATATGAATTTTTACAGGTACTATAGAAACTTTCTCTTATGATATAGAACATAATTTCTGTATGGTTACGGCTGATATAGGAAACTTCTAATGTCTTCCAAAATCATCATGTTGTTGGAGATGAGGTTTATAATGCATACCTAATACAAATATAGATTGTATTGCTTTTTCTTTTTTGTTTCTGTACCATCTGTTACACTAACCAAAAATAAAATTGAACTAAGGTATGATTTTTTTCCTCATTATATATTATGTCTAAGACTTTATGTTAAATCACCATAATTTGCATCCAGCCACAAATCAACTGCTGATTTATTTTTTCCCTGATTTCTAAGAAAGTAAAGACAGAGAAAAAGAGAAAAATTCAGAGTAGGTGAAACAACTTTGTCAGTTTAACAAGAAACACCTAATTTATTCAGTTAAACAGTATATTAATGCATTTTTCCTTTGGATTGTAAGCTTCTGTAAGACTCTAGGGAAAAGGCCTGTGTATTTTCTTTTGTTCTGTTCCTTGAACAGTCCTTTAAAGATCTGAATGCTGCCTCCTCTGTGTTTCCATCAAACTTCATGTGTTATAGTGTGGTTTATAGTTAGTTTTTTCATGTTTGTCTTCCTGACTAGTTTGTAAACCTTGTGGCAATAAATACTATAATTTAATAATATTTGTTTCTTCCCATGACATTTATAAACTAGGAGTTTGGTAAATTTACTGAATGGAATCAAACCTAATATTTAAAACTGGAATGATTTATAAAAATCACATACAAGTGACATTCTTTCTGTACAATAACTGTACCTTTAATCAAAATGTGACTTGATAAAGCAGACTTATTGGAAGTGATGACATTTGCCCTATTAATCACACAGTTTTGTTTTCTTTCAGTCACCTTAGAAGTATGTACTGAATATCTGTTATTTGCTGCTCATGATTCTAAGTGCTGAGGATTTAACCCGTACTGTCAGAGAAAGAACTTATAGTCAATGGAGTAGACAGACTAGAAGACACCTTTACTCCAGGATAATATGTCATGACATTATCATTCGAGTCTTATTTCTTGGTCACAACTTAAATGTCACTTCCTCAGAGAGAAGTTCTCTGACTACTCAGTCTAAAGCAGTCTCCCAGGCAATATCAGAATCATTTTTAGAGTGCACAAGACTCTCTAAATCTTCTTTCTTATCTATTATCTATTTGCTTATTTATGTATGTATTTTCTGTTTCCCCCAAATGTAATGTCAGTCCTATGACAGCAGGTACCATTTCATTCTCTTCTTTACTATAGCTCTTAGAATTATACATATAAGGCTTTCATTTAATATTTGCTGAATAAAGGAATGAAAACATATTTAAAAATACCTGTGCTATGGCAGCACAGATAAGGAGACCTCATTCATTTAATAATTTATTATGTGTCTACTGTGTTCTTGAGGCATAATACTTGCTCCTTGGAATACTATGTTAATCTTAGTTTGATGGGGAAACAGATATCAACCAACTACAAAATTACAAACAATTGTAATTCTATGAAGGAATAGTCCAGGGTGGCATATGACCATATAACAAAATACCTAACCTGAGAGATCATTAGCCTTTTGAGGAAGTTCCATCTGAGCTAAAATCTGAATGATTTGAGTTAGCCCTGCAAAGGCAGTGAGACTAAAAGGTGCAAAGGCACTGTGGTGGTGGCAGCCAGGATCTTTTAAGAAAGTGAAAGAAGGCCAGTATGGATGAACTCTAGGTAGAACTTGGTAGATTGGGAAAGATGTGACTGAGGTGCTGAACCCAGAACTTATAAAACATTGTGCACTATATTAATAGTTGATATCAAAAAGCAAGATGTATGTAGAGGAAATAGTGTAAGCAAAGAAAAAGAGAAAAAAGAATCAGCAATACATAGAGTCCTTGTCTTGAGATATAACTGGGTTACCTTGAAAGATCAGCATTTCCAAAATCTCTTCTACTTTTACTTTAAGGATGTTAAATGTTACACACACACACACACACACACACACACACACACACACACACACCCATTACACATAGATACAAGATATATATGAAACACTAAAGTCAACAATTATTTGCTAGTCACTTGTTTTTAGACATATAGGTCTCTAAGAAAGAAAAGAGCTTTCTGTCCAACTGAAGCAAACTGAATTGAAAACCATGTCTACAGTATAAACAATAGAGAATTATAAATACATTTATAGTTGTCAAATTATTTATTGAGCGTCTACTTTGCATACAGGGAGATAAAAATTTTAGTTTTATTTTAAAAAAATCAGCTGAGAACTAAAACTTATATATTTGAAAAGTATCATAGCAAACACATTGCCAATACATACTTTAAAAGGGAAGAGATGAGTAAGATCTGGGCTTAGTTGAATATATAAGGCTCTGGAGGGAGATCAGATTTGAATTAGATTTTTAAAAAAGGAGAACATGTATATTAATAAATAAGTGGGGAGAATGGAAAAGATATTAATAACAAAGGCGTGAGGTCCAAGTCATAGAAGTGAGAATTAGCAAGATGTGTAAAGTTAACATATAGATTGATTTTATGAAAAGACTAAGTTCAAGAATATAAAAACTAAGACTTTAATTGAGAGGTACCTTGACAAAAGACTTCAACGAAGTAGATCTTGGACTACTTTATAAATTATAAAAGGGAAAATAATTTCAGTTTCAAATAATATTAAGCATAAGTAATAATTTTTGATAAAAGGTATACAAATACTTCATCACAATGCCCTTGAAAGTAGCAAAATATTGCTTTCCTGTTAGTTGAATTCATTACAAACTATTATTCACTGATGTAATGGATATTATTTTGCTGAGTATCAATTTTCTATCTCATGTAATGGTAATATTTTTCTTGCATTATGGAATGTGTGTGGGATATTTCACAAGATATCATGCCATGTGTATTGTTTTTATTTTAATATTATTGTTATATTAATATTAACATACCACTACTCATTTTTAATATAAATCATAAGATTCCAAGGCTTGCCATCTTATTAAGGCTCAGAGGTTAAGTAATGCTTTAGGTTTTTAAGTAAAACATCAGAGTTACTCTTGTATCTATAAAAGCAGTTTGTGATTTATCTAATTTTTTCATGACTCCAACTAGTATGATATTATACATGTACCAGAAAATTAATCCCAGCTTGTTGAATCAGTTATCATGCATGTATTTAAAATCTTCTGTGGAATAATTACCCTGATATTTTCTGGGATTATATAAATGAAAAAATGCATGACAAACCCTCAAATTGCTCACAGGTTACTTGCAGGAATAATGTGCAAGGTCTATGTTATAGCATTATCAGTGTCAAAATAGAATTTGTACAAAAGACTCTAGAATTGTGGGGAAGACGTGACCAAGTCTTCCTGGTGAAGTCAGGGAAGAGTTCATCAAATAGGTGGCATTTGAACTACTTTAAAGCGTGTATAGGAATTTATCTGAAGGATAATGGAAGAAAGGGAATTTCAGATAGAGGCTTTCACTGTGCAAAAACTTGGAGACCTTCACTGTCAGTCATGTGGCAGGGTGATATTGCTGGCTTGAGGAGGTGACAATGGTAGAGGTTGACCACTACTCCAGGTGCTAGATCAAGATGGGCGTTGGTTGCCCTGCTATAGAGCTATAGTTTGCTGCATTGAAAAAGGATGGAGTAACAAGGGAGAGAGGACACTAATGCAGTGGGCTAGGTGGGAGGTGATGAATACCAAGATAAAAGAGAGAAGCGGGACTAGATGATAGAGGCTTTTAAGAAGTCAGTTCAGTAGGATTTAGTGAATGATTGGATGTGGGGAAAGGTGAAGAGGAAGGAGAATAGAGGGTGATTCTCAGATCTGTCTTGGCTAACTGAGTATATAAAGGGAAACCTGGGGGCAGGAGCAGCTTTTTTTGGAGGAGATAATAAATTCAATGTTAGTGATGTTTAATCTGAGGTAACTGTGGGAAATGCAGGGTGAGGTATCCAGAGGGTAGGTGGATAGTTGGGTCCAGCTCTGGTATTATCCATTTGGAAGCCATCACTTGAGAGTGAATTGGATATTAGTTGAGCTTCAGGAGATGAAATGTCTATGGTCAGTACGGGGGAAAAGGAGAGCACATTCTGGGTTGACTGGTGACATATTCTTAGAATAATGAGGAGACAGGTATTACTAAACTCAGTGTGTGCTGGAGTAGTGTGTAATAAGGATGGATCATGGACCTATGGGATGAAGTCAAATTATGGAAGGAAGTAATAGAATAATTAAGAGCTGATGTGAATTTTTAATTCAAGAGGCTTTTAGAAAAGGAACATGACAGCATGTGAAAGAGCACTAATCAGATAGAGGTTGAAGGCGAAGACTTAATTAGAGTCAAACTCATTTGAGTTTTGATTGTTGTGGTTAGAAGAGACAGGAGAGGAACATAACAGCCATCATATAGGAGACTAAGAAAAAGAATGAAATGGAAATTTATGGTCAAATGACACAAGATTGATAATTGTATTAGTGATTTGCTTACACTTAAGAAATATTCTTTATTGTTACCATGCTGCTGCTTATCTTGCTTTCAATTAGCCATATTTTCTAAGAAAATGCCCCTCTGTGACCGTTGCTTGAGTCATCTTTCCATTTGGTCTTTTCCTTCTGTTCTGCCTGACTCTCATCTTTTTGTCTTTGTTTTTGCTGACCTGCTGAGTAGGCAGACAGCTCTGGAGGCAAGTTGTGTAGCTTCAAGAATAGAGGGGAGAAAAACACATCCTGCAGTTATGATCTTGCCTTCTTGGCAGGCACAGAGAAGCAGGCTTTAAATTCTAGTGAAAACAACTGCCTTAGATTCAAGGCAGCAGTTCTGATGTTCCTGTGAGTTTAGGGGGGAAAAAAAAGCAATAGCAAAAAAGCAAAAGAGAAACCTAACTTAAAGCAGAGAAACTGCAGACTGCACTTATCTCTTCCTCTCACTGATGAAGACAAAGATGTAATACGCTTTGGCTGTCACTGCATTTTTGCCATTAAAGTCATTTTTTTTTTCTGTCTGGTGAATGTGGGGAAAACATTGCAGGGCTATTGATGAGACCCTGATTGCCATTTGTAGACACAAGCAAATTTTGAGTTGGTTCTGGCAGGCCATCTCCCTTTAGGTATAGCACCTGTGGTGCCAGGTTGGGATGATGCAGTGTTATTTTTTCTCATAACTATTTTATAGATTTTTGTCTAATATCTGACAAATTGCTCTTTTAGTCCGCCATGAAGAAGTTCTGGAAAAGTTAAGCCCTATGTCTTCTTAGGAGTTGTCCTTGCCATATGTTTGGCAAAATGTGTACCCCCAAATTCTAATGTTCATGTCCCAACCCCCAGTACTTCAGAATGCACCATATTTGGAAATAAAATGTTTAAAGAGGTGATTAAGTCAAAATGAGGCTGTTAGAGTGGGGCCCTAATCCAGTACGATTGGTGTCCTTATGAAAAGGGAAGAGACCCCAGGGATGTGCACACAGAGGAAAGGCCACGTTGAGGACCCAGCCAGAAGTCTGCCATCTGCAAGCCAAGGAGATAGGACTCAAGAGAAACCAAATCTGCCACCCCCTTGATCTTGGACTTCTGGCCTCTAGAACTGTGAGAAGTACATTTCTGTTACTTAAGCCACCCACTCTATGATGTTTTTTATGGCAGTTCTAGCAAACTAATACACCATACTTTCCAGTTAGTAAGTTTGTATTTTCCCTGAGTGAATTTTTGGTGGCATGTAACTTATCTCTGCTGTACTTAAAATATGAGACCTCCTGGTGACTTGATGAGCCTTTCTCTTACTCTAACTTGCTTTTACACTTATAATATTATACTAAAGCTAGATGCTTTCTGTTCTCATTTTCTTGTTAGTGTGATGCGTTTCACTTAGTTGCATTTTTCATTTTTTTTCTAGACATTTTTAGTACATTTGCTAAAGCTGAAATGAGAATCTCAATAAATGAATAAATAATGATTTAGGGACATCCGCTGTGTGCTTGAACTTTTATTCATCTTCAATAATGAGATTTTCCAATTTCATTAAATCTTATTAAATATGATGCTTTTTTTAAAACCGATATCGGAAAGCAGATTCTCTGATAAACATGAAGACAATGTAGTGATGTAGTCAAGAGAATACGGTCTGGAGTTAGCAGACTATGGTTGAAATCCTGGCTCAGCCCCTTGGAAGCTGGGTAACATTGAGCAAGACAATTAATTAAATTAATGTATATAAGGATGTATTAAGTATACTTTGGTAAATTAAAGTAATAGGGATAATAATAGTGGTGCCCAACTCGTAGTACTGTGATTAGCACTGAGTAAGCTGATTAATAAAACAGGACCTGGTTCATGGTAAATACTCCCTACATCTGAGCTATTATTATTATTATTTTCCTGAATCCTATTGCTTGCTGGTCTGAAAAATCATTTTAGATTAATATTGTTTCTATTGAACCTTGTTGTGATATTAATTTGAGGCAGGGTTTCTACCTGTGGCCCTGTTGACATTTTGGGCTAGGTAATTCTTTGTTGTGAGGGCTATTCTGTGCATTCAGGATGTTTAGCAGCATCCATGGGCTCTGTCTACTAAATGACATTAGCTAATGCCACGCCCCCCCTAGTTATGACTACTAAAAATGTCCCTAGACATTGCCAAATGACTCTGAGGGACAAATTGTCTCCAGTTGAGAATCACGGGAAAATGTTTGATTGACAAATGAAAAGTTGTTTGGAAAAATATTACACCTATCACCTGCTTCTTAAGTGAGCTAACCTGATGCTTGATTTATTTTGAGTGTTAGTGTTGGGATTTTGTGAGAGGGGTTTTCTTTCAAAATATAATTAAAATAGGTCAGCTGAAATGTAACACATGATTTCTTTTCTTGTGGCATAAGACCAAAATATCTTGATATGTCTGTTTTTTCTAAAATAATAATGTATAAAAATGGAAAATATAATTGACTTAAAAAATTGATCACATACATTTTCATGAAGACCTATTTGGATGAAACAAGTTACGTCTACATCATCTTATCAGAGCTAACTCAAATGCTATCAGCAATGGAAGTAATTACTATCTGATATTTCTCATATACTGTGGAGCACTTTGACTAAAGTAGCCCTGGGGTTAGGAGAGAGAAATTTAAATATTCATTAAAGTGTGTTGCCATATTTCATGGTTAAAGGTATAGAAAGATGAAGTATGTGGGGGATTTTAAAAAGTACCATAGAGATACTATTTTGCAAGAGACATAAAAATACGTGGCAGTAAATGAATATGGATGTATAACATCCTTCTAAATTAGAGTGTTAAGTGAAGATTATTGTGTTTCTAGAACCCAATGGAAAGTTTTAAAAAAGTTCAGTGTATTTGTGTAAATCCCAAAGTATAATGATATATCAAATCTTGTCTCTGACATCTCTTTGGGATCAATCAAAATGATTAGTACCTATCAGTTACCATCCCTTACTCCTTTGCTGCTTGGAAGTTGGGGTGCATCATTACTGATGTACTGGTCCATGGAATAGGCCAAAAAATATGTTTTTAAAGGTTATGTATACGTATTTTTTCACACTACAATGTAAAAGTCAAGAGACATAGGTACAAAATGGATCCAGAAATTAGGGTTTCCTAGATATAATGGGAGGTAATTATCTTTATTCCTTAAAAATTACAATTATAGGGGGCCGCCCGGTGGCGCAGCGGTTTAGTCCGCGCTTGGCAGCCCAGGGTTCGCGAGTTTGGATCCCATGCGCCCGCCGATGCACTGCCTGTCAGCCATGCCGTGGCGGGGTCCCATATAAAGTGGGGGAAGATGGGCACGATGTTAGCTCAGGGCCAGTCTTCCTCAGCAAAAAGGGGAGGATTGGCAACAGATGTTAGCTCAGGGCTTGTCTTCCCCACAAAAAAAAAATAAAATAAAATTACAATTATAGTAACTTTAAGAGCCTAATGGGGTTTTTCATGTGTTTAATAGTTACTATAACCAGTTTTCATGCTAAGAGTAGGTTTTATATAACCCTTTACTGGCAAGGTGACAAGCTGGAAAAGAATGGGTTGCCTCTTTATTGCTTATTCAGGTTAGAAAAAGTATTTTTTGCCACTTTAAAGATGGTGTCCTACAGTTTTTGTCATTCTGAGAATTTTTAGAATTATCTCTTTTGTTTTCATTTTGTTGGATACCTTTTCTCTTTGGTCAATACCAGCAAGTCTTTCCAAAATGTGAATATAGTTCTATCTAAACATATCTTCCTTCCTCAGTTATATTAAGTGTTTATTATTGATTTGGGTAATTTTTGTCAATATGTTATTTTAAATATACCATCTAAAAATTAGATACAAAATTTTTGTCAATCCCACTTCCTTTCTCTTTTTTTTTTTTTTTTTTTGTCTTACAGAGTAGTTATTGAAATCAAGGCGACGGATGTTAGCTCAGGGCTGGTCTTCCCCACAAAAAAAAAAAAACCAAAAAAAACTTCTCTTAGGGGCCGCCCGGTGGCGCAGCGGTTTAGTCCGCGCTTGGCAGCCCAGGGTTCGCGAGTTTGGATCCCGGGCGCCCGCAGACGCACTGCCTGTCGGCCATGCCGAGGCGGCGTCCCATATAAAGTAGAGGAAGATGGGCACGGATGTTAGCCCAGGGCCAGTCTTCCTCAGCAAAAAGGGGAGGATTGGCAACGGATGTTAGCTCAGGGCTGGTCTTCCCCACAAAGAAAAAAAAAAAGAAAAAGAATAGAGAGACAGGGAAACAAGGGATTTTAAGTGTAATAATAATTGCCATTTGTATAATTTTCCCATACCTGACTTCAAAAAAAATTCACAATAGTAGGGTGATGCAGGTGTAATTACTACTTGTTGAAAAAGTGAGCCTGTGAGTGGAAAAGGGCTTGGTAGGTGGAGCAGTAGGTGGCAGGGGTGGTACTTGATCCTAGTTCCTCTGGCTCCAGAGCCAGTACTCTTGTGCTCCATCACAGTGTCTGCTGGGTAAACTTTTCTCACATTTCTTGCGGAGAAAATGAACTTGGGTTCCTTACTGTGATGTGTAGTTCCCCTTGGTGGAGTGCTCAAAGAGCAAATATGTGAATAGATTGCTGCTCTCTTTTTGTGGCTTAATAATATTAGGGGATAAATATATACACATATGAATACATATACTATATATGATGTATATGATATAATATATATGATGTGTATTGTATATGATGTAGAGAGATATATAGTTTATATACTATATGTAGAAGAGAGAAAAGCAAGTTAGTTTTCTTCATGAGAACAAGCATAATCAAATATTTTAGTACTTAATATTTTTATTGCCTTTTCCTACACACTTATCATCTTCAAAATAAATTAATCTTCACTTCAGAAATACTGTGTCCTTGTATTGTACTATACTATAAAGTATCTGAATGCATTATTCAAAAGTTTAAAAGCAATCACATGTTGTTTGTTTCAGTTACCAGAGCTGAGTATTTTATGTCTGCTTTATAGCACAGGCCCAATATTTGACCACCCCTCCAAGGGCATCGGACATCATAAACCCTGGAATAGAATGTCTTCTTGGAAACTTTGGGAGCATTGAGTCAGACTGAGGGATGGCACTCAGATAAAAGCCAGCAGTAGTTCTAACTCTCAGTAACAATATCTGTCCTATCATCTCATGAATCAGACATTGTCTGAGTGGAAATCAGAAGATAATGCCAAGGAGACAACAAATGTGCAGAATGTTCTGTTCTGTAGATCTGTTGAAATTGTCAAATTTCACTCCTGTTTAAATCTCAATTACTAGAAGAAGCAGTTGGTGAAAAATTATCTCATTCCTTCTTGAAGTTGAAGCCTTTATCAATTAATTATTAACTAGAGTTTGAATCAAGTTAAAGAATCTGTTTCATTTAGCTTTTTCCTTCTAAATAGAGTGCACATACTCATTGGTACAAGTATTATTAGATGGATGGATGTCATTAAATTGTATAGATACTAGATACTTTCCTTTCTAGATAAACATATAAATTACACTAGTATATGAACTTTATGCTGTTTATATGTAAACCCTGTGATTCTCCTATTTAGTAAAACATTTAATTCAGTGTACTGTCTTATCCTAATTCTAAACTTTCAAAAGTCTATTTAGAAATAATTTTCATTTGTAAAACACTATATATTTCTCAGTGTACACACTTTTTAGCAAAATCAAAGTTAGGATGCAAGAGAATATAGTTTGTATATTTATGTTTTTGACTTGTTCTTATGGTTATACTAGTACTTCTCTACTGTTCCACCTCCCCCAAACCAACCTGACTGCTTGAAAATCTTCATTAATAGTCATTGCCTCTTGAATAAAGTCCAAATCCCTGAGTCTCTGGAATTTAACCTCCTGGAGGGCAGACACCTTGTGTGTCTTGTTTGTGGCTAATATTGTCAGTGCTTGCTGTTGTGCCTGTCTTATGGTAGGACTCAGGAAATATTTGTGAAAGAATAAATGTCATAGCAAGGCACTGCCTTATCTGACCTCAGTGTACTTTCCCAAGGTTATCTCCCATAACTTATCTCCACATATTCTATGTTTTAACCCAGTAAGCTTATTTTCCTGTTCCCTGCACAATCCCCTACTTTCTCCATGCATTTTATGTGCTACTTCTCCTTAAAATGGCTTGCCCTCATAACTGATGCTCCATTTTGCCTATCATTGTAAGAACCTCCAGTTCAAGCCTACTCTGTTCTTGTGGTTTCTCTAATCTTCTCATTTAGATTTTTTTTCTTCTAAAAATTCCCTCAGCGTTTTATTTGCATTTCTTATACTAAACTTCATTTTTTTTCTTTTGAATCACAGTTCCTGAATATATCTTTTCTCGCCTCCCTAGGGTAAGTGAGTGGAAGGGGTAGGAGACTGTCTTAACTTCTCTTTCTTCGACAGTACCCAGCATAGGACCGTCATTGTGCTGGTGCTCAATAAGTGATTGTTGAAATGAAACCGTGGACACATGGTTTCTTTGTTAACACTTAATTACAGAATTGATTATTTTTCAGTTGTCACTTTTCCCCCTAGATATCTTAAAAACTTCCCATAACTGATGTGATTCATTAGGAATTCAACAGAACTTGGCTTTTAAAAATATCTGAAGAATAACTTGTAATTTGAAATACATAACAAGATTGAACATTGAATTGGAAGAGTCCTGACTTCTATGACTGGCTTCTCTACAAACTGGTTGAATAAATTGGCATCAGAATCAGTGATTCACAGTGACTAACATCATATGCCAAAACACCTAATATGGTGCATGGCAACAATAAGTGCTTAATAAATGCTCCTTTTTTCCATTTCCTATTATTCTTTCCTTTCAGTTTCCTCTTTTATTTTCCCTTCCTATTCTCCCCTTTAAAAATGGTAATTTTCTTACATAAAATTTAAGTCCTTTAAACCTTTAAGTCCTTTTAAAACTTTCATGACCTGGATTTTATATTATATCAATTCAGCCTTTTCTTCTAGTGCCTTTGATTTCCTATCTGCAAAAACTGGAAAAAAAATTTTATTTGCTTTATATTGAAAAGCAGACTAATGAAACAGTAGTGCCTTAAGCTCCTAGGATGAAGTATATAAAAATAAACTATTTTAAAAACCATTATTGATTAGTAATATCTAGATATGCTGCTAGCGTCTACCTCCTAAATCCCCCTTTAGAGTGAATTGCATAAATAGAGAGGCCAGATATAGACTCACATATATGTGGTCAACTGATTTTCAAAAAAGGTGCAAAGGCAATTCAGTGGAGAAAGGATAGCCTTTTCAATAAATAGTGTTAAAATAATTGGACATCCATATGCAGAATAAATGAATATTGATCCATATTTTGCAGCATATATAAAAATTAACTCAAAAATGGGTCACAGACTATATGTAAAATATAAAACTATAAAACTTCTAAAAGAAAACATAGAAAATTTTTGTCAACTTACATCAGGCAAAGATTTCCTAAATACAACTCCAAAGCACAGCTCATAAAATATAAATACTGATAAATTGAACTTCATCAAAATGAAAACATCTGCTCTTCAAAAGACACTCTTAAGAGAATGAAAATACAATCAACCTACTTGTAGAGAGAAATTTGGAGAAAATAATTCCAAATCATATACCTGATAGGGTTCTTTTATCCAAATTATATAAAGAATTCTCAAAACTCAATAATAAAAAACCAAACAACCCAATTATAAAAAGGGAAAAATATTTGAATAGATATTCAACAAAGAAGGTATCCAGCAAGTAATCACATGAAAATTTACTCATCATCTTTAGTCATTAGGGGAATGCAAATTAAAATTACATTGTGATATGACAATATACCTATTAAAATGGTTAACAAAAAAATCTATGACATCATATGCTGGTGATGATGTGGAGCAACGTGGACTCTCTTGAATCTGTACATTGCTAGTGGGAATGCAAAATGGTGTAGTCACTTAGGAAAACTGTTTGGCTGTTTCTTCTAAGGTACATTTATAATTAATTACTACACGACTCAGCAATTCCATTGCTCGGTATTTACCAAAGGGAAGTGAAAACGTATGTTTATCCAGACACCTGTATGCAAATGCTTATAGCAACTCTGTTTGTAATCACTGCAAACAACCCAAGTGTCCTTCAACTGGTGACTGGATCAACAAACTGTGGTACATCCATACAATGCAATACTTCTCAGCAGTTGAAATGAACTAACTACTGATAAATGCAACAACATGGATAAATCTCAAATCCACTATGCTAAGTGAGAAAAACTAGACTCAAAGGGCTATAAGCTGTATGATTCTTTTTATATGACATTCTGGAAAAAGCATAATTATAAAGACAGAAAACAGATCAATTGCTGCTAAGGGAAGGGGATAGAGGATGAAATAGTTCTACAAAAGGGCACAAGGGAATCTTGTGGGGTGAAGGAACTGTTTTATGTCTTGATTGTGGTGTTAGTTACACAGCTGTGTGTTTTCCAGAATTAATAGAACTATACATCAAAATGGGTGAATTTGGGGTGATGGAACTATTTTATATCTTGATTTTGGTGATGGTTATGTGGCTGTAACTCATGGAACTGTACATCAAAAAGAGTGAATTTTACCATACGTAAATTATACTTGAACTGAAAAAAGAGAATTAACTGTTTCATCTTCATTGAGAGAAGGATATCACTTCTGGTTACCTTGGGATCAAAATTACATGAATAAAGGTTAAGTAAATTCTGGTTTAAATAGAAGATTGGAGGCTAAGGCCCACTGTTGACATAATGGATGCCATATCTGGGTCCTATTATGGATATCTCTTCCTCTACAAAGATATCTGAGAGGTAAAGGATTATTAGGGGGCAGGTGTTTCTGTTTTGTTGTAAAGGGTGAGTAGGCAAAGGATCTCTGACTAGAGGAGCCTGCAGGAGGTACGTTGGCTTTGGCTGATCAAAATGACAATTTCTCCTAGACTTTGTGGCTTCCTCAGTGAAGAAAGGAGTCAAGTCCTGCATGGACTCTTTTTTTATACTCATAGTTTCAGGCAAAGAAATGTCATTCTTTCATGTTCTCAGAGACAAGTGCATGTGAATAAATATGAAGAAGAAAGGAAGAGAAAGTTTATTTCTTAAGAGAAAAGATCTCTTATATCATCATATTGCCTCATAGGCTGGATCACTCAGTGATACTACTTAATTGAAATTGTTTTTATTTGAAACCTAGAGAATTTAACTATTGTGGCAAGCATTTGATGCAAGTTTTACAATTAAGGGAAATTGAGGCACGTCCAGAAAGATTAAACAATTTGCTGGTGGTTGTACAGCTAGTTAGTTGCCAGGTCAGCCCTTTAACTCAGGAAACTTAATGATTAAGAGCTTAGCCTTATGAGTTTGCCCATGTCAAGTTCACATTCTTCTCACCTTCCCCAACCTATAGGACTTACATCCTTGGGCAAATTACTTACCTTCTTTGTACCACAGTTTCTCAAAATAGTTATAATGATAGTTCTTATCCCATAGGATCATTATGAAATAATGCATGTAAATAACAGTGTTTGGTACACAATAAGTACTCAATAATTTTAGCTTGTTTTTGTTTAAAACAAGTTATCTTTCTATAGGACTTTCTGCCTCCCTGGCTGAGACAGGTACCATTTCTAACATTGAGTTCTTTTTGGCTTAGAGCGTTTGGATCCTGTGTCAAAGAGTGAGTGAATATTTGTAGATATTAGAATATTTGTAAAGGAGTTTAGATAATTTGTGGCTTTGTGGCTTAGGTTTTAAAGAAATAGGATTTAAAGAACTATGTAGTTAGAATCTGGGTGAAAGACCAGTGTTGAAAGTCATTTTTGAGGTAAATGCTCTTCTTTTATTTCTTTTTCTGACTTTCCTTTTCTTATAAGAGAGTACATCTGTCCTACTACGTTTTGGGTGATGATAACACTAACAGAACAGATAGATTTTCCTCTTATTCTACCTACAGATAACCAGCAGGTTCTTGATGCTTCTCTTTCTCCTTTTATCACTTTCTGCCTGAGGGACTCTGATTTATTTATTTTCCCTTTATTTTATACTCACGATATTTTTCTCCTTTGCTTTTATTCTTTTCATATGAATGCAATGCATTGTTTTTGCACGGAACTTTTTTTGACAAATACATTAATTTTTAATATTTTATCTTTTGAATCTATATTATACTGGTGGGAAGTTTTCCATGCATGATTCTTTGCTTTTTATGGTACAGGTTCAGTTCTTTTTCTTAGTTTTCTTTCTTGTGTTCTTTTTCCCTCCGAATGTTTTCTAGGCTATGTTCTCCTTAATTTTTTCCAGAATGCTTTCTGAACAAGTGTGTTCTGAATTTCAAATAATCCATTTTTATTTTCACTCTCTGAAGTGACATTCTCTGTCTCTGCTACTATCCATATGAGGAACAAAGAGGGAAGAGTGATAAAAGTAACACAAACTCCACCATCAAAGTTACTGCCAATTGATTACTTATTCTAGTACTTAAGACGTTTATTCATGAAATATTTTGCATTTCATTTAAGAAGACTATGTTAAATAGAAAAACATGCTCATTTTCATTTTTTAAAATTAAGGTATAAATCATGCGTGCAAGCATATGCATAATCCCTTGGAAATTATCTATTTGTGTACAAATATTCACAAAAGTGATTTCCCCCTTTCTTTACTAACTCCCTTCTTGGCACACAGGAGTGTGGGTGCCTTATTCTTTCCTTTATAACATCTCTTGAGGAATGCATGCTTATAGCCAACAGAGCAAGTTCTATGTAGGAGAGAGAAAAAAACCCAATCAAGTTGACAACAAAATTTTGTTAGAAGTTTCTTCATAGAAGGCTTTATGAAGTGAAAACTACATCCATATTAAATATCTTAGAAATTAGAAATTATGAGCACGCCTAAAATGGTCTTTAAATATTCTGTATGATTTTGGTGGGCTGCATGGCGTGTTCAGGGTCTAACTGATACTACTTAATTCACATTCTAACTGATACTACTTAATTGCCAATTCATTATTGGCAAAATATGTGTGGAACATAATTTTGTTGAAGTAAAAGAATTCCTGTTGTCACCCTTTGCAGACATATGACAAATTACTCTCTTTAGGCAAAGTTAAGTGGAAGTTTGATCAAGGATCTAGGCTCTCCAGGTCACTAAATCCCACATAATTATTTCTCTACTCATATGATTTCCCTCACAAGTAGTCATATTTTATAAGTAAAGGAAAATAATGTTTTATTTTGCTACTTTGCTTATGTACATACAGCTATCACTATGAAGTAGCAGTTCTCCCGATGAGAAGGCAGGATACCTTTGATGGGTTTATCCACAGCAGGGTTCCTTCCTCTTAAGCCATGATTTCAAACATGTAGCTCTTTTTTTTTTCTTTTTGATTGAACCAGCACTATTCATGGAATTACAGTTGTGTATGAACTGAAGTAGATACAATGCCTTTTTTTTTTAACTTTTAATTCTTTAACTTGTGTGTGTGTGTGTGTGTGTGTGAGGAACACTAGCCCTGAGCTAACATCCGTGCCCATCTTCCTCTACTTTATATGGGACGCCGCCGCAACATGGCTTGACAAGCGGTGCGTCTGTCCGTGCCCAGATCCGAACCTGGGAAACCCCAACACGCCGAAGCAGAGCCCACGAACCTAACCGCTAAGCCACCGGCCGGCCCCTACAATGCCTTTTTTATGGGAATGTGCTCAGTCCATTAGTTATCTAGTATATATTATCTGACCACAGCATTCACAGCAATTTAATCATATTCCTTGCTCTGCAACATGTATACATTTTCAGAGACAAAACAAATATATCATCATTAAAACAGAGATAAGCACATAATTACAAGATTGCATTGAGTTTCAGCTATAAGAATGGGAGTGACTAATTGGAGGAAGTATCCTAGAGGTGCAATTTTAGGGAAGACAGATGCATGGCTAGGAGGAGCGATGTTGTTTATGCAATTAGAGTAGTCTGAGAAGAGTAGAGAAGGTTTGCTTTTAAAAATAAGAGGCTGACTTCAGAAACAGCACAAAGGCAAGCTAGTGTCCGTATTCACAAACATACTCTTGTTAAATTTCACAGTTTCAGATTCATTCTCATTAGGAATATTGCATTTTCAAGTAGGGTTTTTAGAGGCTTGTAACCTAAACAGAACAAAGGCAATAGGGTATGATCTAATGGTCATTCTCCAACTTTAATGCATAATATAGCTGTCTGCTGGGTCAAGAATTGGCTATTCCCTCAGGCAAAGGAGATTAACTGGAATCTAAATTTTATTGTTAAATAAACCAATAAAAAGTTTTATGTATGTAGTTAGAATTTTGTGATAGGCTTTTCTTCATGTCGGAATTACTGATCCCCCATAAAGTAAAAGCTTAGGCAAGAAAAATGTGTTTAGCTGATTTTGTCCTGTTTCTTAGAGCTATACATCTTTTCAATGTGCCAAGTTGAAAAGAAAAACAACAGTGAGTTCTTTTTCTGGGTAAAAGATAATTGGAAAACATATTGACCATAACTGTTGAGTTTGACTTTCTCCAAATATGCCCTCCAGTTTGTAAAAATAAAAAAAATTCCCAAGTTGGCAATACATTTTATACGCTGCAATAATTTAAGTATTACTGGACAGCTAGATTTATCTTATTCATCATAGAAATATCTTAGTAGAATCCTTATATTTTTAATGTAAGGCAAAATATTGATCAGTCTATCCTCGGATATAGTTAATACATCAGTTGATCAATTTAACTGTCCTGATAAATTCAGATGCATGGATTAAGTGCTTTTTATAGTACTTTAAAAACCCTTGAGTTTTTGTTTTTTGTACTTAATTTTCAGTCTTTCTTCTTATTTTACTTAAAGTTATTGATTGTAGAGCCATCATTAAATAAATGGGAATTTGAAATCAAACTTATAGCTGATATTGATAATAAGAACTGCTCAAATTTTAGTTAAGCTCTTAAATGTCTTTGCTTAAAGCACCGTGACCTAGGTTCCCTGAATTTGTTACAAACTCTAATAAATTTTCGATGGTGCTCTAGGGTGATAAAGAGTGTCAAAACAATAAAAGTGTTAGCATATTTATATGACATTTTGAAAATAGTTAATTACCAACATTAGAAAGGTTGAGGAATAATATGAATTAATTCATTTTAGTCTTAGGTTGAGTTTTCATGACTCAGGAATTTCTACTTTCTACTAACGGCCCTTTTTTTTCTGACTACCTACTACTGAAGAAAACATTAAGAAAAAGACAGGAAGGAAACCTAATTATTTTTTTTAAATTTTGAAACAATTATACATTGACAGGTTGCAAAAAAATGCCTAGGGAGGTCCTGTGCACTTTCTTATTCCCTTTTTTCTCCTTTTTATTCATTAAATATTTGTGCAGTACTGACTTTTAAGTGCTGAGGAAACTAAGGTGAATACAATAGACATTGCCCTGGAAAATTTCATAATGAATTGTGGAATAGAAACACATTAACAGATAACCCCAATTGAATACATTAAGTGCTATGATGGAGCAAAGAGAAATAGGACCAGCTGAAATAATCCAGCTTTGGAGCTGAGATGGGAATGGATAGCAGAGATGAGAGGAAGCAATGACAAGAGAAATCTTTAGATTGTGTATGTTTGAAATATATGAACAGAAATATTTGAGTAGGATTTACTCAGCAATTAGAAATTCTTTTCTTTGTGATAAAATTGCATCATATTATGATTTCAGTATCATTTAGACTGTGTGGTTAATTTACAGAATAAATGTTTATTAGGGAAATAAAGTACTTTTAGAGTATCCAAAAATTCTGGAGTCACTCAATACATGTTTATTGAATGCCTTAATTCATCAGTTCATTCAACAAATATTTATTGAACACTTGCTTACTGCCAGTCATTGTACTTGAGTCACAGGAGGCCATAAATAATAAATGTAACACATAAATGATAGAGAAAGTTATAAGGCAATGACTTGTGCAACAAAGAAAAATTAGACAAGAGAAGGGGATAGGAAGTGGTGAGATGAGGGATATCCTACAAATATTAAGTTGGAGGTCTGGGTAGGCCTTGTGGAAAAGGTGACATTTGAGGAAATACATAAAGTTTGTCTTGTGCATATTTGGGAGCTGAGCATTCTAGGCAGAGAGAATAGCCAGTGTAAAGGCTCAAAGGTGGCATCATGTGCACTGCATTTGAGGAGCAACTAGGAGGCTAGTTTGGCTGAAGAAGTGGGCAACTATTGGCAGTGATTTGGGAGAGGTAATGGGAGCAAGATCACATAGGGCCTTTTAAGCAATTGTAGACTTTGGGTTTTACTTTGAGTGAAAAGAACCATTGTAGAGTTTTGAGGAGAAGTGTGACATAGTCTTTCTTACTTTTAAAGGGATCATTCTAGTCACTGTGTTAAGAAGAGACTTTAGTAGAGGCCGGATAGAAGCAGTAATGCCAACTGGAAGGCTATTATAGTAAAATAGGTCAGAAGAGAAAGTGGTTCAGACTAGGATGGAGCAGTGAAGGAGGTGATAAGTGGTCAGATTTTAGATTTTGAAGTCAGAACCAATAGTTTTTGCTGATGGATAGGATTTGAGGTATGAGACAAAGAGAGGAATCAAGGATGACTACAAGATTTTTTGAGACTGAGCAACTGGAAAGATGGAGTTACCATAAACTGAATGAAATAAAATGTTTGTCCCCTTTAACCTAACCTGTTGATATTGATATTCAGTGGTAGAATTCAGGTAGATTTGGTTATAGAGTCTGAACAGAATATTTTGAGAAAAGTGGAGGGAAGATAAAGAAAAATTAGGGAAATCAACTGTTTTTTTTTTTTTTTTTTTTAATTTAAGCTGCTTTTATCTACTTGGAAGCTTTCTTTCCCTTGAATGGTCTTCCGGGTCTTGACTATGGCTCCAAGGAGAGTGACGAAAATTAAGTGATAATAATTTACAATATAAAGACTTGATCAGAAATAGCATGCACTTCATTTTGTTTTTAAGACATTGCTCCTGGTCTCCATATATAAATATTTAATTCCTAGTAAATTCTATATGCACCATTATGTTAAACTACTGTATCGAAATCTTTTGAGAAAACATGTGATGCCTCCTAACACAATTAAATTAGATTCATCCATTTTTCATTTGTGAAACAGTCCATGTAGATATTTCAAAATGATTAATTTTTCATACTATTTCACTGCTTCTACTAATAGTTGCATTTTTGTAATATACAACATATTTTCAGTATAATATACAAAATATATTCAGTTTTCAAAATATTTTCAGTATTTAAATACATTACATTTTTCATATTTTTTTTCCCCATTAACATTATGCACCAGACAAGATCCCTGCAAGAAAGAGATAACACACTCAAAAAGAGTTACTGAGGAAGACTTAGTAAAGGGAATATTTACATAGGTGTGGGCAGGATGAAAAGAAACCAAGAAGGTATAGCGAGGCTTGGAGAGTGGGCTCACAAGCCCCCGGTTGCTGTTAAACCCCTAAGCAGGGGAAAGGAGCAGTTTTGCAGGTACTGGGAGATAGAGTTGTAGCTTTAAGTATAGTTGTATCTGTACAAGAGGGCCACTCAAAAGAAACAGTAAACTTTGGTAAAGGAACAAAGCCAGTTGGCCCTCACTTATTCCACACGTGCTGATCCTGCTCGCATTTCTCATTGGCTAAACATGTGATAGTACCTTTGGAAAAGGAAGCCAATTAATGCAGTGCATAAAGATCAGCCTCCAGGGGGGCATAGCAAACTGTAGAGAGCCAGAGAGCAGATTTGGAGGAACAAGTAGAGAAATCTAGCCAATATGAAATTATATTTTGTAAGGGAAGAATTGATTTATGTTGACATCCACAAAGATATTAAATGTCATGAGCCAATATCCCTCATTATGCTCCCAAGTTGATAAATTTTGCAAATAATATCTTCTCCCTAGTTTATATGTATTGTTTGAATCTTTATAGAAAATATTTTTAAACTTACAGAAAAGCTGCAGAAATAAGAATATTACAAGGAACACCCATATATCCTTTTACCAAATTTACCTATTGTTAACATTTCACTCCATTTGCTTTACCATATGTTCTGTATCTCTTTCTCTCTTTAATATATTTTACATTGTTCTATTCTAAGAGTTTGGCTGGCCAGTAGGGCCTGGGCCCTTGACTACAACTTCCTTCAGAGATGGCAGTGCATTGGCTGCACCAAGTCTGGTGTGGGGATGGCAGATTTCCCCTGTGAGGCCTGCTGGGTGCAGCCTTTGTCATTGCCTAAGGTCAGGCCTGAAAGATCACACACAGGATTTTGGCCTGGAACCAGACTCTTCAATACTTTGTCACAAATTATGATTCCATGAATATTAGTTTTCTACCCTTGTTCCAACTGTGTTTTAGTCTTAATTCTAAAAGTAAACACATAGAATGCTCACCATCAGTCTCTTTGCAAAGTTTTTCCAGTTCTCTCCTGGTTGGATAAAGCTCATTCCCTAGTAGATTTCTTAGGAAGAGTACATGTGTACAATATTCCCTGAGTCCTTGCACATTTAAGCCTATTTTTCTATAGGCTTGATACTTGAAAAAGGGTTTGATGGAATATAATGTCTTTGGCTCACATTTTGTTTTTTTGCTGAGGAAGATTTGCCCTGAGCTAACTTCCATTGCCAATCTTGCTCTTTTTTTTTTTTTTTTGCTTGAAGAAGATTAGCCTTGAGCTAACATCTGTGTCAGTCCTCTTCTATTTTGTTTGTGAGTCGCTGCCACAGCATTGCTGATGAGTGGTATAGATCTGCACCCGGGATCCGAATCCAGGAACCCAGGGCTGCCGAAGCAGAGCGCACCAATCTTAACTACTCGGCCATGGGGCCCGCCCCTCTTTGGCTCACATTTTTATTCTTTAACTTTCTTGAAAATGCCACTCTACTTGTGCCTTCTTTTACATTTGTTTTTGAGAAGTCTGTTGACATTCTAATTCTCTTGCATTTGTGTCTCTTTACCTGAATGTCCTGAGGACTTTATCTTTAAACTTTAATAGCTTGCTAGGTATGTGCCAGAGTTTATTGTTCTGGAGCGATTGAAATGCTGTGCCATGTCATTGTGTGGAATCAGGTCTTCTTGTATTTTTGGAGTATTTTCCTTTTTATGGTTGTAAATATTGAAGTATTAATTTCATTCATTCTTTGATTTTCTTTTTTATGGACTACAGTTATACACATCTTGGACTTTCATTGCTTATCTTCCAATTCCAGCATTTTCTTTCTGGCCCTTTTAATTTTTTTTTAAATATAATTTTCATTCTCCTGATGATTTTACTTCTTTTATACAATGGTTGTCATTAAATTTTTATTTGAATCTATTTTCCCTTGGTAATTTTTCCCTTTAGTCTTCATTTCTGATATGAATTACTTTTTTTCTTCTAGTTCTTTCCTGAGTCCTTTCATTTCTTCTGACTTTTCTTTCTATTTGTTCATTTCTAATATTGTTTTTGTATTTATAATTCAAGGTGTTTTCTCATGACCCTAAATACCTGTTTTAGGATATTTAATTCAACTTGGAGTATTGTATTATTTCTTTTAGCTTCATGTTTGGTTTTTAGAAGATAGTTTTCATCAGTGGGATTGCTTTAGTCTCTATTTAAAAAATTTTTAACAGTCATTTCGCTTTGATATGATCTGACATTTTCTAATGTTATTCATTTTATAAACAGGATTCCTAGTTCAAGACTACCCTTTTCTGTCATTTTTCCTCTTTTCTGTTCACTGTTTTAAAGAATGCTGTTGTTGATGGTGCTGTGGCGAGGGGAGAGTTGGTATGATTTTTTTTATCCCTTTTTCTGCAGGAAACGTCAATTTTCCTTCTTATTTCCTTATTTTTCTTCACTACCTCATTTCAACCCCTTATCTATATATTTCATTCTCCCCAGGAAGCAATGTTTCTTCAAGGTTTCTGCTACTGATTCTGCACCCTAGGAAGCCCTTCTCTATAGCCAATGTTGTGACCAACCAAATATTGACCTATGTTTATTATTTGGGATTTAATGTTGTAGTTCTTTTTGAGAGTAGTTTTGAGAGTGTCTCATCCTCTACTTCCCTTACTTTTGTTAATGGAGTGTCTTATGTTTTGCTTGCAGTATCAGATGATTGGTAGAAACTCTGCTGGACTTTTCTTTTTCCCTTTTTTAAAGGTTGTAGTGTTCTCTGTCTCCTAGTGATGTTGAAGTTATGGGTTATCTTGGGATTTATTTACCATTATTATTGATTTTATGATTTATTGGGAAGAGTGTGGGGGAGATTCAGAGTCAGTTGGCCACCATTATTCTCCAAACCCAGTGATCTTCATTTATTTTTATTTTGAACAAGACCAACAACGGCAGCAAACTTCAAAAAATTTAAAGTTAGTTTGTTTAAATAATCACATACAGTTTTATTCTTATAAATACTGATTATGAAATGAGAGATCTGGTTTCAAAAGCAAGAGTTTTTTTGGCAGTAATATATATTCTATAAAAGAGCAATATATAAAGTTTCTCATTAGCATAAAACAATTAAGTGACAATAGGTATCCCTTTTTAGAATTTTGATATTCTGATGTCATTAAGATACATGTGACATAAAGCTAATCTGCTGCTTAGTAGTGACATAATTAATAAATATACATAATATTAAGAAAAATGCTTAGTAACCAGCATGTATTTGCAAATTTCTGAGTAAATGGTAAATATTCTAATTCATCTCTGATTTTTTCTAAAAGAGTTGACATATTTACTGTTTTGACTAAATTGACAGGGCAATTTAGTCATTCTACCAGGTTGACAGACATTTTAGTATAATTAATCACTTCTTTGAATAACATCATTATACTTTGTTTAGAAGTCAGTAACGTCTAACTTTAATGACTGTCAAAAACTGAACACAAGTTTAGGCAAGATGTTCCCACTTTGAAAAATATGAGAGAAAAACTTTCAGATAAATTTCCACTTTGGGGTAGAATGAAGTTGATGGCAGCATGCCGTTGATCCCAGTGAAAGAAGTTGGGAAAAAAAATAACAACAGATGAATGATAAAACTCCTATTTTAAAAAGATGGTAGAGAGCTGTGAAAGTAAAGAGTAGTTGAATTAAAGTTTCAAATAAAGAAGAGCCCTTCCTAGATGTACTGATACCACTGACTTTGGCTTCTCTCTCCCTTCCCTGCTTCCCCTACAGGGAGAATTTGTCAAGTCTGAACCCAGGGTGAGTTTGGGTTACACAGAAGGAGTCTAGTGGAGGAATGACATATCAGAGGAGCTTTTGATACTTTTGTGGTGTGACAGATTGGAAATTAGAGGAGCACCAAATAGACAGCCATTTTTGTCCCCTCCCCCCTGGGACATGTGATGAGTTCTGGAATCATAAAGGAGACTGGGTTATTAGTAGGAAAGTCAGAATAGAATGGAACTTTCTTTTTCTCAATCTCTAAGATTTAAATTATTTATTATTTACATCCCAGAGTCTGAGAATCATTGTCCAGAGTCATGTTTGAACCTAACAATTTCTTTTTTGAAAGAGAATATAGGAAGACTGATCTCACTTTTCCATAAAAAGTAACTGACAGTGTAATGCAGTGGTAAGAACTTGCCAGGATTCAGGAGTGATCTAGGCTGATCTCCCAGCACAGCTCCACCCTGCCGGTGAAGTGACTCTGGACAAGTTCCACAGCTTATCCTGGTCTCAGCTTCCTCTTCCAGGAGTGGGGATGAAAACTACCATATAGGCTGTTGTGAAAATTAAAGGAGATTGTTTTAAAGGAGATAGTGCATGGTAATGATAATGCTGTGTGGCTCAATTCCTGGTACATAATAGCAGTAAAAGCAGCAGTGTATGTGGATGATTACAAATACATCTGCTCCTGCAAGATATCTCTAGTACAGAATCAACCTATCAAGTTTAATCTGAAGCTCCAGGCATCCTTTGGGTGGAGTCTTCTATATCTGAGGTCAAGTGCTTAATTAGCTAGTTATTTCTTCATTATGTAGGCCAAGGTAGCCACCAACTGTACTCATTTCAGTTCACCTTCATGATTTCTGCCATTTCCAAATAATGTATGAGACTTATTTTCTTTATATCAATGTTTTCTTCAATCAACTCACTTTTTTCCTGGAATACATTAACTTTTAAAGTGTTCCAATCGAGAGGCAACATAGCACAGAGGTTAAGAACACAGAGTCTGGAGCGAGCTGCCAGGGTTTCAACACTGCTTCTGCCACTTCCTAACCTGATTTAACCCCCTCATGCCTCATTTCCCCATCTATAAAATGAGGATGATTATAGTTTTTTTTTCAAATTAAATTTATTTAAACTAATAAAAAGAAAAAACAAAAACAGTTTGCCCATTTCTTCCCACCTCCCACCCCCTGCTTCTGGCAACCACCGATTTATAATTTGTTCTCTGTATCTATGAGCTTTTTTTTTTTTTTTTAGATTTCACATATAAGAGAAGTCACATGTATTTGTCTTCCTTTGTATGACTTATTTCACTTAGCATAATACCCTTGAGGTCCGTCCATGTTGTCATAAATGGCAAGATTTCATCCTTTTTTATGGCTGATTAATATTCCATTGTATATATATACCACAATTTCTTTATCCATTCATCCATTGATGGATACTTACATTGTTACCATATCTTGGCTATTATAAATAATGCTGCAAGGAACGTGGGATGCATATATCTTTTTGAGTTACTGTTTTTGTTTTCTTTGGGTAATTAGCTAGTAGTAGAATCGCTGGATAATATGGTAGTTCTATTTTTAATTTTTTGAGGAACTTTCATACGGTTTTCCCTTGTGACTGCACCAATTTGCATTCCCACCAGCAGTACACAAGGGTTCCCTTTTCTCTACATTCTTGTCAACACTGGTTATTTGTAGTCTTTTTGGTAAAAGCCAATCTAACAGATGTGAAGTGATATCTCAGTGTGGTTTTGATTTGTATTCCCCTGATAATTAATGATGTAGAGCATCTTTTCATGTATCTGTTGGTCATCAGTATGTCTTCTTTGGAAAAACGTCTAGTCAGATTTTCTTCCCATTTTTTAATTGGATGGTTTGGGTTTTTTACTACTGTGTTGTATGAGCTCTTTATATATTTTGTATATTAGGCCCATATCAGATATAGGATTTGCAAATATTTTCTCCCATTTAGTAGGTAGGCTTTTCATTTTGTTGATGCTTTCCTTCACTGTGGAGAAGCTTTTAAATTTGATGAAGTCCCATTTGTTTATTTTTGCTTTTGTTGCTTTTGCTTTTTTTGTCAGATTTAAAAAATCATTGCTAAGACCTATGTCAAGGAGCTTACTGGCTACATTTTCTTCTAAGGGTTTTATGGTTTCACATCTTACATTCGAGTCTTTAATCCATTTTGAATTAATTTGTGTATGGTGTAAGATAGTGGTCCAGTTTCATTCTTTTGCATGTGGCTGTCCAATTTTCCCAACATCATTTATTGAAAAGACTGTTTTTTCCTCATTGTATCTTCTTGGCTCCTTTGTCAAAAATTAATTGACCATATAATCATGGGTTTATTTCTGGGCTCTGTATTCTGTTCCATTGATCTATGTGTCTGTTTTTATGCCAACACCATACTGTTTTAATTACTATATCTTTGTAATATAGTTGAAATCAGGGAGCATGATGCCTCTAGCTTTGTTTTTTCTCAGGATTGCTTTGGCTATTCGGGGTCTTTTATGGTTCCATACAAATTTTAGGATTGTTTGTTCAATTTCTGTGAAAAGTGTCATTGGAATTTTGAAAGGAATCTAGACATTGCTTTGGGTTGTGTGGACATTTTAACAACATTAACTCTTCCAATCCATAAGCATGGAATATCTTTCCATTTATTTGTGTGTTCTTCAATTTTCTTTCATTAATGTCTTGTAGTTTTCAATATAGAGTTCTTTCACCTCCTTGTTTAAATTTATTCCTAGGTATTTTATTCTTTTTGATGAAATTGTAAATAAGATTGTTTTCTTAATTTCTCTTTCTGATAGTTCATTATTAGTGTGTAGAAATGCAATTGGTTTTTGTGTATTGATTTTGTATCCCACAATATTACTGAATTTGTTTATTAGTTCTAACAGTTTTTTGATGGAGTCTTTTGGGTTCTCTATACAATCTCGTGTCATCTGTAAATAGTGAAAATTTTACTTCTTCCTTTCCAGTCTGGATGCCTTTTATTTCTTTTTCATGCCTAATTGATCTGACCAGGACTTCCGATTCTATGTTGAATAAAAGTGGTGAGAGTGGGTAGGCTTGTTTTGTTCCTGATCTTAGAGGAAAAGCTTTCAGCTTTTCATCATTGAGTATGATGTTAGCTGTAGGCCCATCATGTATGGGCTTTATTTTAAGGTATGTTCCCTCTATATCTGCTTTCTTGAGAGTTTTTGTCATAAGTGGATGTCAAATTTTGTCAGATGCTTTTTCTGCATCTGCTGAGATGATTTTATGACAGTTATCCTTCTTTTTGTTTATGTAGTATATCACGTTGACTGATTTACAGATGTTGAACCATCCCTACATGCCTGGAATAAATCCCTCTTGATCCCAGTATATGATCCTTATAATGTATTGTTGAATTTGGTTTGCTAGTATTTTGTTGAGGATCTTGGCACCTATTTTCATCAAGGATACTGACCTTTTTCTTTTCTTGTGGCATCCTTGTCTGGTTTTGGTATCAGGGTAATGCTGGCATTGTGAAATGAGTTTGAAAGTGTTCCCGCCTCTTGTTTTTTGAAGGAATTTGAGAAGGACTGGTATTAATTCTTCTTTGGATGTTTGGGAGAATTCACCAATGAAGCCATCTGGTGCTGGACTTTCGATTGTTGGGGGGTTTTTAATTACTGACTCAATCTTCTTGCTAGAAGTTGGTCTGTTCATATTTTTGTTTCATCATGATTCAGTCTTGGTAGATTGTGTGTTTCTAGGAATTTATACATTTCTTCTAGGTTGTGCAATTTTTTGGCATGTAATTGTTCATAGTAGTCTCTTATGATTCGTTGTATATCTGTGGTATCAGTTGTGACATCTCCTCTTTTATTTTTTATTTATTTGAGTCCTCTTTCTTTTTTTCTTGGTGAGTGAAGCTAAATGTATGTCAATTTTGTTTATCTTTTCAAATAACTAGTTCTTAGTTTCATTAATGTTTTCTATTGTCTTTGTTAGTCTCTATTTCATTTATTTCTGCTCTAATATTTGTTATTTCCTTCCTTCCACTAACATTCGGCTTCATTTGTTCTTTTTCTAGTTCTTTGAGTTATAAAGTTAGGTTTTTTTTATTTGAGATTTTTCTTGTTTCTTGAGGTAGGCATTAATTGTTCTGAACTTTCCTCTCAGAATTGCTTTTGCTGCATCCCATAAATTTTGGTAATTTCATTTGCATTTTCATTTGTCTCAAAGTATTTTTTTTTTTGGTGAGGAGGATTAGCCCTGAGCTAACATCTGTTGCCAATCCTTCTCTTTTTGCCAAAGAAGATTGGCCCTGGGCTAACATCTGTGCCCATCTTCTTTATTTGTGAGATGCCTGCTACAGCATGGCTCGATAAGTGGTGCGTAGGTCTGCACCCAGGATCTGAACCTGTGAACCCTGGGCCTCCAAAGTGGAGTGCACAAACTCAACCACTATGCCACCGAGCTGGCCCTCAAAGTATTTTTTGATTTCTCTTTTAATTTTTTCTTTTACCAATTGATTGTTCTATAGCATGCTGTTTAATGGCCACATATTTGTGAATTTTCCAGTTTATTTCATGTAATTAATTTCTAGTTTCATATCATTGTCAATAAAGGTGCTTGGTATGATTTCAGTCCTCTTTAGTTTATTAAGACTTGTTTTGTGGCCTAATATATAATCTATCTTGGAAAATGTTTCGTGTGCATTTGAGAAGAATGTGTATTCTGTTGCTTTGGATGGAATGTTCTATAAATATCTGTTAAATCCATCTGGTCTAATGTGTCATTTAAGGCTGATGTTTCCTTACTGATTTTCTGTCTGGATGATCTATCTATTGATGTAAGTGGAGTATTACAGTCCTGTGCTATTATTGTATTGGTGTCTGTTTCTCCCTTTAGGTTGGTTAATATTTGCTTTATATATTTATGTGCTTCTATGTTGGGTGCATACATATTTACAAATGTTATATCTTGAGAATTCCAGTTCAAGATGACAATGTAGAAAGATCCTGAACTCACCTCCTCCCATGGAAACATTGAGTCTGCAGCTACATGTGGAACAATGCCCCCTTTAAAAAACCCTAAAGGCTGGGTTAGTGGTGACTACACATTGGACCATGAAAAGAAAACCACATTGAAGTGGGTGGGAAAAGCTGGGACACAATCTTACTGTAAACCTTACTCCTGGTGTGGCAACCCACAACCAGAAGTGAACTCAAAACCTGGAGCTTCTCCCTGAGGAGTGAAGGGTTTGAACCCCAAATGGAGCATCCCAACTTTTAAGACATAAACTTGAGAGATAAGCTCCCCAAACATTTAACACTGAAAACCAACAGGGCTTGTATCCCAAGACCCACAAGACTGTAGCAATCTGAGGAACTGTGCCTTAAAGGGCTCACACACCTAGAATCAGTCAGTGCCCAGCTCAGAGGCAGCCTGTTGCACCCAGACTTAAAGTGAAGGAGGCTTACCTGCTTATATTAAAGTATCAGCCTGAGGGGCAGGCATCTAATTTAACATACATCTTCAAGCCTGCTGGAACATTCTCTGGGGGAAGAGACTGAAAGCTGCCATCATTGCACTTTGCCTTTGCCAGAGCACCAGTGTCTCCCAGAATGGAGCTTTTACAAACGTCTGGTTCCCCCGGTTTTTGCGGCTGCCACCTAGAGGGTGCCTCTTGGGTGCTTGTTTCTGGAGGCTAGGGGAGCTTGTGTCCTAGTCCCATGGGACCGTAACAATTGGTGTCACTCAGAAAGGAGCTCATGCTGCTGTCTGGCACCCCAATTTTAGCAAATGCTACCAGAGGGACACCTCTACATTGCCTGGCTCTGGTGACCAGTGGGGCTTATGCTCGTGGGTCCCATAGAACTCTAACCAATGGAGAAAGAGTTAACTATCTATGGTCCCTAGGGCACAGCAAGAGGCAATAGACCCAGGAGCTTGGTCTTTTGGTGAAGGAGACCTATTAGTAAAACATCATGACTGTGGCCTGAGGGGCAGGCTTCTAATTAAACACTCACCTGGGGGATGACTGTAATCCTTTCCAGAGATCTCAGAGGACAGGTGCTGTATTTGCTCTTGCCCTCTGCTGTGCTCCAGACTTCTAGGGTCTCTTGGAGGGATGTTTTACAAGCGTTTGGTGCCCTGGCTTTTATGTCTGGTGCTCCAGTTTTTGTGGCTGCCACCCAGAAGACACCCCTTAATAACTGGCTCTGGTTGCTGAGAAGGCTTGTATTCCTGGGTCCCAGGGGACTGTGGCAATTGGGGTGACAGTTCTTGGCAGGCTACCACCCCCAGGGCATTGCACAGATGGTGGACTTAGGCACAGCCTCCAGTCTTTCTGTGAAGAAGGCCTCTTTGCTTGTCCCAGAGCTTTGGGCTGAGGGGCAGGCTGCAGATTTGGCACATATTTAGTGACCTGCAGAGCTGCTCTCAAGGAATGCATGCTATGCACACAATCTTGGCACTGTCCCTCTATCTTGCTCCAGCTCACTGGTATCACCCATAAAAGAGCTTATCCACTCATCTGGAGCCCCAATTTTTGCAACTGCCACTCAGGGGGACACCTTCAGATCATGTTGCTCTGGTGGCCAGTGGGGCTTATGCTTGTGGTCCCACAGGTCTGTATATATTTGCCTACTTTTAAAAGCTGATGCCTGAGGGTCTGGCTTCTAGCCAGCCTGAATCTAGGTGCTAAGATCCTTCCTCATGAGACACTGAAAGGTCTTAACACATCCTCAATTACTAGGAGCTATTCAAAATATAATACACCACTTGGACAAGCGCAAAGATTTGAGAGACAACCAAGAGTTGAGGCAGGGTTGAACAACAAAATTCATCTCCTACACAAGGTCACTCCTTCAAAGCTAGGAGAGGTAGTTTTTTCATTACTATATAGAAACCAACACAGAGAGTCAAGCAAAATTAAGAAACAGAGGGATATGTTCCAAATGAAAGAACAAGATAAAACATCAGAAATAAACCTCAATGAAATGGAGATAAGTGATTTACCTGATAAAGAGTTCAAAGTAATAGTCATAAAGATGTTTACCAAATTGGGGAGATGAATGGATGAACACAATGAGAACTTCAACAAAGAGATGGAAACTATAAGAAAGTACCAAACAGAAGTCACAGGGATGAAGAATATAATAACTAAACTGAAAAATACACTAGAGGGGTTCAACAGTGGACTAGATGAAGCAGAAGAAAGGACCCATGCACTTGAAGATGAGGCAATGGAACTCATCCAATCAGAGCAGCAAAATGAAAAAAGTTGAAGATAGCTTAAGGAACTTATGGGACAACATCAAACAGACTAATATTTGCATCACAGGGCTCCCAGAGGAGAAGAGAGAGAGGAAGGGGCAGAAATGTTATTGAAGAAATAATGGCTGAACACTTCCCTAATCTGGGGAAAGAAGCAAACAACCAGAACCAGGAAACCCAGACAGTTGCAAATAAGAGGAACCCAAAGAGACCTATGCCAGGACATATTATAATTAAAATGTTAAAAGTGAAAGATGAGGAGAGAATATTAAAAGCAGCAAGAGAAAAACAACTTGTTATGTACAAGGGAACCACCGTAAGACTAGCAGCAGATTTTTCAGTAGAAACTTTGCAGGCCAGAAGGGAGTGGCATGATATATTCAAAGTGCTGAAAGAAAAAATCTCCCAACCAAGAAGAGTCTACCTGGCAAAGTTATTATTCCGAAGGAGAGATAAAGAGTTCTCCAGAGAAGCAAAAGCTAAAGGAGTTCATCACCACTAAACTCATCTTACAAGAAATGTTAAAGAGATTTTTTTAAGCTGAAAAGAAAGAGCGATAATTAGTAGCAAGAACACATATGAAAGAATAGATCTCACTGTGAAGGTGAATATAGTAAAGGTAGTAGATTAATCATTTATAAAGCTAGGATGAAGGTTAAAAGACAAAAGTAGTAAAAATAACTATGATTACAATAATTAATTAAGGGATACACAAGGTAAAAAATATAAAATGTGACGAAACATAAAACTTGGTGGGGGAAGTAATAATGTTGAGCTTTACAATGGAATCCAACTCAAGTTGTTATCAACTTAAAATAGACTGTTACAGATATAAATTTTTATATGTGAGAAGCATGGTAAGCTTACATTTTTATATGTAAGCTTTCACAAAGCAAAAACCTATAATAAACACACAAAAGATAAAGAGAAAGGTATAAGCGTACCACTAAAGAAAGTCTCCAAAAGAGCAAGAGAAGAAGGACCAGAGAAGAACTATGAAAACAGCCAGAAAACAACTAAGGAAATGGCAGTAAGCACATACCTATTAATAATTACTTTAAATGTAAATGTACTAAATTCTCTAATCAAGAGACATAGAATGTCTGAATGGATGAAAAAACAAGACCTATCTATATGCTGCCTTCAAGAGACTCACTTTAGACGTAAGGACGCACATGGACTGAAAGTGAAGGAATGGAAAAAGATATTCCATGCAAGTGGAAACCAAAAGAAAGCTGGAGTAGATATCCTCATATCAGACAAAATAGACTGTAAAACAAAGACTGTAATAAGAGACAAAGAAGGGTGTTACATATTGATAAAGGGGTCGATCCAAGATGGAACTCCCCTTCTTATTATGGTGCTTTGGAGACAAAGCCCCACTAGAGGGAAGAGCTTGAAATAACGATTAAATGGATCTCATCCTTTAGATAATTGAAAATAGAGAATGGGCTCAGTGCAGGTAAAGTTCCAGCCCAGCTCTGACTGAGCTCCTCAATCTACCTGCCTAACAGAGGAAATGCAACTCATTTGGAGAATTATTATAAGAACTTTATCTCTAAAGTTATTTTAGGGTCAACAGAAACTACTACTACAAGAAAAATACTGGACTTCCTATGAAACAAGAAAATATGACCAATAAGAGAAAACGCAGACAATAGAAGCAGAACTACAGGTGATCCAAGTAAGAACTCAGAAATAACTATCATATATATTAAAGGAAATAAAAGGAAGAATTGAAAAAATTAATTAAAAATGGAGGATTTCAACACAAAATTTAAATGTATACAAAAATCAAGTGGACATTTTAGGACTGAAAAATACAGTATGTGAAATTAAAAATTCATTGAATGAGGATTAACTGAAATTTAACAGCAGAAGACAGAATTAGTGAATTCTATGGAAAACATACAAACTGAAGTGTAAGATTTAAAAAATGAAGAAAAGAAAACATTGTAGGAGAGATGTATTATGCAGTCAAGAGAGAAAAAAAATACAAATGATTAAAATTTCAGACAGAGAAGAGAGAGACAGAATGGGACAGAAGCAATATTACAAAATAATGCCTGAAACATTTCCAAATCTGATGAAATACATCAATTTACAGATCTAAGAAGTTTATCAATCCCTAAGCAGTGTAAATATAAAGAAAATATCACCAAGGCACATCAGAGTCAAATAATTGAAACCAAAGATGAAAAGAAAAACTTGAAAATAGCCAGAGTAAAAAATATGCATTACCTTCACAAGAGCAACAATAAGACTGACAACTGACTTTTTCCTACTGAAGCAAGAAAATATAAAACGATATCTTAAAGGGAAAAAGAAAAAAATTCAACATAGATTAATATACTCAATAAAAAAATCTTCAAAAATTTGTACAAAATAAATACTTTTTAAACAAAACTGAATATGTCTATAGTAACTTTTACTCTAAGAAATACTAAAGAAAGCTCTTCGGTTTGAAGGAAAATAATTCCAAACAGAAGCCCATAACTGCAGAAAGAATAAACAGTTCCAGCTGGTCAACTATAGATACAGGTCGATATACAAAACGGAATTTTAAAAATACCATCTACAGTAGCATAAAAACACAAAATACCCAGGAGTGAATTTAATAGATGTGTGAGACATTTATACTGAAAGCATTAAAACAAGGCTTAGAGAATTTAATGGAGAGCTAAATAAATGGAGACTATGATTGATCTATAGACTTATTACTATTCTAATCTGTATCCAAGCATATTTTTTTATTTTGGTGGACATTAATTAGACAATTCTAATTTTTATATGGGAATTCAAAGAACATAGCATACCTAAAATAATCTTTAAGAAGAACACATGCTACCAGATTTCAGGACTCATTTTAAAGTTAGAGAATTTAACAGAGTATGGGATTAGTGCAAGGGTCAACAAGTCAACCAGGAGAATAGACTATAGAGTATAGAAATAGACCAATACATACACGTTGGAGAAAGGAAGATCTTTTAATGAAAATAGTGATTCCTTCTTTCTATACATAAATATTAAAAATGACAATTGACAGAAATATATAGTATCATTCATTTTCTATTCCTGGTGATTTGCACAGTTCAAGGCACAGTGTGGATACTGAATAAATAGTTGATGAATCAGTGCCACTTAATATAAACGTCATAACTGAGAACATTTTATTAGAACTCATAATCAGGACCAGGAACATGACTGACCCAGAGTTTAGGATCCTGGAACTTTCCCTATTGAGGGTTGGAGGAATATAAATAAGAGCTGTTCCTACTGGTGTTTGGTATGTTACCCTAGATTTAAACTTAAGGGGATTCACAACTGAACTGCCATCCGTGGATTGATAGTTCTACATTTATTGAGCCTATCACAAAGCAGAGTTCTTTACTTGGTGTTCAAGTAGACAGAGTGAAGAAAAATGGAAGCATGGTCTTTCTTGTTGCTTCTGTGTCACTAAATAAGGGAAACCTTATCATATGAAATGATTTCTAAAATTTCTGAGACTTAACATGATACTGTCATACGGTTCCACATACTGATAAGCCTATAAATAGTTGACTCAAGAAGGTTTAATCTAAATTAGCATCAAAACCAGACAGGAAAGAGTAATTTGGATGAAGTAATTTAGGGCTGGTGTCTTTTAATGAAGAATATGAGGGTACTTGGAAAAAGAAACAAAGAAAAACTACTAAAAGTCACTAAAAAAGAAAAAAAAATCTACTACCTCTTCCTCTTTCTTGTTGTGATAAAGAAAGATTCAAGTTTAAGATAAAAATTGTAGCATTTAGCTATTAACAAGGAGATCTTAAAATACTTATGGATGATTTCAAATGGATAATAATGAGGTTTTTCTGTAAATTATATTTCTATATTTGGTTGCCTTTTCCAAAACTTCTGGAATCAGTCATAGTCAAGGAAATGCTAAATTTCTGAAAATGAATTTTCAAAATAAAACTGAATACTTCAGAAATGTTTTCTGATTTATGACATTTTTTGTTGCAAGTTGGCACTTTTTCTTTATTAATTCAAGCGTCATGGCTATTCTACAAATATTTCATTCAATCTGAAACATTGAAATAATAACTGAAATTTATTTTCTTTCATTGGACCTATGTCGGGAGTTGATACCATTCGGATGAAGAGCTCATAAATAAAATTGTCCAGAGTTTCTGGATTTGTAATGTTACACCATGTGTAACAAACTACTTTAATATCATTCATCCTAATACAGTGTCATATGTCCATAAAGATTAGGAATTTGTAGATGAACACTTTCACTACTGACAGAAAAAAATGCATCCGCAGTTTCACCTTTTCTGTTCTTAAGTGTATCGTTTTTATAATTCTAAATACCTTTGAACGTTAAATTCAGTGTAAGTACAGTCAATCATCATTATTCACAGTTTCTGTATTTCTGAATTCACCTCCTCACTGAAGTATATTTGTTGCCCCAAGATCATACTCATGGTGCTTTTAGTCATTCTTACACATATGCAGAGCAGCAAAAAATTTGAGTTGCCCAACGCACATATTCCCAGCTGAGCCAGAATAAGGTAATGCCCTGTCTTCTTTCAGTGCTGGTGCTGTAAATAAAGTGTCCTTTTAGCAGTCTATTTAGTGCCATTTTTCTTTTTTGCATTTTTGTGGGTTTGTGTGTGTGTGTGTGTGTGTGTGTGTGTGTGTGTGAGGAAGATTGGCCCTGGTCTAACATCCGTGCCCCTCTTCCTCTGCTTTACATGGGACACAGCCACAGCATGGCTTGACAAGTGGTGCGTCCATCTGCGCCCGGGATCCGAACCCCCGAACCCTGCGCTGCCAAAGAGGAGTGCAGGAATTTAACTGCCATGCCACCGGGCTGGCCTCTTTTGTGGTGGTGGTGTTTTTTTTTTTTTTTTGTGATGCTTTCACTGTTGAAAATGGCTCCCAAGCATGGTGCTGAAGTGCTGTCTAGCGTTCCTAAGTGCAAGAAAGCTGTGATGTACTTTATGGAGAAAATACATGTGTTAGATAAGCTTTGTTCCGGCATGAGTTATAGTGTTGCTGGCCCTGAGTTCAATGTTAATGAATCAACAATATGGAACATACAGAAAAAGGAAGAGGAGATTTGTTGATTTGTACCCAAGGCTGCTCTGCAAAGTGCTAAACTAACATCTATAGTGCATGGTGAAGCTGTGGAAAGGATGGGAAAGTGGTGAAACTTGTGGATTTGTGAGATGATGACCAGTAAAAAGCATAGTGGACAGCATCGTTGTGAGGCTGATAGTCAAAGAAATTTACGGTCACATTACCCAGGATCAGAAAAATGCCAAACCCTTCTCTGCTAGTGCCTGCTGCCTTGCACGTTTCAAAGGGTGATAACAAGAAAATGTTAAACTTGCAGGTGAGGCAGCTTCTGCAGATAGGAGGCTGTAGAAGAACTTAAAAAATACCTACCAAGGGACTGGCCTGGTGGTGTAGTGGTTAAGTTTGCATGCTCCGCTTCTGCAGCCTGGGTTCATGGGTTTGGATCTCAGGCTTGGATCTATGCACTGCTTATCAAGCCATGCTGTGGCAGGCGTCCCACATATAAAATAGAAGAAGCTGGGCACAGATGTTAGCTCAGGGCCAATCTTCCTCACCAAAAAAAACAAAAACCTACTGAATGGTATACAGGAAAAGGGTTATGTGGAAGAGCAGAGTTTCAATGCTGGTGTGCTTGGCTTATTTTGTAAGGCCTTTGGCAAACCGACCTATATAATGCAAATAGCATTTTAGATGACAAAAATGTTGTGACCAGAGGCTTGTAGGAACCTAATCCTGTATTTCCTCTAAGAACAGTAGTTCAGTGTTCATTAATTGAGTATTCGCAGCAACTTTACAGAACAAACTACTGCAAACAATAAGAACCAACTGTACTTCATCTACATATGTGTGTATTCATTGTGTTTGAACATAAGACTTCTTATGAGACTGCTGTTCATGTCTATGACGGGAAACATCAACATATAGCTTAGAGTCTATTGTTTACTATCAAAGAAACTGGAGCTAATTGTAACTTTTCTATTTTTATTACCATATATTCAAGACTAGACTAAAAAATAGCAACCTAGCCCTACAGCTCACAACTGTTTGGATGTTTTCCAGAGCCCATACCTATACTTTCTTGTTTAATGCTCACTTGTTTACAGTGTTTCACTTTAGAGTCTATGAAATGCTTTGCAGGACCGATAGAGCATTGTTGCCAGGTCAAAAGTAATAAAGGACTGAAGTTATACCCATCTGTCTACCCCTGGTTACCCTTACAGCAGGTGGACGTGGGGCTGCAAACTTCAGCATTTAGATAAAGCTGAATGATGAGACTGTAATCTGCTGCCAAATTTTTTATTGGAAAACTGTTCGCTGATTAGGAGGAAAACAAAGAATTAAATGCAGACAGGAGAAATTTCTTCTAAAAGAATAAAACAAAGTGTAACAATTTTCTGTCTACCTCATAGACGTAAGGATATGCAAACATTTGCATGACTCTAGGACTTGAACATGCTCAATGTCAGCGATTCTCAAATTATGGTTTGTGGATCTCTGGAGATCCCTGAGACCCCTTCAGAGGGTCCACGGCGTCAACATTTTTTTTCATAAGACTACTAAAGGTATTCTTTGCCTTTTCGTTTTATTGACATTTATACTGATGGAGACAACAAATAGTGAGTACAACTGCTGATGCCTTCGTGAGAATGAAGGCAGTGAGTTCATATCATTTATATGAAATGGAAAATAGAATAAAACACTTATGCTTCATACTGTCTGTGCAGTGGCTGTCTAGAGGGAAAGCACTTGTGCAGTTGTTGGAGGGATAAGCTGAACTAGCTACATTTTTCATAGAACATCATTTTTAACTGAAAGAGTGGCTGGCAGAGAAACTATGGGTATTCAAAGCTGAGTATTTGGCAGACATTTTCCTTGAAATATGAAGTGAATCATTCACCTCAAGGAAAACAACAGTATTTATATCCAATGATAAACCTTGAGCTTTTATGTGAAAATTAGAATTTTGGAAAACATATTCTTCACTCTGAACATGATAGTTTCCTAATACTTAAACACTTTTCTGAGGAGATCAGTGATGATATAAGCAAATGTGAATTTCTTAGATTGCATCTGAAATGTGTCAACATTTGGAAGATCTGCATAACTCAGTGAACCAATATTTTCATGTATGATGTTGTAATGCATAATGTTACAAAATTATGCATAGATTAAAAAACCCGTCAAAGTATGGGTAGCAAGGTAGACCAATAGATTTAACCTAGTCTAGTGGGAAATATTTGTTGCAAGTTCCACATTGCAGGTAACTTTTAAGAAACTATTATTTGTTGAGTTTTGATGTAGTATCAAAGCAGAGTATCCACAGTTATTGGAAAGATGCTCTAAAAATACTATTCTCATTTTCCAACTGAATATATGTGTGAAGAAAACAACATAACTGAAACAACATGTTGCAACAAATTGAATTAAAAGGCAGATATGAGGATACAGCTGGCTTTTTAAAGACATATATCACAGAGGTTTTTTTTTTATGTACAAAAAGGTCACTCTTCTCACTAGTTTTTGGAAAATATAGTTATTTTGCATTAAATATTTTGTATGTTAATATATGTAGTTTATTATTAGTTTTACATTAAAAAACAAATACATAATTTTTAAAAATTATAGTATTAATTTGTAATACAGTAATTGTTGATAGATATGGCCCAAACAAACAAGTGCTTTTTGGGTTCTTAATCATTTTTAGCAGTAAAAGAGTTCTAAGACCAAAAAGTTTGAGCTGCTATACTACATATTGCAGATATCTTAATAGTATAAACTTTCATTATGGTCTTAAATAAGTTATTCTTAACAGTAAACATGGCAGTTATACAGGGTAATCAAAAGCAAGGTCTCAAGACTTAGCTATTTTGTCACCACTTGAGGTAGTGCTGTTTGACACAGTCCCTGGTGTAAGTGCATGGGAAAAGAATGACAGCACAATTCCCATTCAGTTGCTATATGGTGAAAGGATGTAAATAAACCACAGGAACAGAAGAAATATTTTGCTTGCTTGAGGTCTGGATAATCAGTTAACTGGCATAGCATATAATAGCTCTTCTTGTCCATGAGTGGGCGTTAAGATGCTAACATTATTGAGAACAATCAGGTTTTTACATACATGATTTTGTTTCCTTCCCATACAACTCATTGAGGTGGGTACTACTATCATCATTTTGTAGATATGAAAACATGGCTCATTGCCTAAGCTGAAATCACACAGAAAGTGAGAGAGTTGGGACTCAGGTTAGATATTTTCACCACCACAGTCCTTGCTATTTCTGTTGCACCACGTTGCTATGAGAAGGATTTCTTTTCTTTTTCCTCCTTAGCTTTTGAGCCATATCCATACAATAGATGAAACCTAGTGTGTTTGAATTTTAAATTACTTTTATTATTATAAAATAAATGCATGTAAAAATTGAAAATAAAAGGCAAGATAATTACTCATATGTATTTGTTTTACTAATAAAATGAATTTACTATATACTCCATTTAATATATCTATGTCTAGAGTATCTTCCTATACATATATATATAATTAACATTTTTAGATATCATTAGTATTCTTCTATAACATTAAGTTTCCAGGTAGAATTTAACTGTATGGATCTTCCATAATTTATTTAATAAATTCCTATTATTGGGGATCAGATATATTTCCACATTTTGCATTGTAAATAATGTAGCAATCAACTCTCTTCAGTTATAATTTAGAATATATCTGTAATTCCTTCCCCAGAAAAATATTAAAACTAGAATTATTGATATGCACCTCTGAATTGTACTGCAGAGAAGTTATAAACTATTAATATAAATCTATTCTAATATTTACTATCAGTTTACTACTGAAATAAATATTTTTGTTTTAATGTTAATTTTTACTTATTTTTATCACTAATATCACTAATGAGCTTTACATTGTGTCATATGATCATAGACCATTTGCAGTTTTAAAAAAATCTTCATTAACTGTTGAAATATTACTAGATGTAATCACCATCATCACTTACGTATTAATTACTGTGTACCAGGCACTGTTCTAAAAGTTATATATATATATTTAATCCTGAAAACAACCCTTTGAGATGATGTACCAGTTAGGTTAGGTCAAGATATGCTAGTGTAACAAACACCTCTCAAATCTCAGAAGTATATAAGAACAACGTTTTATTTCTTGCTCTCATTACATGTCTATTGTTGACCAACAGCTTCTCTGCTCTACTTCTTCATTATGTGACCCAGGCAGAAGGATTAATCCCTGTTGGGACTTTGTCAGTCTTATGACCAAAGGGAAAGAGAGAGGGCTTAACCACACAGTGACTCTTAAACCTTCTGTGCATAGGTGGTACGCATCACTTTTGTTCACATTGCTGTGACTAAAAGAATTCAAATGGCTAAACCTGTCTTAATGGGATGAGGATATATAATCCTTCCATATGGGGCACCACAAATCACGGGATCAGTCATGCTTTCAATGGGAATGGGAAAGCATTACCTTCTCATAAGGAAGGGTGGCAAATATTTAGGGACAAAAATCTAATCTCTCACATTAGATGCTATCATTTTCCACAGTTTCTGGATGAGAAAACTGAGATACAGAGAGGTTAAGTAATTTACTCATGCTTGGCGATTTAATAAATAGTGCAGTGGGGATACAAGCCCAAGCACTCTGGTTTTAGAAACTGTGTTCTGGTCTAATGATAGGAAATATATTAATGCCAGTAAAAAATCACCTAGCACCTCATAGTAGTATATAAAATGACAACTCTGTAATGTATTGTCCAAACCTGGACCCTTTTTCTTTGATAAATGCTAAACTGAATGGGATGCGTGGACTAGTTTTAATCTGGGTCCGTCCCAAGGAAAACAAGATGATTAACCTAGAGGCAAATTTTATAAAACACTGTACTATTGGGCAGTAATTAAGGACTTTGGCAAGTCTGGATAAGGACTAATTATATGAACACTTAAGGAGGCTTCACTGCAAAATGCATGAAGTAATACCCTCTAAGGCACAGTAAATTTCTAAGTTGGTTTTGCTTCTTTGCTGTACACTATAAGTGAAACTTGTTAATGTTTGTAGTGTTTCCCAAGATGGTCTCTAAAATCTATTTTATTTTGGTTCATTTTAACTACCATTTGAATTAATAAATATTCCTAAAGGATGCCAAATAATAGTTCTAAAGTTTTAATAGCTAAAGTGGAATGAATAATAAAACTTTTACACTAAGAATCAATTAGTGTAACAATGAAAAGGATCAAGATTTTCTGACCTGAGATTCTGTGCCTATTGTTTTGTGTGCTTAGTGAAGGAATTTATAAATGCAGCTGAGTATACAAACTACAAAACCTCATTAATTTTAACATTGCTTATTCAGGTACTAGAGACCTTTAGGGGAGTTTTGGTTTGCAAGCTTTTATAAACTTACAAGACTCATTAATTGTCCTGGTATGTTTATTTACAAAGTTCCCATTGGTTTGTATCCAGTATTTGAAATTGGAAAATGTAAGAGTGAAACTTAAATTCCACGTAGGGAACTTATCGCAGAATCTGAAATATGCAGGTAATTCCCAGAAGAAACACAAAATAAGGGTAAACAAACAAAAATATATTCCATATTATTTGTGAGTAAACACCCCTTAAAATTAAAATAAGACACCATTTTTATCTACCAAATTGGCAAAGATTAAAAAATATAACCTTCAGTGTTGGTGAGGGTGTGGTCAAAGAGCATTCTCATATACTGCTGGTGAGAGTTTAAATTGACACAACTTTTTTTTGTGTGAGGAAGATTAGCCCTGAGCCAACATCTGTTGCCAATCCTCCTCTTTTTGCTGAGGAAGATTGGCCCTGGGCTAACATCGTGCCCATCTTCCTCTACTTTATATGGGATGCCACCACAGCATGGCTTGACAAGCGTTGTGTTGGTCCATGTCCGGGATTCGAACCTGCAAACCCCAAGATCAAAGCGGAGCATGTGAACTTAACTGCTATGCCATTGGGCCAGCCCCGACACAACTTTTGCGGAAAGTAATCTGAAATAATAGAGTTAGATTTTATATATATTCCTAGACGTTAACATCAAGGAATTTATCCTTTGGAAATAGTCAGAAATCTTAATTAAAATTTATCTACCAGCATTATTTCTAATATTGAAAAACTGGAGATAATAATGAAAAGTTAAGCAATTTATGATCTGTCTGTTGGAGAAATATTACATAGTAACTTAAAAAGCGTGCTTTCAAATAATGCATCATAGAAAATATAAATTGTTTAGTGTTGAGTAAAAATAGCTGTCTATAAAGTTGTTGAATGGAGGATAACAATTTTAAAAAGTAGAAGGAAATATGAATATGTACTAAATTGTTAACAGCAGTTGTAACCTGTGTCGTGGGGAAATGGGAAAATGGCTTTTGTTTCCTTCTCAAAACCATGGGTATTTTCCAAAAGTATTTTATTATAATCAATGTTATATTCAGAAAACAGTTAAGTGAAATTAAACCATTAAAAATTTAAATTTACGAGTAGAGTGTTGCTTCTTGGAGAAGTATATTTTAACTTGCTGACTACCATCTGATTTGCTAAATATCTTTAAATCTATAACATATTATTTGTTTGTGTAGTTCATTTAGTCCAGGTCTGATATTGTTCTTTTTATTTACAGTAGGTTATGTTTAATGAGTTGAATTTATGCTGTAGGTAAAAAAAGTAAAAATGATTTGCTGATTTCAGATTCACACAGTGTCTTCTTGAGATGAAAGTGTGTCTCAGACTGTAATTATGAATAGATAGATACATAGATAGATAAATTAAGTAAGTAAATAAGCTACAAGATATCTAAGTAGAGTGAATGTAGGTTGGGAAAAGGTTCTTCTTTCAACCTTCTTTATCCCCTAATAAAGTCAAAATTGATGGAGGCATCTCTGATCACTGCTGCAGGCATCTTCATTGAGAAAACAGTAATCTTGCCTCACAGTCATTTAAATGTACTTATATTTTTCCTGTTTGTTTTATGTATTAGATATGATGAACTTTTTGAGGGTAGGGGTCCTACTTTCCTTCTCTTTTCTATCTTCCCAAACTACCAAATGCGTTGCATATGATAAATGATAGAGAATAAATTACTAAACAAGTGTTTGCATTCACATAGAAAGACAGTGAATACAGTACTTGAGAGAGCAGATTCTAGAGACAAATTGCTTGTGTTTGAATCCCAGTATTGCTATGTGACCTAAGGAAAGTTGCTTAACTTCTCTATGCCTCAGTTATCTCAAATATAGTAATATGCGGAAAACAATGCTACCCACCTTCAGAGTTGTGAAGATTTCATGAGTTAATGCTTACACGACACTTAGAATATTTTCTAAAACATCCACATGGCATGTTTACTTATTATTAGTTCAATATAATTTCCTTGCTAAGTGACTATAATGATTAGAACGCATAGCTAGGGCTTTGAGGAAACATAAACGTATTCAAACCTGGGAGTAATTTGTTGGGAGCTCTACTGTCATATGGAGAGATGTAGAAGATAATTAACATATGTAGAGCTAATGCATCAAGAGATTTCTGGATATGGAGAAATGCGTGGTAACTAGAATATTTATTGATATAATTAGAGAGAGAAAAGTTATGAATGTTATGGGATATCATTAAAGAGCTTTTAGAAGAAGAAATTGTGATGGGGTTCCCAAAACAGTATGGTGACAAATATTTGTGAATCAAGATAAAAGCAGGTCTTTCAATCTTGACAGAATACATTATGCAAGTAGTTTTCCTTGGTTGACATAGTCTTTTTTTTAATTCATATAATTGATGACAAGAATACTTTGAAATACATAAAATAACCTTTAACTAATTTACAAATGTAAGGTGTTATGATTACCACTACTTTTCTTCCTAATATTCATCATCAATCACAAAAAATTAAAACAAAATTAAGTTACTCTGAGCCCTCTTTAACAACATTGAAAATATTGAGAAAGAATATTGAGTGAAATGAACATTATATTTTACTCTTTTGTTTTATATATTTTTTTTTGGTAATCAATATTTTGGACTTGAGAATATTTGGTTATAAGATACCCAAATATTTTGGACTCCACTCATCTCTTTGTTTTCTTACTGGCCTTTAGTTAATAGAGTTGATGATCTGTGCAAGTATCATTTCAATAAAAGTTGCTGGGAAGGAGATATACTGTGGAAACCTTTACCCAAGCAACGTGGCTGCTTTCCTTGGCATCGCTTATTCATTCTGCAAAAATTCACTGGTCATGAACTAGAATACAGCTACTTTTGTCTTATCCTCCCCACTGATAATTGAATGAAACTATGGAAATAAAAAAGGAGAAGAAGGATTAAGTATTACCTTTATAACCGAGGTATTGAAGTGGTTACTTTAGCATTTAATGAAGAATATAAAGGGAACAGAGAGTTAAATAGCAATAAGGAAGAGTTAAAATGCACTTGGGATAGGATATTAACCTGTAAATATGATTAAATGCTAAATCCAGCAATCAGTGGAAGGAAGTTTTAGAATTTTTTCCCTTAGGAATCCTTAAAAACACAATATCCCTCTAAGGACGTGGCAAGGGGAGGAGCATTTACTTGATTTCTAATTTGGCACCCTCTTTATATTCTCCTGACATATTCACATTGGCCAAATTCCAGAATATACAGAGTCCAACGCCCCCTTCCATACTCTGGAGGCACCTGTATTTCTCCCTCATCCTTTGGCTATTCTAATGATGTTATCAAAGCACAATGATTTCAGCTATTTCTGTCTGAGTTGGGACCCTATGTTGGCTGAAGTATGTCGTTCATCATCAGTGTTTAGAAACTTTGCAGCCCCTTGGGTGACATCAGAGATCAGGAGCACTGAGTGCGGTATCACATCGTCTCCGGGAGAGAGGACAGGAAATGTCAGAATTTGAAGAAAGTTTAGTTTTGTATGTTTTTCCGTGGCCTCTACCATAAGTCACCATGCTATGTGGTCACACTGAAACATTTGGTATTATATTTTATGTTTCTGTGCATCCAAGATTCCCCTATACTTTTTGTATATTGACAGAGTTTTATGTCCTTGCTGTCTGGGTGTACCTGGAGAAACCTTGTAATCCAGCTGATTTCAGTAAAACTCCAGAGAAGTTACATAGCCTACAGGTTCATCTTCTATCCTAATCTCTCCCTCACTTCCACTCTCTCACCCTTCCTGTGACTTTTTCACTTTTATTTTCTTTCTACATCCTTTCCATGTTTGAAACCACCACAATATTAGCATACAAACCTGTCTTCTTGAGGCAGAAGCAGGCATTCTTCTAGCCTTCTACCTTCTGCTCTCTTGCATCACTGTTAGTTAAGCAGTGCCCTTATGTCCTCTTACCAGAAAATCCATGTCACTGCCCATCATTTCCCTTTATGTGGCAGTACTAGCAGTTCTATTTTAGACCTCGCTACAAGTGAGTGATAGTAGAAAAGTAGACTATGATGAATCAAGCATTATCATCCCGAAAATACTCCTACCCAAAACTCAGGTTACAGATTCTGAACACTCTCGTGTATACACGTCTTTCTACTGGTAATCCATACCAAAATTATACCCCTTTACTCCATACTGCCATGATTTATCCCATATTACTGGGTAACTTCCCACAGATATGAATGCTATCAGAGATCCAAATGTAGTTTGCTTTGGAGACAGACCATTGTCAAATGACCATTGATTTATCTTATTCATGTTTTGATAATACGTCTGGTGTTTAACAATGTAAAGTAGCCTCAACCTTTAATGGACATTTGTGGTTGAACCACAATAAAGCAGTGTGCTTGAGCCTTGACTTTTCTTAGTCTCTAGACTCTAATTCAAGCAATTTCCTGTCCACACAACTCAAAGAATTTTTAAACATTTTATGAATACGACAGATTTCTTCTAAAAATAGCATAGGTTATTAGTACCCAGCTTCTGGGGGGGGGGGGGGGGGGGGGGGGGGGGGGGGGGGGGGGGGGGGTTAACATGTAGAAACCAGTTAACTATTCCCTATCCAAATAGGTGCCACTGGGTACAGGCTTGTCCTCAATGTTTAGAAGTTCCTTATATCCACAGGCCAGAGAGCAAAAAAAAAGAAAAGAAGCGAACTTGATTATGGTTTTATGATGTATGTTTATTGAATAACTTATCTCCTTTGTTTCTTAAAACAATGTAACATACATGAGTTTTGTTTTCATCTTGTAGAAAATGAAGCTGAAGTAAAATCACTTACCTAAGGTCATAAAACAAAGACAACTGAGCTGAAATTAGGCTTATGCTTCAAAGCAAGAACTTTTTTCTGCCGTATGTACCAGAGCAGTTGAGGATTTCTATATGATATTAAAAATCTCTTCATTTTTCATTTTATAAACCTTGAAAATTATTTTGACTGTTGATTCTGTTAATTTCCTTGTACTTCTGTTTCCTCACTTCTTAAGGTTGTTGAACGTAGTGGTGTCTAACGTTCTTTAATGCTTTCACTTTCTGAATTAGCAGGAATGCTTGTGTTTTGAGCGTACCTTATATGTAGCACTATTATGATGAATATTGTGAAATGTAACAAACAGTTCCTTCCCTCAAAGGAACCAACAATAACTATCAAGTGTTTGCTTCAAAAAATTAATGCTATTGTTGTTCAACTCTCTGAGTTGGAGAAAGAACAGGCTTCCTTGAGGAAGTGGTTTTGCAGGAGAAATTGAAAGATGAGAAAGACATCTTCCTTTCATCCTCTGCTCTCTGACCCATGAATACCTCTGTTCAGGACTCAGCTTTTTATAATGATTTGCACCACAGATAATTGAGTAGAATCTTTGTGTCCTCTGGGAGCCACACACCTGCCTGCCATTTCCCTTTATGTGGCAGTAGCAGCAGTTTCTAGTTTAGTCCTTGCTAAAGTGAAGAAGGCAGCAGAAGTAATGGTCTGGGGTAAGGGATGACAATGACGGGCTTTGGTATCAAGAGGAGATTGCTGGGGAGTCCTGGAAAGTGAGTGTTAAATATCATGAGTAATAACTCAACCTTGATGTTCCATGGATAGCAGGAAGGGAGAAGGCTCATATTCTGAACCCAAAGACTGAAGAGGCAGGTGTTCTAGACTGTCCATCTTGTGGGAATGGAGGGCAGATTGAAGGGATCTGAGAGAGTAGCACTGTATGCAAATAGGCTACCTCTGGAATACTAAAAAAAAAAAAAAGTAATCATCCAAAAGTAATATTTTAACTGTAAATGTCACTTTTTATTGTAATAGGTTAAAGAATTTTAGAAAATCATTTTTATTAAGTTTCTTACCTGTGCTTTTCTGGACATTCTCTCTATAATGAGCTAATTATGAATTTATCATGAGAAATGTGTTGCTGAACTGGTTAACAAGATCCTTGGTTTATATAGTTTCTACTATACAAATCTTACCTGAGTCTTATAAAAATTAGGTTGATATATCTAGAGTATGAAATGGAATGCTTCAAACTAAATTGTGGCACGTGAAACAATATTACAACTCTAAGGTAAGCCCACTAAATTTCAGGAAATTAACTTTAAGTATAATATGATCTGTAATTTATTTAAATATACTTAAAGAGGTTATATTGCATTCTAAAACTGATTACTATAATACTTATGCTTTCACTTGCCACTGTCATGAATGGTGGAAAACCCATATATTAAAACAAATCCATCTTTCATGCCAACTATAATACTGGTGTTCGTTTTGGATAAAATAATAGGGAAGCTCATTGTTAATGTTCAGATAAGATTTCATGCACTCAATACTGCCTAAGAAAAACTTTGTGTGTTATAAAGATTTCCTTCATTCTGAATGCTATTTTTTTATTCCTCAACATAGACCAATTATTAGTAACATTGTATTTGAAATTGTTTAGAAATCTTTTATGTTTTGAATTATTTACCACATGCATCAGTTTTGAACATTCACATCAAAGGTCTTGCTTAACAATGAAATTCCTGTATCCTCTGTCACCGTTTGCTTTTTTTCTTGCTCACTAAGGCAATTTAATTGCTTTCAAGTAATTTCAAGGTCATGTTTAATTATTGGTCCTGTGCCTGTTCCTACGGAAGATTTTCTATAATGAAAATGCCAGAGAACCCAATTCCACACAACTGATCTATATTTATATTCCTGCTGAGCTGTGTTAGTCCCTCTTCACCCCCTCCCCCGCTCAAGAAATAGAAATATTTGGCAGGACTAATTCTCAAAAGATAAAAACATTCTAAAATGAAGAAAAGTACCAATTTAGATCATTTCTTTGAAGAAGAAAATGTTCTTTATTTTCTCGCTTAGGTTTGCAATAGTGGCAACTTAAAATGTGGATTGATACTAATTGCTGGTTAAAACGAAGTACAATTATGATTTTGTATAAACTGTAAGAGAGTGTGTGAATGACTTTTGTTTGTTCATGTAAACCTTTGTTGTTTTCAGGCGCAGCTTAGCCTCACCAAAGCTAGTTATAGAAAGAATTATGTCCAAATGCACAAATTGGGGAAAACACAGATTGAGGCTTCATTCAAAATTCACTGACTTTATGAGACAAGAGGGCGTGAAATAGTCTGTGTGCCCTGACTGATGAGGTGCCTTGTAAAGGGGGTGTCTAAAGGCTTGAGAGTCTCAGAGTCTTGCGTCTGATTTCTGCGTCCATCATTGAATTGAAGTAGACTTCAGGCAAGTGACCTAGACTCTGGGCCTCGGCTTCCTCCTTTCTCACGTCACACAGCTTCTGTGAGGATTACATACGATAATGTAGTCTAAGCTTTAGGCATAAATGAGGTTCATCTCCCACCTTCTGAATTTCTTTTAATGAAGAATTCATTTTTGAAAATTATATTTTCTTAAGGACTTTGAAATTTCGCTTGTTTATTTTTATAATGTCACTAGTAGTGTACATTGGAAAGTTATACTTCTGTGGTTTTGTCCATTGTCAGTAGACAATATTTCAGCAAGCTGTAATAGGAAACTGACTGTACTCTTTTTCCCTTTTTCTTCAGTGAAATATATATATATATTTTTTTCCTTGCATAGAGAAATCTCTTTATATATATTATTATGGGTTTGTCTTAGTTATAGATAATGAATACTTATGAATTTATAAATGTAATCAGTATTGTACATATTCATCTGCATAAACTTTTGATTGTATGCATCTTTATTCAGAACCCAGATTTTTTTTTCACCCAATAAATATAATTTCCTGTTCTCAGAGGATTTACCTTTAAATTTGTTTTGGTGATACTTTAAAGCATGGGTTAACTTTTAGGAAACCAATCATTAAATTACAACTTGGGAACTAAATAGTTACTAAAGCAAGATATACCTGTTTATATTTTTAAATTATATAGAAATAACATAGAGGGCCCCTACAGGTTGATGCCCTCAAAAAAGTAACTTGTATTGTTTAAAGAAGATTGAATTAATTTATAGATATACCATCATACAAAACTGAAACATCTTTCTGGATGAAAACAACAAATCCAGCTTGTGATGAAATAGATGGAATTAGGTCACCACGTGCACTCTGTCATCGCCATTTGTTTTTCATGAGAGGATTTAGTTATTCATATCAAACATTTGCAGGTGTGAATTCAGAGCCCTGATAGGGAAAAGAAAAAGATAAATTATCTTCCGAAAGGAGGTAGAAACAGAGATTGTGCTGATTGTATGCTACTGAGAAACCTTGACTGTCAAAAAAAAAGCTTTTCAACAATGTTACATATACCATTGGCCCATAGGCTAATTTTTCGGACTGTTGTACAGATGAGTAGAGGCTTAGATAAACATTATGGTACATGATTTTTTTAAAATGCCTCTGAATGATTAAGTCTCAAAATATATTGCACATTAACTGAAGGCACATTTGTGGAGAATTCATAGCACTTAACGGTATTCTGATTATACAGAGACCTTTTTTCCTTTTTATGGGGATCTTTTTTTTTTTTGTGAGGAAGACCGCCCTGAGCTAACATCCGTTGCCAATCCTCCTCTTTTTGCTGAGGAAGACTGGCCCTGGGCTAACATCCGTGCCCATCTTCCTCCACTTTATATGGGACGCCGCCACGGCGTGGCTGACAGGCAGTGCGTCGGCGGGCGCCCGGGATCCGAACCGGGGAACCCCGGGCTGCCAAGCGCGGACGAAACCGCTACGCCACCGGGCGGCCCCTATGGGGATCTTTTTAACCTTAATATTCACAAGTCTATCTTGGAGTTTCTTCATTTTCATTTTATTTCAATGAGGCTATGATGTGATATCATAATCCATTGTAAGTTTTCTTGTCTAGGTCTTACTATCAGTTTGTCTACACCACCACTTCCTGACTCTAAATAATTGAAAGACATTATTCCTGTCAAGTGTGATTATGTTAGCTTGACCAGTAGTCTTCCAATGTATTTATTCATTGGCTCCCCAAAATAATTGAAAAAATGGTGTAAATTCATTAGTTCTTCAAATTTGATCAACTTGATCTGGGATGCCACTTTACATGTGGTCCATTTTCCTGTCATTACTCAATATTCTCAGAATGAGGACGTGTAGGAGATGTTTCGGTCAGACTTCAGTGCTAGAATAGGCTCACTTTCCAAGCAAGAGTATAATTTTCTTGGAATAAAAATGTGAAACTATAACTATTCATGTTTTTCTCTTTTCTTTGTCAAAAAAAAGAATCAGAACTAAATCCATATCCTAATTTCATAATTGTGTTGAATCTGACAGCATTTTTGCAGGAATTATTCATGGCTTTATGCTACTCGTGTTTCACTTTCCATTAATGCTTTTGTATCAGAGAATTTTATTTTATTATTTTTGTGTGTGTGTGAGGAATACTAGCCCTGAGCTAACATCTGTTGCCAGTCCTCCTGTTTTTGCTGAGGAAGACTGGCCCTGGGCTGACATCCGTGCCCATCTTCCTCTACTTTATATGGGACGCCGCCACAGCATGGCTGACAAGTGATGCGTCTGTCCGCGCCTGGGATCCGAACCCGCGAACCCGGAGCCACTGAAGTGGAGTGGGTGAACTTAACCGCTATGCCACCGGATCGGTTTAGAGAATTTTAAATGTGTTTTGGTAAATTGCCTCATATCCTTTTTGAATGAAGTATATTATGAATAAGTAATTGTAAACAGATAACTATAATACAGTGTGAAAAGTTTTACCATATGGTGAAAATGTATTAAACAGAAGTGGCCACAGGCTATGTTCCATACACTGTAATTCTATCCAATAGCCTTGAATCTCTATTTTATTTTGCAAAAGTAACCATGGCCTTAATGTCTTCTGTTATATTCTGATATTCTTTTCTCTTATTTTATCTTTAGTAGTTATGAAGAAGAAACTATTCTGTACTTTAATTTTAACTAGATTCAGACACTATTTCCTTTTGCTCATGAATCCTACTTTAACCCTCTATATTCTATATATTTTAAAAATATTTGTACACGTTTTCTGGAAAAATGCTCTATGCACAGTTAATTGTTTCTATATATAGTTAAAAGTTACAGTGCTCATTTTAAAATAAAATATCAGAATATCAACAATACTTCAATAAAAATGATAAGTAAATAAAACATCAGAACAATTTTGGAAAGCATTTTTGCCTGAAAGTATCAGAGCTGTTTTAGTTCTTCAACACAAATTGCCAAATGATTGCTCTATAGTTTTAAAAAATGCCTAGGGACGTAGATTGCTCCAGAGTCATGTCTGATGAAATTCAGACTCCTTTGCAGGGTAGTGTTAAGAGACTAGTCTTTGATACTTGTTCTGAAGCCAGGAGGACTCTTCTTTTTTTTGTGGGGAAGACCAGCCCTGAGCTAACATCTGTTGCCAATCCTCCCCTTTTTGCTGAGGAAGACCAGCCCTGAGCTAACATCTGTTGCCAATCCTCTTTTTGCTGAGGAAGACTGGCCCTGGGCTAACATCCGTGCCCATCTTCCTCCACTTTATATAGGACGCCACCACAGCATGGCTGACAGGCAGTGCGTCGGCGGGCGACCGGGATCCGAACTCGCAAACCCCGGGCTGCCAAGCGCAGACTAAACTGCTGCACCACCGGGCGGCCCCCAGGAGGACTTTTCTTGACTATCTTTTTGCCCAGTTCTCTATGGTGAACTGTAGAGAGTCTACAGTTTAGCTTGTTGCTCTCAGGGAGCTCACTTCCAAAATCCCCATTGTTATGGAGAATGCCTTTAGGCTTGATCTACCCTACACTTTGTTCCAAGCAGAGGCAGTTCCTTTGAGGAGAACTTTGGAACTCTCTGTTCTTAGGGCCTGGGCAAAACCTCTGTGCCTCACTGCTCTGTAGCTGAGGGTGGGACAGTGGTCTACTTCTCCAGTGACGACACTCCTGCTTTACAAGCAGGACATTGGGAGTGGGTGGTAGCTTCTGGTCTTCTTGGTTTGCCTCTTCTAGCATAGAACTTTTGCCCTGTGAGAGTGAGTTGGGGCCCATGTAATCAGGACCCCACTATTCTTGGCCTGCCGGGTGTTTTCTCAGGCTGCCATACCTGGGGTGTAAGTATGAGTGGAGGCTAGACAAAGGAGTGAAGCCCCGGCCCCTCAGCCATTGTTATCTGGAACAGAGCTTCTGCAACACAGACCTGGGGGTGGGGGATGAGAAATGCTGGCTGTCAGAAATTTAAAATTGATTTTATCAATGCAAGCCCCAAATATAAGCCTATAAAGAATACCAAACTTGTTTTACTCATTCTATCCTTCTGAAAACCTAGATTTCCTATCCTACAAAATATACTTTCAGCACTTTTCCCAGTCTATTTTAAAATATTCTCTGTGATTGAGCTTCTTCCACAGTCTCAGGAAGCTGTTTCATAATTCATTTATTGTTCATAGTCAGGAAATCACTCTGGATATTCAAATCAAATTTCCTTTACCTTTATAAAAATAACTTCTCTCAATTAGGATATTTTGTATTTATCCTCCTCCAGTTCTATACCCCTAATTCTTTCCCATTTTGTACAAACATGTAAGTCACAATTATCCAACAGAAATATATATACATCAACACCATTTTAAATTTTAAAAATCCAAAATGCAACATTAAAAAATGTAATCCACTATATTGGGTAAGATGTCTTTGATATAGGAAGAAAACAACAAATCTTCTCATTACACTTTTTTGCATAATGGTTTAGGGTTCTTAATTTGATGAGCCAGACTATTAAATATAGAATTATCAGTATTAGCAGGATTCAATAGGGATAATTCAGTAACAGCCAACTGTTTGTTGTAGCCATAAAAATTGCTTAAAGTGTCTTAGACTGCATAAATATAGTGTTGTAATGGTATGCAACAACTAACCCATTTCCTGTAATGGTTAAACTGGAAGTTTTTGTTTTTTCACTCTATTGAGGTAATGTTAAATATCCATTGAGATATTAATTAATGATTTGATGAAACTTACCAAGTGATCACTGTAGGGCTCTGTTATCAATAACTAAATAGATCATTTAGGTTACAGAACTGCTTTGAACTAATCAGATATTTAATGGTACCCTGAGAGTTTACTACCAAAATTTAGATAGGCAGAAGCCCTGCCTGGCAACCCTGTTATCACAAGCTAAGTATAGAGAATCTTGTTGCCAGTGGAGGCATTTCATGCTTCGTGTCTGCAAAAACTGCTGTAATTTAATTGTGTACGGTTGTTCAGATGGTTTCAAGTTGATGCTTTGACAGTCTAAGTTCCAGCTGCTCAGGCCTGTGAATGCTTCTGTGAAAAATTGTAAACTCCCAGCCAAGTTAACTGCAGTCATTTTTGATAGATCTCATCTATATTGGTAGGAATTACTCTATACTGCTCTCTTTAAATATAATTTGGTTCTAAAATAAGAACTAATTAAAATTATTAAGAAGAAAATCTGAGGCAAATGTTTAACATTTTGTATGCATTAGAAGGCCCTGTTGTTTTTGTGAAGGTGTTTTGCTAGACTAAATGAAATATGCAAATGTCTGTTATAATATGGATCTTTTTGGAGTTTAAAAGCAACTATCCAATTTGAAATGTGTGCTCCATGTAGGCTATATCTCCTGGAATGCTGAAAATATCTTCTCCAATTAACTTAATTAACTGAAAACTGTCACTGTTGGAATTGCACTGGTGTAGCCAAATACTTAAAATGTACAATTATTCTTGCTAGAATCAGAAGTTGCTTTAAGAGTACCTAAGAGTGTACTTAGGAGCTAGTTACCAGTATTAAAACTAAGAGAAATTTATGGTTGCACAGAAACGTAAGTTACTTCATAATCAACACTAACAATGGTAACCTGATGTGAGGTCAGGTGAACAAGCACCTAATTTGCGATGAGAAAAATATATTGTGTGTGCTAGGTAAGTAAGAGGCGTGAAATATGAGTACGGGGAACATTGTTGGGTGTAGGCAGCTGAAGGTACTTCTTTGCTTTAAAGGACTCCATGTAGAGAAAAATGACTCTAGTTTCTGTGCCATGCCCAAGGAAATATCTGGACTGTGTCCCAGTACTTGTTCAAAACATAAATATAGAATGTGCAACACATCCACTTTTAAAGCACCAAGTAGAGAAATTTCAAATATAAATTCAAGTGCTTAAGCTTAAAGGCTCAAAAGATTTCATGTCCCATTAAATGAAAATAATATAGTCCTACTTATGTCTCAATAGAATCTCAATTGTGGAAGAAATAAAATAGTATGAATAACGAAAATGAGATGTGAAATAGGTAGTAAATGGTGAATATGTTTTTAAAGTGTATTTTTTATAAACTATTTGAGGGTGGTGGATTCTCTTTTATCTTTGCTTTTTTAAAATGATATCAGTAACCAGACATCGGTGATTGCTGAAATTACTAAGAGAAAACCAAAAATATGATTAATGCTTGTCTGTAGTAAAGACTAATGCTCTTAAGCATTTTTTTAATTTTTAATTTTAGCTTAGCAATATTTGTTTAGCATCTCTAATATACGACATTCTACTATTACAAAAATAAATAGCACATAGTTGCTGTGTGTATTTGGTGAGGAAGATGAATTAGCTGTGTAAGTATTCTAGTAAACATTTGCACAGTACTACTCTATAACCACAAAGATGGAAATAGTCCAAACTGAGAGTTTAGGGGAGACTTCTTGGGAGAGTTACTGCATTAAAAATAAAACAATTAAATAAAAATAAACGCATAAAACCATTTATGGAATATCCTGTAATGTTTAAAGCATTTTGCCAGACATTATTTCATCTGAATCTAATGGGGATTTCACAGGATGGTTATTTTCCTCATTTTGCAAATGAGAACATTTATGATAGTATGGTGAATACCTTTGCTCAATACACATATACTTCAGTATACAATTGGTGCATCACAGAGCATAATTCAAACCCAGGTAATCTTGTACTACATCAAGCTGCTTGTTAAATTGAATAAAAGTAGTTTATAAATATAACCATATAAGGCAACAAATGGAACTGCCTGTTGACTTGTTATAAAAGTAAGATCTTTTGCTATTGTGGTTTTGTGGCTATTTCCTACGTGTAGAGCCTGTTGCTGTTTAGAGTTTGGAATTTAATTTCCACAAGATGTTGCATAAAGAGTTATCTCAGAGTTCATAAATGTAAAATGGGCACATGTTCTGTGTAGATAAGTTATTAGTATGTTTTTTTCTCAAGCTTGTTTCCCCTATGTAATACTCAGTGCTGTTGAGCAGCCCGTTAAAGCCAGCTGGACAAATTCCTATAAAACTAGGCCACCAGGCAGTTTCCAGGATAGCAAAGTGTAGTGTCTTTCCAATGACAAGAGCAAAAAACTGCAGTCATGAAAGGAGGAATTTGGGCAATGTCCTGTTCCCCTCTGAGGTTGTTTGCTGTGCTCAAAGCCTTAGTGGAATGCTGCATAGCTTCAACATATATTTTTACCATCCTTTCTTACCCTAGACTTTTATGATTAGTAAGGCATCAGTATTAAGACACAATAGGATAGCAAATATGTCAAAATTATTTGCCAGCCATAATCTTTGCCTTAAAATTCCCACTTCAAATAAACTCTAAAGACATATATGGTTGAGGAAAAAAGTATCTGGTTAAATCAAAATTAAGATTTTTCATTTTAATTGATGTATATTATAATCATGTAAACAATCTTTCTATCTCTGTTTGTCTCTCACCCTCTGTTTTCTCTCCCTCTCTCTCTCTCCGTCCTTCTCTCCCTTCCTCTTCTCTCTTTCTCTCCCTTCCTCTCCTTTTCTCTCTTGTCTCTCTCCAAATAAATTTCAGTATTTAACTTGGCACTGTGAAGTTATGTATAATATTTAACTGGCAGACTGACTTCACTTTTGAAGGAAAATATTATTCACATTCTCTTGGTTTAAATGTTAACTATTTCTCTCCCAGTTAGTTATCTTGGTTGCCCTCATTTTCAATATTTCCATTTTCAGAGCTCTCAGTCTTACATAACCCATATCATATTGGTAAAGCACTAATTTATTTGTTGGATTAAGGAGAAAAGATGAATAAAGTAATATAATGCATATTACTACTTTTGCCACTATACAATGCTTCCTATCAGTTAATTTCCCAATACCTATGTCCATTTCCTTGAATCCAGGTCCAGTTTAAAAAGCTGAACTTGTTTTTATTTCAATAGAAAAAATACTTATATATGGACGATGAATGTCTTTATCAGCTCTACCTGATGTACAATTAACTGATATGAAAAAAGAAATGTTGGGGCCGCCCGGTGGCGCAGCAGTTAAGTTCACGCTTGGCAGCCCAGGGTTCGCGAGTTCGGATCCCGGGTGCCCGCTGACGCACTGCCTGTCAGCCATTCCGTGGTGGTGTCCCATATAAAGTAGAGGAAGATGGGCAGGATGTTAGCCCAGGGCCAGTCTTCCTCAGCAAAAAGGGGAGGATTGGCAACAGATGTTAGCTCAGGGCTGGTCTTCCCCACAAAAAAAAAAAACAAAAAAAGAAAAAAGAAATGTTTTCTATTGCAAATGTCCAGGACTTAATAAATCCGACCTGCGTTGTTCATATATAGCCAATTTAATGTTGCACTGACACTTTTAGTGGCTATGTCTTTTTTGTGATTCCTTCAGCTGTTAGCTTGTTGTCCAGATGTTATAATATCTTTAAGTGTCATTTAGTCTCATCACTACTTCAAAATTATTGGAGATATTAGATTTGCTCCTAGGTCATGTTGTATAATGTGTTAGTGTAGAAGAATTTATATTACTGTACCACAAATTTGTTTTAAAGAAATATTTTGATAACTATATTATCATATAATTGACTTTTATTGTAGCCCTATACATTTTAATTTATATATTTAAAACGTTAATCTGAAAAGAGCTACAAGAGCCTCACTAGAATGCCAAAGATATCCATGGAGCAAAGAAGGGCCAAGAACCCCTATTTTAAAAGGTTTAATTTAATATTTACTTTCAAATCATTGCCAAAAATAAGCTACTTTTGGCACTCCCCCCAGAATTCATTCTTGTCTTCAAATCTCTTTCATTATGTATAATGCATATAGTCTCAGCAAGAAGAGACAAGGAGAAGAATAGCTTTTTCTTAATATCTGAATAGAATGCAGTTCTATTTATTCACTTCTATTTATTCATGGGCCGTACCCCAAAATGTTCTATTTATTAAACTTAAAAAAGAAGTGAATAACATGGATTACTTATAGGATAATTTAGAATTTGCATACTTTCATCTGAATAAATTTTAGGAAATTAAATAATTCACATATTTAAAAATACACTGGCTTTAATATTTATATTATTGAATACAATGGTTTTGATTTTGTACCTTATGAAAGATTTCAGGATTAAGCATGAACTTCTGTGAATTGAATACTGTCATCTTCAATGTGTGCTTATCAGCTCCTACAAACCACAAAATATGTAGATTAAAATAATTGCTTTTATTCTTTCCAGATACCATATCTATAAAACATGGTTGATAATGTCTTATCTTCTTATTAGCAGGGTGTTAGACAAGATAATGATTTGAGGTTTCTTTCAGCTCTGAGAATAGGTATTCTATGCTATATATTATCAGTGTGTATATAGTAAGGAAGAATTATATTTATTCTTAAGATATTACCTTTATTAAAGTACATATTTTCTTTAGACAAGCATATTGAAATAGAATTTTAAGTCTTCCAGTGGTATTTATATAGCATACTCAAAATAAAATCACAAGTTCTGGATAGTGTTTTTCATCCCCACCCCTGACCCCATGCCTGGTATTAGGTACACACCTGCTCCCCTTCTGGCTTCTGGGTCTGGAACATATCTAGCTAGCATAATTGCTCAAGTGGAGAAAAGAGACAAATACTCTTATTATGAACCAGAAGAAGTTCATAAGAGGTATGCTATCATTCCAGTTGGTTGTAGGCAATGACATTGAAATGGCTTATAGTAACCTCAGACTCAGTTAAAAATAACAAAAATATGTCTCAACACTGAAATGGTTTTCAAAGCCTTCTCATCTCTTGTATATACAGAGACTTAGAGACTTGTATACACAGAGATGTTTGTCATCTCTTACACTATTTTCTCAACTGATATTCTTGCTTCCTATTTTTATCATAAACAACCATTCCCTTTGCTACCACAGATTAGTTATAAAATACTTATACCATGTAGTTTGAATATTATTAAAAATTTCTTATTGCCTCTAGGATAAATCCAAAATTAGTAGCATAGTTATCAGTTCCTTGGTGGCAATGACTGTGAGGAATACCAATAAATAGCAACTCTCTTCCCTATATGGGTTCTAAACAATTGAAAAATATGAAAAGGTGTTAGCAGTTGCAGGCTAAAATAACACTTTTATTAATGATAAAGATTAAATTACAAGACATAGCTTAGTGTGAGAACCAAATGGCCCTGTTAACCGAATCTGAGAATCAAGCAGATCTACCCATTGTGACACAGGGTACTCTGGGAGGGCATATCCCCTATCATCAAAGTAAGTAAGTAAGTAAGTAAATTAATTAATAATTCTTTTTTAGAAGCCTTAGAACACACAGCAGATCACATCCCGAGTTTCTTGCAATTTTAAGAAGTCTTTATTTTCACAAGGGATTTGCCATACATTTACACAATTTATTCCTTCAAATTAATGAGAGATTATTGCTTCAGTGAATTTTTATTGAGCGCTTACTCTATTCAAAGCATTATGCTAGGTTTTATGGGGAAACAGAGATTAGGAAAGTCTCTGTTCTCCTGTAGTTCATAAACTAGTGGGCAAGGTGGACACATAAATAAAACAAACAATAACACAAAACCTCTGGGATGACACTAAATATGAGAAATGCTACTGTAGGTGAATGATGTGCTATGACAATAAAAAGGAAGAAAAGTTAATTTTCTCTTCAGCAACAGATATTACTTTAAAGAAAAATGTTATAATAAACCAGAATTAAGGAAGAACCTGTTTCTGTTATCTATTTTGGCATACCTAACATGGAAGATAATATACACTGTTCATTAAAACAATCAAATTTTTGAGACATCTCTCCAGAAATATTCTGAAATTTGAAACTTCAGTAATCATTCCATTATGACCTTTCATCAAATAACACAGTGCTCATAATCTTCATTAAGTATGCCTAAAACAATAACTATTAGGCTGTGAAATTTTTTTTCAGAATTAGATCTTTGCTTAGAAAAAAATATTAAAAGATTAGTAAAATCTTATTTTTTCTAATATTTATAAGGAGCTTTGACAGGATAACAAAAGATTGTTTGGACCAGTTTAGAGAATCTAAGCAGAGCTAACCCATAGAACTCTTTGCAATGATGGAAATGTTTTAAAATTCTCACTGTCCAATATAGTAGCCACTAGCCACATGTGAATCTTGAGTACTTGAAATGTGACTACGGCAACTGAGGGACTAAATTTTTATTTTATTTCAATTAATTTAAATTAAAATAGCCACATCTGGCTTGTGGCTACCATAATGTACAACACAGCTCTAGAGTGTATTTATGAAAATTAGCTGTGGTGTTCTTGGTTAATTGATGAGGCAAGGAAGCCAAAAATGGCAAACCAAGGCAGAAACTGCTAGAGCCTCTGCTAGTCCCTGAAGCTCATTCAGCCCTCACTCTCCCACTTCAGTGCACAACTAATGTGGTAGGTCTGCCCCTGGATACTAAAGAAACAAGTAAAGGAACAAATGATCCAAACAATTGGAAGCATGAAAAATGATGCATCTAGGAGGTGGCAGGGTGAAGCCACCTCTATCAGGAGAGTTACATCTATTGAGTTTCATAGTTTCCTTATCTAATATGTGTATGTCCAATAGGAAACACTCAATAATTGCTTGCTGAGTATATCATCAAAGTGAATTAGCTGTACAGTTAGAAAGGAGGAGATAAATGAGAAAGATTGAAAATGTAAAATGTATAGTATTTGGCAATTAATTGAATGAGAGGGCTTCTGCAGAGATTTCTTCAAAACTGACCAAAAAGAAAAATTGGAGACCGTTAACAGGAATATCCAGGGAAAGAGGTTGAAGTACAAGATGAAATTTTGTGCTGTTGTAATCTTGGAATTTACATGGAGGCCCTAGTTATGTGAGCCTACTTTGGTAACGTTTTCTATCCACATCATAAAAAAAAGAAAACAAAAAAACCCCCCTTATATCTTGGTTAAGTTGAATACTAACTAGACTGGGTATTTTTCTTGTATTTTTAATTTTAAGACTACCATCACTTTTTATTTCACAACTATGAGGTATAGAAGGTAAAACAAAAACAGTAATTTTCATAAACAAAAGCATACATTAAACATTGAAATGAGAAATTTGATTCATTGTTATCAAAGGATCGGCAAAAAAAATCAGTATCGGTTACATACATTATTAGGAGCTATATCCTTACTTTAATGATGATATTCAAAACATTCGGGAGCTCTTCCTAAGAAAATGGCCTTCAGAGAAGATTTAATAGCAACACATGCTATCTGTCCCATTATTTTACACTATAATATTACCTAGTATTAAATATTTAAAAATTATATATAACAAATATAATATGTAAATTATATTATGAACCTATGTATAGAAACCTCTCAACACCTTTCCTTTTTTCCACCTCTGACACCAAATCATTTCATATATTTATGAAAAATGTGGAGGTGGAAAACTTTTCCTTCTTCCCTCTTAAGTTCTTTGGCTGGTCTAATAATTAAGTTGACATAAGACAGATTAACAGGATACAAACAAATTTAATTTTGTATGTATGGGAACCCCATTAAAAATATGCAACTCAATGAGGTGAGCAAGGTAGGCAGGTTTTACACCTTTTAGACAAACAATAAGCTTGTGAAGAATTGACAAAATGAAGAAGTTTGGGCTTGAGGTAGTAAATTAGTGTGGAAGTAACAAGGTTTGTTTATATAGCTTTCTTGGCCTTAAATTTCCTATCTGAGGTAATAAGGATGTCTCTCTTCCTCCTGGTACAGGGAGGGTACTTTTACATGGGAGATTTATTTCCTGCTTTTGCGGGGACAAAGGAGGGTCAGAGTACCCTTGCACTGGCTGTTTCTCAAATAACTTTAATTCAAAATAATCAATATGCCAAAGTAGCATATTTTGGGGTGGCGTATCTTGCTCCCCTCAACAAAAAGGATGACAACTTGCCATTGATGTAATATTCAGAAGAATATATGTCAAATTATCTTGAATAATGTATCTTAAGCTTTTTAAAATGGTTTTGTTTTGTTAGCAATGATTTCCTTTTGACTCAGTGAAATTAATGGATATATTGTGCTAGACTTGGAAAAGGATGTTTGAGAGTATGTTACATCCATATTTTTATTATTTCAGTTAGGATTCTATGAAATGTTTATTGAATCAAATTGAATTGAAGCTTGTTAGTTTTTTCAACACGTTGCTTTAGTTAGAGGTTAAATTTATTTATTGGAATTTCACTGTTAACAAGGGATAAAGTCTGGGACAAGGCAATGTTCAGACTCGAGTTATTTTAGCACTTTTACATCAGATGATAATTTGAAGCTGTTTATATCACAGTACAGGAAGCACCGTGAGAAATGAAAAATATATGAGTAGAAACAAATACTGAAAATTATGTGGAAACTAAAAAATCTGTTTTCTCTAGTAGAATTTGTCTGGGAAAATACTTGGAATCAGTAAAATGATGAAATAATATGAATTATTACTATAAAATAAATATAGCATCATGTAATTGTAAAAATTATTGCTTACAGGTTTTGGTGATTATGAATAAATCTTCTATAAACATTTACATACAGGTCTTTACGTGGACAAAAGTTCTGAAATCAGTGGTTAAATACCCACGAGTGTGATTGCTGGTCTTAAACATGGTGAGACTGTGTATACTTTTGTAAGACCTTTCCAAAATGTCTTCCAAATTCACTGTACCATTTTGCTTTCCCACCAGCAGTGGATGAGAGTTCCTGTTCTTCTGCATCCTCACCAACAATTTATATTGTTTTTTGGATTTTAGTCATTTTAATAGGTGTGTAATGGTATTTCATTGTTGTTATTTTAATCTGAATTTTCCTAATGACAAATGAAGTTAGTCATCTTTTCTTATGCTTATTTGTCATCTTTCTACCTTCAATGGCAAGGTATCTGTCCAGATATTTTGTACATTTTTTAACTGGGTTGTTTGTTTTTTTATTGTTGAGTTTTGATAATTCTTTGTATCAGATATATATTTTGCAAATATGTTTTCTCCTGTCAGTGACTTTTCATTCTTTTAACATGGTTTTGTAGAGCAGAAATTGTAAATTTTAATAAAGTACAACTTATTTTTTCTTTCATGGATCATGCTTTTGTTGGTGTATCTCCAAACTCATCATCAAACTAAAGATCATGCAGATTTTCTCCTATTTTTTTCCAGGAGTTTTATAGTTTTGCATTTTTCAGTTAAATGTATGATTTATTTTGAGTTAATTTTTGTGAATCATGTCAGGTCTGTGTCTAGGTCTGTTTACTTATTTTTTGCATATGAATGCCCAGTTTCTCTAGCACCATTTGTGGAAATGACTATTCTTTCCCCATTGAATTGCCTTTGCCCCTTTTTTAAAGATCTCTTGACTATGATTTTGTAGGTCTATTTCTGGTTCTCTGTTCTTTCCACTGACCTATGTGTCTGTTCTTTTGCCCAATACCACAACGTCGTGATTGCTATGATTTTATAGTAACTCTTGAAGTCGGATAGTATCAGTCTTCCAATTTTGTTCTTCTTCAGTATTTTGTTATTTATCATAGACCTTTGCAACTAATTTTTGAAATGGTTTGTCAATGTATACATAATAACTTGCTGAGATTTTGATTGAGGTTGTTTTTAATTTACAAATCAAGTTGGAAATAATTGACATCTTACCAATTTTGAATCCTCCAGTGCATGAAAATAGAATATCTCCCATTCATTTATGTCTTTGATTTGTTTCCTCAGAGTTTTGTAGTTTTCCACATATGGGTTCTGTACATCTTGTTTTCTAGTTTAATTCCACTGTGGTCTGAACACATACTTTGTATGATTTTTATTCTTTTAAAATTTAAAAATTTTATGGTGCATTTTATGTCTCAGAATTTAGTTTATCCTAGTGAATCTGCTATGTGAGTTAAGAAGAATGTTTATTCTGCTGTTGTTAGATAGAGTATTCAATAAATATCAATTAGATCAAGTTGATTCATAGGGCTGTTCAGGTCATCTGTATCCTTACTGCTTTTCTCTCTGCTAGATCTATCAATTATTGAAAGAGGGATGTTGAAATCTCTAATCATTTGGTGGGTTTGTCTATTTCTCCATGAAGTTCTATCACATTTTGACTCATTTATTTCAATGTTTTTTTATTAGGTGCATACATGTTGAAGATTGTTGTCTCTTTTTGGAGATTTGACCACTCTATCATTATGTAATTTTATCTTTATCGCTGATAATTTTCCATGTTCTGAAGTCCACTTTGTCTAAAATTAATATACCTAATCCAGCTTTCCCTTGAGTTCTGTTAGCATGGGCTGTCTTTCTCCATCCCTTTACTTTTAATCTATCTGAGTCTTTATATTTAAAATTGGTTTCTTGTAGATGACTTAGATTTGGGTCTTTTTTTTTTTTAATCCACTCTGACAATCTGCCTTAGGTTGATGTAGTTAGACCATTCATAATTAAAATGGTTGTTGGTATAGTTGGATTAAAATTTACCATATTTGTAACTGTTTTTTATTCATTGTGATCTTTGCATCTTTTTTTCTCTACTTTTCCTGCATTCTCTTAATATAATTGAGATTTTATATGATTCTATTTTATCTTCTCTCTTATTAGATAAATTATACTTTTTAAAGAAAATTTAGTGGTTGCCCTAGAAGTTACAGTATACATTTGAAACTAACCTAAGTATACCTTCAAATGATGTTATACCACTTCATGCATAGTTCATGTAACTTTTAACAGAGTATTACCAATTCTCCACCCTATGCCTTATGACATTTGTTTTATTAATTTCACTTATCTATATGCTATAATCACCAGTACCTTATTACTATTATTATTAAAGACAAATAGTTATTGGTCAATTGATTTTAAACAAACTTGGCAAGGTAATTCAATGGAGATTGGGCAGTCTTTCCAAAAAGTAGCGCTAAAACAATTGGCTATCTATATGCAGATATTAAAAAAAACCCTGAGCTTTAACCTAAACATGTATTCAAAATTAACTTGAAATGGTTTGTAAAATTATATGTAATAGGTATAATTATACCTGAGGTAGGTAAAGATTTCTCAGGTAGGACACAAATGAGCAAATGATAAAGGAAAAAGATACTGATAAATTGGACTTCATAAAAATTTAAAATTCTATACTTCAAAAGATACTGTTAAGGAAAAAAACCCCACAAAGTTGCAGAAAAACATTGCAAAACACACATTTTATAATGGACTTTATCCAGAATATAGGAGGAACTCTTGTAACTCCATAATATTATGACAAATTACACAAATGAAACAAATGGGCAAAAAATTTGACCAGACAGTTCGTGAGAGAAGATAATATAATGGCAAATATGCACAAACAGATGCTCAAGATCATAGCAGTCGGGAATTGCAAATTAAATCCAATAAGAACACGTATCTACTAGAATGGCTAAAGCCAAAAGACTGAAAATGCCAAGTTCTGGCTAGAATACAGAGCAGCTAGAAATCTTATTAATTGCTGGTGGAGATAGAAAAAGATTTAGACACTTTGGAAAACAGTTGGGTAGTTTCTTATAAACTTAACCATATACTTACCATATGTTCCACCAATCCAATTCCTTAATATTTAACCAAGAGAAGGTGTCCACACAAATATCCATGCACAGATGTTCACAGCCACTTTATTTATAACATCCAACTATTGGAAACAATCAAATATCCACTAAGTGGTGAATGGATTAAACAAATTTTGGTATGTATTTACTGTGAAATACTACTTAATAATAATAATAAAAAGGAACAAAATGCACAGAGGAACATAATTGAATCTCAAACATCATGCTAAGTGAAAGAAGCTAGATGCACAAAAAACAGAGAAACCGAAATAGCATGCGATTCTATTGATATGAAATTCTAGAGAAGTAAAGATTTTGGGAACACAAAACAGTTACAGTGGTTATCAGGGACTGGACGTGTGAGGAGCAGATTGTCTACAAATGAGTATGATGAAATTTATTGCAGTCTGGAAGTAGTCTATATTTTGATTTTGGTGGTGACTATATACTGTATACTTTTGTCAAAACTAATCTTAATAAAGGTGGATTTTATTGTATGTAAATTACATTAATATATCTGACTTTAAAAATTTTATGAGATAGAATAAACATCAAACAACCCAAATCTCGGCGAAATTATCCTAAATTCTCACAGTAAAGGCCTATTTACTTCAGTATTTATTGCCCTATACAAATTTGCCTTTGAACAAAAAAATTACAAGGCATGCCAAAGCAAGATAAAATACAATCTGAAGCAATGAAATCATCGTCAGAACCAGACGCAGATGTGATTTAGTTGTTGGAAGTATCAGATACGGAATTTGAAATAATTATCATAATATGTTACAGACTCTAGTGGAAAAGATAGGCAACATGCAACACCAGGTGGATAATGTCAGCAGAGACATGGAAACTATAAGAAAAATTTAAAAGGAAATGTTAGAAATTAAAAACATAGTAGCAGAAATGAAGAATGCATTCTGTGTGCTCATAGCAGACTTGACACAACCAAGGAGAGAAGAAGCACACTTGAAGATAGGGTAGTAGAAATTATCTAAACTGAAGTGCAAAGAGAAGAAAGATTGGAAAAGAAAAAACCACAACATCCAAGAATATGGGACAAAGTAAAAAGTGTAGCATCTGTGCAATTGGAAAAACAGAAAGAGAAAAAAGGGAAAATGAGCAGATGAAATATTTGAAGAAATAATGGTTTCCTCAAACCACAGGTCCCAGAAGCTCAGAGAACATAACAGGGTAAATAACAAAAACACACACCTAGGAATTTCATATTAAAATTGCAGAAAACTGAAGACAAATAGAAAACCATGAAGACAGCCAGAGGTGGGGGGAAACCTTACAGAGGAATAAGAATTACATCTGACTGCCCATCAGAAACCATGCAAACATGAAAAAAAAAATACCAATGTAGAATTCTAAATCTAATGAAATTGTTCTTCAGTAATGAAAGAAATAAAAATTTTCTCAAACAGATACTGAGGATATTTATTGCTTGCAGACCTGTACTATAAGAAATTTTGAAAGAAGTTCTTTTTAAAGAAGCAAAATAACATGTCAGAAACTTGGATCTACATAAAGAAAGTAAGTGTTTCTGAAAAGAAATAAATGAGTATCAGTATTTTGATACTGTTCTACAAGCAAAGGATCTGTTTTTACAAATAAGGAGCATAAGAGATAGAGGGGGCATCTATAGAAACTTCTCAGATCAAAAAAATTGGAAATGGGGCCATGATTAACTGATGCACAGATGCATAGGTCAGCTTCTATGATGTTAGCCTAGAGAAAGCAATTTTTGTCATGTGGACATAAAGTGTATTTCTATAAAGTCTTCTTTAGAACTGTGTAGGGGATTGAAGGTAGTTGTTTCCCTATTGATGCCCCTACAATGCCTCAGTCTAGGCTCACCACCAAACATTTGCCAGATGGAGATCAAGATGACAAATATAGAGAAAAAAGCTACCATGAGCTATCACTATATACCCATTTTCAAGCCCAAATCAGAATAGATAACAATATCTAGTAGTGGCAAGGGTGTGGAGCAACAGAAATTCTCACATGTTGCTGGTAGGAATGTGATTTGGAGAAATGGTTGGAATTTTATATAAGGTTAAAAATATACTTGTCGTACAATCCACGAGTTTTATTCCTAGGTACTCACTCAAGAGAAATGACTATTGATACACTCAACAATACAGATGAATCTTAACAATATGCTGAGGGAAAGAAGTCAGACACATACTATATCATTCTATTTATACAAATGCTTTAAAAAATCTAAACCATAGTGACAGAAGACATATGAGCAAGTCTGAGCATTTGTGTGGGCTTGACTAGAGGGAGCATATGGGGACTTTGGGACTAATGGATATTCTCTGTGTTTTGATTGGAGTAGTGGTTAAATAGGTGTATACATTTGTCAAAGTCACTGCACACATAAAATGAGTATATTTTATTATATTTATATAATATATACCTCATATATTTATATATGATATATATATATATACCTCAATAAAGTTAGTTTTGAAAAATATATCTTAACTATGAAGGCCAAGAATTTACCTTAAAATTAGTAACATATCTGGGTTTTCTTTTTTTTCTCTCTCTGTTTTACCTGAAGATGGGCATAACTAGCATCTACTTCATTATCTTAAGAGATATTTAATCAGCCAGAGGAGGGCAATCTCATTTATATGGAAGATAAGGAAGCTGTATATCTAATTATATGGATGTGATAAAAAAGAAAAAATGAGATGTCCACCATTTGCAGGTTTCTAGCCAGGAGGAATATGCTCACAGGCTTGGAACAACGGATTCAGAATAAGAACCAGGGACATTTGTCATTATGTTTTAAATTCATTTACTTACTCTGATGTAGTCAAGTTTGTTCTTTTATATTTTGTTATAAGTCTGTGTCCAACTAACAATACACAAATAAAGCCACTATCTAAAGGGATTTTATGGTTCCTATGGAAATAATTACAATTATTAGAATCTATTTTTAAGGACAAATATTTGGAAATGTAGTGTTTCCAAATGCTATGCTTTGTCACAACCCAGAAAAGTCATGGCATTAGGGAGTATTAAAATATATACACTACTCTCTTATTACAGTATATCTCTCACTTGTAGAGAAAATTTAATTATTTTTAACAGATGTGAATTCTCCGATTTAACATGAAGAATGACCAGTTCAGTATTAAAGAGGGACATTTTAAATCAGTGACCATGAGATTAAGTTAAATTGATTAAGCAATGGAGAGATACTGTGCCGAGAATTATTCAGTGGAATCTGATGCCTTTAAATTGATTTTAAATGTACAGCACAGTTTCAGCTAGATCAGAGATCCTGAATTGAGTTTTGCACTGCTATTAAACAGATAATTAAAGTAACCACATTAAAAGGAATGCTACATAAACCTTTCTGGAGAGATTTTGGACACGTACACTGGGTAAATAGCCGAACTCTGAGGTTAAGCTGCCTGGGTTTGATCAGAGGTTCACTTGTTAACTGGGCAAGCTTGCAAGTTATTTAAGCTTTCTGTGTGTCTGTGTTTACTCTTCCATAAAATTGGGAATGTGATAAATAGTGCCCATCCCATAGACTTGTCATGCAGATTAAATGAGTTAATGTATGTAACATGCTTAGACAGTGCCTAGCACATGAGCACACCTTAAGTATTACCTGTTTTGTTATTGTTTTTATTGGGCAGTAACACAATTTTCCATTGAAAAACTTTTAGTGGTACTAGTAAGAAAGGATATCATAGAAGAAAATGAAAACTGTTGGTGGGTGAAGCAGAACTATGGAATGTATATTATAAGATGTGGGAAACACTAGGCTAGGATTTTTTTCTGTCTTATTCAGTGACGTATGCCAAGAATCCCAAATAGAGCCTGGCATATAGAAGTCAATAAATGCTTGTTGAATTGAAATGAATTGAATGTGAAGAGACAGTTCCAACACATGCAACACTTAAACGTTAAACGTTAAGTTATATCTGAACAGTTGTAGCTAACATGCAATATACATAAAAATGGAACTTGAAACTTTTTCATGAAATACTACCTCAAACCTAAAAATAGGAAATCTGCATGAATTAGATAATTTGCAGGTAGGAAAAAAGTCTACAAAATGTCTTGATAAGACTTTGGATATGACAGGACAAGAGAAAGTGACAATAATTCACATTAGATGAGAAAAAAAGGGAAGAAATGGAAAAACTCTAAGGAGAAAAATTTTTTATTAATCCATGGATTCGAGTTGTACTTGGTGGGGAAATATATCACACTGAACTTTGCACAGTTAAACTTGACAATGTTTGGAGCCATCCTCCTTGCTTCCTTTTTTTCTAGACTGTGTGTTTAAAAGATAACCAATAAGGATGGAGGTTATCTAAATAATTACAGTGAAAACTAAACTTTATAACTCTGCCTTTGGCCTCTGCTTATAGTTTGCTTTAAAGTCATAGGGACATCTTTTCATAAGAGCAGAAAGCCTCACATAATGATCCCAGTTTCTTTCTTACAAGAGAGATAATGTACCTTCAATGTCTCAAGATGGTGGTCCCTGACTATTTTTTGATGAGTGAACACATTACGTCAGTTAATAGGCAAGGCAATATAGCAAGTTGCTAGTACTGTGTGATTCAGTTAAGTTGGGCGTGATACTTAATATGTAAAGGAACTTCACTGCATTATTCTACCTTTTCTATGCTCCCATCAATCTATTTTTCCTGAGACACATACTTTTACTTTTTAAATTTTCATAAATTATTGTCAAGATCATGGAGATAAATTTGCAAGACTGATTTGTGGACTAAGTTTTATTTTGTTAACTCAGATAGCTAAGGGTAAGAGAGATACTCTGGCTCTAAACAATTCTCTATTCAAAACACTTTTGTGCATTCAGACATAACACCTAAATTTCTAATCTTGAGATGTTGTGAGTCTATAATTTTATAAGATATGCAAGTATCTGGGTTTCAATGAATGCAAGTCAATATGGCCTAAACATACAATGCATATACCTATCCACATTAAGTCTTTTCATCCAATTGGTCTCCCATTTGAGAGTGCATGAAAAAGCCAAGTGTATAGGAAAAAAGATCCCAGAGTGAAGAAATAGATCTGGAAGGAAACAATATCTAAGGGATAGTGTATGTTTTTGCTCTGCTACAATGGAAGATGAACTAAAATTTGATCAATAAGCAATCTTAAAGGCCACTTCTAAAAGAACACTCATCTTATAGGCACACTTAATAAAACATCATTTAGAAATCACTGCAGTATTTTTACCTCTGTGTTCCAGAAAATAAGAAAGGAAATAATTCAAATTAGTTCAGTGATGCAGAGGAGCAAATATAAAATAACAGTGGAAATATAACAATATAATGATACATATTAAATTAGTTGCCCCTCCCCAGTAGTATGAATAAAAGAGCTATTAACCATAAATTGCAATGGAATTACCTATTGGATGACATTAACCCTTAATATAAAGAGATTTTAAAGCTGTTTCCTAAAGTGAATGCTACTACTTATTCCTATAGAAAACTGGATCTATTACTAAACATTGAAAGGCAACTATGCCAGAGTAAACTGCTTTTTTCTTCAGATTAATATAAATTAATGGCAAAAATTCCTCACAAGGTTCATAGTTACCTTGAAAATCAAGTCTGAGTGCCGAATCTCCAAAAATAAATTTTTTTTTTTTGGTGAGGAAGACCAGCCCTGAGCTAACATCCGTTGCCAATCCTCCTCTTTTTGCTGAGGAAGACTGGCCCTGTGCTAACATCATGCCCATCTTCCTCTACTTTATATGGGACGCCGCCGCGGCATGGCTGACAGGCAGTGCGTCGGCAGGCGCCTGGGATCCGAACCTGCGAACCCCGGGCTGCCAAGCGCGGATGAAACCGCTACGCCACCGGGCCGGCCCCTCCAAAAATAAATTTTAACCACAATAGGTTTTTATTTCTTTATTTGGTGAGGAAGATTTGCTTGAGGAAGATTGTCCTTAAGCTAACATCTCTGCTAATCTTCATCTATTTTTTGTCTGTGGGATGCTGCCACAGCATGGCTCAACGAATGGTGTGTAAGTCTGTGCCCAAACCTGCCAACCTTGGGCCGCCAAAGCGGAGCATGCGGACTTAACCACTATGCCACCAAGCCATCCCCAAGTTTTGTTTTAAGTGGTACAGGATTTCAACTCCTAGTGCGTATGTAATGAAAATTAAATACTTTTGTGTGTAGTTATGAAAAGGTGAAGATGAAATCATCAAATATTATAAAAGAAAAAAGTAGTATCAATAGAGATATTTTAAACATTACCATAAAAAATCTGTGTATGTGTCTGTTTATATATATATATATATATATATATTTGCACAGATATAAACATATACTTATTATATATAGTAGGTAGAATGTTAAGGATTTTAAGAGGAAACTATCAGGAAAGAAGAAGGAAGGGGTTATTGCTTATCCTCAGGCTTAGAGCACTTTATTTTATACTGGCTCGCTAACTTAATCTGTAGCTTGTCTAGGAGTAAGCACCCTCAACTGCCCTTGACCTTATGATGTCAAAATTCCCTTAAAAAAAAAAAAACAACGTTTAGATAATAAAAGCCAGGGCACATTTGACAATATTTCATACAGACCTGAAGAGTTTTAAGAAAGAGTGTGTTCATTTAAACATGTACCTTACTGGTGGTTGAGCATTGTGTTGATTTTTATGATAGCATTTAAATTTTAGAATTAACCGTATTTCTTTGGCACAGACAGTGAATGCTTATTAAATGCATATTGACTTAGGCTTTGTGTGTTTTGAATGGTTGAGTTCCTGGAGTATTTGGATGCTTTAAAAAGGGCAAAGATAGTATATGATAGATTTCTGAAATTTTAATGATATATTTGCATTATTCAGCCAGCACATTCAATTTAATTCTGACTCTTAAATAAAGTCATCCTTTATTATAGCATACTATTAGTATCCTTGTTGTTTTTATTATTATTAGCTAACAGAAAATGCCCAGAGGCAGTAGAAAACTCAAAACTCAGTATAAATTAATGCTAAGCAATAAGATTTATAATAACTGCGAGTAAACGCAAAGATCAGCAGCTGGTTTAAACAGATGGCCGATAAAATTTTGGAATGCCCAAAACATAAACATAAGGGGTGGCGGTAGGAGGCAGGTAGTGATTAGATATGTGATCGCTGAGGTTAGCTTTTAGTTTGGGTAGAACATTGGACTTTTTGTTTCCCACCAGAAATTTTCTCCGTGAAAAAATAATTATCAAAATGTTACATTTCACATTATGTTTCCTCTTGCAGCCAATTTACATCAGTTTATTTTGATGGCCTGAAATTATTGCTGGAGCTTCTGTAAAAGATCTGATTTAAAAATCAAGTAACCATTTAGGTAATAGGAAATTTAAGTTCATTTCTTGACAGCTAAATTGAAGAATTGATATAATTTCATTTTTCTGAATTTACTGATGAAATATGCAAGCTTCCCCTCAGAGTTACATCTGATTATCCTGAAATGTAAACCTTACAAACCCTCATTAGCCCCATAATGTTTTTAGCATCATAGAGACTGGCAATATTTTAAGCCTACTTCAAGAAATACATTCTGATTAATATTTAAAATAAAACAAGCAAATTGTATTTTTATGATTCCGCTCTATATGCCCCACCATTCTAAACTTCATTTTCCAGTTTTTATATACCCCACAACCCCACTCACCACTCCACATCAAAATTCACACATATATACGATACCTTAACATACCTTATTCCATGAAATGTGACAATGGGGTTATCAGGAAAGGCAGCAAAACTTGCCTACCATTTGAATCTAATGCATATTTTTGCCCTAAGAAATCCTATCCAGTAATTTTCTCTTTTTCTTGATGTTGTGCCATTAAGAATAATCAGTAAGAAGGTCAACCCCATGTCCAGCATCAAGAGGTGAGTACCAAAATGAAATAGTACCTATATAACAACTAACCACCACCACCAACAAACAACTCTTTTTGACAGCAAAATGTCCTGAGACAAGAAGAAATGCATATTATCATCACTTTATCTACAGTGATTTCTAAAATGTGCTGTATGCATAAGATACTTTTTTGGGGTGGAAAAAGAAAATATTAGAATTTTTCTTTATTTTTTAACTTATTTTAAATTTTCTATTTTTGATTTGCTATATCTATATTAATCATTAATAAATAAACAATTTATTACAGATATATGCTTATACATTTTTTAATTGATTGGAGAACATGACCAAAAAAGAAAATTTTGAAAACCTTTAGGAAAGTATATTAGAGACTTAAAGTAGAATTTAATTCAGAGAAAATGATAGGGTGAGAGCTAGTTAGAGTGGTTTAACTGTAGACTTTGTCATATAAAGTGGGGAATCCACTACAACTCGCACATACCTTTCTAAACTCTTTTGTAAGTAGAAACAGATGGCACACTTTAAGCAAGTAGCCAAGCAGAATATAACACAGGGGCTATTTATAAAGGAGTCAACAGAGTTTAGAGAAAACAAGAGATGGTTGTATACCGGGGCTAGTAATCAGGGGTTAAGTCATTACTACTCCCAGACCTTAAGTGGAAGAGGAGGAAGCAATTATATGAACTCATGAAAAATACCTCTAAGGAGAGGGCCACCTGACAGAGACAGAGCCTTTGGTTTGGGGACAGACCCAATTTGTGAATACTACACGAGGAAGAACCAAAGGAGTAAATGTCTTGACTTTATTTTTATCCTACTTCTGAACTTTTACTGGTTCATCCCGTTGGCCAAATCCAATGTGAAACCAGAGAAGAAAGTGCTCATGTATAATCCATACAGCTCAGCCTCCTGGGGCATAGTTTGAGAAAGAGAAGAGTGGAGTGCGGATCTAGAAGAACAATTAGAAAATTTCCTGCATTCCACTCCTCTTTCTTCTCAGCATTTGCTCTTTTCCAGATGAAAAGTATGTGTCCCTAAGGATACACAAATTCCATCAACTACCATATCCTCTTGAATTGATGCCAATTTAGTCATATTCCCAAACAAAATCTAAAATGTTAGCAAACCTCAATGCTCTTCACATAATGTAATCTAGAAAAACGTAAGGCAAGGAATTCTTAATTAACATAAAATATAGCTGCTATAGTCTCATGACTTATGTAGCTGCTCATGAGGTCTTAGATGATGATTATATATTCTTTTAGCTCCACCCATTCAGTGTGTATCCTAAGTTCTGTCAGTAACTAGTCTGTACAGTATTCTTTACCTGGTGGTATGATCCTGTGGTATAAGCTTTTGATTGGTTTGCCTTTATTGAGTTGCCTCATTATTCTATTACCCAGGCTATTGCAGAAGTGAGGCACTCCAGAGAAACTGCTAGGGTCCAGAAATAGTTCTCCTTGCCCCCATTGTGTGGGAGCAATCTAATTTCCTATTGATAAATAACATCAATCACCTCAACCATTATTGTGGTCCCTTTCTCTGCCAGTAAGTTCAACAGCTTGAGGAGCTCATAATGGCCAGAGGGCAAATTCAATTTCCAATTTAACAGAGACATGATTGTGTTCTCTAGTTGAAGCATTTCTTCCATGGTTATTAGTACCCTTCTACCCATTAAGCCCGGGGTTGTAGAGATAGAGAGCAAATATTCCTTCACTGTGTTATTTGATGAAAGAGGCCATTTTTACTTCCTTCCTTGGTTCCTGGACCTATGCATTCTGTCTATAGGAGAGATGACATCACGCATTGGATAATGGTTTAAGATGTATAACATCCTGTGGGACAACATCCCCAATCCACAAGATTTTGGCTTCCAAATGATACTATAGCAGTCTTTAGCAGATTATTTCATTCTATCAAGTCAGCTTCTTCTACATGTTGAGACCAGTGGATTTTTTGAGTGAGCCCATGGTCACATTTCTTTTGCCATAAATTATTTCCCCTGGTCTGAGGTGAGATTGTGTCGAAATCCAAGGAAAAAAAGGATTTTATAAGTCTGCAAATGGTGGTGCTGACAGAATTGTGGCCAGAGAAGACAGATATCTGTCTCTCTAAGAAGACATTTTTCCCCACAATGATGAAAGGGGTCCAATAGAATCGACCTCACACGAGTCGGTCAAGAAGGGTGCCATATGAATGGCTTTGTGTTGTCTCATGCTGTTGGCAAGTTGGGTGGCCATAACCATATCAACTGTGATGAGAAGTTCATGTTGTCAAATCTTTTATGAATAGTCTTCATCTGAGCTATTCTGGCCTTTTAATACCTCTCCCATTGAGCAAGCACTGGATTAACTGAAAAGAGAGACTGACAGCTGTAAGAAGGAGGATTTTGTCCATCTAAATATAGAGGCCCCTCTGCAGTGGAAGCCCTCTCTTGAACATTACATGGGACTCGAATATCCATCTTTTGTTCCCATGTCAAGAGTACCACTCATATACTTCTCCATCAGACCTCCTCGTCGTCGGTCTCCCAACCTTGTTCTTTTCAAGTCTCTTACCAGTTGCCCAGCCTGTTAGCTACTGCTCATAGATTAGTGTAGATCCCTACCTCAAGCCATCACTCCCTTCATACAGTACTCTGATTTTCCACCTGATTGGAGGATTTCCATTCACCCACTGACTTTCAGGACATCCCCTGAGTAGGGTTGTAAAGAAGCAGCTTTTAGCAGGTGCTAGCACGAAGATTAGATTCTTATTGAATCTAGGCTTGCACTCTTCCTTCCTTCATTAACTGGTCATAGGGCACTCCCCATGAAATTATAGTTGTGAGTGAGAGAGCCAACCCTCAGTAACCCCACACAGAGGGAACTAGGGAAATAAATACTTCAACCTCATTCATTTGCTCTCGCCTAATGTCTTTCAGTATTTGCCCAGCCAGAAGTCAAAGGGCAAGGGAGCTTGATTGATGTGGACATAGATGTCAGCAACCTAGGACACGAGTAGACTAGAGACAGTGCTGAATGAGGCTTGGGGGGCCAAACAGAAGACAACTGCCATCAACAAAGCCCCACAATCCAGCAGTGGATTTGATTTTATGACTTAAAATACTTTAGGGTATTTGAGATGATCCATTTTCCTGCTAATACTTATATTATTTTATAATTTTGTGTGTGAGAGAAAGGTCAGCCCTGAGCTAACATCTGTTGCCAATCCTTTTCTTTTTGCTGAGGAAGATTGGCCCTGGGCTAACATCCATTTCCTTCTTTCTCTACTTTATATGTGGGGCTCCACCACATCATGTCTCGTTAAGCAGTGAGTAGGTCCATGCCCAGGATCCGAACCTGCAAACCCTGAGCTACCAAAGCAGAGAGCATGAATTTAACCACTACACCACCAGGCTGGCGCCTTTTATAATTTTTAATTGCAGACTTTTCTGAAGGGTAATTTTTACTTCCAAAAGGACCCATAACAACCTGCTGAGTAATATTTCCCTCATTTACTGTGACTACTATTAATTAATAAATTTTGAGCATTATTAGATATTTTATACAGCTTCATAATAAATAAAATGTTACATTCAGAAATTATTTTTAAAATATGTATGTACTTCTTCAATTAGATGTACAGTCAAGGAATGCAGTGCTCTTTTTTCTGGCCAAAGTGGGTATATTTTTGCAAATTTGATAAATCATGTGTGATATATCAAATGCTGAGAGTTTATTGTTGTATTTCTTAGGAACCGTTATAATGAATGTTGGGTAATGTAAGAGGCTCCTTTAAAATGACTACTGTTCCACTTGACATGTCCCCTTACAAAGGTTTCCCAAAGCATCTGGCAGCCAAAATTGGTGCTTTTGTTTCCACAGAATTCTTTTTTTGGCAGTATAGGCAGAGGTCAGGGGTTGGGGAGATTTCCTATTTAAAGCTGGAACAAAGGCTATTACTACAGCCATTGCAAGATGAGGGCCTTTTAAATCCTTTTAATGAGGAAGCTCATTCTTAATGCAGAAGGAAATAATTTCATATTTCAGCATTATTTTATTACTTTAGTGAATACTTTAAAAGTTGGGCCAACTGTTCCCAGGAAACGTTTACGACTGTAGCATGTGCCAAACAACCTCTTACTGTATAAGAATAGCGTTGGCTTAATAGATTTGTAGCACGTTTTGTAAGAATGATTGAGAAAGGAAAGTGAAAAAATTTTATATTAATATAGGAATTTGCTTTTTCCTAAAAAGGAACCAAGAAGGTTGCTACTTGTCCCTGCTCAACTACTAAATGTTTTCCTATCTGTAAATTGTAGTGAAGTTTCTGTGAGGAACTTTCCTGTGAGAACAAACCGTAATTCTTTATGGGTACTGTTCTACCTGCTTATCCTCTATGTACATCAAGAAGCTTTCCTTCCTTCAGGAACTCCACCTAACACTGATCTCTACTTTTTCATGCCCCCAACTTCTACTGACTTCACTTTGTACCTGTCACTGCAAAAGTAAGGCTATATCATCTTCACTGAACCAGATTTTTGGTTAATTTGTAGCTGAAATCACCTTATTAGGTAATGTTGAACTAATTTAGAAAACACAGAAAACGCTAAAGAAAGTACGTAAAACCTCCTCTAATCTAATGAACCACTGCTAATCTTCTTTGGTGACATATGTATATACATCATATAATTTTATTTTTTTATAGAAATGGGCTTATTTTTTAACATTGTTTTATGACCCTTTTTTCACTTAAGTATAATATGAACATCTTCCATATCATTAAATATTTTTATAGCATAATTTTAATTACTGTATAGTTTTCTTTGTGTGGATATAACAGTTTATATACTATTTAGCATATATATACATATATATAGAGAGAGATAGGGGGAGAAAGAGAGAAAGACAGAAAATGCATTAATCACATACTTGCTTTATTTAAATGGTGGTTTCTTTGGCTACCTGCTTAGGATCTGATTTGTGATCTAATTAAAACCCCTTAAGGCCATAGTCTCCACATATTTTAATTTTGTGCCACTATTGGTAGAAATTTTGGAGCTTGTACTAGGTATATAAATTTATTTATAATGCATACGTATATTGTTCTCAACCCAAATATTAAATACTAGTGAGGACTAATTTTTTAATATAAAAAATAAATATGAAGTAGTCTTTTTACATTTTTTAAAATACCACAGTGGGTAATTTTATGCATCTCTAAAATGGGGAAACCCTCTATTTTACTCTGTTCATCAGTCTTTCAATAGAAGAACTAGATTGTCTTGAAATTTCCTCTACTTTTTTCAATTTATTCACTAATTGAATGAACAGTGCCAGTCACTGGGCTGAGTCAAAGTTGAGGCAGAATGCGTTGAGTCTTCATAGACTACAAGGGAAAGATCAGAGTGCATTAATAAAAATAACACTATCAGGTATAACAGATAGGTCTGAAATCCCAATGGTTTAGCAAAATAGAGTTGTTTTTCTCTCATGTAAATTATGCAGTGAGTATAATTGATCTGCCGGTGGCTCTCCTTCAAGTGGTGATTCAGACAACACATGTTACTACTTTCTTGTGATGGCTCTTCAACACATGGCTTCCAAAGTTGCTATAGCAAGGGAAAGAACATGGAGAATCACACACGGGAAGTTTTTATGGGCCGGGACTTGACTTGGCACATATCATTTCTATCCTCAATTACCATACCATAGTTAACTGCAGGGGAGGCTGGGGAATGTTGTATAGCTGTCTGTCCAAGAGGAAGAGAAAATGGGATAGTTCAATAGTTAGACTCTCTGTCATAGCATATAAACAGGTAGTGGTAATAGAGTGTTATGAAAGGGATAATAGAATAAAGTAAAAGAGCTGTAAAATCATAGAGGAGAGAACAATTACCTTATCTGAAAGTTGAAATTGGTGAACAGCGATTACTTCAGTCATCAGAGATGGAAAGAACTTCCTGTCCAAAGAAACATGATCTGGAAAGTCAAAGCGTTGACAAAAAGAGTAACTCCAATATAGCATGGTTAATCTGCAATTTCCTCATGAAATGTCCACCAATTTTTCAAACAAATTTTCAGACAAATTTGCAAAGATATATGCATAAGGAAGAATATTAATTGAATCATGGTCTATAATAGAGATTATTGAAAACAACATAAATGTTCAATGAAAAAGGATTGGTTAACTAAATCGTGGTATGATCAAGCTATGGCATGTTTTGCAGCCATTAGAAAGTAGGTATGAATTCACATATTTATTTGGAAAGATTTCCACAATTGCTTTTTAAATGATAAAAACAAGCATGTATGATAATGATAAATGAAATGATAGGATTCAGTGTGTATGAATGATTTTATTTTAAATACATAAGTATGCTTCTGCATAGATTAAAGCTGACCATTCAAGCACTAATTTGATTGTTCACTTTTTTTCACGGTGGCTACCTGCCTACCTACTTTGCTCCCTCTCTCTGTCATCCTCCTTTCTTTCTTTCTTTTAAATGAGCATGTATTTTTATTTATCATAATAACAATATATTTTTGATTTAAAAATAAGTGAAAGTTTTCAAAATCACTATTCCCTTGGTTCTGCAGATGATATCTCACTTAGCTAGCTGGTGAAAAATGCTACCTTATTGATTATTTACCAGAAGGCACCCTCCTGGGAAAGAACAGCTAATGTCTGCTGGACTTGATCCCATCAGGGCTTGCTATTTGCAACTTTCTTGCTGCATAAAAATCTAGTTACTGAAATGTAGTGGACAAAAATCAGAACACCACATATGGCTATGATAAAGAATAGTTATTGTTGGATGTGTCAATTTATAAAAATTGTATATAGTTCTTTTTCAAAAGGATAGTAAATGAATTGCCATTTTTTCGCACACTAAATAGAATGAATTTTGTTGCTTAATATGTAATATATTAAAGTACATTATTATAATATTGATATTTGAAGCCTAGTATTGTTACTAACAGAAATCAGTCAAAGCAAGTATATACTGAGTTCCTTTATTTTAATAAATTACCCTTTATTCAATGAGAATAAACTCAGGGTTTGTAGGTTAGCAAAAGAGCATGGCCCAGGGAATGCTGAGCAGAGGGAAGTGGTTTGGATGGTAGAAGTTTGTCCAAGTGTTGGTGTGATTTTCTCATCTTCTTACTCTACTACAAACACATTTATGATTGACAAGACAAAAAGCATTGTCTTAGGGAAATCATTAGCAGCAGAGTATGAATATTCAATGATGAGAGAGAGACTAAAAGTTAAGATTTTTAATTTATTACAGTTGACAAATTGGAAGTGATGAAAGTGAGAGGATAGAAAGATTTTAAAAGAAAATATACAGAAATAAACAAACAAGTAGCTCTGAGGATGGAAATGCAATCTGAAGTAATTTTTGTAAAGTGTGGCACAAGGGATAACATATAGATTTTGGTTCGATATTATGCTTTTACTAATATGCATCATATATTATTGTCTTCTTTAGCAGAGTAAAATCATTACTTTAAAATCAACTTAAAAAATTTTTTTACTAAGAGTTTTCTAGACATAGGTTGTTTCATCTCTCTTTTTTCAAGTAGACAGTGCTATTGTTAATGGGACATTTCTGCTATTGATAAATTTTCATGATGCAGTGTATATAAGCAAATAATGCAATTAATATGTAGTGTTCCTTTTGGTAGACTAATCAGATGATTTATTTATATTTTGGTGGTCTTGTTTATCAATTGGAATTCTAAGATTTAAATAAATCTGTAAATCTTTACAGTATGTGCTATGTTAATGAAAAGGAAAGATATATATAAAATAATTCTGCTTTTATAGTTTTTACGGGAATTATAATGTAATTTTAAGTCAGATTGGTTATTTATTTTTTAGTGATTTCACCATATAATTAAGAAGAATATAACTTATCATATAATATATTAATACAGTTTTGCAATCCAAACCAGCCTTGGAGGTGGGACATTTCCATCTATATTCAAAACAATAATCAAGAAATCAAAATGTAAAATTACTTGCCTTATGTATTACATTTGCCTATTAGAAAAGTAGCACAAATATTTCATTAAGAATTTTTTTTGTTTTTTTAGTTCAGCTGTGAGGGAACATGTTATTTTGTGTGTGTGGGTGGTCTTTGTTTTTTTTAAGCTGTGTAGTGGAAGAAATCAACAAGTGAAAAAAAAGATAGGGGTTGCTATTTAAAGGTACTGCAGATCAGAGATAATCCACATAGCCCAGTTACTTAATTTTTTCCATTTCCTATTTATATTATTTGAAGAAAAAAGAAGCATGTTTTCTTCTAGCAAGATGCATTCTTCCAGGTAAGAGCCAGAAAAAGAAAAAGGCTGGTTCTGCATTATAATTACTTAGCATTCTTTTTGCTCCAGCAAGGTGAAAAACACCAATAGGTCTCCTCATGCACAAGAAAAAAACATAAAATGTCAAATATGCATTCATTAGAGGTAATTATAGAAAAATATATTTAACTTTGGGAAGGAGACACTTAAACTGATACACATTGTTATCTATTCTCCACTAAGAAACTGAGAATAATTAAGGAGAATGATTATATGTACTTCCAAACTAGTTCTGGGTATAAGGATACTGTTTATGACAATTTTATTTTTATTGATAATACTGTAACATGATATGCTTACTCCTGCTACCACCAACAAAACTATAGTGTTCGTAATGCTAAGCCAAGGAAACGGTCACACATTTGACTATGTTGCAAAAAGCAAATGTACCTTACCTTCATCTTCGTGCCTTAAGATGTAGTTGAGCCCATGTCTTTTCTGCATAGAGTAGAAGTTAATCCTATATGCTTCCTAGCCTTTGTAGCATTTTGTTGAGCCTGGTGCCTTTCTCTGTAACATAATATATTTTTGTTGGAGTTTGTAGGGGACATTTTAAAGAAATCTGAATGGTGAATTGCTTTTCTAATTTCTAAAAATTCTAAAATTTTTTTAACTTCAAATTCTTTAATGTATCAAAATAACAAAAATTCCTTACCAGAAAAAAGTTAATCCTGTTTTTTTTCTGGCATTAAGGTTATACACTAGGATATGTAATATATAGGTATAGATATACATATACGTAATATATAATACATAAAATATCCATGGTTAATAGGTATCATGTAGCCTGATCACGTTCTTTACATCGGAATTAGAAGGACTTCTGAGGGAACTATAGAATTTAATTTTTAACACTTTTTTGTGCAATCAAAACTTTAAAAAATCCTAGAAATGGAAGGTACTTGAATGCCTATCTAAGTCCAATGTCTCACCAAGAGCACAAACTCAGTCAAAGCCAACTCCAAAAACTGCATCTGATGTTAGGAATGATAAATTTACTAACTCCTAAAATAAAATATTGTTTTTCAAATTTTATTTCTTATATTGAGCAAAAGATGCTTTCTCATAAAATTCCTGACATCATTTCTATTTTTGCTTCTTAAAGTGAAAGAGATTCTTCATAGACTTTCTTTAGATGACAATTTTTTAAATAATTTGAGTTTGGATACATATATCTTTTCGATTTAAAACTTTCCTAGTTCTTATCATTTTTCTATGTATGAGAAGATTTCCAGGCTAATCACCTTCCTGATACCCATATCTGAAGGTCCTGAGAGATGCCTATTCTCTTTTACGGTTTCACTTGTGCCATTACAAAGTCAGGGAAACCTTTCTAAGAGAATAAGCAACTGGGTGAGCAATTGTGTATTAGACTAGTAATACCAAGCTTGATGTTTTATAACTGTGAAGGTCAAGTCAGAGGAAAATTTCCTTATCGTGTTCTAGTTTTGAGCATATTCTTATATTATTTTAAAATTTGTATTTTTATGAAATGTTATAATTTACAAATTATTTTCACATGCACTATATCCTTTAAAAAATTTTTTTACAACATTTTAATGTAAAACACAAATATTTGCCCTTTAAAGTGTGTGGAAACTAAATTCAGTAAGATTAATGTGTTAGGAACTATGATATAGCAAAACATTGGGAGAGTCAAGACCAGAACCACATATCTTTCACTTTAACCTAATTTAATGTCATTATGAAGAGTAAGTTATGGGTACATTAGGATTGACTGGAACATTTTATGAATATATGTTAACATATGTACAGACAGACATATGAGTGCACCCCCCCCACACACACAGACACGTTGAAATATGTATTTTAGAGCTAGAAGGGATGTGATTGTAGTGATATCTTGGAGGAAGTGGCAAGAACATTAGCCTGTGTATTCAATGCTGAGTTCTTTAAATCGACAGTCAAGCCCAGAATGTTGCTGTCAAGTTCCAGGTATGGAGCACATAGTGTCCAAATCCAACTTGAAATTTGAAGTTATATGTCACCAATAGGAAAGTTCTTTTTACTTATTTGAAAATTCTTTGACAAAGGAATCAAACTGCGGTGAGGATGAAGGATTATCAACCTTGTTTCCTTTAAATAGATGTAATGGCAATAGATACGTGAACTATTAAAACATTTAACTGGATGTGAAAATAAATTAATCTTGGCATATTTTCAAAAGTTCTTTTATTTTGCACAGCTTGGTCTGCCCAGTGCTCAGCTTCATCCCCCTCTAATAAGTATATGAAGAAATGTGACAGAGAAGTTGTAAGTTTTGGTGTTTTGTATTGCTTATGTTAAGTCTTAATGATCAGTCAAATCATGTAAATGTCTAGACATGAAAGACAACATGCAGCATTGAGTTAATAAAAATAGATTGTTTCTTTAGTGTAGTGTATGGTGTAATCAATAAAGACTTGATGACTTAATATATTTAATATACATTAAAGACAATATATTATTAAGCCAGTATATAAATAATACACTTCGGAATCTAATCCAACACGTGAGTTTATTTATTCAGTTCATTATCTGTGTGTTTGTATGTATATGTGTACCTGTGTGTGTCTTACAGCTGTTATTTCAAGAAACCAAGAAGGGCCAGGAGAAATGGGAAAGGCTGTGCTGATTCCTAAAGATGACCAGGAGAAAATGAAAGAACTGTTTAAAATCAATCAGTTTAACCTTATGGCCAGTGATTTGATTGCTCTTAACAGAAGTCTGCCGGATGTAAGATTAGAAGGGTGAGTTTACACGTGTTATATAATCCTATATATTAGTAATCTCCGTATTTCAGAGTATCTCAGAACTTCAGTAACTCAGATTATTTCAATTCTAGAACTATATGGCTCTGAATACCTATGCCACAGCAGGAATTTACTGTGCATGTGTATAACAAGACATATGAACTATTTTCTTCTCTAGTGGAGCAAAATGTGTTACTTGCAAAGACATTACATAATACACAAGCCTAACAGGTTTTTCTTCATTAGATGTGTTTTGTTTCACTTTGCTTTATCTTGCCAAATACTGAGCAAACATGTTCATTGATAGATTATTTCCTTGACTACGTGGAAAGCTCTTACACTTTGCTTTGAAAAACTATATACATTGCTATTCCAGAGTAAAAATAGCCAGTTGCCTGTATGATTTTTTGACCATTTAAAATTTATTTATTATGGGTTCCAGCAATTTATGCCGCTGTTTATAATTAGAATTCTCAGTTATCAGTCATGGAGGAAATATTCACTTGGAAGTAATAATACAGCATGAAAATTATATTGAAAAATTCAACTTGTAAGTGATAAACTATAAGCCATGCTCTAGATTGTTGAACATATTTTAAATGAATGTAATTAAAATCAGAATATTTAGTGGCAGTATTGTCATTCTAGTATATCATCCTTATAAAGCAAATTCTTGACATTCAGAAAAGATATGTCCTGAGATTTTAGAAAATCTCCAAGTTTACAAATATGCGCCAGGACACACTTCTATGTAAATAAAAGTTGTTCTTTCAGATATGTAATGACTTTCTCTATATACAATAAATCATAGTTAATTCAAACAAAGTTTGCCACCTATAATGGGTGATATTACATTAGTATCATAGTGATGTTAACATCACATTTACTAAACCTGATTTTCTTCCTGAATTATTTCAAATAAGACCACAATATAGTAACCAAAACCTTGTTAAGATGCTGGGGCTGGGTTGTCAAAAGGTTCATTTGGTAGCTAAGTAACTGGTTTTGTACACCCTTGTATGCTTTTAAAATGTCTCTCTCAGCAAGACTGCAAGTAACTACATATTATGGATATTTTTGGTCCCCAGCAAATGACTAAAACATTGAATATTGCATTTGTGCATTCCAAAGGCCTAAATAATTTTACAGGTAGTTCTGTCCATATTTGTATATGTTTGTATGTATGTAGACACATTTGCATTTTTAAAGATATACAGTAAGCATATCCTTCTAAATAATTTTGAGAATTTTAGATGCTAAGTTTATAATATTATAATGTTGCATTTATTACTTTCTTTTATTTACTATGTATGTGATAAAATTGGTAAATGCGATATTCATGTATTCAGGAAAACCATGTAAACACTATTTCAAATTTTTATAAGATCTTTATTTTCAACTATCAGAGCATAAATAAAATAAATTTTATGTCATGTCTGGGATGATTAAGGTAAGAATTGCTTTAGTAAGAGCCATCACTGAAAAAAAAGGCAAAAATCTTCACTGAGCAGCCATTTAAAATATTTGTGACCAATTTCTTCTTTTAATCACTTAGCATATTGAGTATTTGAGTAATTAAGTCTTAAACTATGGAAAAATTCAACATTTTAAAAATGAAGGATTCAAATTGCTTAGTATAAAATGTACACAAAATGCCATACTTACTGTGGATATTATTGCTTGAATTTTGAGGCTTTACAAATAGTCTATGAAATAATATCAGCAAAATAAATAATTTTCTATGACACCGTAGTGTACACTATCAGTAAAAAACATAAATACCATCCAAAATTCCTAGACAAATCATAAAGTGTGTGTGAGGTTCACTGGGGACATCTGCAAGTCATCTTGAGTGACTCAATTGTGTGACTGCCTGGGAACAACGAATGTTGAAAAACACACCATGAGTCAGATATCCAAACTGTGATTTAAAAGATGTAGAAATCTGTTAATACTCATTTGATGTAGAAAACACTTTTCTTCAATTTTGTTATTAGTCAGTTCCAGTTTAATTTTTGGATAGTTGTATCTTAAAGCGATATGAACATGTTAAGCTAGCCTCAATGATGACTGATATAAATTACAAAAAGATACAAAAAATGGAATCTACAAATAATTAGTTAAAAAAAAGTTTAATTTATTTTAGTGGAAAACTTAAGTTGATATTTATTTAGAAAGTGCCTGAACCATCCAAAAAGTGAATTCATTCAAATATCTCAGCGTATTTTACTAGGATATGGCCTTAAACTGGCTTGACTGAATTTAGAGAATTGTTCAAATCGTTTAATGTTGTGTTTAGCCTTAATATCAATCTACAAATATTTGAAGATGTGTTCAGAGAAATAAATCAAGTAAATATCCCATATTGCTACAGAGAAGAGACTAGATAAAAACAGTTTTTCTTGGAGGCAATTGTGATGAAACATTAGGACAAATTGGAGTTAAGCTCTGGAATATCCATCCCTAAGGATGTTTAAAAATTTATATTAATTTACTTATTTACTTAATATATTTAATTTATTAATAGGTGTAAATCACTTATATATAATCTTTAATTATTTGAGGATGTAGAATAATAAGTATCACCAATCACATGGTACTGGGATATTTTAAGTGCAATCAAGGTTGAAGACTTTACTAAATTTCTTACTTTCTTCAAGGCTGTCAGTTTCTGAGATTCTTATTGTAGTCTATGTATAAGTATAAATAAAATTCCAGACAGCTGTAACCAACCCTCTCTCTCCTTTGCCCATCCTCCACAAAGTAAAAAAAAAAAAAAAAGGAAAAAAACTGAAAATTGAAACGTCATAAAATTCTGATTTAGAACCTTGAGAAAAACGATTGTTAATTTGATGTGTTGATGGATCAGCATTAAGGATTTGTTGGCATATTTCTCATCAATTGTGGGTCTAAGATTTTACAAATTTGTATAGTTTGGATTTAAGAACAGGGCTTAAATATTTCTGTTTTCAGAAAGCAAGTAAATAGATGTCATTTTGTTTGGTTTCTAATATAAGATTTTTATAATAAAATTTGGAGAGAGAGAGAATTACCAAATTAAAGAAACCCATTAAGAGATATTAAACACATTATTTTTGAGCACAGAATATGCTACTATGTGCCAAGTACTGTTCTATGTGCTAGGGATATAGCAGTGAACAAAACTAAGTCCCTGCTTCATAGAACTTAGAGCAAAGAAAAGAATGAAAATGGTAATGGATAGAGAAGAGAGTCCTGAGGGAAAGCATCTTTGAGAAACTCTCATTTGAATAAGTAGAGTGGACCTGAAGCACCTAGATATTATAATTTCTTTTTACTAATACACAGAGCTGTTAAATATCTACTGGGTTCCTGGAATAGACAATGCTAGAAATAGAACAAACTTTTGGATAAATAAAACTCCATAAAGATACAAAAAAACCCAAAACAAACATTAAGCAAATTCATAGATGTGTGTATGTATGCATGTGTGTGTATTTGTATAATTTTTTGAAAACAGTATTTCTATTATATTTCCATGAAAACCAGGAAAAATCACATTTTGGTATACTGAGAAGTCTGTAGCCAATGTTATCCCATGCCTCTGAAGTAGAGAAAACAATGAGTATGATCATAATCAATGAGGTGGGTACATGACTCTGTTCCGTCATATGCAAAACAAATAGGGGAAACAAAAAGCCAACTGTGGAGAGAGATTTTTCAAAGAATTAAGGTGAAAATCTCTAGATATTGAGCGAAAACACACAGGTTTGAGATTGAGCTCTCTGGCTTAAAGCTCTCTCTTGGATCTTGGATGTCATTAATTTTCTAAGCCCCAGTTTCCTTTTACTGATTAAACCAACTAATCAATCAGCCAACAAACCAACCAATCCCTGTAATTTACATAATACAGGCTTAGCATTGAGGACCCAAAAAATGGATATAACATACCTTGACTGGGAGAGTAAAAGAAATATATTTACATAAATAACTAATTACAATATTGTATGAACACACCTGTAATTGCAAAATGACAAAGTAAGAATAGGATTGCCCTGAGTTCTTGCTGACATTTTTATATTGATTACTATTATTATTCTGTGGAATTCTCTTATGCTCTCCAACTCCTTTTTTTGGATGAAGCGAGGAAACGTTTTAAGCGATCAACTTCTCCCTTTACTCTGCAATTCTTTTTGAATAAGAAACTAACTGTAATTATTAGGTGAATATTTATAAAAAAGCTTTGGGCAATTAAAACAAAATGCTAAGGTTCTTTAGCATTTACTTGTATTCAGACATTTAATAGCACTTCAAGTTCTGGTATTGAGTTATTTGAAGGTTATAATGCAGCTGGCATTTAAATATATTTCATCAAGGAAAAAGTGAGGAAACAGGAAATTTATTTCAGCTATTTATATCCTAGACCAAATAACTGCTCCTTACATATGCACACTTGCAACCTGATGAAGAGAAAAAGACTCTAGCAGTCTTGCATTATTAGTGGAAGAAGAGCTGTAGCATACAAATTCTGCATAAGTTGCTCTCAGAGGACAAAGAGTTTATTTACTACATAAAACAGAAATAAACTGTAGTGTATATTTTTCTATGCTCAATCTCATAAGTATACCTATCCATTTATATGGATTGCCTTTCCCATGAATTAAAATATGATAAATGTAGCATTGATTGCACAAAGGGGAAACAGAAAATGAGACTATTAATTGGATTTCTGATCTCTGTTCCACATCTTTTCTTTTTAATTTGAGAATTACTACAACTTTCATATGCTGGCAAAATTTTTGCCTTTGAAGATAATAATAATTTCTGTAATACTTTGATTTATGTAATGTGCTCATGTGTGGAATTAATTTTACTACCCAAATTAAAAGTGGTGTGTTAAGAATGTCTATGTGGGGGCTGGCCCGGTGGCATAGTGATTAAGTTCACGTGCTCTGCTTTGGCGGCCCAGGCTTCACAGGTTTGGATCCTGGGCATGGACCAACGCCCTGCTTGTCAAGCCATGCTGTGGCGGCGTCCCATATAAAGTAGAGGAAGATGGGCACGGATGTTAGCCCAGGGCCAGTCTTCCTCAGCAAAAAGACGAGGATTGGCAATGGATGTTAGCTCAGGGCTAGTCTTCCTCAGCAAAAAGACGAGGATTGGCAATGGATGTTAGCTCAGGGCTAGTCTTCCTCAGCAAAAAGACGAGGATTGGCAATGGATGTTAGCTCAGGGCTAGTCTTCCTCACAATAAAAAAAGCACAAGAATGTATATGTGTGTTTATGTATGCATATAAATATATATATATAAATTTGAAGAAGGAGGAGATGATAGGTATTATTATCTTTGGGATAATAATTCTGTTGTACTATAACTTTCCTTTCAAATAAGAAAGTTGAGTAAAACATTTCTAGGCATGTTCGCGGGGACACATTTGTGTACCTCTATAGGCAGAAAGCATGCTGTATGTCTCCATTTACACTTGAATTACCCTCAACAGTCTCCTTAAGTTAATTTTCTGACACTATTACTTTGAAAGTTTTAAAAGTTTTGGTAAATATACATAAAATTTACCATCTTAACTATTTTTAAGTGTACAGTTCAGTAGTGTTAAGTGTGAAGGGAATCAGAATGTCACCCCCAAATATACCACTTTAGCATAAAGGTTATCTTGAGCTGAAGGCAACTGAGATAAAGCAGACACAGGAAAGGCTCTCTGCCCTCCCCCATTGGCCTAAAAGCAAGGCATAAATTTCCCTTGTGAAGATGTCCCCCCTCTCTTAAACCAGGAAGGGAACAACAAACTTTATCACTGGAGATGGTGATGGTATGGAGATGAGTCTGTATAAACTAACCCTTACTAAATAATTCTTATTGTCCACTAGTTTCCCCCATATATTTGCCTTCCCATAATTTACCACCCCTAGAAACCCAAACCCATTTTCCTTTGTCTTGTCACTTCTCCACAATTTATCACCATTTGTTAAAATGATACATAAGCCCTGGGGTTTAACCACTTCTTTGGGTCTTTACTTGTTTTCTATGACGGCCTCCATACATGTAAACACCAAAATATTAACATCAAATAAAATTTATATACCTTTTCTCCTGTTACCTTCTTATGTCAGTTTCATTTGCAGGCTCCAGGTACTAAACCCAAGCAGGTAGAGACGTTTTCTTCCCTCCTCTACAAATATTTTCACATTATTGTGCAATCAATCTCCAGAACTCTTTTAATTTTGCAAAACTGAAACTCTATACCCATTAAATAACTTCATTTCCGCCCCCATCCCCATTCCCTCGCCACCGCCATTCTAATTTCTGTCTCTATGAATTTGACTACTCTTTGTACCTCATATAAATGGAATCCCACGTGGTGGTTGTCTTTTTGTGACTGGCTTATTTCACTTGACATAATGTCCTTAAGGTTCATCCATGTTGTAGCATGTGTCAGAATTTCTGAACTTTTTAAGGCTGAGTAATATTCCATTATATGTATATCACCTTGTTTGTCCATTCATTCGTTGATAGGCACTGGGGTTGCTTCCACTTTTTGGCTACTGTGAATAATCGTACTATGAACATGGGTGCACAACTATCTCCTTGAGACCCTGTTTTCAATTCTTTTGAGTTTATATCCAGAAGTAGAAATTGCTGGATCATATGCTAATTCAATTTTTAGTTTGTTGAGGAAACACCTTACTGTTTTCAGTAGCAGCTATCCCATTTTATGTTCTAGTGCATAAGGGTTTCAGTTTCTTCACATCCTTGCCCATATTTTATTTTTCGTGGTCGTTTTCTTCTTTTTGGGAATAGCTGTCCTAATGGGTGTGAGGTGGTATCTCGTTGTTGTTTTGATTTGCATTTCCCTTATGATTAGTCATGTTGAGCATCTTTTCATCTGCTTTTTGGCCATTTATTTATCTTCTTTGAAGAAATGTCTATTTAAGTCCTTTGCCCATGTTTTAATTGGGTCACTTGTTTTTTGTTGTTGTGTTGTAGCAGTTCTTTATGCAGTCATGTTCTGTATAACTATGTTTTGGTCAACAATGGACTGCATATACAATGGTAGTCCCATAAGATTAGTATCCTAGCCTCGGTGTATAGTAGGCAATACCATCTAGGCTTGTGTAAGTACACTCTATGATCTTTGCACAACAAAATAATCACCTGACAACGCTTTTCTCAGAAGTAATCCCCATTGTTAAGCAAAGCATGACAGTATATTCTGTATATTAACCTCTTATCAGATTTATGATTTGCAAATATTTTCTCCCATTTTGTAGGTTGCCTTTTCACCCTGTAGATTTTGTCCTTTAGTGAAAAACAGAAGTTTTAAATTTTGATATAGTCCAGTTTATCTATTTTTGTCTTTTTTGCCTGTGCCTTTGGTTCCATATCCAAGAAATTATTGCCAAATCTAATGTCATGAAGCTTTTCCCCATGTCTAAGAGTTTATAGTTTTACCTTCTACATTTAGGTCTTTGATCTATTTTGAGTCAATTTTTGTGTGTGATGTAAGGTAAGGGTCCAACTTCATTTTTTGCATATGGCTATATAGTTTTACCAATAACGTTTCTTGAAAAGACTGTTCTGTCTCCATTGTGTAGTCTTGGCACCCTTGTTGAAAATAACTTGACTGTATACGTAAAAGGTTATTTATGGGAACTTTATTCTCTTACATTAGTCTATATGTCTATTTTTATGCCAGTATCAGACTGTTTTGATTACCATAGCTTTGTAATAAGTTTTGAAATCAGGAAATGTGAGACTTCCAACTTTGTTCTTTAAACATTTTTTTAATGATAGATGTTTTCCTTAATGATAGATGCAAATATAGTTTTCAGCTTTCTATTCACAGCCTCATCTTCTTAGAAAATAAAAATCTTTTATTATTTTATATATTTGCACTTATCAAGATCTAATTGTGAACCCATGAAAACCCAGAAATACAATTCTCCGTTACAGAACATTGTGCATGCAAGACAGAAAATATCTAAAATGTTATAGTACGTGGAAGTGTGAATTTAGAAGTACCATTGTGTGGAGGTGAAGTGAAGGAAAGCTTTTTAAGAGAGTATATATAGAGCCAGGCTTTATAGAGTAGATGTATATGGAGCCAGGCTTAGTCAGAAAGGAGATAGCTTTTTGGGTAGGAAGAAAAGCATATTGAGGAGCAAACCAGTTTTGGTTAGAGCAGAACCAATGAAACTGCTTGTTAAGAACATAGATTATAGGTAAACTTGGGTATGTAGCCTGACTATTATTTCATTTATACCCTTCAGAGTTCATATATTTAAGTTGACCAAATATCTTTTTTCTTTTGTTTTGCAAATTCTAATTGAGAAAGCAGACAGTTTAATTTTCATCTTTTAAATCTACCTTGGTAATCATGTTTTTATTTAGATATTTCCCACTTGAGTTATTTAGGACTAAAAGGGTTTTATATTTACCGGCTATTGTGGCTGTTAATGTTTCCTTATATTTCTTATTTTATTTTGTTCCCTATATTTTGATTCTATGTGATTTGGGGCAGAAATGTTTGTTTTTTCAATCTTCATTAAAAATCAGAGTGTATATCAATAAAATGTGATAGATTTTGTTCTAAAAATATAAAGAAAAATTTTAAAAAGAAACGGAAAAAGCAATTTTTAAAAAGCAAAAATTTTGTATAGTTGAGGAATGGAAAAAAGTGATACAGTTTAGGCAGAAAGTATATGAGGCCTTGTGAGGAGACAGCACAATTAGAATGGAAAGTTGTAACCAGCCATTCTGGATCATAGGCCTAGGGAGGATGATGACGAATCTGAAAAACAATGTCTCTGCCTTGCTTTAGACATGTCATAGTAGACAACTAGGAGGTACTAGCGCAAAAATATGGTGTGAAGGAAATGATATTTAGGAAGCAATATTCCTGCAGTTTTATACAGCAGACATTATAGATAGGAGAAGCCTGAATCCTTACAGGACATTTGGTCCTATCCAAAATGTTCTTAAGGCATTTGGTCCACACACAGAGGTTCCTGACATTTGGTCTTGTCCAAAATGTCCAGAAGACATTTGACCTGTCCAAAACATCCATGAGCATATTTGGTCCATGTCAAATGGTTTTGGACAGGACCAAATATCAAGGACCTTTTGGCCTGGACCCAATGTCTTCATGAAAATTTTGGACAGGACCAAATGTCAAGGACCTTTTGGTATGGTCCAAATGTCTAATGGACATTTTGGCTACGACCAAATGGTCCTGCAATTATCAAGGATCTTTTGGCCTGGACCCAATGTCTCCATGGATATTTTGGATGGGACCAAATATGAGCAGATATTAAGGACCTTTTGGTGTGGACCCAATGTTTCCATGGATGTTTTAGATAGGACCAAATGTCAAGGACCTTTTGGTGTGGACCAAATGTCTTATGGACCAAATGTATTACGGACGTTTTGGACAGGATCACGTATCAAGAAACTTTTGTGTAGACCAAATGTCTTTTGGATGTTTTGGACAGGACCAAATGTCTGCTAATTACCTGAATTTAATAGAATCCCCTATTGGCTATTGTATTCACCTAGATATGATTAGATAAGGAACCTGTCTAGGATAGTTGCTTTAGAAACATAAAGCAATGTGTAGTAATAAATTAAAATGAAGGGAAAAGATAAACACCAAATTCAGGATAGCTTCAGGGTGGAAGGGAATGTGATTGACTTTTCAATTGTATCTGTATGTGTATGTGGGCACACACGCACGCATATGCATGTGTTTTTGTTTTAAACCCAAAGCAAATAAGGAGGGAAACAAATTGTAAGTAGAGATGATCCCATGTATATTTTGAAATGGTATTTTGTAATTGGTGACTGGCTGTATATAAGGGAAGAGAATATAGAGGAATCAAAAGATGACTCTAATGTTTCAAATTTGGGTGATTAGGAGATTGGTGGTATTGCTGATTGCACACACACACAGAGGCATACTTAAATACTACTTTTAATTTGGGTAATGAAATTAATTCCACACGTGAGCACATTAGATAAATCAAAGTATTGTAGACACTACTGTTGTCTTTACAGGCAAAGTTTTTACCAGCATATGAAAATTGTAGTAATTCTCAAATTAAAAAGGAAATCGGTATAACAGAGATCAGAAAGCCAATTAATATTCTCATTTTCTACTTCTCCTTTGTGAAATTGATGCTACATTTATCTGTAAAGTGTTGGCACAATTGAGTAAAATATAATTCTTAAAAGTTTTGAGATTCTAATATTTCTAGAATTGGCCCTTGAAAGTAGACATTATGGTTAAAATATGTAGTTTTTTACTTACCACATAAAAAGTCTAATTTAAAAAGTAAAGATGGTTCCTAACAAACATTTGTAGACTGATTCAATGTAAGAAAGCATATAGTTCTGCTATTGCTAGAAAAATCCTATGTGGAAGGAATATTTGACTTCTGTATGAAATTTCTCCTCACTATTTTTTCCCATAGATAGATGTTTTCTGTGTACGTATCAATGCCTTAAGGAGGGCAAAATTGTTCTAATGCCAATTTATGATGTTATTTTGGTGAGGAAGAATTTGATTTCATAATTAATATAGTTCAACCCATTGACAGTAAGACATAGTTTTATTGACATGGGAAATGTTGGCATATGTCTAAAAATTCTCATTGGATATCATAATTAATATTTTCATGACCTTGCAAAGTCTTGTTATAGGAACCAAGACACTTTCTGAATGATAATTGCTGTACAAATGAGAAAATTTGTGTTTGGTCTTTGAATTTTAATATATAATCTCTTAATATGGCTATGTAATTTTGTTGCATTAAAACATGCTAAAAACAATGTCAAAAAAGAAATTATTTTATTTTGTACACTCCAAGTCCAACGTGAAATATATGAAACATATGTAGTGATTATAATTTTAGGATAAAAAATATATGTGTACTAATATATTTTCACTGTACACTTATTTATTGCATTTATTTTGTCTTGCTTTATTTTTCCCCTGAGAAAAGGTATTCTTTCTCTTCCTCTTGTGTCCCTTTAGCATTTCTTGTAAGGTCAGTTTAGTGGTGATGAACTCCTTTAGCTTTACTGGTCTGGAAAACTCTTTACCTCTCCTTCACTTCTGAATAATAACTTGGCCAAATAGAGCATTTTTTGTTGGCAGTTTTTTCTTTCAGTGCCTTGAATACAGTCTCTCTTGCTATCTGTGGGTTATTGGTTCCAGGACTCCCCGAAGGTCCAAAAATTCTCAGATGCTGAAGTCACTTGTATCAAGTAGTGTAGTATTTGCATATAAACTATGCACATCTTCCTGTGTACTTTAAATCATCTCTAGATTATTTATACTAGCTACCATGTAAATGCTATGTAAATATTTGTTGTAGTGTATTCTTTAGGGAATAATGACAAGAAAAAAAAGTCTGTACCTGTTCAGTACAGATGCAACCATTGTAGGCCTTTTGATCTGCAGCTGGTTGAATATGTGGATGTGGGACTCATGGATCCAGAGGGCCAACTGTGTGTGGTGCCACTCCCCTCTGGCCTGCAAAGTTTCTGCTGAAAAATCTGCCATTAGTCTTATGGGGGGGGGGGGGTTCCCTTGTATGTAACATCTTGTTTTTCTCTTGCTGCTTTTAATATTCTCTCCTTTTCTTTAAATTTTGACATTTTAATTATAATGTGTCTTGATGTGAGTCTCTTTGGGTTCCTCTTATTTGGAACTCTCTGGGCTTCCTGGATCTGGATGTCAGTTTTCTTACCCAGGTTAGGGAAGTTTTCAGCCATTATTTCTTCAAATAAGATTTCTGCCCCTTTCTGTCTCTGTTCTCCTTCTGGGAGCCCTATGATGTGCATATAAGTCCATTTGATGTTGTCCCGTAAGTCTCTTAAGCTGTCTTCAGTTTTTTAAATTCTTTTTCTTTTTGTTGCTCTGATTGGGTGAGCTCTCCTGACTTGTCTTCAAGTTGACAATCTTTTCTTATGCTTCATCTAGTCTGCCGTTGAACCCCTCTAGTGTATTTTTCAGTTCAGTTATTGTATTCTTCAGCTCTTTGACTTCTGCTTGGTATTTTCTCACCAGTATTTTGTGAGAAATTGAAAAAGAAAAAACAAATACAGCACACAGTTTCTATGTTTAGTGAGCTTACTTTACATAGTGATTAGGGAAAGATTTTTTTTTCCCTATGAATTAGTTAATGTACATGACTTAATGAATTTTGTAATAATAGTAAATGTAGCTACTAGTCAATATTTGTTGAATTTTTACCACATAGGAGGCATTGCATTAAGTAGCTTACCTGCATTATCTCATGGAATTCTCAGTAAAAGCTCATGAAGTATGTCCTATGTTTTGTTGTGTTTGTTTTATGGATTAGGAAATGTACTCAGAGAGGTTAAGGAACTTCTCCAAGGTCACACAGCTGACATTTGAATCCAGGCAGTATAACTGTGAGTCTGTGCTTTCAACCACTAGAGAACACTAATGAACATAATAAAGGGAAAGACAAGATAGAGAGTTATGTTACTAAGAGCTTCATAGAAACATAGAAATATAATAGAGGGAAAGACAAGATAGAGAGTTATGTTACTAAGAGTTTCATAAGAACCAGAGAACTTAGGTTCTCTTGCAACCCACATCTGATGCATCAGCAAACTCAAAATATTAGCTTTTCTCATCTTCTCCACTGCTACCATCTTAGTCCAAGCTACCAGTATTTTTCACCTGACTTACTGTAGTAGCCTACTAAGTGTCTTTTGTTTTGTTTTCTTGTTTGCTTTTTGTTTTTCCTTTGGTATGCTATAGTCTCTGGTCAAAATAACTATCATAGAAACCCTTGAATAATGAGTGGGACATATAAGGGAGAACATAGACATTCAAAGTGGGAGGAAGAGATGAGGACATGCACAAAATATGGCATGTTGAAGAGACTGATCTAATATTGTAGTGAGCTTATTTTGAGACTACTCAACAGTCATGCTGACAGCCACACTGACTCATACAGTCATGATCAGATCCTCAAGCAGACCTCTAATCCTCTCTATCAATCACATGACATTTCCATCGTCTATTCGCTCTTCCACTTTGTAAATTATTATTTCATAATTTCAGCACTGCGTTCACATCCCCTGATACCTCTGTTCCAATCTTCTCAGTCAGCTTATGATCTTACTTTCTATTTTGTTGAGAAAAATAGAAGCAAATGGAAGAAAATTCCCACGAGTCCCACCATCAGATCTACCCCTTTACTTGCATTTGTAACCATATTCTCTACCTTCTCTCCTATTACATGGAATACATTGTTCCTGCTTCTAATGACAGCCAGCCCATTGTTTGCACACTAGATGCCATCCCCTCTTAATTACTCAAGAGCATCTTTCCAGTAATTCTGCCTGCCTCTTCAGTCATCGATTCCTTCTCCTTCTTGGGTTATTCCTAACTGCATGCAAACATGCTGTTAATTTTCCCTTAGAAACAAACATGTACATAAAAGATCTCTTTAGACAACACTTCTTCTCACAGCTATGTCCATTTCTTTTCCCTTCTTGTTCAAAATCTCCTTGAAAAAATTGGCTGTACTCACTGTCTTGAACCACTCCCCAACTCTATTTTGTCCTAAACACACTTCAGTTAACTTTAACTCCCACAATACCAGCAAAACTGCTCTTGCCAAGGTACACTGATGATCTGTATGTTGCTCCATTTAATCATAAGTTCTCACTCCTCATATTTCTTAAGCTATCAGCATAATTTGACACAGTTGATTTCCATCGCCCTTTTGAAACAAATTTTTTGCTTGGTTTCCAAATCACTCTGCTGTCCTAATTTGCTCATACCTCTCTGGCCATCCCTTCTCTTTGTTATTTGCTGGTGACTTTTCTTCTCTCCAACCTCTGAACATAGGTATGTCCCAAGGATAAGTCCTTGGAATTGGCCTATTTTCTGTCAGCACTCACTCTCTTGGTGATTCCATGTAGTCTCTTCATTTTATATATCATCTCAATCTCTGACCTAGACGTCTCCCCTGACACCCAGAATTAAACATTTACCAGGATTCTTGATATCTACACTTGAATGTCTGACACTAATCAGAAACTTAATGGGTCCCAAACTCAGCACCACATAGTCCCCATAAACCTCCTCTTTTCATAGAGTTCTTCGTCCTAGGAGATGGAAACCCCGTTTTTCCAGTTGCTTGTGACAAACTTAGAGTCTCATTTGAGCACCCTTTCTCTTGCAACCCACATCTGATGCATCAGCAAATTAAAAATATTAGCTTTTCTCGTCTTCTCCACTGCTACCATCTTAGTCCAAGCTACCAATATTTTTCACCTGATTTATTGTGGTAGCTTACTACGTGTCTTTTGTTTTGTTTTCTTGTTTGTTTTCCTTTGGTACCCTACAGTCTCTGATCAACATAACTATCAGAGTAAGCCTGTTACAATATAAGTCAGTTTGTGCTACTACTTTGCTTAAATCTCTCCAGTGCTTTACATCTCCCTCAGTGTAAAAGCCAAAGTCCTTTCACTGTGCTGCAAAGCTCTACATGATCTAACTTCCCACTACTTCTTCCACATTCTCTGTTAGTACCTACCCACTTTCTCTCTCAGTTCTGGGTACAGTGAACACTGGAACACACCAAGAACACTCCCACTCAGGGCTTTGGCACTTTCTATTCCCTCTGCTTGGGATGTTTGTTCCCTGAACATCCACATAGTTTGTTCCCTTCTTCCCTTCCCTTCAAGGTCCTTCCTCAAATGTCATCTCCTCTCTGAGGTCTTCCCTTACCACATGATATAAAATTACATCCACCCGTGACACTCTGTATCTCCTTTCTCTGCTTTATTTTTCTCCTTTATACTACTGGCTACCTAAGATAGAGCACGTTTTACTTATTTATCTCCTTTATTATCTACTTAGCCAACTAGAACATAAGTTCGTTGAATGTAGAGGTCTTTCTATGTTTTATTCATTCTGTGTCCCTAGCTCTTAGAAGAGTTTATGCTGTATGGTGGGCACTCAGTAAATATTTGTTGAGTGAATTTATAAATTAATGAGTGATGATATATATTCTGATAGTATGTAGAGGATGTGACAGGCAGAAAAACTTGACTTTGATTTTGTAATCAAAAGAGAGCTGTTATAGGCTTTCAGAGTGATACTGACATGATGAAAGAGGTGTAGCTCTGTACTGAGCTAAGTTAGCATTTTTGTCATCTTTTTTTCCAGCAGGACAGTTTAGCCCGGAGCAGAATAAGAAAAAAAAAAAAAAGGAAATTGGAAATAATCCAATATTGGAGATTACTACAATGTGCTCTGTAAAAGATCAGAGCAAAATTGAAGTAGTTGGAATTTAATGGTAGCTAAGAGGACTAACAAATTGTTAAATTTAATGTTGGAAGTTCTTTTTTTTAGCTTCCATTTGTTCAGCAACTACTGGATGCAAATCACTATGCTAGGTTCATATAAATTCTCAACCTTTAGTCCTCATCTCCAATACTCAAATTAGGCTTAAAAAGTAAATGTCATTATTCTCATTTTCCAATTAAGGAAACTGAGGGGAGAAGAAATATTTTTAGTTGGGCTGAACTACTGGGAAGGGCTTTCTCCCCTAATTTCTTCTAAACTTGCCCCCAGATCTCCCTTCCCGGACTTTGAATGATTTGGCTGCAGTTTTCTGGCCATTTTCAGCTACTAGAAAAGTGTAATTTTGAATAGTAATGGTGTAGCCTAGTTTTTGGATAATACTGGATGGCCGTCATACGCTCCAATGAGGCAGGCATTTATGTTTTCATTTTTAATGAGGGACATTTTGGAGACTTCACTGTATAATTGCCAATGTGGACCAAAGACTCCCAGCTGACTTCTCTCAGTATTCCTTCCTCAGTTCCTGCTTCAGGCAATACATCACACAAAGACTTGTTTCTGGGGCTCCCTTGCTTCAGCAGACAGCCCTGTAGAGCAGAGCCCCATTGAGAGGCCTTGAGTTCAGCTACCTCCTACCATGTCCACTTGTCCTTAGCAACTCGTGCCTCCTTGCCCCCCAAAATTTGGAAATGCACTTTTCCAACTGCTGACTTCTCACCCAGACTCTTCTAGGATGCTTCTGGCCTTGCATGTCTCCAAACACCAAGGAAATCAAGTCATGGTTCCCCAAGTATTTTCTCATTGCATTCTGTTATGGCCCCAAAGCATCATTTCAGGTTTCAATTTCACAGACAATAAACATCTATGCAAGAGTGAGATACTTATCTCTTAAAAGCTGTCACAACCTCCGAGAATGAAGTCACTGTCATTTGGTTTGATAAATGAGAAGTACTTTTCTCCCTGACCCAGAAATAGGAAATACCTAATGCCTTTGAATTCCTTTACTTCACTGAATACTTCTTCAAATTCCTGATCTTCTCTCATAGAGGCTGGAGGTGAGAATAGAGATTTATAGCCACAGAATCAGTTCTGCTATCTTTCCAGCCATTTCTTTTAGAACCTGGGTTACCTCTCACTAGCTGACCTCAGTTTTGAGACTTGCTGAAATTACAAGGAAAAGTATTTTACTTATCCTGTTATACATCTCCACATTTATGTGTTATTAGACAGCATGCAAGCTTCAAAGCCAGAATTTGTATAAGGCTCTCTGACTCCAAAGTTGTACTCTTATTGATGTTCCTTACTTGAGTTCTTTGAGCGGGCAGAGGACACTGAAATGTGCATACAGTAATGAGAGGTCAATGGTAAGAAGACTGAGATCATAAAAGGCAAGCATAAATACCTATGAAATACTGTTAATGAGTACTTAAATACGATGGATATGTCTGCATTTAAGGCATCTGAAGTTCTTGCCAAATGCATTTCAAGACCAGATGATTGAAGTAAACTCTGAAGAAGAAAGAAAAATAAATGTGAGTGGTATCGTTTTAGGGAGTCCAGAATTGATATGCATTGTGGTGGGAGTGGGGACAAGAGGGAACAACAGGAATGATTAAGTGGGTGGCTGAGACAGATGGTGTGGACTTCAAATAAAGAAACCCAGAGGGTGGTAGATAAATAATGATGAGAGCAGCACTGGGGAGTAAGGGAAAATTGGACAATCCCCTCCCAAGAATTCAGGAAATATAGGATGAGATAAGGCCTTTAAATGTTTCCTACCTTTGGCAATGAAAATTATGCAATGGCAAATAACACTGGAAGAATATTTCTTCGATGTTTTTGTTATAACCTCTTGTTACAGCCCAGAGGTTCAGGTTGTAGTACAAGTTGAGGCTGAGCAACATAACAGAATCGAGTGTATTTTTTCTTTGAAAAATTTTGGTGTGATTTTTCATCCTAACATAAATACTCTATATTAGAAACAAACAAACAAAAACAACTGGAGTTGAATGAGAAAAATTGGCATATACCTGGAATTTAAATAATGAAAAAAATGTTATTGGTCAAAGAACCACCAATGTATATATGTGGGGAAATGTCAATTTAACTGTTAAAAGTTTTGTGTCACGTACAATTCCAAAATAGCATAATAACTTTTAAAAAGACATTCAGTTCCTTTCAAACAGTTTTAGTCATCTGAGAGTCAATTCAGCTGTGAATGATTTTAACAGAAGTAAATTGCTTCAACTGTGGGCTTAATAGACTGTGTCACAAAACTGCAGTCCAGAAAACAGGAGGCTGGAAGACATGAGGTATACAGGATGCACATGTTTCAGTCACAGCCTGGCCATGGCAGATGCTCTCTGGGGGAACTTGGTTGGGGCTACACAACTATCACATTTGCATATTTGGTTTTTATGATATAGGGGGTAGACAGAGATAGGGTCTTCCTAATAAAGAATATTCATTTATTTTTTAATGTGCATTTAATATTTGTCTTAACAAAAAACATAGAGAGATAAAGTAACACAAGATTCTCATCCTCACTATGCTTATGACAATCAAAAAATATTTGTTGGCAGATTATTAGTTTCAACTTCATGAAATTATAATGATGAAAGTGTTAATTTGGTGGCACCTTTAAACGTGCGAATAGATTTCACACTGTTTTTATTGTGTTTACAGTTACCCTTATACACAATTATTATAACCATTATTATGACTTGTATTCCCCACTCAAATATTTTATTACATTCAGTACACAAAATGTCAGATGAGTTGGTGTCATCATTATTACATGTAATCATTTGCTGAGTTTTCCAAAATCATTTCTGAAAAAAGACAAAATATGTCTCTACCCACATTCTTTGAATACTTGAGTGTTCCACTATTCATCTCACTGCCGATGTCCATTTGACACCCAGGCTGTGGTGGCTGTGTGGGCTTTGGGGAAGTTTTCCATTTGCTACCCAATATCTAGGGTGAACATGTGTTTTATGGTGCAGTTGTTTATATTTAATACTTGGGATGTTTGTGTATTCCTTAAAATTATTTTTTTTCTTCTTGCTGTAACTTTTTTTTTTCCTTTGGTGAGGAAGATTCGCTGTGAGCTAACATCCATTGCCAATCTCCTTTTTGTTTTTTTTCTTCTGCTTGAGAAGGATTAGTCCTGAGCTAACATCTGTGCCAATCTTCCTCAATTTTGTATGTGGGATTCCTCCACAGCAAGGCTGATGAGTGGAGTAGGTCTGTACCTGGGATCCAAACCCACAAACCCGGGCCCCTGAAATGGAATGCTTGGAATTTTAACCACTTGGCCATGGGGCTAGCCCACTTTTTCTTTTCCTAAAAGTTATTTTTGTAGAGCAATAGTAGCTTTACAGCAAAATTAAGAGTAAAATACAGAGGTTTTCCATACACCCTGTGCCCCCAAACATGCATAGCCTCCCCCACTATCAACATTCCCCATCAACATTTATTACAACTGATGAATGTACACTGACACATCATATTCCCACAAGGTCCATAGTTTAAATTAGGATTCATCTTAGTGTTGTAAATTCTAGGGTATGGACAAATGTATTTTGACACGTATCCATCATTGTAATATACAGTCTAGTCTCACTGTTCTAAAAATCCTGTGTTCTGCCTGGTCAACTGTCCCTCCACAACCCCCAACCCCTGGCAACCACTGATCTTTTTACTGTCTCCATAGTTTTGCCTCCTCCAGAATGTTATATGGTTGGAATCATACAGTATGTAGCCTTTTCAGATTGGCTTCTCTCACTTAGTAATATGCATTTAAATTTCCTTCATGTCTTTTCATAGCTTGATAGCTCATTTCTTTTTAGCCCTGAATAATATTTGATTTTCTGGATGTTCTACAGTTTATCTATCTACTCACCTATGGAAGGACATCTTGGTAACCCCCAAGTTTTGGCAATTATGAATAAAGCTGCTATAAACATCCATGTACAGGTGTTTGTGTGGACATATTCTTTAGCTTAGAATTATGTCCACACAGTAACAGCACTGAACGTATCATAGGAACAGGATAGTAAATAAAAATGAATATGTATTTTTAGGAACAAGATCATAACAATAGAAGTTAGTAAAAATGGTGGAGGCTAAGTAGGGGTACATAGAAATACCTATTTTAAACTGGGGTTTAAAAAAATAACATTATACCAAAATTCAGAAAACATTAAAAAAAATTTCTCCTCTGTCATAAGCTAACTAGTTCCCTTAGGTCACATCATTTACATTTGATAGGTCTTGGTTTCTCATTTATAAAATAAAAGCATTTACCTTGATGTTATCCAAGATTTCTTTCAGCTCTAAGATTGCTTCTTAAAATGAAGATTTTATTAAGATATGTCCTCTGCCTAATGAAGATCACTAGACCACTTGGCATGCCAGACAGTGCAAGGCCTTTATATCACACTGAGTTACAGATGCTGGGGTATGTAGAAAACCTTCTAGTAGGCAGCAATGCAGACATAGTACAGGCATAATATAGAATTATTCTAATTTCCCAACACATAACACACACAAAAAAGTTTAGAATTGATAGTGGAAAAGAAGCTATGAATCACTAAATCCATAGTATTTTTAAGACAAATCTAATAATAGTGGTAAATTACCATAAAAATGGTCCAAAAGGTAATATTTGGATGATAAATGGCTTCAATATAACTGAAATATACATACAGCATGTATAACATTCCATTTCTAGGTTATAAAGAAAAAATTTGAGATTTGGAGTTATAGCTTAAATACTTAATATGTTTATGTGATTTCAACAACTAAAAATATTTTTTAACAAAAGGTAATAGAGACATGAAGTGCCATTCAAAGGAAGGATATGTTAAGTTCATTAAAACATACAAAAAAACCCTAAACTTGGCATTCTGGAAAACAAAATATAGGGTTCAGTGTTCAGGATTAGGAACTTTATTGACTAAATAAAGAACTGTTGTATTTATTAAAAGATTCATTTAGGGGCCGGGCAGGTGGTGTAGCGGTTAAGTTCATGCACTCTGCTTCCGGCAGCCTGGGGTCAGGATATGGGGCGCGAACCGATGCACCGCTTGTCAGCCATGCTGTGGTGGCGTCCCATATAAAGTGGAGGAAGATGGGCACGGATGTTAGCCCAGGGCCAGTCTTCCTCAGCAAAAAGAGGAGGATTAGCAATGGATGTTAGCTCAGGGCTGGTCTTCCTCACACACACAAAAAAGAAAATTCATTCAATTTATCTACTCAAAAGATTTATGTAATTCTCATATTGAGAAGCTATTCATAAGGAACATAAGAAAGCACATGATGTGTCAGCGTCAAATACTAGTAATTTAAATCTAGAATTTGAATATACAATGGATATTTGAATTTGAATACACAAATGCACAGAGAATATATCCAGATTTAGAACTGAGAAAATCAAAAGGTTTGGGAAAAAATCAACCACGTTATTTATTAAAACTAAAATGTTTCATTTATTTATAATAAATTTTAAGCTTAAGGTGGACAGGTTGCTTTTTTTTCATTATTGTAACTCTAATGTCTAGCAAAGTATTTGACACAGAGTCTATACTCAATAATTATATATTGAATAGATTGATAAATACATTGTTTGAAAAACTAAAATCCAAGTGAAAATCCCACACCAAGTGACAATTGTGCCTACTGTCTCAAGAGCTCCAAAAGAGAACTCAGGGAAGGAAAACAAATGGAAAGAGTAGAATGCTACTTATTTTCTCTATTAAATCAATGTTAACGTGAAAGGAAGATCATAAAAATATTATTCTTTAAGGAGTAGAAGAAAATAATCTAACAGACATCATTAGAAAGTTTGATATTTTTGTTTGGAAATCTTTACCTCTTCTCTGTTTACCAAAACAAAAAGCATCAATAAATTTGGAAGGAATCCTCCTATTTGTCTGTTTTCCTTTTGAGGAAAGATCCTTTCAGTCTGGGGTTTCTTTTCCTTGTTTTTCTTTTTTTTCACACATTAGGTAATTAACATGATTTTCAGAGATTGGTAATTAACTGTGACATATGTACATACTTACAGTTAGCTTGATTATATCAGCAAAAATGCAAATAAAATCAGCTTTAGAAAGGATGAAGCCTTGATTTGGGCATTTAATCATGTTAAGATATGATTGAGAATGCTGTGAATGAATTTATTTATTTACACGTTATTTGAGTTTTTTTAATTCTTCAGTTTTCATGAGTATTTAGAATTACTAGAATGTACATTTGTGGGGTAAGATGCAAGACAGGGTTTCAATTCCTTATAGTGAGAGAACTTAAGGGTTATTCTGGATCTTTCTGTTAGACGAAGAAGGAGTCTTTATTATCAAGGGGCACTCGTAGTTTTTGGCTGGAGAAAGTGAAAGTAAACCAGGATCTGGGCTCCAAGCTGAGAAGAAAATTACGCAAAGAGAAAGGCTATTAGAAGAATTCACTAGAAAGGATATCATTGGGTCAAACTCCACAGGTGACAGAAGATTTTCAATTGATTATGAGCTCAACAGAGTTATTGGGCAGAGGCATTTTTCCTTGAATCTTTGAGAAGAGGGTTATTATTTCAGGCTCCGTGTGAGAAATGTGGATGTCATGACCTAGGTCTGGTATGCCAGTCAGTTTCTCCTGAAGTTTCACAAGCCTAAACAAAATAGCTTTCTATTTGTTCCGAAAGGCTGATCTAAAGGAACTCAACTAATTGTTGACTAAATAAACATTGTGAGGGCCTACCAGGTGCCAGGAACTGTGCCAGATCCTGTGATTGCTGAGATGAGCTAGACATGCTCCCTGCTGTTGTGGGATTTACATTCTAGTTGAGGAAAAGTGAAAAAAGTACACAAGAAACACCTTGTATATTAGAAAACTTAGCATGATCAATTGATCTGTTTCTCCAGTATACACATATAGCACTTCAAAAAATTGTATTCTTCTATAGCCGATAGAGGAATTTTAGTACTAATTAAGCTTTTGATGATTAAGCAACTTTCAGGAATTAGTTTAAATATCTGAAAGGTTAAAAAGAAAAGGCAGCCTCTTCTTTGAATGAGCTTTTGTGAGTGATCACAACAGCAAACTTCTTCTTCACATTCAAAATAAAACAAAAGTCTTTCCCCTTGCCTTCCCATTCTCCTTCTCTTTCTAAACATTTCAGTCCAAAAGCTATTAGATGGAGGTAATCATGGGGAAGGACCATGGTCAACCAATCAGAGAGTCAGAGCCCTTGCAGGGTGAGGAAGGCATCCACGTGTGCTGCAAGGTGTCAGAGCCTGTAGGGTTTAAGGAGAGCAACCACATGAGCTTCAGAGCCCAAGCAAGGTGAGGAGAGGATCCTCATAGAAAGATGGATTTGCGTGGGGTACCCAAACCTGTGCAAGTCTAGGATGGCCATCCCATGGGAGGTGGTCTGGCATGGCATGTCAGAACCTGAACAGCACGAGGAAGGCATCCTCATAGGAGGGCTTCCCAGAACAGGATCTTAGAGCCTGAGTGAGATAGAGTGCTTCCACATGGGTGCCAGCCAGTTCATGGTTTCAAAGCCAAGTCAGGTGTGCAGTACATCAACACATGGCGAGAGGCATTTGGCATGAGGAACTGCAGCCCAAGTGGAGTGAGGAGGTTGTCCTTGTAGAAGCTGGCCCAGGGAAGGATGTTGGAGCCTGGGGAGGGCGGGGAGGGCTGCTGAGTGGCAGGGTAGTCCAGAGCTGCATGTCAGAGCTTGGGTAGCATGAGGAAGCTGACCAGACAGGACTGAGATGGTGCCCTGTGCTGTTCGAGAGCTCATTTGCATGGGGAAGAAGACCTAGGTGTTGGGAGGTTGGTTGCATACAGTGGGATTGAGCAAATAAGTAGGGCCTCTTATCGTCAAAAAAGGGAGATAAAAACATGGAAAGGGAAAAACTAGAATGAACCCTGTGGTATTGGATTGGAATTGGGAATATCAATGTTAACTTCTGGATTTCAATATAGAGAGGAAGAGAGAAATAGAAGTAAATTTTAAAAGATGCATATGCATGTGCATGCATGTACAAACACACACACACACAAACACACACATTCCTACTGCTGTCCACTGAGAGGGCTTGGGAACAATGACATCCCAATAACAGTGAGCATACCTAGCACCATTATCTTGGATTTCTTAATCCATTCTCCACTAAAAGAAACCAGAACTCCTTAGAGAAATGGCTGACTGCTGGCCCGGGGCAGGGAAAGTATAAGGTAAGCTTGGAACATATTGTACCAGAGAGCAAGGGAGTGCATGAAGAATGATGGAGGACAGAGAAGCCAGGGTGAAAGGGCTCCAACTACCCAAACTGGGGACACATTTAGCATCAAAATAAATTAATGATATTAGTGGATTGTAACCTATTGAATAAAGTAAGATTCCATGAGTCTGTACTGTTGTGAATAAATGAATACATAAATAGACATTTTGATGAGCAATGTGATGTTTAAATAATTGCAAAGGTCCTCCATACAAAAATGCTTATTAATTACAAAAGGAAAATGGAGGACATTGCCATAATGAACTGATGAAAGTGAATACAGGCAGCAATGGGATGAATCCAAGTCTTCTCCCACCTGATAGTGTGCAGCAGCTCTTCTGTGACATTCCTGCCAGAGATGTGTAGCTTGAATCTGATCATGAGGAACAATAAACAAATCCAAACTGAAGGACATTCAACAACAACAAAAAGCTGGCTTGTAAACTTCAGAACGTCAAGGTCATAGAAGTCAAGGATAGGCTGAGTTTGAACACGACTAATGAGATATGACAATGATATGCAACTCACGATGTTGAACTTGAGGCTTTTGATATAAAGACATTATTAGAGCAAGTGGTGAAATTTGAATAGTGCCCGAGTATTAAATGGCAGTAATGGATCAATTTTAATTTCTTATTTTAATTGTTATATCGTAGTTTTGTAAAATAATATCCTTATTTGTGGAAAGTTTTAAAGTATTGAGGTTGACGGCTTGTCACATTAGCAATTTAGTCTCACAATGTTCAAAAAAAGTTCTTTATACTATTGTGGGGTACTGAAAATAAAATTTTTTTGATGGCTTGACTTAATTGGAGATGTGCCATTGGTTCAAAATTATTTCAGAAGCTGATTAAATATGTATCTTATGTGTTACAGATAAGTTTCCTTCGGACGCAGGCTCGGAGACAAAGATTACCTTGCTGTAGGTTTATTAGGGTGTGCTCTTGGTATCAATATCTTTGGGAAGGAAAAGAAGAAAGCAGGATTAGGCAGAAGGAGAATTCCAGTGGTTTGCTGATAAATGTTTAATATCTGGCTCTCTGGAATAATAGTGATTTTTTTTGTTGTTGTTAAAGCCCTGATTTATAGTGTTTGTCTTTTTCCATGGTGTAGGTACCCTCATCTAACCTTAAGTTACCCGCTTGATATCACTAGATATGAAATGGAGAAGAATTAGGTGCGCAAATCGGCTCTTGTGAGCTGATACTAGCCAGTTTCAGCACACCACTGAGTTGAAATGTGATGAAGCCTGAGTGGAAGCTTTAGCCAGCCCTGTGGAAAGTTTTGAGGATGGGATGTGCCTTCAAAATTGTCCCAGGTTGGCACGAATGGGCCAAATCACTACACCCCTGGATAGATCAATCATTGAATACAGGCGCCTTAGGAAGGGGGCGTGGCTTTGAGAAAGGCAGCCCTCTTCAGTCCAAGTGTCTTCAAAGTCCGGCTGACACCTGGAGCTATTTGCTTGGTATGTTCTTTTTTCCTGGATGAGGATCTGGGCAGCACATCATAGCACCCATCATGTTCAGTAATGAATCCCAGTATTTAAGTCTCACCAAATTCATACAAAGAAATTGGGGATGGTATATATATGAAGAGACTCTAACGTTGAGAAATTCTTCTCACCCCCAACTCTGTATCTGTTCACACCATGTCAGGAGTTCCAATCAGTCTTGCTTAAAAGTTTTAATTATGGTGCATTAAATGACATTTAAAACCAAAAAAGTTATGAAAATTATGCATATTTTTAAATTCTGAAGAATCTTTATAAATAAAATGATAATTTAGGATATAAAGAAAAGCAATTGTTTTCCCTCTTTGGAGGTGGCTTTTTCCTTTGATAGTCCATCTTTATTCCCATAGCGTTTTATTAAGTATTAAGTTGCCAGCTTTGGTAGGCTGAATGAGCCCATTCCCACCTCACCCTATATGTCTACATCCTAATCCCCAGAATTTGTGAATATTATCTTATATGGCAATAGAGACTTTGAGGATATGATTAAGCATATTGAGATAGGTAGATTATCCTGGATTATTTGAGTGGGGCCAGTATAATCACAAGGGTCCTTTAAGAGGGTTCAGGAGGAGTCAGAGTCAGAGAGAAGGCTGTGTGACAATGGAAGCAAAGATTGGAGTGATGCACTTTGAAGATGGAGGCAGGGGCCACAAGTGAAGGACTGCAGTAGCTCTCCAAGCTAGAAAAGGCACGGAAATGGGTTCTCCCCACAGAGCCTGCAGAAGGAACTGGCTCCACTGACACCTTGCCTTTAGCCTAGGGAAACTGATTTCAGACATCTGCCCTCCAGAACTATAAAAGAATAAACTTGTGCTGTTTTAAGCTACCACATTTGCAGTGATATGTTATAACAGCCATAAGAAACCAATACACCGGCCCCAAAGAGAGCCCCAGAGTTCTAGGTGTTCTTCCAGGTCTGGCATACAAAATCTATTTCAGATTCACAAGGACTTTGAGATGTTAATTGTAGGTGATAAGAAGCTTTTAGGCTATGTAAGCAGTCCTCTAGGTGGATGTTTGTAGCAATTATGTTTCTTTGGTTTCAAGGAAGAAAAGCCATCTCCACCTAACTTAATCAAAAAGGAAATATATTTATAGTGTATGAGGTAACACACAAAATGCGAGGGAAGAGGACGATGTGAATGTCTGAATGCCCAAGAACCCAAGGATGTCGAAAGATCTAGGGAGCAGGAGCATAGCTTCTGAAATGAAAGAAGTTCACCTAACTTTTAGGCAGATGAGGTTTCAAATTCCAAAAACAGCCTTTTTATTGGCTTACTTCGGTCGTGGAACCAGTTATTAACCACAGAAGGAGAGTACTTTTAACTGATAGGCCCATCAAGACTATAGCCAATGGGGGAGAGGTAGGAGATATGATCCTGGACTGCTATCCACCTTGTTTATAGGAACCATGTATCTGATTTATGGGGGTCTACACCTGTTGCCTGGAAAAATTATTAAGAGCCCAATATGAACAATAAATCACAGTTATCTTAACTATTGCTTCTACCAGAGAGGCAGCATAGCACAGTGGCTAGTGTCACAGACTTCCTCTCATCAGTAATCTGGAAATAATAATAATAATGCCTACCTTTTAAGATTGTGGTGAGAATTAAAGGAGCTAAAATATGCATGCTAAATTATTGGAACAGCACCTGAGTGTTATTACATTTTCCTTGTGGTGTCATTTTATATTCCCTGCAAATGAATAAATAATAAAATGACCCTACAATAAAATTCCAACATGAAAATATCCAGCACTAATGATAGAAAGAAAGATTTGATTTAACAAATGAATCCTCTGGAGCAACTTGTGTAGTTTTCTGGAAAAGCTTTGGATTCAGAAGGCTTGAGTCAACTCCAAAATCTAACTAGCAGTAGTTGGGCTTTGGGTAATTTGCTTAAACTTCCTCAGCCTGGATTTTCTCAGTTGTTGGGTTGTTAATGATCAAAAAAGTTGTCTTTAAAGCACATAGGATGGGACTGGCCTTATTAGATACTCATCATGTCAATTTCCTTTTCGTGGCTGAAAAAAGTGAGTGAGGTTAGAAATATTTTTGAGACTGAACAACTATGTAGAGGGCTTGGAAGGAATCTTCTGAACAAACTTCCCCAAGCAGGGAGTCTTCCATCCCCAACTACTCCTTATCAAGTTATAAAATTCTCATTCACGGCGTGGGTGGGAAGGGGTTAACACTACCTGCTACTCTAGGAACTTGTCCTCTGTTCCACCTGCCTCACACCTACTCCCATTTCCTTAAAACTTGAAACATAATATGTAAACTAACTATATTGTAAATGTGTATGTTTTCAATCTATAAAATGGTTTCATATACTACATCTCAAATGAACTTCAAAATAGCACATAAGTTGGCAAGTCAGGTGATAATCCTGTTTCATGGATGGGAAATATGAAATACCAAGAAGTTAATTAACTTGCCCTAGACAATACAGTTAATAGGTGCAAGAGACAGGCAGGATACAAACCTAGTTTTCTTGACTTCAAAGTGTCTGTCTAATCTGGACACTCTGTGGTCCTTGACTCTGAAATAGAAGCTCCTGGATGTCTTATTAAGGCAAGCACCAGTGAAGTATGAACACACAAGTGCTAAACTCTTTCTCAGCTTCACAGCTTGTTTTGTCAGCTATTTCAAGATTATTCCACTTGAGAGTTTTGTCCTTCTGGCCTGCTGTGAGTCACTAAGCATATAATCCATTTGTGGAAGTGGTGGTAAATAGTGGGTTAAGATAACTCTTTTATGAGTTTCTTGTTAATTATTTGCCTTCACTTTGCATTTTATTGTTTAGTAGACATGATATTTGTGCTCCATACAAGAATGAAATACACACACACACAATGTAAGCTAAGCAAGTGAGTTTTAATTTTACTTGACCTTGAGTTTGAACATCAAATATGAATCTGGATTCCTGAAAAACTGAGTTTTTAACTAACTTTATCAAATAAAGAAGGTTTTTGAGGATCAATTTCAAATGACCATTTCCAATAATAATGTTGTTTGAACTTAAATTAGATAGGCATACTTTAATTATAATAAGTTTACAATGTCTGATTTTCTGAGTTTGTTATCTTTGGAAAGAGAATTTAAGATGCATTGAAATTGTGCAATCTCAGTCTCTTCACTGATAGGTTGGAGGGTCTAAGAGTAGCTTCAGCTAGACAGTACCTCAGAGTGTTTGCAAATCTTTCATCAAATCCTAGTATTCATGTTAAAGGGATGTGGAATGGTGCAATTGCTAAAGGAGTCTGAGCTAGGATAAGCTCTCCTAACCCAGGGCACAAAATCTTTGGGGCCAAAAAGAAAGCAGACACTGATCCATGGAGTCAAAAAAGGCTGAGAAACAAGGCAAATACGGGTTCTGGGGGTATTCATAAATAAGAAATTCAGGGAGATAAATCTGAGTATTCTCTAAGCTTGCATACAGTTCCATGAGCCTGTTGGAAAGCAGTTAATGGAGTAGACACACATAAAGTTTGAAAAACTAACATGTCTGAAATAATCCTTTCTTTTACGCAAGACTGGGAGTGTTTAACTTTTATTAGATGTACTTGAAAGTATAACCTATATATCTTTTCCTCGATGTAAGGTTATATAGGAAACTTGACTTTCGGCTTACTAAATTTTCAGATTTGGCATTGAGAAATAAAGCTGAAAACTTTTGAAAATCCTAAGCAACCGTAAAAGTGGTATTTTGTTTTTGCTATATCTCATTTTTTATTGTTGACTGCAATAGATCATCACCACATTTTTCTGGCTGCATATCTATTATCATAGGAAATATTTTCAGTCTTAGGGAAACAAGGAAATTCTTCATGTCAACATAACTATATTGCTTCCCATATGCTTGATTAGAAAGTCTCTGCATATTAAAAAGAAATTTATCATCAGTTCTTATGAAAACTTGAGCTGATATTATTTTATTTCAGTGTAGTTATAATAACCAATATCTTTGTCCTGAACAAGTCATGTGTAATATTTTCTATCATTTTTTTAAGTTGATTAAAGAAATTGTAAATTCAGGTCTTCCAGTCTTTGAAAAGAACCAGTGAGCCAAACATCTGCATATTCTTAATTAGGAACTTAATAATTTGAAGAATTTTACTTTTGGCTTTCTCTTCTCATTTTCTGGAGCAGCTTAGATTATGCAGCAAATACATCAGTGTGTGGCATAGCTAATCTGTTCATCTCAGCTATTCTCCTGATTGACACAATGGTAAACTCAATTTATGGAGATCCACATTGATCACATATGTGTCACTTTCAACATACTGAGGTTCATTCAGGAAGACCTGGGTCTTTCCATTGTCTGAATAGCCACATTTCCAATGGAGACACTGAATATGAGAGGCACTAATCAAATGGCAGAATTGAGAACTATTCTGGATGAAATAATTCAAGTCAGTGAGGTCCTTAGTGCTAATTTGGAACAGGAAGGATGTTTTTGCCATATTCAGCAGGGATTCTTAAGCTTTAAGAATGGACTTCTTTGGGAAAGCTGGTGAAAGCTGTGCACCCTTTCTCAGAATGTACAAAATATGAAGAAAATAAAAAAGAAGTCAATTATATTGAAATATATTCACCAAAATATTTTAAAATAAATGTGTAATAGAATAGTATGCCCTGCAATATTACCTCTATCTTGAGGTACTTCTAATGGCTACCATAATTTCAAAATAGTGATAACATAGATAATACTAGATATCTGAAACTGTGATGTGCTTGTGAAAATATCTGTGATTACTCCTAGTTTCAAAGTAACAGGTACTGCAATATATCCAAGGTTTGCTGCCTACATTTATAATTAAAGGAAATACTGTCCCCTTAGAAATAGGTATTTTTTCCTTCCAAGCTCATGATCTCCTGATTCTCTCCAGGGATGCCCTCTGGGGTGATAGAAACGGGGATAAGAAACCCTGTGTCAGTGATTCCTCTGAGAGGTAGAAAGAATAACAGCCTTGTGCTGTGCCACTTAGATCATACACATACACACACACACATGCATACCCAGGGGAAAAAAGGAACGTTTCCCATTTTATATTTGAACTTCCATCCATTTATTACGGGAATATGTGCCTCCTGGAAGTCAGCATGATCCATAATATTTTTAAGTTCTAGTAGAGGAACATATAATTTAATTAATAAATGCTCTTTTTAAGAAATCCTGGTATCTAAAGAATGAGAAGCAGTTACTCTGCTTTAAGATATGTCTGTTAGGAATACTGGTATGAATATTGTTACATAAAACAGAAAAAGGGAAACAAACCTGATGGAGATATTTCTTCATTCTGTGGTGTTTCTGTGATGGTTATTGTTCTAGTTATATTCCCCTAAAAATGCAGATATTGAAAAATAGGGTCTATTATGTCTCGTTTAGCATATCAAGTAAAGCAAAGCAAAAATTCTTCATGAGAATACTGTCAGTGACTTAATTTGATCCAAAAACTCTTCTTAGGCCATATTTATAGTTTGGATGATCTAGACCAGTGTTACTCAAATTGTGGCCCAGGGACCAGCAGCATCTGTGCTGCCTGGGAACCTGTTAGATACACAAATTCATGAGCCTCCTTCTAATCTATTGAGTCATCGTTTGGAGGAGTATGACCAAGGGATCAGTCTTTTAACAGACACAGACAATTGTAAACAACAATAAAAGCAACCTGAATCTATTGCCTTTATTTAAACATTGAAAGACTTTACATTAAAAGAATCTACAATTCTACTCTCATGACAAAAGAAAAAGGAAAAAGGCAATCTTCTGTGATACATTCAGACAATAGAGTATTATTCAGCAATAAAAAGAATGAGCTCTCAAGCCACGAAAAGACATGAAGGAACGTTAAATGTATATTGTTAAGTGAAAGAAGGCAGTCCAAAAAGGCTGCATACTGTATGGCTCCAACTACATAGCATTCCAGAAAAAACAAAACTATGGAAACAGTAAAAAAAAATCAGTAGGTGCCAGGGGTTAGGAGCTAGGGAAGGAAGGACAAGTAAGTTGGAGCACAGGGGAATTTTGGGGCAATGAACCTATTCTGCATGATACTGTAATGATAGATAAATGTCATTATACATTTGTTAAAACCCACAGAATGTACAACACAAAGAGTGAACCCTAATGTAAACTATGGACTCTAGTTAATAATTATGTATCTATGTTGGCTCAGCAATTCTTTACAAATGTACCACCCTAATGCAAGGTGTTAATAATAGGGGAAACTGTGGTGAGAGGAGGGGTGTAGAGGGAAAAGGAGTCTAAGGAAACTACATTTTCTGCTCATTTTTTCTGTAAACCTAAAACTGCTCTAAAAATGAAGTCTATTAAATATGTATGTAGACACCAGACCAAAAAGGATCTGGCAACACTTGGCTAGAGTTTTAGTGTAATAATGCCACTCTCTTTTGAAGGGCCAAGACACATCAGAATGCCTCAATGCCTTTTTAAGAATTTGATTTATATACGCCAAGCCCCCACACCTTAATCACTCAAATAATGCAAAAGTAAGTTTTAAGAGAATTGTCATTAAATTCATTCAATAATTGAAATCCTTTGCTCTTGAGAACTCTCAGTGAAGGGGCCATTGCTCCCAGGTCTTCTGCTACTCCGCTTAGCTGTGGTCATTCCTTGGATAGGCCACGTACTGTGCCAAGTACCTTACATATTCTAGCTTGTTTATGCCTCGGTTCGCCTCTATGAGATAGGTGCTAAGAGACGGAAGCAACTTGCTTCAAGTCACATGAGCACTAAAGGGAAGATGTAGCACTTGTCTACTGACCTACCAGCCTGCAAAGCTGGTACTCAGAATCGCCAGCCTATACCAAAATGTCTCTGACTGCTTTTGCATTTGACAGATTTGACAGGGATTTTCAAATGGGAAGTAGAATATAGAGTGAAGAAACAATGTCTAAAACATGGGGCCTGCTAAGTGAGAAAATAACTTGGAAGTTTGCATGTCTTCCCTCTCACTTAGCCTGCATATCTAGGTAGTCAAGGCGTCCTTAATTCTTTCAGTTACATATTCCTCAAGCCTCTCTACACTCTTCCAGTTGCACTCTCCTCATCATTTACTGCCTGAGCGTTTGCAATGGCTTCTTAATTTATCTCCCTGTCACCAGCTTTGCGGTCAACTTCCTTCCCCATTCAGCCAGCTCCAATTTCTTTCACAAGTCGGCTAGAATTATCTTCTAAATGCAAATATGATCATATGGCTCCCTTCCTAACATCTTTCACTGCCATCCTAGTCTAAATGCCTTGGCATCATTTAAAACTCCTTCATACAGCCTAAGTTCATCTGCAGCCATTTCCCCAAAGGTGTTTTATGATCCGGACAGACAGAACCCACTTGGAGTTTTTAGAGCACTCAGTTTTCTCTTACTGACATAACCCTTTTTCCATGCTGTTCCCTTTGCTAGAATTCCCTTCCTCACCAAATCCACCTGATAACCTCCCACTCATCCTTTATGACCCAACAAAATCATCTCCTTCTTTGGAAACTTTTTCTAATTCCCTCCACTCCCTAATTCTATTCCAGGTGTGCTAAGAAGTACCCTTCACCAGAGCACTCTGTTGACACCTTCTTGACAGCACTTATTACACAGTTTATTATGCTTATTTTTTACACCTCTATTTCCCTCCTCTAGAGTGCAAATCAGAGACTACATATTCTTCATCTCTCGTTTCCTAGCATATAGTAAATATTCAGTAAATGTTCGGGGAACAAACAGATACGTGAATAAACGAGTGAGTGAATCTGCATGTGAAATATATAATGTTATTTTTCAGTCTGATTTCATGACAGATTACGAAAAGGGAAATTTGCATTTCCCTTGCACATATGGCTTAACTTTTTGTGGATTTTCTCGTCATTTTAAAATTATGAGCGTGCATAAAGTTTTCCAAAGTGAAAGAGGGTGGGGAGAAATTATGTAAAATGTACAAGATAATCCCTCAAAACAGAGTGATTTTTCCAGGGTTGTAGGATTGAGTGTCAAGGACTTTACTAAGATTCAATGTAAAATAAAATGTCTTGGATTTGATTTCTTTGTTCTGAAATAGGCCATGAAGTCATACTAAATGACAATTTTTAAGGGCTGTTCCTTTCATCTGACATTTATAACTTAAAGAGGCTTTAGCTACAAGTTCATATCCAGGCAGAGGAGCTTTTCAGGAAAGGACATTTGAGTGTCAGTGGTTTTGGTGTGGGGACCCTCTTTCATGATGAACATCTTAAAGAGTGTTTTCAGCTAACTCTGACATAATTCTATTTATTACTTGACTGCATATCCGATTAGATACTTTGGGAGGCAGATGTTTTTCGGCACACATTCTCTATAGCTGACTTAGAGTGCGTTTTATTATGTGCTTGATTTGAAAACAAATTTCACAGCAAAATTTACAGAAATATGCTGCTTAGTTTGTAGTGCAATTCACATACTCAGCATGAATACCAATTTATGAAGGTGTCATCAAGTTGTTTAAACCAACCCAAACACTCATAATACAGATGGCGTTGAAGGCATCAGTGCCTGAAAAATAATTTGTGGCATCTGTAGCCTTCTCATAATCGTTTTGGGTTTTTGTGCTTTTTGTTCAGTGACTATTTTAAGCTATTTCAAAATACTTGCAGACTCATAGCAACATGGAAATTGTTTCCCCGAGCATTAAAAATAAAAAGCTGATTGTATATAACTATTGTTCTTTAATCTTTTATTACTTTAACATAACTAGAATGTTAAATATGTTTTTGGTAATTCATTTTCTTTCCTTGTTTCTTTTTTTTATGGGTTTTTTTTTTTCTCAGTTCAACAAATCACTTATTTAAAATCAGTGTAAGTATTGCTTTTGCATATCTACATTTACAATTTCTTAATGAAAGGTATACATTTCTATAGTTATATGTATTTGTTGATGCCAATAAATTTATTTTCTTTCTTTTTAGATGTAATAAATGCATTGGAAACAATTTTCCAAAAAATTCATAACTGTGTAATAAAGAATCTGAAAAATCACCACCCAAAAAAAGCATAGTTAAAAATATACTATTCATACTTCCAAACTTTTTCTCACCTAATATCCATATATAGATGTCTCTATCTGTATATATAACTAGGAAATTTATCTATGTGTTACTTAGGCAGATTTTATGGATACTTTTTTAAAATCTGCTCTGTGTATTTAATTTCATGGCTATCTTTCAATACACTCAATAACTGTAGATCTTCAGAAGCATGTTAATGATAAAGCATGTTAATGATAAAACAAGTGTTCAATGGATATATTCTTGTTTTTAGTTAATCTTTTACTGTTGTATATTGAGCCATTTTTATGTTTTTTCTAGACCATATTGACAATAAAGCATTTAATAGGAGAATAAGTTTTAGAACTAAGATCAGAATCCAGAAGCAAATTAATAAAACAAGAACGTATTCCTTAAAAGAAAAACCATTTATCCCTGAAGAGAAAACATTCTTGGACTTTACTACCAAGAAGGCATTTATTTAATATTCTCATTTATAGAATTTCTCCCATTTACATTAATATTTTCCTCTTTGGTAAGTACTTTGGTGAAATGAATTTTAGGTTTTATTATTTGATTTAAAATGAATATGTGCTTTTCTTGAAGGGATAATTAAAACTTGAAGATGAAGCAATGCCATTTTGCTTTTTTAAAGCCAGTGAGTTTGATAAACTTTCATAACGTGCCTATTGCCTTTTAAACTTTAACTATAAAACACGCATTCTTCGGTTCACTGCAAATAGTTACTGGATTTCATAAGTAAAAATAGAAATAATTAATTTTGGTTTTGATCAAGGATAACTGCAAGTTACATTTGCATGTTTCTTGGAGATTGTCAACAATTTTTCTTACTTTAAAAAATGAATTATGGGGCCAGCCCAGTGGTGTAGCAGTTAAGTTCATGTGCTCTGCTTCCTCAGCCCAGGGTCCGCAGGTTCGGATCCCTGGCGCAGACCAGCACACTGCTTGTCAAGCCATGCTGTAGTGGCATCCCATATAAAGTAGAGGAAGGTGGGCATGGATGTTAGCCCAGGGGCAATCTTCCAGAGCAAAAAGAGGAGGATTGACAGTGGATGAAGTCTCAGGTCTAATTTTCCTCACAAAAAAAAAAAAAAAAGAATTACAATAAATACATATTAACTGTATTTCACCATTTTAGTCATTTCCATAATATCTAAGCTGGCATTATGAATGTCAAATGAAGTCCACTAATTAGTGTATTCTTTAAGACTGTTTTCAGACCTCTTTCTCTTCATATATTATTGGTAATTTTTTTCTCTCTCCTGTCTCAGAAAATCTTTTAATCTGGGAACCTAATAAAATAATAGTGATGGTAATAACATAATTGAAATACTGACTGATATTTAGAGGATTCTTATTGAGTGTCAGATACTATGCTAAATATTTTATATGCATTGTCTGTTGAACCTTCTTAGAACCTATTGAGGTTGATGCTGTCATAGCTCTCTTTGCTTATAAAGAAACAGAGGCTTATTATAGAGATCAAAAATGGCCCAGGCTGACAGAGCTAGTAAATTGAGAAACAGAGTTTCAAACTCAGGCTATCTAACTCCCAAATTGATGCCAATCGTTTGACTACTGAACTCATCCATCACAGTGTTTTGTTTCTTCCATTCATCTCTAGTTGCATAAACTGCAAAAGCACAAATTGCTACTGTTTTTTTGTGAGTAGAGTAGAAGCATTTCTAGATGTTTGAAAATTGTCAGCCTGTTCTACGTACCATGATCAGAACTAGTCTGAGCCTCAAAGGGCTGCTTTTTGTTTATAATGATGTTGGTTTTATTCTGTGGTTATTAAGGATACTTCTTTCCCACTATTAGTGTGGAGAATAAACCAATGATTCTCAAACTTTAATCTTAAAAATTATTGAAGAATCTCAAAATTGTTTATATACGTAGGTTAGAACAAATGATATTTATTGTATTAGAAATTAAAACAGAGAAAGTTTACATATGTATTTATTGATTTATTTAAAATAACAATAAACCCATCATATGTTAAATAAAATACTTTTATAAAAAGTAACTTTATTTTACAAATTTAGAAACTGACAAAAGTAGTATTAATTTCTTTAGTGTCTGTCTTAGATGACTGCTGAAGTTTCATATCTGCTTGTGCATTTGATCTGTTGGAAATGTTGCTTTGGTTTAGGTATATGAAGAATATTGGACCTCACATAGATGCATAGTTGGAAAATGAAGATGTACGTTAATAGTTCTTTAAGATAATTGTGGATATTTTTATGCGCTACTATACCAAAACTCAGCAATGGTAGTTTCTTCAAGATCACCGGTAGTGTAGAATCTGAAACCATATCAATCAACTTTCTATACTTGGCTATAATAAAATCTTTTACTCATGCAAAACTTGGTACCATCATTCATTTGGAAAATATTTGCTTACCGAATTGTGCTAGTCTTGCAAATTTAACACATTTCTTATCACACAATTTGACAGATTTACAATATCAAAAAATCACATTGGTTAATATCACAACCAGTCATCAGAGAACTTTTCCATGACTGTCAAGCTCTTTACCAAGCTCTCAAACTCAAAGAGGAGGATACAAGCTTTCCAAAATTGTAACTTTTGCTTTAAGTCTTGAATTTTTATAATTGGCAAAATCTACTGTCTTCCTTGAAAGGGCAGAATCACTTTTGTTAATTTTCAAGAAAATGTCAGGCAAGTTCCCATTTGTGAAATGATAGTTAGTTGTTCCTTCAGGCAACAATGGCATTCCATGAAACAAGCAGCAAGTTTAGTTTGCAACTCAGACAATCTCACCAGCTCTTTTCTTTAGACAACCATCATATTTAGGTATGTAGAAGTTCTTTAGACATTGTATTAGCCATTGTTCTCCAGAGAAACAGAACAGATAGGATACATATATATATATGTATAAGAGCAGATTTATTATAGGAATTGGCTCACTCCGTTTTGGAGGTTGAGAAGTCCCAGGATCTGCTGTGTGCAAGCTGGAGAACCAAGAATGCTGGTGGTGTAATTCAGTACAAGTCTAAAGGCTTGAGAATGGGGATGGGAGGAGAAGATGGAAGCTGATGATGTAAGTCTCCATCTGAGTCCAAGAGCCTAAGAACCAGCAGTGCCGATGTCCAAGGACAGGAGAAGATGAATGTCTCAGCTCAAGAAGAGAGAGAGTGAATTCTCCCTTCCTCTGCCTTTGTTCTATTCAGGCCCTCAACAGACTCAAAGATTCTCTCTCATACTGGGGAGGGCCATCTGTTTTACTCAGTTCACCAGTTCAAATGCTAATCTCTCCTGGAATCATCCTCCTAGACACACCCAGAAATAATATTTCACTAGCTATCTAGGCACCCCTTACTTAGCTCAGTTAAATTGACACATAAAATTAGCCATATGAGCATGCTTTCCATTTCATCACACAGAATATTTAAGAGGTATTTGTTATTGTTTCTGTTGCTTTTTTTTTTTGCTGAGGGATGTGTTTATGTTGCTTTTTACTGGGACGTGTATTGGTGAAGAATTTAATGTTCTCTAGTACAACTTGTTGCTGAAGGAGCCAACAGTTTACTCACCATTGATTTCATACCATCAGTGCAAATGTCAACTCTGAAATAAAGGCAAATAACTTCTTAGTTTTGTTTTGAAACTATTTGAGAAACACTGCAACAGTCCATCCAATTTCTTTACTTGATTATTCTTGAAATATCTACCTATACTGGTCAGCTGTAAAACTGTTTTTTCATAATTTAAGGAGATTTACTGATTATACCCATGACTTTGACCCTGAGTGCGCAAAATGACTAATTTAGAATAATGGCTGACTCTACCCATGGTTACTCTCTTTGTCTGCAAACTTCAACTAAACCATATAGGAAGCCAGATGTTAAGGAAGTGTTCCAACATCTTGTCAACATTTGTATGTGATAACAAACTGTATATTGGGAAAGCGCCCTTCTCATTCGCCACCATTATTAGCCTGAGTAGATGTAAGAAGCATGAAGGGACAGCACCAAAAGAGACTTAGTCTATTATGAAAATCAAATTGCACCTAAGTAGTCTTACAATATTTCTAGTTTTACATGTTTTAGAACAACAACCTGAGTTGGTACATTTATTGCACTATGGAAGAAAACTGTCCTGGTTGTATGAGGAATAGCAAATTCTGGATTACCAGTCCATGTTGCTTGGTCAAGACACAATAAAACCTTTGAACCTGATGCCTCATGTCAAGTATATCTGATTTCAAATTGTTTTAAACTGTTTACATAAATGTGGTTTTGACTCTTTAAAATATAATTTCAGTAAATTTTTTTCTTTAATCATTTTCAGAAACCTCTTAGAATAGATGAGTGAATGAATAAGGACAAGATTAAAAAAAAAATTGGGGAAACATGTTTGGAAATCTCTGGTGGAATCAACTCTGAGGGACCTGAGCCAGAGCAAGCACGCTAATATATCAGTGCTCTCCTCATGTTGATTTTGGACATCTCCCTCTTTTGAATATGCAGGTTTGGGCTAGTAAGTCCACTGGTACATTTATAAATGTATAGGCTTAGGTAATCTATCCTTTGTAATTACTACAGTACTTACAATTGACTCATTAATCATATTAAAGGTTCTAGACACTAGTAGAACAGAGAGACAAGTAAGTTCAAAACTGGGTGGAGACCTGAACAACCACCTGAGATCACACTTAGAAATTAAAAACCGAGGATGGGGGCAAGAAGTGCAAGTAATTTGCAGTATATATTGAAGATATTAAAAATGGCATTTTGGGGGCCACCCTGTGGCGCAGCGGTTTAGTTCGCGCTTGGCAGCCAGGGGTTCACGAGTTCGGATCCCAGGCGCCCGCCGACGCACTGCCTGTCAGCCATGCCGTGGCGGCGTCCCATATAAAAAGTGGAGGAAGATGGGCACGGATGTTAGCCCAGGGCCAGTCTTCCTCAGCAAAAAGGGGAGGATTGGCAACAGATGTTAGCTCAGAGCTGGTCTTCCTCACAAAAAAAAAAAAAAAAAAATGGCATTTTGTTTATATTGCAATTAAAATAAAAATCTTTGCTGTGTCTATGGCGTTTTTATTAGGGTTCTTTTGACTATAAGTCACAGAAACACAACTCAGACTAATTCACCAAAAAAAGGTAAGTTGTGTACATTGTTCTTTCCTATTAGTGTTGAGAAGAATTTCCTTGGTTATTTTACAGAATAATCAAGCCAAGGAAAGAGTAGTGATGCAGCTGGGAATCAGACTTGTTTCTCTTTTGTCTCTCATTTCTGCTCTTCTCTCTGCATTAGTTTCATTTTCTCATATTGTAGTACAGCTTTCCCCAAATAGCGGAACACATGGCTTCCCAAACTTTCATCTCATAGTAACTTGACTACCCTGGACAGATGTCCAAAAATCGCAGAGAAGGGACTCATTGGCCCACTTTTGGTCAGATGAACACTCTGGACCACACAGAATAATGACCAAGAGCTAAAAATCATGACAATCCCCACTTGGACTATATGGATGGAGTATGGGAGGATGACAATCCCCAAATAAACAGTGGTGTTGTCCCTGAAGAAGTGAGTGGCTACTAGGCAGACAAAATAAAGCTGTGCACTGCAGAGATTCCTTGTTACAAGATTTTTAAAATTAGGTCTACTAAAAGTTATTATAATTATAAAATGTATCCATCTTGAATAAAAATAAAATCCATTACTAGGCTGGATGCCAGCTGGGGAAAACAAAACACAAAAAGATGCTATGATTATGAGCCCAGCTGAAGCTTTTCATGTAAGTTAATTATATTTATTAATGTTAAAGCAGAAAAATATAAGCATATTAATCTCCTAATAGGAAAGAACATTTGATAAACAGCAGACTATTTCTCAATTAGATTGGTGAATATTTCATTTGTACTTGTGTATAACAAATGGAGTAAAATGTGACTTTTCTTATTTTTGTTTACTTTAATATTGTGCTGGAAATAAAAATCATTGGAAGGAAAACAAGTATACTTTATTTCATTCTTAAAATACAAAGCATTATCTCATACTGAGAATATGGCCTTTCATTTTTTTGCACCTTGCCTGAGATTGAAAATATTTTTCAACTCTTTTGTTTCTCCACGTACTAACTATAACAGTCTTGAATCAATTATTTAAACATAGTGTGCCTTGGTTTCCTAATCTGAAAAAACAGATTTGATAATCCTATCTCACAGGATTAAAAGTTTTGAATGAGGTGATCTAAAGGAAATATTTTGAACTGGGATAATGAATGTGTTCCTTTTATTTGTATAATTGTACTTCTTGACTATCTGGCAATAGCGTATATAGAGAGAATGGAGATGTTCTCAATCATAGAGGAGATATAAAACTAAAAGGGGGGGGGGGGTGGCCTGGTGCCATAGTGGTTAGGTTCATGTGCTCCGCTTCAATGGCCTGAGGTTTGTGGGTTTGAATCCCAGGCGTGGACCCATGCACCGCTCATCAAGCTATGCTGTGGCAGCATCCCATATACAACATAGAGGAAAGTTGGGCACGGGTGTTAGCTCAGGGCTGATCTTCCTCATCAAAAAGAAGAAGAAGAAGAAGAAGAAAAAACAACAACTAAAAAGGAAGATAAAAATTAGAAGTTAATTTAGAAAAACGTAGTTTGAGTTGAAATGCTAAAGATAAGAGTGATGTCAATTTTCATTTCAATAAATATTATGTCATTAACCAGATTTTACTTTGCCACCTGCTCCTACTAAGATGGGGTGCAGGGAGAGTGCTTTAGTGATAAGTAAAGCTATTCTACCAACATTGGTAAAAATTGCTTCACCTCATAGGAAAAAACAAAATAGAGAAAGTTTCTCATTTTTATACCTGTAACAATGCTGCTTGAATTTTTCTATCATCAGCTTTAGTATGTAAAATGCAAGTGGTTATCAAAACCATAAAAAGGCATGAAAATAAAATATTTTTAAGCAAAAATGTCCATTCATAAAAGACACCCTATTTGGTTTCCTTCTCGTGTGGGTTTCTTTTCAGTGTCTTGTTCGCGATGAAATTCCCTCAAACACTCTTTAGAGGCAGGCTGTCTTGCAGCAGGTTCCATGATGTGAGAGGACTGTAACTCAATTTTCTGATTTAATAGTGCAGGGTTATTCAAGCATGAAATTACCTCCTTCATGTAGAGCAATCCCCTTTGCCTGGCAAGTCAAGGCTCAAAAAACTTGATGTCTGCTGTGATTACAGCTGTTGACCCAACCAATTGTTGCTGGAATCAGAGTTAAGCTTTTCTGTATAGTCCACTGTAGAAAATATGTCTCTTCAGACAGTTGAAAGATGAAAATATGTATGTGGCTCTTAGAATCTCAGCACTATATGATAACATGCTGTGTTAAAAAGAACCACAGATGAGTATAGCACAGATGGAAAATATTATACTTTTTAAATTGGCTAGAAAATGCTTTCATTAGTTATCAACAAGTTACTTTTAATAAAAATTCTACCAGGTTTAAAAATTACAGAGGAGGCAAAGTCCAGCTCAGCTTTTTCTCTGACCATCTGCTCTGTAGGAAACGGTGAATTTGTCTTTCCTCATTAACTTAATCAAAAGCCCCAAGTGCTGATGTGTTGCATTGCAGCCTTTGAAGTCTCAGTGTGCTACTAGTCTACAGAGCTGTCCAGTAGTAATCTAATTTGAACCACAAATGCCAGCCACATATGTAATTTTACTTTTTCTGGGAGTCACTTTTCAAAAGTAAAAAGAAACAGGTGAAACTAATTTTAATAGTATATATTTTAATTTACCCAATAAATCAAATATATGATCATTTCAACACGTAATAAATAAAAAATATGTTTGATGAGATATTTTATATTGTTTTCTTATACTAAGTTTTTGAAATCTGGGATATATTTTACACTTACAGCACATCTCCATTTGGAGTAGCCATATTTCAAATAGTCGGTAGCTACATGCTCCTATCATTGGGCAGTGCAGATCTGCCATCTTTCACATCCTAAAACAATCTGGACTCACAGGCTCGTGGAATCTTTTAATAAGTGGCAAACACTGGAGATGTGAAATGATTGAGAGAATGGGCAAGGACACTTGCTTTAGTGAGGCTTTTTCAATATGATAAAGCTATAAAGGGTAAGTTTCCTTGCATATACAATGGAAACAATAGCAAATATTGACACCACAAACACACACACACACACACACTCACACACACACATACAGAACTTATTTTCCTGGCTCACGACTTCTCTTGTCTTGAGCAAAGTATGGATTAAGAAGTTTAGATTTATTTAGATTTTAAGGGCTGGAAAACTACTGTTTGAGAAGAAAAGAGATCTGGAAAGGCTACAGTTGGAAGCAAGAAAAATGTCATTCTTGGGTTAGATTTAGAGGACAGTGATAGGAGAGATTGAAGATCTCCACTTACAGGAAGAGGAATGCAGACAGGTAACATTTTGTTGTGTGACAGGAATGTAATCACGCTGGGTTATCCATTCCACTGCCTTTGGTAAAGACTTAAATCACTTTTCAATTTGGTGAGATGTTGAATTGATGGTTTTTAGAATGTGACATGATACCTAGATGGGCCATGAAGCTGGCTAGGTTTATTTGGGTTACATTTATATTTACAAGGGTTAAATGGCCAACGATATAGATTTATATTTTTAAATGGTTAATCTGACTGTCACCAGTTATATAGTGTACAAAATTGTTTATACTTGACAGCAATATGTAATAAAATCACTTATCTTGCTTTTTTGTATGTGTGAGCAACCATGGCATAATACTTTACATTTATCTTTATAAAATTTGCTTCTTCATTTCCCTTCTTAGTCAGAAATTAAGTTCATTTTCACAAAGGTTTCTAATAAATAATTTCCATTTGTTTATGTGAAATACACAACATTTTCAGAAATACTTTTTAATATTTTTTAAAGGCAGAACTTGGAAGACTGAAAGTTTTTTAAGCAAATGCTTAAAGTTTTAAGGTTGTTATTTTATGATTTACTTAAGACTTATGTATAGCTTTGAATAAAATTTTCACATATCTTTGTTGCTAAGGGCTGGTTTCAGTATTTTAGAAACATAAAAATTTGCATTAATAATTCCCATTAATAACTCACATTTGCAACAATGAGGTTGAAATTTATCAAGTTCTTTAAAGTTCCATTTATTGAGTAAAAGAGCTACTGGCAAACATTAATTAAAATAGTTAAAAAGTAAATATCATACACACATTAAAACATTTTGATAAAATATTATTATGTGTATATGTATGTATTTCTGAACAAAAAAATATAAGCATGCATGTGTTTTGCTTCAGATCAGGATAAGAATACAAATCTCTCTCTCTATTTCAGAACAATGACAGCAAATAATTTTATTTGAAAATACCTGTAAAGAATTTACAATTGTAGGGCCTGCCCGGTGGCGCAGCGGTTTAGTCCGCGCTTGGCAGCCTGGGGTTCGCAGGTTCGGATCCCGGGCGCCCGCCGACGCACTGCCTGTCAGCCATGCCGTGGCGGCGTCCCATATAAAGTAGAGGAGGTTGGGCACGGATGTTAGCCCAGGGCCGGTCTTCCTCAGCAAAAAGAGGAGGATTGGACGGATGTTAGCTCAGGGCTGGTCTTCCTCACAAAAAAAAAAAAAAAAAAAGAATTTACAATTGTTGTGAACAGAACCAGATGAGCATAAATATTACACGTGTATGTCCATATGATTCATCTCATCTTCTCTCCCGCAAACTTAGATGGTACTGATATCTCTCCCTGTTTTATTTTTCATTATTATAAAGTAGAACCCATGGACTCAGGCTGGGAGGCATCCAAGTTTGTGTCCTTCAGTTGCATCTCCAGAATTAGGGCAGCTATCTTTGGGGGAGGGGAGGTGACCTTCTCAGAGCTGACTGGTCTACTATAGGCAATTAGTTCCTGAAGAACCATGATCATGACTAAACATCACTTGAATGTTAGAAGTTTTTCTCCTTCTACAACTTTCCTCTGGAATCCCAATTTCCTCCAGAGGCTTGGTCTGTGATCAGTCACAGTCCTGATCTTGACAGCGTCTGACAGAAGCCACTGCCCTGTCCCAAGAAGCTCTTGCTGTGGTGCCACACAGAATTCCCGTTTGTCGTAGAGATAATAACCAATGATAATTTTCCTCATCTAATTTACCTCCACTTATTCCTTGAGAGTGAATGTCAAAAGTTTGCTTTGCTTTCTAATATCTACAAGCAATCAATGACCTCTGGAGTCAGAGGCTCCCTGGGTTTCAATCCCCGCTCCACCTCGTACCAGCTGTGCTGCTTTGGGCAAGTTGCTTAAATTTCATGTGCCTCAATTTCCTCATCTGGGAAATGAGAATAATAACTGCAGCCAGGCTTGTAGGATCACTGTGAGGATTAGATGGTCGAGGGTCAGAAGAGTTAATTCATGTAAACCACATTGGATAGTGCCTGGCACTCGGTAAGCAACCAATAGATATCAGTTATTATCATCACTGTAGGATAGTATCTTCGTAGAGCAGTGATTTGAGATTGCACATCAGAATTACCCAATGAAATTTTTAAAAATCAAGATACTTGAGCCCCAACCTAGACTTACTGAATCTTGAGAGGCAATCCGCATCATGTATCCTTTTATAAAAATGTTCCACAGATGTTTCTAATATGCAGCCGAGTCTGAGACTAACTGCTGTTAAGAAGACGTTATCAATCTAATTGGTGTCCAGTTTTGATTAGTTACAAACTAATCATTTACTAACAGTGGTTATGTGGTGTTTTCTTGACTCTAGACCACTATTCAATGTCAGTATTTACCTGGAGATCTAGTTTTGCCCATGCCATTCACATGCAGTGAAAAAAGTGGAGTTGGTAAGAGGAACACAAGGGGTCAAGGTTTAGCTTTGTAAATAAAATGTAGACAGAGAAATCGAGATTTCTGCAAGCCCCTTAGAGTGAACAGTCATTTCCTGGGGGATTGGTGGTGAATTTGGTCTGTTTGAACCAATGGTGCATTTGACTGTCTTTGTATCTCAGTTTGCCCCCAAGATTTCCACTGCACCTTCCAGGGCACAACTGCATTCCACTCAGGATAAACTTTTCATGTTATCCCCAGTATTATTGTTAGCTAAAATTTATTAAAGGCCCTTTGGGAGTCAAACAATGTTCTATGGGCTTTGCATGATTTTATCATAATACAATGAACTAGGAACTATTAATATCACCATTTTACCTATATGGGACCTGTGGTCATAGAGATTAAGCAACTTTCCCCAAACCACACAGTTTATAAGTGATACAGCCAGGATTTTAAGCATTTTAACTTCAATGAGTCAACTCCAGAGCCACTTTTGTAACCACTGCTCTGTGCTGCTGCCTCCCTCAACTGCAGTTCTTCAGCCAGATCCTTCTGAGAATAAATACATCCCTTTCAATAGACTACTCTTTCTGAGAAACAGAAATATTCTTACCTGGGAATTTCTTTCTCCCTCCTGACTTTTGTCTTCAGTCACCAGATTTGGCCACTACCATACCTTTTTAGTTGAAATTGCTGTTCCCAGCATTTCAAGTTTGAATGCTGTAGAGAAATATTTTTCATTTTCTTCTAAAAACTTACAATGAGAAAAATGCCACCATTTCTCCTTCAGGTTTCCTTCCTTTAGACGTGATTAAATAATCCATATCAATAAATGTACTCAACCAGGTGAAACAGAGACTTCCTAAGAAACCATAATTCTCATAAGTTTTAAAGGCTGCTGCTCACTTCAAATTGTTCAGATAAATTACTTCACCTTAAATTCAACCTGAATTGTATCATCCTGATCTTCTCTGCCCCTAGCACTTCTCAGATTTTCAACAGTTCAGTCTGACAATGATTTTTTTATCTATCCTTTCTTTGTTTACTGTTCAAGCCTTCCACACATATGGGAGATATAGCTCATAGCTCCTTCTTAGTGGTAATTAATCATGAACCTCTTCAAATTTTGAAAAAAATCGCCGCTATGGGGATTAAATGAATTACCCTCTCTCAACTTTTAAACCTGTGGATAGTTATATGTACAAACCAACCCTGCACAACTAAGCTCTTACAATGAAATGATTTTGCCACTAGGCAGTATCCTTCCTGCTGCCCCACGCCTCCTTCATGGTAACAGAACCCAGACTTCACTCTGAATAACTGTACCTCTTCGAATCGTAGATCTACTGTTTAGGTAATATTGACCCAACCAGGCTAGCAGCTAAATCTGTGAAGTCCATTCTTCTGCCCATATTAATTTCGTCAGGCCTGAGCCTGTGCTTCGGTTTGAACCAGTGGGACCTTGCAAGTTGTTGCTGGAGCCTTTTGAGTTAGAAGCTTCCTTTTTCCTCTGAGAACTATGGGGAAATAATAGTCTCTTCTCTTTTGAATGTTGGGATATAAGATTGTAAAGCTTGAGACTATTGTAGCTATTTCTGATAGAAAGAAAAGCAAGTCTTAGAAAGGATATGATACTCAGAATAAAAATCTCTAAGGACATTATGAGAATTCAGATCAAATTATATGTGAAGTCAGAGAACTCTAAACTTTTCAAATCCTTTTCATGCTTAAGGCCGTGTTGTCTGGGATTTTGATTATATACAACATAAAAAGTCCTAATGATACTTCAAGAGAGAAAAAGGAGAGTTCATTCTTGAATTATAAACCTTTACAGTAGTTCTTTAACTTGTTTTTTACTTACTTTTAATCTGGTATTATGACCGTTATTAGTCATACCAAAGACACAGGGAAGTGAATTCCTTAGCTAATCATAGAGTCAGAGGCGACATAAAGACAGAAATAAAAAAGCAAGCTGTAATAAAACTCAGTCCTGTCTAGTTCAAGGTTTTGAATCAATCAATGTGATGATTAATGTGTATTTGAAAACAATGGTGATACTAATAGGAAGCTACAGTCATTGTTGGTAAGTTTATTTTTAATTATATAAACTTCCTGATGATTACAAATAAAACCATGTTTAAATAGTCACATTGTAATTATAGATATGATTTTATTTCAAAATAAAAGTTATTGTTCTTTTGATGCTTTTTGTATTCCAATTTCAAAGAATTAGGTTTTTCTGAAATCATTGTTTCATGAATTTTCTGTTGAATGTCTTCTGGCAATATGTTTGCTAAGTGACCATTCAGCCTTTGTTTAAGTCCCATGAGTTCTGAGTCCTCTGAGATCTGTTATTTCCCGCTTCCTACATCAAAACATGAACCATTCCCTTGCTGTCCCATCACCTTGGTGCCATATAGAAATTCTATTTACATGTGAAAGCCTTTTAGAAGTTTAGACATCCTTCATAACTTTTTTTTCTAATTTCCAACATATTTTTCAGGACAAATCTCAACATCCTCAACTTATTTGGTTATTTTTCAATATGTTATAATATAATAATATGTTTTCCCCTTAAGGATGTGAGTACCCTCTTGGAATGGAAAATTGGGAAGAAAAAGGTACTGAAAGAGATTGTAACTTCCTCCACTCTTATGGACTGAGACTTGGAATTCTAAGGGATACTTCTGAGCATATGGCCTTTTCAGCTGAGATTACAGAACAGAATATAAATGTTATTAACCTTGACAAAATAAAAAGTAAATTGACATAGCAACAGATTAGAAGATGGAAGAGGGGAGAGTTGAAGGGTTGAAGAGTTAATATGCTCATCTTAAAAACTGGAAAATCAAGACATACTACCATCTGTGGTTGATGTAACAGGAATAGAGATTTAGATGTGGTACTTACAAGTATACAAATACAACTAATAGAGTAATTGACAATAGTATTATAACTATATTGGGAAGAATAGCATGATGTAAATGAACTAAATATTAATCTAGTATAATCTAGTGTGGCAGGGTTCAGTGGTTAAACAACCCAATACAAATAAACATGTATGTTCAAATATAAAAAGTAATAGTTTATTATTTGCAGTTATGAGAAGTAACAACAGAAAGTGTTCCAAGTGCATGTAACTGAGGAGTTGGATTCAAACGGGGAGGTTAACCAGGAAATTGTGGGTTTTGATGATAAATTCCTCTGTATTTTTTTAATCATTTGTATGTATTACTTTTATTAAAAAATAATCATCCTGTTAAGCTCAGAAAACTGATTCTGTTCTGCCATTAATGTTTCTCTTAAATTTGTGTTATATCTAAATTTAATCTTTTACTGTTAATGGAACAGTATACCTATTTTAGGATTACTGTAAAAAATGGAATGCAAGAAGAAAGGGGAAATGTTTTTACTCTTGAGGAATAAAATAAAATACATTGCAAATAATTGTTTTAGGTTCAGTATTAGTTGAAATAGAATTCAATCTTGATTTTAAGGAAGATGTTAAACTGCTTAGTGCTTTCTTAATAATCAAACACAAATACAGCATGGGTATGTTAAACTTCAGAAAGCTTGAGACTTAGTCACTTTTCCAGTCTCCTTAATACTTTATCCAATATCATAGTCATTTCATTAACTTGATTTTTTCTTTTTATGCAATTTACTTCTAAGACAAGGTAGTTAGTGAGAGGGTTTTACAATTCTTTAATAGTGGAAGCTAAATAAGATATGTCTGAGTGGAGTAATTTTTGCTTATGTACATGTTAGAATTTTTTATTACTACAAAAATAATCAGTCTTATAACTTTGCCATAAAATTTAATTAGAGACATAAAACTGGAGATCATAATGCTATTAGAAAGCAGAGATTCTGCAAATTTTTTTAAATCTAATTTGGAGTGTGTCTCTTTTGGATTCTAAAATCAGGATTTTTTGACCTAGGGTAAGAAATCTTTTATCTGAACTCTGTCTTGAATATTCTAAGAGTTGTAATAATAAAGGCTTGGACTGAAAGCATAATACATTATTTGATGTGCATTATGTCCTTGATTTTATAATTGCAGAGCAAGAATCCCAGAGAAATGCACAGTTGCCCTATTCCACATAGAGTCCTCAGAAATCATATCTTCAACATACCTAAAATTATTTCCATTAGCAAGACATTTTTTGGTGGTGGGGATTAACTCAAAGTAACGTAAATATTAAGGCATTAAATTTTCTATAAATAGTTACCCTTGTAAGCTTTTATTTTAGGAATCATAATGATATGTTGGACAGTGAACATAGAATTAGATGTCCTTGCATATTGAAGTCAATTCTTTAGGTATTATTATTCAACTTATGCATGAAGCATACTTTTTCTTATCTCCTTTACTTCCAATTAATAGCTCTTGCTGCTTTAACCATGGGAGTGGGGCTGGTGAATAAGCAGAGAATCCCATCAAAGATATGAATATGTGGTCTGGTGGGAGTATGGCAGGAGACATGGAGGGAATGCCACTATACTGCTCTTTTTTTGTGTGTGTGAGGAAGACTAGCCCTGAGCTAACATCCATTGCTAATCCTCCTCTTTTTGCTGAGGAAGATTGGCCCTGGGCTAACATCCGTGCCCATCTTCCTCTACTTTATATGGGATACCGCCACAGCATGGCTTGACAGTGGTGCATCTGTCCACGCCTAGGATCCAAACCTGGGAACCCAGGCTGTTGAAGCAGAGTGCATGAACTTAACCACTACGCCACCAGGCTGGCTCCCACCACTATACTACTTTTAAATGCATTTTTCCCATGGAGACTATGCTATAAAATTTGGCCAACATTTATGATAATGATATTCATCTTTTTAGCTATATTATGAGTTAAAGAGGTTTTAGGGGCTAGCCTAGAAACTTTAACATCTTACATAATTTTGTTTTCCTAAGTAAATGCGATCTAATTTTAAAAGAACTAAATGAACATTAAAAAAGATGTTTTGGAATATTATCAGTTCTTATATTTGAGGTCACTTTATATGTGTGTGTGTGTAGTCATATTGAGTGGTATATGTGTAAATAATATGCTTTGTATTAGTTCATGAGAGCTATTATCAAATTCAGCTGGAATCATGGTCCTAACTGAAGGAATCATGGTCGGCCTACAAAGAGGCATCATGGGTATTAATAATGTCATCTGAATGTGCAGTGATGAAGTTATAATGTCAGTAGTCAATAAAGACTATAGAAAGTCTTGCATGAATGTATATTGATGACAGTGTGGGAGAATAATTCTCTCTAGGTGCACTTTGAAATCCTGGCATGTCATCGAAGCTTTGTCTGATTTGTTGCTGTTGCTTTCTTGACAGAAATTCAATTTAGGAAGGAAGCCCTGAGACCAACGCATCTGTTACCTGCTATGTGAAGCATGGCGTTGAAAACTGTCTCACCTATTAGCAATCACGACGAGAAGTTAGTGATGATGGCACACATGTGTATCATCACCTTCTAACTTTATTTAGAGTGACATGGGATTGGGCCCTTCAAATAACTATTCCAAATGGGCTTAGATAATTTTGCCACTTATACATACAGAGACAATCAAAATCATAGACCATAAAATGTTTTTAGACCACATGTTTTTAAGCTTCCTTCATTATCTGCTCCTTTCACAGGCTTCCTTTATCTTCATTTGTGTTCTGATAATGGTTAAGAGTCAATTCTAAATTTTATTTTTGCCATAAGCATGTGTATTTAAGAATTCTTTGCTTTTCACTTACAGAATTGGCATCTAGTTAAGCAGATATGTCCAAAAAGTTTAGTTTGTCTGGCAACGCTTTCCATTCACCTAACTTCTTGTTCCGTTGGAGTGATTCATATTGATGGATACAGTGCCGTCTGTGATTCGTCCTTGACATCTCAAAGACTAGGAGAGATTCACCTAACTTTATTATTGCTGCTTACAATTTGTCTCTTGACAGCCACATTTTCACAACTAAGCTGCATGGATGAAAGTAATCTTTTAGCATTTGTACTGCTTACCCTAAGATTTAATTCAATCCAAAATACTTTTATGAAACACCTACTGTATGTCTGGCTGCAGGAGAAGTTCCTCTATGTCAAGCAGGAAAGACAGATAGATTATTGTTTGAAAGAAGAATAATGCAGACATGAATAAAGTGTTAATGGAGCCTCTGTAGTGGAGAAAATGAAAACCTTGCCTTTCATGGGAGGGGGCTGGATCAGGGTAGTCAGGGAATTCTCAGTAAGGTAATATTTGAGCTAGACTTTGAAGGATATTATGTATTTTAATGCATATAGTAAGTACTGTATGTTCCCTGATTAAAGATCTCTTTTTTGGGGAACACTACTTCTCTGAATGTCCTTGAAAACACAATTCTGCTTTTAGATCAGTATAAACATGAATGGAGGTAGCATTTTTTTTAATACAGATCTTTAGGTGGACTCTTCACAGATAAGGATTATGATTAACAGTATCTTCTTTCTTCAATCGTGGTCCATGGAACCCAGAGAAACTTAAAACCATATAGTAAAGTAATAGATTATTAGCCTGAGAAAATTTAGGCGTTTTCTGGTTACCTGATGGCCAATACCAAAGTCCAAGCTTCCTTCACTATAAAGATTTTATAAACTGAAATATTTACTAATCTCCTCATAATTCTACCCATCTTTCATGACCCTGACATTCTATTGAAAAATATATTTAGAAGCTTTGTTTCTGTTTAGGGTATAGTCTCTTTTGATATTCCAAATAGGCTAAGACCATATTTCTTAACACTTCAAGACATAAATCAATAATCCCCATTGGCCATGATCAGCAGGTTCAATCTAACTTGACATCAGGTTCACCCAGGGAAACGAATAAAAATGCAGCATCCTGAGCCTAGAATTGGATATTTTGCTGTAGTAGATCTGGAGAAGAAAAATAAAATAAGGACTTTTAATATGTAATTTAGGTGATTTTGATTCAGTAAGTCTATGAAATGGGGCCTGGAAACCCTTGATCTAGATTTTATATACCAGCTAGTGAAATATGTATTTCTTACATTTTCCAGTCTTTTTGTTCTCAGGGGTGTCACTGGCCCCTACGCAAAAGTATCCGAGAACTTAAAATTTCTTGCAACCCAATTGGGAGTGGGGGGATACGTCATGATGAAATTCATTGTGAGTACTCATAACCAGTCAGCCATTTTTGCCTTGAGCAGTCTGGCAGAAGATGACAGGGGAATAAATATGAGTGTTTTATATTCCTCCTTGTTCACTTTCAATTCTGTATTCATGTTAGACATCTGGATTATTAATAACTTATTAATATTCTGCAATAGGAAGCTCTCAATTTATCAAGGTTGAAAGCCTTACTGTCAAGCTATCAGGATTGGCATCCCCAGTTGAAGCTGAATTGTCTTTTCTATGACATATCTCATGCCACATTTTCTATATATATCTATATCTATATATATATATTTTTAGTGGCAATTTTCCTTTCTCTATAAAACCTCCCCCTGGTTTTGTAATTCCTTTCAAAGTCATTCACACTAGAAGCCTGGAGGCTAGCCCTAACTCCTGATTCCCAGAGGACACCCTTCATCTGTTCCTCCTCCAGCCTTCACTGCATAAGTGAGTGACAACACCTTCCACCTGCTGCTTTGAAGAAAACTCCAGTAGTCTTTCTGGATATTTCTCTTTCATTTATACCCCACCCTCAGTTTCAACTATCTGAAATACTTATTCATCCAACTCCATAAAGTATCCTGAATCTATTCACTTCTTTCCAACTCCTAGGCTGCCACCCTTCACCACTGCCATTGCCTGTGTTTTCATTGTTGCCTCCAATCAATTATACACAGAGTAGCAAGAGGGGACTTCATGAATACTAGTATGATACTGTCACTGCCTCAGGAGTGACTTCCCAAGAGATTCTGATTGTATTAAATAAAATGCGAAATCCTTACCTTACCCACTAGGCCATTGATAATATCACTTCTGCCCACTTCTTTGACCACACTTATAATATCACATTTCCACAATCCCATTTTGGTCCAGACACATCAGTCATTATTCTGTTCTTTGGACATTCAAGTTCATACCCTCTGGACTGCTGCCCTTTGCTCTCCTGTGAGGCACTTTACTCCTGACTGATTTCTCATTAATCAAGTCGAAGTTTAAACATCAACCACCTCAGATAGCCTTCTCTAATCAGCCTAAGTATAGTGCCACCATTCCATTCTGTCTCTCAATACTTTACCCCATTTAATTGTTTCATGGAGCTTATTTTTTTAATTGTATATTGATTTAATCAAAATTACCTCCCTGTAAAATATAAGATTTTGTATGTCTTATTATTACCATATTCATTACCCTGGAAAAATGCCTTAAGCATTGTAGGTACACAATAAATATTCATTGAATAAATAAACTAATACATTTCAATACATGATAACTTGAATTATTGACGTGGGTTTCTTTTTTCCATTCTAAAAGCTCCTGAATTGTGAGAGGACTTCAGTATGTTTTCTTTTTTTAGACTCCCAATTATAATATTCTAACAATTCCCCTTTCCCTAGTTTTTATCTCACTGCAATCCATCTTCCACAGAGTTGCCAAAGTTAAACTCTAAACCAGTAAGATGATGGACTTTTACAGTTCCCCAGATCCATAACATAAATTCAAAAGTCCCAAGCAAGGCCTAAAGGTATTTTATATTTAGTCTCCATCTTTATTTCTACCTTCATTTTCTGGTACTTCCCCCTTGGGAACCCTACTATTCAATCACATAAAAACTACGAATAGTCTCAGACATACCATATTACTTTGTGATCCATGTCTTTGCCCATGATAGTACATTATTCCTGTGGAGGTTCGCCTCGTGTCAGTTCTCTCCTCTTCATGGGCAGTTAGTGGCTTGCGCAAGACTCTGTCTTAGCATTTATTATACCATATGGTAATTATTTCTTTATGTACTATTCTAGCCCTGGAGACTAACATAGTAATCAGTGTATGTTCCATATATGCAAATTGAATGAGGGATGGATGGATGGATGGAAGGATGGATGGATGGATGGATGGATATAAATGGGTGGATGGAAGATATCTTCCTGCTAATCCATAATCATCACGTGGACAGGATCTTTCTAAATCATCTGAGTGTTCCCTTGGCACAAGGCTTTAAACATATTAAGGGCTTAACACTGTTTATTAAATGAATGGATAAAATAACTAAGTACTTATTAAATGAGTGGCTAAAATAATAGTATTATCATACCTTTGTTTAAGGAAGAATTATCTTCCTCTTTAAAAAGTATAGTTTTCCTGTGTTCTACCACTGTGTTCTCTAATACAATAGCCACTAGTCACTTGATTCTATTGAATAGTTGGAATGTAGCTAGTCTAAACTGAGATGTGCTGTAAGTGTAAAATACATACATAGACTTAGAAGGAAAAAAAAGAGTGTAAATTATCTGGGTAATAATTTTAAGTGGATTGCATATTGAAATGTTAATAATTTGGATATATTGAGTTACATAGCTGTATAATTAAAGTTAATTCACCTGTTTCTTTTTACTTCTTTGATGTGACAATTAGAAAATTTAGAATTACATATATGACTTTTTTTACTTCTATTTGGTTACAATTGTTGTCTTTTTTCCAATGTACCTGTTATTTAATAGCAGTCATTTCCAAGTCACACAGTGTTTATGCCAATGAAGCTACTCTGTTCCCAAGAGCTCCTCCTTTCATCATATTTTTTCTTTGCAGAATGAAATAGTTAAGTCAGATGGGTGTCATGTAGCTTTTTATTTGTGCCTCTAACTTATCAGTAACCCTCCCAAGTCGTAAGAATCAAGTGACTTATTTTCCTTTTTACCTCCACCCCCTGAAAAACCTAGAGGTTATTTATTTCCAAAATTTTGAAATATGTCCAACTTTAGTATCAGAAAAATCCATTGCTTTAGTTTTCCTTATTTCAATTTCATTCATATTTATCTTTAAATGTCTTATTTTGCATAGTATTTTATTTATAAGCTCTGCCTTACACGGTTTGAGACATGTATGATTTTTATGTTTACTGTTTCTTTACACTAAGACAAATTCAGCTTTTGACAACATTATATATATTTCTCCTTGGTTAAGTAAAAGTTGTGATTCTAAATAAGTCTGCTTATTCAGACACAGATATTTACCTAGTAAGCATCCTAGGTTTAGGATCATATTTGTCTAGGGGTGGAAGAGGAAGGGGATTTTGGAGTTAAGGAAAAAGTCTAAGGTTAAGAATAAAGAGGCAACCTCACTTTGCAGAATCAGCCGTCGGGATTTATTTATCAAATTTGTTCATCCTCCTCACCCCTGATTCCATGTTCTGTTCTAGGGCTTTGTTATCTCTTACCTGAATGATTTCAATCATCTCCTAACTGCTATTCTTTCCTCCAGTGTTGTTTGCATCAAATCCATTCTCCACACAGCTACCGGAGAGATGATTTAATATTTATAATCTAAAAATACCACTTTCTTAAGTAAGAGCCTCTACTAATCATTAACTATGAGCTCATTAATTACAGAGATGAAGGCTAAACCCCTTGATAGGGCATACATGGCCCCTGTATAATTGAACCTCTGGCTGTTTCTCCAACATTGTCTCTTGCTTGCTACTCTCTACCTCCTGCCATATTTTCTAGCAACACCAATCATGTCTTCCTCTTTCTCGTCTCCATACTCTGTTCCTCTGTTTGCCTTTACTGAATCTTTGCATTGCCCTCCCTTTAATAACCTGTTGATTTATCTATCATTTCCATACCCCATTTTATCATGAATCTCCCCATTAGACTGTTGGTTCTACAAGGCTGAGAGCCAGACGTATTTTCTGTGACTTATTTTCCTCATCAGAAAAATGAGAAGGACACATTATTTACTTTGTAGGAGGATTGAGTGAGTTAATAACAGGTGTCTGGGAAATAGTCAGTGCTCATTAAGTGTTAGTTTTATTGTGATTATTGTTATTATTATAATTATCAATAGTAATAGTAGTTTATTATTATCACATTGTTGACACATATTAGTCTCTCAGTAAATGTATGTAGACTGAAGACAGATTGGATGATCCTCTACATTGAGGAACCCAGGAATAAGGGACATGGAGAAAACTGAGTTGAATTAAGAAGAACAAAACTCAAAAAGAAAGCTTGAGGCCAGAAATCTCCAACTGAAACTAGCAATGCCTCCACCCTGGCCTGACCCTTGATCACTCAATTGGACTGTCCTCTGAGGAGTCATTTTTCAAATAGTCATTATAACTTCCCTCAGAGACCATGGTAAGTATTAGGTGATGTTGGATAGGACTAAGGGAGCATAGGTAGTGCCGAAATGGGACTTTTCAATGTACCCTCTACATCAGTATCCTGATTTACTTCCTACAGTTCTATACTACTAATTGGGCTCTTTTCTACTGAAACAATAAATAAGGTATTTGTTTTTTAGCAAGCAATAAAGATGTTAGCAATTTTTACTAAGTTTCCAATTAGATGAAAGAGGAGATATATCATGTAGTTTCTAAAAACAGAATAACCAAAAAATCACTCCAGGAAAAGCTGTAAAAGAGTGGGAATAATTCCATATTAATTAGTAGTTGGTTCTTTCTTTGTGTCTGACACTCATGATGTTACTCAGTAAACATAGTATGTTGAATTACAGGATGGACGAAGTTCCTGGGCCTTTGAGTATTTATTGTGAGAAAAATAATGGACTTAGAGTGAGAAAATTAATCTGTATTGCATTTATATAAAAATAAATATAAAATTACTTAATATATGTGGTTATAAATGTAATGTATAACATACTGTCTGAAATCTGATAATATTAGATAATATTTATTGAGTATTTATTATGTTTTCATATTTAATCCTCGCAATAATATGGGGCTAAGGTTAAGTATGTTTTCTGGAGTCATGAAGTTGTCGAACCACAAGATTCATCCCAGATCTGTTTGACCCTGGAGTCTGATATCTGAAGCACTGCACTATCCTGTTTTAGTCACTTATGTGTATGCTATGTGTGTAGCTTATTGAATATTCATGCCTCGAACAGTGCTAGTCAGACTTTAGATGAGTATCATATATTTTTATTACTTCAAATGCCCTCTAGTGTCATAGTTTTTCATAATCACTTATCATAGTTCAACTTCCTAATCTCTTTGAATCTACATATATGTTAACCCTATGTGAATACTTTTTATAAAGAGACCCATGAATGTGTTACCACACTGAAGTAAAAGAAGTAGAAATTCTTTTTATTTCAACTAACTTTGTGTCTGTTGTGCTGCAAGGGGTACCTATAATAATAGTACTTAAGAATTGGATGAGTAGGTCCATATATCCCCCTTATATTTTCTGAACGACTTTATAAACACTGATCAAGTCCCTTCCAACCTGTACTAATTTCAAATTAAAGAGTCAGAATCTTGAGTGTGTTTGGGTATAACAGCAAAAACAGGAAGAATTATGGTTTTGTAAAAGAAAAATAAAGGAAAGAAAAAGGATTTGTGAAGGTTCAGAAAAAAGAAAGGATATCAATAAATAGGAGTAAATGGTATTTCTGACTAGGTAAAATGAGAATACCCAAATCCTTCATAAAAGCCAATTTAATTAAATCTCAGGATACATGGGGTTTTGTTGTTGACCTATTTTTAGGTCACAAGCCTCAGTGGAGAATTTAATGAAAGCAGATTCTTTTCTCTTAAGCAAAATGCATGTATGCAAATAAAAACAAATTTTTCATGCAATTTCAGGGAATAGGACCCAAAGGGTGGGGCTTAGGGTAATAACTTCTGACCGAATCTATAAATTAGGACTCACTTTACTGAGTTTCACTCAGTTTCCACTATCTCCTGCTAAAGATTTTTTTCTTCTCAGCCATACCATTGTTTTACTGCTTTAGCACTTGATATCTCCTCCCATCATTTACATAATGCTGACGCTAATCTCTTCAACTCTGCTAGGAAGTTCGTTTCCAGTAAAAAGTTGTAGAAAAAAATCCAACCTTTGAAAAATTGTCCTACATGCCCGGTACATTATTATTGTCTTTGAGTCATCATTGCGTGTTTCTTCAATTCCAGTTGTGCATCTATATATCTCTAGTGACAAAATCAGTAAATTTGAACTTCTTGAAGGATGATATTATGTCAACCTTCTATCCTAGTTTTTGCATTAGAATGATATGCAACCTTTCTGTATTTTAAATTTCTGACATGTATATGTAAAAAATTTAGGTCATTGAAATTCCTTAAATATTTAGATCATATATCTTAACAATAGTATTCATAGTTTTTTTTCCTGTTGTTTGTATCTTCCTCCTATTTTATGAATTTTTAGTTAACTGGAACGCCACCAACCTTTGGTGATAAGGTATACAATGCATTTTAAATTATAGCATTTTATTCATTTATTTGTTTAGTGAACATATATGCCCAGGAATTTGCTAGATGCTTGGAATATTATGTGATTGATCCAAAAGGAACTCTACCCCAGTGAGGCCTACAGTTTAGAAGAAGATAGTTGGTAAACCATTAAGCCACAAAATGGACCTGCAGTTATAATCTATGATAAGTGGAATGGAGGAAAAGGCAAGATGCTGTGACATAGAATAATTTGTGAAGGAGTCCACTTCTTTGAGAAATATATATTTGGGGCACTATATATTTATGACATTTGGGGGGATATATATATTTAAGCTGAGGACAGTAGAATGACTAGCATCTGGCCAGATGAAAATGGAGGATAAAATTCCCATCAAAGAGAAAAACCTGACTTGAAGCTGGAAAGATCTTGGCACACTTAAGGAACTGAATGAAGGCCAATGTGCCTACGCATATAAATTATTGGGAGAATGTCAGGCAGTGTGGTTTAAGAAATAGGCACGGTCCATATTATGCAAGATCTTGAGGGCCATATCAAGGAGTTTGTGTTTCATTCAAATGTAATAAGGGCGATTTAATGGTTTCACCCTGGGGAATGATATGATCATAATTACATTTTTAAAATATTATTTGAATGGTTTATGAAAACTGGATTGGAATTGGCAAATGTGGTGGCAGGAAGACCATTTAGAAGGCTATTTTTCTAGTACTGGTAAGAGAATTATGGGAATTGGAACTAAGAAGATATAGTGATGATAAGTAGGAGAAGATGGATGCAAGATGTATTTAGGGAATATAGTTGACAGACTGAAGGTGGGGACAGTGTCAGAAATGACTCCTAGTTTTCTAGTTTAAATAACTTAATGGAGGGTGGGTATCCCAAAGATGTTGAAAACTAGAAGAGTGCAGGTTTGATAATTCAATTTTGGATATGTTAATTTTGAGATGTCTGTCAGACATTCATGTGGATATATCAAAGTTGATTGCCCAGAGGAGAGATTAGGGCTTGATATAGAAATGTATGAGTCATCAATATATTAATGGTATTTTAAGCCATGGTCCTAGATGAGATTTCCTAAGGTGAAAGTATGAAAGGAGAAGAGAAGTGAATTCAGAGGTAGCCTTGCAGACATTTAGAGCATAGATCAAGGAAGAAAATCCAGAAAAGTAAACTGAGGAGAAATCACTAGAAAGATAACAGGATAACCCAGAGAGAAGGTAGGTCAAGAAAGCCAGGGGAAAGGAGTAGTAATCTGTGAGAAGATTTACCACGGTGAGGACTGCAAAATGTCCACTGAGTTTGGAAAAATGCATGTCATTAGTGGTACTCGCCGAAGCAATTTTGCTAAAATGCTAGGTTCAGAAACCAGACTGAATTGAGTTTAAATGAGAATGAGAAGTGGGGTGGAGACAGCGAGTGTAGGCAACTTTTCGAGAACCTTTGCCTCTGAAAGGGTACAAAGTGTTTGGGGAGGGGATAGCATTTTGGAGATAGGCAATCAAGCAAACATTTTAAACATATGTTCCTTCCCTGCATCCCCCTGCCTTCTTCTTTTTTTAAGTCAATAGATACTACTAGAGCAAGTTTAAATGCTCAGAGAAATAATCCAGTAGAGGAGATAGAAGGAGGTTGCAGATGAAAGTAACATAATCCTTCCAATATAATACAATATTATTGAGAAATGTGCATATTCCTTTACATATTTTTTCCACTTAGATACATACTTTTTATTAATCATAATAGGATAAATGAAATAGGATAAATCTCAAAATATTCTATGGTCTTAGAATATACAGAAAGTGTAATATTCATTTTGGATTTGAAATCAAAGGGCTGAGCCAGTAATTCAAGACTGCTTTTAGGATTTGGTTTAAAGAGGAAGAATGGTCATATTTGCTATTAAGGTGAAGAAGTGTGGATTTAGGTGGATAGACAATCAGTTTTCTTTATATTGAGGTTGAGGTAGTCAAATGGCTTTGAGTTTGAAAGTAAATGTTGCAGACAGACTAGCAGAAAGCAGGTTGTAAATATCAATTTATAGACTCTACTCATGAAGTCAGATTCAAATTAATCAGACAGATACCTGACAGATACTGGACAAGAAAATAGGAAAGAATACTTAGGTGGGTATGGGGAGTGAGGAGGAGAGGAAGAGGAGAATTTTGCTTAGTGGGAGAAAAAAAGAGTAGACACAAGAGTAGAAAAAAAAAACAGTGAGAATTTGGATGTTGATATACCAAGAGCACATGGTGGCTGGAACTATACCTGAGAAGTCCTTTTTCTGAGAGAAGGGAGCAGAAAATCAGGTTCCTATAACAACATAGATCATCTTTAAATTACAGGATAGGTCAGACCAAAAAATATTCATTAATGTTTATTTTATATTTACTGAAAATTATTCAGATGTTCCAATTTGTTCATAATTATTTGAGAAGAGTTAGAGTAATAGTCAGTCTCATGTACCTCTCTGCTTCCTATCTGTTCTGTTCTTCAATTTTTTCGTTGTTTCACTGCACAAATTTTTCTTTACTTTCTCAGTCGGTTAAACAGTTTTAACCTCCATTTATCCAAATCTCTCTCTTGAGATCCACCTGCATACTAGAATATTCCACTCACATCATTACATGATTTATCAATTCCACTTATGAATCCACAATAGGATTCTTTCTCAGTGACTGGCTCTACCATTCAGGTTATTCACTAAGACCAGGCACTAGGAAATCTTCCTTCTCTTCCCTCTCTCCTACAACCAATAGGCATTCCTTTATCAAATACTGTCCAGTGTTTGCCCTTGTCTTAGCTTGTCTTGAATCCAGCCCTAATTTCAATTTCCTTAGCTTAAACCCTCATCATTTATTACATGGTTTGCTAAAATATTCTACCTAGTGACCCAACATGTGGATCCTGCTTTTTGTTGTTTTGCTATTATTTGTTTTTCTATTATTGTTTTTGCCTCTCATCTGCACTCTCATCTTATTTTAATAACATTATTCCAGTTCATAATTAGGGGAACCATCATTTCCCTACAGTCATTCTATGTGATTGGAGTGGAATTGCTGCTAACTTTCTACCTTAAGGGATGGACTTGTGCTGGGTGTACCATTAAGAGCAGCGTGTTACCTAGCCAGAGTATTGGATTCACGAATGGCACATGACTAAAGATGATCTATGAGAGCACTCACTCAACTTTAATTTGGGCTGCTTGGAGAAATGCCATATTTTTCAGAAATATGTCTGAGGTGGGTAGTATATATAAGCCAAATGTTTCTGCTGGCTAATTCTCAACCATGTGTGGAAAGAGAAGTCAACATAGTGGAAAATCAAACCTAGATGGAGAAGAGAGTTGCAACTTTCGGCCCTATCCCCTAACCTCCGTGAGAAGAGAGGGGCTGGAGATTGAGTTCAATCACCAATGGCCAATATAATCAGTCATGCCTACGTAGGTAATGAAGAATTGATAAAAACCCCAAAGGATGGGGTTCAGAGAACTTCCGTGTTGGTGAACATGTGGGGATGCAGAGAGGGTGGCACACCTGGAGAGAGCATGGAAGCTCCACGCCCCTTCCCCTATACCTTGCCCTGTGCATCTTGTCTATCTGGCTGTTCCTAAGTTATATTCTTTTGTAATAAACTGGTAATCTAGTGAGTAAATTGTTTTCCTGAATTCCATGAGCTGCTTTAGCAAATTAATCAAACCTGAGGAGGGGATTGTTGGAATCTCTGATTTATAGCAAATCAGTCAGTAGCACAAGTTAACAACCTGGACTTGCAATTGGCATCTGAAGTGGGGGGTAGGCAGTTGTGTAGAATTGAGCCCCTAACCTGTGGAATCTGACCTCAACTCCAGGTAGTTGCTGTCAGAATTGAATTAAATTGTAGGACACCCAGCTGTGCCCCAGAATTTCATGATATGTGAAAAACTATCCCACATTTTGTGATCAGAAGTGACAAAAGTGAAGTAGAGTATTGAGAGTGGAGGAGACACACTGGGGGAGTGTGTTTCCTTTACAATTTGATATTCAAGACTAGATTCGGAGTATGTCATTATTACGAACTGTGGCAGCTGAAGGTGTGACTGAAGGGTCTTTGTTCTTACAGACTAATAACCTATTTATATTGCATAATGGAACATTAGAGAGCCATTTTCCTTACATATTTCCATGTATATCATTCTCTAGGTATAAAAATTGATTGGCTTTTGAGTATTTTCATCTAATAAAATCCAAGAAGTTAGTGAAATAGAGTAGCCACTGTCAACGTGAGGCTATGAAGCACTTGAAATCTAATTGTGATGTGCTATAAGTTTAAAATAAACACTGATTTTGAATAGTACAAAAAAGGAATGTAAAATACTTCAATAATTTTTGTATTGATTATATGTTGAAGTGATATTTTGTATATGCTACGTTAAATAAAATATATTAAAACTAAAAAAAAGCTAGTGAAGGTGTAATTGTTTGGTAGATCCCATTTCCTCCATATGAAGCAAATTTTAAGTTTTTCTGATTACTGATTATGATAAAAAATTATGAATTTGAAATGTAAATAGCTTCCATTTAAAAAATGCTCCAAATATTACCCTTCTATTTATTAAAATGAAATTTAACTAGGATGGTCCAAAATATTACAATACGATTTCACTTTTCTTTGTTTTTAATTCATTGCAATTGGTATAGGGAGAACTTTCAGGATGAACACTTTCCATAGATTTTTATCTGTGTTTTTGCATAAACATATTAAGAAGAAAATACAAAAATAATTTGTTTCTCCTTCTTTAAAATTGTTTATAAATGGCAGTTATGTTAAACACCTTCAATTTATTTTTATTTATTTATTTAAAATCAAGTTACTTTTGTCTTCCTAGAATACTTTTGTATTTTATATTATTAGGGGTAAAAAAAAAAAGGTCCTTGTCATTTGCCTTACCCCTTGTGAACACCATCCCCAAAGGACATGACAAATAACAAATAAAACTTAAACTTCAGTTTCTAGTGATGCAATTCTCACTATTTAGTACATAACTCACATTTAACTTCTTATTTTGAAACATAACATTGAGCAAAGTACTATTTCTGGAGGGGATTACATCTGGCCATACATTTGGAAACCAGTCTAGTGTGTTTAAAGAGAAAATATAATTGTGTAAATTAGTGGGAAGAAAGGTTATCAACACTTTTAAGTTTATATTTTAATTTTATGTATCATATGTTCTATTCTAATTTAGATACCTCTTGATTGCAATGACATTAAATGATATTATACACACATGTTCTGGCAGTTGTTAGCCTCATGAATTTTATAGACCATGCTGACTCTGATGACTCCCTTATGTATACAAAGCTTTAGAAATACTTATCAAAACAAAATCCTTTGCTGAGGAATTAACATTCCAGTAATATGAGAATCATGCAATGTCAAGATTAAAATAACTTTTTTTTTCATGATTCTAAGAGAAACGAATGCTCATGGCTAAACAAAAGAGAAAGAAACCCAGTAACAATAAATTAAAACTGCATAGAGTATTTTAAGTAGAAAGTAAAAAAAAAAAAAAAAAAACAGCCCTTCTCAGAAAAACATTTTAAGACTTATTTTCAAAAGTGTCTGTGTGAACAGAATTTGTGTGTATTAGTTACTTCTGGACTTAGTTGACAATATACAATATCATCCAGAATAAGATCCTATCTAAGCAGTAGGAGTCTAGGAGATATGTAGTGCAAGGAAAGACCAGGAATGTCTACTAAAAAAAGGGAACATTCAACAAGGACATAGTGTGGGGCCATGAGAACCTTTCAGTTGCCAGGACACCAGGATATAACATCAGATATTAAATTCCAGGAAATAGAAACAGTAGAAATTTGGCAAAGGAGCTAGTCAATAAAAGGCCAAATAGATCAGTGAACCGAAACAGAGAAGACTTTGACTTCCAATAGTGGAGTCTCAGTAGTCAGCCTGGGACATTGGCATTCAACCAGGATGATATTTACTCAATTTATTCAAATGCTGTGAACAGGTGATTCTTTATATATTGTAGTATCAGCCATAGGCAGAGATATGTCAGTAACTGCATTTCCTCAGTCTTTGAACCCTCCTTCCCTATTGACTCTTTCCTCAGTCTATAAACACTCCCACATCTATCCTCTATCATATAAACAACCAAGTAAACAAACAAGAAATATGCCCTCCTTTGAGCCCAAATCTTCCAGATGTTGCACTGTTTCTCACTTTTTCTTAACAGCCAAAATTCTAGAGAACGTAGTCTTCCCTGACCATCTCTACTTACTTACCTCCAATTTATCATTCCACCCGGTGTAATCTGTCTGTCCCCCGAGACTGTATATTGAAATTCCTCTCACTAGTGTGACACAGGGCCTCCACATTGGGAAGTCCAGCAGAGACTTTTCAGTCTTTCTGTTACTTTGCCCTACTGTCTATGCCCTTCACGAAATCACTTTATCTTGAATCTTATCCAGATTCTCTCAGAGTGCTTTCCAAGGCTCCTCCCTGAGTTCTTCTTTTGCCTCTCACATCTTGAACACTAGCATCCGTTCTTGACACATGTTTTATCATCCATTGTTGCTAATTTTGTGATCAATTGCCTGTTGATTTCTCATTATCTGTCTCAACATTTGACTAACCGCAGAGCTTCAAAGTCAAGCATTTATCTTTTGCTTTCCATTTCTTCTTGCATCTATCAAAGCCAGCACATAACCTAAAATGATGCATCATGTCTCTCTTTGCCTCTCTCATACCAGTTCCTCTTAAGGTATTGCTCTTTTCTATTAGTGATATTTGAAAATCTGGAGTCATGTCAAATTCCTCCATATCTTTCCCCACACATCAAAATCAATCACCAAGACTCAAATATCTCCTAACTGCATCTTTAATTTTTGTCTGCTTTCTAGCCTATTTTAATAATGATAAGTAATAATGATGGTAATAATAATAGCTAACATTTACTGAGTGTTCACTATGATGCAGGCTTGCGCCAAGTGCTTTACATGGATCAATTCATTTGATCCAACATCCTTTTGAAATAGGTGTTGTAACTAATTCCATTTTAAAGATGGGGAAATTAAGGTGAAAGGTGATTAAATCACTTTGCTAAGGTCCCATCCCAAGTAAATGATGGAGTCAAGGTTTGAGTCTAGGCATTCTGGTGCCAAAGCCTGCCTCCTAATCTTCTTTCCTGTCTCTATCTTTTCAGTCTTAACACTTCCCAAACCTAAATCTAAATCTATATCTTTCTATCCGTATTTTCTTAGGCAATACCAGTTGGGGATCCACATTAATAGTATGTTGTACGCACTAGCATGCTTCAAGTTTGATTTCATCATTTCAAAAGTCTCTCACCAGTAAGCCACTTCAGCTCCTACTTGTGATGAAGCCACACTTCACCAGCCTAATCCTGCTCCCAGCTGAGCTGTTTTCAGATGGCCTTGGCCTTGGGTGCTCTTATCAAAGTGACAACACAGCTTTATGGTCCCTGGCCCTGAATGTGCCATGGTCAGGCCCTGTTCCCTACTGAGTAGAAGAGTGCCATTCTCTACCTAGGAAGTGATGGTTCTTAATAGAGCTTGTGGTTTGCTGAAACCTTCAGTCTGTGGGCACATATGACCTCTAGATGCCTGATACACTAAGAGAAGATGACCTTCAGCAAGTAGCAAGCTAATTTCTGCCAAGTGAGGAATCGGGAAACATCTCATATACCTTATACTCGATTTCCAGGGTAGATCTGTGTTTGTGCAGCTTGAAAGTTAAATTAATTTGGAATCTTCTTTTTCTTTTTTGCTGAGGAAGATTCACCCAGAGCTAACTTCTGTGGCAAATCTTCTATTTTGTATGTGAGTTGCTGTCACAGCATGGCCACTGACAAGTGGTGTAGGTTCTCACCTGGGAACTGAACCCGGGCCACCAAAGCGGAGCATGCCAAACTTAATCACTAGACCACCCAGGCTGGCCCTGGAGTTTTCTTTAAGAAAAATAATAAAAATCATGATTATAAAATTAGAGTATGCTGAATGCACTATATAGTGGGCTCCGATGCTAGACCTTTGGTTTTATCATACATCTGCCTCTGTCCACTTCGTTAAGTATCATATTGACATACAGAATCATATTGACTCAATAGTTCCCACCATGAGTGAATGTTCCAGTATGTTCCAATCATAAATTTTATCAATGAGCCATAAATGAAAATCCGAATGTATAGTAAAAAGCAAAACTTGAAGTGATTTGTAGAGATTACAAGGTAGAATAAGAAACTGAAAATAAATATTAGGATTAGTTAAAATCTTGAAGCAAAAAACTGAAGAGAATCTCAATGATGTACCAAAAAATGGAGTCACCCACTTTCCAGTACTTACATTCCCTTGGCCATTCTAAAATCATTTTTTTCTGGATCACAAACTCAAATTATTTTCCTTTTTGTTCATTTCTTCATTTCAAATCTTAAAAATACATGTGCACATTTGCATACATGTACATGTGCATACATATACACATATGTTTCTGATAAATCAAATGTTATTTTAACTTGAATATTTACATTATGACCTTGTGGTAGAAGTTCTTAAAATGTTGATGGCATACAAAATTCTACACTTGAATTTCTTATTAAGAATTCCACTATTTTGATGTTAATGACACTAATAAAGCAAGTTGTAACATCAGTAGTCAGGAGTGAATCATCCTCATTACTGTTTTCAAAGCCAGTATCAACTGTAATTAGGATTCTTATGAGAATAACTCCATTATTTAGTATTTCACCTAATTCAACTATTTTGTTTTGTTGTAGGTATTTCTTTTGACTGTTGGTGTGAGGTTGACTTTTTTCCCTAAAATTGGAATCCATCATGTACCATTTGAGACCTGAGAGAGGAGTGACCTTGTGTATGTAAAAATTTGACAATCACAACTGCAGTAATTTCTCCTTGGAGGATGAAGGGCGATACTATTTGAGGCTTCTAGTAATAGATTCCAATCATAACTCATTCCTTCCTGTAGCATGTGAAAAAAGGAATTTGATTTCGGATGCTAACTCTACTCACTACTCTTGAAACCTTTCTTATGATATGAAAACATTCTCTTTTAGAACACAAAGATGGACATTAAAATGAAGTTAGTTCTTGTCCTGGCTAAAAACATCTCCTGTTTCTCTTATTATAGAAAGTCATTTGTTTTACTTCTTATCAGTATTTGAAGTGGGGCACAAAGTGGCCTTTCCTCTTTCCCAGGAGACCACACTACTGTAGTCCTCCAACAGATGGAATCACCCCAACATTTCTCTACAATGGTTTGCAGTTCCTCCATAGTTGTCTCAATTCAAGCTTTGTTTGTTATATTGGGAAAAAATTTAAAATACTATATGTGACTGCCTTTCCTAATGTTTCAGGAACACTTACCATTTTTATTTTTTCTCTTCATCATTTAATTTCTACATAACTTTATTCTATTCCTACCTGCTCCCTTTGTACAATTTACAGGTTGATCCCACTCTCTAGAGAAGAAAGGTTTGGGTATTTTGCCTATAAATCCTATGTTGGAAATCTTAATGAACTCACATATTTAATCTAGATAAAATTTAAGTTCCTAAAAGAATGCTGTAATAAATTCTACAGTGAATTGTGTAAATTATTGGTCGATGAGAAAGGCTTTTGAAACATTTCACTGCATTTCCTAATCAGTACTATTTTGTCTCAATGAAAAAATATATATATGAAACAGCCAACATCCTGAAAGATAAAGAAAGTTTAATAATAAGAAAATCAGATAAGGATAGGCTATACAAAAATGGAAAAAAATGTACCTTATATTAATCACTAAAATGATTTTTGATAAACCACTGAATGAACTTTTATCTGGCCTGTTCCTTTTGTTTTTAATTTGTTGCTATATTCTTCTTAAGAGGTCAGATATGTAAAGCATTTGTATTTCATGGGGAAATTTCCCCCAGTAGCTCCTGGGCACACTGAAGAGGAAAAGTCACTGTTCAGAGAATTCAAAGACCTAGTATCTGGTCACAGCACAGCCAGCAGGTATCTGTGAGACTTAGGTTGTTTTCTTTGTCTGTGATGCAGTTTCCTCATCCATAAAACTAAAGGTGTTAATGGTCTATAAGGCACCTTCCTCGTCTGTGATTCTATGGATACTATTATAAATATAATGTAAAATAGGGAATAGGAAATATACACTTACATAACTTTACTCATAGTGGCAAGAAGCATGGTTTCTTAAGTGTCTTGGTTCTTTAGTATGTCCGAGGTCCAATATCAGTCATTTCTCCCTTCTCTTTTTCCATCTCTCCTCCCTTCGTCATGGTGCTAGATGCCTCTATGGATATAATTCTCTAGAAAGGAAATTGAGTTAACTGTCCCAGGGAGTAAATTCCAATGGTATTACCAGGAGTCTAAGCAATCTGGAAACTAATAAAATAGATGTTGTAATGAGGAAATAGAAGGCAAATTTACCCAATGTAGTTATCTCTAAGGAAGAGAAATTAGGAAAAAGAGTTGATGCACATATGTTGCCTCTTCAAGCAGGGACTGGTTCAGCAAGTGTGACTGCATGGGGTAGGCTGGATTAGCAAGGGAGCATCACTGAAATGGTCAGGGCTATGGACATGAACAGAAGAGAGAGGCAAACAGTTTTTATTTTTTTAATTCTATTCCAAAAGGATTTAAGGACAAGGAAAGAGGAAAAGAGCATGTTAATTAAATAAATCATAAATAAGACTAAACTAAGAGATTTTTCCAGGTCTGGTCCAGAGCTAACATGGAGCAGAAGAGAAATACTTGGTTTAAGTATGTGATTTGTAATTTTTTTTTTTTGAGGAAGATTAGCCCTGAAGTAACATCTGTTGCCAATCCTCCTCTTTTTGCTGAGGAAGATTGGTCCTGGGCTAACAGCCGTGCCCGTCTTCCTCTACGTTATACATAGGACACCTGCCACAGCGTGGTTCGATGAGCAGTGTGTAGGTCTGCGCCTGGGATCCGAGCCTGTGAACCCTGGGCCACCAATGCGGAGCGCGAACTTAACAACTACACCATCTGGCCAGCCCCTGTGATTTCTATTTTTTAAATCAAAAATTATAACTCTTGGTTAATTTATTTGAAGATAATATCTAGAATTTCTGTAGCATATAAAACTACAAAAGTATCTACCTTTAGGTATTTAATCAGGGGTCTTAAATCTTAAATATGATTTCAAAGTGAAACCCATTATACTGATATTCAATTTTTTTCAGTCCTTTTTTTATGGGATACAGATCTGAATTTTTTTTTAAATGAAATTAAGTAAACACATGTCATGTTTTAGACAGCTCAATACAATGGATATCAGCAACATGCAAAGACTGCTGGACAGATACCAAAACTATTTGGCAGTCGTTATAGTCACTATTTCTCTTCACTATGTAATTGTAGATAAATAGCTGATCTATTTTGTGAAAATTCATTACTTTATTTTTAATAAATCATTTGGAAATTATCTTATTACATAAAAGTATTTATCACCCAGGATTCTCATTCTTCAGTAGTAATGGCTGCTCTTAACTAACATTACATTGAAATTAAGAATAGATATGTTTGACATTTTGATATTGCTTGCAGTCACTGAAGCATGATATTTTATGTTACATTTAGCAATAACAATTGAGGCTCAGGGCATTTATGAGGTGTTAATGATGGGAAGGGAGGAGTTGATATATGGAGATTGCTTTGACTTTAGTTATTCATTACAATTCAGAAAATGCTCTGTAATAAGACTGTTCTTCAGATTTTTTTAGCGGAAAAGGGTTTACACTGCTTTTTGATTATGTGTATGTTTATGTGCATGTAAAGAGAGACAGAAAAAATTAAATATCTTATACAAAAGAGCACATACTATATGATATCATGGCTAACAAAATTACATGGTAAAAAAAAGCAGATAGTGGTTGATTTGGGGGCAAAAAATTGCTTGCAAAGAAATTTTCTGCAGTTATGATACTTTTTCATGTCTTGATAATTTAGGTTATATAGATGCATGCATTTATCAAAGCTGAGGAAATGTATACTTAAGATTTGTGCATTTCATTATATTTAAGTTTTACGTTAAAAGAGAAAATGGACCTTGAAGGCATTATGCTAAGCAAAATAAATCAGATGGAGAAAGCCAAATACCGTGTGATTTCACTCATATGTGGAAGATAAAAAACAACAACGAAAAATGAACACATAGATAAAGAGAATAGATTGGTGGTTACCAGAGGGGAAAGAGGAGGAATGAGGGTGAAAGGGGTAAAAGGGCGCATGTGTATGGTAATGGATGGTAATTAGACTTTGGGTGGTGAACACGATATAGTCTACACAGAAATCAAAATATAATGATATACACCTGAAATTTATGTTATAAACCAATGTTACCTCAATAAAAAAGAGAAAGAAAAAAAGAAGAAAAAGCCTATTAAAAATCAAACTCCAGTTAATAAGCATACTGCAAAATTTAGAGGGTGTACTGATACTTTGACATACATTAAAATAAGATGGATAGAGGGCCTAACATAGGGAATAAACATGCCAGAATAATTAGGAAAGCAAAGAAAAAAGCTGCAAGACAGAACTAGTCTTACCAGACATTAAAACATAGTATGAAGTTTGTAATTAAAACACTATGATAGGGGAGCATGGAAAAATAGACAAGTGGAATGAAATAGAAAGTATAGAGATAAATACAAGAATAACTGGAAGTTTAATATATGATAAAAGTGATGTCTCAAACCACTCTTCTAGTGCTAATAAGTGAGACTGGGACAACTGGTTAGTCATTTGAGCAGATATAATTGGATCCATACCTCACATCATACAAAAGAATAAGCACCACATCAATCAGCAATCTAAATTAAAAAAAAAAAAAAAAAAAAACTGGGGGCTGGCCCAGGGCCATAGTGGTTAAGTTCGTGTGCTCCGCTTCAGTGGCTTGGGATTCACTTGTTCAGAACCCAGGGCGCAGACGTACACACTGCTCATCAAGGCATGCTGTGGCAGTGTCCCATGTACAAAGTAGAAGAAGACTGGCACAGATGTTAGCTCAGGGCCAATCTTCCTCATTAAAAAAAAAAAAAACTGAATTCCTCTGTAACCTGGATGAAGGGAAACGCTCTCTATCTGGAATTATAATGCACGTGCAATAAAATAAAATATTGATACATTTGAATACATATAGTAAAAAAACCTTTTACATGGCAAAAATATAAGTAAAATGAAAGGACAAATATCAAACTGATAGAAAATGTTGACAGATATATCACAGATAAAGGGCTAATATCACTATAATGTAAAGATCTCTGAAAGATCAAGGGGCACAAAGCAAAACAAAGAAACAAAAAACCTTCAATGCAAAAATGGACAAAAAACTAGAACAAGTATTCACACACACACACACATAGAGTTGACTTTTAAACATATTAAACATATTAGAAGATGTTTGACTTCATTCCTAATTAGAAAAATGCAAGTTAAAACTACTTTGAGATCTCCTAATTCATCTATCAGACTGGTGAAATTTAAAAATTTGATAACACATTCTGCTACAAGTCAGTGGGAAAACAAAAACTGTCAAACATTGATGACGGGAAAGCAAATTGGTACAACATTTATAGTGAGAGATTCATCAGTATCTAATAAAATTGTACATGCATTTACTTTTGAATCAGCAATTCTCCTTCTAGAAATTTACCCTGAGAGTACACCTTCAAATATATGAAAAAAATACATGCACAAGATATATATTAAAGGCAATAATCATTGATGGATGATATAACTAGTAGGTGAAATTTTGATAAAAATAGGAAAAGTTACAAAATCTTGTTATCTCCTCACAAGGTACCTGTGAGAAAAATGAGAAAACTACTGTACATTGGAGAAACCTGGCAGATACCACCCTACTCAGATGATCAACGTTAACATTAGTAATGGCACAAATCAACATCATGTGCCTCCTGCTATGATGCACTAAGAATGACACAACATCACTTCAGTTGTGTTCTTGCCAAAAACTGTTTACTAGACCTAACGATGTGGAAACATCAGACAAAGCTCCCTTCCCCCCAAATGGTGTGCCTGTTGTTGCTGTACTCAATGGGAAATGATGTGAAAAGAAAAAAAATAATGTATTTCTTATTTAAAACTGGGTGTGGAGAAATATATGAGAGAAATTCATGATGCATACAGTTTTTAATTGATACTTAATGCAGCAACAATTAAACCTTGCTATTACTATTTGATATGTTCAAAGTTTTATTTTAGAAGGTAATGCAACTTGGGTTCTATGCTTTAATTTCTTCACTTATTTCATACCTGAGACTTTAATCTTAATTTTGTTCTCATTCATGGATTTAAAATATTTTTGTGTATATATATATATATATTTATATTTATATATATATATTTAACATATGGTTTTTAAGTTCTATGCCTGAGAATCAAAGTATAGTTGTTTGCTGTAGCATTTTTTAGTGTCAGAAATCCATGGTATTTCATTTCATAGACTATTATTGAGCATAACTTACATTAATTTGTGTATATATATTATTAGATAGATATATGGATATATAGTGCTTTATAGTAAACAAAGCTAGAAATAAATGAAAATGTTGTCTGAGCCAAAGTGAAAAAAATAAATTCTCACAAAGCCCATGTACTTTACTCCATACAGATAGACTCTCCACCTTGACCCCATTCAAATAAAGTGTAATGACCTGTCCTATTCATTCTATCCCTAATTCTTAATCTAAAGATGCAACAGTGTCTCTGGAAACAGAACTAATAGTCTTTGTAGTCAGGATAATTAAAGGATTTCTAGGCTTAGGGCATCCCTGTAGAGTTGTCTAGTTTGTGCACTGTACAAAGACATCCAGCTGAAGGAATTAGTGGGTGCACTCTGCTTATGATGCTGTGCATCTTGGTGAGGGGCTATGTCTCACTGGAAGAAGGAGTGCCTTTTTCTGGGCACAGAGGCCTAATTTGCTTTTAAGTCTGTGGTGGCAGGACTCCACCATCCAAGAGGGGCACATTTTTCTAATCACACAAAAGTCAGCATAGGCTGTGTGGCCCTGATTCTAGGTCAGCAAGCCCACTTTACATCTTGCTTGATTCTGTATATCTTTTTCAGTTACCACTTTGATTCTAAGGCCTGGTTCCCAAGTTATACCCTGATCCATGAACTGAGCGGGTTTCCTATACTTGTCTATCAATATCTTTGACCCAATAAAAGCAGAACACTGGTTTCTTCATGAGTGAATTCTTTTCTTTCTCTGACTTTTCAGGGATTGTGGTGTTCTATTTCTGAATTCATCCCCTGGATTTGGTTCCTGTTACCTGAAACTAGGTCCCACAAATATCATCAATTTCTCTGCTGGTATATCTTCATTTTGCTTGTTGCTAAGCACCCCATGGCAATGCTTTCACCTCTTGCCAACACCAGGCTGTTCTTGACTCAGACTTTTACTCTGAAGCATCGTCTCTCACAACTCACTCTGGATACAGAGCTTCGCTTGACCAATTGAACTTTCTTACATTATCTATAACTCCATCTTCCCTTAAGAATGTATGATTCATAACCAACATACTTTTAGTATATATATCTCAATTCTCAAGTATTTGGTGAGCAAATAAGTATTTTATATTCAAAGAATTGTATGGCTAGAATGTCTCAGAAGAATACTAAGAGGAAAGGGATCCTTTCAGGGAACTTTTCAGATCTTTTCTTGAAAACAGTAGCTACAGTATGATATGGAATTTTCCACACACTTCAGAATGACTCTATTCTCTCAGTGTGTTGAATTACCTTACAATCTATTTATATGATAGGGAAAGGGGAATAAATATATAAAACATACTGGGAGTTTAGGAGAGCAAACAGTTGAATATCCCTAGGGAAAAGATGGTTTTGTAGAGGAAGTGTGACTTGAACACTACCTTGAACAATATGTCTGAGTTCTTCAGGGAAGAAAGCATTCTGAATACAAAGAATTCTAGAGATAGAGAGAGATAAAGGCATGAGAGAGCTTTGTTTTCCTGAACAAAGTTTGAGGTGTTCAATGTTGCTGAAGAGTTAAATGCCTTAGTGAGAGAAGGTAACAGGAGTGGGGCTTGAGCCAGATCCAGAGGAGCCTTTAGATTTTAGTATCAAGCCATGAAAAGCCATCAAAAACATTTGCATAAAGGAGTGGCTGTTTGGATCTGCATTTTAGTCTGCAAAGAGGAGGTTATACTTTGGAGATTAAGAATATTCCACAAATGCACCATATTTGACCCCATGCAGTAACTTAAAGGAGAGGTTATGATCTATGGAGAGGACATATCAGCAGAGGATTAGAAAGATACTGAGGGAGGAATCATTGGGATTCCGTGACTCATGATGTCACCATCGTCATCATAATATCAACATCAAACTTTCTAGCTTTGAATCTGAGTGGTTGGTGCTTTCATTATCGCAGCGAGAGGAAACACGTGAGGCTCATTTGACTTGGATAAGGTCATAAGGAGGGCAGAAGCAAAGCCTGGTCCAGATTGCAGGCCTATTCATATAAAAGTCAGTGTTTTATTCATTAACAAATGTAAGAATTTAAACATTAATGGCAGTAGTGAGTAATTTTGTTGCAAAGTCACTTTAATTATAGTTATTACATTCAATAAACATTTATTTTAGACAACTCATTGTTAAGTATTTTCAATAGCATGGAAGAGTTATAAACAGAGGTCACAGAAAGAGAACAACCTCAGAAATTTATGTTCCAAAACAACAAAGGCCACAACACTTACTTGAATGGTATTCTTTATTTTTAGCTGCAGAGTTGAATTATAGTTCATTTCCAAAATTCAGGAGAGTTCTTCACAATAGAAAGAATATAAAACTTCCTTGTACATTACTCATTTTTATGTCTCAAAAAAAAAGACTTTATTAACTATTGACATCAAAGAAGTAACTCCAATGGAAGTATATGATTGCCATTTATTTGGTAGAAATTAGATCTAGGATAAGTTTTATTTTTAATATAAACCAGATGTCAACTGAGTGTACCCAGTCCGCTAAAGTCAAGATGAGGTCAGATTAAATGCCAAAAGAATTATCTGTGGAAGTCCAGAGCCCTTCCCAAGATTTATGTAGTTCCCTGCTGGACTATTTTGTGTTTGCTTTTGTGACTGCTTTTTCTGTTCCTCACTGTACAGGCCAGATACTAAACCTGGCTTCTTTCTCAAATTAGAGACAGAATCAGCCCACCACTAGTGCAGTGTATTTATCAGTAGGGTAAACTTAATGGACCATGGGGGGAGGGGTTGCATCTCACCTCTGTATTCAAATAAGGTATAACTCATCTTTAAAATATCCTCCAGCTATCACATCACTGAGGAAAGTCTCCTGGCACTTGAGCCTCTCATCATTTTACTTGCTGATCTTCTCTCCCTAGTCCCTTTTTATTCATATTTTTAGTCTTTCCCACCTCAAGCCCACACCCTCCTGGAGCAAAGCAATGGCTCCCCTCATCTCATTCAAAGCAGTTACGATTTCCTTTGTTTCCTGGAAATGCATACCTTCAGGCTCTAGACTGCTTCCCTAGATGCCTCATCTAGGAATTCTCCCTAACAAAGGCAGTTTCTTCACTAAATGAGAAAGGATACCTTATCCTATCAGGAAAGAGGCAAAATAGCAGCTTTTGACGTCAGATTTCCAGGGTTTGAAACCCAGCTCCATCACTTAGAAGCAAGTTGCTTAACTGATCTGAACCTTAGGTTATTTATCCCTATCAAATGAGAGTAACAGTATAACTAGTTTGCAAGGAATATTATAAGAATTATTAACTGCTGACTCCACAAAAGACCCCCAGAATAACCACTACCTTGATAGACAGTCCTAATAGCCTTGGAAAAGGAAGGCCAAAGTGGATATTTAACACATTGGGGGTCTGGGGTTAAGTGGTTTAAGACTGGTCTTTCAATGCAGGAATCTTACTGAGATTGGTCAAGTAAGTGATGTAATAGTTTAGGATCGGTGGTTGTAATGAGGAGAGAGTCTTGAGGTCAATTGATAAGCAAGCAGTTTTTCCGGTTAACATATACATTGTCCTGAGAAGACAGCTGAGCAACCTATTCTCCTTAGAAGGGGTTTGTTTGAGCAATTTATTGTTTGAATAAATTTATTTTCAGGAAGTTCTTGAAGCATGTAATGAAGCTATTTATGAGTTTATAGCCTTATCATAGTTCTGATAGTTAACGTGTGTGCTTGCAGGAGGTTTCAGTTCTCAGGGTCAAATGAGATGATCTATATAAAACGTATAGTACAATGCCTGCTAACATAATTAAGAGTTGAATAAATGTTCACCACTTAGTACTTATTAAATCAGGGCTTGACTGCTGGAGGAGATGGCCTAACCCTGGCTGAGGAATGCAAGATTTGAGAATCAGACCGACCCACAGGGTGAAGCAAGTAGTAGGGGGCAGTTTCAGCTTGGTTAGTAGGAGTGCGCACACGTTGGTAGACAGTTAGCTCGTGGATATGCACGAGCAGGCGACAAGCAGAGATCTCGGCAGGCAGGGAGAACAGGATCTCCTGGTTCTTCCAGCAGAAAATAATAAACAGAGATTAAGGTAAGTAAGCGGGAAGATTTAATAGCAGTTAGTCACAGCCAGCCAGAGAAATTTCAGATTTAGAAGGACTGAAAGGGAAAGCGGTAGGAACTTTATTCCACAGTGTTACACAGGACAAACAAGTAAAGCAGTTCTCAAGCCAGGATGGTCTAGACTCCAGATCTATTATTGAAACTGCTTTGGAAGTAAGGAATAAAATGGAAGCTTGGCCACAGGAACTAAGGGTAAGACAAGTTATTAGAACATGGCAATGGTCAGAATCCTATCAGCAGCAAGGCTGACCCAAATAATTATAGAGGCCTCATCTATAATATTTGATACAGTGCTTCATAATATAAGAATAATATAACAATAAATTACATTCATATAACATAATTTGTTTTCCTCAACAGTCCTGCAGTATAAATATGGCAGCAGATTTACTCCAGTTTAGGTTATGACAAAACTGAAACTTAAAGTTTCTCACAGATCCTAAATGGCAGAATCGAGAGGTAAACATAAGTTTTTCCGGAGACAGAGCTTGCTCCACTATGCCCAAATAGGGAGGATGTTACTATTGTTTGAGGGGAATGTGTTATAATAGAATGACTTGCAGACCAATTTTCTTATACTCTTTCCCTTCCCTATCCTTATCTTATTTGCCCTGGCTCTAGAAGCTTGAAAAACAAAAACAACTGAAAATATGAAAAAATGTAGAAAAACTCTAGTTCAAATTATAACAATACAGAGCTACGATTAGGAAGTCAGTCTGATAACTCATAATAGCCTGCCTCACTGTGAAGTTTTCATGCAACTACCCCTTACTGAATATATTTTGTGACATACAGAATGCTACATTCTGGAGAGGCAGAGATAAATAAGATTATCCTTCCTTCTTCTTTTTAAGATTCCAATGGAAGTATAAATCAACATGTAGAAACCCTTGCAAAATTAAGTACTTCATTTTACTTGAGGCCCCAAGCTGCTCAATTATTACAAAAGAATCACTTTCCCATTGCCCAAGTTTTCTTTGCATGGATGCATTGGAAAGGGATGTAATTTCTCTCTGTGAATATGAATGTTGATGATTGGGAAACATAGAAACCACACATAATTCTGCAAGGTTCAATGCAGTTCCCATACCTCTTAAAAATAAGAAGCATATAGAGGACTTGTAAGTCTTTATTTTTAATTACCGTTATTAATCTTCTTTGATTGAGGTGGCCAAAGGTAACCACTGACGCACTGAGCGGTGATCCAAGAAGTCATGCAAACTGCAATGTTGACAGCCTTTGTTGGAGTCCTAAATGGATTGTGTCTAACTAAACCACTGTGTAATTATGCACCCTTTGTGATTTCACATTCTCATCTTATAGTCAATTTTTCTTTCTTTGATGTGGCATGTTGTGTTCAGTAGCTTATCTGAAAACATCAATATGGTTTTGAAAAGAATAAAATCAAATTGTAACAGTCTATGTTCCCATACAAGGGGAAAGATGGTAAATAGGTATACTATCTCACTGTATTTCCATGTCCCAGACATTGGAAACATGATTCCACCCCCATATTCTCTCCAAAGAAGAGCAGGTGGGTTTATTTCTCATATATTTATAAATCAACAGCTGATACAGAGAAGACTGGGCCAACATTAGTGTACATCCAGATGACAGAAGAGATTATAAACAAAATGAAGACTTTCTGACTCCAGTGCTTACAATTACAGTAAATAGTGCCTTATTAATTTTATCTGATGTAAACACAAAAAGGGATATTAAACTGTGCATCGTATTTTAAAATGTTGATGTGAGCCCAAAGAGGGTTTTACATACATAAATATGTGTTTTAAAAATTGGTGTTTCTGTTAATAACTTTAAGTAACAGTTCTCAACTGTGGCTGTACATCCAAATCCCCAAGGGAGATTTTATTTTTTAAATCCAATTACCATGGCCACACCCCAGACACCTAAATCAAAATCTCTGTGGCTGAAAGCTACACATCAGTATTTTTTTGAAGCTCATGGAATGATTCCAATGTGCAGCCAAGATTAAGAGGCACAGATATACTATTACAGAATTAAAAGGAAATAAACTTTCACTTTCCTTTCAAGTATTATAGATTTAGCATGTCATGATATAGTGTAAATAGGAAATGCTGCTATGAGAAAGCTTGTGATTTTACTGGAATACCAGATTTCAGGAATTTAATTTGAATAGTGGGCAGCAAATATTCCCTTCAAATTGATGAAAATTGCTACTGCAATCTGTCACTTTCACTCTCAAAGTTAATTACATATACATCATGCTCCCATAATAATGTCAACTTTTGCCAATCCCATTTAGATGTTTACATAAAAGAAAAATAATATCTTCATAAGACAGATTGCCAAAAGAATATTTGGTCCATATGTACATAATTTCAAAGAAAGCTGACTTTCTATGCTTAGTTTTAATGAAATGATCCTAGAGGAATGGCTATTTTTCTATTTGATTTAAAGATATATACTTGAGTGTAAGATTAAGGCATATTTTAAAATAATTTAATGTTTTTTTCTAATTTTTCTAATATTATTTAAAATGTTTGATATAGCATATAATGTGGGACAGGTATCTAATATTATTAAATTACTGTTACTGTTACTGTTATTAATATTATTAAATAGTAAATTATTATTATTTGTTACTTTATTATGCAGAGTATTGAATTAGCTTGTGACTTGAGACTTGTGTTTGTGAAATGAAGATTTGAATTAGTCAACTTTGAAAGTCCTTTCCAATTCTAACATTTGGAGATTCTGAGCTTTACTCTGCAGTGTAGACCAAGCAATGTCTACCTCACATTTCAGGTTACCTACTTTAATCTTATTATGTAAAAGATATAAAAGCTGAGGTGGACAGTGGTGAAATTATTCTTATAATATCACAAAGAAGTTGTTTGCCACATATCAGGGAAAAGAGATTATTAGAAAAGTCAAATCTATTTATTTTAGGTACTTACCCCCACCGCCATCATATAGATTTCTTGTTTTGTTTTGTTTTTAATTATTTCTTAAGCTTCTAGGAACATGGTCATGGCTGTTCATGCTTCATCTAAGTTATGTGCATTGTTTATACCACACGTGTAGAGTTTAGTTGTCATTCAGCATTTCTTCAGAAAGATTGCGGTGTGATTCAGTATTGGAACAAAAAGTTGTTATCTGAGAAGAAAGACAAGGAAACAGCAGCAAGAATTATAGTTCATATGATGAAGCAAATATTTACTTTTGGGGCAATGACTACAATTCTGTATTTTCTTGTTAATCAACAGCTGACATTTATATAGCCTTGCTTCTTATGATGTCACCCAGGGACCAGCACTGTCGACATCACTAGGAATCCTATTAGAAATGCAGAAGCTTGGACCCATCCCAGATCTCAGAATCTGCATTTTATCGAGATCCCCACATAATTCCTGTGCACCTTAAAGTTTGAAAACCACAACTTTGTAGTACCAAGGAAGATACTCACAAGAAGATGGAGCTGTTTTATGTTCTCTTACCGAGATATGTGCTAAATGTGTGCCTCTCATATGCTAAGCAATACAACCTAAAGCTGAAGAAATCTCCTTAGAATAGATGAAAGAAACTTCAAAGTAACAAGAAACTAGTGTGACTGATTCATAAGCAAGCCTGACAATACTGATAGAAATCTATGTCCAAATAAGTTTAAAAGCTTTTCTATAAGCTCTATTTAGATATTAAATAGATTCCAGTGATAAGAAAGCATTATGCTATAGTTTATTTGACATTTTTTTCTTTTCTAGGGGTACATAAAATCATGCTGTATCTTACTAGAGGTGAAACAATAGCTTTGATTAAATATAGGCAATAATGCCAGTTCAGTATATCACAAACTCATTAGAAACCATGAAAATAATAGCTCTTGTTCATACATATTTATGCACTTGAGATAACTGGATAAACTGACATAGAAAATGGTTAATTTGTAAAGCTTAAGAATTACCCTATAAATTATTATACAAAGTTTTCTTTGCTAAATAACTGTTTACATAGGAAGAAGAGGAAGAATTAATAAAAATATTAGCCACATTTTATCTTTATGCTACATTAAATAATGACAGAGTGGAAATTTTCTCTAAGTAAACATAATAGCTGCATTAATACTAAATTAATTCATTATAACTTTGTCACATATAATGAATATAAAATTAACACGTGTGAGTGAATTTTTTTAACCACAAAAATAAAGCATGATAGAAATAGTTTAGGAAGCTGGCTCTAAATATCTACTCTTAGTTTGATATTTTCAGTGATTTATCTAAATTAATATCTCAAACATTTTTTCTTTGTTGACATTTACTGTAACATACCGAAAAATTTAATTTGAAAGAAATCCTTTTTTTCCCAAGTGATAAAGAATAGCCTTTATAGATTGTTAAACCAGTAGTTTAACTGGTTAAACCAGTAGTTGTTGACTGTAGGACTGCTGTCAGACTGGTTTTCCAGCTTTACTTCTTTACTGATGATGATGATGATCTTTACCGTACTTTCTGCTCAGCAGGCAAAGGTGATGAGTGTTTTGATGAGGCAGAAAAATGGAGGTTTGAAGAAAATTATGGCAAGAACCTTTCCATCTTATCAAGATGGCTTTCTAAGTTCATTTAGTGATGAGCTGCCTGGAGATACAAGTCAAATGATGTGGAGGCATATGGAAACCATTTAAATGTTGCCACTAGAATGGGAAGAAGTGACTATGAATCAAACTACTTTTTCGTCCTACATGTTGATTTTCTTATATGCACAATATCTTAATAGTGTGGATGCTTAAGCAATGTTTTCAAATAAATATATGCTGTAAAAAATGTCGTGGTTAGGTATATGTACATTCTTACCTGGCTATATTGCAGAAGACTTCTCTGAGTAGATGATATTTTAGACTGTTTTAAAAGATGATTAAAATCTCAATAGGCATACAATCAGTATTTGTTTTATTATATGCCTTCATCTCCCACATTTTATTGGATTTTTTTTCACTCACCCGTGAAGGAGAGTAATTTTAATGATGCTAATTTTGTGTCATGTGTTAGCTTGTTCATGAGTGGCAAGAAGTATCTGGTTCATTTTATTGTATGGAATGATTTTAATTCTCTAACTCTTCAGAATATTTTACATGAAAAAATAACCTAAGGCAAATAAACTTCTATTTCTGCTCTGGATACCTAATGACATTTTTTTAATAGTCTATAATCGTGATGATTTAAAATTATATGACAGAAATGTCTGAATGGTGACAAGTGGATGGAGGTAAGGACCATTTGCTTGTTTAACTTGGGATGACCACCAAGAGCACTACGTGTATTATGTATCCAATGTACCTTTTTAGATTGATTGCTTGAAAAGTAAAATCTGGGCTTCTTTGGATTTTTAAGCAAAATTAGAAGTTTTTCTCACAACATCAAGTTCTAAAAGTAATGATGATTACAGCGTAGGGCATTACTAGTCAATGTGCTTCAGAGATCAGCACATCTGAATCACCTGGAACTTGTTTTAGAATTGCAGAATCTCAGGCTGCACCTCAGACCTACTGAATCAGAATCTGCATTTTAACAAATGCAGGTGATTCCTAAGCACATTAAAGTTTGAGGAATACTGGTAGCCTATTCCCTTTCCTGATCTCTAATTGTGAATATGTAGTACTAATTAAGAATCTGCAAATTGCATCCTGGCCTCTGAACCTTGCCTTCAAAGTAGACATGGTTTATACCATTCTCAAACATTATGGAAATCATACGTGACTAGATTTTAGAATAGAAAAATAAGCTCAGTTTTACTTGCTTCAAAACCGTGTGTACATATATCTTTTTATCTTCTTATGATTTTTTGAGTTACACAATAATTCTTTTTTTCTAAACAAAGAGTAAAATTATATCCACTAAATGAATTCACCTGTCCCTGTTGTACCTGGTCTTCTTTTGTTAGTCACAGAATGTTATTTTAACTGTCTTAGACTTGTGGAAACCATGCTGTTTTGTTCCCTGCAGGAGTTAAAATAAAATATTAGTAATTATGCATACTTAATTTTCAAAATCCCAAGTGATTACTTGCAGCATTTCTAAAAAGGAAAATTATTTTAGATAATCATAAAATGTTTTTTTTAGGAAGGGGCTTTCAAGTCTAAAGTTGTGTTATTATGGATTTTTTTATTACAATGATCAGAATGAAAAATGAATTTATTAACATGTACCTTTTCTTTCCTCTTTTCCAGATGCAAGACAAAGGTCTACCCTGATGAACTTCCAAACACAAGTGTAGTCATTGTGTTTCATAACGAAGCGTGGAGCACTCTCCTTAGAACTGTTTACAGTGTTATAAATCGATCCCCACACTATCTACTCTCTGAGGTCATCTTGGTAGATGATGCCAGTGAGAGAGGTATAAATATTTTTCTTGTATACATTTTTTAAATTAGAAAACTTTATTATGGTCAAAAAGATAGCTGGGCAATGATCTATATTTTCCTTATAATTATACTAACCCTGAAACCACCTATCAAATTTTCATCAATATACCTAGTCAATGCCAACTCTAGGAACAAGTAACTAGTTCTTTCACTTTCTCTCATGATTCCATTTGACTCTTACTAACCTAAGAAATCAGCCAAAATGATTCTCAAAAGTGTTTCTTTTTTTTCCAACTCAATTGATCATATGATTGAGCATATATATGACGGTGAATACTTGTCATTTTTTTCTTTTAGTTCAGATAAACACAAAATAACTTGTAATTGAGAAGCCTGCATTTGCCAATGTTCAAGTTTCTGAACTAGATAGAGTCTGGTATATTCACTTCCTATTTTATCCTTATCCCTGTCAGCCAAGTGACAGGGTTATAATGAACTGTAATTAATTTAGTGATGAAATCTCTATATCTTTATTTCACTTAATGCAAAAAATGTTGACAAGAGTTGGCCACCATTCCTGTGTGGTGAATTTCCATCTGGCAGTAGTATCTCTGCTACATCTTAAAACAGTTTTAAAACTTTCTTATAAATTCTTATTGCATGTTACAGATTTTCTCAAGTTGACATTAGAGAATTATGTGAAAAATTTGGAAGTGCCAGTAAAAATTATTAGAATGGAAGAGCGCTCTGGGTTAATACGTGCCCGCCTTCGAGGAGCAGCTGCTTCAAAAGGGCAGGTCATAACTTTTCTCGATGCACACTGTGAATGCACGTTAGGATGGCTGGAGCCCTTGCTGGCGAGAATAAAGGAAGACAGGTAAGAACTCATGTGTTATGTCTGCCGGGATTGTGACTGAACCTGTCTGGACAGTTCCAGCTTTTCATCAAAACCTCTCTTCTGAATTGCTATTTTCAGGTTTATTTCCTAGCTTTAAAAAAAGCAGTGCCCTCCCTTATTTAATAAAGACTTTGGCTTATTTATGCTAGATATGAATATTTGGTCAAGAGAGAGTTAAACAATTCAAACAGTAAAAATGTGTTGAATATTCATTTTTTTACATGAAGGAAATCAGTCCAATGTGAAATAGTACAATATTTTATAAAATACATTTTCAAAGCACCTTACTGTATCCTCACCACCACCCTGTGAGGTAGGTAGTGTAGATGTTCTTACCTGTACCTAGTAATAGGGAGGGCGGAGTTTGCCTTAGTTATGAGAAGTGATGGGAACAATTCAGTTCTTCCCATTCCCAGACCAGTCTTCACTCTGTTAGGTCACTGCACTTGTGCAACGTGTAGTTCAAAACCACCTTGAGGATCTTAAAAATAAACCACACACTCACACACCCCACTGAAATGAAATCATGTTTAAAAAAAAAAGAGAAAGTACAGCTATAAGAATGTTTAATAATTTAAACAATATTGCCACTTTGTACATACAAATTGTGAAATCTGAAAAATTGAATAATACTTTATAGAAACTAAGAATCCTCATAGATACCTGCAATTCTTTCTGATGATGGTGCTATGAAGTACAAGCTTTTTTTCCAAATAAACATTGGTGATAAATGAGTATAATTCCTAAGCTCCTAATGAGGACAACTGACATTGAATGTTGTCTGATAACAACAAAGCATTGCATAACACCTTGCTTTTATAGTCATTTCACCTGCAGTAGAAAGGTCTTTCTAGAATTGAAGTTTTTAATTAAGCATCCAAGACAGGGGCTGCTTAGTATGAGCTAGTCCAGGTACATCACGTAAACGGCAGGATTTGGTACTTGCCAGGAAGATGGATGGAGGCTGTCAGTAAAATGAACCATAGCAGTTGAAGAAAGCAGTAGGAACCTTTTAGTCAACTGAGTGTAGTACATGGCTAATAACATTTTCCCACTCTGGGTGTTGTACAGTACCCCCAGGAGAGTAAGACCAGCAAAGTAAAATGAGCTTGGAACGTCTTAAATGCATTTCCTGGCAACTTTTCCGACATTATGCTGCTTTTTTAAACATGTTTTTTTTGTACTCAACTTAGTGAGTTTTTAATATAACGCTGTTTCAATATAGTCATGTGTAGGTCATTTATTTTTTAATCTAACAACATGTTTAGATTGCACTTGCATATAATGAACTCTCAAGTCTTGTCCTGCTTATAAGTTCTAAAGTTGCCATAACTAGATAATAAAGTTCTGTTCAAGGTTATTAGATCTAATTTTGTCTCTCTAAAAATTAAATAATTAAATTTAATGAAGAAAGAGAGAAATATATTGATTTTGTAGACTGGAGTCACCAAAAAGCTTTTCCAAAGATAGATGCATCATATTGATTGCAGAGAACTCTAGGCTTTGGCCAATTGTGTGGAATATAAGACCGAGTTGAAAATGGGTGTTGATGACACTGGTGTTACAAAACCAGAATGAATAATGCACAACATTTCTTTCCTTTTCACATCTATGAGTGATTCAAAAGCATATTTGTATATTTACCTTCTACCAAATATGAAAAAATAAGCTCTGCTCTTTGGAATTAGCTACAACCAATGCAATCTTGGGTAGACCTGAACATTTACTGTGGAGATGACAGAAGGTTGATGCCATAATAAAACATATAAACTGGGAGTAGGGGAAGACTGGAGAAGGTACAGCATGGATTAAAAGAGTACCTAATGATTTCCCATAGTGAAAATTTTCTTACTCTAAATAGCTACCTTCAAGAACACCAAATCTCCTGGCTCTTCCTCTTACTTTAAGAAAAATGTGTCATGGGATAAAACACCAGAAACTGAAGTTGCTTTTACCTTTCCCTATCTTATAATATGCAGATTGTTACTGTAAACTCTTAAGTCTAGGATAGTTCGCTCAGAAATTGTCATGACCCTAATCTCTTTTGTAGGAAACATTTACTTATACTGATGGATCATGATTTTTATTATTGCTGCTGTTTATTGATTTTTGTTTGTTTTTCCTAGTAGATATTTTCTCCATGGAGATTTTCTCAGAACTATCTCTTTAAACTAGCCACTTTGAGACAAACTACCAGATCTAATTTGCCATCATCCATTCTCCACTCCCTGCATGCTAGTGATTTGCAGTGGGCTACAACTAAAAGAATGCATAATCTCAAAGCAGCTCACTAATCAGGCTGTGGGCGGAGGTTTTATGAAAAATAGACCACGTTCGTCCTGCTGAGTTAGTACTTAGAATGCATTTGGAAATCAGCTTGAAGATCAATTAGTATATTTGATTAGATTATACGTGGCAGTATAAAGTACAGTGTAAGAAAGATTTAGTAAAAGGAAATAATTCTGTAGAGGAAAAGGACAAAATGAAAATAAAAGCATATTAAAGTCACAAAATAAATTTCAGCATATCCGCTACATTGAGTTTGAAGAAGCTAATGTAACATTTAAATTATTATTTATACATAAACTAGTTTTAATTTTTCTGCAGGAAAACAGTTGTATGCCCCATCATTGATGTGATTAGTGATGATACCTTTGAATATATGGCTGGGTCAGACATGACTTATGGGGGTTTTAACTGGAAACTGAATTTCCGTTGGTATCCTGTTCCCCAAAGAGAAATGGATAGGAGGAAAGGAGACAGAACACTGCCTGTCAGGTATGTAGGTCGTATCTTCCAAAGGATAGCATGTGTATTCCTATAAATAATTAAGTAGTATTATAAGTTTGTATTCTTATTTTTAAACCTTTTAAAGTGATATACTTTTTATTCATATACACATTTGTATTATCACGTTTTACATGATCATCTTAAGAATCAATGGTAATATTAAATCTAGTTTAAATTAGCACAAACTTAAGTATTGGCAGAAGTGCCAAATTTCTTTTGAAACTTTGTATATTTTTAGATTCAAAATATATTTATTGTGAATTTTCTATGTGACAGATATGTGCTAGCCTTGATATTTCAGGTAGATGTATATCTTACCTAAAGGTACATGCTTTATAATAGAGGTATTCTCAAAATTGAAATAACCAAAAATGTTTTGGTCAATATTCTAAATTTACCAACCTTAAAGAACTATCTTCCATATAGATACAAAAGAAAGATTCATTTGGAAAATTTTAATATATTAACAATTGTGAAGGATTTATTATTTGTTCTAAATTATTTAAAATAGCTACTTTATTTGAAATATTTATTCATAAAATGTGTGTGTGCCCTTAATACAAAATAAGAAATATCATATGCATCTTTAGTTGTCTAGATAAGCACTATCCATTTTATTAACATAAAACTATCACCTTTTTACTTTAATATATTATTGTATACCTCTTACCTGCAACCAAAAATTGATTTCCTGAATACTTTGGGGACGGGGTTCATTAATTTGGCTCTTTAAAGATGAATTTGGCAAATCATCATTTATTTAGAACAATAGAGAAATACCCTAACATTGTACAACACCTACCCATTATCTAAACAAGAATGTCTCCTAACCTACCGAGGAAATGACTTATCCATTGTCAAAACTAATTATATAATGAATTAATTAAAACTAAAAATTGGCTAATGGAAAAGAACAGCTCTAATTGTTTGTTATTGAACAATTAAATATTGAAGCTGCTAACCCTCTCAGTGAGATAATACTACATCAAAGAGAAAAATAAAATGTGGCTGGACACAATTGCATAAAGAAGTGAAATTATTCTGTCAATATTTGAAGTGTAATTTAGTAGTCCTTAAATCTTGCTGTAATTCTTTACATTCACCAAGTCTTATTGATCCTTGCCTTTAACAACTTGAGGAAATACAGTGGCTCATACTACCATTGTTTATGAGAAATCCTGTTTTCCCAGATCATGGTTTCATTTAGTGTTAGCTGGTTTTTAAGCTTCTGATCCCAAGTGAAAACTATCAAAATACTTGATCAATACACTCAAATACAGATATGTGTTCATTCATTTGAAAATGAATTTTAAAAGAATGTGTGTTTGTACTCGTTTTTTTTAAACATTGGCAAAGATATGCTTTATTTAACTTTATTTTCTCACAGTCATAAGGTAGATAATTGAGAGAGTCAACATTCACAGTAAGAAATTACTGATCTTATTCATAAAAGTAAAGATCTACATAGACATTGGCCATTATTTCTCATATTTCATTAACTAAAACAAAAGATGAAATATCCAACTTGCTATATTTTAACCACAATTATGTGGTTTTATTGTAGTACATGGAGAGCTGATAAAATCTAAGTATATTTTATTTGTTTGCCTCAGTAACTGCACAGTATTTCACTTTCTAAAATGCTGAGGGAGCTGGAACAAGAGAAACAGAGAAACCTCAGTCTTTGCTGGTTTCTCAATTTTTATGTCAAAAGGTTAATTAATTCACTGGCTGTTGTAACAGATTGAAGGTAATTTTCATTAGCATAGCTATACTGTGAACTTTCTTTGTACTTGTAATCTATTACTTGAAGATGAGATCATTTTTATCACATTCATACAAACAGATAAATCATTCTAGGTGTAAAAGACAAATTTTCTCCCTACTTGATTAAGAGAATTCTGAATAGCTAAAGTGATTAAAATGAGGTTGAAATTTTAGTTTTCTTAGCAAAATGCTTCATTTAAAATGTCAGTTATGACAGAACTTTCTAGTGACTATAATTGGCTGGTTAGTCATCATTTAGAAATACAATCATGCATCTGCAAATATAGAGAACCAGCTTGAACTTGTGACCTAACCTTAGTTATACCACATTTAAAGTAAAGTTTATAATGATTATATTCATTATTCTATTGTCGACCTCTGGGCTTTGATATTTTCATTTTGATAATAAATGGAGTTGGTGAAATACATGGTATTTGTGAAATTATGAATATGGAATAATAGCACAAAAATCTTGAACATTTAGTCTTTTTTTTATCAGTAAACTCTCCTTGACATTCTAGTAGTCAAATTATGACTTTTCAGGAATCTCTTAGTTATATGTACAACAATAGAGTAATCAAATTGTTAAACCAGAGGTCATAAACCAGGAGCTTATGTGTTAAATATGTTCTGTAGATGTGTGTTATTCAGCCTACATAGTGTTTTGCATTTTCAAAAATTACCAACATTTAAAAAATGAGATGTTTTCAATAAAAATCTGAATTTCCAGCTATTCTTGAGAAGTCAGATCTGGCTACAATGGTCCAGTCTTCCTACTTGGCACCATCAGATGGAGTTAAGCAGAAGCTGCCCACGTAGAAATGGCATGAAAGTTTAGCCCAACCCCCCCACTCCTTTTTTGTGTGTCCCTGACCCCGAGGCTGAGAATCAGTTGCCCTTTGTCATCATTCTGGCACGTGGAAAAATATTTCTCTGTATCTCTGTCCCAATCAAAGCTGAGAGAAATAGGCTTATTGCAACTAATCAACTTCATATATTAACTTTATTTGCCTGGCTGTAATCTTTTAAATTTGTGACCCTTGACTTAGAAGCTACTGCCTGAGAAATGGCCGAGATGAAACTCATCAAACATATTAGCCCTGTGTAAATATGCATATACGTTACCTAATAGAATAGGCAATTAGTAGCATGGGCTATCTGATAGTGCAGATAATCTCCCAAATCATTAAATTAGTTTCTGGGTGTATTATGCATTTTTTATAATACATATAATTTTTGAGTTGATTTAGTTTAGGTTCTTGAAATGAGTTTGCTTCCATATGCAAATACACATGCATACACACTGTTGAGCACTGTGCTAGGTTCTGCACATACAAAGATGAATAACTCAATCTCTGCTCTAAAGTTGCTGACTGGCATTAGCTATATTTATGCTGGATCAGAGAAAGAGGTCAGCATACCTGGTCAGAGTGTGGATACACAGGAGTTAAACTATGTCAAGTGCTAAAGTGGTGCGTGCTTCTGGAAATGAACCTGGCTTTAATCTCATTGATTGCGTTAGTCTCTTAATTATGCCCTGTAAGTAACCCTCAATAAATAATTATAAAGAAATTACTTTCTACTTTAATTTCTCACTGATCAAAATTTTGTTTATTAAAAACCCACAGATTAAGTTATTTATCAAGTCTATTTAACTTTGTTTACCCTTTATGTCTTACCTTATGGACTCTTTTACATTTGTGATTATTAATATTCTTAATATGACTTCCTTTATTCTTACTTGGAGTACCATGTTCAGCATCTTCCTAAAGTAAAACAAAAGAGTTTTAGATTTTCTTCCAATCCTTGCTATCATAATAAATCAAATATAAATGTATTATGAGGTTTTATTCCTGACACAATTTACTTACTTTGATATCCCTTTTTATGAACATTTGTCTGATCTCATACATTTATGTATCTCTGAATTGGGGTTAGGAATTTATAAAGAAGACCAAATAAAATAAATAAAATTATTAATCACTTCTCAGATTATAATTATTGTGCCTTTATTGTGAAAAACTCATAGAATGTTCATATATATTATTTCCTGTGTCCTTCTAGTATGATAGTATAGAAGAAGCACTGAAACTGACTTTGGAGGATATAGGTGTTATTTCAAGCTCCCCCAATTGGGAAATTACCCAGGCTTCTCAATTGTAAAATGAAAAATTATTCTCCCTGCCTTGCTTAACTTGTGAAGTGCTATAAAATATTAAATTAGAAATGTATTTGAAAGGAGTTATTTTAATTTTATTCCTGGTAATGTAAGTAACATATATGCATTGCAAAAAAGTGTGACAAGTACCTAAAAGTATAAAGAAGCAGAACACAAATGAGCCACCTCTTAGTATTTTGTATTTCAGAGCATTTCTTTCCAGATGCATTTCTCCACAATTTAAAAGTTGATATATCAAGAGTATTTTCCTATGCTATTAAATTTTTTTCACAAATGAAAATTTTAATGGCTGCTAATATCTCAATTATTTATTTAGCTCTTCCTCTGTTTTGTATAATCTAAAGTCAATTTAGAGTTTGTTTATACTTTATTTTTTGCCAATTATGTCTTCTGGTCTAGAGTTTTTGCATATAATGTGGTCTTTTTAGAATTATGCAAACAATATGTAATTTGTTATAACGTTCTTGATACCTTCTGCCAATTTGATTTTCTCCCCCAAAAATCATCACTGACTCCAATTTATAATTCCCCTAGTAAGTATGATAAACTAAAAACACTTATTTTATTTTGTAAAATGTAATACAAATATAAGACATTTCTCATTATTTAATAGCAACTAATAATATATTTCTTAATTTTCATCTGTTGGATTTTCTCTATTAGGTTTTTCTCAGTCCAATGAAAATATACTTCTAAATTGGAGGAAGGAAGCAAAGACGGATACTCTCAAAGCCTTTGAGACACTTCTTTACAATAGGAGATACTAAAGCAGCAGAACAGGGAAAGGTCAAGGTTATGAACAGAACAAAGACTTTGAAAGAAAGAGTTGAATTTTGAAATGTTCAACTGTTCAACATTTTTGCCTACTCATGTTAAAATCTCATATATGTTCATTTTGAGAAAAAAAAATCCTACCTCAGATGGAAGCTTAGGGTTTTATCAGCTTGTGAGGATTATGAAAAAGGATTAAAGAAAAAGGAAAAAATAACTATTCCTTTTGGGGGAATACAGGTCTTTAAGCACAGGTTAAGGTATTTGATTCCAATATTTGTTGGTAAATTGGTTCTTTGGCAGAAAAACAAGCCATTTGCCCATACTAAGCAGAACTTTAATTTTTTTCTTACCCTTTAAAAATGGCTTTGGAACTGTCTGTGTTCCATAGCCTCTACAGGATTTGAGTAAACTTCCTTGCTCAGACCCTAAGCCAGCATAAACTCTTAAAGTAACAGTTTCTTCTCTACCAAAAGCTGCATCTTCTCACCCAATCATATGTTCAAATGAGTGCCATGGTGTGCAATATTCCACTAAACTTCCCATTTTTTCTCTGTAAAAACCTTTAATTACATTTGACATTTGATTATTCATCATCCTAATAAGAGGATAGTTATGACTTTGCTTCCTTTCTCTCTCTTCTCTTTCTATATTGAGCATAGTGGACAGAGTAAGGAAGGAGGGAGAGAAATTCTCAGCATCTAATTTTCCTTTTGTTTCTAAAACTGCAAAATTGTCAACCAAATGAAGCCATTTTATTTTATGGTCTTAAACAATCAAAATTATGTGACTATTTCAGCTATTGATGCCTCATATTTGTGTAAATAATGAAATATTTATGTTTATCATTTCTCTTTATTTTGGTTTATAATATATGAGAAATTTTATTAATCCAGAGCTAAACACTAACAGACTAGACATTATGTTATTTGACCATTGCAAATAGCCTAAAACTGAGCTATAGTCTCTCAAATCTTCTTTAGATTCCCCCCACTCCAGAGACCTTGGTTATTTGCCAAGTAAGATTAAATAGAATCCTGATATATCAAAGGGGAAAATTAGTAAGAAGAAATGATGTTCCAATAACGTTAAAAGAAATCGCTTTGAAGAGCAGTGCTAAAATTCACAGGAAAACATGGTGCATAAATTTGGAGCTTGAAATCAGGAAAAGTGTATTTCTAATTAGCTACCTCAAATCCTTTGCTATATAAGTTTTTTGGATAAATTGAGAGATGACTGGTAGATGTTTAGATAGATAGATAGACAAAGAAATTTTCTTAACTAGGTCACTAACTACTTGGTGGGGGTGGTTCTTGAAAAAGTCAATTAAACACTTTGCAACTAAATTTGGTTGACCAAATCTGTAGGGATTTTAAAACTTAAAATATTACAATTCTATAAAAAATTAGTTGGACTCTGAAAACAATAAAAATAAAGCTGATTATAATCTTGGCAAACACAGATGTTTTCCTCTTCCTTATTAAAATCAATATTTAAAATATATAGTATTTGCTTTATGCTGGTACTATTCTGAGTGCTAAATACATTAACATATATCGCCCCATTTTATAGGTGACTAAATTAAGGCACACGGTTTAAGTGGCTTACGGAAGGTCGCACTGTGGGGTTGAGTTTTGAAGCCATTCAATCTAGATACAAAGTCTATATTCCTAGACACTAAACTTGGCTACTTAGAGTCTCCTTATTGTCTTCCTGGCTTTTCATACACAGTGTGAGATACAGGACCTATTGTCTTATTGGTGAAAATGCAGGCATTGCATTTTAGCACTACTAAATAATCAAATGTATTCCATCACCATTTCTTTTGATTTACCAACTTCTGATGAAAATTTTCAGTATTTTTCCATGTCAAATGCTTACTTTTTTGAAGTCCTTTACTATTCTACATTGTTACAAAGCTTTATATCTTTAATTCTAAAATACTGTCAAACTAAATCCCCAAAACCCCTACTAGATGATAAGGTGTTTAAAAACCCTGGAATCAGTGAAGGCATCTTTGTTATTCATCAGTTTAGCAGATGTGAGCAAGGAATTTTTTTGTTATTTCAGAAATAAAACTGCAGGTAATTTTAACTTTCAAAAAGATTGTTTTGTGGCCATAAGGATATACTACTCATTTGTTTATTTCATTTATTCAATAAATGTCTATTAACAGTCTAATACTATTAAATCAATATGCTGGCTGTACTTATAGAGGAAGTATAATGTGTACAGAAATAAATAAAATATTCAATAAGAAGTGACAAGTGCCTTGAGAGAGGCAAAGAGAGAATGCTATAAAAGGAGGTAGAAGAGGAAGATTACATCCAGACTGGAGGGAGCGCGGTTATACTGAGGCCAGCCTGCATGGAATATAAACCCTTTGTATTGGCCTAAGAATAGAGCAGGTTTGAACATATAAGAGGAATTTACAAAGGAAAATCCAAGTGGCAAATGGGTGTCACTTGGAACAAATGTACCAAGGTGGGAAAATATGAAGCATTTACTAGTAACAGCTAAATGCTTAGAATACAGGGACAGAGTTAAAAGAAGTGGAGGAGCTCATTGCATGGTGCCAGATCACTGGTGCCAGGAAAAGAAGCTGGAATTGATTCCTTAAAATAGTTTTTAAACATCCAGTTAACATTTTTGGAGGAGTTTTGATTTAGAGAAATTAATCTGATTGTGGTTTGTCGAATAAATTTTGGAAGCAGCAGAATCTAGAAGCAAGAGGATTCCATTAACAAAGAGAAACAACGGGACTAAAACTGCATAGCGACCATGATAACAGAGAACAAAGACAAGAGCCAAAACTACTTCACAAAAAAATAGGAAGTATTTGGGAAATGATTGGATGAGTCACAGAAAAGAAAGATGCTGAAAGGTGATTTCATCATCTTATATTATGACTCTGGATGGAAATAGAGGACATTGAAAGAGAAGCAGATGTGGAAGGGGAAGCAAATTCTCAGTTCTGTGTTATAGACACGGAGCAAAGTCAGAAGGATTTTTTTTTAAAGAAAACATCCGATGAATAATTGGAGAAGCACAACCAATGCAGAGAGAAGTGAGAAAAGAAAACACAGATTAGGAGTCAGCCTCAGAAAGGCAACAGTTAAAGGCATATGAACTTATACAGTTAAAGAGTAGATAAAGAGAAAAGTGCCACTCAGAGACCCTCGGAAGGACTACATTTTGGGACAAGAGAAGATAATTAAGTGCAAATGCCTACAAAATAATATATAGGGGTATATTGTACTCATGTCACAGATGTGAAACTAAGAACTTGACTAAGATCTGACAGCCAGCAAGAAAGAAAGAAGAGGAGGCATCAGTAAGATTCATAAAATGAATAGTCAAATTGGTAGAAGGAAAAACCTCTCTAGAACAATGCAATGGCAGTCAGAGGTGAAAAGAATTTCAAGCAGGGAGGCTGAGGAATTGTAAGTGCTTTCAAAGGAAGAAGTTAAGGAGAAGCTATTGAAGTTCAGAATCAATGGGGCCCTTTCAGAAAGAAGTTATTGTAGAGGTGGGAGCAGGATTCCAATTCTATTTAAAAGGTCAAGAGGAGTTGAGGGAGTAGTAGAAAGTGTCCTTTCAATAAAGTTTCCAGTGAAGGGAATACAAAATGTATGTCCATAGTTTGAATGAGTAGTAGGATGGAGTGAAGATGCATTTTGGTTTAGGATAGAACTTAATTGAGCAGTTTTGTAAGCCCGAGGGGACAATCTAGAAATCAAAGGCATAAAACATAAATGTAATAGTCAATGAGCAAGTGGCTGAAAAAGCAGTCAGAAAAAAGCCAGCTGAGGGCAAAAGAGTGAATGCTAGCCCACAATGAGAGGAAAGGAGATGTTCTTTCCTCTGAGACAAGAGGAAGGAAGAGGCTACGAGAAGATACATATTGAGATAGAGATCGAGGGAATTTAGATTTCATGATTGAAGGGATTTGGATTTTATGCATTGCCTTAATCTTGAGAAGAGTCCAAAACTTTTGGAAAAGATTCAGTTAAAAATGAGATAGGTGAGCAAATAAATATAGATAACAGGATTGTTGGCTGTTTGTGGACAAAGCAGAGAGTCAATAACATGGACTTGTAGTATGACCGGTTGACCACATCTTATTACTTTTTCAATGACTCTCTGGGTCTTAAGAGCAGAAGTGGATGAGATGAAGGTTAAGTTTACCCATGCACAGATATTTACAAAAAGAGAATTGGATCAGATAAGGCAAAGACAGAGAATCTAGGATGCTAGGCTAGTTTTTCACTGACATGCTAGAATCTCAGAGAGGAGAGTGGGAGGATGGAAGCAAACAATTCCTGAAGAGAGTAGTTATGTGAGAATATGGAGTAGCTAATGAACCAGAATCACCAATGAAGGATAAAAAGTAACTTCCATAGGATTCAAATGGGAGGGGCTACAAAATAGAAAGTTGTGTTCAGAGAGGCAGATTTCAGTGTTCAACATCTTGGAGATGAAGTAGTGCCAAATGATTTTGAAATCCAAAATGGAGGTGTGTGTATGGAGAACTAAAATTAAGTGAAGGACCCTTAAGACTTTTGTTTGAATGATTAACATCAACAAAAACAACAACAAAGATATATCACCTAACCGTATTAACTATTTATTATGTGCCGGGCACTGTGCTATGTGCTTTATTTTTATTAACTCCATTCATCTTCACCTACTTACTGTGTGGTCCACACAGACATATATAAATAGTTCATTAGGGACATTACAAAGCAATTAACTTAGAACACAACATGTTGCATAACACTGGCTATGGTGGTAGATATTATTTAAGACATAGTCTCTAGACGGTTTGAGAGAGCTGACAACATTGCAAATACAAAAAAAACAAAAATCTTTCTAGAAGCATCTGTCTTCAGAAAATACAGGATTTTTTTGAGGAATTGTAATTTTTTTTAATTTTTCTTACTTTTCAAGTGTATGTGAAACTTTTTGGAATCACTTATAGTTACATATATAATTTACTTTAGCCATTTGTTATATATATTTCTCACATATTAATAGGAATAATGATCAACTATAAGATGAAATTGAATACATGTATTTAAGTGCATTAGTACTTTTATTAATAAATAGATAAGTGGATAGGTCCTCTGAACTGATCATTAAAAATGCATCACTTAACATTCTTAAGCACTTGGTTGCATTATGATAGGATAATTGCAGCAATTTTTGTTCCTCATTTCATTAAATTGACTATCCAGCACTGTAATACCTTCTATAGTTAGTATTGCCATCGAGTTCCAAAACCCCAATCAGGTGAGGGTTGTGGCTACTCCATAATTACCATCTGTTTAGCTTTGTTAGTATTTCTCATTATAATTCAGAAGGTCAATGATACTGTTCATGATAGGAACCCAGCAAGATTAGAAGTAATAAAACAGCTCTGAGACTAAGTGAGGCCCTGCTACTCCAACTGATGGACAGTTAATTACCTGAGTATAAAATGATGAGAGCACTGGGAGAAATAGGGGACTTTGCAATATGGTAAATATCCAAGTATAATATTACTTGGTGGTTTTTCAGTGAAGTACACTGTTCAATTAGAAGACATGAGCATATCCTGTGGCAGAAGAGAATATAATTTTGAGAAAAGCAAAACATTTGGTTTTTTAACAGTTTTAGACTACTTGAATGAGAATTCCAAATCTAAATTACTAGACCAGTGTTTCTCATCTTTAGCAGCACATTAGGATCACCTGGGAACTTTACACAATACCAAAGTTCTGGCCCTACCCTGGGCCAATTAAATCTGTATCTGTGGAGAGTGGTATCCAAGCGTGGAAATTATTATTATTTTTTTGGAAGATTGACCCTATGCTAACATCCGTTGCCAATCTTTCTCTTTTTTCTTTTTTCTCCCCAAAGTCCCAGTGCATAGTTGTGTATCATAGTTGTAGATCTTCTATGTGGGACGCCTCCTCAGCATGCCTTGATGAACTGTGAGTAGGTCCACGCCCAGGATCCAAACTGGCCAACCCAGGGCTGCCTAAGCAGAACCCGCGAACTTAACTGCTATGCCACCGGGCTAACCTCGGAAATTATTTTTTAAAGGAGCCTCAGGTGCTGCTGATGTGCTGTGACGGTTGAAAACCACTATACTACAATGAACATTCAAACATAATCATTGCCAGTATAGATAGATCCATTTGTGAACAACTAGAATTTTCTTTTTTAGTTTTAATTCTTACTGCTAATATATAGAAAGACTTGTGTTGTTCACCCATTAACCACTGACTACAATTAATCTTTTAAAATTAATTATGAATTCATTAATCCTGTTAAAACAACATCTGACCTCTTAGTTCCTATAGAGAAATTTCGAATGTGAGAACCAAAAGGCATTTATTCCTAGGGAAAAGTTTTAGAATCTGTGTCAAATGTCGTTCTAAACCGCTGAAAAGCATGTGGAATTTATGTTTATCCATGGGGTTATATGATTAATTCTATCATTTTAATTAAGAAAAGAATAAACAATTAGATGTAAAGCTATTATGTTAAAAAATACTTATGTAACTATTGTTAGATACTTATTGCCTGTAAACATTTTATAACATTTAATATTTTCCATATTTAAATAGGCTGTAGATCTTTCCATAGAAAAACCATTTCCACAGGATTTTCTAGAGTTCACATTAAAATAATTTATAATTAAATAACAGAAGATCACAACTGGGAGTTTCATGACGAGTTAATCTCTGCAAGAATAGTGCTAAGAGCCCTAAATTCTCTTCACTATGCCTTTCAGAAAGACTGTAGACACCTTAGTCTTAAATGGCCAGTGTTCCTTCCATGTATCTATTTTATCACCTGTAAGAAAAACACATATTAATCTAAATTTAGCTTTACAGAAAATGTGAAATAAAATGCTATTTATTAATTTTAAAACCTCTTAAACCTTGGCTTTATGTTTCCAGTTTGAGATTTTTGAGTACTTTTCTTTAAATTTAAAATGTCTCAGATATATTTGCTATAGTCTCATTAAACTCCACACAGTGTTTTCAAAAGATATTCTTTTTGTTTTTTTCAACTAGGACCCCTACCATGGCTGGTGGCCTATTTTCTATTGACAGAAACTACTTTGAAGAGATAGGAACTTACGATGCAGGAATGGATATCTGGGGTGGAGAGAATCTTGAAATGTCTTTTAGGGTAATTGCATTTTACTTTATTTTTTTGATGTTGAACATACTATGCTGTAGCATGTACATATCAGATCCAGTGATTTACTGTCAAATCTTTTTTGTGAAGTGATGCAAATTACTATCAGCTGGTCATTTTAATACTTATTTAGAAGCTTTACTAGAGTCCTTTTGCATGTAATATTTACTGTTAAATGGGAAATTATAGGTATCTTTAAAGTTTTCAAAAATAATTCTTTTATTCATAGTACAAAGACATTAGCGCTTTCAATTTTTGAAATAAAGAAGGGCTTTACTTTTTAAATAACGCATTACTCTATAAAATCACTTTGTGTTTTTGAACTGAAATTTGCAAGTGTTTATGTTATCTGTATTTGCAAGTGCTGCCTGAAGTTATTATCAAATAACTTTGAGAATGATCTGTGGTCATAGGAATTTTGGATAATTCTGCAAGAAGCATGACTATTTTCACAATCATAGACATTATTTGATGAATTAGTTTGAAAAATGCAAATTCACCTATTAAATGGCCTTCTAAGTAAATGAAAATTAAAGATTAATTCTTCATATATGATATAAGGAAGCATATGAACAATTTTAATATTTTATTATATTCAGAAATTTAAAATATGGACACATCAATGTGTCTTCGTGCTAAGAAATGATAAGTGCTATCATACTGTTTTTTCTTCAAACCACACATATTATCATTTTTTTAATTAATTAATTTAATAATACTGTTGTTAAATTCTACTTCCTAGATTTTAACACTCTATTGTTTGGATGAAATTATTTGTGCAATGAAATTGTTAGATTTTAGATGTATTTATCTATGAAGTTCAAGAGGTATACCTTTTAATTTCTCATTTAGAAAGTAAAGTTGTTTTTCACTAATGTAGTAAAATATTTCTGATTTTGTGTAAGAAAATGTCAAAATTTGAAAAAAAATTATTTTTAATTTATATAATGTGGACTTTAGAAGATCAATTTGAGGATAAGAATTACTTTGAATTTATATAATGTGGATTTAGTGGATCTTGGATACTCTAAACTATTTACTCTGAAACAATAGAAAGCCTTGTTATATATATATATTGCCTCTAAACCTTCCTTATAGCCAGATACCTAAGAATATCATTAGTCAATGGGATTTTGTTATTCCCATATTTGCTTATACACTTATAGTCTGATGGGACTTGCCCCACAAGACTCAGTCCCATACTCAGGAATGTCTTCTTGCTATCAGGCCCATCAATACATCTTTGCACAACCTTTGAGGACATTTGGGGATCTAAACTTGTTACTTGGTATAGTTCTCAACATGAAGAAAATAAGACATGCCAGTTAAAAAAGCAGAAAAAAGAGAAAGAAAGAAGGAAAAGGAAAAAGGAAGCAAAGAAAGACAATGTATTCAAAAGCTTAAAAACAATTTGCTGTTACCTTTAGATGCAATGATGAGAGTATTTATGCATTTATTAACCAATATTCCTTGGCTTCTGCACTGGGATTACATAAGAAAAAAAAATCAACATAGCCATATTATTATTATTTGTGATCCTATGGCCCATCTTTTTTTCTTCTTTCCTAAGATTCTTATTCACCTCTTTTTTCTCCATCTGTTTAACTTAATTCTCTGTCAGTGGATCCCCTTATTTTCATTACATTGCTCCCGATTGGATGGATGCCCCTTATCTAACTGATTGAAAGATGTATTAGAGAGGAATTTATTGGAATAATATAATAAACCAGGAGAACGTGATCAGGAAATGCAACAGAGGTATAAACGAATCAAAAAGGAAGATTTGAGAATATGGTAGGTGATGCAGGTGATGCAGGGACAGAGTGAATGCAGCCAGTGGCCATAAGAATGATCAGATCCCTAGAAAATGACACCCGAGTTTTTCTGTGATTGGTTGTTTGAGATTATTAAGAAATAAAGTACTCATAAGTGACTTTTTCAAATGTTTTAAAACATATAACTGTCTTTAGTTTCCATATAGTTTCGATAGAAACAAAATATTTTGCTTTTTATTTGACTCTTGATCCATGTTTTACTTTCCTTTCCATGACACAAATATAAGTGTTTGCTTAATAGTCAGTACCCTAGCTGAGGAAGATATTGAGTAAGAGAAAATGTTGGAATAGTACCTTAACAATAGAATGAGACCCCTCCCGCCCCAGGTTAATTTTATGAAAAGATATGTGACTTAGTGAAATGAGAATATGATGAGGATTTATCATCAGAAGACCTGAGTCTAACATCCAACTCAATCATTATACAACAAACTTATATGGAGCGTATAGTACGTACTTTCCAGATGCTGAGGCTACAAAAGTGAATACGGCATGATACTTTTACTCTCAAAGAACCACATTCCTATGAGAGAGATATATGGATACTATTGAAAATAAAATGTGATTATTTCTTTTATAAATTTGTATATGAAGTTTTCTTGTCTCTGTCATGTTAGTATAGATGGAACAGTTAACCTCAACTGTGAAAAGGTGATTATTGTTTTGTAGCTCTGGTCTATGTAGCTTTGAGGGTAAGTAAAACACAGAAATCTTAAGGGCTTGCAAAATATTAGGGTTCTGGCTGGCCCTAAGGGAGTTTAAGCCAATCCAAAGGAATGCAGTTTTGCGGATTTGTTTATAACAGTACCACTTAATATTTGATGCCCAGAGTATTGTTGGTACTGACAGACATTTGAAAATTTGATGAAAACTATAGACCTCCCAATAAAGATGCATCCATTCCCTTACACAATAGGTTTGAACACCTTTTCAAAGGGTTGAAGAATCCCTTGAAGTCTCAAGATAAATATCCTTGGCATATAATAATAGTGAATTCTAATATTTATAGAGCTAGTAAGCAGAATAGTTGAGAATTGAATCCCTGCATTGAGACCAGTGGCTATGCTGCTAACCACTACCTCCCCATTAAGGTTTATCCCTCCATAACATGACAGTCTTAACAGCTGATGGTGTTATCAGGAGGGAGGGGAGAAACTAACATGCAAATATGATCTTCCTCCACAATTCTCAGATGGTTGTCTCGTCCAGTGATCTTATCTTCCTTTTATAGGCTTTAGCCTCTTATGGCAAATAATATACATCCAATAGCAGCGAGAATATGTACAGGGAGATCCTAATGCTCCTGAAAACTCAGTGTCAGATATTGCTCTCCATTCTACTACAAAACAATCACAAAATAACATAAATCCTAAGAACACTGCCTAAACACAAATGCTAATATATTTAACTGATATTTATTGAGTTCTTACTCAGTAGGTATGGGGGGATATAGTAGTGAACAAAACAGAGAAAACTGTGTGTCCTTATGGAACTTATATTTTAATGAAGGAGACAGACAATAAACAAAGGAAAGTAAAATATATTAATAAGTTAGTGATAAGTGTTAAAGAGAAAAAATAAGGAAGGAAGAGGAATATGAAATGGTAGATGTGGGAGGTTGGGAAGGGTTGAATTTTTAGATAGGAAGAACTCAGAAATGAATATCCCTATGAAATAGTTGGTGACAAAAGGAACCCAGTACCATATGAATTTCCCATCAAAGGTATCCTCTATTTTGAAATAATGCCCTGATGTCAGCATAAGTGCCACCCAACAAGCTTCACCAATAAAAGTCCTCCCTTTCATGAGCAGTAGCACAGGAGCAATATTCCCAAGAGTGCACAATATTTTGTCCATTTTAAAATGAGTTAACTTGCCATCTTTGAATCAGTTGAGATCATGGATAAAAAGAGTCAGAAGGCAGCAAGAGGTTCAGAAGCTTGCCCCACTGCCGTGAAGGGTGGACTGATGGTTACAAGCATGGTCTGGGAGGCAGGCGTCCTGGGTTCAAGGACCCAGCTCTGGCAATTATTATCTGTATGAATTTGGGTAAGTTAGCATGTCTCCTAAGCTCTACTTTGTTCATATCTAGAATAGGAAAGATTGTAGCATTTTCCTGATATGTTTTGGAGGAAGATTAAATAAGATTGTGTACATAGTGTTGAGCACCCCACTTACCACACATCAAGTGTATCATAAATGGCAGATGTTATTGTTGTAGTAGTTATAAGCTGTGCAACTCTGAGCAATCATGATATTCCTAAGCATCACTTAATAACAATCTTGCCCTTAATAACATGGCCTTGACCGTGGATAATCAAATGAGAGAATATACATGAAAAGCCCTTTAAAATCAGAATATGCAACATTTATGTAAAGCACTACTGCTCTAAGTATTAGTCAAGATGTGGTTCTAAAACTCCCCTGCCCAGAAAGAAGATTAAATTTTAGAAAAGAATAAAACACTTTCTTTTTAGACTGCTGCAACATCCTTTGAGATAAATACTGACATCCTAAGAACCTGGAGTGTAAAATGTTTACCTACACTCATAAAAGCCAGCCCTGGTGGTCTAAGATTGATCGCTCTCACTACCACAGCCCAGGGTCATTTCCTGGTCAAGGAACGACACAACCCATCTGTCGGTTGTCATACTGTGGTGGCTGCATGTTGCTATGATGCTGAAAGCTATGCTACTAGTATTTCAAATACCAGCAGGGTCACTCATAGTGGACAGGTTTCAGCAGAGCTTCGAGACTAAGACAGACTAGGAAGAAGGTCTTGGCCACCCACTTCTGAACAAATTGGCAATGAAAAGCATTGGAGCATTGTCTGATAGCACTAGAAGATGAAAGGATGGTGTGATAAAAAAAAGACCAGTCAGTCAGGGTTCCACTCTGCTGTACACAGGGTCACTGTGTACAGGGTTGCTAGGAGTCAGAGTCAATTTGACAGCACTAACAACAACACACTCATAAAGAAGTTAAAACAATTGAGTTAAAAAAAAGAATATAGCATCTAGACTTGCTGTAACAGTTTTGGATGTATAAACACAAACACTAACCAATAAAAAAATGAACAAAATATGTAAAATAAAAGTTTCAAAACATTGGGGAGCAGATTATGAAGGATAGTGGTCTCTGAGAGATGAGAAACAAACAAGGAGAGCCTTACAATTGCCTCAGCTTACTGCCCTGAGAAAGTGTCTCGGCTTCAGCAACAGAAGGGGGGACCTAGGCAGATCCTAGTGGACTCCATGAGTTTAGGAGATGGAGTTGAGTGTCTGGGGAGACCAAGGCAGCTAGACTTTGATGGACTGAGTACTGGAGAGGAGAGAGCTGCACAGACAGAGAACTTAGGAAATATTAAGTACTGATCAGCGTAAATGTGTGAGAAAATGAGTCAAGTTCGAGAAAACAAAAACCTCAGAAAGATTAGAGGTCTCATTGCCCAGTGCTCACTAAGGACCAACAAGTGCATGTATTCTCCAGCCATCTGATTCATGGGGTGTGGGGTAGAGTAAATATTGGGAAACTACATGATATCCTTCTAAATTGCCCATTAGTCAAAGAAGAAGTCACAAGTGAAATTAATAATATTTTTAACTGAATGAAAATGAAAACATAGCATATCAAAGTTTGTGGTGCCACTAAAGCAATATTTAGGGGGAATTTATAGCACTAAACATCTGTCTTAGAAAAAAGAAAATAAGAAAGATCTAAAATCAATGACTTCAGCTTCCACCTTCAGAAACTAGAAAAAAGGAGGAGAGTAAACCCAAAATATGTAAGAGAATGGAAACAATAAAGATCAAAGCAGAAACTATGAAATATAAAAGGAAAATTTTAGATAAAAGCAATGAAACCAAAAGCTGTTTCCTTGAGAAGATCAATAAAATTGATAAATTTCTAGCCACATTTAACAAGAAAAATAGAGAGAAGACACAAATTACCAATATTGGGAATAAGAAAGATGACACCATTATGGACTCTATAGATATTTAAAGGATTATAAAGGAGTATTATTAACAGAATTATGCCAATAAACTTGACAACTTTGATAAAACCTCCTTAAAAACCTCAAATTATCAAAGCTCACAAGAAGAAATAGATCAACCAAATAGACCTATATCTAGTAAAGAAATTAAATTTGTAGTTTAAAAAATACTTTTCACAAAGAAAACTCCATTGGCAAATGACTTCACTGGTGGATTCTACCAAGCGTTTTGGGTAGAAATAAAAACAGTTCAATACAAACTTCCAGATAGTTGAAAAGGAAATTCCTCTCAACTCATTCTATGAGGTTAGCATTACTCAAATACTTGACAGACACGTTATCAGAATAGAAAGCTACAAACCAGTATCCCTCATAATGAACTCATATAGATGTAAAAATTCTAAATAAAACTTTAGTGAATCAGTCTCCTCAATGTGTAAAATGAATATACATCATGGGGGGAGGTTCATCCCAAGAATGCAAGGCTGGTTTAACATTCAGAAATCAATCAATGTAATTCACCGTGTTAACAAACCAAAAAGGAGAAATCAAATAATCATCTGAATAGCTGCAAGAAAAGTATTTGACAAAACCCAAATTCGATTCCTGGCTAAAAAATAAAAAGAAAGCAAGAAAAAGCCCTGAGCAAACATTACAGCAGGGAGCTTCCTCGACCTAATAAAGCACTTATATAAAAAAGCCTGTATCATATTTAATGTTAAAAGACTGAATGTTTTCCCCCTAATATCTGGAAAAGATAAAGATGTTGGCTCTTATCACTTCTACTTAACCTTATATTGGAAGGTTTTAGGCAGTGCAATAAGGTAAAAACAATAAAGAAAATTTATCTGTGTTGGAAAAGAGAAAGTAAGACTGTTATTCCGAATGACATGATTGTCTAGAAAATTCAACAGAATCTATTAAAAAAGCTACTAAAACAAACAAGTGATCTTACTGAGTTTGCAGGATAAAACAAGACTACTACAGAAAAATGTTGTATTTTCATTTACTAGCAGCAAACAAAAATTGAAATAAAAAGGCATTTAAAATGGAATAAAAAATAGTGATAAATCTGACAAAATATATACAAAGACCTCTTCTCTCAAAACTGCAATATATTGCTGAGGGAAACTAAAAAAGACCTAAATAAATGGAGAGAGATACATATTTATGATTTAGAAGACTCAGTATGATATGGTTAAGATGTCAGTTCTTCCCACATCAATATAAACTCTATACAATACTAATCAAAATCCCAGTGGGCCTTTTGCTTGTAGAAATTGACAAGCTGATTCTAAAATCCATCTGGAAATGCAAAAGACAAAGAATAAACAAAGTCTTTGATAAAAAATTTAGACAACTAACAGTATATGATTTCAAAATATAAAGATATAATAATCAAGACTGTGTGGTATTGGCATAAAGACAGACAATGGAACAAAGCTGGAAATACACCCACGCATATATCGACAACTGATTTTAAAGAAATATGCAAAGGCTATTCAGTGGAGAAAGGATAACGTTTTCAGTAAATAGTGCTGTAACAACTGGATGTCCATGTGGACAGAAATATCTTAAATCCATAACTCACACTATATAAAAAGTTAATTCAAAATGTAAAACCTTAAGTTATAAAATTCTAAAAGAAAACATAGGAGAAAAACTTTTGTGACCTTTGATTAGGCAACCCATAAAGGTACAAATCGATAAACTGGACTTCATCAAGATGAGAAACTTTTCCTTTTCAAAGCCATTATTGAGAGATTGAAAGGACAAGTCACTGATAGGAAGAAACTGTTAGCAAACAATATATCTGATAGTGGAACTGCATCCAGATAAAAAAAAAAGACTCTCAAAACTTGGTAATAAGAAAAGAATCAACTCAATAAAAAACAGCTCAAAGATTTGAACAGACAGTTCACTAAGGAAGGCATACAGATGGCAAACAAGCCCATGAGAAAGTCCTTAACAGTAGTAGTTATTAAAGCAATGAAATTAAAAACACAATAAGATAACACTACACATCTATTAGAATGATTGAAACTGAAAAGACCCATGTTGGTGAGGATGTAGAAAAACCACACATAAAATGGAAGTGGGAATGTAAAATGGAACAATAACTCTGGAAAACAGTTACTATTTCTTTAACAACTCACAGGTATTTACCCAAGGGAGAGGAAAGCATATGTCCATACAAAGAGATGTACACTAATGTTCATAATGTTCATAGCAGCTTTATTTGCAATAGCCAAAAGCCAGAGACAATGCAAAAGACCATCAAAAGATGAATAGGTAAACTATGGTTTGTCCATACATGGAATACTACTCAGAAAAATAAATAAACTATTGACACCCCCTACAACATTGTGAATCTTGAAATAATTACACTGAATGAAACAAGCCAGACAAAAAAGATTACATACAGTATGAGTCCATTTATAAAATTTTATTGAATGCAAACTAATCTATAAATGACAGAAAGCAAATAAGTTGTCTAGGGACAGGGCATTAGGGTGAGAGAGGAGAGTTGGAGGAAGGGATTACAAAGGGTCATATGAAAACTTTCAGAGATAATGGATATATTCATTATCTTGATTATGGTGATGGCGTCACAGGTTTCACATATGCCAATACTTATCAAATGGTACAATACAAATGTATGCAGTTCAGTGTATGTTAATTATACTTCAATGAAGCCGTTAAAATATTAAAACTCGACGGGGCCACCCGGTGGCGCAGCGGTTTAGTTCACGCTTGGCAGCCCGGGGTTCGCGAGTTCGGATCCGGGCACCCGCGGACGCACTGCCTGTTAGCCATGCCGTGGCGGCGTCCCATATAAAGTGGAGGAAGATGGGCACGGATGTTAGCCCAGGGCCAGTCTTCCTCAGCAAAAAGGGGAGGATTGGCAACAGATGTTAGCTCAGGGCTGGTCTTCCCCACAAAAAAAAAAAAAAAAAATTAAAACTCGTATACACACCTGCAGGCATCTTGCAAAGAGAGACAAACGAAGGAAAAATGTAATTGATGGTTTCTAATCAACTGTTGACCTCTATACTTTAGGGAGATTCTCAATATGTCTTAACCCAGTTACCTTAAATATGCCCGTTGATCTGATTCTAACAATCTACTTCTCAGGACAGCTGTGTGGATTAAAAGAGATAATATTTATTGAAGTTTTTTATAAACTGTACTGTACTATGGAAATATTAATTTTATTTTTATCATTACTCTTGAAAAATAAGCTGTTTTGTCAATAACTAGTATTTTATTTAAAAGGATGGAATTTACATTAAACGCCCCAGTTTTCTTTTCTTTCCAAATCACGATGAAACCAGCAGTAAATTCATCTGAAGAACGTAACCAAGTGAAATGTCTTATGATGTGAAATCCATTTATTTCCAAATTGCACAAGCAATGAAGTAGACAAGAAATGATAGCTGACATAATAAATAATAGAAAAATGAAAGGCAGAGGTTTTCACTGAACAGAATAGTATGGGAAATGAGGCGAAGAAGTTTGTAGACTTTTAGAGAATTGTAGTATGCAGGTTTTTGAAAGTATTAAAAGTAAAGAATTTTCTAGAAATGTCCACACACAAAGTTGGACAAGTGACGATGTCAGTCATAATAATGTTTTTGGACAGAAATCAATTTAGACAAAAATCTAGTTGAGTTATTTCTGTTAGAGCTCTTTGCCTTTTTTTAAATTTGTCTTGCAAATCAGAGCATAGTGGATTGTCTGTCAGTGTATAAAACTTTGTTCTTGTTTTATTTGGCTGGTCATGGAAACCAGACTATAATAGAAATATTTCAAATAAGTGAACTTAATCTAACTAAGTTCATGTGTTATCCACAAATTTGGTGGAGATGGTTTTGTGGAACACTTTTCTTAAAATATGATAAAACACTCTTAATGTAATAGACAGATTTCTTAGTCTTTTTTCCCCAGCTTTACTGTGGTATAATTGACAAATAAAAATTGTATACATTGGAGGTTTACAACAAGATGATTTGGTATAAATATACATTGTGAAATTATTACCACTATCAAGCTAATTAATACATTCATCACGTCACATAGTCACCTTGTGTGTGTGCGTGTGTGTGTGTTGAGAACACTTAAGATCTACTCTCGGCAAGTTTCAAGTATATAGCACTTATTAACTATAATTACATACTGTACAGATCTCAGAATTTATTCTTCTTATCACTGAAAGTTTGTATACTTATTAGCTTCTTTTTTAAAAAAAAAGCTAAGAGATCAGAAACTGAGATCATGTTCATGTATAGCCTTCATTGGGGAATATAAGCCACTATTAATGATTTGGTCCAGCAGACTTCTCTCTAGTTACTTATTTGGTGCAGGGTGAACCTTAAACACATTGCGAATAGCTTGAATTTTTAGCTTTGTGCTTACAATTAGATTTTCTGGCATCTGGGCCACTACTTTGCTTTAAACCATTGTTTAAACATATCTCTTTATTCCAAGAAGGGCTTGTTGAATTGAAATCACAGAGTAAAATATCTCCAGGTAAGAAGTAACTGAGACATTGCTTCTAAAGATTGTGTCATATCTAATATATATGTATTTTAAAGCGTTAGGTGAGTAGGAACCATATAGTGATATTTAATAAGGTGTCTATAGAGGACTCTAGTTTTCCAAAATAAATGTGTTAAAATTTTATTTTGAATGCTAACTGCAATAAATATCTGATTTCATATGTTCCCTTAGAAAAAACAAATGAGCAACAGGTAAATTAGACATTTATCAAACTTTAGGAGAATGTTAGCTAATGTTAGCAGAACTTGTTTTGCTTTTAAAATTATAATAGCCTAAGCCTTGTTAATTTTGATGACTATCCCTCTTCATCAAAACTTTCTGGTTCACAAAACCAGAATATGAGAATAGAAATGTATTGGATAGTCATTGATGTAATGCTTTACCTTGGAAGCATACTACATGGAGACATACTTCTGTTTTTTAGAAATTTGAGGCATCCTAGGAGACTTAGGTACACTAGAGCTTGGATTAATCTTGGATTCTTTCTTACATTCACTTACTCATCTATTAAAATGATTTTTTTGAAAAATTATTTTTTGGGTTGTCAGTACCACTCACAGTTTAGTGCCTTCTTGAACTAATAACATTCACTGCTTCTTTTTCATGACTTCAGAAAGTCTTACCATATGAGTGTTTCTCATGAGCATGTAAACATATACTATATTTATCAACCTGCAAATATACTCATCTAATATCTAACCTATTCTGTCTCCTCTCCGCTTATTTTATCCACTTGTCTATCCTTCTATCTAAATTTATGTGTATGTGAGTCTATGTGAGTGTGAATAATTAAATATTCGTGAAGACCCAGAATGTCTCTAGTAGCGGTTATTGTAAAGGATATAATGTGACAATACATATATGGCTTAAACAAGTTTACAGCATAAATGGTCTCTATTGCAAATTAGTGCTGAGAGGTACTCACCAGATATTCTGAAGGAATTGGGCTCAGATAATAAGGAGAATTAGGAAATTATGGAACCCTGCAAGATGGATAAGAATTAAATGAATAAAAAAGAGGAAGAAATGGAATGAAAATGATATTAAAATAGTGATGTGTAAAATATACATTTTCGTTTCCTTTAATATATAAAGTAGGGTGAATGATATTTTTATAGGATTTATTCAGAAATACACATTGGAAATAAATTTTACTTGGTGATTACTCTGAATTTTTGTTCTGTCTTCTTGGATTAAACTATTGAATGGAAATAAAGGTACATGAAAGAGAAACTATTGATTTCTGAACTATGATAAAAACATTTTGACAATGCTGTTTTTTTTTTAAACAAATACAGGCATATTTCAAGCATACTAAGCAGAATTTCCCTGTATATAGCAATAAGCCAAGTATACCTGGCTTTTTAGTGAGTTTCAGTACATTAAGAAACCAATGATCTTTATTACAGAAAAATATCTGAAATATCACCTTTGGGAAACACACTTGGACTCTGTCACTGTTTTCTGATCCTTCTGGTCCTAAATATGAAGGATTCATTTAACTGTTTGAATTTGTGGCAATAAAGAGAGCACCATGAAGAATGTTAATGTGTTCAGAATTATTGCACAGAAAAGTTTGACACCTTCTGTCATGGCCAAATTTTACTAAAGCCTCCCATTAAGTGTACTTAATCATACAAAATGGCAGAGAGAATTAGGGCAATTATCCTGCTGATTTACATTTGAAGTGCGCCTAAAATATTCTGATAATGAAATGTTTAACTTTCTTTTTATATCTAAATGTGTGCTGCTGTGAATTGACTTTGAACTATTTATTTCATAAACTAAGATTCCAGTTTTTCTATATGGAAAAGGAAAGTTAAAGTAAATAACTTCCAAAATATTTCTAACTTTGAAATTGTAAGCATCGTTTGTATATATTGGATTCGAGATAAACCTACCATTGGATTTGAGATAAACCTACCATTAAATTCAAATAAAGTTTGCAAATACATTTAGTTCCTACAACTTATAATTAATTTAAAAATATTTGGTAGTAGTTGGGCATCAGAGGTATAGAAGACAGAGACAGTCCCTGGTCTCATGGAGCTTATGCTAGAGGGAGATGATAGACAGTAAATGAGTGAACAGGAAAAATAGTCTGTTAATTTCAGATAAAGACAAGTGCTTTGAAGAAAATAAAATGAGATGTGGAGCACTGCATTACCTTAGAGTGGTCAGGGAAGGCCTCTAAGAGAGCGTTTGAGCTGAGACCAGAGGGATGGGAAGAAGCCACCTGTACAAGGATTTGCAGAGGGGAGTATTCAAGATAGAGGATAATGCAGGATGGAGTAAATGCAAAAGGCCTTAGGCAACTATGAAATGATGAGCTGAATTCTTTCATTCCAAGTTTATAGGATCACAAATATCCTAAAGCTTTTAGGGAGGGAAAGCTTTCTCATTCAAGAGTTAAGAAATAATTTAAACAATATTTGGTTGATTGATTTATTCAGCAAATTGTTAATATGTGCCTACTGTATACCAAGCACTGTACTAGGTACTAGAGATGTAGAAATGAACAAACAGGTCAAGCTATGCTCTCTAGGAGTTTATTTTTTGATGGGGCTTTACATTTGAATAGCACTTCATAGAATTATTTTACATATATTATAATGTAGGAGCTTTTTTCCCCATAAATTTTGTTTTTCTCTTTAATGCTTTTTGTAGCGTTTGCATTATACTTCAGATTACCTCTGTGTTTCAGCCAGGTGTCAATCTACCCTCATTTTACCCATCAATCAATATAAATAGTTATGTAGCTAGCTTTGCACTAGACACTATGGATGGTATATATACAAGATGTGGCTGTTGATCTCAGTCAGTTTGGAGAATACAAAATGATCTTGGTATCATTTGAAGGTGCAGATATAAAATGTGTTAAGTTCAAAGGAGGAAAAGACTTCTGTGGTCTGGGATAGTCAGGGAAGAATTTATAAATTAAAAATTTAAGGGTCTTGATGGCAGCAGAGGAGCAGAGGCTAGATATTGGCAAGGTCTAAGTTTACTATCTATCCTCTCGTGGTCCTCATTTGTCTTTGGAGCCATACCCAAGTTTGGGCTGGAATATCTTATGCCCCCACCTTTTACCTTCCCTCTTGAAAATTACATGAATGATATCTCACTAAACCATTAAATATGTGTTTTTCAGAAGCAGGATTCAAGTGACAGAGTTAATGAAGTATCCGTTAAAAACTCAAGAAATTGAACTTATTTTTTGTACACCTATATTTGATCCCTTAAAGATTTCTAGGAAAAAATTCCAAAACTGTTGTTTCTATGTATGTGCCTTCAGTTAGGAAACATACTGCACCTTGCTAGTCAAAATTAATGCATTCAAAATCAAATTCATGTAGTTTTTATTAAAGAGCCAAATTTAAATCTCTATGGTAACTACTGCAATAAATGTGCAACAACTTAAGCTATGATTATACTGTCACAGTTAGTGATGTCTATCTTAAGTACATGACTACCAATCATGTCACTGTTGTTTTAGTCAACCAGAAATGTAGTTAAAAAAGGAAACCAATTATGAGATTTATTTAAATAAGGCTGAATGATTTCAGCAATAATGGATTCTGGATACTAGGAATGATTCTTTTGAGGATGGGAGATAATGTTGAGGAAAGACTTTGATCCAACAGATCAGAATTTGAGTATTAAGTACCAATAAAACCGAGTTTTAAGTACCATTAAAAAGATAGTTGTAGATTTTTAATGGGACGGGCCCAGTGGCATAGCAGTTAAGTTCATGCTGCAGTGGCCCAGGGTTTGCAGGTTCAGATCCTGGGCACGGGCAAGCCATGCTGTGGCAGGCATCGCACATGTAAAGTAGAGGAAGATGGGCACAGATGTTAGCTCAGGGCTAATCTTCCTCACAAAAAAAAAAAGGGTAGTTGTAGATTTTTAAGATTACCCTTAAAAAAATAAATCAACAGTTTTCACTACATCTGCAAAAATTCAATCTTAATGAACTAAAAATTCTTAAAATATTTTATTCAAACTAGCCACTGGTTTACATTGCAAATATGCTAAAATTGAAGTCAAAATGTTTGTGCAGGGGGCTGGCCTGGTGGAGTAGCAGTTAAGTTCACACACTCCTCTTTGGCGGCCCGGGATTTGCAGGTTCCCATCCCGGGTGCAGATTTAACGCACCACTCATCAAGCCATACTGTGGTGGCATCCCATACACAAAACAGAGGAAGATGGGCACAGATGTTAGCTCAGGGCTGATCTTCCTCAGCAAAAAGAGAAAGATTGGCAACAGATGCTAGCTCAGGGCCAATCTTCCTCACCAAAAAAACCCAAAAATGTTGGTGCAGAATTATTAACACTTCTTTGTTGCCATGATGATGTGCCTCAATGCTAAAATATATTTCTTCATGTGCTACTACGTTGTCAAAGATTTGACTACATTTTTCTACTCATTTCATTACTTCATAGTCCAGCAACATGCAATCCCAATCTTGTATTTTTTTCTCTATTTTAATTGGTTAACCAAATTCTTTATTTATATTTTTAAATTCTGTATTTTAATTGGTCAACCAACTTTATAGTCTATATTTTTAACTGGTCAAACAGAGCTAATTGGGTTTGAGCAATCATAACTTCTGAAATTCCTGAATTAAGATAAGAATCTATACATAAACAGTTTAAGGTCAAAGTGTCCCACACTAATCCTGTAATGATTCATTTGAATAGTAATTAGAGCTGATGAAAGACTCGTGCTTCTTGATCATTTCTCTGGCCCTGCAAGAGAAGACCCCAGGAACTACAAGCTTTCTTTTCTTGTTTGAGGAACAGAATGGAAACTCTTGACTTTTTAAGGTCATGGAAAGTTAAAGATGTACCTGAGGAAGTTGGAAATGTGTTGCAGAGTCGAGGCAAAGTATAAGGAAGTTAACAGATTTGAGAGTTAGCTTTACAGAATTTATCATTAAATGAGCATGTGAGAGTGGATGAGTTTACCAAGAAAGAAAATAGGGAGAGCAGAATAGCAAGGCATGCAAGCTTAGGTAGCGCCTACATTTAGGAGTGGGAGAAAAAAGAGAAAGTGAACGCTAAGTCAAAGCTGTCAGCAAAGAACAAATATATATCACAAAACCTTAGAAAGTTATGGTGATTGTCAACAGTGTCAAATACTGCAGAGAAGTAAGGAAGTAAGAATAATGAAAGCTCATAAAAAGCTTCACAAGCAGTTTTGGATGATAGACTCAAGATACTAGAATATAAGATGTTAAGAAAATTGGACTGTGACGATATGTAGAGAAAAGAAAAAAATTTTTAGAAGTTTTCCAGCAAATAGGAAAAAAAATGCATAGTAATTTAAAGGGTAAATATGATCAAAGTAATTATTTTGCATTTGCTATTTTTTTATCTTATCATAGGAAATAAAATAAAATGTAAGCTGATAGGATTAAAAATCTTAGGTGATATTGAAAAAGAAAGAGGAAGGGACAACTGATGAGATAAATACTTGCAGGTGCTAGAAGAATGGTCTAGAGATAATAAAGCACATCTGTGTAACACTTTTTAGTTTACAACACAGTTTTACACTTATTTCACTATGTCCTTAACCAGAATACTGTGGATGAGTTGTTATTGTCTTCTTCTATAACTAAAGTTTTTGAGTCTTAAAAAAACTAAGTTACGTGGCTACAAATTGGCAGGGCTGAACATCAAACCCACATCCTCTGCTCCCAATCTAGTACTCCTGTATTCTGAGTTCAAGATCCCAAAGGCAGGGTTTAACTCTGGAGGGGAGAATTGACTCTCTTTTTCAAAATGGAAAGAAGAAACTAAGGCTATATGTGATGTTTCAAGATGGAAATGAATAGGAAGTCGGGTCAACTGTTCCTGAGCTCAGAGAAAAGTGGAAGCAAAGGATTATCTACAGAGAAGATGGGATTGATATTGAGGCTTGATGAGAGGAGGAAGTTTGGGATTAAACACAGCTCCTTCAGCAGGCATTTGAATGAGCATTGATGTTCTCTATGAAACAACCTTTAAATGTCACAAGAATGACATCTTGCAATTCTAATGCAACGGAGACGAGGAAATTATCTTCACCGTGCTTTAAGCCTCATATCTAGAGAGAGAAATTTTGCACTGCATTCTCCTTGTTTGTGACTGATAGATGAGGAAAGTAACATGCTAAATATTACTATTTCATGGTTAGTTCTTTGCTCTTCTTCTAAGGTGTAACGTAATCTACACTGACTACTACCAACTTATTTTTAAAAAATCAAAAACTATCAGAGTATTACTTTCCTTCACAGTGGATTTTGTGGGTATTTGTAATGAACACTTGAGGTGATATCAATATGGATATTTTTATATGTTTCACATTTATCTCACTAAACATTTTGCAGCAAAAAAATGATGCCTATGAGATGATTTTGGGAAGGGAATCATAGTTTTCCATTGATGGCATTAGAGTTTTATATGTGCTTCCTAGGGAAAGTATTTATCTGAAGGAAAACTTATAGCTTCCTATAAAAATGTCTCAGGTCCTTGACAAGAAACAAAATTTCTCAAGCTGATTAAAAACCAAGAAAAGAAAAATCTATTCCTGAAGGGATTACATTTGGGGTGAGTACCTCTTAAAACAGTCCTTTCCTTGTAGGCATGAGAGACTACTCTTCAACTGTAAATTGCAAACTGATGACTGGACTTGAATATGCCCAGTTCTAACACTCACAACTAGACTGGCCTGTGAGCTCCTTGAAGACGGAGAGCCATGTTTTATTATTCTTTCTCTATGCTCCAGAGCCCAGCATGGTGCTTGACATAAAGTCAATGGCTAGTATATGTTTGCTGAATAGATGCCAGCCAAGTCCTGAGGAAAAATTCTTGAGAGGAGAGAGGTCATTCCCTCTCTTCGAATTTATTACCGGGCCTTACATTTGAAAAAACACTTGACCAGTTTATAAGTTATATAGGAAATTTCATTTAAACTAAAATGCTGTAGCCACAGTCAGGTGAGGTGGACAGTTTACAGATGGAGAAATTCAGTAACTGAAAGAAAACTCTCTCTGAGGTACCAGGTTTTCATCCCCTACCCCATCCAAGTTCTTTTTAAGTATTTCTGGCAACCATAAAAGAGCAAGAGATGTTGCCACACACTGCAGCTGGGTACCCAGGTGGTCTACTGATATTCAGAAGGGACTGTTCTGGCATGAATTCTAGGGCAGCATCACGCAGCTGTCAGGAGCTGCTCTGTGGCTAGAAGTAGCAGATGTTACTGATATCCGACAGGCGGTCAGATCATCTGACATGGGAGGACATCAATGTAAAATGCAAAATATTTGACCCACATATCATTTAATAAATCACAGACCATTTCCACCCAGTTCCCAAAAATCTCATCTACATACAATTTTTTTCACAGCTGAGATTTATTCATAGGATTAATTGTACAATATGAAAGCACAAATTCCAATAATTCTACTTTTGTCTTAGTTAATATTCCTCTTAAATGCACTGAAAATACCTTCAAAATCTCTAGTATTTATCACACTTTAAGATTATTGATTGATTATTGAAAGATGAAGAAGTGTGATTATATCACTTGTTATTTCTTGTGTTCTTTTTTCATGAATTAGCTGCTTGTGACAATCTATGCTAATAAAAAAACTAATACTTTTTTTGTAAATATGAAAAGCTAGACACTAATATTCTTAAGCAGAATCACCTTATATTATGTAGGATTTTCAATACCCAGTTGGCTGCTTTGTGTTCTTCATTTCTTGCCTGCTGTATTCATACATGTCATTTACGCAGAAGATGGAAGATTTCACGTAACACAATCAGGACTATGTATTGCTCAGTTGATCTACAGGAGAACTGGGAATTTCCACAATATCGGCAGTCTTAATAAGATGTAGAATAATGACAGGTAACAATTCTCCTGATGCCAGGAAATACAGTGGCCATAATGTGTGGTAATTCTGAAGATCAGAAAACTCCAAGGCAAAGAAAGTTGTTGAAAGGCAAAAAGTGTTAGTAGAATGTACATTTTAATATGTTGGCATGTGTATATTGGAGATATCTCCACTATTCATTTTAACTGCTGGGAATGGGTGTTCATGTTTGAGAGGAGTGGGAGACGAGGTTAAAAAGAATCCATCTGTGACCACAACCACCTCACCATACCTCTGATACACACTTGTTCATACATATACTGTGGCAGTTCCGTTTCAGAACTATTCCTCCACTTCAAGTCACACCCAGTGTAAGCACACCATTCTGCTTCTGCTCTATTTTCTTCCTCTCTCCTTTCATAGTACCCCCTCACCCCTCAACCCCCAAGAACCACTTGCTAAGTTATTGGCAAAGGATAAAAATAAACTAGGTTGGGAGACTTCTCTTAAATAAACTATTTCAAGATTAGTATGATAAGTCCTTTAGACAATGAGTAGGTATAAAAGGGATCCATTTTGAAGTTTGGACTTTCAAGAGGTTCATTTCTAAGTTAAGATGGAAGGTACTTTGTAAAGGAAAGTACTTGATAATGGATATTTTAGGAGCAAATTTATGGCATATATAAAATGGTATAGATTCAACTCAGAACTGTCTATATTTAATGCCAATGTGAAAATAAAATCGTCAAATGACATGATATATGGCTATATCTTGAAAAAGTCTCTTGGACAACAAAAGTGCTTGTGTGGTTTCCCATATTTTTGTACCATTTGCAGCCTTTCTAAAATAGGCGAACTCCCAAATCTGAGGGAAAAAACACATTGATTGTCTCAAAATAAGTTTCACAGTGTCGTCTCTCATACGTTCTCTTGTTCAGAGAATAGTATTTGCACCATGTACTTCTAATACAGCTAAAGTAAATTAAGCTTGCCTAAGGAGGAAAATGTTGATTAAAATTTTGGAGAGTTTTATCATTCCTATATAAAAATCGGATCTCTAAAAGTGATCATTTACTCTACGTAAAGAGATTAATCTGAATCCTAGAAATCTGGAGGAAGAAAATTTAACCATTATCAACCTTACTTTCTCTTCTTTTACACATGAATTTTCTGAGGACTCTCAAGATTAAGCAACTTGTTCCAAATTCTACAGTTTGTGTTTAAGTCAAGAATTCGGCTTCCCTATTTCAAAACTGATGCTTTTTTCTCTTTTCATACAAATAATAATTCTGTTTTAAAAAAAGCATTAAATTACCAAATACTGGAAAGGCTCCTTGGGTATGTTGAGTCTGTGATCTCTGATCACCGATCAACACTTGAGATGATCACAACTCAGATGAACACTTGAAGGCCTCAGCAGCTTGATGTACAAGTCTTCATCTTGAGATGTTATGATGTATCAGGATATGACTCCAGCTCTAGAGACTTCTTCCAGATCACATAAATCTCCCCAATTACACTGTGAAGTGAAAACTAGGCCAAGAATCAAACCAATCAATTAAAGAAGACTTTCCCCCAGTCAAAATAACTATGAGAAATAACTGGCAAGTTTCATGTCAAGAATGACTAGAGAATGCCTACTGAACCCCTTATACTTGCCTCTTTTGAATATTGATTTCCATGCCTCTTGTATTTGTGCCAGTTTATCAAGGATCTTAGTGCCTCCAGGATCTCAATGAAAGCTCTTTAGACTTTATTTCAATTGTAAGAATTAAAAGATTTGTCATCAATCTACTTGAGTACATATAAACAAAGTGGAGAGTGGAAGTGCTGACAGGGATTATTTGAAACAAACAGTGAATATAGTATGAAATATTTTGAAAATTGAGTCATCAGTATCATGTTTCAGTTTTCCCTTTGCCAGAAAATAATAGCTTTTGTTTCTAATTCCATTTTATGATAGATACATTTAGTGTACACTGTGTAATTTTCCAGATTTCCTTATATCAATATTAATAGATCAATTAGTCAATCAATACGTATTAAGCACCAATATGAGCTAAACATTTTATTAAACTTTGCAAACACTGATTTAATGTCATATTTGAATTCTGACTTTTTTTCACTATATGTGAATTATTACCAATTTCATAAAGTGAAACGTGATGCTTCTTCTCAAATAATAATGTGGTTGCAGAGATAAGATTAATGGATATATAAATAATGTATACATATACACATAAATATACATACACACAAGTGGACATTTAACAAGATGAGAAACTATATAGAATTGAGAGCTAAATGGGGTGGGGTGGTAGAGAGTAAGTAGTAAAGGCTATGAGTCAGTGAAAACTGAGATCAATAAAAGCTAGCATAGCTAAGAACTGTTTACCAGAAGAAAATGTATGTAAGTTGGGCCTAATGGGGAGGACATTATAGATAAGGGAAAGCACATACATTGATCCTTAATTTTAATTCCCCAAATTATGTTGTTATTAAATTCCTCTGTATTTCCATTGCCATCACTCTGGTCCAAGTCCTTGTCATATCTTTCCTAGATTATTGCAGTAACCCCTTAATAAACTGCTCCTATTTGCTCCATTGCAATCCATTTTTCGCACGAAGGCTGAGTATCTTTATGTGCGCTGGTTTGCCTTAATCCTCACAACAAGCCTCTGAGGTAGATTCTTCTAGTCTCTTGTTATTACCTGAAACCTGAAGCACAGAAAGATGAAGTAACCGAGTTCGCCCTGCTGGTACGTGTCAGAGCTAGGATGAGATTTCAGGAACTAGAGCCGACACACTCAGGACCATTGTGCTGTGTGGCCTCTGTGGTACGTTGTTGTTGTTGAGGCCATATTAAACAGTGACTTTGTGCCAGAGATAGTATGTGTGTGGGTTGGGGGTGGGGGGACAAAGATTAGTACAAAAACAAGCAGCTGCATGAATTTGGCACAACAGCTGTAAAATTAGAAACAACAGTAGCCCCAGAACTGAGATTGCAAAGTTGGAGCTTATGAAGTTTATGAACCTTAATTAAAATGTCACTGATGTAGGTGCCAAAAAACATGAAAAGAATAATGTATGTTAGTTAATTGTTTTCTAGCTGGGGAAAGAAAATCAAGTAGATGATCAAATAAGCAATGGCCATTTTACATTTTGATTAATAACCTTCTCCGTCATCAAAAGATTCATAAAAATATCTAAGTACGAAGACAAGTAACTAGCTAGCTTCAATTCTCTGTGTATGAAAGGACAGTTTGTTTCTTATACATGGTCAAATTTACTTGAAAGAGACATAATATGCAGATATTAATCTGTTAGAAGTCTAGAAAATAACAATCAGATGTGCTCTAGCATACAAAGTACTTCGGACATCAGGTGTTCCTGTGGATGAGACATCATGTTTTCTTCAGTTTATACTGTGTGTTCAGACACTGTAAAATAATTTCAGAGAACAAAATGTGGTATTCTAATTGGAAACTGATTGGCTATTCTTTTAAACTCCTCACTGTGGCTAAACCCCTAGACGTTGATGTTGCAATTCCAAAAAAACGCCAAACTCGCCAAGATTTAAATAAAATATTTTTTAAGAAGCAAGAATAAACTGATAATGTGCAGATGTTGATGTCCCTGAATAAGAACAACAATAAAAGTAATATACAGGTAACATTTCACTTCTTCCCATATAAAGTGTCAGGCGTGGTGCTGGATACATACAATCTCATTAGGGTCTTAGGAAGTAGTTATTAGTATCCTTCTTTTCCATTGGGGAAGTTAAGGCATGGAAGACTTAAATAATTTTCACAAGTATATGTAGATAAGTGACAGAGCCACTAGAAAAATTCTCTTTGCTTATTTCAAGCCCAAGTTCTTAATGACCGTGTCATACTCTTCCTTCTTTATTTTCTTCTTTCCTTTCTTTCTTCAATCCTTCCAAAATATTTACGGAAAGTACACTAAGAAAAATTAATTTGGTAGTCATTGGGGACTCCACTCAATTTGAGTTCTTTCCACTTTAATATTTAACCATATAGTTTTCTGGGAACTGTTTATTTTTTAATTCCTTCACAGTACCCAAGTGTCTACTAAGTACACGGTAACTATTGGGGCAATAATTGATCAATTAAATGTTTTGTTTTTATATTAACTAACTGGGTATTATCATGACCAGATATCTGCCTAATTAATGAGTAATGTTATGCATTCCTACCTTGATCTTTTCTCTTTCATGTAAAGTTTGGAGAGAGGATTTACCTAGGAAATGCAGTGTGAGTGTTTAGCCCCACAATCTGTGAGCACAGATGGCAGTGGGAGAAGTAGTCACTTTATTCTAGGAGTCAGTAGACTATGGCTCGCAAGCCAAACACAGGCCAATATTCACTGATATTGTGGAAGAGCTACCTCCACCTCTGCTATCTCTCCTAAATATATTTAAGAACTGCCTCCATCTGTGAGAGTCAAAGTCAGAGACATGTTTTCCTTCTGTCTTGTAAATCAACAATCACTGTTACATTATGCCTGTACATTTACATACAAAATCTCATTGCAAGTTAGGAAGATAACCAAAATCAGCACTTCCATATATCCTCACCTTTGCCTATTGGGAGGGAAAGGAGTGAGAGACCATTGGAACCCTAATTTTAAAAGATTTCAAACTAGATATCATTGTCTTTTCTGTGTGCATGTTCAGGGCATAGAACCCATAAGCTTACAAATGAGGATATGGCCAAGAAGTGGCAGAGTGAAAATAAAGTACCCTCACTTACACAGCCACTTGCTAATCCATAATTCCAAAAATGCAAATTGGGAACCCTGAGGACAGTTGTCAATCACTGGTTTATGTGCAATGGGGCTGATTTTATAGTCTGAATTTAGTGCAGTACAAACTTAAAATGTTTGATTTTTTTCTCCAATCATTGTTTCATGCTCTGAAGAATATTCCTTTCCAATTCTGGTGTGATTTAGGACGATTCTATAACTTCTTGGTTACTTTCAGTTATTAAAAATACTAGTAATGTGCAGTTTAAAGCTTTGATTTCATAAGCAATACATAGCTCATGTTCCTTTCTCTTCCCAGGCCCATGCTGATAGAAATTCTTGAAAGAGGAAGGGCTGGGTTTTCTGGGTTGCTACTCCCCCAGTGTAGGGTCAAATTGGAGGGCTAGAGAAATGGCAGGTCTTATCTGATATCATGTTTTATGATGGCTCCCTGTTGGCTCAGTAATGGTTCCACTTGCCACCAGTGGCCTCCGTCCATATGATGGCCTTCTACACATGGTTTCATTGTTTTCCTAAAAGTGTTCTCAGCTTTACTCTCTATCCCCTTGGTCATCCAAGGGCCTTTTAGAGAGGGAAATCTTAGTCCCTCTCTCACCCTGTAAGGTTTCCAACTGTTTTTCTTAATGGTACATCTCCTTGCTAATCTGCCATATTGCTAGTCCCACAGCTAATTTATTCTCCTCTCTATTCCATGCTCTATAGAGTTTGGGAACCACTGAAGTCTTGTCAGGTTGTCCTCAAAGACCACTCCCTCTCAGGGTCACTGCATCACTAGACCTGGAATTCCACTGGAAAAAGCTGTTCAATAAACCCCAACCCACTTCCAGGATTCTCTAGACCAGAATTGGTCCCCATTTTACTAGGGTCATGTTTTTCCCCACACATGACACTTTCCTACGAACTCACTCACCACATCCTGTGTTCTGATCAGAACGTGGCGGCACCAGGGTAGTCTGCTGATTTTATTGCTCAGCAAGTATTTAGCAGGGAATGAAATGCTAGTGTCTCCTTCATTTATTAGTTCCCCTATATTACTTGGATGAAGGAAGACAGAAGCTCTTTAATCATGCCTAATCCACAGAAGAGGAGGGAAAGCTCTACCACTAACACTGCGTTCTGTACAATAAAGAGAAGATCTTAAATTCCCTCTCAAGTATAACGTGTCATAGGATACTTCTTCTGAATTTGGGGCACATTGCTGAATGGCCTGGTCACAGTACAAATACCTGAGTACTTTACTAAATCATTTTTTTAAGAGAGAGAGTGTGAATTTGGCTAAATGGTTACGATAACACATTAAAAATTAAGATTGTATCATTTAGCAACCTTGTTTGTCATAAACCATCAAGCATTTCTAATGTTTATTTGTTGTGTTGTGACCTCCAAAGAACTTCCTCGAGTCCCAAGTCATGTGAAACAGCAGTTGCATGTCATTTTACTAGACTACTGTGCCTAGGTTGATACTAAAAATATTTCCTTAAAAAATGCAATTTAAAATACCCCCAAAATATGTCTGTTTACATCTCATCCTTCTGCCACGGATGCCTTTTTTTAATGATAATCTTGATAGTTAATTTTGAGTTGTCCATTCTTCCATTCAACCAATATACAATGACACCTACCATGTCACAAGCACTGGGCTTGGCTCTGGGGGTACAGCAATGATTAGACACCTCCAGTGCCCTTGTAGAATCTACATTCTATTTGGGGGAAAAGTGCATAGATAAACAAATAAATAAGTAAGTTGCAAAATGTGATAACCAGTGAAGGAAATAAACAGGGTGCTATGAAAGAAGATAACTGGAGTGGGGCACCTTAAATATGGCAGTTGGGAAGATCTCTCTGATGAGGCTATGTTTTAGTGGAGACGAGAAGTATGGGAAAGAGGGGGTCAGGTGAAGGGCAAAGATAATTGTAGCCCAGGTATAAGAAAAGCATGTGTTGAGGCTTTGGTGTATGAAAGAAAATATGTGATTTGTTATTCTAGGAAATGACAGAGGGCCAATATCACCAGTGTTTATTGACAGAGAGAGAGAATCATGTAGGGTCTTAGAGGCCCTGGTAAAGGATTTTGTTTATATTCACAGTGCAGTGAGAAAGCATTGGAGGATTTGAGCAGGGAAGTAAAATGAAATGATTAAATTTTTAAAAGACCACTCTGATTTCTCAGTACAAAACAAATTATAGGAGAGCAACAGTGAAAGCAGCAAGACAATTAAGAATCTATGGCAATTGACACACAGGAGACATTGGTGAAGGAAAAGGATGGTAGCAGTGGAGACAGAGAGAAATGGATATACTGAGAATTATTTTGTAGATAGCACCACCAGGATTCATTAATGGAGTGAATATACGTGATGAAAGAAAAGGAGAAATCAATGATGACTTCTAGGGTTTTTGTTTTTTGGATTGACCACCTGGATGAATGGTGGCACCATTTATTGTTAATTTACAAAAAAGACTGAAAGAAAAGAGAAGACTTGGCTGATAAGATGGGGATGAATCAACAATTCCACTTCAGGTACATTTATTTGGATGTCTTTGAGACACGCAAGAGGTGGTGTCAAGTAGATGTTTGGATACACAAGTCTGGATCCCAGAGGAGAGATCTGAGCTAAGATGTCACTGTTGAGGCTGTGAGATTCAGATCATATGTAAAGTAATAAGAACAAATAGGACCACCTACACAATGAAGAAAGATGAAGGCCAACATTTATATAGAAATTTAGAGTGAAAATATATAAACAGTGAAATAGTAGTAGGGAAAGCAAGAGAATCCAAGAAAGGAGTCTACTAGATATTCATCATGAGAAAAATTTGTGATTTTCACCATGGCAATTTTGAGGGAGTTGTAGAAATAAATAGCATTCCACAATGAGTAGAAAAATGGATGAAAATTGAGGAAGGGAAACAACATATATCAATAAAAATGTTATGTTAATTTACAGTAAAGGTAAACAAAAAAAATGAGATATGTTGGATGGGAATATGGACCAAGGGATGGTCCGAAGGGACCAACTTTTTGTTGCACTTGGTAATTTTTTGTTTGTTTATTTTTAATCGATTTGAAAGATAAGAGATTTTAGGAGATATTATGGGACGATAGACATACTCTAGTAATGAGGGAAATGATTGCTGTTTCAGGAGAAAATCAAGGGGAGGACCAAACCAGTGAAGTCCTTGAGACAGACTTAAGGGATATGACCTAGACTGTCATACAAGTATTGATTTGTCTTTGATAGGGGAAGGATCAACTTCCTCCATTTTAATATAAAGGAAGAATGTAAAGATGTGTGTAATTACAAGAAGGTTTATAGGTTTCATGCTAGAAAGATGAGAAAGTTACCAATCAATTAAATACTTGGATTGTTAAAGAATGAGCTATCCTGTCTTTTGAGGATTCCATTCTTTTATTGCTCCATCATTTCAGTGTTGGGTTGGAACCTATTCTCTGTTAGTGTTACACTGTTTAAACAGTTAGAAAATGAGAAGGAATAGTATGTACATATAACACACAAACCATTGTTGATGAATATAATTTGCTATTTAGCATCTTTCATCTTCTGGTAACAATGAATGTCTCTTACTGCTACCAAAGCCCAGTAGCAGATCTCTTCTAAGATGGATATTACTTGAGGGATCAACTGGAGAAACTTTATCTTTCAAAATAAGCAACTCTCCTTAAAATAAGAACAATGTTAGTTACAGATTAAAACCAAGTCCTTCCAGTTACATATAGTCATAACTATGACTTATTTATTGAGATAAAAAAACCTGTAACACATATGTAATGTATTACATGCATTTAATAAATATGAGTGTGCACAGTATATGTCTATATAGTATCTCTCTATATAATATATAGAGTAACTATATATAACATATATATAGCATGTCATATATATATAAAACACACACATACATACATATATATATATATATATATATATAACACATACACACATGCTGTTAGTATAACCTATGGCTATACAATGTAATTTTATAGAAATAAATTTTTTGAATGCTTAATACCTAGCCTCAACCGCACAGTAAATCTAGGACATCAAGAAATATATGGCATGTGTTTTCCAAGGGTTCGTAGTTGTAAAGGAGAGATAGTGAAGTAAACAATTGCTTATAATATAGTGTAATTAGTTCTTCATGAAAGCATGTTTAGAGTAGAAAAGTCACACAATATTAAATCTCCCCACAGAGCTTCCCAGAAGAAATGATCCTGGAGACGGACTTTGAAGCATGTGTAGATGTTGAGCAGATGGAAAGGAGTTCCAACACATTTTAATAAGAATAATAACACATCCAAAGGCATAAGATACAGGGGATATTAGACAACTGAGAATCTATGTTCACTTAAAATTCCAGATGGATGGAGTATAATAGGTTGATTTTTCTCCAAATCAAATTTAGTTATTGACCATGGCATCTAAAATGTATAAATTCATTCATTCATAGTAGATTTTGGTACCAAATATCTATTAAATAGCAATTAGGTTAACCACTAGAAACTGAAAGTTAAGTAGTCTAATAAAAGCATACAAAAATAATTACATCTGACTTCCATGATTCCAGTGCTACAATATTTAAATATATCAAGCTGTTCCAAATTAGAATCCTTTGCTAAACCTAAGTATACTAGTTCCAAATTTTGTATCTATTTGATGTTTGCTTGAACCATATATGATCTGAAGATTTGGCCTTAGTTAGCCTCAGTTGCTTCTCAGACAGTATTCCTGCATTATCTACAATGATTGCTATACAATAATTGCACTTTTTCCCAGATTTGGCAATGTGGAGGCTCGTTGGAGATTGTGACTTGCTCCCATGTTGGTCACGTTTTTCGGAAGGCAACTCCATACACTTTCCCTGGTGGCACTGGTCATGTCATCAACAAGAACAACAGGAGACTGGCAGAAGTTTGGATGGATGAATTTAAAGATTTCTTCTATATCATATCCCCAGGTAAACAATTCTCACATTTTTCTTCCTCAGCAGGGGGAAATAAAATTTTAAACATGCTGAATATGTGTTTTGTTATTGCTGCTATTCTACTAGTTTAAATAAAATGTTGTTTATCACCATAATATTGCAGAAAATTGTGTTTGAGAAGGTTGTACTAAGAAGTCAATTTTCTCCTAAAATGAGAAAGACTATACCTATCTCAAATCCCTAAATATTCTTTTTTATTTGTTTCTTTTTCGGCACAAGTATTATGCTAGAAAAATGGAGCAAGCAATACACAGAGAGATCCAAATTTAACTAACATGTATCAGCTCAATTTAAGAAAAAAATTTTTCTTAAGAGGAATAAGCCTTTATTTCCTTGTTTAACAATTAAAGCTGGCTGAGTTGGTAAGAAATTTTGTTAATATTTAAACAGAGATGTTTTCTACTTCCTTATTTTCTTAAGTATCTGAGTAAGAAAAGATTAAAGGATTTCTTACGGAAACAAGATGGAACATTATGCAGATATTAAAATTTATATTTTTAAAGAATATTTAATGACAGCAAATTACTCATCAATAGATACTTGAAAACGTATTATATGGTACAATAAAATGTTATCCTCCTTTAGTCATAGAGAAGGATAGTTATGGAAATGGAAGAAAATGTAAGCTATCACTAGGTGGTGGGATTATCAGTAATTTCATTCTTTTCCTTTCACCTTTCATGTAAATTTAAAAAAATTTTTAAAGTATTTAAAAAGTCATTAAAAAAATAAAGCAGCATTGAGAAAATCTCATTACTGGGTTGTGTGATTGTGAACGATTCCATTCTTTATAATTTTCTAGAATTTCTCCAACAGCCATGTTACTTATTTAATAAAAGAAAGAAACCTCTGAAAGACAACATTGTTTTTTTGTGTGTGTGTGAGGAAGACCGGCCCTTAGCTAACATCTGTTGCCAATCCTCCTCTTTTTGCTGAGGAAGACCGGCCCTGGGCTAACATCCGTGCCCATCTTCCTCTACTTTATATGGGACGCCGCCACGGAGTGGCTGACAGGCAGCGCGTCCGCGGGCGTCCGGGATCCGAACCGGCGAACCCCGGGCTGCCAAGCGCGGACTAAACTGCTGCGCCACCAGGCCGGCCCGATAACATTGTTTTTTAAGGTAAAAAAACATTATGAGAAGATATAAACAAGAGGAAGACACAGGGTTGCCTTCAAGACCTTGCCTTCAAGATAAATAGCATATATATTATAATATACCTGATATATATCTGATATATAATGATAAAATAATTTTTAACGTTCTACTTTGGATAGTTTATCGGTAGGCCTTATGATCATCAATGTTATTATTATGTGACCCAAAGGAACAACAAAAATCCCTGCCCACATCCTCTTTCCTACATTATAATCTATTACATGGCTTTGAAAAGCCAGTTTGGGTTCTAATTGACATGCTGTGATTTCTGAAAGTATATATAAGGCAATGAAAGCTCTTCTTTTATAGATGAAGAAGGGAGTGAGCGGTATGAACTTTCTTATTAAGATCCAGCTTTAGTCTATAGAAAAGAAAAATGAGGGCAATGCCTGTGTAAATGTGTGATTAGGAAAAGGACTTTTCCACGTTTTCAAGCCTCTTCTATGTCAAGCAGCTTTTGCCAGGAACAGTTTCACGCATAGATGTATTTCTCTTTACAGTAGAAACCCAGTCCAGATGTTCACAGAGTTCATTTCAGCAAGAGCATGTAAAATTCACGGTGAGGCAGTGACATCTACATAACCTTTTCATTTTCTTTTGATGATACTTTTTGAATTCAAATCACTACTTGTAGGAATATATAAGCTCAAATATGAAGAAAATAGTGATGGAAGAAAGAAATGTGTTACGTGTGATTATATTCAATGTTCATTCAGGAATATAAGTAATTGAGAATAACTGTAACTATAGGTATTATATTCACTCATGGTGAATATTATTTGTAAAAAGTGATGCGTTAGTCTTTTGTATAATTTCCCATTGAGTGAAAAAGGTAGATAAATGGTAGAACCATTTCTCAAACTGTAATGAAATGACAAGTTTTAGAGTATAAAGGGTGAAAAAGGATACCCACTATCTGGAACTAATAACTCTGTGCTGCTCAACAGGGATTGTTTGTATATTCTGGAAAATGTAATTTTTACATTACAATAGATATCGTTTGGAAAGTTATTGTTCTTATAAAATGGACTCATTTAAATCCAGAAATGTACTTTGTAAAGCAGAAAAAAGGACATTTGGAGAATGGGCTGAAAATATCTAGAAACTTCCTAAAGGGCATTTTTGCTTCAATATGTCTCAGAGACAGTCGGCATTGCTGGGCATGGGACCTGCCTGCTGTAGTGTGGGCAAAGAGAGAAAAACACAAAACAATACGTTGCTTCTCAGTGGAAAACGAAGGAGGAAGTAAGTGGAAACTAGAGTTGGATGCCTGAAAACAATTCTAGCACTGGGCGGGTTTCAGGTCATCCAAAAACAGATAAAGTGGGTTGTATCCGGGAAGTCAGGAATCTGTCATTTGTAGGGTGATGAGCCTTTTTTGAGTAAGTAACTATTTTATTCATTACTGATAGTTTCTGATATTCTTAGAATCAAAATCATGGATTTCTTTGCTATCATCTAGAATTCTTGGGTTTCTATTTTTTATCTCCTGGGGTAAAGAGTAGGTTTATAAAGAGAGAAGTTGGTGTGGGGGAGAGTGGGGAGACACAAGCATGACAAACACAAAAACACACACAAACATATTTATGAAAAACTCTAAAAGGTTTATATTGAGTTCTGTTTAATTTTCCAGAACCTCATTAATAATCTGGCTAAGGAAGTTGTTATGGTTCTTTCTAGAAGTACCTCTGTATATCCATTAATTTGTCCAAGACGTTTTGTGTAGAGACTCATTTTTTACACCAAGGCTTCTCTTATTGAATCTTATTCTCCACTTACGTGGTTGTTCAAAATGCGATCTTTAAGTACTGAGCCTTTATGAGTTGAATTCTGACAACTTTGCTTCCTTTCAGTATGCTCTGTAAAATACTGCCTATTTACTTGGTTGGTTGGTTTCAGGGATGCTTCAGCTCTATCTGTCTTGAACTAATGGGTATTCTTTCTCTCTTGAAAGTGTATTCCCTATAGTTTTGATATCACGGCCAATCCATTATTGCTATGCACCGTATTGTTTTATTTTTATTACTTGTCTCTATATTCAAAGTAGTTCAGAAACTTGTAATTACAGTGCTTAGCAACTTTCCTGTCACTTTGCAGTCCTTGAAAAAAATGTGTTGAATAACTAGAAGAATCGATAAATGACTAAATGCATGAATGAATTTTAAAAGGGAGCCACTTTTGTTTCTTTTTTTCTACTGAATTCTCCATGGACATTTGGTCTACACCAGGGAATCTCTTCACAAGAATTACAGCAAATCAGAAGCCTTTGTCCCATTTCTCTGATCCAATCCCTGATTAAGGACCCACTGATAGAAGAGAGGTGAAGGGTACTTTCATATATCTGCAATATCATTCCCCTGAGTTTGCCATCAAAAAAGAAGGTTCCATTGGCTTACCCACATGCTTAGGGTTTTATGATTCCAGCATAATCATAGGCACACACAGTAACATAATCTTACCTTCCGGGACTAATATAAAAGTCTAACAGGCACAATTTAGGCAGACAATAACATTCTCTAATAGCGCAGCATAATACAAGAGCCCATAAACTTAAAATAAGATTACCTTTACACATGTTGATTTTTATTTTTCTCATGACCCCCATTAATTTAAAGTTAAAATAAGACGTATAAATAACTACATGTGTGAATTACTTTTATCTGATTTTCTTCAAAATATTTACTATATTTCCTAATTGTTTTGGTCTGTGCGCATTAGCCATTGGCAATATTGATAGAGTTGGGAGTGTCTGGTTATGTTTCCTAAATAGATATATGAATGGAAAGTAGAAATACTTTGAAATAGTGTTGAAGAATACATTTTCAACATTTGTTTAGTTTGCTTTCTGGCTGTCTTTTTAAGGATGCAAATACCATAGCATCATTGATTTTTAAAACCCTGCAGCCTCTTAAAGCCTGAGGCAGTTTTTACTAGTAATTGGGCTGTTTGTGCTTGAGCCAATCTGATTGTCCTAGCAAATCCTCTGAAATGAAGTGATGTAAGCAGAATCACTCTTCACAGAACACCCCATTACAAATGGCAACATTTTTTTTCCTATTGATCACAGGTAAAAAGCTTAAGAACTTTAAAATAGAGTGTAGTCATAACACTAACCATGTATTTGAAGTGCTGGCTGTTCTATAAAATATTGATGTTCTTTCTTTGGGGAGGTAGATTTCTAACTGTGTATCAATGGACATGGTGATTAGGAGCAGGTGTCCTTATCTACCCTCCAGTTGTGCTTCTTCCTTTTCTTAATGAATATCTTGTGCTCTTGTTTTGAGCAGAAACAAATTGAAAATAAAATTTAAAGACTCCCAAAACATACCTTTCAAAGTATTTATATGTAACTGGGAAAACAGCTTATTTTCGTTTGACGATATGGTAGTATTTTGATCTGTATTCCAGGTAAACAGAAACCAAACATTTAGACAAGGATCCTTGAATTTATTTTGAAGGTTAACTCTCTATTTGTTAACCTTTTAAAAATGCTTTAGAAAAATCAGCTCATCAAAGGTAGCCTTTGTTAGCAGCATCTTTGAATCATTATTAAAGTGTAAAGCCTATATTCATTTCTAGCTCTTGAAATTTGCATCTATAAAATACAAATGTTTTGCAGCATGCTGATTTTTTTTGAAGATACAAATTTAATAACTAGCCCTTTGAGTGAAGGGCCTAATTTCTTTTATAAGTCATAAAAATGTGGTTCCAGGCAGATTTCATAAGCACGGGTTTTGATGTTTCCAGCAAAATGTGCAGCATGCAGATTTTTTTTTTTAATAATCCAGGGATATCAGTTTTTGGTTGGGTTCACATGAATTCATCTGAAAAGAGTGCAGCACTTCTGAAAGTAAAGTACATTTGTACCTATGAATTTTGAATTTTTATTATTAAATAAATGCTTTTCAGCAGCATCAGCCATGGTATCACTGAGTGAATATGATATTATGAGGAGGAAATTCTAAATCATTTTAATATGCTGTATTGTAATAACACATAATTCATTTATCTGTGTGATACCTTGCAATGCTAAATGATGAAGTAAGGGATGAGAGCTATGTTCAATGTTGTTGGTATAGTGCACAGAAAACTGCTTTTCCTTGTTACAATCAAACACTTGAAATCTTTAATTCTCTAAGGCATTAAGTCAGTTTTATTATTGGTATTTTTACTGGTATTTTATGAGTATTTATTTGTATTTCTGTAATAATGATACTCTCTCGCTTCTGTCTTCATTTGGTAAGTATTTATTAAGTTCTTGATCTGCACTATGCCAGGTAGGAGATAAAAACATAGAAAAGATGTTGCCTTTACCTTTAAAGAGTGAACTGTCTACATCACCACATTTCATTAGTTTAAATGAAAAACAAAATTAAGTGCTTAGTACACAGGAAACACACTGTCAAGAATTAAAAGTGATATATGTGAACTGCCTTTATTTTCCTTGATTCCTACTTCTCACTCACAAACTTCAAAATCAAATGATTCTCGAACTCCTTTCTGTTGTACCTGCTAACTTCTCTCAAATCCATTCAACTATCCTCATTCTCACACTCATCCTGCATCCAGATAACCTTCCGATTGCCCTGATAGGCCTCCCTGCCTCAACGCTTGCCCACTTTTCACCCACCTTTACAGCACTGCTGGAGGACCTTCCTAAAAATAATTCTCATTTCATCTCTCACTTATCTAACATCCTTTTAATAACTTAACACAAAGTCAGAAGCCCAGAATGTGGCCAACAGGCCCTGTATGATCTGGTCCTTACCCAGCTTTCCAGCCTTTCATCCTATGCTTTCAACCCTAGCCTTCCACATACCAACTATGGAACATGCTCCCTCCTGCTTTTAGATTTTTGCATATGTCTACAACAATATTTGATGCATTAATGAATGCTGCCACCTCTGCATGAAATAAGATCAGCATCCACCTGTGTTCATCTTTCGTGTATCAGGTTTGACATAATTTCCCCCAGGAACTCCAAAGTTTCCCTGTACTTCCTCCGTTGTAGCATTTATGCATTTTAAAGTATTTCTTCCCCCCACTAAGCTTTGTGAATAAAGGAACTATATCTGTTTTTTAAATTTGTTTGTTTTGTCTTGTTTTTAGAGTTCATGAGATCAAATTTGTTTTTTTTCCTTACTTTATTACATTTGTCAGAGGCAAATGAAATATATGTTTCAGTCACTACTGCTGTGTATTCCTTCCCCAAAATAACCCTTTGTTAAGCATTTGATGTGTATCCTTCAAATCCTTGTCCTATGCATTTGACTACACATACAGATATATACACATATATAAGTAAATGAGATCATATAATTAGTACTGTTTTGATTTCCTTTCTTTTCATTTAATAATATATCCTGCAGTGTTTTACATATAATTCACATAGGATTATATCATTCCACTTTGCCCCTAAATATTATTATATTGTATAAGTATATGAACACTTTATTTAACATACCAATATTGACAAGCATTAGTCAGGTCTACTATTATAAAAAAATTACAGAAATATCCTTGAAGCATCTTTGTGAACCTGAGAGGATATTTCTGAAAAATGTAGTAGCATTAAGAAAGAAAGCTCTGGGGCTGGCCCGGTGGTATAGCGGTTAAGTTCGTGCGCTCTGCTTTGGCAGCCTGGAGTTCCCTGGGCACGGACCTACATGCTGCTCATCACGCCATGCTGTGGCAGCATCCCACATACAAAAAAACAAAATAGAGGAAGATTGGCATGGATGTTAGCTCAGGGCGAATCTTCCTCACCAAAAAAAAAAAGAAGAGAGAGAGAAAGAGAGCTCTGGGCAGAATGCCTGGATTAGTTCAATTCTTGGCTCCATGTAACTCCTCTGTATTTACTTAACCTCTCTATACTTAGTTTCCTTACTATAAAATGGCAATTATAATAAGAGGGCCTTCCACATAGAGTTTTTTAAGACTTAAATGAAAAAAGATATATAAAGCACTTAGAACAATGCCTGGCAAATATTAAACACTTAGTGTTAGATATTTCTGTTATTATTAGCCAGATATAGTCATAAAAGTAGATTTATTGGACAAATGGATACATACATCTATATTTTGGTAGATCTTTTCAAACTTCCATCCAAAAAGACTGTAACCATTAACACTCCCACCAACAGTGCTTGAGCATTTACAGTATGCTATCAACACTCTACATCTTCAATCTTTTTTATTTTTGCATTTATGTATGTATGTGTATATGTATAGGCATGTATTTACTTATATTTACATATTTTATTTACATATATAACCAGTTTCTTTTCTCACATCACTACTAGGAATGAACATCTTTTGCTGTTTTTCATTATTTGAATTTCTTCTTTTCATTCATATCCTTTGTTCATTTTACTGTTGGATATCTTTTGCCCTTTTGTATATTCGTAGATCTTTATGTATTCTAGTAATTAATCTTTTGTCTGTTATATACATTGCAAGGGTTTTCCCCTAGACTATTACACATGTTGTAACTCAATTGATATACAAAAAGATGTTTTAAAAAAGAATTTAAGTGTTGAAGTAAAATCTGTGTATCTTAGCCTTTATGGCTTTTAGGATTATTTTTGGTTTAAACAGTCTCCCATGAGCCTAGAAGATTTTTGGTGCCCCAGAAATATTCATTGAATGATTTAGATTTGGGCTGAGTAAAATTAATGGGATTTTTTTTTAAGTAGTTGGTGATCCCTCTGGGCAATAATCATGAGCAGAATGCCAGAATCAGATAACTCTCTATATGTAATGTATTATTATCTGTGTCCATGGATCATTAATAAAAGTATCAGCTATAACAGTTACAATTTTAAATAAATCTATTAATATGATTATATCAATTCCCATTACAGTATTCTTTCCAAGTGTCTTGAATTGTATTCATGGCCCATAAAGTTAATAAACAGATGGTATAAATAATATTTATTCAATATACAAAATATTGAATTCGAACAGTAAGGGTGGATCATTGTGTATCGATGGAGTCTTTGATTAGCAATTCAACAACTATTTCAGATAATTAGCTCCTCAAATAATTTTATCATTATCAAATCTGGGTAGTTTCAGAGTATTTCTAGAGCAAATAAATATAACTTAAATTCTAGTATAGATTTATTCACAGAATAATCACTACCTTCTAGAATTTAGATACCAAAATTATTCATACATTTAGTTTTTACTTCTCCCTCAAACAAAGCATGTATAGCTCTGGTCTAATCATTGTGTGTGTGTGTGTGTGTGCGTGCTCACTTCAGAATGCAATATTCTGAAGTTTCCAATTAGTAAATTCTGCCCAGTTTGGTCAGACAAGTCATGATTACTTTGCATTTTCTTAAGGCTTGGTCAACTAGTCAAAATAGGAAATTTCAACGTTTTTCAGATTGGTGCAAATGATCAAGAACATGTGTAAGATGCATCAATTTTTACCGTCAAGAGGGCTGAGAGTTTTTCTTTTATGTAAGAGCATTAAATATGACTCCCACATGACTCAGGTGCATACACAGGCTTTACCGTACCTACTGTCATCTTGTCATCTTCAGAGTGCCTTAATTTCGTTATGTAGTTTTAGCATAACTAAAATTGAACAGCTTAAAACTTATATGATCAATTACATTAAATTTTATTCTAATTCTTAACTGAATTGAGTGGATCATTCTGACAGCAGCAGTCATTTATCGGTGGTCAGGTGGTTACACATCACAGGTTTCTTTTGTCTAATATTCAGGCTAAATCCGTGGCGTTACGTGTTCCTGGTGGATTGTCTTTGCCTGGATTCCTATGTTATTGTCATCTTTTAGCTATTTTAAATAAAATATGAGTTCAATTCTGTAACTACTTAGTTACATACACTCTCAGGAAAGTGAGCAGAGTCAAGGATAACTTTTAGAAAATTAGGAAACCCAGTCTTTTCTAGATCCAATAACAAGAGAAGGTGGATTAATTACCAGATGTGCTAAATTGAGGCTCTTTAAAATAATCCCTTGCAAAAACCAAACAGAAAAAGTAATCACACACTTACCTACCAGACATTAAACTTAATGATAGATTCCCTTAGCATCCTAATAATTTATAGTCCCTTGGAAATAGCTCTCCTTAACATGTTAACGCAAATTATCTAGAAAATAAAAATTCTGTTTATAGTAGTTATCTTTATCCCATGGGGTTATGAATTGAAGAGAGCTTTGCAGCAAGTCCTTGGTAGGTAGAAATGCTGGACAATGGATATAGACCAGGATGAAAAGGTGCTCTAGGGAGACAAGCTGAGGGCTTTGCAAAGGGGAGGAGAAATAATTTCTGAAAAGATAGGATTCCTGTTTAACAAATAGACTTTCTGCATAATTTTGTCAGAAGCAGCATTAATATGGAGTAGTTACTGTTAATGTGGAACTAATTGTCAATACCTAAGAGCAGGTGGCCTCCATCATGATAACTGTCGGGCTATGAACCACCTGATGTGAAAGCTCTACTGTAGACCATGGGAACGCATACACATGAATCCATTAACACACGGCCAGTGAGGTACTAGTTCTATATTAATTGTCTAGAAGTATTCATGCTTTAATTGCAGGAGACATGAGCTAAAATTAACAGATTGTTATATTTTACAAATAGATTAAAAGTGACAAAATAATGAACGACTCAGATTAGCCTTTATCTTTGGTTAGTTTGGTTCAGCAAGTAAATTTTAAATGATATATAATATTAGAAATTTGAATTAAGGTGTATTCTAAACATATGGAAACACTGAGAAAATGTATCTAACAGTTAAGTCTTTCCAATTTATATGGTTGAAAATAAGATAAATGAAGTTATAATGATGGTACTGAAAGTTATTCTGTCAGAATTGTCATTACTAAATGAGCTCAATTGTGACATCATTTTAATTTTTTAAACTGTTTTGTGTTATAAACTTTGTACGTTATTGGTGCAACATCTCTATTGTTAACAAAATTTGAAAACTGTGATCAATTAGTGATTTTGCACAACTTAATTTAGGAAATTCTGTTATCTCAGCATAATTTAATTAAGTATGTTTCCAATAAAAACTCTTATTGGAATTAAAGAACGTAGATCCCAAGTGTCTGAGTAAGTTAATCGATCAAAATGAACACCAAATTAAATATATCTATATATAACTCGCCTTTGATCTATGTTATATAATCAACAGTGGAAGGAAGTGGGACTTCGGGAAATTAAGTATGAGAGCATGCAGCTTTTTTACTAAAAGAGGCTATTATGTGGAAGAGTTTAGACATTTGTACAGATTCAGAAGATAAGAAATTACAGAGAGACAATTTTAAGTTCTAGATCAAGAAGCTTTCCAGAAATATAATGGATTGATTTGCAATGCAATAAGCTCCTTGTCTCTGGAAATATTCACAGAGGCTAGATATCTGTCTTTTCAGGATGTTCTAATGAAGATTGAATGAAGTTGGGTTTTATTTCTTATCAGATCATTTGAACTCTAAAATTCTACCATCAGAGAAACATATATCAATGAATAAAAACACATTATATTTATTAGCCCCTGGACTAAAATTGAAAGGAAACAGATTTCAACTCAACATAAAAAACTTCTAATAATGAAATTCTCCAACCAGGAGACAGGAAGCCTTGAAGAAGGGTGACCCTATATCCTTGTTTGCTTGGGACAGTCATGGTGCATGGTGCATGGTGCATGATTGTTATCTGTGGATAATCATTAATAGCATCCCCTTTCACTCACAATAGGGTCCTGATTTGAACAATAAATTACTTGGTCATTCTACTTATAAGGCATCCAGTATACTGTATGCAGAAGTGACTGTGTCTGTAAGGGGCTAAGTGGACTGACAGGAATAGCAATCATTATGGCATTGAGTGGGAGGGAGACTTCTATTCAGGCCCTTGTTTTACTAAAATCTAGAGAAAATCCATTAATCTTTTAGGTTTTGGACTATCAATTTTCAAGTAAATTCTCTAGTTCAATGAACTCTCTGACACCAAAAATAAATGCCCTTACTTAATTTAAAGAGATAATTAATTAATTTAAAATAAGCTGTATTTTTGGAGATAAAATTATATCACTAGTACTGATTCCTCTTGATAATTTATTTGCCATCATCTTCTTATTAATTTGTGTGATTGTAATAGGGTTACTTTTTCATAAGGTTTATATATACTAAATTTAAACTTTCACTTACAAAATAGAGTGTAAACATTCAATTTCTTGGTTATACCAGACATAGAAGAAAAATTCTAGAAAGATTAAAGTGCTAATGTATATATATTAGATAGATATAGATGTATGTAATATATATGATGATATAAGAATATGTATGTTTTTCTGCATAAGAAAAATCTATTAATATACACTCATATATTTATGTGAATTTTTTCCACATATATAGACATTTCAATCTGATTTTTGGATTATTTAATATACTGTACCTTCTCTAGCAATAATAAAAGTGCCTTACTTTAAATGTATTGGAAGGAAAAGTCATATAAAATTCTCCTTTTGATAGAAATATCATTATAGATTAAAATATAATAATAGTAGATTTCCCTACAAGTTTAGAGAACTAAGTAGACATGCCATAATAATAATAATATTTCCCAGTATCCTTCTTTCCAAAAATCATAAGTACTCAAAAAAAATTATTATGTAATCTCAGACATATCAAATACATTATCTTCCATTGTGAAATGCTGCTTTTAGAGATAATATGTACGGCAGACATCCATGTACTTCCTCACTCCTGCCATTAAATTCCTATGGCATCTATTGCAGTTTATATTTAGTCAACCCCCAAATTTTAAAATTACATTTTCTTCTTATCTCTGTTTGTCTGCCAAATAGTTGCATGGCTAGTGGACATCTTGATGCTCATGTGTTCAACAATAAGACATATAAATCAAATGAAATCTTATCTAATAAAGATATTCCTTATAGTCATAAGTCTTATTTTTGAGAAACTCTATGTAATATCAGACTAAACTATTATTTCTGTGAATACTGTGGATCAGTTTTTGAAAAATGGACATATTTATCAAGGTTAGGTTTTCCCTGCCAAATATGTGAAGTACACAATTAGAATGTATTTATCATCTCCAATTAATGGTTTACTAGACCACAGTCTCCACCTTTGGCAATGAAAATACAATTTCATTGTCAAACAATAAGGAAACTTGGAAGCCAGTGCTGATGGGCTGAAGAACAATCTAGGGAGACGTTGCATCTACCGTGCTCTATTTTCTTCCATTGGACTTTCCCATGTTTAGAGTCACTGTATTTTAGTAACAAAGAAAACAGGAAAAAGGAAAGCAATGAGGTATGAGCTTCTTGGCAGGCTTCTGAGTGTAGGTTCCATAGGGATGTTGCCCAGATATGTTCACTTGTGTCAGATGCCATGTTGTGCTCACAGAAGTCTTTTTCACCATGGCTGTCAATAAAGAGCAGTAGAGGAGGGTGTTGGCTATGTGGGAAAAATTACAAAGGCATGGTCTAACAGGAACCACAGCATAAAAGCTGTGTTTTATTTGTAAAAATACTAGCATCCCCTGTGACCAGGGTGCTCCATTCTCATTCTCCACAGCATTCTTTTTTGGGGGGAGCGGGGGTAGAGGAAGATCAGCCCTGAGCTAACATCTGTTGCCAATCCTCCTCTTTTTTGCTGAGGAAGATTGGCCCTGGGCTAACATCCGTGCCCATCTTCCTCTACTGTATATGGGACGCCGCCACAGCATGGCTTGACAAGCAGTGCATCAGTCCGCGCCCGGGATCCGAACCTGCCAACCCCGGGCTGCCGAATTGGAGTACGCAAACTTAACTGCTATGCCACCGGCTGGCCCCTCCACAGCATTCTTAATTGTCTTTCAGGGGCCAGACTCGCCTGCCCTGGGTATGGACCAGAGCGGCCAAACAAGGCTCTTTTCTTCTTCTATTTTCAGATGCCATCCCATTCTGGTACTGAAAGCAAGACCTATCTCTGCACCAACCTATGTCATCCAAGATTCTAAATTTGATTGTGAACATCATCCCAGATCAGACTCCTGAGGACAGTACCATTGAAATGATTTGTTGTTTTTTTTCACTTATAGAACCTTTTCCAGTAAGAGTTACTTGATGTTCTGATTTCCCATTTTCTTCTGGTCTTTGTTGGCCTCACTGAGGAAAAGCCTCAAATATAGATGGAAAAGACAGTACGTAGAAAACCACCTCGGGGGGCAAATGTATTAGCAACTACCTTCATAAATGTGTTTTGCTTAAGAGTTGTCCAGGTAAATGGAAGATGAGAGGGGATGCCAGGATCTGGAGTGGGGAATGATGGGAAAAGAGGATGGGGAGGAGTGGAGGTGAAAGAAAAAAAAGAGACCCTGGGGTTGTAACCCAGGAGTCAGCCTGGCTACATCATGATGAAGGGCATGGAATCTGGGTGAAGAAAGACTTGGAATAATAGCAGCTGTCTCCCACGGATGGAGCTATGCTCATGCCATCCATCGTCAGCCTTTCTTCCTTTCGCCTATCCCAGGATCCTTGCCAAGTGACTCTTATTTTCCCACACCTTCTTCCAACTTCTTTTATTCTACCATTTTTTAAAAATCCTATATTAGTTGAATATGACCAATAACTGCTATTCCTTTTCATCCTTTTGTCTTCTCTGTAAATTAAAACATTAACAGAGAAAATATTTCAGCTTTTTTGATGAAACATATATACATATATTCATACAGAAGTAAAGTCATAATCCAGTACTAGCTATGTAACCTAGGACAAGTTACGTAATCTCATTATGCCTCAGTTTCTGCATCTATAAAATAGGAATTTTAATAATATTTATGTCACAGACCCCATTTTTGTGAGCATGAATGAGATAAAGTATATAAAGATATTTGAAATGTATCTGAGACTTACTAAGGACTTACTAAACTGTAAAAAATAATAATAACTATCTGGAGAAAATAATATAAGGAAACACTGGCCAAGGGTCAAATATTTTATACATAAATATGTGTGTATTCTATTATTTTTTTAAAAGTCATTATTTAAAATGTTATTGATAAATAACAGATATGTGACAAAAATTATTTGTGTAATAAAATGACACTTGTTTTGCTATACAAGAATGTACTTCTGGCTTACTTTAAAGAATGTTTCTGAATGTGGGACAGAGATCACAAACCACTTTGAAAATCTGATGAAGTCTATGAAACTATTCCCAGTTAGACACACATATACACAACTTTATTCACACAAATTTGGAATTCAAGGAAGCTTTAGTTCCCATTTATGAAATTCACAGGAGCCCAGGACCCCAGGTATATGACTCTAGCTTTAATGGCAATAAAGTAAATTAGAAATCTTGGATCTGAGTTTACGATCTAAACGTGTCAATTTTTTATTCTGGGAAAGTGACTTAAACGCCTAAGTATTGAATATTTTCATCTAAATTGGCAGTGGAAAATGATGATCTCTAATTTCAACTTTAACATTCTATATTCTTAGGAAATAACTAGCTTCTCCAATTCTTTTGAAGTATGAGACCATTTTCTGCCACCTACTTCTGTAGATAAGAATGGGATGATTCATCAGCACTCACTAAGGAAGGATATCTTCCTCTGACTCACGCCTTTTAAACTGGGGCAAGGCATGGGGGTAAGAGCCAAAAACAGAGAGGACAACAGTCTTGCTCTGTGAGACCAGAAGAAGAATTATGCGGGAATATACCTGGATATTAGTGGCGGCCTTAGTTTGAAGGACTCTGACTCAGGGTAGGAAGTAGTTTCAGAATTTATAATACCATTTTGTTTATCTTTGTTTCTTAGCCCTTCATAATTTTATCCTCAATCTCTGGTCTTTAAATCTGGTGATAGTCAGGTTTTGTTATTTATTTGTCTTTGTTCTCGTTTTCTATTACTGCATAACAAATTATCCCCAAACTTAGTACCTTAAAACAGAACATTTTATTCTATCTCATGATTCTGTGGGTCAGGACTTCAGGCAGGGTTCAGCAGAGTAATTCCTCTCCTCCATATGGCATATGGCACTGACTGAAGTCAGTGGTATTCAGCTGGCACACGGGCTGTCTGGAGAGTCCAAGATGGCTTCTCTTGCATGTCTGGCACCTCTCTGCGTTGGGGAAAGGCTGGGCTGAGCTAGTATGGCCTCTCCAGCATAGTGGTCTCAGGGTACTCAGATAACTTTCAAGGAAGCTGGCTTCCCCTAGACAGATGTTTCAAGGGGCCTGGGCAGAAGCTGCAAGGATTCTTATGAGCAAGGCTTGGGAATCTCAGAATGTCCCTTCAGCCACATTCTACCAGATAAGCAAGTCATTAAGGCAAACTCAAAATCAAGGAGAGAGATTTTATACCCTAACTCTCAAAGGAAGGAGTAGCAAAGTATTTGTGACTATCTTCTTTAATCTATCACAATACCCACCCTCCCAAATTTGGGTAAAGAGGGTTTAGTTAATCATAGTTTTTGGTTCCTGGCTACGGCTTATTTATTTATTCATTTATTCCCTTAATCTCTCACCATAGGCAACCATTCTAATTTGTTTAATATGTATTTTATTTGAATGTTTTATTGAAAAATGTGCATTGTTTGGGGTTAATTTGTTTTTAATTAGTGTAAATGATGTTGAGTTATATATCTCATTATTTTTCTTCTCTTTTTAACACAAACATTATGGCTATAACACCCATTCCTGTTTTCTAAGTGCACATCTATGTGCTGCAAAGCACTCAGTGGTGGGAATCCACTGCCTTTAACTATTCGCCCTCTCCGAGATGGTTACCCCAAATAGCTCCCACTCTCTGCCAACATTAACTTACTAGTTTCTTCGACAAATATTATCAAACATTTACTGTGTGCCAATCACTGTTCTAGGTACTAGCAACATACATGTTCTTATGGACTTATGTAAGAATGAGGAGGAGGATTTATGCTCAGGAGCAAAGTTTCTGGGTTAAAGAATTTTGTCAGATGGTTTTGCAGAATCCTAGCAAGTATCTTCTCCCAGGTGCCTATTAACTTAGTCCATGGTATTTTCATTAAGCAGGATTCATTTTTTTCTATTTTAAATGTTTATTTTTTCTATTTTGAATATGTAATACATTCACATAGTTCAAAAAAAATAATATAACAAGGTCAATATGGAGAAATCTCCATCCAACCTTATTTCCACCTACCCCACTCCTCTCCCGTACTTTGTGTTAATTTCTCCTACATCCTTCCCATGAAAAATCCTTGATTTTGATGTAATCAAATTCATTGATTTTTCTGCATCTGGTGTATGTTCTTAAAGATTTTTTAGAAAACACTTTTAGTTATTCTTTCTTTAATATTTTTATTGTTATTAGATATTTTATTGTCTTAAAGATCTCAACTATGTCTTGTTCTTACTAACTTTAAAATCCTATTCAAAGGGTACAATTTTGCTTTAATACTTTTTAAGAGAACCTGATCTTTTCCTCTAGAGGTTATTGAGCAGTGCAATGCATGAAGATTTATGTTTTTATATTGTGCTATATTTAAATGACACATTTTGAGAAGCTTTTGCAAATGACTTGGCAAATGTTACATCAGCATCTTTTATGCAGCTCTGGTCTGAGGAGATAAAGTAGATTGATTTGCATGAGGAGCCCATGGTCCTTCTGAGGGGAAGAAACCAACCCTCTTCCAAGTTCCATATTTCAAAGGTTAAACTAGGGTGGCCACAAGAAAGAAAGTAGGTTGCAGAGAAGGTAGGGAGGACCAGCGGGCCAATCCTGACACTGAATCAGAAAAGGTAGGAGTGGACGCAATGGTTCTGGTGCACAGAGCAAAGAAGAGGCCACCAGTTGTAACTGAGAACTCCTGGGGCTGGCTGCTCCCCGGCAGTAGTGTGGTCTCTTGGGACCAGCAGGTGGGACTACTAGGTGGAAATACTTCAGCCCTGCCTCAGTGCTTTGGACACGGCCTCCAGAAGTAGCAGGTGATTTCCATTGAAGAGACTCAACCTTATTGGTGAGATGCTTTACCCTGTTAAAAGTGTTTGCCTCATTTTCATTACTGTCTCTTTATGGCAGACCCAGCCATCATTCCTCCCTGAGTCCTGAACCTGGTGGCACTGTTCCACCGTAGGAGGAATCTCCACCACCTCATCTCTGTGAGACCAAACCCTGGGACACCATCGTTCCATGTAGAAATGGCAGGGTCAGGAAATCAAAAATGCTTCCTGTTAGAGAGCCTGGGCCAGTTGAACGGGAACATCCTCATCCCAGAGCCTAAGCCTGAGAAATGAGTGAGGCCTGTCTCACAGGAGAGCACGGAACCACCTCAGGGCTCATGGCCATTCCAGAACAGAAAGGTTTGCTCCTGCCCTCAATGTGCGACACAATTATTCAAGGCCAGCTTAAAGTACTTGTCTATGGTACTTTATTATAGCAGCCCCAACAATTAAGATACCACTGTATCAGAATCTGCATTTTAACAAGATTTCTGGTGATTCTTGTTTATGTTAAAGTTTCAGAAAATCATTCGGTCTCATTGTTATCTCCTGTGGTTGGTCTTCTTGGTTCCCTCTGGCCCCTGTAATAAGTGCACAGGTTTTTCGAACATTGAACCCCTTAATTCTAAAATCACTAAGTTTTACAGTATGATTGCTCCTTATAGAAAGGAATTCCAGACAAAAAATAAATAAATAATAATAACAATAATAATACAAGACTCTTTGTTAAATTTGAATGTTAGATCAGTAACCAGAATTCTCCACTACCTCCACAATAAAGGAACTAGACTGGGCTCCTCCAGATTCAAGCACTCACAAATTCACTTGAATATATAAAGGTAAATGAGTTGAAGCCTGGAAAGCAATAGGTCTTGCTACTCCTGGCACTGGGGTTTAAACTTTATATTCTAGGAACTAAAAGTTTCCTTTAACCTTCTTTTTGTAACTTACTTTTAAAACTAGACATTTCCTTTTAATTATGTATAATTATGTGTATATTGCCCTTTTTAGTTTTACTTTTTCAATATGGTATATAAATAGCTTGGTCATATAGAGATCAGCTGTGCGAGTAACTCATTCTCTATTCCTGTGGTTCTGGCAGTGTGGGCCCAACCAGCCAAATGCACGTCACCTGGGAACTCAGAAACACATCGTGAGGGCAGTGACCAGGAATCTGTGTTGGCTAAGCCTCCGAGGGATTCTAATAGTCACTAAAGCTGAGAAGCACTGTTGTAGCCCCTTTCTATTCAGTGTGCTCATCACCTGTGCTTCTTAGTTATGCATAGTCTCAGGCCCCATGCCAGACCCACTGTTATGGAACTGAATGTTTGCCTCCCCCTCCCATTCATATGTTGAAATTCTAACCCCTAATGTGATAGTATTAGGAGGTGGGGCCTTTGGGTGATAATTAGGTCATGAGAATGGAGCCTTCATGGATGAGATTAGTGCCCTTATAAAAGGAACCCAGAGAGCTTTCTCACTTTCCACCATGTGAAGATACAAGAAGAAGTCAGCAGTCTGCGACCTGGAAGAGGGTTTTCACCAGAACCCAACGATGCTGGTACCCTGAGCTCAGCTTTCCAGCCTTCACAATGGTGAGAAATAAATTTTTGTTGTTTATAAGCCACCACCCCACCCTCAGTCTATGGCACTTTGTTATAGCAGCCCAAATGAAGACACCACTGTCACAGAATCTACATTTTAACAAGATTTCTGGTCATTCTTGTTCATGTTACATTTCGAGAAACACTAAAGTCCAGTAAAAATTGTTCAGTCTCATTTTTTTCTCCTCTAGTTGGCTTTCTTGTTGCTCTCTGGCCCCTATAATGATGCACAGGTTTTTCCAACATCAAGCCTCTTAATTCTAAAATCAAATCCCTAAGCTTTATAAATATGATTATTCCATATAGAAAGGGATTTCAGCCCCCCAACCCCCGAAAGTGCAAGACTATCTGTTAAATTTGAGTCAGGTAAACAATAAATAACATTTTAATAAAACAATGTCTCATGTAATATTTGACACTTGAGACATATTTATACTAAGAAATTAATTATTGATCATCTGAAATTCAAATTTAACTGGACATCCTGTATTTTTATCTGCTACATCTGGCAACTCTACATATAAATCACAATTCCCCTCTTGTAAAACTAGTAATTTCTGCCAGCGTTGATATGAATATTTGCTAAAACAGCCATATTTTTTTACATAACAATTTTTTAGTTCCTTTTGGAAGAGACAGAAGCTAAAATCCTGGTCTCCACCCTCTACTAAGCCAACATCTATATGTCTTTGCATACTGACAAGAGATATCGAGCATAGCCTTATTATCTTAAACAGGAACTGGCCTTGAAATACAAAACACCTTGCTATCTAACACTTGTCAGAAGAAAGGACTTAAAATTAACTAGGAAAAGACAAAAGAAAATCATCCTTCTTGGAAAATATTCTCTAACATACAAAAATCAGTACCAACTAATTATCTGCAATAGGTTAAATCTTTCAGGTGCAGAGGGCACATTTTGCGGCGAAGTTATTCTGGCTTGTCTATCGGGAGTCCCTATTGCTTTAAATTTGATACTCTCTCTGCTAGATCACTTCTAAAGGTTTTCTGGTCTTGGAGGATAACTGGTAACACCTGCTTCGAGTATTCTTTTTTAGGTTAAAATTGTCTCTGCTATAATCTGTGTTGGAAGTTTGCAGTGGAATACAGGTTCAGTGCTGGGGTAACTAAGACACGTTCCTGAGGAACTCTCTTATTGGTTGTCCTTGGGCCCAACTCCATGTGGAGATGAAGTGCACTTTTATTTGGATGAGAGTATCGGATGAGAGCACTCTTTAATTTCAATAATATATTATAAAGTCTGTCCCTTCTCGCCAGGTTTCCAGGACTTACATAAATGACCTTAATCAGCAATATCATTACTGCAATTTAAACTCTCACCACAGAAGTACTATTGATGTATAGTTTGTAGTTTCCACCAAAAGTCTCATAGAAGATAATTTAAGGGATATGCTGCTAACAATGCACTCCTCTGTATATTTAAAGTCTATTTTTGGTTCAAATTAGAACACCTGTAAATTTGGTCATATCGCTTTGGCAGAATTGCCTTTTCTGAATTCTCTTTTTAGGTTTTTGCCTTCAAATTTTATCAGTTGTCATAGTCCCAGGCATGTTGATTCTCATTTTTATTTTGCTAACCTCATTTGACTCTTTTATATTACTTTCACATATTTATATTAGTTTGTATTTATATTAGGGACATAGTATAGAAGATGTTTTTGTTTTTATTATGAAAATCAACACTTGTGTGAAAAAGTGCAGTTTAAAGGATAATATCTAAATAAACATCCTTGTGCTCAACATACTGTTTAAAAACCAGGTACTGATTGTACCTTGAAAGCACCTGTGTGCCTCTTCTTAATTGCATGATCTTGACCATCCTGCTCCGATGGTTGAGTGCTATCCTAAATTTTGTGATATTCTTTTGCTTCCTTCCCTTACTGGTTTTTACCACAAATATGTTCATTTGCTTGTTTTTGATCTTTTACATAACTGGAATTATTTTGTATGTATTCCTTTGGAAGTTATTTTTTTGCTCAATATGGTGTTTTTGATATTCATCCATAGTGACTTATTTTCACTACTGCATAGTGTTCTATGGTATGATTATATCATAATATGTTTATTTTTGCTACCAAATAGAATTATTTGGGTTGTCTCCAACTATCCCATATTGCAAATGGTGCTGCTATGAACATTCTTTTACAAGGCTCTCGGTGCACAAGTACAGGAGATTCTCTAGGGCTTGCTACTGAAAGTGTGGCCCACAGACCAGCAGCAGGAGCATCACCTGGAGCTTATTAAAATGCCCCCCACCATGGACCTAGAGGATATTATGTTAAGTGAAATAAGCCAGGGAGAGAAAGACAAACACCGTATGACTTACTCACATGTGGAATATAAACTAACACACGTACAGAGAGAACTGTTTGGTGGTTACCAGGGGCAAGGAGAGTGTGGGTGGGTACAAGGGGATGCATTCATATGGTGACTGACAAACAATAATGTACAACTAAAACTTCATAATGTTATAAAACTATTAAAACATCAATAAAAATTTAAAAGAAAAAAAATGCCCCCCACCAGATCTACCAAATCACAATCTGCATCTTACTATATCCTTCTATAACTATTAAAATTTGAAAATCACTAGTCTATGGTATCTACCTAGGGGTGACATTGCTGAACAAATTCAGGTTGTTTACAAGATAAAGCTCAGTGTTTTTCCAAAGTTGTTGCACCAATTTTTACTAGTACCCACAAAGTTCCTCTTGCTCCAACACTTTCACCAACAGTGGCATTTTCAGGCTTTAAACAGTGTAACATGCAAAATGTAAAAATGGTGTTATTTTTATATTTTCTTGATTACAAGTATAGAAATGCAGTTAATGTTTACATATTAATCTTCCATGCAGTCGTCTTCTTAGGGAGGTTGAACATCAATTGTTTGTTGGCCATCAATATTTCTTCCTCTCTTAAAAGCATCTTCATAATCTTGTTCATTTTTCATTTGCTTTTTTATTGTTTCCTTATTGACTTTAAGGTATTCTTTGTGTATTCTGTATACTACTCCTTTGTTGGTTATAGGTGTTGAAAGTTTTTTCACCCAGATTATGACTTTTACTTTTAATCTCTGAGGTTGTTGATTAACTAAAGGTCTTATTTTCAATATAGTCAAATTTATCAACTTTTTTTTTAATGGTCATCAGATATATTGTGTGTTTGTGTGCTTTGCCAGTTTGGTTTCTTTGGACCTCTAATCCTCCACATTTTTGGAAACAGAAGTCATAGTGAGGTTCTCATACCTGGACTTGCCACCCCCTTCATATCCTAGCCAATAAATTCCCAGCAGAAGGAGTGTACAGACAAGAAAAAAAAATAGTCAAATGGAAAACAAAGATCACTTATTAGAGCCAGGTAACTGATATGTCCTTATCCTTAAAGTAGAATTCCAGAGCAGACACAATCTTGCCTAGGAACCCAGTCAGAGGAAATTAAAATACATACACGCACTTTAAATGCACAGAGAATGACCAGCACATGTTCACTAACCACAAGGACCTAGGAAGTTTCTTGGAGAAGATGAGCCTGGAGACGACTAGAGCCTCTGTCTCTGCTGGTGGGGCCCAGGAACCCCATACATTAGTACAACATGCTCAGTGAATATTTGGGGCTGAGCCCAATCACATTTGCAATGCCTTCCTCCACAGCTTGGGGAAGAAAGAGCTACAAAGGCACTGGAATGAATATAAAATCATCATGTTCCCTCACCTGTTATTCAAAGCTAAATATAGTAAAATGAGACAGACATTCATTACCTTCCAGTGGTTTGGATATTCAGCTCTTGCTTCCAGAAATCTCTGAATTGGATCTCAAAAGGATATTAACTTTTTACTGAGAACATACCTTATTCTAACCCCCATTTTACATTAAGTTCAGCTGTGTTGTCCAATGTAGCTCACATGAAATGATACATGTTCAAATAACAAAATGAAGTATGACCTAAACTTAGACAACATAACCTTATCCCTCCCATTACTAAGTTCCTAAGTGTTTTTAAATCCTTCTCCCTTTGTAATAATGTAAATTCAAAGGAATTACAGTACAATTATTTTTCTCCCACAATTTACTATTTCTCTTGTCTCAGCTGAAAGGGTGACAAGGACAAAAGATAATATGAAGAGTAGGATTGGAGTAATATGCCTGAATACTTTGTTTCTCATCATAATAAGCATTACGAAGACTTAAAAACGTACAGCTCATCATAGATATTCCATTTATAACACTATTTCCTTTCCTTATTAAAATGCAATACAGAATAAAACTTTAATCAAGGCATTGGCTATACATGAAACAAAAGTAATGCAAGTTCTTGAAAATGGGGCGAAAAGTAAGTGGCAAGAATTTGATAAGATTTTCTCTTGAAATAATCTATGGTAGAAAAACATCTATTAAGTGACCACATTTTTTTATGTAGAAATTTCCCTATATTTCTATTCAAAAGTATTCTTTTCATTACAAATAACTCCTCTAGAATTTTAATGAAAATAAATTTCTAGAAATTTTAGAGAAAAGTGATGATATAATTTAATCTTGATAGCATTTATGCACTAATTTTATGTACTCTGAATGATGCCTGTCTTTATCAGCAACCTGGAGATCTTAATATGTAGGCATATGTCCCAGAGTAGTGAGAACTAATTTGAAATACCTTTAATTTTTTCTCCAAAACCACAAACATCTAGCTCTTGGAATAACTTCACAGCTGCTTTTTTGCTACAGAGACGGAGAGAGTAAATGTGTTATTTGTGAAAGAGAGCTCTGGAGGCAAATGCCCAAGGCAATCTTCATTAAGGAGGAAATTCATTTGACTGGTTTGAACAATTTAAACAGCAGCTATGTGCTGTCTCTATGGGATCTATTTCAGGCTTGAATGCAGTTGTAGTGGGTTGCATAATTTATTTTATCTTATGGAAAATATTTGAAGTTATTACCTCTTGGACTCAGCATTCAAATACCATGCTTCCCACACTTGGCTAGCAGTCCAGACACATTTACCCTCCGTATTTTTATACACACTCTTATTCCAGCCCAGAATGCCCTTATCCTTTATTCAACTGAAAAATGCCTTAGAGAACCTGTTCAACTATTGTCTTTTTGTGAATCTTGTCCCATGGCACTTTATCTGGATTCCTAAAATTGCATTTATAACTGTGTTTATTTACATCTTTAATTCAATTGGCAGCTCCTCAAGGGTAAGGACTTTGATTTATTCATATATCTTTACCTGGTGCACATGCTCTTCTATACTTACATAGGAGAATGGGCAAGTGGTCAATGAATGAATGAACAAACACATAAAAGTAGTGTTTATTTATTCAAGCACATTTGAACACCATGAATTTATAATTTATGTCTAATTGCCCGATGTTGTCCAGCATGTAAATTGCTTCAGACAGTCTGACCTATGAGAAAAGATTTGGTGGTATTAAAGAGAAAAGAATTGAAGTTGTCCCTTAAGTGTATGTGAATATGAATATCATGTAAGAGAGAAAGAGATGCTGTTTCCTACGTCTGCCGAGTCTAGAAATAAGGAAGAAGCCATGACTTTGTAGTCAGATGGTTCGAACCTGTTACAAGACCTCTATAGTTTTGATAAATCCTTGAATCTTAATGAGTCTCAGCAACTTATCTGTAAAACGGGAATAATAAATTCCGCCCTAGCTACCCCATGGAAAATCTCGAGTATCTAATCAAGTGAGCTATTAAAATAACATGTAGTCTATAAAGCCCTGTTTCATGGTTTACATGATATGTCTCTGTTTTTTAAGTAATATTCTTTACTGGACCCAATTTTCTAGATGCTGAGAGTTCAAACAAACAAGTTGAGGGGCCTCTTCACAATAATATACCTACCTCTTCTAGTGGCTCACCCAGCAACAGAGAGATCATCAGAACATGAATGGGTCTTCCTGTGGCAGTAGGGACTGGTTTCCCTGTGCTCCGTCTTGTCAGTAGCTGCGGCCTGTGGTTCCCCTCTCCCAGATTGTGGTAAGGTATCTGTTGAAAACCGGGCAAATCTGTGAAATTATATTCAAGCCTAAAGGCAAATGCTGAAAATTCATTAGTTTACTTATCTGGCCACAAAAGAAATGAATGAAAAATAAGAAATTTATTTATTCATACGTGTGTTTTCTATTACTCAGATGTTTTGTTGTAGGAAAATAACAAGCGCATAAGTATATGCTGCCTCCTTTTGAAACTTTCCTACATCTCCAATCTCCCTTTCCTAATTCTTTCAGAGCAGAACTAATCACTCCATTCTCAATACTTCTGTAGAATTGCTCAAACCTTGGATTTAAAATATCTCATTGCTTTGGAACGATCTGTTTATGAGTCTTCCTTCCCTTCCAACAAGGAAGTCTTTTAGGAAGCCTGTCTTTTTTTCATTACCAGGACCTGTCTAGCTCTGCACCTGGGCCTCAGTGGGACCTCAGAAACCATTGACTCTTGAAAAATAATGGAGTTTGAAACTTTTCCTTCAGACCACTTAATATTAAGTACATGCTGAAAGAGGCAAGGAAAGAAGAGGACTTGAATACGTGGCACAGAATAGAGAGGTTTGAAAAAAGAAAAATCACGTAACTCTATTTTTCAGAAACCTTGGTGATAATGGAAGGCTGTTTAGCTGCTTCAACTTAGTACTGAGCAAATGAGGGCTTTTCATTTGCTGAAGAGGTGCTCTCTGTGCACCTGGATACGTTGATGTAAGGGACATAGGAGAGAGAGAGCTGCTTCAACAAAGGCCATTACAGAGAAGGGTCCTAGGAGTCTGTTATTAAGCTTATTGTCCTTGGTATTTTGGTGCTGTAAGGACTTGGCTATAAAACACATATGAAACTCACTTGTGAAAGAAAAATGGATTTTATTTGTACAGAAAGCAGAGAAATCCCCAGCCTATGAAAGGAGAGAAAAAATATTTGGAACAATATAAAAGAAGCATGATGCCTTTGGAATGATGACATTATTTTAGATACTCAGGACGGGACTTAAGGAGTTTAAAGCCTTGAGCTGGAGGAAAATTAGGCAGTTCTATATATTTGGCAATAAATTCGAGTTGTAATGAAATGTATATGAATAATATTATTTACTGTTCAATCTTGAATCCATTTATTTTTTTTCTTCAAATGTTGAACTAAAAATCATTCTCTCCTCATTTATGTTACCACATACAGGTGAATAAAGGCAAGTAAACAATCAGGATGCAGTTGAAAAGTAGGATGATAGAAAAATGTACAATAGAACATATAGGAAGGCTTCTGAAAATAGTATGAGGAGGCCAGAGCAGTCTTCCTGAGTGAAGTGATTTCTAAGCTGAGATATAAATGATGAGCAGAAGTTAGCCAGGGAAAATGGAGTTTTTCTGACAAAAGGATCAAAGTTTGTCACTGCAGAGAATTAAGAGAGAGCATGATGCTTTCCAGGAACTAAAAGTGAGAAATTTAATGTGGTTGGAAGAGTTAAGTAGCAACGCGGAATTTATCTCAAAGGGCAACTAGGTGCCAGTGAAGGACATAAGTGGAAAGTGAATTGATTTATTTTGAGAGATCACTCTGGCTATTATACGGTAGAAGAATTGAAGTGGGCACAAGATTGGAGGCTGCAAGATGTGGGACTCTAAACCAAGTGTAAAATGTTGATGGCCTAAACTCATATAGTCGTGACAATGGAGAAATGTACGTAAAGTCCAGGAATATTTTGGAGGTAGAAATAACAAAATGTAGTGATTGCTTGAAAGTTTTCAATTAAGAGAGGGAAGAAGTCAAAAATAATGGCAAGTTTTCTGATGCAACTGGATGGATGATTACTGACTCTGAAGTGGGGACCCCACGAAAATGTTCTGGTGCAGTGGCCATAGGGATTAGATGAGAAGAACTGAAAACCCACATCAATTACTCAACATTGTTTGCTGTGTCATATTTACAGCTTAAATTTCTCCAGTGCTGAGAATATTTCTGGTTCCAATTTAAAGGTTGTTTATTGATTTCTTGGACATAATGCGCTATCCTGGTGGATGTTATGTGAATCTATAATGAACTTACGGAGTGTAGAATGCTGTGGTCCTATAGTTTTTCATAAGTATAAGCAAAAAATAATTCTCAAGATAATAGTGAAAATGATTTCAAAAAATTTGAGATTAGCTTGAAGAATAATATCTTGAATATTAGTGAATGAAAAAACATCTTATTTCTCTGTTATGGCAAAGAAAAATCTTATGGGGATCTTCTAGAATGTCATTTGTAAGGAGACAGATTGGAATGTTTAAACATTCTATGAAAGAGAAGAGAAAAGAAATGTCCGTGAGGAAACAAAACAATGAGAGTTCAAAAGCAATACAAATGACTGGCGATGTGATGGGCAGCTCCAGCATAATGAACTCAGCTGTCTGCGAAGCTTTACAAGTTACTTCAGTTGTAGATGAAGGCCTCTCTGATATTATCTTCCATGATTAGTATCCAAGTAAAGACACTAGATTAGTTTCATTTGTTAAAACAAAGGCTGGTTTCAAACGAAGCATCAGCTGCCACTTGCAGGTTTGGGAGGAGATAACTCACATTTTCCTTTAATAGGGAGAAATAGTCATCATTTTAATTTGTCTAGGAAAAGGGATCAGCTGCTAATTGTCTATAACAGCAGAAGCTCTTCATTTATAACTATTAGTCATTGCTCAACACTGATATTTTGAAACTTTTTTTTGGTATTTTTTTATAGTTAGATAGAGATATAAAGAATTCATTGCTCTTTCAAATGAATTCAAAATTAATATAACATGAAGTAACAGTGGAAAGTAGGACAATGTTATAGAAAATATGTCTGCACAGTTGAAGATTTGCAAATTTGTTTGCCTCCTTCAATGATTTTGTTTAGCAAATGGCAAATGCTAAACATCATTATTTTGAACCTAATAATGTAATTGTATTTCTTACTTTCCAAGAATAAAGCTTTCTAGATAAAGCATTTATGTATTTTCCTTTTTTTGTATGTGTGAGTCAGATTAGCCCTGAGCTAACATCTGTTGCCAATCCTTCTCTTTTTGCTGAGGAAGACTGGCCCTGGGCTAACATCCACTGCCGATCCTCCTCTTTTTGCTGAGGAAGACTGGCCCTGGGCTAACATCTGTGCCCATCTTCCTCTGCTTTATATGGGACGCCGCCACGGCATGGCTTGACAATTGTGCGTCGGTCCAGGCCTGAGATCTGCACCTGAGAATCCCAGGCCGCCAAATCAGAGTGCGCAAATTTAACCTGTAAGCCACCACATCGGCCCCTATGTATTTTCTTTTTATATTTCTGCACTCTCTCTCATCATTAGGAGTTCCTTCTCTTGCTGCTGCTTTTTTTTTTTTGAGGAAGTTTGGCCCTGCACTAACATCTGTTACCAATCTTCATCTTTTTCTTTTTTCTCCCCAAAGCCCCGGTACATAGTTGTATATCATAGTTGTACAGTTGTAGCTCTTCTATATGGGACGCCACCTCAGCATGGCTTGATGAGCAGTGAGTAGGTCCATGCCCAGGATCCAAGGCAAATCCCTGGCTGCTGAAGCAGAACACACAAACTTAACCGCTACACCACCGGGCCGGCCCCCACTATGTATTTTCTTTAATGTAGCACTAGAGCAATTGGCTAAAGAATCATTTTAACTCTTAAACCACCTTATTCAATCATTTTAATCATATTCCTTGATCATAAAATGAATATGTGTCTATGCAGGAAAAATATAAATAAATATTTTAACTGCAATGAGAAACTACTGTAACTCTAACACCAGTGATAATCACTGTGAACATTTTTTAAAATATATTCTTGAGAAAAAAGAGAAAAAAAACTTATACCTTGAACATTTTTCCATTCAGAAATTATACTTCATTAGTTATAAGTGTTTTTGGAATTAAATCTTTTCCCATCCTTAATATAAATCATTAGTAGTTAAAATGCTGGATTAAATGGTAAAATAAACAAAAGAAGCAAGTTTTCTCATGATTTGACAACTTCTTTTATCTCTTGTATTTCCTTTAAGTCTACATTTATGCCTTTTTAGTTTCTATTCATTATCTATCTAATTGGTACTTTAATTTGTTGGAAAGGCTTAGGGATTCTAAGATGAATAAGGTATAGACAATGGCTAAAGAAGCGCATATATCCATCAGGTTGAATGACAAACACATAATAATACCAAAGGCCTGAATAGCATGAATGGTGGGTCGGAGAAGGAATTGAGTGCCACCTGTATGTAGAACTACCACGCACACCTAGAAGTCTAATTGGTTAAATTAAACATAGCTCCTGCTATGTTTGGGATCGAAAGAACAGACTGTGAGGGGCAACTGGAATGGTTAGTGGTAGAAACATTTTAAGACAGGTTGTTGGGGAGGAAAAATTTTCCTTCTACCCTTTCAGGTTCTTTGGCTGGTCTAAGAATCAAGTTAACATAAGACAGATTAACAGGAGAAATACAAATTTAATTACATAGATAAAGAGGCCCCATAAGAATATGAGACCCAAAGAAGTAACCAAAAGCAGGCAGCTTTTATACCTTTTAGACAAACAATAAATTTGTAAAGAATTGACAAGACGAAGAAGTTTGGGTTTAGGGCAGTAAATTAATAAAGAAGTAGTAACAGGTTTGTGCATATAACCTTCTCGGCCCTGAATTCCCTATTTCTGGTAATAAGGTTGTCTCTCAAACTCCTGGTACAGGGAGGATACTTTTCATATGGGAGATTTATTTCCTGCTTTCGGGGAGACAAAGGAGGCTCAGAGTGTCTTCCTTGAACTGTTTCTTAAGTAACCTTAATTCAAAATAATCAATATGCCAAAGTGGCATATTTGGGGGCAGCCTGCCCTGAACCTCATCAAGGTGCAGTTTGTGAAGTCAAGAGTCATCAACTTTTTGGTCGTCTTTTAAAAGTGGCCTTCACCTGGCCAATCCAAGGACCATCGGGAAAAGCAGAAAGCTGTGCCAGCCCAGGCAGTTAGAGACCATGTCCGCGGGTGATCACTGCTGCATTCTAATCAGGGATATTCTTGGCTCCTGGCTCATTTGTGAGGCCACAGGGATCAATTTAAATTTCAAATCATCGGTTGGGTTTATTTCACGTGTAGAATCTCTCCTATCAAGCACAAAAGGAATACAAAGTTACTCTCTATGCAGAACATTTTATTTAAAGTGTGGTTATATTAAAGGGTGCTTCTAGAATTCAGTTTAGCATTTGGCAATCATGGACAATTTCCTTTGTCTAAACAAGCTTAATAAAACCACAAGTCTTTTTCAATACAATTATAACATTAGTTTGAGGATGGTCAAATTTATTTTCTGATACAAAGCCCTTGGTAGTAATTATAACTTGGCATTCAGTTGTTGAAAATTTTAATGTCCTGATACTTATTAGTAAGGGAAGCTACAGTGAAATTACTTCCACTTAACTGAGTACTCCTCTGTAGTGGGACTTCTTGCTGCGAGAACCTTTGATATACCTAACTGGGTAAATCCCTGGGGCAAGACTCCTAATTGTTTCAGGATATTAAAGTTCTCTGGTTCAATGTTCTAAATGACATCTAAGCAAAAAAACAAAATAATCAGAGTGAAGTTGCAAATATACCATCTCTAATTATTAATAAATTAATATAAATTTTAAATGGTTAAAATATTTCTCTTCAAAGAAATATATGTATCCACGTCAAAGGATCTGTGATATGCCTGGCAGCCTCTGGTGGAGGGCCGGGCCCCACACAACAGCATTTCAATTTAAGGCCAAGCTTTAAGAGGAAATGCTACCATTTTAAAATATAAAATAGTGATGCAGATTATCATTAGTTCAGTGTGAAGAGACATTATAATACCACACCAGATAAATTTGATATGGTTTCCCTAATTACAAGATAATATATATTCACTGTAGAAAATGTTTTAAAAAGTATATATGGAAGGTAAATGCTTTATAGGTAAACTATGGGGATGAAAGAAAGGAAGAGGGATAACTAGGGCTTTTAACTATGTACAGTTTTTTTAAAAAAGGAAGAGATCTGAAGCTAATATGGTAAACATTTGACTTTGTTATACCTAGATTGTGGGTACATAGTTTAATTTCTCTATTTTTAAAATATTGAAAATAAGACATTTTAAGACACCCATCAACTCACCACATAATGATACTCATTCAGCATTTTCGTGTTTAACCTTCCAACCATTGTTATATGAATAACGAAATGTATGTTTTGTTATAAATGTGGAATTGTACATTTTTATATTTTTCTTTGAACAATGTATTATACATTTCCATATAACATATATTACATATTATATATAAATATATTATTATCGACATCACTCTATGCCATAAGGTATTTTAGCTAGTGGTGTGGGTTTTTTCTATCACAAGTTGAGTTCATTTTTGCTGTCTTGGTTTAAGGACTACTGGCAGTGACTTGAAGAAAGATTGGACCAAATTACACTCAGAATGACCAGTTTAAAAATCTTTGCCAACTTCGTAGGTGAAAGGTCTCTGATTGTTTTCATATGAGATCTTTTTTTTTCTTTTTGTGGAGTTATGTTTCACTTGCCAAGAATTTGAATAGAAACCTTTTCCCATAGGAATTGTGTTTTGAGGGTACCCAGGATTTGTTTTAATCAGGTATGGTGAGATATGTGGACAAGAAAATGACTGTGATGAAGGAAGAAGTTTGTTTTACTCACAGATCCCTAGGACAGGGGGAACAGCACAGCATGCCATGAAGGGGGGCCACATAGGAAAGTGCCAGGGTCAGTTAGGAGGCAGAGGGAGTGAGGAAAATATGGACAAGAGGACCTCTTGTGGTTGCCATGGGAAGGAACCAGGCAACAGGGAAGGAACAGGTTTAGGACTGGCTAATTTGAATAATTTCAGGAGGCTCTAGTATATAGGATCTGTCCCTAGGTGTCTGTTATCTGGCCCTTTGGCGATTAGAGCAAGTGAATAATGGCCTGGGGTGTGAAAGCCCCATAGAAGAGGTGGTTGGAGCTGTGGGCTCTGTATTGTTTGGTTTGCATTTGACAGGCACATTCCCTGGTAAACTGTTTACCATCTCTAGGAATTAGCTAACCCTGGGAGGGTTAGTCCATCCAGGGTCAGTAAGGGCCCAGATTTCACATCAGGACACAGAAAGTAAAAAGACATGTTTAATACAAACTGATATTAAATATGATGCTTTTAAAGAATGAGCAGGAGTACATAATGCACTTGAAGAGTAAAGGAATTGGACCAAAGATAGGATGGTTATGAAAATAATTTATTCATTTATTTATGAGGCAAATATTTACTGAGCACTTACTACATGCCCTGAGCACTTACTAGTTAGGCATTCAGTCATGGGCAAAACCAGGCATAGAACCTGCTGTCATTTAACTTACACTCTGAACCTCATTTTCCAACACATTATACTAATGTAGCTTTCTCATAGTTTATATTAATATAAGATGTTTCAAAACCAAGAATAACTAACATGTAGTTGGTACAGCTATCATTATCTTCTATATCTTCTATATATGATGGCTTCTCCAGGCTTTCAGGTTTGTCTTACTCTTTAACAGAGATAATACTGTTGCATAATTTATCATAATTGGAGAAACTTTGGATAATTGACAAGATTTATTTGCAGTGACTCAATAAAATAATAAATGTATTTTAGGCTAGCATTAAAGTGTTCTGATGTAGTTCAATACTTCCCACGCTCCATTAATAAGTCAAGAAGTACGTCGTCCAAATGGGATGTTTGATATATACTCATTATTTGGAATGAAATTGCTGGGTTTTTTTTCTTAATATAGATTTTCTTACACAGACATGTTTAACTAGAAATAATTAAATGAATTTAAGGATTAACATTTGCTCTGAGGTTTTAGGGAGAGTTTTAGCTTTGAATTGTATTTGGTTCACACGCAGAAATGATATCCACTTTAGTGACAATGGATATTAAATGATTAGGTTTTGCTAGTTACTGATTTAAATTCTGATTTTCAAGGAATGATTTGAACCCCTTTTAGTAGTAAAAACTCTATTTTGATAATCAGTTTTGGTATCTGAGCCTTCTCTCTCTGCGTATACACCAGAGTTTCTTGGATTGATGGCTTATTTTCCAATGGCTGGAAGGAATTTTTATGTTCAATCTACTAGAGGTTTATTGGTAGATAAAATATACTTTCAGTTGCAATACATGCCTTTTAAACATATTTCATGCTTGTTTATCACAAGAATATTTAGCAGATACATTAAGTGATGTTATACAAACTGATTTTAAAAGCAGCTATCTTACTTCTGTCTTCAAATGATATATATTAAAAGAATTGGAATGTCCTATGTGACTTCGAAGTAATGGAACCTGTTGACACTTCCTAAGCCAGGCAGCATGGTTTTGTGTTATTTCCATTGCCTGTTTCTTAGCAGATCTCCGTTGTCCCAACTTTCTAACTTGGTTAGGAGACCAAGGTTCCCTCATCCCCCATGTTCTGCTTGCAACTCCACTAATCCTCCTTGAACCTCTTCGTCCCTTCTCATCCTTCCTCATCTACCTAATACACATGTATTCTTTAAATGCAGTACATGAAAATTATTTGACTTTTAATGCCACTTGACACTGTTTCCTCAATGATTTCAATTTAATAATGGCTTTTCTATTCATTTCTTTTATTGCTCCTTGTGTCACCTAATGTACTGTATTGATGTTGATGGTAAAATTGAAATGTTTTTCAAGTCTTCTCTTCCTTTTCTTCTTCCATAGCTGGAGAAAAATCACTACACTATCAACTTGAATTTAGAATCAAAACCAGACCTTTTTTAAATTCAGATTATAGAGTCCATGGGACAAAAATAAATATGTGAATATAATTGAATCTATTGCTTATACTAAAATAATTAGTAGAAAAATACATAGTAATTTCTCTTTGTAATGATCTCATGTTGAACAGCATTTACTAGTTTACAAAATATATTCAAAAACATTTGACATGTCTTATCCTCATAATAATACATAAGTTAGGCAGTCATAGAGTATCTTTATACTTTATCATATAATTTTTGTATGTTTATATATATATATATACACACACACACACATATATATGGGTGTATGTGTGTATATATATATACATATATATATGTGTATATATACACACACCCATATATAGCATAGATATGTTTTTACCTTATTTTAGTTATACAGATAAAAATTCAGGTCATAGACTTTTGAACTTACCCAAGTTCACACAGATATAAAATGACATAGCCAAGGCTAGAGCCCAACATTTGTGTCTCTTGATCTAAACTCTGTTCTACTTTTTTCTCTTTTTAACAGGAAACATAGGCATGCACAAAGAAAAAAATAAAGATTACCCACAATCCCAGCACCAAAAAGATGTTCAATTACTCAGCAAATACATTTTGAATTTCTACTTTCCAGGTACCATTCTTCTCTATTAGGGAAAACCACAGTGAATGAAGCAGATAAAAATATGTGCTCTCGGGGCTGGCCCAGTGGCATAGTGGTTAAGTTTGCATGCTCTGCTTCAGTGGCCCGGGGTTTGCAAGTTCATGGACTGGCATACCACTCGTCAAGCCATGCTGTGGCAGGCATCCCACATATAAAGTAGAGGAAGATTTGCACGGATGTTAGCCCAGGGCCAATCTTCCTCAGCACAAAGGGGAGGATTGGCAACAGATGTTAGCTCAGGGCTAATCTTCCTCACCAAAAAAAAAAAAAACGTGCTCCCATGGAGATTACATTCTAGAAGGGTGATTTAAATAGTTAAAATGTGCAGTATTTGTCAAATGGTGACAATGTGATGGAGAAAAATAAAGCAGGAAAGTGCTGGTATTGGAGGTGTAGGATGTAGTGTGAAATAAATAGATCAATAATCAGCCTCATTGAGAAAGTAACATTTGAGCAAAACCTAGGTTACAAGCATTACATACACTATTCCAGACAGAGGTCTGTCTGTCATGCTTAAAGTACAGCAAGGTAAGCAACAACAAGAGTTGAGGAAGATGAGGTCAGATAGGTTGAGGGAGGAGGAATAGAGGAAATGGAGAATATGAGTGAGTTATGAGTACACAGCAAGGACTCTGGCATTTTCTCTGAGTGAAATAGAGCCATCAGAATGTTTTGAACATAGGAGTGACATGATCTAACTTAGATTGTAACACATCACTGAATCTTTTACTGAGAATAGACTGTAAATGGCTGGGGGTGGGGGGTGGGACCAATTGGGAGCCTATTGCAATAATTCAAGGGAGAGATGATGATAATGGTAACACTAGAGATGACATGAAACGATTATATTCCAGATATATTTTGAAGATAGAGCCAAGAGTATTTACAGGTGGAATGGATGAGTATTGTAAGGGAAAGGAAAGAATAAAGGCTGACCCAGTTCTTGGCCTGAACAAATAGAAAGAGGAGTTGCCATAAATCAGAATGGAAAGACTATGAGAGAAACAAGTTTAGGAAGATCATGAGTTTAGTTTTGGACACGGTAAGTTTAAGATGAACTTTAGACATCCGGGTGGAGATGTTGAATAGAGCTTTTGAAATGTGAGTCTAGGGTTCAGGAAAAATGTTCAGGCTGAAGATATAAATTTGGGAGCCATCACCTTGTAGATGATTTTCAGGTCAGAACACGGGATGAGCTCACCAAGAGAGTGGGTGTAGAGAAAATGAGATCTAATAAGGGTTGAGTACTAAGGCAATTCAAAGACACTAATAATAAAAGAGTTAATTCACATTTCAAAAGGTGGTTGAGTTAAGTCAGCACATACGGAAGAAAAACCGTATAGTAAACATGACTCTTGAAAATTTCCTAAATCACCCCTAAATTTCACTATACATGGCTTGGTTTATACCAGAGGTTGGTAAACTGCAGCCATGGGACAAATCCAGGCTGCTGTCTGGTTTTTCTTTATGGCGTGTGAGCAAAGAATGTTTTTTACATTTCTAAATGACTGGGGAAAAAATCAAAAGAATAATACTTTATGACACATGAAAATTCTGTGGAATCTATATTTTAATGTCCATAAATAAAGTTTTATTACAACATAACCATGCTCGTTTGTTTATACATTATTTAGGGCTGCTTTAATGTTACAATAGCAGAGCTGAATAATTGTAACAGTGACTGTATGTCCCACAAAAGCTAAAATATTTACTATCTGGCCCTTTGTATAAAAATTTGCCAACTCCTGGTTTATACAATTCTATACAGTTGTATGTATGTACAGTAAAGTAGATTATATAATTGAGTATATATTTATATATATATATGCAAGTTATATATATATATATGCAAGTTATAATTCTTTGCGGTTTTTAATTTTAAAGATATTTAAAAACATTTTTTTTCCTTTTATGGAGCACCCTTTTAATTTGCCTGAGTTAAGCTGACTGCACTTTTATTACCATGTCTTGAGCATCTGCTATGTGCCAAATGCTTTGCAAGTTATCACATTTAGTATGAATTCACCGTCCCCATTTTGCAGACCAGGAAGTTGATCAGAGAGAGTGAATAAGTTATCAGAATATAAACTCAGGCTCATCTGGGTTTTAAATATGGGATCTTTTTTACTCTACCACAACCCAGCCATGTGGAGCTAAATAAATGGGGCATCAGCGCCTGACATACTATATGTAGCTCCAGCCAGTTCTCTCAAAAGATTCCAGAGATTTGGAGAATATTCAGAGATTTAGAGAAAGGCAGGTGAATGATCTTTAAGAAATACAATATTAAAGAGCCGTTACCTGCCTCTGATGATTAGAACTATTTGTTTTGGGGGAATTGAGTGATATCAGGAAACACATGCATTTACTCATTCGTAAATTCATTCATCTTAAGAAAGTGGTTTTAATATATTGTATTAGGCACTTTTCCTGGGACCTAGAAATAACATGGTAAATGACACATTCCTTGACTCCAAGAAATTTTCAAACCAATGGGCAAATAAACAGGGAACTTTATTATAAAGGAGGTACAAATAGGATGTGATCTCATAGGTCTGATAGATTGGAATATGAGACGTTTCATTTTTTTTAAAAAAGCATATTTAGATATTCATTCCTAACCTTTGAAATTTACCAGTCAATCAACAAACTACAGCCATGCCCTTCCTCAGCATGCTTTTTGTTGCATCTGTCAAATGGCATTCTGACTTGAGTGAACCTTACACATGATGAGGTCATGGAGGTCCTAGGTAGTCTTGAATATGCCATCCCAAATCATGGCTATAACATTGTATACAGTGAAACAAGTTCACTCGTAATTACTGGTATAATTAGAAAGGGACAAGGGTTCTCCTAGGGGTTTTTGTTGCTTGACATGAGGTAATAGATTATGAAAATACTTTTTAAAAAAATTTTATGAGCTATTTCAGCTTGGGAAGGTAGTTGCTCTTACTGTTGTTCCCGTGCTTAATTGAACCCCTGAGAAGAACATTTTGCATTTTGAGAAGATACGTGATTCTGTCACTTGTCTATTTATAGACAGAATATTTCAGTGTTTTGAGTGGCACCTCGGTGGCTTGGAAATACGAATACAGCTCCAAATAGACATGATTTTCTCTCTCCTTTGAGAGTCTTATGACCCATTACTTGATAGAATATGTTTCCGAAGAAAGGTTTTATGCACCCTGTCTCTATGATCTTTACAAATTCTTTATCAGGTAGTGACATTAACCTCAGATCTAGAATTTTCTACTTTTAAAACACAAAAGGCTTTGTTTGCAAACTGCATAATCACATGGTATAAATTTACACAATTTAAAGCAAATTAACTCATACTCCACAGCTCAGAAGTAGGAGTTCTGGCTTGTTGACTGGCCTGGCAAAGATTTTAACAGGCCATTATGCTGCTGTTATTGTCACCCTTTTATCTTTGAACTAACAAATAACATTCTGACAGTGTTAAAGGACATCTGAATTTTTCTGCAGAAAACAGCCCTGAACTGACATCAATGCTTTCACAATGGAATAAAATAAAACTGGGAAAGATATTAGCTTGACATCATGGTGAAAAATTGTTAGAATGGATTGATAGCCAGATCTATTATCCCATTTAATCTTCAGAAAAACCATGTGTTGTAGATATTATTGTCTCTATTTTTTATATGAAGAATCCAACTCTGATTCTTGAATACTATGCCTTTAGCTACATAATTAAGATGGTGGAGGCAGAGCCAAACCCAGGTCTTCTTACTCCACTTTTTCTTCTTTCAGTGATACAGTCTTGCCATGCTACCACCCACACTAGAAAATCCACGTACTCTTATTTCAAGGGCATTCTCATTATGTCATCACCATTAATCATTAGCTACACAGACAAGAATTAGTTAATGCAATTAGCTGGAGAGAATAGAATTCTAGAAAAGTATATTTTGTTGGCAGATGGAGGAATAAAGGAGGCATGATAAGTTTTGAGCTTGGGAAGAGTTATCTAGGATCCAGTAAAGGGCTCTAGGAGCAGGGGATGATATTTTAAGTGCTCCAACCAAGCATACTGTGATTAAAAATATGGGAAAATAGAGAGAGAGAGATTCAGAACCATATGGGATTGTTGCTAAAAACAAACTCCATGTACTGTACAACTTTGCTCCAAGTTGGAAATGTGTTAGGATCCACTATTTGGGGAATTAAGTCAACATGAGTAGGATTTCCCATGAGCAGCCTTTGCATATCTCCTGTGAAAAGGCTCTTTAAAAGAGACCTTAGATGAGTATGCACTTCACTTCTAACAGTACTGTTGATTGATGTGTGGTTCCTTCTAGCCTTTGCTATTCTTTCCTGACACCTTTCCTGTAGGTGGAAAGTGCATAAATAATTCCCAAACATCTGGAGCATGACAGATGGTCCCCTGAGATCAAGAACAACCCCACAGAAAGAATCCAAGCTCACCAAATCATTCCATAACTTCCCGTGTTCCTTGGGTTGAGGAGTTTCCCCCTACAAAGAAATAGCCAGGCTGTAGGAAACTTGTTGCTCAACAGAATATTTTGCAATGATGGAAATGTTCTATAATTCTACATTGTTCAATATGGTAGCTACTAGCTATATGTGCCTATTGAGCACTTGACATTACCTAGAATGATTAAGGAACTGCTTTTCTAATTTCATTTAATTTAAATTTAACTATTTGGACAGCAAGTTCTAGAATAAAGAGAGGGTAATGCTTGATTCAAAGCATAGCCCTAAAATCAAGTCACTTTTGAGACCCACTGAGGAATTCTAGAGTGACACAAACTCCCAATAATTACAGAAGTTCAGTCTCTTCTGGGATCTCCAGTAACCCTGGGATGGAGATCCTCAGAAATAACTCATAACTATTAACATAGTCCCAGGTGCAAATGCCAGTCTCTACTGTAAAGTCTTTCAAGTCAGCATTTCCTGACAATGCTTCTCACCTTCACTGCAGTCTTGCTCCTTTAACAATCAGCAGGACCTTGCATCCCAATTTTCTCAAAACAGCAAAAGCTTAAGAAAACTTCATTTGTATGTGTTCACTCTCTATCTACCCCATCCTCTGTCCAAAACCTCTATTATAGTCTACAATAACACTTTACACTTTATCATTGCGACTCATATATTAATACTTTTTACATCCAGGCCAGCATAGTGGAAAGTAGAGAACCTTTAGTCAGGAGACTCAGGTTCAAGCCCTGGCTGAAGTCTTGACTGGCCTTCTGAACTTGGGGAAGGAAGTCATTTAACCTCTTTCAGTCTCAGTATCATCATCTGTAAAAATGGAATATATTGCACAGAATCATTGAAGGGATTAGATGAGAGAAATATATATGACAGTGCTTTCCAAAAATTAAATAGAAGGCTAGGAAAATATCAGACTATAATTACTTTGTCAATCATCTATCCTTTCTCACAGACTTGCCCCTTCTTCCCATTTCTAAAGTTGTATCCCTAATATCTTATATTCACAGCAGACATTATCTTTTCAACCTACTTTTAAGTATGACACTGCATGCATTTATTACCTAATGCGTAGATTCTCTCTTAGACTCTGATCAAATATCCATGCAACTTTCAGTTTCCAGAAGTATTCTCAAAAAAAGCTTTAACACATAATTGTATGCAGCAACCATGGGTTCCATATGTCTTGTTTTAGTATGAAAAATTTTATCAACTACTGCAAAACTGTTAATCTAATATCCAATTATTTTATGTAAAAATTATAGTTAAGAATAATATAACCTCATTCAGAAAATTTGAAAGAGGAAATTCAATGTTAGAAAGTTAGAGTTTTATGAGGCATCACCCGCAATAACTATTATTAAATTTTGAAGTAATTGACAGTTGATTAAGCCTATCTCAATATTTTAGTTTGTATGCTTGGATTTATAAAAATTCTATATATTTTGCTTTATGTTTATTTAATAGTTGTATTTCTTCTTTTGTGAAGTCTATCCTTGCTTATTCCCATTTATTTATCAGGGCCTCAGTATATTAATTATCAATGTGTGTGAGCACATACTATATAAAAGATAATAACCCCTGACCTCTCATATTTGTTATAAATATAACATTTTATTCCAAATGCCTTTTTTTCTTATTTTGATAATAGATATTTTGAGGATCTGATTTTTTAATTTTCATGTACTCAAATCTGCATTTATTTTTCTTTGTAATTTTTTCCTGTCTCTTCTCAACATTGTAAATCATCCATTCTCCAGTGGTTTAACCAGTTATCGTCAAATTTGGTCTCTCCATACCAATCAGTCACCTATATATTTTGTTTGCTCTTAACTCTGTCTTTGCTCATAATATGTAAGCTAATACAATTAGGTCATATTGTCAGACAATAGTCATGGAAGAGAAGTGTCTAATCTTTTCTATTCTGCCCAACTGAAATGATGGACAGAGATTATAGCCATAGATTTCCAATGAAGGCAAAAAGGACCAGCCAAGTACTAGGTAGGTACTTGGCATATGTGACCTATTTCCTCTTCAACACAACTCTCAGAAGTAGGTATTATTCTTATTTACAGAGGAAGCAACTGAGGCTATGAGAGGCTAAGTATAGCACCAAGATCATACAGCTAGAAATGAGTGGAGCTGGGTTCCTGACCCAAATCCAGCTGGCTCAAAGTCAGTACTCTCTTCACCAGACTGATATTTCTAAGGCCACTTACCTTACCAGGACTTTTCTGTTTGTCAGGTACATTTGTGTTAATAATAATGATTCAGAAACAGCTAATAATTATTGACGCTTCCTAGGAAGCAGGCACCCTGCTCAAGATTTGTCCTGCTTTATCTTATTTGATGTTGACTACAATATCGTAGGATGGTATTATATCCCTGTTTTAAAGATGAGGCTATGGAGGCTCAAGGGCACAGTTCTCAAGCATTAGAGAGAGGTTTATAACCTTGGTCTCCTTTCTAATACTTGGCCCTTAACCACTCTATGATCCTGCTTCAAACTACTCTGCACTGCCTCATGCTTTAAATGTCTTCCCAGTCATTTGAGAGTGGAAAGAACCCACTCTTATGAAGACCTGCCCAGATCGTATTTTTTAGCACATCTGTTTGATTAGACACTCTTAATATATTCACTGCCAATTTAATAGTGTTAGTAGTGCTTAATAGTTTCACAGCGTTAAAATGTGCTTTCTTTGTTTGTTTTTAAGTGTATTTTCTATCAGGCAGAATTTAGAGTTAAGAGGGAAGAAACACCCACACGAGTGCTAGATTTCCCAGCATGTCCTAGAGCTCCTTTGAAAAGCAGTGTGCATTCCCTCCTGACAGGAGTGTTGACCCTGAAGTCTGTCATATTCATAACAAAGCCACGGCGTCTATTTCATGTTTGGGCCTGGCCTGTCTCTGATGTGCCATGAGTTGCTTCCCAACTGTGTGTCCCAGCAGGGAAATCTATTTGAGGAAGTCCCAATACCATTTTATACTAGACAGTAGGAAAGCCTTCACAAAGCAGTCCCTGACACTTTTATTTTGCAAGGTCCTGGAAATGCACTTGAATATCTGGCTCTCTGGAGTCTGCACGTTATTCAGAGGTGAGCATTAAGGATGAAAGAGTGTAGTCAGAATCAAACAGAGCCTATCTGGAACTTCTTAAGGGGTCATGGGAATGAAAAGACTAGTGAAATCTTTCTAATAATTCTGGCTTTCTCCATTTTTCACTAGATTTTTAGAAATGAATACTGTGATTTTCAAGACCACCTCTGTTGCTGATTCATTAAAATACTTTAAATACCAAATTATTTGAAATTTCCATAATATTTGAAAATACCGTGATGACTTATACTTGTTCTATTAATCAATGCAATTCTAGAGAATATCAAGAATGTACCAGGGAATGTTCCCATGAGCGATCATCGGTAAACAGGTTTGTATAATCCAAGGAGAGAGCCATAAAGTGAGAATCAAAGGATCTCCATTGAATTATTATCGTCAATAATCAGACACATAAATGAGAGAATGTGTCAGTGGATTTGCCCTGTTACAATTACCTATCCATGAAATGTGTATAAAATACAACTATCTTATCTTGCTTACAGAAACATTGCAAGGATCATCTACGTACCATGTAAAAGTTTAAAGCACTTTTAACAAGAGACTGACATGAAGTTTTTCTCCTCCTTCGCCAAAATATAGATGAACATGATAAAAGTTTTAACTTATAAATATTTCCCTTAGAAGGTGGAAGAAATCAAAATGTTTTTTGCATAAAATCAAATTATTCACAAACATTGCTTTTAGATCCAACATTAAAGCTGTCACAAGTCACTTCTTAGAACGTGGCTTAATTCACCGTGAAATCATTCAAGTTGGGAAAGAGGTGGGAACTGATGTGAATCCAAACCCTAGGGTGACACAGGTACAGAGAAAGAAGCCAGGAAGGAAGGAGATGGGCATATCCAAAAGCTGATGCAAGGAAGATGTCCAATCTAGCAAACAGACTTAATATCCTAAATCTATGGACGCTGATGATAGGTGGCCATCCAGGCCCACAGACAACGTAAAACAGATCCAGTGTTAAGTAACTTTGAGTCTTTAACATGATTGCAGAACATGGCAATGCAGGATGAAAAGCAGAAGGAGGACCATGCCAGTAGAGTATGCTGGAAGTATAAGGACTCTGCTCATTAGACTGTGTGCAGATCAGAACTAGATGTCAGTTCTCTTAGGTTTTGCTAAGAGCAAGAGAGAGACTCAGTAACCTAGAGCCTATGGGATTCAAGGACAAAAGAATAAAGCAGGAATAACTGTATTAAAAGTAGAGCTTTAATTCAGAGTCAGAATAGCAATAGGGTCATTTTTATTTATTCACTTGTTCATTCAAAAAACTACATGGATTCCCTACTATGTGCAAATGAACATACTGTTTTCAGATTGTAGGAATAAAAAACACAATAGCCCTCATATTCAAGTTAGGAGGCAGTGGACAGATAGGAAGTAGCATAGTTTGGCAGGGGGCAAAATGCAATGGGGACCAGCAAAGACTTACCAAAGAATGTCACACTTGAACCATGTGTTAAATGACAAGTAGAAACCAGTAGTTCCACTTCAAGAAAAATATTTAAGACACAGGAAATGTGTGTGTGTGTGTGTGTGTGTGTGTGTGTGTATTTATTTATTTAAATTCTGGTTTATTGGAGAACAGTAAACAGTTTGATATTGCTGAAGATTAAGTTGTGTGTATGGGAAATGGGGTTGGAGCTGGAGGTAGAGAAGATGGGGATGCACGATTTGAGGCTGAAGAGAAAGGAAGTCTACAGTTTCATGAAGATTCACATAAAGAGCTCTAGTCTTTATTATGAAGAATATAGGGAACATTGAAGGACATTTGGCAACAGGAATGACTTAGTACATTTAGTTCTGATTCAGTATAAGCATTAATGGCAAGGTCATGGAATATCTTTTGGAAATGGTGTCATAAATGTGATTTTATTATTTTGAAAGATCTCAGATTCAATAAAGCTGAAAAAATTGTTTGTAAACATGAGTTAGCATTATAATCTTCTTGCATCTCATTGAAGTTTGTAATTGTGAGCTTCTAGAGCTGAATTGAAAAAAAAATTCAATAAAGACCAGAGCTCTATTTTATGAGATCACTCAGTCACTAGTACACAAATAAATCTCTTACAAGATCATATTGATCCATGCATCTCTATCACAAGGAAAAATATAGGTTCTAAACACTCTGATAAATAAAACAAATAGTTTCATAGAAGCATGTAAAAATGAAAAAATAAAATGCACATATTAATCAACCATAGATTATAAAAACTTCACCATAGGATCCATTTTTCTTTGAACCAAACTATTTATTAAATGCACCATCTCTCAGGAAGTCTAATTATTCCATGTGAAGGTTTTCCTGCATTTCATTTCCAAGAGAAAAATTTTTCTTTCATACTCTTTCAGTGCTGTTTGATAATAATAATAATACAAAGCTAGTTTACATATTGTTTCAATTTAGGGAGTGTACTTAAAGAATTTTATTTGGTTTCAATCCTTGTAAAAGACTATGAAATAAATATCATTACCCCTTTTAATAAATGAATAAATTGAAGCCCAAGGAGGGACAGAGACTCACCTAGTATCACTGCATCTGCCTCACACCCATTTCTTTAAGACAGTCGGCCTCGCCTAGACTCTAATAACCAATAAAGTGAATCATGCGCATGTCATTGCCTTTGCCTCCCTCTGCACAGCCTCCTCCTGTTCTGGGCCAGTTTGTCTCTAACTTTGTGCCAGATTTGGCTTCCCTCAAACTTGTCTTTGGTTCTCAGGTAGATGAAACACGTGTTTACTTTTATACATCTTCTGAAAAGTAAAATGCATAGCCTTCTAATCAACAAATACTATTTATTGAGTGCTTGCTAATATTGTTAGACGCAGTTCTCAGTGCTATCCATGCATTCTCTTTTAAGCCTTATAACCCATGAGGGAGGTACTTTCATTTTTCCTAGTTTGGAAATGAGAAATTTGAAACTCAGGTTGGTGCAAGAACTTCCTAAAGTCTGCCGCATAGGAAGTGGTGGTGCACAGCTTGAATTGTATCCAAGTCAGTCAGTCTCCATGGTTTATATCTTAGCCAACACTGCATTCACTCCCCACTTCCATGGCCACCATTATAAGAAATGATTCCCAATACTACCTATTTAAGTTCCTTCAGTGTACCTACTAGTGTAGGAACCTTCAGTGTACCTCCTACTCAGTGTCTCCACTTGCTCTCCTCCAGCTCTGTGGGCTGAAGCTTATTTATCCTCCCCCAGCACTCTGAGAACTTGGCAAAGTCCAGCGCAGAGTCTAACTGGGAGCATCCCCTCTGGGCAGCATCGTTAGTCTTACTGGGAGGATCTTACTAATCTTGTTGCTCTGGTTCCCTGGCAGCTGGAGTCTAACTTTGAATGACAGTTACTCAGGAATGGAGCACTAGCCTTTTTCTCTGTGACTGGGTAATTTTCATGTAGAAAGTCATAGAAAGATCATGAGTTTTGCACTGCAACGATCTGGTTTTGAACGTCAACTCAGCCATTTACTAGTTGTGCAACTTTTGTCAAATGACTTAAACTTTATGAGTTTCATTTTACCATATCTGTATAATGGATATTATAATATATATCTCATTAGGCTTTTTGTCAATTCCAATTAAATAATGGATATAGTGGACATTAGCATAGTGCCCCCTATATAGCTGGCATTCAATAAACCCATCTTGTTATTATAATTCTTAAGCCTAGCTCTCCACACCAGTTCTGTCTTCTGTACTCCAGCTCTTTCATGTCTGGGTTCCTCTACTTGAATGCTAGTGTTTCTATGCCTGGGACCTCCCATTTGTTTTTGTGATACTAATTTTTTACTGGTCTGGATCTCTGCCATAATCCTTCTCAGATAGAAATTAGACTCAGTTGGAATTTAATAATAATCATATAATTCCTATCTTATGTGGACTGATTTTTGAATTTACAAATGACTTTTAAGTTTTAGCCCCACTCACCTGCCAGTAAAATAATGCACCCTAGGCTTACACCCATACTCGGCTTCAAGCCTTGCCTCTTCCCAAGCTCAGGTCGTATTGCCTCAGGTTGTATTTATAGCCTACTAAGTACTTTCAGATTTGCCATTTCATTTGATTTTTGCAATAAGTCAGTTGAGGAATTGTAACAGGTCAGTTGAAGAAATGGAGACTTGCCTTTTTAAAATAATATTTAGTGGAACCGTATGAAATTGCTAATATTTGAACATTTTTGACCTACACAAACAACGTCTTATGACTCGATCTAATACTTCCTTAAATGTGCAGGATACGAATTCTTTTTTCTTGGATTAGTAGTCTTGCTTCTTGAAGTGCATGAGCACAGGTGCGTGTAAATCTTACACTTCATTGTGACAGGACGGTATTTACTGCACTGAAATGAGAGAAGCCATCCTTAAGCTTTCTCCTTGGGAACAAAGCATGGGATTCCAGGGGACAAATGCTATCTTGACTTTATCAGCTGGCATAATATGAAACTCTCCTCAGTTTATTGTTTCTCTTCTAGAACTCGGAAAGCTAAATTCCTGGTCATGCTTGGAAGGTTAGCTAGACGTTCTTACCTAGTCTTATATTCATTAGTGCTTCTTTAGTTATGTGTTCAATATGAGAAGGACTGGCAATCTTTTGTGCAAACCTATAAAACATAGTGTTAACCAATATATCCTTCTTAGCATGATAACTGAAACATTGTAACTACTTAATACATTTTTGTTAACTGAACTGATTAACTAAAATAACATTAATCATGCACTACTTAATGGGTAGTCTATGTATATTAAACTTTTTTCTGTAAAATAATTTCATAATTATTCTACTGTTAAAAATAGAAACTTGAAAGTAAATGATTTCTGAACTCTATTTGTTCTGAGATATCCTCTGGTATGAAATTAGCTAGATCACATAACCTAGAACGTTAATTTTCTCAAAATAGATAAAATAGCATACATCAGTGAGACATTGTGCCTTGGGCACCTACTTCAAAGTGTTTGTTTTTACTGATTTATTTTATAAGCACTTCTTAGCACTACTCAAAATATTCTTGAGAGTCTCAAAAGTTTTTTTCTCTAAATGCAAATAATTATGATTATATTTTAATTAAGTTCAAAGCTTACTTTTGACATGAAAGAGAAAGGTAGTTTTTGTATGAACACCCTTTCCCTGAATTGTGATCAAACATGCATGGAAAAGTATAATAGAATTACTGTTCATTCTTTAGTTTACAGAACCCACTGAGTGCCTCTAAACTTTGTTTAAGGATGTCATTATAGAATTCAAAGGATTTCTAAAATCTTGTTGGTAAGTGTGGTGTTTGATGAGGAAAATGGAAGTTTTCATCTGTGTTGTTATCAAACCAACTTTAATGAATAATAAATAGCACTGCCAATATGTTCTCCATATTGAGGTAAAACACCCTAAATAATTTTGTTTTGTGGGGATATAGTGTCATATCTATTTTTTTAATGTCCTAGCAGTGATATTGTCTTTCATCTATTCTATCTGTGGATAAAATAGTATATTTTTTCCTCAAAATTTTATGAAAATTTTCAAACAGCAAAGTTGACAGAACTTTACAGAGAACAACTGTATACCCAACCACCTATATTCTGCTATTAACATTCTACTCTATACTTTCTGTATCACCTATCTATCCACCTAGGCTTTTATCTATTAATCAGTCTTATTTTTAATGCATTTCAAAGCAAATTGCAGACATCCCTACACTTCCCGTAAATATTTAAACTTAAAACTTTAAGTATGTAAATACTAAATATTTAGGTATTTAATACTTAATAATTAATGTTAAGTACTACATACTTAAATAGCTCTAAATACTTAAATAGCACCAACTAAATTCAGTATGTGTTTAGAGGTTTTCTTGAGGCAAAATTTCACACAATGAAATATAAATATCTTAAGCACAAATTTCTGAGTTTTGACACATGTATGCAACTGTGTAAACCAAGATTCTATTCAAATATAGTGCATTACCATCACTCCAGAAAATTCCCCTATGCCCTTTCCTGTCAGTCCCATCCTCCCCAAGGCAGCCACAACTCTGGTGCTTTTGCACCATAGATTGGTTTTGTGTGGTCTGGAACTTCATATAGATGGAATCATATAGTATGGTCTCTACTGTGTAAGCCCTCTTTTATTCTGCAGGTTTTTTTTATATTTATCTATAATATTGCAAGTATCAGTGGTCTCTTTCTATTGCTGAGTAGAATGTCGTTGTATGAATATACTACACTTTTTTCATCCATTATCCTGTTAATGAATGTCTGGGTAGCCTCCAGTTCTGTTCGGGTTGGTTTTCCTATTATGAATCAAAATGCTATGAACATTCAGGAACAAGTATTTTTTTTTTTTTTTTTTTTTTTTTTGTGGGGAAGACCAGCCCTAAGCTAACATCCGTCGCCAATCCTCCCCTTTTTGCTGAGGAAGACTGGCCCTGGGCTAACATCCGTGCCCATCTTCCTCCACTTTATATGGGACGCCGCCACGGCATGGCTGACAGGCAGTGCGTCGGCGGCCGCCCGGGATCCGAACTCGCAGGAACAAGTATTTTTGCAAACATCTGCTTTTATATAATTTGCATAAGTATTTAGAAGTAGAATTTCTGAGTCATAGCATAGGTGCATATTTAGTTTTATGAGAAATAATCAGACCATTTTACCATCCCACCAACAATGTATGAAAGTTAGGGTTGCCAGTATCTTCACAGAGATTAGATGTTGTCAGTCTTCTTAATTTTTACCATTCTGGGGTCTGTGTGGTGGTATCTCATTAGGATTTTAATTTTTACTTCCCTGGTAACTAATGACGTTGAGTATTTTTTGTGTGTTTATTGGCCATTTGAATAACTTTATTTGCAATATCTCTGTTCAAATATTTTCCAGTTTTTGATAATTGAGTTGTCTTTTTATATTATTGATTGGTAGGAGAACTTTATATATCTTGTGTGTCAGTCCTTTGTCAGATATATTTTGCAAGTATTTTCCCTCTGTCTGTAATTTGCTTATTATTCATTTTCTAACAGTGTCCTTTGATGAGCAGAATTTTAAAATTTTTGATGAAGCCTAGTTTATCAATGGCTATTTTATGATGTTCTAGGACTTCTTTTCCTAACCCCATGTCACAAAGTTATTTTTCCTATGTTAACTTCTAAAAGATTTGTGAACTTAACTTTTATATTTAAGTCTATGATCAATCTTAAATTGTTTTTTATGGGTAGTGTGAGTTAAGGGTTGAGTGTTTTGTTTTGACTATACAGTTACTCAGTAATTTTAGCACCATTTTTGAAAATATTTTTATATTCCCATTGTGTTGCTTTCTCATCTTTGTTGAAAATCAAATATCTGTTTAAATGTATGTCTGTTTCTGGACTCCTCATTTTGTTCTTCTGATCTTTGTGTCTATTCTTTTGCTATACCACATTGCCTTGATAGTGTAGCTTTGTAAGTCTTGAAGTCAGATAGTATAAGTCTTCCAGTTTGGTTCCTTTTCAAGATTGTGTTGGGTAATGCAGGTCCTATCATTTTAATGGACCATTTAAAAATTATAATTGGCTACTTTACACTGTTGGAAGGTGCAGCAGGAGCTGGCAAAGATATTCACTTTATGTGACTACTTTTCTAAAATAACTCAGTTTTTGTTTCTCTTAAGTGTCTATATATCTAAAAATTTAACTAGAGTTTTGTCATTAATGGATTGGTCATTTCAGGAAAATGTAATATTTTGAATATTTCTGTAGAAGGCAGAGATTCTTTCAAAATTCCTAATAAGATATATTTCAATTATTTAAACATAATTCAAAGTTAAAATATATTTAAATTATTTAAATATAATTTAAAGTAATGAAATATGTAAAACTTCTGAACGGTTGACACTAACATGATTTCTGTATAGGATTGGATACAAGAAACTTCTGATTGCATAAGTGTAATGCTGATTCTTGAAATGTTTACGTGTGTCTGGGCTATGTCTTATTCATCTCTGTACTCTGGTAACCCCTAATATACCTGGTAGTTGTCCATGGACTTAATCTATTGGCTTTGTTGGTTATTTTCACTATTGAGCCAAAAAGATACCGTGTAGTCTTAATGAAACTGATGGAAAAACACAGGGTTTTAAATAAGACGATTAATTCTAGGCATCTAATAAGTATCTGGGATATGTTCATAGGTACTATTGATGAGGGCTCCAAATCTATTGAACCGTCATCACTGCTACAGATATTGACAGGTTGAACCTCCACTATTATTTTAGATAATGAGATTATTGTCTCTCTTTAGGCAAATGTAGTTAATCTTGAGCCACATGAGAAGAACTGCAACTCCGGTTGGCATTGTTTAAAATTTGTCTTTAGGAAATATATTTCAGATTTTGGTGGATGATACCTCAATCAATCTGCCTTTTAATGTCATATTGTGAAATCATATGTATGAAACATGAAGTATGTTTATATAGGATATAATGAAAGTGAATAGTAGAACTATGAAAAGTTGTTCATTTTCATTATTGCTGATATGCTTAACTGATAACCCCAGAGTTTATTTATAAATATAATAATAAAATCTCACATGTTCACAGGACAGCTTTTAGTCTGAGAGACTGCATAAAATGAGTTCTTTCCTCAAGCCAAATTATCTACTTAATAATGTTCTAGAACTTTAGACACTATGTTCTGAGGTCAAATTGTTTTTGATAATGGACCTTGAGGTACATATTCTTCTTGCTACCAGTGTACCAAAGAGAGAATTTAAAATTCTCCTAATTAGTGGTAAGAGTCTCAATCTCAGCATTCTGCCTCTCTTTCTGCCAATATCTTTAATTGGCATTTGTCCTTATTGAGAACAGAATTTCTTGTTTGTCATCAAGTTCCACTTGAAATTAAAATGGTTTCAAACGTCTCAATTTGACTTCATTTAAGTCTGATATTTTTCATAAACCTCTAGTAAACACAATTTCTAATTATTTCTCTTTGATCAGCATTCTATTACTATTTGTGAGCAAAGCCTCTCAGAATTTGTTTAAAACCTGTTTGCTTTACTTTCAACAAAGTTATCTACAGATTGTCCCATTAGCTCTCTGCTATTAATCAAGTACATTTAAATCTAACTGCTATTTGGTAGATTTTTCTTAGCACTCTTTGGAAAAGAACTTGAAGAAATGTGTCTCTGTTGTATTAGTCTGATTTTCTAAACTCAAACTCTAAAATCCTATGTTTTCACTTAAGAGCCTGAGAATTGCCAGTTTTCAATTTGCTCAGATTGGATTTTAGATAAGAGAAATCTAGAGCCATGCAAAAAGTGCTTTTTAATCAGTTCTTGAAATCAATATAGCAATAAAGCAATGCATGAGAAATAAATTATTTTGAAGAAACCTTTATAGGGTAGATATCATGGGGTATTCTAGCTCATTTTATATTTAAGTGAAGTATTTCATCACTTACACTAAATTCTTCTATTTAGGAAACCCCATCACTGGTGTGACTTTTGGTAAATAACCACTAACCTCAATTTTATGTGTCCAATGTATTCTACTTCAGATTAATATTTCCCAAACCTCTGTCATTAACTTATTTACCTCTTTTATTACTTTTGCCATATCATAATCTATATTTACTTTTTTCTTTAAATTGATTTTAAATCTTCTCACAATATAACTGAGCCTTAAACTATGAAATTATAGGTTGATGCATATTAAATAAATATTTAGCTATTAAGATGCAAATTGATATAATACTTAGCCATATACCATGGTATATACCACCAATCCATATTCCATCTAGAAATCATCATGTTTTCCACTAGTGATACAGGTATCTCTGTTTAAGAAAAGTTTTTTTTGTCTTATATGATCTTTTTTATAAGATCTTTATATAAGATGTCTTATAAGATCTTATACGATCTTATATTTATATATAAATATGGATATTTGACAACACTTTTTTATTAATCTGGAGGTTGATTGAAAAGAAATAGAAGTGTGGAGACTCAGGCAGTATGTTGAAAGAACATTGAATTGGAAATTAGATTAAGTTAATCTATCATCTAATTGCCTGTTAACACTCTTGGATGAAGCTTTATTTTTGGCAGTGCATCTTCTAAATTGTATGACTATTTTTGTTTTTCTTGTATTACTGATAAGAATGCTCTCCTTTGTTTTAATACTCCGTGTGAGTTTCCCTAATCTTATTAGAGTTCACTGTCTGGCTTGGGACCCCAGTTCTGTTCCCGGTTTCTCATTTGACTGCATGTTTAATGTGGGAAATAGGCTGTCTTTGATATTTAAGGAATGCACATTCTTTTGCTATCTGAGCTTAGTCACCAGCAGAAGGTAGTCGTGAGGTGTTATGCTTGGCAGAGAACAGCTGGGGAAAGACTGGACATTGATATTTTCTGTAGCATAGGGCAAGCTACTCAAACACTCTGCTCTAGTTCTCGCCTGTAACAAAGCTACATTTATTAGAGCTGTCATGAGAGAATTGGTCAGTGGCTAGCCGATCATTCAGTGGGATGATCAGAACACTCTCTAACACCCCAGTATCAATCACATCTGACATTCAGCTGGAGTGACAGCAGGAGTAGACAGATATCATTGGTCTTTCAATGTGTGCCTTATAGAGGATAAAGAATGACAGTATGCAGCTCTGTTATGTTCAAATGGGCCTTCTAAAATACACTACTATTAAAATAACTGAATAAAATAAAACCACAAATATTTTAACTTTTCCTTTATTTAAATTTACTAATTGTTCTTTGGTCCTCTATACTGAGGTTCTAACTTACTCATCTCAGCAAATTTTGACTATATCTGAGCTTTAAGTGGACTGTGCCCTTACAAACTGCAAATATTTCTGTAGAATGTGAATATTTTTGTATATTGCTTATGGAATACTTGACTTCTTGAAATCGTCTTCTGATTTGCTTTGTCCTGACACAAATTACATAGTGCTCTAAATATAAACATTAATAGCAAGAAAACTGCTCTTCCAAACAGCAAGTTCTGTTACCATGGAAGAGTGATCCATTTATCTTTGATCTTTCTCTTCCTTCTTATTTCTTTTAGTGAATCACTCATCCTAGAAAAATCTGTCATTTTTTTTTTCATAAGGTGATTTATTTTAGATGAATTTTGGTATTTCCAAAATTCTTTTTCTGCTCTTCATTATGTGAACTCAGAGTTGATTACATTATACTGGATGCTTTGGTTAAAGATCAGCAAACCAAGAGATCACTTATCATTCTAAGTCAGTTCTATATGCATCCATAGAACTATGCTCACTTTTCTGTAAAATTTTACAGTGCCTTATATTTTAAAACAATATCTAGGTTCAAAATCACTTAATTTGACATTTCCATGCAATATAATAACTTACTCCAAACAATGGGAAATGTTACACAATATTTCAAGTAAGAATCATAATTAGGACTGTTTTGGTTCTATGTACTTGTTTGCTTTTTTTTTATCTTTTCAGGATTAAAAAAATAAATCTTACTATTTTTCAAAATATATCTTTATTTGCTGATTTGATTCACAAATTTGCATGATCTTTGAACAACATTCTTGCCCATTTTCTTTGCATCATTCCAATTTTTATACATCTAACGACTACTTAGATACTTGCCAAGTACAGTCTCCAGCTCTTTCTGTCTGCAAGAAGCTACAATGAAAGAAATGTGTGACCTACATTCATGGTACTAAGAATTTTTTTAACTCAATGAAAACAGAACCTATGTTCGGCCATTTCTTATTTCAATCTGCATTCCTTGCCTGAATAACTGTAATAACAGGACAAAACAAATTTTGATGGGCAATTTCATCGCAGCCCATCTGTTCAGTTGTGCTTTGCAGCAGAAACCTAGGCTTATCTGTCCTGCTGCTTGCAGGGCAGCCTTACTAAGAAGGGGAGAATCAGAACACCAAGGTATTTCATTTACTTCTATTTCTTTTGCTGTTGTTACTTCTATTTCTATTGCTGTTGTTTGAGTTCTCTTCCCCACCCTTCACAGTGGAGCTAAAGCAAAATCAGGTAACTAGTGGTACCAGAGATGAGAGTTCAAATGGAGTTGGAACCAGACCAGATATCCTATTCAAGGTAGTCCTGATGACAGCTTTAGTGGGATGAGTCCAAGCGATAATCCACTAGGGAGAACTGAGATTCAGACACTAGAGAGACCACCTATACACTCCAGTTCAAATGACGAGAGGGACAATTAAAGTGAGGGTTCAGAGCCAAGAGTGAGCAGGTGGGCAGAGACCAGATCAGCACCAGGGCTGATCCTAATCCAGTGAAGAGGATTGCTGCCTGGAGCGATGGTGCTCGGAAATCCTGTTTACCAACTGGAGGGTTCCTAAGGATTGAAAGGTCATGAAAATGTTGACAACTACCTTGGCACTTGAGGACTAAAACTAGGTAAAGGTGAGACTTATGTCCTTCTCCTTACTTTCCTGGTAAAATTCCTCAGATCTACTTCATTTGGAAGACTATAAAGGAAAACAATCTGTTGTGTTCATGGGTCACTTGTTCTTCCTCCAAAATGGCCTTGCACATTTTAGTATGTTTTGTTTGAATGTAAACACAATTACTGAGCAGTGAATAATGATTTTCCTTACCCATTGATTACTTAGTGCATGTTGATGCTAGAGATGCATTGATTTGTACAAGTCCAGCTTAACATGGAGCAGACGGGTATGTAAAGGTTTACTCAAAATCAATGTGAATTAGATTGCTACTCCCCACTAAAATGGATTATAAGTTAGAATGGCTATTTTCTTAAAACCAATGTGATAGAATGCTGTCTAAGACATTCTGTTAAGGTGGACTATCTGAAAATGTAGCCCTTGATCTCAAAAATAAGCATTGCAAAAAAAGCCTTATTATTTGATGAGCATAGATAATAAATATCATATGAAGAAACCATATTGTGTCTCTGAAAATGTAGTTAATAAATTTTAGCAAATCTCTGAAAAAAAAATGGTTGGCAATAAATCTTGTAAAGAAGAAAGATGATCATGTTCTTTTGAGTTACACAGGTTACATTGACTGCTTTTCTTCCTAGATTGGGTGTTTGCAAATATTCACATATACATACAGTAGTTTAATCATTGCACTGCTTTGAATGCAAGAGTGCTGACTGGGTAGCTTCAGTTAAAGAAAAATCATTAACATTTATGTCCTTGCTTACTGCCGTTGCTTACAATGTAAAGAAAATGATAATCCGTATACAGTTCATAGGCTGTCCATTCAGCCTTATTCTTTCCTTTCAAACGAAAACAGTCTAACCTTCATGTTCCTAAATATTAAGTGAGTGGGCAATTCTTTGTCCAACTCGTTCCCCAGTTAGATCTTGGAGGCTTGGAAAGACCTGGCAGGAGAGGAAGTTTCCAGAGGGAGTACAGCAGACTGGGTTTTATCCCAGTACAGGGTGCTGCTTTGACAGAAAAGTGAAACACATTCTAAAATGATTGTGGACTTTTAGTTTTCCACTGGAAATGCTCATCAGGGTTGTGCTTACAATCCCATGTCCATTTTTTAGAGTGATAGATTTGCAACAGTATACCTATGTGTAGATAGATGTCCTCAAAAAAGTCTAGTCTCATAAGTGAGACTACTCAATAAACTTTTACTGAGTGTCTATTTTGCCCCAAGTAGTATAGTGTGCACTAGGGATGTAAAGAAACATAAAGCAGAGTTCAAGGAACAGCTTTCAAGGAACTCACAGTTTGGTGTGGGACCGTGATAACTATCAGACAACATAAATCCTATGCAAGCTGTGTGAATACAATGCTCCAATAACTCAGAGGGGAGAGAGTGAGATTAATCCAGCCAAGGAGGGGTATGGTGTTGGAGTTGAGCCATAAAGATGAATCGTACTTTGGAGGATTGGGATAATAGGGTGAAGATGAGATTGGTGAAAAAGCTAGGGAACTCAAAAAGTAAGAGAAATGAAAACACAGTGCATAATTTCAAAGGGTAGCTTATGTAAAGTAATTAGAGCATGGAGTGACTGGTGGGGAAAGAAGATAGAGGGATCTTGAATAGATTGCCTATTTTCTCTATATTTTTTAGATGAAAACACTTAAAGGAACATCTTATTTATTTTTTCTGATTATTAAGGAAGATTTTTTTGAGGAGAATGTGATCAACACTGCCGAGTGTAACGAAGAATGGGCATATCTGTAGATCAATAGATGTAACAATGTATCTATATACAGTTTATATACCTGGATAGTATAAACATTCCTTTCAAGGTTAGTGTGTGTGTAACCTAAATTTTATTATAGTTCTAATTCTGACACTGGCCAAGTATGTGACGTTTGCTGAAGTTATTAACCCTTTTGAAATATAACTAGATGGTCTCGGATATTTCTTTCAGCCATAACCTTCTTTGGAGTGACCATATAATTTTGTGGTTCCAAGCAGAATATTTGGAGTCAGACTGTCTTGGGTTCAAATCTTAGCTCTAATGCTTATCAGCTGTGTAAGCTTTTTTGTTTTGCTATAATACAGAGTACTCACTAATCCTCAAATTCCTCTTGTATACGATAGGATTAAAAATAATACCTACCTTACAGGATTGCCTTTAGATTAAATGTGAAGTGCTTAACCCACTTTCTGTCACATAGTGAGTGCTTAACAAATGCTATCTATCATTATTATGATACTATATTGATTAGTAAAATAATATTGTCCACTCAATTTCTTTGCCTTTAAATGTAGAAAACCAACCTTTTTATCAATATTACTCACCTTAGCCTTGGGCAGTGACTCTTTATGCTTGAAGTTTAGTTCTAGCTTTCCTAAGACTTCGTAGTTTAGCTTCTGGAACTCCCCTAAGGCCTGATTTATTTTTGGAAAACTAATTAGACCCATTTCTTAAGGTAACTCTCCCTTGACTGCCAAACTTGATTTAGTTTGTTCACAATTCTGGGTAAGAGTTGCCACCATTATTAAGCCCAGTGACAAGGAATTGACACTGACTAGGCTATCACTTCAGAAATAGGAAACAAAGAGTAAAGTAGACAGTGAAGATATGCCAAGAATTGCGTGAGCATAGAGAAAGGAGGCACACTATTATTTTCACAGAAACATAGGCAATAAGAATTGGAATGATCCTTTGACATTTCTACTCTAATACATGTTGTGAGAGAGTGCAAAAAATGACGACAAATTCTTTCCCTCTCATCAAGAAGTCTAGTGTTCCACCTCTTGAATCCGGACTGGTCTTACAACTTGCTTTTGTGGCATAAGTGATATAGAGTAATTTCTGAGCATAGGACTGAAGAGGCTTGTACTTCATCTCTCCCTCTTGGAAGAGAGAAGGCTTGCCATGTGAGCAAGCCAATTCTAGTCTATTGAACGGTGAGAGACCATATGGAGAGGTTTCACTTCATCCCAGCCAAACTCATCAGAAACTAGCCAGCCCCCACCAACATAGCAGCTCTTGGCAAATTTGAGAGGAAACCTGAACCAGAAAAGAAAGAGCTCAGCTAAATCCAGCCAGATTGCTGACCTGCAGAATTGTGAGCTAAATAACTGGTTATTGTTTTGGACACTAAGTTTGGGGTGGTTTGTTCTGTAGCAGAAGCTAACTGCTACACTTACCAGTGCATGAATCACCTCTAAAATATCCTCCACATGTGGCCAACTAGCTTTTGCTTTAAAGAAGAGATTCCATCCTTCTTTCTCCCCATATTCATTTTCATGACTGAGAAGACTATACGAGCTCAATATAGTTTAGGTCAACCTTTAAAGTCCTTTAAAATACTAAATACATTAATTGAGATTTCACTATAACAGATTGAAATCACAAAATTTACAGTCTGTTATTGAGGTACCAAATTCCATTATGCACAGTTTAAAGTGTCATTGTCCAGTATTTATTTTTATTTCTGATTTACTTTAATCCAGTCATATTTTCTAGGCTTCAATGCATTCAGTGCTTTTTTGTTGACTTTTTTCCTCACCCAATATTACTGATCTTTGGGATATACTAAAGTTTTCTGAATCTGGTTTTTATTTTCTAACTCTCTTTAGCACTGTAATACCTTAGTTGTGTCAAAAACCCAATAGGCTGGGTAAGCCAGATGTGTGCCTGTCCAAGCAGCTCACCCCAGTCTGAATCACTACTCTTTCATCATCTCTGTCTTCCCGTTATGACTTAGATGTTCTCAAATTTTGGCTTGCCTCCAGTCTTTTTGTAGCGGCATTCTGAGTTATGTCCATGGCATTTGTTTTATCTTTTTTGGGGTAAATGTCCTTATCATTTATTCTATGGATTTCTGTAATGGACCTAGTGAGGATTCTGCCGGCCATAGTTATCTCTATCAATCCATCAGCTAATTGCGTGACCTTTTCTTAAAAATGCATTTTTGCTGCAATCACTGTTCTGCACACTCTGACCCATTATAGTAATGAAAGAAAATTAAACCACACTCCAAAATATGAAAAAAAGCAAAGACCAGCATGATAAAATGAAATAGTTACATCTATAGCCTGAAATTTAAATGTGGGCAAATTCTTTGTCCATAGGGAGCTTTTATGTGAAGCTCCTTTAGAACAAATATAAAAGATAAAGACTGGAGTTAAATAGAAGTGTTGAATTAGCTCTCCAGACCTATGCCTTCCACATCCATGTTTATGCAATTGTGTTTTTAAGTCAATGTCTTTATTCATCTGAAAATATCACCCAAGTGCATTATCACATCTACAAAGGAATCACATCTGAGCACTGATCAGTGGGTTGGCATAAAAGTTTTAATCCCTTTATAGCCATCATATGAAACCAACTGGGGGTGTCTAAAAAGTGAAAGTCTCAATCATTTACCTTTCAATAATTATATTTTGATGTCAAGAGCATTTAAAATCCACCATCGTTGAGCTGCAAATTGTGTAAACTTAAAATCAGCCAGGTTATGTGTTGAATGGAACACAATGAAAAGTATCTTAAATTGAGCAAATGGAGATGAGATATTGTTGTCTATCCTTATAGAATTGAAATTACTTCGGAATACCTATTTGTAGGCAAGCGATATTGCATTGAGAGACAAAGAAATAATTTACAACTCTTATAATTATGGAAAGATAATTTCTAATTTTATCTCATAGAGTTAGAATAGAAACTTAATTTTCAGTTAACCTCAGTTCTGGGAGCATAATAATGCAACCTCCTTGTTGGCAAGAAGACATTTAACCTCACTTTACAAAGCACTAACATTGTTCAATATCACCTCTCCTGTGGGAAATCAGCAAAATTTGTTAATTATGGAGGAGTGGCTTTGGAGATTCCAGGGAGATCATGTTGTTTCCAGGGAATTCCATCAAGACTCTGAGAATAGTGTGATAGCAGTTAGAAAGTACAAATTAATATCCTTAGAAAGACTACTTTGGACTCAGTGAAATCAGATCTCACCTAAAATGCTGTGTTTCCTAATATGTTTTAGAAATGAACTTTTAATCCATTTTCTTCTATGACTAGGTGTTATTCTACCCTTTTTATATGCACTTTCATTCTTATATTTTCTGCAAAAAAATATTACTGCCAATTTAGTACCTAGATAATCTAATTCAACATCCCTTACTTTACATACAAGAAATAGTATCCTATTTAGTTGGGGTGATTTTCACATTCTGCTGTACTACTTTCTTCTTTTGGAATGAATAAAATGATTAACTTCTTCGAGGCTCTATTTATCCATTTATTTCATTTACTAAACACCTTCACCAACCTTGTTACTACATTAGGCTCTGAGGATACAAGAATAGACATATTTTCCCCCCTAATTCAATCAATCACTGGATATAAATAAATAGTTTTTATACTGTAGAGGAGGAAGACAAATCCTCTAGGTCCTTCTGGCTGGACTATGAATTAAATTGACATGAGACAGAATAACAGGAAAAAATCAAACAAAGCTTTATAACATATATACATGGGAGAAACCCAGAAAAACTGGGTAACTCACCAAAATGGCTGAGCTGCCAGCTTAAATATCATCTTTAGCTAAAGACAAAGGAGGATGTTGGGGGTAGTGGTTTGGGACTTCAAAGCGGAGGAAGGCAATTCACATGGAGATGGAAAAGCAAATGTTTGATAGATAAGAATGGGCTCAGCAAGGACCCACACAGTCTACAGATACCCAGAGTTATCTATGGTGATGGCCTGTCCAGGGGACAGGCATTTTATCTTAAATTATTTTAGGCAGTTAGGGGGAAGGTCAAAGTTTCTTTCAGAGTCTTTTGTTCAAAAAAGTAATCAAGGCAAAGAGACACATTTTGGGGTGGCCAATTCTAATCCCCCAGAATACAAATCATTCCCACCTGTAACCTTAGATTTAAACAAACCAGAAAAACACAACTATACCACCATCAAAGAATAGACAGAAAAATATAGTTGTTTTGTTTATAAACTCCAAATATTAAAAAATGAGAGAATAGAAAATTTTAAACTTACATTAGAATGTGCCATTATTATTACACAAAGTTCCTTCAGTCTCATTTGTGCAGTACTATAGAGATTCATACCAAAATTGTTTTAAAGGGTAAGTTTTCCCGATAAAGTTAAGATTCAGTTTACAAAAAGTATATCTATTTCACAAAGTAATGTGGGCTGCTGTGACATGATCATGTTATAAATGGACTGAGATTTGCCGTTTTGACTAAAGCAAGGAAATACTTTTCCACTGGTTTTATTCAGAGTGAGTAGAAACAGCCATAGGCTTAGGATTCCATTGCCTACCTTCTTTCCTGTTAGATATTCAAGAAATGTAATTAGATTGATTGACTGACTAAACAGTCTTATTTACTGCATAAAAGGAACTATCTCTATAAAAGGAAATCCCCCTTTGTAGCCAAATCTTCTGAAGGATGTCTTCAATGCAAAGAGTAATGAGTATTTCCCCCCAGAGAAAGTTGACCTAATATCAGCTTGGTGAAGAGACCTAAACCTATGTCCATTAGTGTAAAGTCAATGTTATTGACAATCATCAAATGCTTTTATCCTTTTCACTAGAGTACTTAAGAAATAAACATCATTGATGAGAACCAAAGCCTGTTGATGTGTTCCTGTAATTAATCTTAATTAATAATACATTAACTATTTTCCTGATTGTGTGCACATACATCATTTAACATTGATTTACACCAAAACCATTAGGAAGGATTTAGTGGCATATCACAGCCAAGGTTATTCTTTTCTTTATTTTTCTTCTTCCTTACCCCTCAAAAAATGTCCCAGTTACCAAGATGAACTAATCTGATATTGTTGTTTGAAACAAAAGTAAGGTTCCTGCCTCCTTTAAAAAAATTTTTTTTCAAAATTGTGTCTTTGTCCAAAATGTATAGTTTAGAAAGTATCATATGTATGTATATATGTATACAATAATGCATATATATGAATATGCATATGTCTATTTCTCTATATAAATATATACCCATTTATTTATATATATATATATATAAAAATATATGAGAGAATTTAATCATGAGCACCATGCCTGTCATATATGTATAGCCTCAGGCATAAGTCATGCTAGGTTTACCTACTAGAGAGAGGAATGTGATGGTGACAACCAGAACCTGGTAGGAAGACTGGGTAAACCAACTGACATCTCTTCTCTTTTGGACTAATGAGATAACAAATGCAATAAGTTAACCTGTGAAAGCAAATTCAAATCTGCTCCAAACCAGCATAAATTTCCAAAATGTGTTATATAATGTCAAGACTTCTGAGCAGTGTTAATCAGATGAAAATTATCAAGTGAAAATCAAGCTGATCTCTCAAGGGACTGGGCAGGAATTGGCACACAACAGGAAAAACCCTCTCTGTGAGATAGATAGAGACTGGGGTGGAGTTGAACAATGACTAATGTGTGAAAAGAAGTCACCAGGGAGGAACTTAAAAAAGCAAGTTCACATGGTCATAACTGAGTCAATTCCAAGATGTCACTAAAGGTGCAGGAACCCCAACAAACTGGGTCAAACATTGAAGGTAAGCATGTGGGGCTGATTAGACTGGATTATGGTAAATCAAATACCATGGGGTACTCTTTCCCTTATGCCTAGTTGGACACTGTGAAAAGAAGGAATTTCATCACTACTATCTTTTGTCTTCATTTATTTAGATATCATAGATACTGTGATATCTTTCTTAAATTTAGGCTACCCATAACCAAATTATGTATTATAATAGAGCCCAAAGTTAATTTGGTCTATGACAAAATAGAATTTGACTCTATCCTTGGAGGAATCAAAATAGAGTATTTAAGGGCACAGGTCAGAAACACTTGCCTTTAGATCCAGACTGCATAAATTATTAGCTACGTGACCTTGATAAGGTCATATTACCTCCTTCATCTTCATTTTCTCTCTCTACATTTTTATATATATACATTCTTTATATATATGTATATATATGTATATAAAGAGAGAATGGAGAAAATAATTTTATCTCAAAGATTTTAAAGAAGGTTAAATGAATTAATATATATAAGGAGATTTTACCACAGAGCTTGGAACATAGTAAAATCTCAATAAATGGTGGTGGTGGTTGTTTATTGTTGGTGGCATCCTCTGAGTTATGCCAAAGTTTTAGAGATTACCATTAAAAATACAAGTTAAGAAGATTAAAGAAGGGAAGATTGAATCCTAAAAGAAAAGGAGAAAATATGTGTTGCAAATCAAAGAGAAACATATGCATATAAAGATGGAATTTGAAGGCAATAAAATGAAGAAATAAACTTTTTTTTAAATTGAAATTTCTGTAATGGTGTAGAAATAGAATTTGCTTTATATGGTGTGGAAAGCGCATGGTTATAAGACAACTGAGGTGTAAACCATGAATGAAGAGCTAAAACACAAGTGACACAAACCCAAGCAAGATCATTTTAACTGTCAGGGAACGAAGGAGTTCAAGATGCTAAGAACCTTCATATATGCACAGAAAGGGAAGATAACCATATCAATCCCCCCTCTGAATTTAGTCCCTGGAAATAGAAAAATAATCCCAAGAAACAAAAGAAACATTAAGGGAAGGAATGGATAATGTAGACAAATGGTCCAGAAATGGGTCAGACAATAGCATAATTTTGTTAGCCACTAGTTACATAGAGTTGGGTACTTATGTCCCCAAATGAGCCATCAGAAAGCATTTCTGATTACCCTAGCCAGCATTACCAGCAAATTGTGAAAGAAGACAGTTTACTCTCCAAAGCCAAAGGTAAGCAATGTTTTTTTAACCTGATATAACATTTCATTGTTTACAATTTCAAGCGTACAAAATAACAATGGAATTGGCTGTTTTCTCAGTCTGATATTTTGGAAAATTACACATCTTCCTGGTTCCTATCACAAACTTTAATAGAAACTTTGGGCAGGTCCTGACTATAAAAAAAATCTGAAAGCTGTAAGTTCTACCTTAATGAAAAAATAAGGCTGAATTTTTATGACGTTGTCGATTTCTCTATTGATAAAGCAAGAGTATGAAGGTTAGAGATTATCTAGAAACATTTTAAGTGAATGGCATGGCTAAAAATTGTCAAAACTAGAATAATTATGGAAAAAAAGCAGCTAACAATGAAAACATTTGTCATGGGAAGTGGGAATACTGGGGGAAAAAAAGAAAGTTCAAGAGTAAGGTATGATTTATGATAGTAGAGATTCTCATAATATTTTCTGAAATGTGGTTGAATAAAAAGGAGTAGTGGGGGCTGGCCTGGTGGTGTAGTGGTTAAGTTCTCACGCTTGGCTTCGGCAGCCCAGGGTTCATGGATTCAAATCCCAGGCGCAGACCAGCGCACTGCTCATCAAGCCATGCTGTGGCAGCATCCCACATGCAAAGTGGAGGAGGATGGGCACAGATGTTGGCTCAGGGCCAGTCTTCCTCACCAAACAAATAAATAAATAAAAAATAATAAAAGGGAGTAATGGTAAATTGTAAAGAGTCATGAGGCCAGTAATACAGATAAGAAATATTGGGTTTGGGCAGAGAATAAATTTTGAAACATATGAGTGTTTTTTTTTTCTTAGAATAAATTATTTGTATAAGTCTCCAGTGAATTCACTTTGATTAAAAGAAAATCCAATGGATAATAAATTGGATAAAATATGTGAAAAAATATGTCTGGCTCTGATGAAAAAAGGCAGTCTCGCAGATCTGATACCACAATTTATTACTTCTTCATAATTCTTTTTTTTTTTCCCTGATATTCTTACTATGAGCTTGTTCCCATAGGAGATTAGACAATGCAAAGGCCAGTTTTGCTCAGAGAAAGCTGGCCACAACATAGAAGTTCCTGCCAACATTGAGATAATAGCAAAGCCCTCTCTAGGAGAGTGGCTGACCAGATGCAGACCAATCTTTCTCTTAAAGAACTACGAGTGCCACTTCTGTGGGGTGAAGGTAATTCTTCTGTAGAGGATATTTAGTCAGATATCTCCCTAATATTACCATGTTTATGTTTTATTTGTAGAGTAAAAACCTACTGGGTTTTGACTTTGGAAGCATTGGCCGATTGGAGGCAGGGAGTTGGACTGAGTTGGCTTAGTGTGGAGCTTAAGAGCCAGAGCCCTGCAGTCAGACTTGTCATTTTTGAATCCTGTTTCTGCCATTTCTTTGTTTGATGGCTCACAGTTAGTCGATTTCTCTGAGCCTTAATGTTTCATTACTAAAGTGAGGATACTTTTGCATCATACAGTTATGGGAACAGGACCTGGGACAGAGGAAATGCTCAATAAATGTTGACTATTGTAATTATTGCCTCAGTATAACATCCCAGAAAATTCTCCACAACTTTCTGGTGGCTAGTAAGAGATGGTGGCAACAAGATGCTAGTGAGGTACCATTCTCTTTAATTTTCTTCAAAGGTCAGATATTGCTGGTTTTACACCACAATTCTTCAAGTGAATGTCCCAGTGTGTTCTAGAATTGTAGAGTATCTGGTGGAGATTTTAAGGGGCCACCAAGTTTATTTTCTTAAGGATTGTACTTAATTTATCCAAGACAAAGGTTTCCTTGGAGAGCCCTAAAAGCCTGAGACAGAATTTCTTTCAGATGATGTGTCTAAAAGCGACTCTGAGAGAGGCAGCATGGCTCTGTTGAGAGAGCACAGACTTTAAACAGACTGGGCTAAATCCTGCTCACTTACGTGTAACTTTGGTTAAGGTTCACTTATATGAGCTCAGTTTTCTTAAATGAAATCATAATATATATGTGCCTCAGTTTTGTAAAAATTATTTAAGAAACACGTGTACAATACCCAAGCAAAATTTCTATCCAGTCAGTGCCAGCTCCCAGGAAAGGAAGAGAATCAAAGACCTCTGTCTAATCATTGCATGTTTGCCGATACTGGATCAGTACCTCACGTAGCTTTTTCAAACCACTTGAGTATTTTTCAAATCATGGAATTTGTCTCCTTTTGCAGAAGTCCTTTTGGCTTTATTAAATTTTGTTATGAGTTCCAGATATTTATTCACTCAACAAGGATCTGTTAAGCTACTAGTCATGCTAGGCACAGTTCTAAATGCTCGAGATCCCACAGTGAATGGGACAGATGCAGTTCCAGCTCTCATAGAGTTTAAATTTAGTGGAGTAGATGAATAATTTACAAGTAAGAAAATAAACAGGACAATTTCAAAGACAAAGTGCTATGAAGAAAATAAAATGGGTAAGAGCAACCTTAGGAGATGGCTGCTTTAGATTGAATGGTTTGAGAAGGTCTCTCTGTGAAAGTAGCATTTGAACCAATGAATAGGTGCGACCATGTAGCAATCTAGGAGAGAATGTTCAAGGCAGAAGACACAGTGCAAAACCATAGGATGAGGATGAGCTTGATATTTCTGAGGAAAAGAAAGAAAGTCTGTGTTAGCTTTCTCACTCTGCCGTAACAGAAAACTGCACACTGGATGATTTAAACACCAGAAATTAATTTGTCACAGTTCTGGAGGCTGAGTAGTCCCAGATAAATGTGTCATCAAGATAGGTTTCATTGTGGGGTCTCTTCTCTTGGCTTGTAGACAGCCACCCTCTTGCTGTGTGCTCACATGACCTCTTCTTTGTGGGTGTGCAGAGCTCTCGCTCTCTCTTTTTCTCTCTCTGTCTCTCTCTTTCCCTCTTATAAAGTCACCAATCCTATTGGATTAGGGCCCCATCCTTATGACTTCATTTACCCTTAATTATATCCTGAAGGCTGTCTCTTCACATATAGTCACATCGGGGGTTAGAGTTTCAACATATGAACTGGGGGAGCACATCAGTCCATAGCAGCTAGTAAGGCATAATTAGTGAGGGAGGGATTGAAACAAAACATAGGTGGAGAGTAAGGAAAGACTAGATCATGCAGTCTTCTAGACTATTCTAAGGAGTTTGATTTTATCCTAAGTGGTAAGAACTCACTGGAGGGTTTGTAAAGCATATTAAAATCTGACTTACATTTTCAAAAAATTACTAGGATGGCTCTGTGGAATACTGAATGTAAAAAGGAAAGAATATAAGCAAAAAAACCAATTTGAAGGCTACTTTCATAATCAAAATCAGAACCAATGGGAGCTTTGACCAGGACAGTAGTAGAAGGGATGGCATAAGTGATCTGAATTAGTGTGTTATAGAAGTAGGGTGAACAGGGTTTACTAATAGATTGGATAAGGGGGAATGGTAAGAGAAATAGAAGTAAAAATCTTTAGATTTTAGTTATGATCTACTGGGTGGTTGGAGATGCCATTTGCTAAGATGGAGAAGATTGGAGGAAGAGTAGTTTCGGGTTGGGCAGGGCTGAATTTGTGGTTTTGTTTTGGACTTATTGAGGTGCCCTCCTAGATGGTGAAGTATAGGGGTCAAATAGTTGGATTTATAAATCTTGAGTTGTCAGGATTAGTGTTAACAGTTTGAGAGTCACCTGCTTATAGATAGTGTTTAAACCCATTGGACTAAATGAGATTACCTAGGGAGAAGTTTAGAATAAAACAAATAGTCTCAGAATCAGGACATAACAACATTTAGAAGGCCAGCATAAGAGGAGACACCAAAGAGAATCTAGGGTGGCTACTGAGATAGAAAGAAAACCAAAAGAATGTGGTATTGTGGAAGCTAAGGAAAGATAAGCTGGCAGGAAGGGAATAGTCACCTGTGTGGAATGCTGCTGAGAAGGTAAAGATGAGGACAAAAAGCGACTATTGTATCGGTAACATGGAAGTGATTGGTGACCTTGCTTAGTGGAGTTTCCTTGGAGTGGTGTTGATGGAAGCCATCTTAGAGTAGACTGAAAACAGAATGGGAGGTGTGGAATTGGAAAGAGAATATCGATCAGTGTTATTCAAACCTGGATTCATCTTAGAATCACCTGTGGAACTTTGGAAATTACCAATGCCCAATCCCAGACCAGTATAATCTCAAATCAATTAAATCAGAGCCTCTGATTTAGGAGGGACAGAGTAGGGGAGGAGCCTGAAAGCATTTTTGGAGCTTGGAGTATTTTTACAGAGTTCTCCAGGTAATTCGAATATGCTGCCAGCATTGAGAATCACTTTTATCAACAGATGTTTCCAGAAATTGTTTCCTGTGTGTGAAAGACCATGTGGCAAGAAAAGAGTTTCTTGTTATTATTGTAGTTTCAACTGTATTTTTTTATCAGAAATACTAGAGGATATTTACATACTCACGAGAAGGATCTAGTAGAGAGGGAGAAATTGATGATTCAGGATAAAGATAAACAATAGCAAGAGGAAAGTCCTTAAGGAAGCCAGAAGGGACAGAAACTGTATAATTTCAGGTATCTTATCTTCTATTAACAGGGGTAAACATTTTAATTTTCCACCACTGGAGGAATTCATTTTGCTCGATTTGCAGCTGTAGTCTGATCCTGAGTGGGGAAAAGGGATTAAATAAGTCCTTATGTTAAAAAAAAATGCAATTTTAAAAACAATATTAAAAACTGTCCCTAAGTTTTTTATATCTTTTATATTCTTTAATAATTAAAAAAGACAGTCCTCATACATGTTATTGCTTTAGTTAAATCTTAACTTCCCATAGAAACATTAGTCTTTTGGAGTCATGATCAAGAGCCTGGGCAGGACATGTATAGAAAAACTTACCTGTCTCATGTCATAATTAGTTAAATAGGAATGAACAATGTATTCAATACAGAGCTTTCCAAAGTTTAAGAGAACAAGCTTAAGCACTTATACCTGACACAGACAAATACATAAATGAAATGGAAATCTATTGCCTAAAATCGTATTCAATAAGTTACTATAACATATTAGAAAGAAAGAGATGCTTTCATCAAAAGTGGAAAATATCAAAGGCTACTTTTTGGTGAATAGTTCAGACATCTTTCTGAAGATTCCAAAGCTTAATGGCTTTATGAAAAACAAGTAAGCCTTTCTTTAGATTGTAAGGAAGTTACTTGGATGAGGCCAGCCCCGTGGCATAGTGGTTAAGTTCAGCACATTCCACTTTGGCGGCCCAGGGTTGCAGGTTCATCCCGGGTGCAGGCCTACACCACTCGTCACCCACACTGTGGCGACCCATATGTAAAATAGAGGAAGATTGGCACAGGTGTTAGCTCAGGGCCAATCTTCCTCAGCTTAAAAAATAAAAGAAAGAAAGGAAGAGATTTACTTGGACTTACACAAAATGGATGGTTTAATTCAAAACTTCCAAGAGTCATCAAATTGAGTGAGATTTTATTGTCATTACTAACTTGAAGTTTGTCTAGTTAGAAAGGAGAACGGAACTTGCTCAGACTAATAATCCTAAAAGTCTCAAAACCTTAGGATGTAGAGGAATTCACTATTTCCTCTGCTTTGCTGATTTATTTGTGTGGTTGTAAATTTTCCCTAGCAACTAGAGGAACTAAAAAACAGATTTTTGGTCCCTGGAGCCCTATTTAGAAAGAGATTTACAGGTTATTAAAAAATTCATGAAAATAATTATGCACAAATGCATTTATCACAATGTCATTTGTAATATTGTATGGGAATAAGATCTGACAATCAACAATAGAGGACTGAGTAATTAAATAATGGCACATCTAATAGATTATCATGCAGCCCTAAAATATTTGCAAAGTATTTTTCATTAGGAAATAAGGTAAAATATAAACAAACAAAAATGCAAAATACAGTATGTTTTCAGGTAAATGAAAAATAATAGAGAATAAATATTGAAGAGAAATGTGATAACTTGTTGCTTTTGCTTATTTCTGGGTAGTGGGATTGTATGTGATTATTAATTTATTCTTTTCTGTATATTTGAAACTTTCCACAGTGAGTATACATTTCTCTATGTTTAAAAAAAAGCTATGCTTTTTGTAGTTGAACTCAAATCATGAAAATATTATAAACTCCATTTACTTTTTTTCCTTTTCAATATGATATGTTAAAATAAGTTAAAATATGGACTCGATCTTTCATTTAATCATTAATATATGTCTAAAATAGTTTTATTAGAACATTTGTTTTAAAAGGATACTATTTCTAGGAACGAAGGTAAGCTAAAATTGAATTTTGATTTTAAAAAGTCAAAACATTTTGCTAAGTATTTTAATACCAAAGTCAATTAAAGTCATGAAAAATGAATAATGCGCAAAAAGAATTCCTTAGTTTGTAGCTAAAGCGTCGGCACTTGGAATTTATTACCAGATGCTGATGCTGAGACTAAGACATCTGACATAATGTATGAGGAAATGCACTAATTAAAAAGGAAAAAAAAGCATTGAACTTAGCTGTTTTAGTAATCAAACTAAAGACAGGAATGACATGACAAAATTGAAGTTGCCTTACATGTATGTCCTTGCAATTTAAATTGAGACTTGAATCTGAATGACACTGGGATTTTTCTGTCCCTTTCTTCTTTGATTGTCTGTCTATGTCTCTATAATTCAAAACCTTGAAGGTAATTTAAAGATCATCTAGTCTAGCCTCCCAGTTTACTGAGAAGAAAAGCAGTGTCCAAAATCTTACATTACTTGTTGAAGATCACAAAGACAGTAGGGATAGAATAGAGAACACCATCACTGGACTTTTTTTTTTTCTCCAAAATCTTGTATAAAAAAACCATACCTGCTTTTAAAATAAATGAACAGCCCATGTTTAAATTTTAAAATTTTAATTTTAAAAAATTGCTTTGTCCTACAAAATAATGAAGTCAAAGACACAAAATTGGTTTTGATCACAGAATGGTAACAACAAATACTTTTCCATCTTAGGTAGAATCCTACCTTGGCCTTGTAATAGTAGTTTATAAGCATGGCAGGAGTACGGCTTTAAGGACTTTTAAGGATTTTATTTTTCTTTTGGTGAGGAAGATTGGCCCTGAGCTAACTTCTGTTGCAAATCTTTCCTCCATTTTGTATGTAGATTGTTGCCAGAGCATGGCTTGATAAATGATGTGTGTCCGCTCCCGGGATCCGGGCCCATGAACCCGGGGCCACTGAAGTGGGGTGCACCAAACTTAACCACTGTGCCACTGGGCCAGCCCCAAGGGATTTTTAAATGGAGCATAATAACAAAGATACTCAGAGCTCTGTGGGGTTTATGTGCATTTTGCTTTGTTTTGTTTGTTTAAGGCAGATTTCATACATCTCAGTGCCATTTTTGGTCTCTTCAGTTGTGAGGCTAAAGTTGTGTTCTCAAAGCTTTTTGTGAATTTCTCCTTCAGACTTGTCAACTGAGACAGTTCACCAGTTACAACAGGGCATTATCTTCACTTCCAGCCTCCTCCCTTTTCCTACTTCCTTCTTTCTTCATTCTTGTGCAGTATAGAAATTGGGGCTGTGATTGCCTGATGAAACCCTCCATTTTGCAAATTGGAGTATTATTTAATTATGTTGCTATAAGCCGTTAGATACATGATGAATCTCCAGTATTCAGTAAACATCATCCAAATTTTTTACCCAGATCTCTGCCTGTTGAAGAAAGAGTACTTATATACTATCAACCTACAGAAGTGGTAGCTGTTGTTTTTCAAATCTTAATTACAGATATTGCCTGTTTGGTCTTAAAAGCATATGGGAGATGGTTGAATGAGTTTTCAATGAAACATGAGCTGATGACTTTTGCTTAGTAGAAGGAAAACTGATGAGCAGTTAGAGCAGTTAGGAGCCATTACCAGAGATAAGGCTCTAAATTAAAGCTTAACTATAACTTCAAAACTGAGTAACAAAAAGGGGGTGGGGGAACCATCACCTAATTGTGATGCAATTCAGTGGAAAGTAGGTTGTGTTGATTTCAAGCATACTAGCTACACTAGAGGAGGTTGCCGTTGTACATAATTGTTTTATTAGTTTGACTTGTAAACACATGGGAAAACACCATTCAACTGCCCCTTTTTGAATTAAAGAATAGTCTGGTTTTCCTGCCAAAGTGTTAATTCCACATTGAGATTTGAACTGACAAAAATACTCAGCTTACACTATACACTGAAATGCTCTAAACCCAGACTTTTTTTTTTAACTTCTCTAGTTTTGAATATCTTTCAAAGAGACAAAGAGCTAAATAACCAATCTAATTGACTAATAGTGATTTAATTCATCTTAATAACTAAATCTGATCAATGATTTAGAATGAAATCATTCATTCCCTGGACGGTCAAGTGTAAGGACAATCTACGGATGTTCTCAGAGATAACACTCAGGACTCTAGAAAGAAGGCAGGGGTGACCAGCCTAAGAGAGGGAGATAGAGGCCATATACAGGGACAAAAAGAAACACAGCCAGACCATGTACTTGAGTCTCTCCTTGAGGTTTCAAGGAGAAACCCTGGGCCACTTGTCTTTGCTCATCCCAGGAGAGCCCAATTCAGGATGTCCTTCTCTGCTCATCCAAAAGAACTGTAGTGTAAGAAAACAGATGTAACCACTACCCTAAGGAATTTATCACTGAGGAAAGGCCACAAGAACCTGGACACTAATGCAGGAATACAAACAAAACTGCAGCCACCAAGAAGCTGACTTCAGGAATCAATCATTTTATTTATTCTTCCCTTTTTCATTCACCTCATAGGGGTCAAAACAACTTGACTTTGATAATGCAGTTTTCAAACCACTTACAAAGCAGGTAAATTGTGGTCTTTCTGATATGCTCTTAGGAGAGCAAGTGTTTTTTTCTAGGTATTTCCAGCCACTCTTTCAGCAGGAATAGGCAAATCCAACCACATGTTTTTGAAGCAGTTTGAGTTTTAAAAGGGAAAGGCTTCCATCTACTGGATTCTTTGAGTAATAAAGAATGTGAGAGTCCACATTAGCCTTTCTTTTGGCAATGCATAACCTGGCACGTCCACTTAGGTTTCATAATTCTTTTAAATTGCGTTTTATTTCAAGAATCTAGTCATTAATGAACCCATTCAGATTTTTACGAAACATAAACCCCAGTTTATGTTACACAAGGGATTCAAAAGGAATACATAATTTACCTTTCTTTTTCACTTGGAACAAGTGATATGGAACAGTTAATATACCCAACAAAAAAGTTCTATTTATTAAGAAAATCCATAATAAAAATAACTTTACTTGGAATAACAAGATGATTGAAAGAAATGGGTGTTTTTTTTTATATACAGATAGTCATCTCACTTCTTTTCTAAAAATTCTTTTCATGAGCAAATTCCATCTTCATCAGAGTGCCCCTATTTTGAGTTCAGTTCATGCTACTTAATGACATATCTTCTTGCTTGTATGTTGCATTACACAGTTAGATAATAGCAGGGGTCTTTTGAAGGGCATACTTTGAACTACACTAGAGGGTATATATACAGTTTGAGATAAATCATGTAATGTTTCCTTTCTGTAATCTTTCACTGAGTCAGTACAAAGAGGTAAAGATCCATTTACTTCCCCAGCAGAGTTGGATTTTTAAAAAGACCATAAGAATTTAAGGCTTTTATTTAAAACAAATTCAGTTAATAATAATAATAATTACTAATAAATAATGCAGATGTACATGCAGCATAAATTTTAGATTCTGTGTCTTACTGGACTCTCTTGAAATTGTAATACCAATTTATGTCAAAATCATACTGAATATCTTTTATGCCAAATGAAAATGAACAAGAAATGGCAGGTTGCCCATTTATAACTATGGACGTTATCTGGCAAATAAGAAAAAAATTTAAAATCATGACAAAATCATTTTCTTACTTCAAAGTCATAGATATCTAGGATAGTATGATCTGTGAGTTTTCCATGGTCCTATAAGGCTTGGTTGAAGAAATAAAACAGAAAAACATAAGATTTGTCTCCTAAGATACAACGAATATCTAAAGATTCCCAGTTGAGTTCTCTGTGGCTTGGACTAATTCCTTCCTTGATAAATTAATGAATATATAATTCTGGTTATATATTTTATAAGTATTTTATAATATATAAACTTAGAAAAGGATGTCTTGCTAAAGCAGAATCCATTAGGGTTGCAATAGACCTCATTTTGAATACTCTTAGCACCAGGACCTGGAATATACTAGAAAGTTAGGATCTGCCCAGTTGAGATATGACCTTATAATTCTACCTGAAGGATTTCCTAAAATGGGACTTTTGAAGACAGTGAAATGATTAAGAATAATAGTGATGTAAATAGTTTATATATAAATATATATTAACTTGGTAAGTATATGCAAAAAATATCAAATTATAAACAATGATGTAATAGTAATCCTCTTTAGTAAAGACCTATTTTAGTCCTGTGGTTTCCTCTTTTTGAGTTGTCTGGGTTCTGTTCATTGTCTTTTTTTTCTGACCAACCTTTTTCACATATCTATGACCCATGCTAATTGACACTGGGAATTTTTTGTTTTATTTTTGTATCAGAAAATTTCTTGACATTTGAGAGAGAGGGAGAAATTAGCTTTTTCTTTGCACTTGCTCCACTAACAAAACCAAGCCCAGATCTTCTAAATTAAGCAATAAAGGAAGAATGACTCTGTGGCTTAGTTGATGCATTAACTTTAAATTATTTAAAGGAGACTTTACAAAGGATATAAAGATGAAAGTTATATAGAAGTAGTTAATCTAACTTAAAAGGACTAGTTCATTCATTCACTTAACAAACATTTATTGATTATTTAATATGTGCCAATCATTCTTCTAGGTCCTGGGGTCCTGGGAATGTAGAAGTACATGAAACAGACAAAAATCCTTATCTTCACGGAGATTACCTTGTAGTTGGACGACACACAATAAATAAGATAATTAAATAGTACATTTGATTATGATAGTAGCTAAGGAAATTAGTAGGTGATGAAAGGGGACTGGGCGGAGTAGCCGTACCACTTTAGACAGGGTAGTGAGGAAAGTCTTCACAGAGAAACGTTAGTGATTTGACCATACTTGGCACTGTGGCCTACTGGTGGAACAAAGCTCGGGGGGAGTCTCTGAGGGCACATCACCTTTTTAGCTGCGTTATCCTGACTTACCTCCTTGAGACTGTGTCCATACTCCATCATCTTAAACCTAACTCGACTACTCAAATTTCAGACCCACTGACCATTTCACCTCCAGTTTCCTCTCTGTAAGAGAATCCCATCCCTGTACCCTACACTTAAAATAAACCCCCATTTGAGAAGTTCACAGAGATGGTAGCAGGATGTCGCTCTGTGACAATTATTCAATGTTCAGATTAAGAATTTATCACAAATGTTGCTAAAACCCCCTGTTTGACTGACTATGAATGATCTGAGATGTGCAGCTTTATGCCTCTTCTCTTGAGACAATGAGAAAGTGTATAACTAATATTTTATGTTAGGTAAAATGACTTCTTTCTGAACCTCCTTCTAATAGGAAAAGCCTGAATTCTAGAAAACTTACATCAAAACCATTATTTAACCTCTCCATTGTAAGTGCATTATCTAATGTAGTTTGCACATGCATAAAAATTGCATTTTATTTTGTCTAAGTTAAACAATGCAGAGGCAGGTTGGTTGCAACGATTTCCTGTATTACAAAAGTACATATTAAAAGATGTGTATTACAAAGTCAAAGATGGTTTTCCTTGGATTAACCATTGATCTGAGCCATTTTATCATGATGCCTCTACATTGGCTTGCATAATTAAGAACCTTCTCTCTGCACTTAAAATTTGATAAACTATGACTTAAAAAATGTTTAAGTTCCAGATATAGGAAAATTTTTTGTTATACTATATAAAATGAAACCCAATAATAGCAGTAATTTCAGAGAACATATAATAGTGGCTGGAAATACATAGTGTATGATTAATAAATGATACATAGCTCTTTTAAAGCAGAAAACAAAACTACATCAGCAACAATTTTAAAAAGCCACTTAAATTTTATATCATTATCCCATCTTGGTAGGACAGTTGAAAATTTTATATCTGCGTATGATAAAACATATTTCATATCGGCTAAGAACTAATTATATGTTCTAATGAAATAAACCCACCATGCAAAATGCCATGTAGCTTTCTCTCCTTTTTTAAGAAAGCCTTAAATTAGATTTTTAATAACAAGGTTTGATCAAATGTTCTTAACTTTTGTTAATGTTACTATTGACCATTTTTAAGAGTAGACGTTGGTTATGGAGCTGTGAATGGAGATTAAAATATTGCTTTGGTGTGAATAATTTTAAAGTAATTTGTCTTTGGTCTATTAACACTGTCGAATATTCTCCAACACATTCAGTTCCTTAGAAGGCTATTTGATTCTCATGTTGTATGTCTAAAATAAAGAAACTTTTAAAAGTTAATTATCTAGAAACTACTTAAAATGTGAAAGCATATTGATGTGTTAATAATCACTGAATATGAATTAGGCCCCTAGTGTCTGTGTTCTGTAAATATTGAAACAGCATTGGTTTATTATCAAGCAGAAATCTGTAATTATACTATATGGTAACCATACAATTTTAATGTTCTTAAAAATACGTGATGATTCTGTAACACTGCCTTGCGGAGTACGTAAACACTGAACACTGGGCAGGAAGGAAAAAATGCAAGATTAAAGACTACATGAAAAAGATTAAAGAGGTTAAGATTGTTGAGCCCCATGAACATATTAATAAAACACTGTCTTAATGACTACTATCAGAAGTAGCAAATATCTTAACCCATGACTAAAATCACTGAAAATTGCTTTAACATTTTCCAATCTAGCAGAAGGAATGTAATTAAACTTAAAAATTTTCCCATTTGTGTCTAAAAATTCAAAAAATGGAATAACAAGACTGTAATCTGTTATTAGATTATAAAATACTTTACTGCAAAGTTTATATAACTGAACAAAAGACACATAATTTTTTGACATAACAATAGTTAAAATTTTTGAGCTTTCAGTCTCTGCTGGGGTATTTTGCTGGGGAACATTATCTCATTTATTTCCTCATAACAATTCTATGAAGTAGTTACAATTATGTCTATTGTACCTTCCACAAATAAAGTAGTTTATCTGAGGTCATATGGCTAGTATATGATGGATCTGGAATTAATACTCAGGTGGATCATTCACACATGAAATACTGAAATTAATGCTCACACAGGTCCAATCAACCTCATGAGCCTCAGGTTTCTCATCCCTGAAAGGTCACTTCTAACTCAAACTGTTACAATTTTGATGCAATTCTGTGATTTTATACAGTTGTTTACTGCATTGCAATTTTTTTCCCCACAGTTTTCAGTAACTGCCTCCTTCATCTTTTGTCCAGTGATTTGGAAGTTTTAATCTGTTTGCAACAGGCAGTCAGAGGACAGAAGAAATAATGTGAGAAGCTTAAATCGATATTTGCAAGATTATTTATATTTTAAAAAACACTCCTGATATTCATTAGAGTTTGTACATTTGAATACCATAGCTATGGTATGATTCAAAATACTTTCCTTTTCCCTAAACAAATCAAACCCTCAGCAGAAAAAAAAAAAAAACTACATTACACACATGCTCTTCCTTTCAAGATGTTAGCATTCTGCCTTCCCCTTCAGCTACCCAGTCCCCTCTATGGACCCAGAGAGTTTTTTGAATTAAATGGTAGCATAGTCTTAGACCAGTGACATCCTGAGAAAATACAAAGCTCTAAAAAAGAGAGGCATGTTAGAATTCTCTATGTAATAGAGTACTAACTATTATGTAGAAGAATATTTTAGCATCACAATAGTACAGCTGACACACTTGGCCTGTTTTCATTATGACCTAATGTTGCTCTTATTTAGTAACTGCTGAGAAGTTCTCATAGTAAGCAGTGTTAAGTCCGGTTTGTGAACTGTATCTTATGTATGCAATAAATAAACTTTGCTTTGTTTTCAGTATCCAGTCTTTGACATGATTAGTAGTAGAAGAAGATAAATACTGCATGGGAAACCCAGGAGCAATATGTTACTCTACCATTCCCCAAAATCATAAGTCAAGTTCATGCTTATTGAAATTTTTGTCATTGGTTGTTCCCTAGTAACAGTGCACAGTGTCCTGGGGGTGACTAATGGCTCTCCTGTAGCCTTTCCAGCTCCCTCATTTATAATAGTTCAGGACAGAAGAGGAAAATTGGTTGACAGTAGAGGTTGAGAATATTTTTGCAATTTTTCTTGCAAACCAGAAATCATCATGTTATCTTAGAACGTTTTTTTTTTCTTTTTTTAATCTGAATTCCTCCTGTTCTTAGTAGTGTGTCTTGTTAACTGACAGACCATGATTATGGAAATTGTATTTTTCGTGTGTGGTGTGTGTGTCAAAATCCCTGCAGTGCACAGATGTGGACCGGGGAAATGTGTGGAGCTTCAGCTTCATTTTATTAGTACTTTGCGTTTAGAAAAATACTGAGCTTGAGACCTTAAATGATACCTGTAGGAGTGCAATTCTGAGAAGTCTTGGAAGTGACGTATGGTATGCTTCTCACTGAAAGGGCATCCGGGCCAAAGTTAAGTTGTTGATTTCCCACTGCATTCATCCGATCTACAACAGAAGTGCACAGGCTCAGAAAATAGCAAGGCTACTCTTCTATTAGGGTATGGTGTGCCCCTTGAAGTCCATTTCCATATTAAAACAACAACAAACATAACAGGTAACATTTAGTGAGCACTTAGTGTGTGTCATGTACTATTTAAGTGTTTTACGTATTAACTCATTTAATAATCACAGTCGGGGCTGCCCGGTGGCGCAGCGGTTTAGTCCGCGCTTGGCAGCCCGGGGTTCGCGAGTTTGGATCCCGGGCGCCCGCCGACGCACTGCCTGTCAGCCATGCTGTGGCGGCGTCCCATATAAAAGTGGAGGAAGATGGGCACGGTGTTAGCCCAGGGCCAGTCTTCCTCAGCAAAAAGGGGAGGATTGGCAACAGATGTTAGCTCAGGGCTGGTCTTCCCCACAAAAAAAAAAAAATAAATAATCACAGTAACACTCTGAGGAAAGTGCTATCATTATGCCCACTTAATAGAGGAAAGAACTGAGGCCTCATGAGGTTATGTAGGTTGCCCAATATCACACATCCACTACATGGCAGAGCAGGATTCAAACCCAGGCCATGTGAACTAGTCTCTAAGTACACTGGTGTGTTCTTAATCTCCTCTAATCATGTCTACATATATTCAGAATTCTTTCCCTTTGCTGCATAAATAGAAATCTTTAAATGATATAGAAGTCATTCCTGTTGAAAAAAATTATATACCGTGGGTTTACCTTCTGTTAACCTAGATAATCAAGAATTGACTGTGTACTTAATAATTATTCTATTTGAGTTATTGCACTCCATAATATAATCTCAGCTATTACTTGAGTTAATAAGATATGACAACTAATTCACACTAGTTTTTCTGTGTCATATTAGTGTTTTTTTTCCCCTAATAACTCACAATTTAAAAACATAATTAGATTTTTTTTGGCTTTGCAGAAAAGAATGCCAACTAAATACAGACTAGGAAAATTTACTTTTATAAGTATTATAAGTTGTTATTAATGATGTTCTTTGTTAATGAGACCCTAACACTTTGGAGCCAAATTTTGCATAAACTTACCTCTCTCTCTCTCGTTTAAAAGATATATATGTATATGTAAGATATATTTATGTAAGATATATAAAAGAGAGAGAGAAGGGAGGTAAGATATATATGGGGGGGTAAGTTTATGTATGTATAAAAGAGTAATATAAAATGTACATCTAAATAAATCTAAAACACTTTTAGCTTAGTAAATGTAAAGTAGTAATTCTAAGTTATGAAAGCAAATATATAGAGACATTTCTTACACACACATATATGTGAGAAAGTGCGAGAGAAAAATGAGAAGGAAAGAATAAGAGGCAAGAGAGAGCACGTGCCAGAGAGCAGTATAACTAATATTTAAAGAATGTCTATTGGCAAGAGATACAGTTCTAGGAATTGAACATAAATATGCACATCAACAAATATATGTGTTTGTATTTACTACCACTGTCTTGGCTTAAGTAAAAGCTCATAATGGAAACTTGCTAATAAGAAAATTTGAAAAGCGTGTAGAATGTTTTTTTCTCCATAAAGGTTTTTCTCTAATGGGATCAATTTTTGTCCTGTGGATGACTAATATTTTTGCTTAGATACAGAAAATACAATAAAGCTGAGTTTCTTGATGTTTTCAGTGGAGAATTGTTGTCCCAAAATTGTGGAAAAGGACATATAAATTTGGGAAATACTGCCTACTTTGGATATTCAAAATACTCTTTAGCATAGCAAAAGTTCTGAGAAGTCTTGTAGTAAAGACACCTATTTGGCTTTAACTTATTATTTCTATTAAAATATGACCAGATAATAAATGTTTAAGTACTCTATTTCATCTAATGTAAGTTGCCATTAATTTAAAGATCACCACTTTATTATATACCACTAAGAAAAAGTTTCCAAATAAACTATAATGTAAGATTTCCTTTTCACTTAGAATTATTTTGTCCCTATTAAAGGGACTTTTTTAAACAGAAACTAATTCAGACACAGTTTTGTGCTCATATCTCATTCTTTGTACGTACATGGAATTTTTTTTAAATAAGCAACATAAATTGATCAAGCAACTTCTTCATATTTAGATGCTGACTCTTTTGAACCACTTTTCAGTGCGGATTTACTGGTGTGTATGTGTTTCCGTCCACTGTCATTCTCAATGCCATCAAGATGATGGATGATGTAGGCTTTCTTAAAACATTATCATCCCTGGGATTGTCTTCCAAGTCCCTGAAACCATCCAGCAAATTTTCATCTGTTACTTTCTTGATTTTACCAGAAGTTTCAAAGGAAAGTTTTTCAGACAATAATCAGGATGTATTTAAATGTCCATTGATTTAAATGTCCATTAGTTAATCACTGAAACTGCAATTGGCTAGTTACTCCACAAAGAGAAAAACACATTTGTACATCCTCAAGCAGTGACAACTACAAAACTATTGTCTTCTCCCTGGAGCAATTGTAAGATGCCATTGATTATAAAATATTATGTTATATTATTATACATTATATTATATATTTTATGTTATATATTTGTATATAATATATATTACTTACTGTTATATAGAATTATACATAATATATATTATATTACACCATTAGATTATATTATTATAAATATATTATACCAAAATAATAATATAATGTGATATGTATCATAGAACTGAAGAAACATTTATATCTAGCATCTTGCAGAACTAGGGATCGATAGGACACATTTGTGAAGCACTTTATGGAAATATTTTGATCAGTCAGTCAATTGCACATTGAAATCTCTGGCTTGTATTTAATTGTCAAATCAATAGAATAATTCCCAATTATGTCATTACTGATTATTTATTTCTATGAATTCAAGTTTGTCCAAGATCTTGGATCACAATGATCTGTCAGTCAGGGAGAATTTGCCAAGTGGATCCTATCCTTCAAGGAAAGATAATTATCATGTTTTGTACCACCACCCTGGGAAAGATATCTCTGTAGAGGTTTTACAAAGTTTCTCCAGTTTTTTGATCCCATGCTAGTAGAATGGGCAAGTGCTGGGACTTTGATATTAGAGGGATGTGAGTGACTTCTAATCCTCCTCTTGCTATTTTGTAAATAAGTTTAAGCAAGTTATTTAACCATTGAAAGTCTCGATTTTTTTCTTCTTTAAAACAAACAAAACCCAACAATAGTAGATAGGGTTGTTATAGAGATTTAATGAGAAAGTATATACAAAAGTGTTTATTGTGGATTTTAGAACATGAAGTCCCTTAAATAATGCTCTGTCTGCTGTTCCAGTACGTCTGAGACCTAACCATACCATACAATGCCATGGAGGGATGGAAGAAGGCTTGTCCTATTCCGAAAATGGTTTGAAATAGCTTTCTAAATTATAAATTCATATGACACATGGGATAGAATATAGAGGGATACCTTATTAGCTACAAAGTTACCAGTTTTGTAAGATAAAAATAAATCATTTGCTAGGGAAAAACACAGCTCTTCCTGTTTTCTAAGTCCATAAAGAAATTGCTCCTGAGATTTCTTATTAAAAACAAAACAAAACAAAATTATGTGACGAGATACTTAAGGGCCTCAGCATATTCATAATGGTGGTACAATAACAAGTTTTCAGTAACTATCTTTTTAAAATTTACCCTCAGTGAAAACCAATATCATAATGCAAATCCTCATTTAGATTTCATGGGGGTCAAAATAATATCATCTGAATATATAGTGATAGATTATACTAAGTTGATCCTAGATAAAACTTAGATTATAAAAGTGGTTGTCCTACAAGCAGTAAGATATATTAGAGAGCTGACTAGTGTCCTTAATTAAAGCAAATTGAAACAAAAATAAGTGAATCATTTAAAAATGTATATATTATATGTACAAAGAAACAAAAGCCAAAAAGAAACATGGTTGGAGACACACTAAAATAAATTTCATATGAGTAATGACTTAAATGAAAAAAAAAATGAAGTAAAAAATTTAAGAACTGAAGATATATAGCTGGACATTTTTTATATCTTAGGATAGTGAAGGCCTTTCTAAGCATAATATAAAGAGCAGAAAACACAAAGGAAAAGATTTTTAGCATTTTTTGTATTGCAAAAATAAGGGCCTAAAAATTTAAATATTTGCAACATATATCCCCAATATACTTGTATCAAGAATGCTTATAAATCAAAAAGTGAACACTTCAGTGGAAAACTGGGAAAAGGGAAAGAATAGGCAGTTTATAAAAGAAGAAATAGCAAGGCCAATAGGAGAAGAATTATCATCACTAGTAATCAGTTTTAAATAATTAATGAGATACGATTTTTCTCCATATAACAAAAAGTGGTAAATTAAAGAATAAATTAAAATAGTGTTCTGGAAGAGAAATTGGCTTCTTATACCGTTGGAGGGTATGTAAATTTGAACAACCTTTCTCAAGAGACGGTTAGTAATAGATTTTTTTTTTTCATTTTTTTATTTTTTTGGGTGCAGAAGATTAGCCCTGAGCTAACATCTGTTGCCAATCCTCCTCTTTTTGATGAGGAAGATTGGCGCTGGGCTAACATCTGTGCCCATCTTCCTTTACTTTATATGTGGGACGCCTGCCACAGCATGACTTGATAAGTGGTGTGTAGGTCTGCGCCCAGGATCCAAACCTGGGAACCCCGGGCTGCTGAAGCAAGAGCACGAACTTAACCACTATGCCACTGGGCTGGCCCTGATATATATTTTTAGAAGTCTTGAAATCAGCATATAATTTATCAAAATACATTGCTTCTAGAAATTATCCAAATAAAATAATCAAGGGCATACATAATAAAAAGTACAAAGATGTTCATTGATTTTAAAGTCCAAAGTTAGGAACTGATTAAAAGTTATTACTAACTTGTAAAACAGAATGCCACAGAGGCAGTAAAAACAAAATTACAAAAGAGTTTAATTGACCTGAAAAGTGTTCATGACATACTGTTTTAGGAAAAAAGCAAGTTGCAAATGTATATTACAGTATGAATCAATTTTTGCAAGAAAAGTTACATCTATATAGTTATATATAAATAGAAGTCTAGAAAAATCATTACCATAATTTAAATATAGTTATATTACAGGTGATTTTTATTTTACTGAATGTTCATACTTACCTATGTTTTAGAATTATCTGCAATGAATATATACTTCTCAAGTAACTGTAAGAAGTTCTAAAAAGATCAATATATAAATTGTATGCAAATCCTTTATTGGGGAATAAAAAGCAAAAAGCAAAACAAAACAAAATGCATACAGGTAGATCAGTAGTATTTTCATTGGTTCAATATCTCCTTTGCATTTTCCATAAAATATGTGAGTTAAGGAGCAGGTGACTGAATACTCTAGCTGCTCTAGCTTCTGAAGGATGGTAAACACTGCCTTGAAGGTCCTTACCTGGAAATTTTTCCTAGAGATTGTAGATGTTATAGTCCCTTTGCCTCAACTGATATCAAATTGACCTTTATTTTAAAAGGTTATTGCAAAGATTCACCTTTTTTATTTCTCATATTCTCACTGATCTGGAACCAAGCAGTAGAATATGAGATTTTTATTGTCAAATTAAACTGAAGTTTGAGGCAATTACCTAGAAAATTTTACCTCAAGATCTGTCCATTTTTTCTTTTCTTTTTTTTGGCTAAGCAAGATTCACCATGAGCTAATATCCATTGTCAATCTTCCTCTTTTTTTTTTCTCCTGAGGAGATTTGCCCTGAGCTAACATCTGTGCCAATCATCCTCTATTTGGTAAGTGGGTCACCTTCACAGCATGGCCTCCAAAAAGTTGTGTAGGTCTAGCCCTGGGGTCTGAACCCAGGCCACCAAAGCAAAGTGCACCGAACTTAACCACTAGGCCACAGAGCAGGCCCCTGTCCAAACTTTTGACTATGGAGATCAGACAGACTTAAGTAAATTGAGAAGTTGTCTAATATTTGCTTCTTATGTGTGACACAGCTCTCATCTGAACCTGTGATGTTTGTACAATTCATTATCTCATTTTTATTCCATTAAAATAAAATTCCAGTAATAATAGTAAATGGTAAATTCAACAGATAATCACAATGTATTATTAGCTGGTATGGGCCATTAGCCTGTTAATGTAGTTCTATCTAGTGACTTCCTAATGAGCAGTGATGAGCCAGGGTAATTTGTGTGCATATCAAAAGTGGGTAAAATGAAAATGGTGGATTAAAAGAGTAATTTTAAATTAAAAAAAATTATCCCAAGTAATCTTCTAAACCTCTGGCAAAATATAGTCGTTATATACTCAGAATATAATAATCTCTAGTTGGCTTAAAAATGATTTATCTTTTTGTTACTATTACTTTTGAGGAGAAAGAAATACAGATCCTTATTCATAAAACTCCTGACAATTATTCAAAGTACATAGCAGAGATGATTTTCTGCTTATAGGAAGTTTTAAAAATATTACCAAAAAAATTCTTAGCTGAATCTATGTATACTGGTCAACTATAATATGTAAGTATATTGTTAATATACCATTTTATATAAAAAACTTTATGATTAGCTGCATAGTTTTAATTGTTGTGCTTAAGGGAAAAATAGGAGATTTTTTTAGTTCTCTCTCTCTCTCTTATTTTTTTTAGTAGTCAAGGTAATGTGCTATTTTTATTTTTTCAGTTTTGTTATTCCATGTATTTCCATTTTACTTACTTATAAGAACAATATAATAAAAATCCTTTATATTTTATTCATAAACATTTTTCCATATTCTTATAGACATAATTGTTTCAATATATAAATTATATTTTGTCAATTAGATTTACCATTGATTTACTTAAGCATTCCCTTATTGAAGGAAAATTATTTCCCCTGTTCTCCACTTTCAGCTATGCTTAATATATATTCTTATACATAAAAGTCTCAGCTTTAGCCTCTAATCGGGCTGTTCTGTCATCAGGTACTTGATTATAGGGAACCAGAACTATTAGGCTTATTAGGCATCTACTAGGGGAAGAACTTGACTGAGATTATTATGATCTTCAATGTATTATCTACTTAAGAATTTAAAACATGATTGCTCTACATATCTCAATTTAATACTACCATGAAATAGATTTTAAAATGATGAATAAAGGATAGGTTATTAAATAAAGTATAACAACCCATAAGTGTTATCATTTACCTGTTAATCAAACCTGCAAACCTGGAGTTAATTAAAATACTCATTTTTTCTAACTCATTATAAATCTTTATCCCTGTCAAAGCTTGTGCAGGGTTTGTGCAAGTCCCATGGAAAGACTTATCTTAAAACTTACAACTCTTAAGGGGCCGCCCGGTGGCGCAGCGGTTTAGTCCGCGCTTGGCAGCCCGGGGTTCGCCGGTTCGGATCCCGGGCGCCCGCCGACGCTCTGCTTGTCAGCCATGCTGTGGCAGCGTCCCATATAAAGTAGAGGAAGATGGGCACGGAGGTTAGCCCAGGGCCAGTCTTCCTCAGCAAAAGAGGAGGATTAGCAACGGATGTTAGCTCAGGGCTGGTCTTCCTCAAAAAAAAAAAAAAAAAACTTACAACTCTTATAAGTTGCCTTTAAAAAAAATAATAATGCATTAAGATTCGTTCTGTTGCAACCTTGCTCCCTCACCCTAGTCTATTTTTGTCATGGTGTGTATCACCTTCTAATGTATTATTGTTTATTTATGTCTCCCTCCACTAGAATGTAAACTCCATAGAGGAAAATACTTGTGTTTTGTTCACTGATGTATCCCAAGTACCTAGAAAACATGGCTTGTATATAGTTGGAACACAATAACTATCTGCTGTCTTGATCTTGGCTTGGCCTCTGCTCTCTATCTTTGTCTTTTTCTCTTTCTTTTTCCATCTGTTTATTTCCCTTACTCCTGTATTGGCATCACTGACTTAGGCATTCTCTGACCCGAGAAGTTCCAGGCTTAAATCATCTTATAGATAGCAATTCCAGAGGAAATAGAGCTTCAACTTCTTAATAGTTCTAGCAAATTCTCAGTATACTTTTATTAGGCTGGCCAGTTCACATACCCATTCCTGAGCCAATCACTACGATGGGTTGGGTGTAAGGTTGAGAAATGGAATGTTCTGACTGTCTTGGGTTTACTCACAATTTGGCCTGAGAAATAGCAGCATCCCCTGGAAGCTTGTTAGTTATGCAGACTTTCAGTCCTCTCTCCAGACCAACTGAATCGGAGTCTGCATTTTAACAGGATTCCCAGGTGATATGCCTTTAGTCTGTGCCCCAGTTAGAGCTGGAAAGGTGGGTAGAGGAATAGGGTCCCCAAACCATGCAAACTAAAAGTGGGGGAGAGATGGCTGCCCAAAGAAAACTTGAACTCTCTTACGAGAAGGCAGAATGGATGTCGGGCATACAAAAGCAAGAGATAGTCATTACAATGTTCAATATGCATTCAACAATTATTATATACCAGGGACTTGACTAAGCCTTTTCAGACATTATTTAGTATTCACAACATCTTATCAGATATTGTTAGATAGGCTACCTTAGGCTTCAAGAGATTAAATAATTTGTCCAAAGTTTTTGTTGGGGAGGCAGTGAGCAAATTAATAATAATATAATATTAAGTAGTAATAAATGCCCTGGAGAACAATTAAGCAGGAGAGAGGAATGGAGCATGACCCAGGATACTGAGAGGGAGGGACCTACTTCTATAGGAAGGTCAAGGTGAATCTGAGGAAGTGAAGTTTGAGCAGAGACTCAGACAAAGTGAAGGACAACTCCTATAAGCTTCAGGGTAATACCAATCCAGACAGGAAAAAGGACTAGTACAAAGCCATGAATTGGGAATAACCTTGGCATGTTTGAAGAACCCACCTCAAAAATGAAACCAGAACAGTAAAATTGACTGTTGAACTGAGTCCTCTGAAACTACAGTGCCTTTCTTTCTTGGGCCCAATGCCGTCTTTTTATATGATTTTGAAGACTATCAATTAGATCATTTCAATTCCCAAAGCACTTAACACAAAGAGAAATTTTTTTAGTGCTCTATTTTGTAAATGTTTTTAAGCCTCTTCTTTTGAAGGCTGCACTTCAGATTGGAAGTTCTGGACAGAATTATTTTGAAAGAAAATATTTCTCTCTTTAAAAAGCCCAAAGACCTTGTTGTTTTCTGTCCAAATACCAGCTAGAAAAATCAATATTTTATTTTAGAAGGAAATGGTTTGGCTGCTTAAATATCATCAGAATGCTTTCTAACAACACTAAGGCATTTAATTTTGGAAAAACAAAAATTCTGAAGAGACAGTAGGGGGAGGGAGGAACTACCAGGTGATGAGCTTCAAGAGTGTGGCCATTTTAAAATATAGCGACCCAAATAATGGCAGTAGTTACAGACTTTTAAGTTGTCTATACAATTGTTCCTTCTTTTACAGAATGATTGATTTGTTTTCCTGCTTAGTTGGGATAGAATATACTAAATATTGGGTAATTTTTTTTCTGTACCGAAATCTGGTTGCTTACTGGTCTTGAAGAAGCACATTAAACAGAGACCTTTCCAAAATAATCTAAGAAATAATAATGAGCAAATCATGTCACCATGATATCTTCTTATATAAAAATTATTGGCATTATTGTTTTAACTTCCCAACTAGAAAGTGTTCTTTTATGATCTTCAATGGAAATATTCAATTTAATTTCATATATTCTTCTATTATATGAAATAAAATTAAACCATTTTAATGTACACATGAATATATTCCATTTGTTTATGTTAGTTTCTTTATGCTTATTTATTTACCAACTTACTTATCTAAGGGTTTGAGATGGCTTATCCTAACTCACAAAATAAAACAGGAAAAAATAATCAGGTCTATGGTAAACGTAGATAGAATAAAAGTTCAACAAGTAAAAGGAAAAGTAGGGACACGGATGTGCCGTCCATTGTGAGGATCATAGTTGTATAAATTTCTCATGAAATCTACAGGTGGTGAATAAATTACACTGTATGGAAAATATGATCATTAACAAACATTGGAGCTATTAAAATTTTTATTATAGAGGAACAAGCACATTATCACACAGCTCAGTTAAGCTTTGATTATGAGATGCTAAATTAATACCAATTTACACTTTGATTAATTATTCAATCCAAGAAGTACAAGTACTTGGTGATAAATATTTGCATTTGAAAAGTCATAACCAATGGAAAAACTGTTTTTTATATCTATTTAATGTACTAATTGGATGGTAGTAAGAAAAGCAGTGTAGTAGCAGCTGCACATGCAATTGAATTTGATGGAATTATAATTATAGAGAAAAAACTGATAGCAAAGTGAACACAGTGAAACAGTGCTAAAACAAAAATAGCACAAACTGATTTGTGTGTTTCTCTGAAAAATTCCAGGTGTTGTCAAAGTGGATTATGGAGATGTGTCAGTCAGAAAAACACTAAGAGAAAATCTGAAGTGTAAGCCCTTTTCTTGGTACCTTGAAAACATCTATCCGGACTCCCAGATCCCAAGACGTTATTACTCACTTGGTGAGGTATGAATTATTTATTTTGGTTAAGTTATAAATATATTTTGCAAATGGAGCAATTTCTAAGGAGCTCAATATTTTTTATGTTATGAATAAAATGCTTTAAGGGTTTTTAAATCTATTTTAAACGTCTTCTCATATATTACCAGCACCATAAAAGTCTTTATCGTTGGGGTTTATAAAAGTAAGGGGATAGTTTAGGAGTGAATAAATAGTATTTTTTTGTTTCTTTACCAGCAGTTCTAAAACTTTTTTTGTTCTATGGACCTTTAGTTGTCAGTGGTGCCGTTGAGTTGATTCCAACTCCTAGCAACCCTGTGGACAGCAGGTCAGAACCCTGCTCAGTCTTTTTTGCCCCATCCTCACCTTCTGGCACCCTATCAGACAATGCTCTGCTGCTATTCATAGGGTTTTCATGGCCAATTTTTTCAGAGGTGGGTGGCCAGGTCCTTCTTCCTAGTCTGTCTTCGTCTGGAGGCTGTGCTGACACCTGTCCACCATGTGAGACCCTGCTGGTATCTGAAATACCGGTGGCATAGCTTTCAGCATCACAGCAACATGCAGCTGCCACAATATGACAACCCGACAGTCAGGTAGTGTGGTTCCTTGACCAGGAAATGAACCTGGGCCTCGGCAATGAGAGCGCCAAATCTTAACCACTAGACAGACCACCAGGGCTGGCTATATGGACCCGTGTACTCTTAAAATTTATTGTGAACCCCAAAAAGCTTCTAAACAAAAGCTAAAACCCCAAAACATGGGTTATAGCTATTAATATTTACTCTATTGAAACTAAAACTGAGAACTTAAAAATGATGTAATAATCCATTACATGTAAATATAAGTAACACATTTTTGATAAATAAATATACTTTCCAAAGCAAAGTCAAATAGTGAGAAGATTAGCATCATTTATATTTTTATAAATTGCATTAATATCTGGTCTAAAAGAAGACAGCTGGATTCTTACATCTGTGTCAATATTCAGTCTACTGTAATATCACATAACATGTAGCCTCTGGAAGACTCCTTGTACATTCACAAGATGTGAGAGTGAAAACTGCAAATAATATCTTATTATTATTAAAATTGTATTGACTCTGTAGACCTACTGAGAACCATTGATCTGTACCATTCTTTTCTGAAATATCTATTATCTTTAGAAATACACAGTTGGCTTCATCATAACTATACAAACATATACTCATAATACATATTCAATTGCTCAAAATAAGAATTATTCCTTTATGAATTATATGCTCCATGTTGGTAATTTCCCACTTAATAGAGATTAGGTTTGAGAATCGAAACTAATTTAATATTAGTTGTAATTAAATTATTTCAACAGTGATAATATAATGCATTTGGAAAATAATAAGTTTATTCTTAGATTGAAACTGCCATTTTTGTAGGTCATAATAGAATATCTGAAAATTTACACAGTTCAATCTAATACTTTTTTGGTTCATTTGCCAAGAAAATCTGTAACTTTATCTGCTCTGTAACTTTAATCCATAAACATAACTTATGATTAATTAAAAGTAATTTAAAAAGTACTCAGACTGAATGAAGCCCTAGCCGAATTGTTTTCAAAGGCTGTTTTTCTGTGTCATATCGATGCACTATTTGCTAAATTTCCACTTCCTCATTAGTCATGTAAGTATCTCTCTATAGAATCTTTCAGTTTACCTATATTTAACCTTAATTTGAATAATCTAGTGAAAAGATTCATGTGTAATAACACTGAATGTACTACTTTCTAGGGATGACTTGAGTCACTTAGAGTCCTGTGCCTCCAGGTTTTATTTTATTTTTTAAATTTTTGTTTGTTTTTATTGGTGGGGGGCATTGTTGCTGTTGTTTTCAAATACATGATATTCGCATGTTAGCACTGATGTCACAGCATTTATATTCAATACATAAAATATGTGAGAGTGCTTTTTAAACTAGAACTAGAACACTGTTTGCATGCTAGTTATTATAATCTAGTTCTACTGAAGATCCCCAATAAAATGTCTAATACTCTCATTTCTTTACTGAAAAGTTTGTTTGAACAATCGTGAACCTGACTATACCCTTAGAAGAAGGGAATTTTTCTAGTTTGTGGTAGAGTATTTCTCCCCTGTTGTCAACAGACCCAGCTGATGAGTCAACAGACCCAGCTGATGAGTAAACACTGATTACTTTTTCTGAAAGGAGGTATGACCAGGGCCTATAACAAGATAGATATGAGTAAAGAGGACTTTTTGGAAATTCTCTGGGGCCACCAGAGTGACTCCTGGGAACAACTCAAGGCTCTGAAATGGAATCTAGATGTTTACTTCCATGTTAAAAATCCAATTTTATGATTTCCTGCACTACATCAAGGAAACCTAATTAACTGACTTCCTGAAAAAGTAAAAACAGAGTATAGTGTGGGCAAATTCCTTTGTACAACCTACTAATTTTGAATTAGCTATCTCCTGTAATGGATCAGGTGGCCATATTTTAATTTATAGAAATATCTGAAAAGCTTTTAAAGAGAGGGATTACACCTTTCTGGATTTTTGAAACATATTCAGAAGAGGCAGCATGTTGTATTGGAAAAGTCCCGGGCCTTGGAGTCAAGCAAAGGAGGGTTTAGATCCTGACTTCACAGCTTACAACTTGAGTGGTACTCTCTATCCTCTATGTTACTTGTCAGCAGAAGGAAGACAGTAATACAGGGTTAGAGTGATGATTAGAGATAAAGAGCATCTAGCACAATGCCTAGAAAGAAGTGGTAGCAGCACCAGTAATTATTTTAATTATTCTAGCTACCATTTTTTGAGTTCCTACTATGTCAAACATTATGCTAGGTGCTTTATAACAATTATATTACTTAAAAATCACAACATCCATGACTTGAGTTTTGTTATTATCTCCAATTTAATATGGGAACTGACATGTAGAAAGTTTATGTGATTGACCTATGGGTTATATAGCTAGCTATTGAAGTTAGGATTCAAACACATGTTAGTCTGACACTAAAGCTCACTTTTTCTTATAACAGGAAAGAGAACATAGCTTATATTACTATATTTTATTTAGTCAAAATGCTTTTATTAAATAAAAACTTGAGCTGGAAGCTATATTATATACTAAGGATGAAAGTCAAGTAAGGAATGACCTTTACTCTTGAGTCATTCTACTGAAATGGGGGATGGGAGGGATGGCAAGGGAGAATCAAACAGGTAATAAATTAAGTGGAAATAAAAGGCACCCTACATGCAGCATATAGGCATTCTATGAACTGCTGTTTCAAAGTCCCAATAAATTCAAAAATCTATGAGATATATTAAGTTTTAAACTTCTGGGATATTAATGTACTGTAGTTTTCCACCTTAAAACCAGCCTTAAAGAGATGCAATCCGGCATCTGTTTCCATGGAAACAGAAGGACAAATTCACCAAGCGCTACTTCCCAATTCAATTATGCATAGTTATGTATACAGAATTTAAGGCAGACATTTTGGTTATGAGTTTGGGATGAACTGTTAATGGACCGCAGTCATTTACTTAAAGCTTTTTCTTTCTTACTGCTTCTCATTAACCATTATTTGGGAATGTAAAAAGCTATGTTTCCTTATATGTGAAGGTACTTTCTCGAAGAGTTGGAGCCTCGAAGTGGTATCAGGTGTCCAAGCTGCTTCTCAAGACAGCAAAATTATTTCTTTGTCTTATATATGTTTGTGCTCCTCACTCAATTTCAAATGACATTGTTAGGATTTAACAAGTTACAATTTCCCTAAGTTTCAATCTCTTCCAAAGCCTATATATTTAACATTGCAGTAGACTGGTGAATAGAAACATGTCCCCGTCAGCTTCTCTTTATAACTTTCCCATCTGTATTGGAAGATAGAGGTGAAGGTGATAATCAGTTTCTCGTTATCATATATTGTCACCAAAACAGTCGTTAGCAGAATTATTAATATCAAATAGTTGTATCTTAATTTTTTATATGTTTGCATTTTACTCAGGTAATTGAAATATTACTTTACCCAGTCCGTGAATTGCATGCAATTTCTAATATGAAGTTAAAAGCTGTGCAATTGCTTTGAACTAAAACCTTTAAGTAGCTTAATGAAGCATGTGCCTCTTAGACTCAGTGAGCACATCATAATGGAATAAGGGAGTTGAGCTCTCCGCAGCATTAAATTCCCTCGTAACTAGCCCTTTAGCTTATGTAGATTTAGCCTGCCAGGCTCTGAACTTCTAAACATAAAGGCTAATTCAAGTATAAGATTGAAAAATGGCATTCTAAAGTAGTAATGCCTCGCTCCAAATTTTTGGCCTATGAGAGGCCAGTGTTTTGGGGAAAAAAATGTGAGGTTTATAGAACAGGGGAATATCAGAAGGCAAGAGGAAGGAGAAGAGGATTTCTGGAGCCAAGTGACTTAATTCTTAGGGCTTAAAGTTTGCATTTGCATGTTGCTTTGAAGATATTTAGACATTAGACTATGCATTTTGTATGCTTACTTGACCTCAGCACCTCCTTTTCCTCTTGTATCCTTTAACCTGAGAACTAGTTAAGGTCCTAACACATCCTGGTATTGTATTCCTTAAATGTGGTTAAACAGCAGATTTAAGTAACTAAAAATAGACATCTGTGAAGCTGCTAGGCTGCGGGGATTAAGGGTAAAATCAGTTACTGCCAAATGCAGAGGCTAAAACGCTTAGAGATTTACCCTCTCGGTTGGTAATCAGGAGATCTATTTATAGATTCACAGTCTTCTTGACCCCTCACCAGGATAATGGGTAAGAAAGCCTCATTTTAGATGACTTATACAAATGGGAGCATTCTCTCTGGCCATGATTATATTTCCAAAACTGTTTGGGACTCAGTAGCTAATTTTCATCTCAAGGTAACTCAGCATGCACATGTACAGGCAGAATGTGTTGGTCTTCATCAGATGGTAACCTGAAAGAATGTTGGGCTGGGTAACCCACCTGTGAATAAAACGAGCTAGTTTTTTACCCGAAAAGATATTTTGACTTCACATTGCTGATAAGTAAGCTAGAACCGATTCTAATTTTGTTATTCAAATAGGTGTTGGCACAAACAGCTACCAGAAACTATATGCCAGTTAGGCATTACTGAATTCTCCCAGGATTCTTGTTGCTTGTTTTCATTATCCACCAAAATTAATGGACTTTTTCAATTTCTATGTTCTTTGCTTTTTTTGTGGAAAGGGGTTAGGATATCACATACTCAGAATTTTTAAATCTCAGAGTCATTAATCAAGGCATTCTAAACCCAGGTCCACATAAGCAAAGTCAGCTTGGATTTGTTAAATAGATTTTGTACTCATCCTCTGATTTATTCACAATTTGGTAAAGAGAAAATATTCTTAAGTGCATGTTTACTAGAGCAATTATAATATGGAAATGTTAACATTAAACTCTGGAATTTACTGCATTTGTGTCTATTTCCTTCTTTACAAAGTAAAGAGAAACCAAATGAGGTTCGTGTATGTAAGATAATAATAATGAGTAATGATGTGCAATTGAAGGATAAGCATGTGTTGGAGTAACTAAAGCAAAAAGAAATATGCTAGTTTAAGTATAGACTCTTACCTTTAGAATGGATTTTACATATTGGTTTTGAAATACAAAGGTTTGGGGATGGGGAAGAGTATATGCCTCTTTTTTAGAATTGGAGTTCCCATTGTTGCTTGTCCTTACAATCCAGCAGAGGGAGCAAAAGCTAATGAACAAACTGGAAGTGGTGAGAACATTACCAATGATGCTGCTGGAGATTAGAAACATTTAGAAAAGGCTTGCTGATTTTAAACATCAAAACACAAGTGGGAAACATACTCTAAAGTTTACATCATTAAAAATTGTTTTCAAGCAATAAAAGATTATGTGTGAACAAAGAAATCTCAAAGCAGACAACAATTAAAGTTAAAACTATGTTGGCCCTATGCCATATATTCAAAGCTATACCATAACATAATGAGTCAAAAGAATTTTCCAGATCTCAGAACTGCCAATGTGTTCTACTTATGTTGATACAAGTCATAGAACAGATTCTGTAAGGAATTTCTAATGGATGAAGTTCTTCAGTGGTTGGTTGCCTAAGTTTTTATTAATAGCATGACCAAGCAATTGGTGGTGTCTGATAATATGGTACCAGTGAGAAGACTGGAGTCTTTCCTGAAATTTCACTTCTTTGCTTAAACAACATTCTTTGGGAGTGTACAGTTGCCTGAGGTCCCAGGGTGTTCTTAGAAGGGTTCAGATTTAAAAATCACACAAGATCATTCTAAATCTGATCATCCTTTTAATCTCAAAAGATAAGATGCATAGTTTGAACTTTCCTGTTTGCCAATATCTGGTAATGTGCTTTAAGATCTGCTTGTTGAGAATCATCAGTACAATCTAGTAACCATTTTTATATTTTGAAGAAAATGTAGCAGATTCCCACAGGGTTGGGCTCGCTGACTTGAGAACAACTTGATGTACACTAAACTGCCTTCTAAGTGTGCGTGGATTTTTTTTTTTTAACCTGGAGATCATAGACTTCATGACATAAACCTTTCAGATATTGTCTCTATCCAGATGATGAGTCCCTCTTATTTTTTTAAGATGGTTATTGATACCCCTGTTCCCTGAAACTCTGTACCCCATCCTATTTGTATTGAAGGCCATCCTGGCCATAGCCAAAAATCATTTACCTCAGCCCAACAGTCTGGCATTCAGCATGAAGAACACTCAGCTTCTAGTCTTCTTGATCTGGTCCCCGGGTCTGATCCTAGGCTGATTTCATGTGCCTTGTTCCATGTGTCTTCACTGTTGTCTGGGTGACCTGCCATTCCCTCACCTCTGTTCAACTAGAACTCCATCCTCCCTTGCTCCTTCAAGGCCTCCTTTCTGATGCATCCTGCCTGTCTGTCTGGATGTCAGGACTGGACCATTCCCAAACTCATTATAATAACTTTTAATTCTTTAGTTGGGCAAATTACTTAACCTCTCTGTATCTTAATGTTTTTGTTTGTAAAATGGGCGTAATAGGTTGGTTGGAAATATTAAATTAGCTATTATACATAAGAGCTTGGAACAGCACATGGCACATACAATTACAATAATTGCTAATTATTATTGCAATGGTGTTGTGGCGGTTGTCTCCTTTATCTCATTCTGACAGCTTTCTTCAACCACTGACTCCTGTCTATTTCTAGTCTCCCACATCTCATGTCCAGCCAGCCTCACCAGATTTGACTTGAGTTCCTATACTGTATCCTCTTAACACCTGTTACATTCTAAGGAACAAGTAATATTACGTGTCCAGAAACCACTTTGTGGGAAAGTTAGAACATGTCAAAAATAGGACAGGCTTCGCTTCCTGCAGTCTCCAAAATGAGTCTATTCTGGAATTCTGAAAAAATACTGGTAGCAGTGACATAGTATTTGAATATTTTTGAATTCCTCCATTAAAACAGAAAGAGCAACAGGATAGCAGAACCGAGAATTGATTGACAACCAAATTAGGTGGCAAGGTAGTCTCACAAATCCCAAAACAAGAGATGTCAATTTCATGACCATATGATACTACAACCTTTTCAGGAGGAAATAAAGGTAAGCAATGGGGTGTCTGGTGGAAATCAGACCAGGATAGAACCCCAATTGTCAATAGATACTCATGAGAAATTCTTTCAGGCCAATTTGATAATAGTAGCTGAAATTGGGAGAGGTGTTTTCATACAATCCAATCTGCGAGTTGGTGAAAACTCTCTAATGTCAGAAGGGTCTGAACACACTGCAACCTGTGACTCTTGAAACTCACTATCTAAATTTCACTTCTCAGCAGAAACTCCAAGAAATAAAGTCCAAACTGAGGAGGTAAGGACAATATTGGCAAAGGAAATGGAAGGTCCAGCTAAAAATGGGAGAGATGAACAGAGCCAGGAGATCTCAAAAAATAGAAGCCAATTTTTTTCAACTATTCAAAAAAGCACCAGCATGGGACATCTAGACTTGTGAAGTTAGAAATGGTCTCCTGTATAAACATTTCCTGTCGGGGACAGCTGGAAACATTTACCTTAAACATTCCCACTGCATAGTGGAGGAATCAGCTCTGCTCTGAAAACCCCCTTTACTTTCCACCAGCATCCGGAGTTTTCAAAATGATTCACAAAATAGATGGGCTTTCAGCTAGCAAGTGCTCCGTTGTATTCTCCTGATACAAGGAATTTCAACCCTGATTACACTTTCAAATCCTCTGAGGAGGTTTAAACTGTATCCTGGTCCTGCTCCAGACCATCTGGATCAGAATCTGTGAGGGCGAGGCCAAGCAGAAGTATATTCTAAAAGCTTTCCAGGTAAGTCTATTCCCATGTGGGAACCACTGAAAAAGAAGTTCCTTCAAAAAGGAAAAGTAATTATAATGTCACCATTTAACATCAAGACACTATATACCTCCCTCCGGAATGGTGGTTGCCAAACTTTGCTGCATATTAGAATCACCTGGGGAGATTTTACAACCACCTCCCCATCCCACCCCCACCCCCAAACCCTGCCCCCCACCAAGGGCCAGGTTACACTCTATAACAATTAAATGGGAATATCTGGGCATGGGAACCAAGCGGCAGAATAATTTAAAGGTGCCAGGTCATTCCACAACAAAGGAAAGTAATAGAAAAGGGTGACTACTACAAGAAGAATAAAGATAATAAGCAATAGAGTGATATCACTACAAATAATACAAGCACATCAAAACTTTATGCTCATAAAACAGAGTAAAAGTATAATATGTCAAAACCCCCTAAAAGAAATTTTATAATGAGAAAATATAGAAAAGAACAACATAAATCAAATTTAGAAAAACTTGGGAAATGAGGGCCTGAAATGCAGGAAAGAATTAGAAATTAAAGAATAAATCATTTTAGAAATGAAGGCCAAACTTGAAAGAACACATGAGTCAACAATCTCAAGAGAAAAAGCCTTAAGAATTTTAGAGGGGAAAAAAGAGGAAATTTTTAAAAATAAAAGGGAAATTAAAGACAAAACTATTCAATAGAAAGTGACATATATAGAAGATAAGCAACAACATCTAAAGTAATAGGATTTCCTAATGAGGAAAATCAAATCAGTGAAACAAAATGCACATTAGTGACTAGAATTCAAGGAAACTTTCCTGAAAATAAAATTGAAAGTACATGTTGAAAAGGAACACTACATACCTGGAAGAGTGATCCAGAAAGAACAATATTAAGATAGATTGTGGTAAATCTATTGGACTTTAAAGAAAACAAATCAGCTTGGCATTCAGGCAAATAGACATTTATAAGGATAAGGGAAAGAAACCAGACTATCATCAGACTTTTCAAAAGCACCTATTTATGCTGGAAGTAAACAGAGCAACATTGTAAAGATACTCAAGGAAATATATTGTGAGCCAAGGAATCCAGATCTACCAAATTGATTTACAAGTGTAAAGGCCACAGATGTATTTATCAGCATACAAGAACTCAGAATGTTCTTCCCCGTGAATGGAAACATCATTTACCCACTTGCTCAGGCCAAAACCTTGGAATGTTTCTTGATGCCTTTCTGCTCTGATAACTCATATCCAATTCAATTGCAAGTCCTACTGGTTCGACCTTAAAAGCGTTCCAGATTTGACCTCTCCATCTCCACCGTTACCCCACTCTTCTGGGTAACTGTCATCTCTTGCTGGCAGGACTGCAGTCGTCCCCTTAGTGGTATCTCTACTTCCACTCTCGCCTCCTTCTAATCTGTTCTCCACACAGCAGCCAGAATAAGCTATTAATATGTCCCTCTCATGCCCAGAAACTTAGGATTCCTTACACTATTTAGTCTTGGATACCTCTCTAATCTGCCCCTCACTCCCTGCACCCTGGCTGCATTGCTAGCCCCTTGTTTCACTCAGTTTTCTCTGCTGCAGGAAGCATCCATTTGCTGTTCCCCCTGTCTGGAATGCTCTTCCATAGATGAAAATATGGCTGGTCTCTCACTTCAATAGGGTGTTTTTTCAAGTATCATTTCCTCAGAGTGGGCTTTCCTCCCCCCCTATCTAATATAGTACCCCCTCCATTGCTTTCTCTACCCTTACTGTCCTTTATATTTCTTCATAGAGCTTCTTGATCATCTGACATTTTACAAATGTGTTTGTGTATTGCACTCCTCCCTTCTAAAATGTGAGCTCCATGATGGAAGGGACTGTGTTTACTTTGTTCACTTCAGTATCCTCAGTGCCTCGAATAGTGCTTGGTGTGAAGTATACATACTCTCAATATTTGTTGAATGAATGAATGAATGAATGAATGAATTCATGCGAGAGGTTACAGACCAAAAACCAAAGTATATCTATTATAAAAAATCAATAATAGGTTGTTACTGGGGGCAAAATATTTTGGAAGCATTCTTAAATTCTGTGCTTAATTTGTCAAAGAGTAGGATAACATGTGTCTACCATATGTCCCTTTAAAATGCTACTGTCAGAGTATGTACTGGGCTGAATGTGGCTTTGAATCTTCTGTTGTCCAGCAAAGAGACAAAACCTTACAAATGACTCAGCCTGTAGCCCCTGTAATTATTAACTAGTATCTATTCCAGTACCGTGCAGCTACCAGAGGTCCTTTAAATCAGATTGCATATCTTGCATCTAAAGCTTAATTAATAGTTTTGTGAGATATTTATTCCTATAAGTAATACACTATTCCATACTTTTTTAGGATGAAAAATAATAACAAATAATTTTATTGTTTGTCAAGAAGTCTGCCTTTTATGAAAAGTTAAGAAAAGTCTGATGTAATGGATTTAGAAATAATTCAACCCATATGTTATATGTTGATCAGACTATGTGAAACATAGACAGACCAATTTAGTGCATCATCCATCAATCGTTACCTTCTTCAATCCTGTCCAGCTACAGGTCCTGAAAAATTTATATGCTCAGTCTCTTCCAGTGCCTGAATCAACCTAAATCAGATTAAGAGTACATTTCAGCCCTAAAATCACTAGTATGGGACTGGGACATGATTTTGCTTCTTGAAGCTTGTATGCTTTGCCTCTAATTCATGGTGTGTCTCTTCTAACTGGTTGCTGCTCAGATTTCTTGATGAAAGCATCTATAATTCTGCTCTACATCTCAACCCATTGGAACAGGGCTTGACCACTCTGCTCAGCTCTTTCCAACCCTTACCAAGTGTGAATTCCAATTCCCACCACTATTCCCAATTGCTAATTGGGGCCTTAATACAAATCACACCACTTTTCCCAACTCCGGGAACCGTTACTTGACCGTGGGTTCTGCACCATACAAAAGATTCATCCTCTAGAGAAGTTTTTAATCTTATCCATTTGCCAATATGAAGAAACATGTATCTAAACTATAGATAACTAAATAGATATATCTGAGTAATATATGAGTGAATAGTAAAATATGTACGTCCTAATAAGAGTCAGAGATAAGAACTTTTCAGAAGCAGAGTGGACAAGTATAATCACATACTTGGGGTTGAGACTAAGGAAAAAATCTAAAACATTCTATCTATTACAAAGATTTTTCTTCTTTTTTTGCATCATTTGTGCTTGATTTAGTAATTTTAGCATCTTTAAACTCAATGAATGGCTTTGTGTAATTTCATTTGACTCAAATATGTATTAACTTTATGTTAATTATGGGACTAATGCAGTGTTTGACTGTAAACCAAGAATCTTAAGTTTGCAGTTGGCAATTTAGTCTCGCCTTGAGAATATAATGTGAAATCACCATTTAGCCTTGTAATAGCTTTTCTTAGGGTCAGCTGCTTTTCATTAAGTTTGGCATTGGGAATGAAAAAAGATGCGTAAGTATGTTTTAGTTACAGAAATAAGCAATATAATTAATCTTTATTAATATACAGAATGGATCATCTAGTAATGAAGCAACCTAAAAAAACTTAAATTTGAATATTTAAACAATTCTCTGCATGTGGTACTATAGGAGTTTAAGAATAAAACATGGTTATTTGAGTGGAATTTGGAAACTGTCCCAGTTTTAAAAGGATTTTGGGAAGAATTCCTAATTTGTAATATGTAGATACGTCTCTGATGCTATACTATAAACAAGGAGTGCCTCTTGATTAGATGCTAATGACGAGGCTGTTCATGTTTACTTACTTCAATAGGAATTAGAAACTTACACAGGTCTAAGAATGGACATAGAAAAAGAAAAATATTTAAAGCAATGTGTTCTTGGAGAAATTTCTTTACAAACATGTATCATTTTGTTATTAATATACAATTTGATAATATCGGAAAGATCTTTTGACTTAAATCACTATCTGATTTATGTTTTTTGTGTGTTTGCCTTAGATAAGAAATGTTGAAACCAATCAATGTTTAGACAACATGGGCCGCAAGGAAAATGAAAAAGTGGGTATATTCAACTGTCATGGTATGGGAGGAAATCAGGTAAACTATCCTTTTTTTATCAGCTTCATATTTGGGGGGGAAATATTGTTGTGAAAACTATCAAGGTAAACCATGGCTCACATGCCAAGAACAAAAATGAAGTCTTAGTTTAGCAAATTAATGGGCATTCAAGTCGAGAACTAGTTTGGCTATTTTATTATCTCAAGTATCTTAAGAAAGCACTACAGAATTTTAAAAAAAGGGCAACACTTTCAATGAGCCTACAATTAATGAGGATAGCCAAATATTTTAGACCCATCTCATTTTACCATATATGAGCAAATGAGGACTACATTTTATTCTGTAATTAACTGAATAATACAAAATAATCCCTCAACAAGTATGATGTTTTCCCATGGTAATTTTCTAAATTTCTTTTGCAAAATTTATGTATATCATGTTTTCTATGATTTTTTGAGGTTCAATAAAATTTTAAAGTGCATGGATAAGCACATCTGTTACATTTTTGCTATCTGAAGATGCCTTTTGGACCAGGTGAAAAGGTAGTATTTAAATAAGATTGATAGGTGACTGAAAGTCTAGGACAGTGTGTATGACAGTTCAGTTAATTATCAGAGATTCATCAAACTATAAAAGGATTCTTGTTCTTTCTTTAAGAATTGGAAATGGCTCTGCAAGGTGAGCCACGTGGAGGCTGCTTGGTTGTGAATCTTCAAGAAGAGCAGCCTTTCTGCCATGGCCGCTTAGAGAGGCAGAATTTGGAATTCATGGGAATTTTTATATAAAGCAGAGTTCAAGATAGCTAATCTTCTGTAGACATGTAGTCTACAAAAGTTGAGAAGAAGCACACCAGTGAGTTCTTTTCTAGTGCCTTAGAGTGAACTGAGGAAGCAAAAAGTATTCTATCCAGCACCACGTTATGGTTATATTTGTGATGTAGCTGAATGTGTCAAGAATGCATAAAGAAAAAGCAACAGCCCTGTTGAGTGTTGGCACCATGCTTCAAATAGGACCTGTGTGATTCAATGGAGAACATTAAAAGGAAACTTCTCCTCAAAAAAGAACCCCACTTAATTATTAAAATCCTAATTAGTGTTCCAAAGTTTCAGTTTAAGCAAGAAAATATTTAAATCAGACTTTCTAAATTACAGCAGGGAAAAATGACCTTATGAAAGAAGATGATAGAAACAACATAAGCAGAACAATGACAAAGCATTCAAAAATGGTCTATTATGTTATTGATTCACAATGAATGTGACAGGCCCCTACAACCAAAAACAGAGTCCCTGTGAATTCAGGTGGAAATGGCAAAACGCTTAACAGAGGACTAAATGTATAGGATTTAATTTTTTCACATAGTAAGAGATCTGAAGGTAGTCAACTGTTGACATTTGTTCAGGTCCTCAATAATTTCATCAAGAAACCAGAAAGTTTCTATCTTCCATTCTTCAATCCTTAAAGTTAACTTTTATCATCAGCTGGTCACAAGAGGGCTGCTGAAACTCCAGACATCATGTCCACATTCAAGGCAGGAAGAAGTGGGAGTAGAGAGGAGCTGCAATACCCACATCTGTCCTTTCATTAGGAAAAAGAAAAGACTTCCTAGAGGCTCAACACACTTCCATGTGTGTCTCTTTGGCCTGAAATGTGTTACTTGAATACTCTTAACACAAAAACACTGAATATTTCACCTCACATGTGACTGCTCCTCACAGTTTATTTACCATGGATATTAAGTGGACATTTAGAAGCATCTCCTACAATATGTTTCAATAGCTTATGAAAAACAGTTAGCTGATCATCTGTACCGTGATGACCCATAGAATTCAAAAAGAGAAACATCATTTATGAAATCACTCTGATTCTAATACAGATGAAAATGAGGGAGGAAGATACCCCAGATGAATTATCCTCATAGATTCATAAAGGTGCTATGGTTAGTATTAAAAAGAATAACCAGTCCTTTATTTGTCTAAATCACATGAAATACCTGGATCATAAATGTTAAAAAATACATTATTCATTTACAAGTTTTCAAATGCCCAGAAAGGAACTGTCCCACTCCACTGTAAACTTCTTGCTGGCAGGGGCTATATCTTACTCCTCTTTTCATCCGCAGCACTTGGTAGAATGCTTGGGATATGGTGACAACCTGATTAATAATAGTCAAGTAGATAAATGAAAGAATTCATGGTAAGAACAATGGATGTATACCTTAGTATTGTGTAGACATTGCCAAAGACTGTTGTTATTGTCATAGTAACCAAAAATATATGAAGGCACCAATCTCAGGGATTCATAAGTAAAGGGAACAAATAAACAATAAGTAAAAAACCCATACCTACATATATTCTAATGTCTCTACATTATCAACTTAATGTCAAGATAGAAATTAAAAGCAATATTTTTCCATCTCCATGAATAGTTATTCATGTCTACAAATATATATACAAAAATGTTTACTGGAGCCCTTTTTGTTATAACACAAACAATGGAAACAGCTAAATATTTATTAAAAGGGGAATGTTTAAATAAATATGGTGTATTCATAGTATAGAATACTACATAGCCATCAAAATGACTGAGAGAGGTCTACATGTATTATCACTGAAGATTGAGAAAGAGAAAAAAATCCAGATTACAACTTACTTTGAATGATCTCATTTATGAAAAATATATGTGAACATTTTTCTCTGTATGGTATCTACAGTATCTATATTTATATAGATGCATTATAATCTATTAGAAATATATAGAAATCTACCTGGAATATAAATTACCTCTGGTGATAAGATTGAGTTGGAATAGGAAATTTTACTTTTTAACCCAAATTTTTCTGTATATTTGTATTACTTTCATAATTAAGCAGATAAAACTGGAGAAAACTGAACTGTTGAGAATAAAAGATTACATTTTATAACATTGCTCTGACCTGATTAATTGAGTAACTTATGGTAAGTTACTTAATATTTTCAGCTTTAATATTTTATCTATAAAATGGATAAAAGATTTTCCTGCAATTTTTTTTTCTCTAAAGATTAGTAAAATTTGTAAAAGAACTAACACTAGCCTGGCATATACTAGACACTTGGTAATACTTGTCTATTGCCATTAATTATTCTCTTTACTTATTTTCATTTATGTCTCAATTATTTCTCTGTTTACTTCTATAAGAAAAAAAATATTCATTCAGTGGCTGATGCCAGAGGCAAGATAAATACACAACCCTTCCTATGGTATAACTGTTAAGTTTAGTAAAATGAACTGCTTCCCTTGTTGTTCTAAAATATGTAGTATGAAAAAATTAAACCATCACGGGTCTGGCCCGGTGGTGTAGTGGTTAAGTTAGCACGCTCCACCTCAGCGGCCCGAGGTTTGCAAGTTCGGATCCCGGGCACGGACCTACCCACCACTCATCAGGCCGTGCTGTGGCAGCATCCCATATACAAAATAGAGGAAGATGGGCACAGATGTTAGCTCAGGGCCAATCTTCCTCAGAGAAAAGAGAAAGGTTGGCAACGGATGTTAGTTCATGGCCAATCTCCCTCACCAAAAAAAAAAAAATTAATTAAACGATCACAGAAAACCCTATTATGATTTATGCTTTGATGGAACTCAATATTTTTCTTTAATGGGCAAGTTTAACTTTTTGACTACTTTAAAAAAAAGAACAGATTTTAGGATTTTATTCTCAGAGCCACCTTTCCTGTTTTTTATTTCTATTCTTTTATGTTACCCTGGAAGCGGCATCTATTTTTATGGTTGTTTAGTTTTGAATTTTTAAAAGTAGCCCCAACCCATAAAATATTCAAATTGCTCTCTCCTGCTTTTACACAAAAGTCGTAACAAATGTTAACACTGTTTTTTAGCATTTCCACTCAGTTATAATCCTAAAAGTAGGTACTTGATGTTTGTTGACAATTATATCTTAACCATTTCTCGTTGAACAGGATTTTTGATAGTTTTTTTTTTTTTAAGTTCTTGTAGATATCAGGAAGAAACTTACTTTTCAGGAATTGTTGGAAATATCTTTCTTAAACACCGAAACACCCAAATATCTGGCATTTTCTCCTCTCTTCATCCTCAGTCTCTAGCACAGGGCTTGGGATATGGTAGACACCTAATAAAAACTAGTCAAGTGAATAGATGAAAGAATGCATGGCAGTTTTTGTAGCAGGAACACTGTAAAAACAAGATAGCAAGTGGAGAATTATTATTAAATTCAACACTTGATCATCTTGAGGTGCTTTTTTCAAAACCTTAGTAATAAAAGTCTTCTGCCTCAAAGAATAATGACAAAATTAGTCCATTCCTATCTGTTCTTGAAATGCTTTCTTTCATTAGCAAGTAGTATCATGATGATCATTAAACACTTTCAAAAGAATGAAAACAAGGAGGAATTTGATTAAAATTTGAACATAAATTTTTACAAGTGAAAGAAAGAACCTGTAATTTATTGATAGAAAGTGTTGTTACTAGAAGTTATGGGAATGTCTTCTCTATACTTCTGAAAAGATGACAGATACCTGGAAGCAGTTCCATCTCCCCTACAAGTCCAGTAACTCAGATTTATATCTTCATCCCCAACCTCTCTCCTGAGCTCTAGAATCTATTGTCAATTAATTATTGGGAATCTCTACAGGCATCTCAAACTTAACTGTTTCCAAACTGTACTCATTTTCTTCCCTGTCACACAGTCATCCAAAATTGAAACCCAGTATAGACACTTCACTTCTGAAGTTTGATCACCAAATCCTGACATTTCCATGAAAATAATGTCCTTTATCTCCTACCTCTAAGTCCCTTTACAACCAGGACCTCTATCTTTGTCCTAGCCTGTGTCTTCATTTGCTTGTGTGGTCAAAAAACCTCACTATTTCCATGCACCGTGTGGAATTCCATAAATACATTCCTTACACATTACATTAGAATTAAAATCTCCAGCAACTCTCCACTGCCCAAAGGATAAAGTAAAAATTCCTTAGTTATGTTACACAAAGCCTCCCATCATTTCATCCTTATCTAGCTCTCCAGCCTAGTCTCCCATGATGTTCTAATAGTTCTTTGTGCTCTTGACATATGCCTGATAATTCTCCATTCCCTGACTTCTCCGTGCGTTTTCAGATCTCTACAGTTCACTGATATTGGTCTCTCTAATTGCACTCTGGGCCACATTCTGCTCCACTCACAAACTTAAGACACTTACTGTTTAAAACCCCCAAATTTAGAATCTTTTCTGCTACCTATTGGCTAATAACTTCTTAACCTAAACAGGGCATATTTTTAATGGGTAAACTATAATTTATTTAATCAATCTTTATTGTTTAACACAAATGTTATTTGTGAATTTTCATTGTTATAGACCAGGTTCAGAAATACCCTTGTAGGTAAAATCTGGTGAGCATCCATGTTTACTTTTTTAGAGATAATGTCTAGAAGTAAATTTGCTAGATCAAAAGTTATGCAACATTATATGGCTTTTAATATATAGTGACAAACTGTCCTTTGAAAGGTTTCACCTATTAATAGACTAATAGCTAAAATAGGAAGAGGCAATATGATAAACATTTAACATGTCTGATTCTCACAACAATCTATGAAGTGCAAAGTGTTAGTATCCTGATTTTACTCATGAGTCGAATGGAAACCCTGAGAGATTAGCAGCATGATGGAGCAGGTAAAGCCAGTTTGAACCTAAATCTGGCTGATTCCATACCAAGTTTATATTCACTGCATTTTATTGATTCCCACCCACCCTCCCCCATGATTGTGATCACAGTGGCCAACCCTAACTGGGTATTGTACTTTTTTTTGTTGTCTTTCATCTTTTCCAATTTAGTATGGGAGAAACATTTTATTTTAAATCATATTTCTAACATTATCAATGCATTTAAGTATTTTAAAATCGGCATCAATACTTTATGAATTTCCTAGTCATGTTTATGATTATGTTTCCATTGGGGGTTAGCGGGTTCTTTTTTTTTCTTGTCCACTTATAAAGGCATTTTGTTAAGTAAGATTATTACCTTCTGTCATACATGTTGCAGATTTTTTTTGATTTGGCATTTTGTTCACAAATATGTTTTCGTATACAGACTTTTAAACTGTATGTATTCCAATCAATGTTTGCCTTTATGCTTTCTCTTTTTGATGTAGAAATACAATTCTTTTTTAATGAGGTGCTTTTAAATGACATTTACATCATCATAAAAGAGCAAATATCAAAGTTGATAGATAGGTCTTAGTCTTATTGGGCATATACTATATCTCTTCAAATATTGACATTAATTTTTATTTAAAATTTATATAAAATATAACTGGGTACAAATTAGATTAATATAATGTTTATAAAATAACCATTTTGATATCAAGTATTAGTGCAAAATTTTTAAAAATCCAATGATATTTTCCTTTGAATTGTAATACACATTTAATCAAAAATGAGGGAAAAAACAGCTCTCGGACATATTGTACTCATTCCTTCTAAAGACAAAAAATATAAAGTGATGGAAAAATATTCAAATTTTAGCAAATGCATTTATAATATTTCTCTTTCTCCCTGGAGCCACTCATTTGGAGAGAGCTAGAAAGCACATGGAAACATTCCATGTGATTTATTGCAGTAAATGATTTAGAGCAATTTTTCAAGGTTGCAAGCCTTTAGGGAAGCTTATGCTGGCCATTTATTAAAACTGTTTTCTGCCAAGATAAACAAGATTGTTAGGTCTTATCTATACTTTCATATACATGTCTCCTCCTCCTCTAAAATGTGATTACTTATACTTAAGAACAATCTAACCTTATGACAGGTGCATTACACATTTTTTTTTTTGCTGAGGAAGATTGGCCCTGAGCTAAACATCTGTGTCCATCTTCCTCTATTTTATGTGGGATGCCTGCCACAGCATGGCCTGATAGGCGGTGAGTAGGTCCGTGCCCTGATCTGAACTTCAAACCTGGGGCCACCCAAACAGAGCACGAACTTAACCATTACGCCACTGGTTGGCACCAGTGTTACAAATTTTTAGAGTAAACAAATACTTTCTCTCCTCATTACAGACCCTCTCCTAGGAAAGCTTAATTATTTTAGTAAGGCATTCTAATTTACTCACAGATTGTAATGAATACATTCATTCAATAGATATGTATTCATTTTAAAGTTTGCATTTTTACAAGTATTGTAATTACTTAGAAGCCATCTCTACCACACAAATTTGGTCCCCTTTTAGTAGCTTGCACAACGGAATTAAAACTCACCAGGGATCTCACGAAGTAAATTTACAAGTGGAATGAAACGGCCTGTGAGGAAAGAAGGAACATGTACCATTCATTAAATGTTTAAATGAATTGGATACATGCAAGCTAGAAGAGAGCAGAGTCATTATAACTTCTATAGAAATAGGAATCTTTCCAGAGCCTTTCAATCTTATTAATGCCTGGCTGGGAGAACTTCTCTGGTCTTTGATTGGCTTAGGCTCCTACCAAGAGACTAAAATATACTGAAGATGGAAGGGTAGTGTGGCTCAATCATTCATCCAAAAAAACCAGATTATCCTAGCCTATAACAGACACTCTAGATGATGTTAGCAGGAGAAAATATCCAAAGTTTTGAAGAGAAACATTTCACACTGGCCCAGTTCTTCAGTGGGCCGTGAGGTCTCTGTTCATCCTCAAGTCCATCCGTCCAAGAGTTAGTTTCCTTCCAAGTAAGTCTCAGCAGGGCCTGCTATCCTGGGATCAGTCTGGTGTCAGCAAAGCCTTTGGGATACATGTACAGGTCAGTGAGAGTATTATTTCCATCCTACTCTGTTTACTCTTGATTCTTCACAGTTTATTTTCCTAGGAAATTAATCCCCTCGAATTTATCCAAAAGGAAGCTCCAAAGTCATACCAATTCCTGGGCTTCCACTCATTGTTGCAAACTGACTAATGCACATTTCTACTTGAATGACCAAGTGTAGCCTCAAACTCAGTGTGTCTGTAATTAACTCATCTTTCATGCAAAGCCTTTTTTCCATCAATCTCTCTATTCATCTATCTTTTACACTTTCCTCTCTTATCTTGCATCACCCCCTGCCCTCCCCAAACTAGACACTAAGCCCTGTGGATTCTTTCTACTTATCCTTTTAATCTATTTCTTCTTTTCTTTCATTCATAATTCTCCTTTCCAAATCTGGACCTTGATTGCCTCATATTTGAATAACTACAATAGTTTTCAATATAGTTTCCCCATAGCTCCTGGCTGATCCCAACTTCACTCCAACTTCATTCAATAATGAGGTGAGAACTCCTCTCAAAATAACACTCTCAACTGGAAAAACAAACAAAAAACTTGAAAGAGTTCCCAGTTATTACAAGATAAAATTAACATTCTTTACTAGTCAAAGATCTATGTAATCTGACCTCTTCCTACAATTATAATTTTATCTCCTGTTGCTCACCTACACAAACTCTCAACTCTATCAACTCTAATGAATAAAATCTGACCAGACATTTTACATTTGTCACTGTAATCATTTTTTAAAAAAAATTATATCCCTGCCTTTTCTTATACCTACCTGCTGTGACCTTTCTCGACTGTTCTAGCTATGTAAATTCCAGTGTACATAGTTCCATAGTTTACATAGATCATTTAGTTCCACTTCAATACTCATCCTCTTCCATATAGCATTGTATTTTTTCTGCTTTTCAATATGCACTGACATTTCCTTCTGAACTCACAGTACTTAAAACTTTTCTCATTTGTTTCTAACTTATTCATATATTATCTCTCAATATTTCTCTTACTCTTTAACCCTTATGTTATCATTCAATTATGTCTGTTCATCTTATCTCCAAAAATACATTGTAAACTCGTCTTGAGAGTGAGAACTAGATATTTTTTCCTTCCTTAAAATTCCCCTACAGTAATAAGTGTTTACTGAAAGAATGAAAGAGTAAACAAATTCATACAAAAATTTGAAAGTAACTCAAGAACCTGCTATTATCACAGAAATAACTTCAAAATTTGGGGGAAACCACATAAAGGAAAGTCTTCCTGGAGGATGAAATTGTTTCTATGGAAATGTCTAGATTTTGGGATGTAGACCAAAAAAATGGTCCCCAAAGATAGCCACATCCTAATCTCTGGTACCTGTGAATGTTACCTTATATGGCAAAAATGACTTTGCGGGTGTGATTGTTCAGGATCTTGAGACAGGAAGATTATCCTGGATAATCTCTTTGGCCCTGAATGCTACCACATGTATCCTTATAAGAAGGAAGCAGAGGGAAATTGGACCCACACAGAAGAGGAGAAGGCAGTGCAACCACAGATGCAGACATAGGAGTGATGTGGCCACAAGCGAAGGAATGCTAGCCGTTGCCAAAAGCTAAAAGGGGCAAGGAACAGATTCTCCCCCAGAGCCTCCAGAGGGAACCCTGCCCTGCTGGTACCTTGATTTCAACCCACTGAAACTGATTTTGGACTTCTAGCCTCCAGAACTGTGAGAGCCCATTGTTTTGGGCCACCAAGTTTGTAGTAATTTATTTCAGCAGCCACAGGAAACTAATACGGGGCCTTACAAGAAAACTCCAGAAAGAGTTTAGCTCAGTGTTCATAAGCAATCCACTCCTTTGGAAAAGAGACTTGGGATACTAAGCCTTCCTCAGAGTTTGTCTTGCTACTTCAGGAAATCAAATGGTAGCCATAAGGAATGGCTCTAAATTATACTGGTCCTACGGAATGTTTTTAATTATAGAAAATTTATTTTTGGAAATTCCATTTTAACTTGAGTATTTTTGTTCTCTTTGCAATTTAGGTAATTGTCGTAAATAAAATCATCGATAAGCTCTAAATCCTATGTTAATAAAAATTTAAAGATATAAAATAACTAAAAGTGAATCCATAAATATTAAATGGTAATGGCCTCTTCGATCAATAGTTAATAAATTCTGCACAGGAGTTTTAAAAATCATCTTAAATGCTTTTTAAAACCTTAATTCAAGAACTGAGCAATCAACAAATAACATTTTCTTATATCAAATAAATTGTTATATTAAATAAATATCTATTAAACTTGGAGTTGGTTAAAACTTGTGGGAACTTAAACTTATGAGCTGATTCTACCTAGTTTTGCCTGACCAGAGAGTTTCCTGACATAGAAACAGATGACAAATCTGTTATGTTCAACCCTTTTCTTTCCCTGAGAGGAATTACTGAGAGATTGTAAGATTTTTTTCCTTAAAGTTTCCTAAAAGATAGGCACTAATACTGGCTGTTTCTTAGATTTATCCTTTCTTCTAAGTGTAGTGCAGTCTAATTTTATGTATTTCTGCATAATGAGAGTTAACATCTATCACAAAGACTTTTTCTTCAAAAGCTATGGAAAAATTGGCAATGTAAGTCAACCTGGAAAGCACTTTTACTGTTTTACTGTAAAGTATGTAAAGTTAATTCCCTAAGAGCCTACATCCATTTAAATAAGCCACAACTTTGGCTCTGAGCTTTTCAGCTATAAATACAAAATTGGCTGTATGATTCATTATGTGAATAATATAAAAAACAAACCAGCTTCACAAAGGTTCAATTATTCCTGGTGTTGAGAAGATAAAAGTCTCTACTGTTATTCCTGATAAAGAAAGCAGTGTATGGAGCAGGGGCTAGGGAGCAATAAGGAGGGACACTAGCCTAAATTTGGAGGGGAAGATAGTCCTTAAGAAGGCACTTAGGAAATGATGATGTCAAAGTATGTCCATGCACATAGTAGGACAAAATAAATATTTATTCTGTTGATTAACCAATTAATTAGAATGAATCATCATATCAGCCCAGGCTCTAAAGAGCTTAAAATTAAATTTCTATATGGCTTAAATGTTAAAATACTTTAAGTTTTTTGGAAAAATTCACATAAATTTATATTCATATTATTAATGGAATTCCCAGAATATTTTGAAAAATCTCCTTTAAAAAGTGAATATTAGGGACCGGCCCGGTGGCATAGCAGTTAAGTCCACATGCTCCACTTCGGCGGCCCGGGGTTCGCAGATTCAGATCCCAGGCGTGGACCGATGCACCACTTGCCAAGCCATGCTGTGGCAGCGTCCCATATAAAGTAGAGGATGATGGGCACAGATGTTAGCCCAGCACCATCTTCCTCAGCAAAAAGAGGAAGATTAGCAACAGATGTTAGCTCAGGGCTGGGCTTCCTCACAAAAAAAAAAAAGAAGAAGAAGAAAAAAAATGAAGTATTACACATTCGCATAAAGCAGAAAGTTTAATACTACCCTAGTTTAATAAGACGACCCCAACACACACACACAGGCATATATACCTCTCTTATCTCACACCACCAATAGACTTTTCTTGCTGAGAAGGGTAGACTGTTAACAGAAAAATCTACTAAAAGAAAAATGTTTTGCTACTAACAGCATCCATCTGCTCCCTCAGCCCATCAGTTTATCTCCTCTGAAGCTCCTGTTACTTAGAGATAGACTCCAAGCTTTCTGCTAACTTGACCAAGATAGGCTTGTCTCCATTAAACTGCTTAGTCCCAGCAGAAGTCCTCTCCTCTGTACTTTTTCAATGTTCTGATCCTCATTTCTTTCTCCACTTTATCTTCAGATGCTTTTCTCCTGTCTTATCCATCATTTTTCTTGACTCAACACCCTAGTCTTAACCATTACCCTGAGCTGCTTCCTGGTTTAAATAATCTTTCTGCCAACATTTTAGTATATTTAATATTAAAAAAGAAATTAATGGTTTGAATGCATGAATTTACAACATATGAAGAGTATTAAGATCCTTTGAAATGATCTTCTATTTTTCCCCCTTAGGCCGTGTGTGTGCCTAAGTTTCACAAAGGATGTAAATAATTATTTAAGATTACCATTTGAATCACTTTATAATGGATAAAATAATTTTGTCTTGACTTAATCTATTAATAAAAGCCACTTTACTAGTTTCTCAGTAAGGTATATAATGTGCATGATTTCTAAATTAAGTACCTGGTAACTCACTGACATACTCACCAGAAGCCAAGCAGAATCCATACTTAAGATTATTTGCTTTGCTGTACCTAAGATATTCTTCATCTTACTGCATTCCCAATTCTATTCTAGTTAATAATTCTTACAGTCTTGGATGAAAGTAATAGGCAAGGGTATTCAGAGGTTTTTTCTTTCAAATATAAAAACTTGATTTTTCAAGAAAGAAAAGATAACACAATGAAGCCTAGATAACATAAAACTAGACAAGAAATACATGTTCAAATATTTGACTGCAAGCCAAATAAAATTTCAGGTAAAATATTTTTATAGCACCAAGATTTTTAAGGCATTCTTTGCTTTAAACTCACCAATTTTTAAAAGGAGTCATCATATATAAGATATTATTGAAGATACCCCAGAAGGAGGAGACTAATCAAATGCAGCTTACACACTTACAGGGCTGAAAACAAAATATTTTAGATATTTAATTTGTTCACAATTAACTATACATCCCATACATATCTTGCCTTGTTGTTATAAATGTAGCTATGCAAGAGTGACACGATATCAACAAAATATCCTACGTGTTTAATGGCCCTAATTATACCTTTGTGTCAAATAAAAAGGAATTGTATCTGAGACATGGAATTATCATTTTTTGGTATAAACTATGAAGAACAAATCTAATTTTTATTAGGTGAGTCTCTAATAATCTATCCTCATCATTTAAAAATATCATTTTTATTTATATAATAGTATGCCAATATTTCTCCTATGCATGAAAGAATTCTTTTCTATATATTTTTCTAGCATTAATTGCATCTCACAGTAAATTGAAGCACAGAGCAGAAGTATGAGTTTGTTTAGTTATTAATATTTTTTAGCTCTTTAAGGATAGATCATGAATACTTAGTCTCAACAGCTTATGGCAGTGATGTGGGTGGAACCTAATATGTTTTGAACACTACTCCTATAGTAGACATTTACCAGGTGCTTTAAATATATATAATATATATGATATGATTCTCACAATAACCCTCATAGGTGTATCATAATTGGGTTGTATACTTCAATACCCTAATACACTACACTATACTTGATCTGAGTCAGCTTTGGCAAAAGTCAAGATGACACCGGAAGACTTGAGTGTTGAAATTGCTCTGTGGCTACCTTAGTCTGTTCGGACTGCTATAACACAATACCATAGACCAGGTGGCTTAAGAAACAGACCTTTATTTTCTCCCAGTTCTGGAGGCTGGAAGTCTGAGATCAGGGTGCCAGCAGGGTTGGGTTCTGGTGAGAGCTCTCTACCTGGCTTTCACACAGTCACCTTCTTGCTGTGTCCTCACATGGCAGAGAAAGAGTGTAAGCTCTGATCTCTTCCTCTTCTTATAAGGGCACTAATCCCATCATGGGGGCCCCACTCTCATGACCTCATCTAAACCTAAGCACTTCTCAAAGGCTTCACCTCCAAATACCATCACATTGGCAATTAGGATTCAACATATGAATGGGGGGGGGGACACAAATATTCAGTCCATAGCAATGACTTTATGGAAGTTCTTTGTCCTTTCTGGCCCTCTATTTCTAATGCTGTAAATTGATACGGCTGTACTGGATATCCATCAGTTCTAATATTTTTTATCTCTACTGTTAGATAAGCAAGAGCAGCAAGTCCAGATAATCTGTGAAGTCTTTGGTCGAGTGACAAGAGACATGAATTTAGAAAGCTTGAATTTGGAAAAAAACATTTAGAAAACAAATGTTTTTAGAAAATATCTCAGAACGATGTTAAATTTTGAACAACCTGCCAGTCACCAAAAAACTAGTGATTTAAAGAAAAGGAAAAGCCTATTAATCAAGAATTTATTGAACAAGGTATATGTATCCAAAAATATATGGGCACCCAGAGGAATACAGAAATATACTTAACACTCAAAGTCTTTTTTTTGTAGAAGGAAGATGCTATTCGTTACATGACACAGAGTCCTTCCCACGAGTACCCCTAAGAGAATTTCATACTCGCTCAGTATTAGGAAGAGGTGTTTGTCTTTTTTACTACCAAATACATAGTCCACCCAGAGAAAATTAATAATATTCCATGGACAAATATTTATAGTGGCACATACTTGGATTTTTTATTACACTATTATTGTTTATGCAGATGGTTTTTTTCTCTTTTCTTTCTTGCCTATTATATATATATTATAGTATCTTACCTATTATATATATAATCCCGTTTAAATCCACTTCTGCTTTTTAACAAGAGGAAATATACCCAATCCCCATACTCAGTCTCAGTGGGAGTACAAAACAATCATTGTTGAAACAAAAAATACTAGAGGCTGGCCCAGTGGCATCGTGGTTAGGTTTGGGCTCTCAGCTTTGGTGTCCTGGGGTTTGCAGGTTTGGATCCTGGGCGTGGACCTGCGAACCACTAATCAAGCCATGCTGTGGCAGATGTCCCATATAAAGTGGAGGAAGATGGGCACGGATGTTAGCCCAGGGTCAATCATCCTCAGCAAAAAGAGGAGGATTGACAACAGATGTTAGCTCAGGGCTAACCTTCCTCACCAAAAAACTTTAAAAAAAGATGTGTGCTGCCATGCAGAGGGCCTTTAGGAAAAGGTCTGATAAGGACAGGAGTGGGTCTAAAAGGCTTAACGAAGCTCTCAGTGAGCCCAGAGAAGAGAGTCGCTCAAGCACAGCAAGGACACTGGCCCAAAGGGAGTGGAAGGCCTGGACTAAGGAAAGTGGGAAATTAAGTTTTATAAGTAGAGAAGCTAAGATTATAATAGAATGTAAATGCCAAGCAAGGGAATTTTGATTTGACGAGACAAAAGGAGCAAAGAGCTTTCAGAGTGCAAAAGTTGTCCAGGGATAGCTTGTAACCTATTTCTAATACAACCTCATGAAAATACTTGGACATGCACTTTTGTTATTAAAAATGACATGGTGAATACAGCCAAAATGAAAAGGGCTTTATATTCTTATTATTTAGTACCCAAGTATAATTTCACCACAAGCAGGGGGAGACTAAGGAACTTTCAGTTCATTTCTTTTATTCTTTATCAAGGAACTTGATCCAATACAGAGCAAGAAGCTGCATGTGGTATGTACAGAAATGATACCTTTCCAGTAAAGGAAAAAAGCTTCAGTAGGTTACCATGGAAACATCTAGGGTCCATTCCAATTTCTAATAAAGAATCTTAGTCTTCTAATGGAAACCTACCAGATAGACATATTTCTACTCCAACTATCTAGTTGCTAACTTTCTAAATAGATTTTGGGATGTTCTTATTTAAAAGAGGTGAAATGTGTGTGTCTGGCTGAGATATGCAGACTACTTTTTTTAAAGAGGGACTTTTGTTTTTTTTCCAAAAAACAATACTTAACTAATTTAAAGGTGCATTTTATGGTCATTGTAACACCAAGGAATGATCAAAGTGGTCTTTTAGGTCACGACGACCAGTGTTCAATCCATAGCCTACACAGTGCTGAGAGCAAGTGCCACTTCCAGGCGGCAGAAATGGTCACATCACATTCCACCTACTAAAGAGACCTGAGTTTTTTCTTCTTTCAGTAAGTGAAACAAGAGGCTCCTGAGCTAGACTTATCTTTTATTATGAGAATCTTAATGTGTTACATATAAATTTAACTTGAAGACATGGCCCCCAATTTTAGAAAGAAGTTTTTAGAGATGTTTTAAAATTGATCTCTGGGATCTCCTGTATAGAATTCCAAATAATTTATGTAGATGATCCCTCTTCCAGAGGTGGAATTTAACTCTCCTCCCCACCCCACCCCACATGTGGGCTGTGCTTATCGACTTGCTTCCAGACAATAGAACATGGAAGGGGATGGTGGTGACTTTACAGTGGAAAGACATGGAGGATGCTGCTTTGGGCAAGTGATCAAGGTTCTACATTATGAGTCATGTTGCTGCCAGGCACCCTTGATATGATGTGATGAGAATGGCACTTGACCTTGTGGTCTTCCTGCCCAAAACCTACAACCCCAATCTAACCATGAAATAAGCATTAGATGAGCCCAAACTGAGGGACATGCTATAAAATAACTAACCACTACTCCTCAAAACTGTCCAAGTCATTAGAAAGAGGAAAGTCTAAGCATCTGTCCAAGGAGCCTTAGGAGATATGATGACTATATGTACTATGGTATCCTCGAAAAAACGAACAGGGACTCATATGGGAACTTTAGGGAAGAATTAATGAAATCTGAACAAAGTCTGAAGTTTAATCTTTTTTTTTTTTAAATTATCACTGAGAAGTGTGATATTTTATCACTAAGTGCGTGAAAAGAGCATGCGATTTTAGGCCTGATAGACCGTAGTTCAAAGATGGGTTCTCCTACTTGGGGAATTTATTTAACCTTTTCCATCCACATGTTCCTCATTTGTAAAAGAGGAATAATAATGCTTATCTTGAAAAGTTATTGAAGAAACATATAACATATGTGCTATATCATATCATTTATATATATTTAATATATTTTAAGTGACTGCTATTTTGCCAAACACACAGCAGTTTTTCCCAAAATGTTGTTTACTTTCTCTCCTTCTGCTTGCTTCCAGTCCAGTATTCAAAGGCCAGAACCTCTGTCTCTTTGCCTGAAGGTTTTTACTACCAAAGGCGGCTTTACCCACCTAGTCACATCTGGGGAGTTAATCAGTTCTACTCCCCGGAAGCACCCCTCAAGCAAAAGCTGAGGGCAGGTGGTGGATAATTATCCAGCTCCTTCACCCTTTGAGGGGACTGATTCTGAGGTGCTTGTTCTAAACTGGTTGCCAGAGATCCCCAACAGGATTAAGCTCCAGTTACCCATAATGTAACTAATATGTAATGTACCCTTTATTGGCTGCTTTCCCTTCCCTTCTGCCCTACTGGTCTTTCCTGGGACCCTGTACCTAATAAACTTCTTGCATTTGAATCCTTGTCTTAGTGTCAGCTTGTGGAGGAAGCCAAACTAAATAGAGCGTGATCTTAGTTTGCAGCAATGATGAATGCCATAAGAAAACAGGGTTTCTTTAAGCTTAAAACCACCTAGAAAAATTTTGTATAATTTCCATGTAGTGGTAATAATCTTCAGATAAGTTATTTTAATTATGTCTAATTTAAACTAAAGAGTAGTTTATCTTTACAGACAAGAGGCAATTGTAACTGATATACAACAAGAGTATCTTTGTGCTATCTAGGACATTAAAACGATGTTTGAGACTTTTTATATATTTAATCATTTTTATCTAATTATATGACGTGTACCAGACTTTTAGGAAGTGCCTAATGATATAATGTAAGTGAAAACCTTTTAAGATATGAAATATTACCAAAATACCAGTAAAATTATATTCAGAAAGGATGGCACAAACTCATTTCCGTGAATTTGTGGCTAATAAACACTAAAACAAAAATAATAGTTGGTACAGATGTCATGTGGATGATATGTATTATTGCTATGTCTATTTTACGTTTACAGGCATTAAGCAGTGAGAACCTCAAAGACCAAATATCTTGCTGCTCCATGATACCAACCAATGAGATAGTATAAAGGCAAAGTGTGTATTAAATTTCCCATGGCTGAAGGAGATTATCCCATCCAAGAATTCACTTTTCTTCCCTTGCAATTTATATGTGCAAGGGCCAGTTCTTCAGAGAATAAATATTTAAGAGATGATACAATCAGGGGAAAACATAGCTAAGAACAATATCAAGAGAAAGATAATTTGTTACAGAAAGTCCTTACAATGAGATCAAGAACAGAGTTCAAGGAAGGTTGGAATAGTGGAAGAAACTTACAGAAATGTTGGCACTCAATTAGGTGTTTGAATATCCAATTCAAAGTTTCATGAAGGGCTTACATGATTTGAGCAAAGCCTGAAATATTCAATATGCTCAAAAGTATCAGTTGACTACATAGATGGATGAATGATTGAATGGATACATAAATGATAGAGACATAGCGTGGGAGAAGGTGTTCCACATGGTGAGAATAATTCTAGTTTTTGCATGTATCTCCTTTTTTCTTATAGTCACTGTATTGGTTTTCTATTGTTGTGTAACAAATTACTGCAAATTTAGTGGCTGAAAACAATACAAAATTATTATCTCACAGTTTTGTAGGTCAGAAATTCAGGCACAACATGGCTGGGATCTCTGCTCAGGGTCTCACATGACTGAAATGAAGGTGTTGGCTGGCCCCTCACTGGAGACTCAGGGTCTTCTTCCAAGATTCCTGTTTATTGGCAGATTTCAGTTCCTTGCACTTGAAGCACTGAGGTCATACCTTTATTTTTTATTTTTATTTGTTTTTACTGGCTGTCTGCCAGGGGCTGCCCTCAATTCCCTGCTATGTGGCCATCTCCAAAACATGTCAGTTTTCGTCTTCAAGGCCAGTAGGAAAACTTCTCTCTTTGGTCAGCTAATATGAGGTCTTATATAACATAATGTAATCATGGGGTGACTTTCCTGTCATTATCACAGTCTCACCTACACTCAAGGGGAGGGTGTTTATACAGGGTGTGTACACAGCGGGGTAAATGTTGGGGCCATCTGAGAATTCTACTACAGTCACATAAGAAGCAACATCTGCACATTCAAGCTTATCTGGTGGTGTACCTTTTGCAATGGATCCTAATTGGGCTTAAATTTATAATTTATATTCTTCAATACTAAAACAGTAAAATATGAGTATACGGAGCATAATATTTATGTAAGTATTAGATCTCTTGAATTGCAGACTTCCTTTAAAACCCTTCAAGACAGAGTAAAATATTAAACATGCATAAACTTTAATATCGGCGTGTTTAAAATGGGAAGATTTAACAATAAAGTAGAAAGAAAATAGAAACATCAGTCACTTTTTTTATTGTATTAGTGCATCCTGTGTATTATATTAGCTTACTCTCTTGCTCTGTTTTCCACAAACTGAACTAGAGAATTCCAAAGACAAATTGTTTTCATTTCAATTCAATAAGTAATTATTGGACACATACTCTTTTCCTAGAATTGTTTCCATAGATGTTCAAAATATATCCTTAGCATTGTTACTAGGGCAACAAGTTTTACAAAATAAAATAAAACACACAGATGAGACAAAATGTAATCAAATGTAGATTATATGCCTGGATTTTGCACAGATAATAACTAACACTGAGATGTTACTTGAGGCAAGTTCTGTGTTTAGAATTTACATGGATTACCTCATTCAACCTCTGGAATAGCCCAGGAAACGGGGACATCTCTATCCTTTTTCCCAGATGAGGAAGTTAAGATTTTGACAACACCTCACAGTAACTCTGGTTCTGATGAGCAGTGGAGAAAGGTCTCAAACCCAGGTCTGTGTCGTTTCCCAAAGCCCATTGTTTCGGTGTTGTCCTGCTCCAAAGATATACATAGATGATGCCGTACCTGCATTACAATGTGGATAAGTGATCCGGTAAGAGTAGTTACAAAATGCTATGTGATGAATGTACTAAGACTTTAAGGAGGGTCGTCTTTCCTGGGCAAAGTGGAATGGATAGTCCTAGGGGTATGATCAGCACATACCAGGTCAGGGATGGAAGAATGCGGTGATTTGTTGAGCACAGATGAAGAAATATCCAATTACATTATATATTCATAGTTACACTGAAGTGAAAGGGGAAAGAGTTAATGCTTCATAGATGATGTTGAGGACTGGATGGGCATATTGAACATGAGATACACACCCACATCCTGTTTTTAATATTAGAGTTTTAGAGCATTTCGATTGTAAGAGCCCAGAGATATAATCTAGACATGGAAGATAAGCTACAAGTACATAGCTAGAAGCTACCTACTTCTTACCTGCTTCTACACAAACCGTTGAGCTAACAGGCTATAGATGAAGTTTAAAATCAATTAAGACAGAAAAAGATTCTGTCTGGGAGCAAAAGTCTCTTTGCTTGGCAGCTCCATTGATGAATTCAATTTTATCTGTGCATTCTCCATGCTAATTTCAGGATGGTGTGAAATACAGGAAGAGAAAATTATGAAAAATCACATTAGTAAAGGTTTAATTTTTGTTGCTAAACAATTTTCCTTGTTATTTGAATACAGATTTTCCTGGGCTATTTTTATAGAATGAAGGAGAAAACTTATCATGATGCATTTGTTTTCTTATAATTTACCTTGTGGATGGTTGTTAACAGATTTCTCAAATTGACTGCCCTTCAAATACCTAAAGAGATCCCGCAGAGTGTCCAGACCTCCAAAATGACTAAGTGATGGGTGTGTCGGGGCAGTATAGTCAAGTGAAAGAATAGTGACAATGAGCTTGGGGTCCAGACAAACCTCTGTCACTAAGCGTCTCCGGCAAATTGGGTGAATCTTGTAACTTTATTGACCTCAGTTTCTTCATCTGGAAAGTGGAGCACTTGGCACAGAGTGACATACAGAGTCCCTTCAAACTGTGAACTTTTATAGTAAATATTGTCCTGAGGAGCTCAGCAGGCAAAGTATTTTATAAATTCAAAACTAAATCTAGGGAAATCACAACCGATATAATAAAGCTGAATCAAATACACTTGTGAATATTTTAAATACACACAGAATATATATAAATATAATATAAATACATATACATATATATGTTGCAAGCTATTTCTTCATCTAAGGATAAAAGAATGAAAGAAACCCTGTTCCAAGACAGAGCCAGCAGAGGGCATTTAGTCCCTAAGCCCCATGCTGAAGGAGGTGTGGTCCAGGTCCCAGTACACAGAACACAGTGTCCTTGCTTTGCAACTTGCACTGCTGGGACAAGGTTTCAAAGGAGTAGCTGCTTATGCTACAAATCTGAGCAAAAATTTGTTTGCAGTTTCTCAAAGTGTTAAGATAAAAGATTAATATTTTTAAAGAAGTAACTATATAACATTAGGATATTAAGCATGATGCAACTTTTAAAAGAATGTATAGACACAGTCTTTCATTGGGTGAAATCAAGTATTAATTTAACACGGAATATTTTAGAAGGTCATTTTCACAACAGTCCTTGAAAATTGTTTAAACGCTGTTTTAATTGTAGATATTTGAGGAATCATAAAATGCCTTTGGACATACTTCCCCAAATGAAAAATCCACAACAAACCATACATATATGTGAAGTAATGAAAATGCTTGCCATCTCTGAAAAAAAAATTAACATAGAAAGGACTCAAGATTGGAATTGGCTATCATCCTTTATATGTTGGGAATTATTCCTAAACGCATTTGAGTACATCAATTCAGAGACAGAAATCAGTCTGACCTCAGTAAAGGATATATAAAAGCAGGTAAATCACCGAGTCACAGGAAAGAACCACTTTATGAACATATATTTAAATAGAAAATGGTTATAAAAATGATTGCTCTGATGGTTTTGGCAAGTATAACTGGATGTTACAATTTTCAGCCTGGACACTGAGATACAATAGATGTGAAATCTAAAATCAGACTTCACTGTGCAGAATTTGCAATGACAGTTTGGAAAACTGACTCCATGACTTTTAGACCCTTCAACAAGCATAAGGAATAAAAGGAGGTATAATTAGTTTCCCAGGGCTGTTATAACAAACTACCACAAACTGGGTGGCTTAAAACAACATAAACATTGTTTCGTAGTTCTCGAGCTACAAATTTGAAATCAAGGTGTCAGAAGGGGCATATTCCTTCTGAAACCTGTAATGGAGAATCATTCCTTGTTTCTTCTAAATTCTGGTGTTTGCCAGCAATCCCCATGGCTTGTGGATGCAATCGCTCCAGTTTCTGCCTCCTTCAACACAGGGCTGTTTTCGCTCCATATGTCTCTCTTCTTATAAGAACACCAGTCATTTTGGATTAAAGGCCTGCCTTACTTCAGTATGACCTCATGGTAACCTAACTAATTACATCTGCAATGACACTCTTTCCCAGTACGTTCACATTCCGAGTTACTAGGGATTAGGACTTCAACATCTGTTTTGCAGGAACACAATTCAAGCCATAACAGGAGGTATCAGAAGAAGGAGAAGATGATAAGGTTTTCTATGGAGAAAATAGATGCCCTCCCTTTGGAGGGGAGGGGCTGGAATTCTAGCTTCCAGTGACAGGCCTTCTGAGAGGAGGACTCAAGACAGGGGCAGCTTCATGGGTGTGCCATCCAGGCAGCCCAACAGGGGCCTACAATCTTGAAAGTCTTAATACTTTTCAAACAGTAGATGCTGCATTTTCATTTTGCAACAGGCTCTGCAAACTATGTAGACACCACTGTGAGAGCTCGCTATGTGATGTGCTTCTTGCACTTGGGGAGTAAGACAGGCTGTGACCCAACTCACACATGTAAATCTGGCCCATGACACCTGAATTGAAGTGACTGCACTGCCTGGGTAAGCTTGCCCCCCAGAGCTGGTCAAGTCATAGAGTGGCCCACTTATAAAATATACATCACCCCCTTAGTTAGCACTGCAGTAAGAGATGCTTGATGATGGGAATCTCTAAGAAGCCACAAATACTCCCAAGAGAGGGAACTTTAAATCTCTGCTAGGGCAGAGAACAGGAAGGAGTTATAAAGAGTTCAAGTAAGACCCCTCCTATACCTTTACCACCCTAGAAGAATCAAAAATTGATTAGCAGCTGGGGGAATTGGGAGAGGGCAAGAGAGGGGAGAAGAAAAGAGGCTAAAGACGGTGAAATAGAGACGTCAACGATGCCCTATCCCACTGCAGGCTTCCAATCTAAAGCAGGCCCAATTTAGAGAAGGAGAGAAGATTTAGTATTACATTTTGTTTGGAGTTTCAATTAATCATATTAAACAGACCATTCTAATTTCTGAATTGAATCCCCAGGGGACCTAGGCAAGTAAGAAAAATCACACACCCTATAGTTTTTATCTAGAAGTGGGAGAAGATGCCTTGTCTCTTTCAATACATTTTAAAGAGTTAATAGTTTTTATGAGCTGAGTTGTGTCCCCCCCCCCAAAATTCATATACTGAAGCGCCAGTCCCAGTACCTCAGAATGTGACTATATTTGGAGATAGGGTCTTTAACGATGTAAGTAAGGGAAAATGAGATCATTAGGGTGGGCCCTAATCTAATCTGTTGTCCTTATAAGAATGATTAGGACACAGATAAGCAGAGAGGGAAGACCATGTGACAACACAGTGAGAAGGCGGCCATCTACAAGCCAAGGAGAGATGTCCACAGAAGAAACCAGTCTTGCTGTTACTTTGATCTTGGACTTCTAGCCTCCAGTACTCTGAGGAAATAAATGTCTATCGTTTAAGCTACCTAGTCTACAGTACTTTCTTATGGTACCCCTAGCAAACTAATACAATAGGAGACAATAAAAACTTTGTTGTTACAGTGATCATAGTTTTGGAAGGCATAATAATTGACAGGCTCCACAAAACAGAACAAAAGATCCATTATTTCTTATAGAATAGCTGAACTTAAAATAACTGAGTAAAATGGCCTTATTAGTGGTTGTTTGTCGAGCTAGCTTGACCAACAGACTACTAAAGGAAGATATGTATTGCTAGATAGTTCATAATTTTATGTTCAAGCAAATATGAAGATTAGGTGTAAGATACAGAATGTTCAGAGCACTATAAACTATTATATCCATATGATTCACGTAAAGAGCTCTACTTATGCTTTGCAATACTATAAGTTGGTCTACATTCATAGGAATATAAGTGTAATTGTAGAATGTAATAAAAGTACGAATTTATTTAGTATAATATATATATGAATCATACCCACATGGTTTCTAACACAGATAGTTGCTCAATTAATGTTAACTCCTCCCTAATTCCTCTTTTACAATGGATGGAAGGACACCAAGATTGATTATTTTACTCTGCTTCTAGTCACCTTAGCTTAAAGTGATTAGACTTTGATTCAATCAGTTGTCATTAGAACCAAATTGGCATTGGAGCAACTGAAAATATATGCTAAATCTATGGTTTGTGTAACTCAATTCTTGTCTTAGTAAGAATAGCATTGGTAACCAATGATAAAGCAGTTTGGGTGGTAACTGGAAAGGGAGAAATAATTTCCAGTTTTTGTAAGAGAATATACAATCAGACTTCACTAATGAAGGAATCAATCTTGTAAAGTCATCAACATGTGTGATAGTTTAAGGTAAACTTTTTCATGTGTGTTCACATTTTAACTATTTTATCTTACCTCATGATCAGGAATAAAGTTTTTAACTACAGCAGGAGAACAGACTGGGCAGGTACTTTACTAGGAACTACACATACCAACTGAGAGAGTCTACATGGGGTATTGACACAGGCAGCAGCAATAGCCATAGGGAGCAGCTGCTTTCTAGGAAATCTAGCAAGAGATGTGAGGTTGTCCCCACAGTCACAGAAACTCAGAAGTGGTGAATCTAGAGGGTGACGATATCTGGAGATGATACTATGCTAAACACGTCAGGAAAGTCTGTCCTCAGGTGTTAGAGCCCCACTTCAGGACTGTGTGTGTGTAGTGACCAAGGGGTAGACTCAGACAGGCAAGAGCAAAGCCTGCTGGGATCCTATCCTAAAATTCTTTGGGTGCTGGCATATTGTCAAGGCAGGAATCCATATACAAGGCCACAACCTGGGATTAGCCCCAAGACTGGAATAATAACACTAAATATCAGTTACTGAATGCTGTCCATATACCTGGATCTCTGCAAAGTGTTTTGCATGTAATATTTCAGTCTATGCCAAAGTGAATTCCATGAACCTTCTACAGTTAGGGATACGGAAAAGCCCAAAGATGACAGTTATGGGTAAAAAGATGATAGATGTAAAAGATAAATAATTGAGGAAAAAAACTAATAATTCCAGACAAAATCAGAACAGACATATATACTGACATGTACTGGCTTTTTATTGTTATTATATAGAATAAAAAATATCCTAGAAACACTCCCAAAATGAGATTCTCAGGTATGAAAAACAGATCAATCCTGATTTTACATTACTGCCAGAAAATAATGAAAGTATTATCTACAGATTTTTTTTTCCCAGCAAAAGTATTTGTGGGGCAAGCATTTTAACATCAATTGTTTTTTCAAGTGTATAGACCAAAGAAAAATAATGTCAGATATGCATATATATATATATATAGGCTCAGAAAATATTCTACAAATATATCTTTCTTGATGTAAATTATTTATCTACTAATTGACCAAAAAATGAATCAAAATTAGAAATTGAAGCGCAGAGAATGTGGTAGACTGCTCTGTAGAACTTTCAATAGGTAAAATTTCCAAACTATCATGAAAGACCTGAGGAGAATCAGTGCTCAGGCCATGATTATACTCATTATATAAAATTAGTGGCAAATGTGGATGCTTTGGTGTCTCTATTTACACTGGCATCTGTATACAACTAAAAGAAAACAATTTTAATGTGGAAAATTATCCTTTACATTGAAATAACCCTATAGTAGGCAAAAGGAATTTCTCTAGAAATTTCCTTCCCTGAGATTAAGATTTACTATCAGAATCAGTTAATTAAATACGTTTGTAATTGTATTAAAAAAAATACTGACCATGTTTGGGAAGGATACAAATACTTATCTTTGATGGGTGTTTCTTTTATTCTTGTTTTGGTTACTGGTATTTCCATTAAAACTATAAACATTAAAAAGTGTTACGTGTTACAGGGGCCAGCCCGGTGGTGTAGTGGCTGAGTTCACGTGCTCTACTTTGGCAGCCCAGGGTTCATGGGTTTGTATCCTGGGCACGGACCTACATACCACTCATCAAGCTACGCTGTGGCAGCATCCCACATACAAAATAAAGGAAGATTGGCACAGATGTTAGCTCAGGGACAATTTTCCTCACCAAAAAAAAAAAAAAAAAGTTACAGATAGGAAAATTTTTTCTGAATTCCATACATGAAATGTATAATATATTTTTTATAGTTCAATTAAGTGAACTTCATATACTTTAAAGGTTTTTATCCTGTTGAGCAGAATGTATAAACTTTGTGAAGAACTTCCTTTTAAGATGTTGACTTAAGAGGGTACTTGGGTTCCATCATTGACTTTGCAGCTTCCTCTTACCACTTCTCGTGATGTTCCCAGAAGCCCTGAGTAGCAGTGCTGTAGAGGAACCTTTCAAGACTAACTTGCTCAGCTCACAGACTAGGACTCCAGAGTTTATGAGTGATTTGTAGAGTTGACTTCCTCAGATTTCATCAGACTGCTTTGGGAAAGAAAAAGATTCTGAGATGACCTTCCTCTTATACTGCCCTTTGACATTACAAGGAAAAAATAAATACCCACAGAATCCTGAACCACCCTTATATGGCTAACCAAAGAAAATGACTTTTATAATTATGTATTTAAAAACTTTAGTAATCAATGTTATAAATAAATTACTCACACTGGGAACAAAATAATAGAGATTATTATAAAATCAATTTGAATTTGCTAATGAGTCTACAATCTACCTTGATATTTCTTGGATATTTTGAGAGGAATTGATATAGTCAAGCCCAGCCAAAACCATATGAGAAAGATAAGTATAGAGCTAAGCTTTAATGAGATCTCTAGAGAACATAATTCTACATCCTTTAGAAACCCGCTGACAATATTTAATAAAATTTATGTGATGCACTAATGTTATTGAAAGAAAGATTTAAACTTCATTATGAGAAACATCATTTTCTCTAGAGTTGGGGGTCATAAGGTGGCAGGAAGAAGGACTGCCCTTTACTGAGTTCCATGTGGTTTACAAACTGTATTTTATTGAACCTGTTGTGAGCATTATGAGGCAAGAACAGTGCAGAAACACAGTACCAGCAAATAATAAGCATTTAATAATTTGGTTGGTGAATTGAGGCTTCACCAAAATCTTATCAAACGGATGACAATGTCCCCACTTTGCAGTTGAAGAAAGGGCCTCAGAGAGGTGAACTAACTTTCTCAAGATCACACAGCAGAGAACATTTGAAAACACAAGTTTATCTGATATGAAAGCTTCCACAGATAAAATCTGCGATACTGTGACTTTTTTGTTTTTAGGTAGATAATATTTTATTGGCTGCATTTTATATTTTCAGGTATTTTCTTATACTGCTGACAAAGAAATTCGAACAGATGATTTGTGCTTGGATGTTTCTAGACTCAGTGGACCTGTAATCATGTTAAAATGCCATCATATGAGAGGAAATCAGTTGTGGGAATATGATGCTGAGGTATAGTATTTTTTAAATTTACTTATTTCATGCTTAAACTCAGTTATATATTTCAAATACATTTAAATTCTAAGCTATTTTTTTCTGCATTGGAAAAACTGTATTTTCAAGCACGCATGCTCATATCTGATAACGTTAGGATGGTATATCATACAAATAGGTTTTTGGCAAACTAGTCCATTAGTATAAAACATGAGCTAGGAAAATAAAGTCATTTTATGTGCTTAAAATTTATCACCATGTACATGCTCAACATAAATTAGGCAAGGGGTAGGCTTTGCTTGTCTGAGAGGTATATATGAAGATGTGCATACAGGACAATATAAACAATGTTTTCATATTTTAAGTTTTACACTGTTGTGTAAAACACTGTAATATATATGCTTTAACTTAAAGGAAAAGAGTTGACAAGATTAGTATGAATGCTCTTTATAATAGTAAATACTTTGCAAAATAAACTAGTTAGGTATATAATCAGCTAAGCAGCACCTTCTCAATGTAGCACATCTTTCTGATAGAAGAGAGGGAGAGAACAATGAAATTACTATTGGGAATTTATAGCCAGGCAGTGTGTAAAAACCAGATCGACCATCAGATGGAGCTAATAAAAAAGAAATATCTTCCTCTGCTTAAGGAAGCTGCCTTGAAACAGCTTCATTTCATTCAGTTCTCTTTGCTGAGCAAAATGAATTGGTTGTCTGTGTTATATTTTCCACATTATTAAATGGATGGTGACTTATTTAAGATAAGAAATAAACTTTATTCTTACAAGATAAATAATACAATAGAGGTAAATGAATTTCACAAATGCAGTGTTTAATGGGGGCCTAAAAATACTCTGCAAGAGTAACATTTCAAAAACCAATCTACAGAGTTGTTGGTATTATTGATATTTTAACAAGGTCTTCTTTATAGACTGTCATTTTAATTTGCATAATGTTGTAATTTCTTAAGTGGAATATCAGCAAACCTTACTGAATTCTTATATGATTTGAAACGGGTTCCATAGGGTTAAAATTTGGCCCGAAAATGTATACATTGCCAAGCTCTTTGGACACGAAATAGTCCTCTTCTAGGACATAACTAAGGACAAAAACCCTGAATCCTTCCTATGTTCTGTTCAGACTCTTTTGCCTTCTCAATACCTTATTCTCTTTCATTGTCTGACCTCAATTTTTTTTTCTCTTCAACTATTATCATCATCACCCTTTATATTAAGCCCACAGAAGTCATCCCCTCTAATAATACATGTGGGTAAACGTGGACCCTTAGTCAGCTCCCTACCTCTTCTATGAGGAACAGAATAGATAAAAATGTATAGATAAAGGAGAAATCCTGCAAGTACTATTTTTTTAATAAAACTTTTTGGTGTTATCGTTGCTCTTTAGTCTTCACCAGGAACCCAGGACTTTATTGGGCTTGTGCTAAAAATAAAGAAATCTAGCATGTTTGTAAAGAAAGGGGAATGAGTAAACATATTATTTATAAGATGAAGCCATCTAGTATTTCAGAATGCCACTTTTAATCTTTAAACTTTTCTATAATTTTTGAGTGGATAATGGCTTCTATAGTTAAAACTTAAATTCTTTCATTTCTGAAATAACTATTGTTGGTAATTAGGCATATAGTTTTGTTTATATTTTTATCAGCCAGTAGCAAGATTATTGAATACTCAGGGATTTTGAAAGAAGAGTGAAAAAAAATAGATAATTTCACCTAAGATAAAGAAATATTTTTTGTAAATTTACTATTTTGGATGACTAGTAGTTATCTATTACAGTATTTTTAGAACCTTGTAGTATTTTGTGTCATGTAAACTTTGTTTTTAGAACATGCACAAAAAAGCTTATAATATGACATAAATATTGAGAGAAGTTTATTTTAAACAATCCAATCACCTTTATAATTGTATAATATAGTTTAATTTACTCTCCTATATGTTTATGTTTTCAAAATTAAATTGTGATGTTCAACTTGTCGAAATTTAAAATTTTAATTCATAATGTAGATATTTTTGCCAAATAAATATTTGTCAAATAAATCATAATGTAGAGAAGTCACATGAAAATAGAATAACTGTAAGAATAATGCATTGCCTTTCTGGAAATTTAGCTTTGAGATAAGACTGATTTCTAGATACCAACCTACACACTGAATCAGAGTCTGTATTTTAACAAAATCCCCAGGTCATTTATGTGAAGAAGTCAGAAAAAGGAAATGATTTTTTTAATGACATTGAAATATAATACTTATTTTTTATGATTAGCTTTTCTTTAAGTTTTAGGTTTAGGATCACTTTAGTCTACAGAATAGTGTCAACCATTGCTACCCAAAGGGTGATTCTAAGACCAGTAACATCACCTGGGAACTTGTTAGGAATTAGGAATCTGATATACCAACCTAGACACACTGAATCAGAGTCTGTATTTTAACAAAATCCCCAGGTCATTTATGTACACATTGAAGTTTGAGAAGGACAGATCTAGACAGTGGCCAAGCATCTATTTATCTTCCTTAGTTTTTGTATACACTGTTGAAAAACATTGCAAAGTTAGGGAAAGGCATAAATACACTCTTGATAATTGCAAGCCCCCCAGGAGGGGTGAGGGAGGGAAAGGGAGCAGAAGGGTAAGAGGTGCTGAGATGGGAAAGAGGAATAATTGACAGGTAGCTCTAGTCTGCTCATATTCCAACAAGTAGAAAATAGACAAGTACAGCTTGCTACTTCTTTAATTCAGTTCTTTATCTATTGCTATCAAGGGCAAATGTATTCTTCTTTGACAACGCTCTGAGGTGGTGAACTATTAAGGAGAATGAAACTTGGTGGAGTTCATAGAATTACAGAGCTGAAACTTACCTTAAAGTTCTTTTCCTTCAGCCTTTATTATCAGGAGGAAACTAAAGCACAAAGATAACATTGCCAGCGGCGAGACAGGATTGGGGTTCTAATGCAGTAATGAAGGAAAGCTAGTTGTCAGTACAGTTGTGAATCTGACCGTGTGAACAGCTGAAATATTCCATCACCTTATTTCCCATAGTCCTTTCAATCAAAGAAAACCAAGTCATAAATAGGAGCAGAATTGTTGGAATGTCCAGAGAAATATTGAAACAGTATCATAGAGTCTCAGAACGTGGACTCTATCCCACTGCTTTGGTTTGTATACTTCTTAGGTGAGTGGGGGGAAAAAAGGGAGTAAAGTTTCTTGAGTGTCTATAATTTTATTTATTTTCTCATGCAATTCTTACAGTAGTCCTGTAAGATAATATTATTATTTGTGTTCTTCACATTAGTGAACAGAAGCTTTAAGTGTTTCAATGCCTTGTGTAGGTTTGCACACCCCAGCTTTCTGGCAATAAATCCAGCAGTCTTTCTACTACACTACATTGCCTCTTGAAGTCATTGAAAAACTAGAAACAATTAGATGCTTTCGATGATGAAGATCTAATAAGCTAAATGTACAATATTACAAAAGAAAGAAATTATTAAATACTATTGATTATTTGCAGTACCAAATTTTATTCACATAGAATTTCTCCATTCCTTAATAACTGGAAAGATGTTCTGCAATAAATATTGTCTATTTAGACAAACAGGCCATCATAAAACTACTATGTCAGTATGGTCTAATCGCTTATAAAATTTAGCTATATATATTCATAATATAATTAACTAATATCTAATTGCTTCTCCTTTTATTTGAATGAAATTAAGCACATGTTGATAATAAATACAGATCTTTGGCCAACTTTCATTTGAAATGTAGTTTCCTACTTTCTTGTAATAGTTCTTAAATAACCATGAATTTAATTCGGTGTCACTTTATACCTGGCTAAATATGTTCAATTTGGGGGGCAACTGAGCATCATTAGCAAAACTGCCAGATCCCCAGTTGGTCCAAATCTCTTGAATAAATTACCTGAACACTTTGGTACTATAAAAGCCCATTGCCACAGAGTTAAAACAAAAAGGGAAAAAACCCACAAAATTTCATCTGACTGGAACATTATAAAAATTATTTTTATAAAGATCTGACAGCCATTCATTCTATTTTATTCAGGTTTTCTTATATTCCATTTGAACATTGCAATTGTGTTCCAATCCATTTGGAATTTCTATTTTCCTGCAATAAGTGCATATAATCACATTTCTTTTTTAACATCTAGGCAACTAGATACAGTGTGAGAATCTAATTTTAGAACAGAACACTTATGTTCAACAAACACTATGCAACAAAGAAAAAAAAAGGGAGCAAAAGATGATGCTAAAAATAAGTCTTGTTTTTCATGTGACTGAGCAAGTTGACTGAGAAAATACTTGCTATGAATTTGATATCCATTTGTATCAAATGTTTCCTAGAGTCACAATATAGGAATTTTTATCAGTAGATAAAATGTGTTGGATTGATATTTACTGAAATCACAGAAGCTTATATTTAGACTTTACTTAATACTTCCTCTTTTACTTACCTTTATCAGAAAGCAGGTAAATGGGAATATAATTTTAAGGTAAGTGATCTATAACTGGCAACTCAGCCATTTCGCTGTGTAGCATTCCTAATAAAAACAGTGGCTCCATATACCTTTTGAAGGCTGTGTTTGTCAGCCTAGTAATACCTTTCCATATTGCCATCAACCCATAGCTGTGATTTCTTATGTAGAATCAGTTAGTGACTAGGAATTTCAATAGTTTAGTACTGCATGTTTAGTTCTTGTATGTTAAACATTTACACTTTTTTTAGAAGACTCCTAATCTAACGAATGCTCAGATCACCTTGTCAACAGATAGTACTTAATATATATATTTTGTGTGTGTGTGTGAGAGGAAGACCAGCCCTGAGCTAATATCCGTTGCCAATCCTCCTCTTTTTGCTGAGGAAGACTGGCCCTGGGCTAACATCTGTGCCCATCTTCCTCTACTTTATATGGGACACCGCCACAGCCTGGCTGACAAGCAGCTCGTTGGCGGGTGCCCGGGATCCGAACCCGCGAACCCCAGGCTGCCAAAGCAAGAACTAAACTGCTGCACCACTGGGTGGGCCCCGTACTTGTTATTTTGAATAACAATTTTATTATATTAATTTTTGATTAATTATTATTCTGTACTTAATCAATAGGGGAAATCCTATTGCCTTTGTTATTAAATTAAATATCTATAACAGTCTAAATTTATTTTTACTTTGTTTATCATTATATATAATAACAATCAATTGGGTTTCTTTTTTAAACTTTTAGTATGGCATCTTTTAAACTGAGACCTGTATGATTGGTTCTTCAATCGATCATGCAGTCGCTTTTATTTGTTCATTAAAATATCAAATTTTTTACTAGGTGCTTTTTAATACAAAGGTACAATCTAATTTTATGATTTTATGATTCTTATTTTGTCACCAAAATTGTTTCCCTGGCCTGATTCCCATTGCCTTTCAGTACAGACTTCAAAAGGGTAGATTTAGAGATGCTCCATGACACATCTTGCCTTAGATAGCAAAACATACAGACATGTTTAAAGGCGAGAATTATTAATTTTTTCTTATGCATCTTAAAATAGTGTGATTAAAATTTTATAAATACCAGGAAATACTAATGCTTTAAACTTCAGAGGAGAATAATTAAGCAATGCTATATTATAAACAAAAACCAGTACTACCTTAGGGTTCATATTACCCTGTTCTCTAGTCAATATTTTAAATAAAGCTATAGGAAAAGATATTTGGCAGTATGCTGCATGTCGGTATATAGGTCACATTGCCTTCAAAATTGAGTTAACATGACAATCTCCTAAAGTTCTGAGAGGCATTTGCAACAAATATGACAAAGGAGCTTAAAAGAGCATTTAAAAGAAAAAAATGCACACCCAATATAAAAATATTTGTCTTGAATAAACAGCATAGGAGAAATATAAATAGCCAATGAAAATGAAATTAAAAAGTTAATTTAAATAACTATCCAAAAATACACAAATAAATCATTTTATGTGTGTTCTTTTATCCATTTCTTTATTTATCATGTTAATATGTCAATAAATGTTTCTAATGGCTACATGCGATACAGTGTCCTGGCATAGTATAAGCACAAGAAATGTTAGCTGAGGCTGCTATTATTATAAAATAATTATTATAGATTTTTTTAAACTTTGCTAATGTATTAAAATGTTTATACCTTTTGACCTTGCAATTTCACTTCTAAGAATTATTTCTAAAGAAACAATATAGATGTGGAGAGAGATGTTCAGAGGTGTTTATCACAGCATTATTTACAATAGCTCCAAACTGGAAAGATATTCCTCCCAAATAGAAAAGTTAAATGACTTGGAAAATCTACTTTGTAGAAATTGTTTATTTCATATGTTTTTAGATATTTAAATGATAAGAAAGATGCCCACAATATGAATTGAAGGATATTTAATCAGATGACCTCAATTACATAAATTTGCATAAGTGATAAAAATTACTAGAAAACACATAATATTAATAATTGGCATCTCTTCTAGACAGAATACTGGAAAAAATAAACTATACTTCTTTTCAAACAAATGAAAATAATAAATGTTTTTGTGGGTTTTTTTAAATGAAAAATAATTTCTATCTCAGTAAGGTTATTTGAGATTTCTTACTTTTCTTCTGGTTTATGACTTATCAGAAATACCTGGAGTGAAAGTTCTTTGAATTTTTTTCATAGTCATTCATGTGATAAACATTTTGGGGGAAAATATTACAAATGTATTTTTTTAAGGAAAATTTTTATACTATATTCATGTTTTGGAGTTACCTTTCCTAAGCATAAGTAAAATCAAGTGTTGTTTTTGTTTTAAATCAAGGAAAACTTTATAATTTGTTTTTCTTTATAATGACCATGAAATTCACAATCACTAACACTGGAATCTTTGATGTTAACATGACATTTACTAAGAAAATTTCATTGCAAAAAGAAAAATCACTGAGGGCAGAGGATTATCAAGCCTAGAAATTTTAAACCATGTAAATAGGAAATTCAAGTTTGGTTTAAAAAAAACGCCCCAAAACTAGTCTTCCTAACAAATCAATCTATATAGTGAACAATATCATTTTACAAATAAAATGTGTTATAAATGATAATGTTACCTTTCCTATCTTTATAAATCATTTGTCTACCATTTTACTGTAGAAAGTAAGTCCTTGAAATGGAAAATCCAATGATTTGTATCCATCAAGCTGCCCAAGAGATGTAGTTTAATTTTATCAGAATTTATTTTCTGCATTGGCTTTATACTAAGTGTTTCAATCAACAAACTTGTAGAGTACCTCCTGTGGTCAGGCACTGGGCTTGATGACGTAGGTAGTCATGGTCCTTGGCCTTCCTGGAGCTTATGTTCCTGCAGAGGAAGCAGATGGAAAACAGGAAACAGACAAATAAATTAATTACAAATTGTGTTTGGAGAATTAGGTCAAATAAGAGCCCAAGTGGAGTTGATCTTTTTCTTTCTCTTCCCTTCATTAACTTTTTAATTGACATTTACATGAATGTGGCAATGATATATGAAACGCTTTTAACACCACTGGGTGAGCCCTGTGGAAATAATTTGAATACCATACAGTATAAAGTAAAGCAAAGCCTCATAAAGCTAAATTATTCCCTAGATTCTTCCCTGGCATCCACTCAAGTTTAGGGCAAAGAAATGAGGAGGTCAAAGACCATAATTGAAAACTCTCTGAACTAATTATGGTTTTGAATATCTGCTCACAAAAAAAAAAAAAAAAAAAAACTCATTTAGCACTAAAAGCATTTTATTATTAGGATGAACACTGAGGATATAACCTCTTCTATTCAGAATAACCTTTTACCCAAAATGTTTCATCATTTGATCTCAGACTTCTCTCCATATTCTCAGTCTTATCTTCATTTACTTCTGCTGAATACAGCTGATATTAAAACCATCTAAAAGGATGGGGCTCACAGCTCCATGGATACAATTATTGTGACGTGTGCCTTCCATCCTTATCCAATAGGAATTGTATGTTGCCGAGAATGATTGATTGATTACTGCCTTTGTACTTGATTTTGTCATTATTCATTGTTTTCTTTGTCAAACAGACCCACACTCTTCTTCATATAAACACCCAGTCCTGTCTCTCAGTAAGCAAAGTAGCTGATGGCTCCCAACAGCCCACTGTGGAAATATGTAATGATAGCCCTTTGCAAAAATGGCTACTAAGAAACTATACAAGAATGGAAGTTTTTAGGAATATTTTTGGGAATCCTACTGATTACATTCTCAAATAATTTTTGGAGGTTTGTGTTACAGACTTTATTAAATTTGTTTTAGTGTTTTTTGTTATATTGTGTTATTGAAATTGAGAAACTTTCTTCTTTAAAACGTGGTTAAGACAAATCTTTATGTGCTATTTCTCCATGGAGTTATTTTTCTGTCTTTTACTTCTTAGCTTCTCATTAATTTGGAGGCAGCATATATTAAGTGGTATTTAGTCTATTATTAATTAATAGGTATTTTCCAGTTTTTTCTTTATTTCAAATATATATATGCATAAATATAATTGATGGAATACATTATGACATTTTAGCCCTTTTTTAGGCTAGCTGTATTCATGTCTGTATGACAATAGATTTTGCATTAGAGCTGAAAAAAATCAATAAAAAAGCTAACATAGCCAAAAAAAGGAATGTTTCTGGAACATTGAAATTATTTAACTTTGTTAATTTTTATTCAGATACTTTGGTTGTGTGCAGATATGGCATATCCTTTCTGGAATTTCTTATTTTAACCTGAAACTTGAAGCAAATGCATTATTGAAGACTAAGATGTAATCTTCAATAACTTTATGAAATAAATTATTTTAAGCATTTCTTTGTGGTTGGTTAAGTGATATAATTATAATAATAAATGCTCTTTAAAAATTCTGCCATTTATCTCTCACTTGTATGATTTGTGAATATCTTCTCAGTAAGCAATAAAATGGATCATTATTCATTTCAAGTAAAAAAAACTGGTATGGAATTCTTGTAAAGAGTGCAAATAAAAACATGTCCTAGTTCTTGATCTTAAGGGATTCATTGTCCTCTAAGTGAGATTACATTGCCCAATACCTTGTTATGAGAACACATGGGGAGTTAGGGACTTATTCTGATTCAGATGAACCAGGTAAAGGTTGTTAGTAGAGGACACGACGGAGCTTGGAATGCTTGTGACAAGGCTGGGAATGGAGGTATGGAGAGGATAGGAGAAAAGGGGTGTTGTCCAGATTACAAATACATTGGAGAGAAGGACATGCCAAACATGCCTTAAAGCTGAAAGAGTCTGGACCTTTTGTTTTACAAAAAGAACTTGTGTACAAGGCAATGTACATATACTATCTTTGTTTTCAAAGCAACCATACCTGATAGGTGCAGTACCCAACAAGGGGTCTTCTCAGACTTAACATTTAGTCTTACAAGTCTACTTATAGAATTCTAGGGCACCAACCACAACTTGCTTCTCTCAGCAGAATTTGCAGCAGTTCTCTCAGCGGCTCCTACAGCCTATGGGAGCTGGCTTCTCCACAGGTAACAAGGGGATGAGAACCATATCGTCTGGAAACCATCCTGGCTTAATAGCCTTTTGCCTCATCAGGAAGCAATATTTGTGTAACAACTCTGTAGGCATAGCTCCGAGTAACCCAATGGAAGGTGCAAAATTACAAGTCTTTGCACTTAGAGAAGCCCACAATTTGGCTTCCTATCAGGTATTAATATTGCAGTTTATCAGATGGAGATGCAGTTTGTCAATCAGAGGTCATTTTTACCATAAGCAATGTTGCCTAGAAACATAGTTAACACTTTTACCCTTATCCAGTTGCCATGGGATCACAGTTAGATAGTTGACTGCTGGTCAAATTTTTTAAGCAGAAGGGGAAAGGGTATTTTAAGTATGCATTAGCATAACTAAGCATTTTCTGACAAAGAATCTGATTCCTCAGAATGATATGGTAGTTTGCCCAAGTTTTCACAGCTTATAAGTGGGGAAGCAGGAATTTACACTTAGGGCTCTCTGACCCTAAAATATCTGTGTTTCTACTGCAGTACATTAAGGAGAGTTTTTCGGTTGCTTGGTTTGGTTATCTTTACAGCAGTGGCTTTTGACTATTAATTCCTTCAAAGAAAATATTTAAGCATTTTTTAGAAAGAACAATATTTACTAATGTCTTTTAAATTATTATTTATGTAATTGAAAACACGTATTCGATCTTATCCTTAAAGTCATATACATGTTTAAAAAAAGGATCTAATAGAAGCAAGCAAGGGTAAGTGGCTTTTTTGAAAAAGGACATATATACGCAAAGGACTTCAGGTACGTAACAAAAATGAATATTTTGTTGATTTTTAACTAGAACTTTCTAGAAAGAAGTGTTTTTATTTTGTTTTGTATCTTTTTTTCAAGTTGGCTATTGGTTCATAAGCCAACAACATAATTTCTGACATGTAAGCATAAATCAACTATCTTCTTGCCTACTGTTGGCCATTTCTTCTTTTCTCCATTTTTCAGGATAAATAGCTTGATACCATGGATAGAAAGAGCAACAACAAAGGCCTCAATCTTGAAGTCTTCTTCACATCTAATTGCCTTGCTCTTTTAATTCCTGCTTGTTGTCTATTAAGCATCCTCCACCATTTTCTATTCCATCTTTTCTCAGGACAGTGCAGTCCAGGGTGTTTGCAGTCCTAATCCAAACAAATTACAATTGTCTAGGCCGTGTTTCTCCACCATTTTTATTGCATGCCCCCTGTATTTTATCATCCAACTTCCAATGTAATATAAAGAGCCCAATAAAAAAGAGAAAGATTCATCTACCTTTAATTTTGGTAATTTGCAACAAAAATATATGGCGTGCTCTTTTTATATGGTGTCACCTTGCATACATTCAAATACTTCTCTTCTGGTTGGGGAGTTTTTCATATAGTATGGTTCTAGGCATTGCCCATGAAACTGAGCTGAAATGTGTATAATCAGTATGCATCAATTAGTATATATAAAACATCTGGACTTAAAATGTATATCTGAAAAGTCCAAAAACTATCATTTCAAAATGTAAATGTGATCTCAAAAGAGAACACACATAGGAGGCCGGTCTGGTGGTGTAGTGGTTAAGTTTACACACGCTGCTTCGGCGACTTGGGGTTCATGGGTTCAGATCCTGGGTGTGGACTTACACACGGCTCATCAAGCCGTGCTGTGGCAGCGTGCCACATACAAAATAGAAGAAGATTGGTACAGATATTAGCTCAGGAACAATCTTCCTCAAGCAAAAAGAGTAAGATTGGCAATAGGTGTTAGCTCAGGGCCAATCTTCCTCACCAAAAAACAAAACAAAACCAAAAAGAGAAAATATGTAATGACTGGTTAACATGATGCATTTATTGGAATTACATTTCAGCATTTGGGTACTGAGAGGATGCTTATTAATGAATACTGTTATTATGAAGAAAATAAAATATAGGTATTTAAACATATGTGAGCATCACATCCCTGTTTTTATTTGATATTGATATTTTTTAAGCTCCTTAAAAATGCAAACCAAAATATGGTGAGCATACTATCAAGTAAAACAGATCTTTGTTGCTATGATAGTCACTCTTCTACAATGAGTGTCTCACAGTCACAGATACTATGGTTTGTTTAGTATTTTGAAATGGGAACATCTCTAACAGTTTTGTTCATTTGGGTCACAGCTGTGACATCTCTTTGCATGTTTACCAAACGGTTACTGAATAACACATGCCTAAGAAAACTAAGCTTTTGTGAAAGCTTGCTAATATTTGCAGCCCTCATCTGAACTCAGGGCTCACAAATGGGCTTTTTGCAAAGGAGCCTGAATTCTTGGCAATGCATGATAAATGTCAGCCAGTTTCTTTAACCATCTGCAAATAAAGGTGTGTTCCACAATGATGAAATCATAACAGTGAAAGTTGTATAATAATTAATTTAGAGCCACCTGTGCACATTTCTTTTCACAAACATATCACAGTGTTTACGGTAAAAAAAATCATAAAGGATTTTTTCAGAGCAGATTTTGTCTGATGTGCTGATGAAGTTATAAAATATGTTGTACTGATTATTGGTTATCTTTTACAGAGACTCACCTTGAGACATGTTAACAGTAACCAATGTCTTGATGAACCTTCTGAAGAAGACAAAATGGTGCCTACCATGCAGGACTGTAGTGGAAGCAGATCCCAACAATGGCTGCTAAGGAACATGACTTTGGGGGCATGAAGACCATTTCCCCCAAGCCATGAAAGTGTCTACACTTTTATTTTTCCATTATTTCAGCTAGGGAAAAATATTAACTTTGCTGAATTGAAAGTTTTAAAATCCTTTTAGTATTCTAAAACACTGTTGTTTATAATTCATTTTTAGGAATGTTTGCTTATTTCCCTACTAAAATTTGTATCTGATCAAAAAGCACATAAAAAATATAAATAATAGCAAACTGTTATTAAATATCTGAACAACTTAAAAAACAAATTGTGGTTGCTTTTAAAAAAAAATCTTTATTGCCCTCATATCACAGGATTGGTTGGGGGATTTATTTTTATTTTTTCTTGTCATAGTGATTGAAAGAGAGACAATGTAAATGCCTTATAAAATATCTTCATTATGAGATATCAGTTGTTTTATAAATTCACTCTGTTTCTGCTGGACCTTCATGGAAACATGTTCAATTTCTATGTCAACAGCAAGGCCACACACTGAATTATTTCTGAGCAATGAATGCATTGTACTAAATAAGTTCCAAGTTTTGTACCAGGAAAAATACTAAAATGGATATTGATTTCTCATAGAGTTCTTATAAAAGCATCACATTTAAACAAAAAAGAGGAGGAGAATTTGAAAATTCAGTTTGAAGTACATGAAATCAAGAAACTAGCTAGGCATTGAGAGGAGCAAGAAGAATCATTTTACAAGATATTTACAACTGAAATTACATTTACATTTACAACTGAATCATTTTAAAAGATATTCCGTTTGGGTTGCAATCACTCCTAACACAGGCTGAGTGTAACAATCATCTTAGTCCCAGAGTTGATGTCAGAAACTCAATCCTTAACTATTGTCTTTGTCTCACATAAACTATACAGTTTTCACTTTAGAGACTGTGACTTGTCACTTACGCTGTACAGAATTGTAGGTGAAGGGTAAAGTTTTAGCCCTAATATTTAATTCTTTTGCATTTAAAGATTTCAGTTAGGTCACTATTACCACTTTAATTTTATATGTTAAAAAAATAATGCATTATTATCAGAATTTCATTGCTATGCTAGACTAGCTAAAGTTTTCATCACCAGGGGAATAACTCAATATGCATCCATTCAACTTTTATTTTTAATCTGCTAGATAGCATTTTCCATAAATTATGGCTCACAGAACACAATCGTAATTAGGCTAGCTTCACATGTTCTTCCATCTTAAAACACTTTGTGTACAAAATAGATGAGCAAAAGACATGGAAAGGAAGAAAAATCTATTAGTGAGATTTGAGCTAGAAAGTTTTAGTATTGGACACCATTTAAAATGCCCATAAAGTTGCTCTACATATGTATTTTATTCATCATAAATGCACTCAGCAGCTAAGAGAAATTTAGGGGAAAAATGGAAGAAGCATCCTCTAGAGTAGAAGATGCCATGTCTTTGCTCTTGTCTTTTCTTAAAAAGCTGATAGAAAATATTAGTTCAGCTACAGGCAAACTCCCTCTCCCTCTCTCTCTGTCTCTCTCTCTCTCACACACACACACAAACACTGCTTTATAATGAAAAGGAGGACACTTTCTGAAGGCCAGTAAAATGTATGATTTTCCCAGCTAACATTCCTTCCTTTTGGCTTTATACTGGTACAAGTCTAAGGAAGAATTCCACAACCTGGAGCATTTTGGTTTACTTCTTAATGTGTAGACATCTCTCACCTTGAGGTCTCTGGGAATCTTTGAATCTCTTAAAATTATAAGCAAAAGTTTGAATGTCAGGGCATTTTTTTTCTGAGGAGAGACTCCATTGCTCACATCAAACTTCTAAGGAAGCTGTGACTCCCAAGAGCTAGCAAACCACTGCCTTAAATCGAGAGCGGCCTCACAAGTCAACTGAGGCCTGACTTAACAATCACATTTTCCATTTTCACTCTCTTTTTCTCCCCTTTTCCTGTTGTCCTGACTAAAATATGGTGAAACGTTCCTGCACAGCATTATTCCTTAAACTTAAAAAGCTTAAAGACTCAAGGACTCTTATGCAATCTGTTCCACTTATGGATTTGTCAATCAAAATGTATATGTTATCTAGAAAATAGCCAATGACAAATTTTTAAAAATACAGCTACTCCATCAAACTGAATTTGACACATTTCAGCAGCATTTTAAATATCCGGAAGTTCACTATGGTCACAGCAAAAATATAGGAAAAATGAAAACTGCATGAATTTCTTGCCAGAGAAGAATTTTTAAAGAATGCTCAGATGGTTTGAGCACATGATATTAGAGTGACTAACAAACAAAAAATGACGTAAAATATAAAACATCAAAACACCAGAAAGCAATGACTCATTGAATTTTTTCAAAAATATTTACTGTATTTAGTACAGAATTAAAATCATGAAATTAAAATGACAAATTCAAAATCAAAATGAAAATTAAAATCATGAATGAATTCACAATGCACTCACCTTAGACGCTCCTTGTCTATGGAGCTAAACTAATAGATATTTCAAATGACTTCAAACTTCCTCTTCTGAGGTGTTCCCCATTGCTGTTAATGCCAACTCCAACCTTCCAGATGCTCAGATCAAAAACCTAAAGTCACTTTTAACTCCTCTCTTTCCCTCTCAACTTTCATCTAATCCATGAGCAAATTCCCTTGATGCTCTATTGAAATATAACCAGAAACCAACAACTTACCACCACATCCACTGTAACCTTTTTCATTGCAATATGCTTATAATTTGGTTCCCTAGTTTTCCAACCCTTGCCCCAATAGTCTTTTCTCAATACAAGAGCCATAGTGATTCTGTTAAACATAAATTTGATCGTGTCACTCCTCTGCTCACAACCCTCCAATGACTTCTCATGTCTCTCCAACCAAACTTCTTACAGTGGTCTTCAATGTCCTTCATGAATGACACCCCTCTACTCATGTGCACACGCACACACACAAGCACACATGTTTCTGACTATGCATCTTAACCATTCTGCCCCTTACTTACTTCACTTTGTCTGCCAAGCAAGTTTCTGTCTGTCTTGGTGTTTTGTTCCCTCTGCCCCACATAGCTCTCTCACTCACTTTATTTAGGTCTCTGTTCAAATATTATCTAATCAGTAAGGCAAACCATTCTCTCCCCTACCCTCTGTATTCTCTGTACGTTCTCTGACAAATTCTAAATTTGCTTCTTTATTTTTTGTCTACCCTTCCACCTTCCCACCCCCCAACATCCCCATCACACACCTTAGAATATAAGCCCCATAACAGCTGGGACTTTGCCAGTTTTGTTCACTGTGGTAGCCCCAGTATCTGTTAGATTTCTTGGCACATAGTAAGTATTCTTTAAATATTTCTCAAATTAATGAACTGAAAAATGTGTGTTATAGTTGCTAAGTGCTGCTGTATCATATCCTTTTTTGCACATTATTTTAAATTTTAAAGTCTAGTCAAGTATTTAGACAGGATTTGCATAACTTTGTGTGTCCAAATGATAATTTTCTTCCTAATTTCTTCACATTAAATATGGGCTATATTTTTTACTCTATGATAAAATATCCTGCCTTATGGCGATGAGATATGACATAAACATGCTGCTATATTATATAACTTGCTTTATTAAGAAAAATAATGTTTATTTTTTGGTTATGTTCAATGGTTAGCTGAAGGCATAAGATTTTTACTTTTAGAGGGAAACATATCATTCTCTTAAAGATCATAAAGTATTTTCATGGTTTCATAGAAGCTATTACTAAATTTGTTTTCTAAGTGCAAGTCCATGAACAAAACACAATTGTAGAAACTTTGAAAGGACTTCACAGATTATCTGTTCTTAATTTCTCTGTTTATAGATAAGACTGAGATCCAGATATGTAATGTGGTTTGCCCAGGATCACACAGCTATTACTAGTGTTGCCAGGACTCGTCATTGTTAGTATAACCTAATACTGTCTTCATTTAAAAAACCCTCAAAAATAAAATAGGAAGGGCACAATAATGAGAAAAATGTCTTCATTAAACATTTTTTAACAAGTAGATTGATTCTTTAGAGAGCTATAACTTCTCACTACGTTTCATACTTAAATAAGATTCGTTCTATAAAATACTACCACAGGCAATAGATAAAGACCTGCATCAGAAATAAAGAAATTAACAGGAAACAGCATAATTACAGCACATCCTGGTGTTACTGGGCAAACCGGGTTTCAGGGAAGCAAAGCCTCTTTAGCAGTAACTAGTGGAACATAGTCTCGCCTCAGTTCCATTTTCCTTATAATTATGTTCAAGTTAAAAGTAAGACTGGCCTACAGCTTGCACAGAGAATTAGACCAGCTATTCCTGTGAAGACTGGGTAGATTCTAGGTTTGCAGCTTCAAAGACTGCAGGATAATCAGTGGAGATTTCTAGGCTTCCCAGTGCAGCTCTGTAGACTCTAGTAAACACAACCCTCAAATTCAATTTTGCTGTGGTGTTAGAAACAGCCTAATAAATAAAAAGAAAAAAAAAGGGAGAGAGAAAATAACTACAACAAAAAAACAACAGAAACAATTTTACCTTTTTTTCTTTTTGGTGGGAGGTTAAGAGCATAATACAAATTGGTTCAGTAAACCTCCAACTATTGGTTCCCCCTACATTGTTTTCAGCACTTGAGAAACGGTGATCATGTCTAACCACAACCGTTTTACTTGCATCTCATTTATAGATGCTCAATCTAATCTTAGAGGAGGCAAAACGGGTATGAATTCTTAGATTATAAATTATGCTAATTTGACAAATATGAAGAATTTAAGAAATTCAAGATCATAATGAATGTGTCATCATCCGCAAGCTGTTTTTCTGCCTAGCTGATGACTGCAAATCTTGAACAAATTTCCAGTTCAGTTGGGCAGAAAAAATCCAATTAAGTCTTAAGGCAGCTTGTGTTTCAGGATTTAGCCACTACTCACCATTTTTTCCCCATTTTTCTCCAATATGTCAAATATGGAATAGAAAATACAGCCACTCTTCTGTCCAGCACATGAACACACCTGGTGTGACCACACTGTGTTCACACTGCTATTAAGTATAAGCTATTGTATGACTTGAAGGTGTTGAATGAGCACCAGCAATGTGTGTTACATAGTTGTTTGTGTAAATTTGTGTCCAATTTTTGTTTTATATTGTTCAATAAATTCTAAAGACAATTTTCATTGTATTTGTTTAAAAAATCCCTCTGAAATACTAGTGATGCAGGGCAGCTCTTTTGTTAACTGTCTTTTGAGATAAAGACCACTTCTGTGATACTTATAGCATCATTATATAAAGTTATCATTTTGTTTTTGTTTTTAGCTAGGGAGAAAAAAATCACTTAATATTCTGTTTTTTCATGAGTTAGAATGAGGATGGGAAATTAGATGATTAAGGCTATATCTATAGTGGTTAAAAAATGAATTCCCATCATGCATTTAATTTGGTGTAAAAATGAACAAAAGCTGCTTCTTGGTTTCAGTTGTATTTTTAGCTAAAAATGGCACAAGTGAAAAAAAAAGGACTTGATGATTATATGAATTTTTTTTGTGGGAGCTTTTTTTTGGTCACTGTAGCCACAGCTAATGAGAAATAATTCAAAAATGTTTTAGTTATATGCTTGGCACAGAGTTCTTTAACATTTATAAAGGTAGATTGGGCATAAAAAGCTACATATTTTAAATATTGTAAGCTTAATTACTAAATGGTATAATTGTTCTTTTGCTATAAATTTAAATATTTATACATTTTTGTAGAATTAAAATATACTTATTTAGTTTTCCTTTGCTATATGTTGTCTTTTTAAAAATTCTGTTAGCATTTCAAATAGACAATTTCATTATTTTATGTTTATGTTCCATTTTGTAGATTATTTAAATAAATGATTAAGTGCCTATGGATTTCTCTTAGTGGTAAGAAAATATTGTGATCTGAGTGCAATTTTGATACCAAAAATATATAAAATAGAAACATTAAATGTGCATGATTTTAAAGAATTTATCATTTTTTAAATTTTTTATTCTAAAATGATTTGATTGATTTTTTTCTCTTTCTGTTTTATAAAAATGACTTGAAATAGAAAAGTTAAAATGTTTCATATTATATGATGAAAATTATTTTTCAGAATAATATGAATCATGCACAATTCCTTGATTCTGGTGCTGGAATCCTGGAAGTCAGTCTGTCAGGGTTACGAGGGGAGGATGGAGGAGGCTGCCCATGCGACAGTGTAGTAATTCCTCGGGATCAACCCTGCAGTCCTAGCCACACACAGAATCAAGGGAGAAAATAATAGAAGATTATTTCATTTGAAGTTAAAAGAAAGAAGGAAGAAAAAGAAAGAGGAAAGAAGGGAGGGAGGGAAGATTCCAATATTATCTATTTTCATAATTTTATTCTGAAGAAAACTCACCTAAATATTCTGTTATGTTTGCTTGCTTCAGAAGCTCATGGGTTTGCAAACATCATGAATACTTCATTGGTTTACTGAAACTTTTTCTGTAAGTGTCAGTAAGAGTAAAGGATATTGTTAGATTTTGTGACTTACACCCAAAACGTCCCTTGGCTTCTCTAACCAGTTGGGACTCAGGTTACACCTACTTTCTTTGGGCTACATTCTTTTCTGTTACCTTTGTCCAGGAGCACAGCCTTCCATTTCGAGTGCTAACCAGATCAACCTAAGAAAGCAGCTCCACCCCCCTGAGGTTTTGGTAGACCCATAAGTTAATGCTGTTTTGCTCACTTTCTGCACCTGGTAGGGACAGAATATGAACTCTCCTGCTCAACAACTGTGCTCTGCTACCTCCTCCTCAGCTTCCGAGCTATTCAGTGGCCTCTCTGCTAACTCACTCTTTTCTGACATGGCGGTTCTTTTTTCCACATGACAGAGGATATTAATTACCAGTCTCAGCTTCTACTATCAGAAAGAGTTGGCAGATAGAGAGTTGACTGAATTTCTGCTGACAAACCCCTCACCAATTTTGTATGGTGAAAACCTAGATAAAAGTGCAAACATCTGTTTCACAGTTTTCTCCATTAATGAGACACTGAACTTAGAGCAGCAAGCACCCTTCATCTACCGTGTGATAACTTATATAAGGCAGAGGCTGGGAAATCAACCCCGTCTAAACAGTTGGAGCCAGAATTGAAAATAGCCTTCAGAAAAACTAATGGTATCTGTGCTTTCAGCTCCTGAGCTCGCCGCCAGATTTCTCTGTGTACACTTGCAACTTTTTGGCCTTTAAAAAATGACATGGAATTAAATTGGATATATAAAAACACTTCAAAGTTCTTGCTCTAATTATATGGAGCAAAATGAGTGGTGAATCCATTTTTCTCACATACTTGCTTTTAAAACTGATTTCCTTTAGCAGAATCAGAAATATTTGATTCAGCAGATCATCATCTCCTCCTGTGGATATATATTTTTTTCATTTCTTGGTTTTCCTCCTACTTTACTGGTCAATTGTTTTCAGTTTCCTTTCTAGACTTTCCTCTTTTCTCCCATCTCTTAATATTGGAGTGCACCAGAGTGCAATCCTTGGTCATCTCCTCTATTTACACTCATTCCCTTGGTGATCTCATCCAGAACCATGGATTTCAATTCCTCCTACATGCTGCTCACTACTAAATGTCCCTCCCCAGGTCAGAACTCTTTGAAGTGCACCTGCCTACTCTGTCTCCAATTGGATGACTAATAGGCAAATAGACATACATCTCAAACTTAATGTGTCTAAGACTGATCTCATTATCCTGCTGTACAAATCTGTTCAATCCAAAGAGATTTTCCATCTCAACTGATGGAAACTCCATTCTGCCTGTCCTTGACATCTCTTTCTCCATTAGAAAATCATATTGATTCTACCTTCACAATATTTTCTGAATCCAACCACTTCTACCACCCTGGTCTGAGTCACCATCTGAATTACTGCAGTAGTCTTCTAACTGGTTGCACCCTTGCCTCCTCCACGGTCTGTTCTCAGCAGAGAACCAGAATGATGCTGTAAAATGTAACCCAGATGCGTCTCTGCACTGCTCAAAAATCTTCCAGTGGCTTCCTGTTTTGAATACAGGGCTGCATCCTTACTAGAGCCTAAAAGGTCCTGGATGAGCTGATCCCTGATAACTCTCTGACCTTTTTCCCTACAATGTCTCATCCTTGTTCACTTCACCCCAGTCACTCTCCTTGCCATTTCTTTGAACAAGCTAGGTGTGCTCTTGTTTTAGGGCCTCTGCCTGGAATGCTTGTTCTTAGATATCCACATGCTAACTCCCTCACCTTGATCACAACTTACACTCTCAATCCATCCACCCTTTATAAAACTGTAGCCTACCTTCCATCTTTCCAAGTGATATACCAATCCATAACCCTGCTCCACTTTTTTTCCATAGCACTTATCACCTGTTAACATATTATCAAACTTACTTACTGTTTTTAATGCTTACTTACTTATTGCCTCTTTTTCTCCACCATTCGCTCCCACCAAGCACCCACCACTTGAATATAAAATACCAAAAAGCAGGAATCTCTATTTCATTGTGATAATGCATGTATCTACAACAAAGCCTGGCATACACTAGGCATCCAATAAATATTTTTTGAGTGTCAAATGAACTTCCATCTTTCCTCCCCATTACTGGTGTACTAAATTCCATGCCTGGGGTGAGATGGAGGCAGAGAGAGAAGAATTTTAAGATTTCTCTTGTTCTTTTTGTGTTGATACATTTTAACTTCCCCTACTTTTTAAATGTCCTCGTACTAAAGGGATTACACTGCCTTTCTTCATTGCAAAACTATTAATTTTTAAGGGAATGGATGTATTTGGAACTTGAGACAACTCCATAATTATATGAGTATTAGAGTAATTAAATTTGATATGACCCAGATGGGCATTTTCCCTCTAATAGAAGGATGGTATTTTGTGATAGGATAATAGAATGTTAGGATGACAAGGCAGCTGGAGATGTGATCAACCTCTGAATCATAAAATAATATTTGCTATCTCAGACTAACTTTATTTGTACAAATTTATTATAATTTCTCTCTAAGGTTTATTTCTGAAAACTATATACATACTATTTATATATCCTTAAGGATATATACACGTAAAGGGAATACATAGTATAAATTTATAAAGTCCAACTTTAAAAGATACCGAAAATTAAATTCTCCCTGCTGTGCCCTTTATTGGGGTCACCACTTCAAGTCTCTGGAGCTGGGTAAGGAGATGGGCTTCTCCCTCTTATGTTTCTCAGATCTGAAGTGGTGTCAGCTCTACACTTTGACATTCTCTTCTCTTCCATCTGCCCTAGACAGATCCAGGAGGTTCTAACCATCACTTTTGGCAAGAAGTGAAAGTGAAGGTTCTGGTTAGCTGCACTGCAGGGGGCAGACTCTGAAGACCTAATGACAGTTGTTTGCACCTGACAGAATCTCTTTCAATACCAGTCAAGCAGCAGAAGAGCTATTCTTTCTTAGATAATCACTCAGGGCAGTTTTATTTACCTTGAAATAGATCGTGACCTTTTAATGCTATAAATAGAATGTAGTGGGAAGAGTATGGATTTTACCATCTCATGTGGGCCAGGTACCAGCTGAGCTGACAAGCCTCCTGATCTTTATCAGCCAATATGCCCACCTGGGGCTTACCTTGAAGGGCACTTGGGAGGGTTAGCAATGGTTCAGGTAAAGTGCCTTTGGAACAAAATATAAGCCACCTATGGGCAAGTTTACGCTGTGTCTGGCATATTCATTATTGATTCCTTCATCTAGAGAATAGCTGACACAGAGGATGCTTTTGATGGATAAGAAATGCCCAGCCATTTTATGTTTATCTTTTCCCTCATTTTCCCACCATGTATGGAAATTGGCTTCTGTTTTGTACCATAAGCAGACAAAAAGTCCTGTGTTTACCCCTGTAGGTCCACCGTCAGTGGAGTGGGATTCAAACTAGAGCACCCTGAGGAAGACACATTCTGGAACTTAGGAACTTTATGTAAGAAGCTCCACAGATGAGCTTCTCTGAAAAGTAGCACCTTAGATTTGCAGACGTAAATCCAGAGTGCAATCATTTTTGGCCATCCCTCTGTAGCTACCACACTGAAATACAAAATTCTGTCTATGATAAGCTCTACTCATCTTAAATTCCGGGTTTTAGAGATAAATATTTTAAAAGGATTTCCAATGCTATTAGAGTTATTGCTGCTTTGTTTTTCAAAAGATGCAATTAGCATCAAGGCTCAAATTAGTGCACATGTACCTATCCATGAGTCATGATATATGTTACTTCTGATTTTAAGAGCTGAGGTTGCCTATGGCATTGAACTTAAAAATATCATTAATTTTTATCAAGAATTGAAAATTAGACCATTTATTTTCCACACAATGATTTATTGGCATATTTTCTAATATTTCTTTTAATTTTTAACCTATTTACAGACAAAATCACTAAGTCAGAAATATTTGCCAACAGGTAAATAATATGTCTTAGACAGTGTTTGTGTTTCTGAAACTGCTATTAGGTTTTGGCCAAATGGTGGATTCATTTACAAGGATAAAAATGATTGATTTATCATACTTTGAATTTTGCTAGGAGACTCAGTGTAAAAACACCTTCTGTGCAAATGAGTGATGGCATCGCAGTGCGTGAGGATTCGCTGTATTGTGTGTTATGATTAAACATCCAACATCAGTGATTACATGATTAGATATCTAATGTCACTTTCTAAAAATTAAAGAAAGGTGGAGACAACCATTTATTTACATTTTTAGCAGTTAAATTTAAGTTGACTAATCAAGTTGTAAGCTTCAGAGAGGACCCAGTAAAGCAGAAGTGCTATCCTCATTCTTTATTCCCCACCTAGGCAGAATGTTTCAATCCCATTTTCCTCCTCTGTCCTAACCTGTGCCCTCGACTTACATATCAACCAAATACACAATTAGAACGATGATGTCCTTTTGGCACTCTCTGGAAATTTGCCAAGATCTGAAACAATGGAAAGTAGGGTTAAGGGAAAAGAAGTAGAGAAAAAGTGAGAGAATTTTTTAAAAATTGAAATTCTTATAAATCTCTGTGAAAAAATATTGTTCTGATGAAAATAACATGCACAGCTTACCGATGATTGTCATCAGCAAACGTGAGTGCACTGAAAGCAAGTAGGACATATAAACACAAATCCTTGTTCTTATAGGCTCATATTTCATGGTTCGAGAATATGGTTAAAAACGATTTTCAAACTGAAGCTCTTCGGCCAACATGCAATTAGACAAATCTAGTTTCTGACTAATACTCTGTGACAAGATTGCTGCTTGAATATCAAGGTAGAGACGAGATGGGTAGACAGAAAGGCTCACACATTTACTATAGTATTAACCTAGTTTATGACTTCCTGCCTATTATAACTACATTTTTTTTTTATTTCTCCAAAATAAGAAGTTTTTCTTCTAGGTGAAAGCTGCATAGTCAAAAGGGAATGTTTGTGATGATCCTTCAAAGTATGGTTTGATTTGATCTAACCTAAAACCTCCATAGCAGATGTGTTTTACAATAACATGGTGTATTAGAAAGGACAGCATTGAAGTTGATAGATCATGAGCCAGTTGACAATTCCAGCATTGGGAAAATATCTTAATGCTATTGGGCCAGCTGCAACTACCTACCTCCTTCTGATAAGAGGTCACAAACTCAGACCACATGATCCAGAATGAGCCAATCCTGGAACCCTTTGCCTCTAACCCTAGGGATCTTTCGAGAGATGGACCTGTGATAGAAGTTAGACCAATTAGATTTCTTTTCTTAATAAGTGTTCTATTTGGAACTTATGGGAAATAGTCTCATTTTCTCTCAGGATTAGTTAAAGAGCCTCTGTTCCAGCCTCATGCAGAAATGATTTGAAAGGAGCCACAAAGAGAGAGCAGGAAATAATGAAAAAGAAGTAGTTGAAGAAGTTTAGCTTCCTAGACTCAAGTATCTCTAAGTCTTGTTCTATCTTCATCCTTTCTTTTGTTTGGTTGAGGCTGGGTTTTAGGCACAGGCAAATAAGATTGTGCTGGCTAATCCACTTCCTAACCTAGCTGGGCCTGTTTCATTATTTGTAAAATGTAAATGATAAAATGCACATCATATATTGCTTGTAAAACTGTAATCTATACAAATCATCTAATTGTATATGAGTTAACAGGGTGCAGAAGAGAAACTAGTTTCTCACCACTCTTACTTCCAAAACATCAAAGAAAAAGATCATGTACAACAGACTTTATTATATACCCAAGTGAAATGCTTACACACCATTAAAGTACTTAGAGTTTAACCTAAATGACTGTGACTTTTTTTCTTTAATATTCAGTGTTTTATTTTAGTGAAAAACAAATGGGCCTTAATAAGATAATTTCTCTCAATTAAGGTTATTTTTTAAGTTTTTATAAAGAAAACAGAAATTTCTTATGGACTATAGTAGCTATTTTTCAAGTGTAATGGCTTGAAGTGTAAAAATGGCTTATCAAATCATATCTGAGATGCAGTGATTATACACTGTAATTCCACCTGTTTATAACCAAAATCTTACAGCCCTGTTAAAGGGTAACCTTGGCTAAGGAAGACTTTATAGCTCTGCCTCCTATAAAATAAGTTCTACAAACGTTCAGCATGTTAAAAAAAAAGCCTTTTTAAAGTCAGGACACAGCTAGAAATAAATTTTAGCAATGACTGACAAGGGATATGACCGGGTTGGAACAATGATGGAATTTACATTTGAGGAGAAAAAGTTAATTACTGTGTATTTGATTACAATCGAGTGAATATTTTCATCACTTAAGTGATTAAAGATACTAATAATAATATGATTAACATGAGTAATAAGAATATTAAGTAATATTCATCACCTATTTTAATTGCGAGTAATAATATGAGTAACATGAGTAATAATGTAAGTAATAATATAAATATTAAGTAATATTCATCACTTAAATTATTTTTAAGCACCTATCTTCTGAGAACTAAAGCTAAATATTTTGTGAAAGATTTTAATAGACCCAATCCCCACTTTTTAGGAGCTTATGAGTTAAGATGATTAAATAATGATATTATGAAAAGACATCAACATTATTGCCACCTCTGCCTATCTTCGTGTGTCATCTGAAAATAGATTAACTTTGTAATTTTATTTATATAATGGAGTATATGCAATTGTATAGTAATGTAATAATATAATTTAGTATAATGTCTTCGAGAAAGGTGTGGTACTGAGTTGGTGGTTAAATGATGAAACGAATGTAATTTTGTGGGAGCAAGAATAAAATCTCAAAAGGAATCCTTCAACGTCAAAAGCAAGTATTTCCATAACTGATTTTCCTAGTAAAGATTTAAAATCAAGATTCCTAATAGTTACAAAATGTAGGCCTAAAGTCAATTTGCAAAATCATAAACTATAAGAATATTCTTAAATTCTATTGAAGAAAACCCTTTCAAAATCACTCTTCAATTAGCTTGAGCATGTGTATGTGTGTAGAAAATTCCTATTTTAAAAGAATGACAAATAGGCAGCCTACAGGCTTGGAACCAGGCTAAATATATCCTGCTATGCTTCCCTCAGTTTCATGGAAAAAGCTTGGAACTTAGAGTTGGGTAATTGGAATTCTGTCTTCAGCTAAACTCCTGATTTTGGAAAAAAAGGCTTGAAGGAGCTTTTGCCGTTTTCCATGAGCAGAGCAGGAACGGGAAGAACAGGGGTGCTTGCCATGAAGATTTCCTGTTGGAGCTGATCTAGCCCTGTGGTTTTCCAAGACTGCCATTCTCTTTCAAGCTGCCTTCAGGATGCTTTCTCTAGAGCTCTCTAGATAATTTTCCCAGATGCTTTTCTAGAGCTGTTGTAACAAAATACCAAATACTGGATGACTTAAACAACACAAATTTATTTTTTAACAGTTCTGGAGGTTAGAAATCTGATCAAGGTGTCTGTGAGGCCACGCTCCCTCCCAAGGCTCTAGGGGAGAACCTTTCCATGCCTCTTCTAGCTTCCGGTGTTTGCTGACAAATCTTGGTGTTATTTGACTTGTATAGATGCACCACTCCAGTCACATGACCATCTTCTCTGTGTCTATTCACATCATCTTCCCTCTGTGCTTGTCTGTCTCTGCATTCAAATTTCCCATTTTTATAAAGACTGATCATATTAGATTAGGGCCTACACTAATGATCTCATTTACTTTGGTTACCCTTGGAAAGACCTTACTCCAAATAAGACCACACTCTGTGGTACTGGAGGTTAGAATTCCAACATGTCTTTTTGGGGAGACACAATTCAACGCATAACACTTGGGATTTGCCTCTTCCTTTAAAGCTGACTCACAAAAACAAGAGTGTAAAGGAAGTCATGGGGAAACCTGACACCTTCACTTTCTGCCATTCTTATCCATGCTCTACACCTTATGCATTCCTTGTCCTTGTCACTCCACACTGCCGTTTGTTCTAAGAAATATAAATATTGCTTAATACTCACACTTTTTCTCCATAATTACTCTCTCCTACTCCCCATCCTCTTCATACTAATACTGATGATCAGCAATCAAAACTTCCCATAAGAAACCTTAAGAGGTAAATGGTATTATTTTCAGGCATCTTTCTTTCTACTCCACCTGACTCTCACCTTAGGGGGTTCCAACTTCCACTAATAGGACTCCGCTAATAGGCCAGTCAGGTCAAAATAAGAAACATTACAATATCACTGCAGTGGAGAAATCTCTCTGGGAATGTGGTAAGATGAAGAGAGCTGATCCTTTCACTCCTCATTCTGTTTGTGAATCAAAGAAATACATTAATAAAGGGGTGAGGGGTTGGTAAGTGAATAGGATGAAACTCTGCCATTATAGGTCAAACATTTGATGACAATGAGCAATATCTGTTCTTCAAAAGAAAGGGGGTTCTGATTAAGTCTTTGATTTGCTTGGTGGGAGTTTGTCTACTGGGTAGTGGCCAAAAGTAATCTTTTTCCACCTTGTCATCATGTACCCTAAATCTCCTACTAGAACTCTTCATGCTAGATGTTGAGTTAAAGATATGCTCAGATGTTGAAATCCCTCAATCTTTAGAAGACAGGTGATGCTTTTTGCTGCTGGAAGTGTCCAACCATCCTCCCACTTAGCCCAGTGTGCCTTGTAAACACCATTCTAATTTTCTGTGTATTATGACATGAAGCATTGCTCTATATGGATAAAGCACAGTGCCCAAGATCTACAAGAAATGCATCCATTGCCAAACAAAATTAGGTTTATCAAGGTGTAGCAGCAAGACAGAACAAATACCATGGTGAACACTGGGATGTCTCAGTGACAGGAAGTTAATAAGAAAGGAGAGACAACTTTCTGACCAGAGAAAGCAAGATATGCAATGCATAAAGACATGAATCATGGTGGTGCAAATAAGATGCTGTATGAGATTTGTTATGACAGGAACATAGGGTTCATGTGGGGTGAACAGGAACAAGAAATAAGTAAGTGCCAGGGCATGGATAGCTTTGCATGCCTGATAAGGATTGGGAGGGTTTTTTTTGTTGTTGTTTCCTATAAATAATGGGGGATCATTGAAGGATTACAAGCATGCTAGTGATATGGTTACATTTGCATTTTGGAAATATCTCTTTAAAAGCAGAAGGAAGGATAGATTTGAGAGCTTGAGACTTTTGCAATAGTTTAGGCTTGAAAGGATTAGAGTTTGAAATAGAGCTGTGACTTTAGGAATGATTTGTGAGTTGTGTGAGATGAAATTGTATGACTTAATAAGTGATGAGAATGAAGTAGAAGGAAGAATCCAGGGCGGGAATAGCAAATAGATTTCAACACAGGGTGAGAACTCTGACAAATTTGAAGTGTCTTCCCAGAGCGCTCAGTTCAGAGTGATTGGAGGGCTCAGTGAGCATGTGCTAGGAAAGTGATAGATTAACCGCAGTTGCCATGGCAGGAGAGGAAAGATGGGACACATTTGCCATGTGAAAATGGCATTATTGGTTTCCTAACTAGAAATTGCTTTTTCCCATTCTCTGTCCCTTCTAGAACCACAATTTTCCTTCAGACAGACACTCCTCTAGGTTATAGTTCCGTTCTTTAGGAAAAGATCACAATGGGCAACTTCAATGGATAGTCATGACAGGTTATCTCATTTCTCTTTGCAAAAGGATTGATTTGTGAGCATAGGCCTAAGACAATCAGCACTTGACATTTCCTCCAACATGGTGGTTGGTTTTGAAATGGGCATGTGATACAATGCAGGCCAATGAGATGCCAGGAGAGTTTTTCTGTGGGCTTCTAGGAAGAAAGTTACTTGCTTTTAAGAGTAAGCCAGGATTAAGTCAATCTTAATGAGCCAGTAAATATCCTTATTGTTTAAATCAGTTTGAACTATGATTTCTGTTACTTGCAGTCAAAAAACGTTAATTGATGATGTCTTTGCTTTCCTCCATCTAGCACAACTCCCAAATTTCTACTTTCAATGTGGATGTTGGTTCTATTCATCCAGCTGGGCAATACAGAAAGGACAGGTTTTAATCTTAGGTAGTTAAAATTGTGAGAAATATAAGACATCTAGAGAAAGATACCTAATAGGCACGTGTATTTTAAAAGTCTAGGCTTCAAGAATGAGATCAAGGTTGGAGTTTTAGATTAGGAAATTATTAGCATACAGTAGGTGCTTTAAGCCATTGTGCAATATTAGATATAATATCAACTTAGTGGGTGGAAACCAGCATCCTTTTTTTCAGTGACATAGAATACTTAGGGTTGGAAAGAATACAAAATATCAACATATATTGAATGTAATGGGAGAAAGTATTGTTTCTAAAAACTTTAAATTTTTTAGTTATATAGATGTATGGTCTGGATCATAATATAAAATACATTTCTTACTACAAGCAGCGGTCAAAAGAGCTTTCAAAACACTGTTGTAGAGTGAGAAACTTAGAAAACTGGTGACAAAACATGTAAGAAGAGGGTATGGGGAGAGAAATCTGAATAGAAGTTGCCTGAGAAGGTAAAATGTGACCAGAGAGGTGGGAAGACGCAAAATCCACACAGATTATTCTCTTTTTCAAATTCTTCTATAATTCTCTTGAAGTGGAAATTTCTGATAACCACAGACTGGTGGAGTGTCAAATTGGGCTGGCTGACACTTGGTTTAGTGACTATTATATTTCTTCTCCATCCTGCTCCTAGAAAGATCTGTCCTTACTTCATGCACACCCAGTCTTTATGACTTGGACTCATCCTGTGTCTTATCTCCTGAGCCCCCATCTTTTCTCATTATTTCTTTTCCCATAGTAATTTTTGAATTTTCATCAGCTTTAAAATTTTCTATTTAGCTTCCTTTTATATCGACTTACCCTCTACTTCAGGTATTGTAAACTTCTTAGATTACTTCACACCTTAGAGTAACTAAGAGTGTCAAGGAAAAAAGCAAGGAAAATCATCAGTTTTAGTTTTTATAGCTGAATTATCTTATATAAATATGATATTTTTCAGTAAAAACGTTCAATGAAATTGGCACATATGGACTTAGATTTGACGGGCTTAATCAGTTTTTAGCTTGAATCATAGGAAAAACTCATTTTCACAGAGGAAGAGGTAGTGTGATGTTATAGGAGATCCCCAGAGACTTAGTTGGATCAAAATTCAATTCTGGGGACTGGCCCGGTGTCGTAGCAGTTAAGTTTGTGCACTCTGCTTTGATGGCCAGGGTTCGCAGGTTCGGATCCCCGGGGGCAGGCCGACACACTGCTTGTCAAGCCATGCTGTGGCCACGTCCTCTGTAAAGTAGAGGGAATGGGCACGGATGTTAGCCCAGGGTCAATCTTCTTCAGCCAAAAGAGGAGGATTGGTAATGGATGTTAGCTCAGGTCTAATTTTCCTCACCAAAAAGAAAAAATCAATTATGATTTTAAATAGATTTGAAACAGCGTGGATCACTGCTTTCTGCAGCATCCCATGTAGTCATAAAAATTTCATGCTGGCACCTAACAAATCAATCATATTTTTAAAATACGTTCTCTTTTTGTGGATTTGTTTAAACAGCTAGAAAAATTAATTTGCTTTCTCATCAAGGTACAAACCACACAATACTGCAGAGTGAATATTCTAATATAGTTGTCTATTCAATGATTGCTTCTTTGTTATGTAATGTGTACTAAAATATGTCTGGAACATTACTTGATTTTCATTGTATAATGTTAATTTATAGTCCACAAATGCATTCCTCTAAGAATCTATGACTAAAAGGGGCTCATCTCAAAGAAATAGAAGCTTTTGTTCTTCAAACTGTATCTGAATCAAAAGAGTAAAAATAGAAAACTTACAGATGCATACTTTTTACCCTGAAGATATACCAAAAATAAAAATAAAAAAGGAGTAACTTATAAACAAGGCTATTCACCACAGCATTTTTGTTAAGAAATATTTTTGTATAACAAAGCTGCTTTCTATACGAAATTAAAATATCCATCAGTAGGGAGCAGAGCTATGATATAAAGATATATGTAATGAGCTTTTATATGATAAAATCCATATGATATAAACCATAGAATGAGCTATGATATAATCACATGAGGGAATATTATGCAGCTGTAAAAAAATAAGGAAGATCTGTTTATATGACTCTGTAGTGATCTAAAAGCCCTATTGCTAGAAAAAAAAACATCAGGCTGCAGAATAGCAGATTATATTTTCCAGGATTTGAGCAACATATATTTCATCCAACATCAAACATGTTCATTAGAACCCTGCTACTCCACCTTCAAGAGGTGGAGTATATATATATATATATATATATATATATATATATCCCTCCCTTTGACAGTTGGAGGACTTTTTGACTGCTTCAATTAATAGAGTATGGTGGAAGTTGACATTATGTCACTTTCAAGGCTAGGTTATAAATGATGATTAACTTTTTCCAGTCATCCGGTTGATTACTTTTGACCATATTCATCATGGATGAGGGTCACTCTATTTTCACTGGAATAGAAATGAATTCTGGATGTGGATTTGCCTTCCTTCCCATAATACTTCCTCTAAAATCACCATCCTTGGATTTGCAACATGCCTATTTGCCTTCATGATATTCTACCACTGCATTTCTTCTGACCAAGAAACTCATTGTGCAGCAAGTGCTGCAATGGGTTCTTGCTTATGAGTGGATTGGCTTGTTGAAGACTCAGTTATGGAGCCAGCTGGTTCACAACACCTTGTGCGGTGAGTCTGTTTATTCTTCAGGATGCAATTTATATTCTAAATTAGTGACCAATATATGATATGGTTTCTCCCATAGTCACGATTTATGAGTCTGGGAATCAAGGAGTGGGAATAGGAGTGGCTAGTCTCTCTACAATCCAGAGGTCTCTTAGGTGATTCCTATATCTGTAACATCAGGCTGTGCTGGTATAGAGTTCTTAAATTACAAGAGGGAAATGTTTCCACCAGGGGATACATCAATGGATCAGTGAATTGGAATCAACAAACAAAAAAGGGATTTATTGTACTTGCTGGATAGATTGATCCTGAATATCAAGGGAAAATTGGGTTGCTACTGTTCAGGCAGGCAGCTCCTCTGTATCCTCCTGAATCTCCTCTGTCAGCTTCTCTGTATACTAAACAACTTACCCCTTTCCCTGGAGTAAGGAAGAGTATGGCTGAATTCAGAGTACCCTAGGGTACTGCTGAGAAGTTGCATGTCCTGCCATTAAATTCAGTGATAACCAGAATGACTCAACAGAGGCAATTCTAATAGCCCAGACTTTCAGGAATGAAGATTTAGGTCACCCTACTAGACAAAAAACCATCACCCATCAAGGCGATTGTCAAAGTCAAAGAAGATATGGTAGGTGTAGTAGAAGATGGTAGTTATAAATATCAGCTATGGCCATTTGTCAAGTTGAAGAAATGAAGTGATAGTCATGAATATTTATTCCTTATTTTGGTATAAATATATATATATATATATATATATATATGCGTGTGTGTGTATACATACACATTTGTAAGTCATCTTTCTCTTCCTCTCTACTATTCTCTACCATCTAATGTGTTAATTGTAGCAAGTATCGTATCTCAGTATTTAAGTTATAGAATACTAAAGGAGAAGCATACTTCATGAAGGAGAGGAATAAACATCACCCAAAGACGGATAAAAGGACTTGGTATCCTCTTCTGGGGAGAGGGCAGTTTGTTTTTGGTTATACGAGGTATAGTTGCACTATGTTAGATGGAATCTTGATTTTGCTATTACATTTGGGGGGAGTTAAGTATTATCAAAAGAGGGATATATATTGGATGACAAGTTGACAAAGGAAGTACTGTGGTGGTTTTGTATTTTTTCAACTTAGCTTCATTGGAGCTAGGTTTCCCAGTATTTTCTTCCATGCATGGCTCTAGGTTAGAGTTGGCCACAAGCAAAATTTATGTGGGATTTGAAGACTGGGATCAGCTGCTAGATTTACATTCAGATCAGTGTGAAGTCAGGCACCATTGTAGCTCATACAGCTTATGACATTGTGGTGGATCTGCATAGGGCAGCAACCACCCGGATCTCCTCCTTCAGCTTCTCTGGATGCTGGTCATGTTGGGGGATAACATTGTTGCAAAGTATTCCAGCTCTTTTGCAGGTCACCCACATCATCAACATCAGAGGCTTGGAATTGCTGAGACACCATTGCCAGTTCAGATGAGAGACAGACGTGGGTTTCAGTGCATCGTCACAGGTTCCACTTTCCCCTGCTCTCCTCACTTTATATGCATCATTCCTTCTTGACTGCTGGTCCTGCTGACTTTAAGCCCAGCACCAGATCTAGGGGTACTAGGCTGACATGGACAGCTTAGCCAGCTCTCCAGATTGCACAATGTCTAATCCCTACAATAAATCCCTTATATCACTCAAAGAGGTTCTGCTTCACTGATCAAATTCTAATAGACTCAAGAAGAGTTTATACAGTATGCTAACTTATTTTTTAAGAAAAAGAGGAAGGATAATCTGGAAAGTAATAAAAATGGTTACCCTGTGGGAAGGAAAGAATAAGGAGGGGAGAAGACAAAGCTTGAAACTGAAAGTATTTGGGTTTATAGTTTTGACTTTGGAATCATGTCAATATTTTTCATGAGGTAAAAATCAAAATTAAATAAAAAGCCACAGCAATCCCTTAAAATGGAAAAAACCAGAAATGAACCCAGCAGCATATAAAGTTGGTGGAATAACGAGATATAGAAGAATTATTTCAAATGACTTTAAAAAACAAAATACTTTGACTCAAAAATATAGACGTCTATATCCTAAGGTCTGAAAAGAACCACACAGATTTTAAACTGCTTTTAGTGGGTAGGCTTATTTTTAATGACAATGTGGATAATTGTATTTTGAAACTATATAATATACATATACAAATTATTTTACATACACGTTATATTATTATAAGATAAAGCAAATATAATTATGCGAATATCAGTTAGAATCCAGAATTTTTAGAGAGAAAAAGATATACGTATTTTAAAAATCAAGTGAAGTTTTACACATTAAGTAAAATTCTGTAATGCCAATTCCAAATATTGGTATTAATTCATGATTTACTGTTTTTCTAAAATTTGTATATTTTCTATCTTTGTGCCCTGAAAAGTCCTAGAAGCATGGAGCATTCCTAATGCCCACACTGTCATCTCTAAATGCAACTTTCCAGTGAAAAGAACCAGGACTCCTTGGACAAACGTTGATTCAGAGTTTAGGGCAGGAAATGTACAAGATGAACCTGAAATACCCTGTTGTACCTAACAGCAAGAAATCCATCAAAGAAAGAGGAGCCAGGAGCCACTGACATTGACAGGATAGCTTGAGCATCAAAAAGAATAATGGTTGCAGTGGACTGAAACCATAAAATATGTTAAGATCCATGGGTTCCTAAAACAAAACAAAAATAAAACAGACGACAAAACAAAGCACAAATTATTGGTCTCCTTAACAGTTTACAAGGGCACCAACTCATTGTTTTGAGAACTGACAATGAGAAAGAATCAAGCATTTATCCTACTTTTCTTAAATAGTCTTTCAGAGTCATCAAATTGTTGATAAAGATCTTCTTTATATAAGAATCAAGGTTAATAAATGCAGGAAGAATGATAAAACTCAATAGTCCCTATTTTGCAATATCTAATGAAATAGTATATCTAGGCAATTACATTAATAGATGCTAAAATCCTTAGGCAAAAATTTGATAGGGATATAAGAGATGGATGACATTGTAGGGAACTATTGATGAACCTTCACAATACTAAATTCAGACAACCAGATACAGTGTGTCTCTTGATGGAATGCAGTGGGATACTCAATAGATAGATCTAGCTACCTATTTACAGAAAATAAAGAAAATTATTGGTGAAATAAGAGAAATAACAAATATAATAAGAAGAAAAATAATGTTGAACATTGTTGAAGCTTGGTTATCAGAACATGGGAATTTATTTTATTATTCTCTATTTCTAGGGCAAATTTCCACAATAAAAGAGTTATACATCTTTAAAAATTGTATAGTTTGGTTTCTACAAAAATTGAAAGCTGAATTACTAGTGAAGAAACAATTTTTCAGGAGCACTCTAATTTAAGGCCGTTTGAAAACCTGCAATATATTTTTTTCATTCTCTATTATATCATAAAGAATGGCATATATACCTATGTTACTCTATAGTGAAAACAAAGTATTAAATAAGTAGGATGCTGCAGCTGAGGTGAGAGTCAAACTTGACCATACTGTTTCTAATATTTGTCCAATGCGTGACTTACTAAAAAAAGGGTAAAACACTCTTTGGGTTTTAAAATTTTACATTTTATAACAAAACTACAAAATTGAGAGACTTTTGCTTTATCAAATCTTAAAAAAAAGTCTTACTGGTAAAACTACTTGATTTTTCAGGTGTGTCACGATTAGCAATTTTGTTCAGGCCCAAAATTCAGATTTCATTTTCTCCTTTTGATAATTTCCTCCAGATTAATTTGTGAAGATGCCTGTCGTTTTAAATCAATGAATGTGTTTTATCTCATGAGCTCAGGATACCAGGGATCTACTATAACACTGGCACAATTTCAAGGTTAAATGAGTTTGAGAAACTTCCCTAGAATTTTAAGTCCCCAGTTTCCTTGTAATAGGTAATGGGTGGCCAGGGTCAAGCTTTCGAACAGAGCAGGGGTCAGCACAGGTCATTTGCAAACTCATTTTTCTCAAAAGAAACTGTATTCTGATGACTTTCTTTTAAGGACAGTATTTGTGCCTTTGTGGCTTGCCCTTCTTGTTTTCCAGCCCATTTGAAAACATTGTGCTTAATGGGTGGGCCATTAATGAATGAATGAAGTAGTCTGGGAGAAATTAGAGATCAGAACGTCTAGCCCAGCTCTAAGAGGTTAAACCACCAACAGTAAAAAGAAAGAGCTGCTGAAAAAGTAAAGAGCTGCTCACTAGAGCCCCATCAGGGGACATTTTCCAAGGCAGCTGCACAAATATCCCCACCGGACTAGGGCGGCTTTCACCCCGCAAATGTTTCAAAAGTACATCCTCTAGGCTTCTGTCTCCTGCTGTAGATCCTTAGGGTATATTAATGGCTGGCAAACAGTAGCATGCTGTGTCTGATTGCTCAGGGCATTATTTTTTTTCTCTCAAGCTTTCATCAGGGAATATTTTTCAAAATGTTTCTAAAGGTCATTTGGAATCTTCTTGAAACTAAGAAAATAATGAGATGCCTGGAAATGCTGTGATACTGCCTTCCAAACTGATAGCTGAAAACACGATAAGCCTTTATGTACATGTCATTATCAAGACAGCCTTCATTTTCTACAGAGATGCTCTCTCCCAAAGGAAGCAACGTACCTGAAATTGACAGAATTCAGCATAATCGGTGCTGAAGTTCTTAGGATACATGTTGCTAAACTAGTCTAAAGTATTTTGCATATTTCAGTGATTATAACTTCATTCTTGCCACAGATAATTTCCAGTAATTAGAAGAGTTACTAAAATGCAGAAGAGCAAAATTCTCACAAAAGTTCACCTAGTGATTCACCCAATGTTAAGACTCAAAAACAAGTCTCGCTTTTTCCCTAATAAATAGCAATACCATTTAATATAAAATGCTCACAAGCAATACTTTTCAATTCTAATGAAATCAATAACGATGATGTTGATGATTAAAATAATCATAATGGTCAGAATTAATATGCTTCCATTTGGTAAGTATAGTTATTTACTCATGAACAAATAGTTGGTGATATTTACTGCTTTTAAATTTAAAAAAATAGTTACTGTATAAGGTTGCAATTATTAGCAAAAATAAAAATTTTACTTAATAATTTTGACACAAATAAAAATCACCATTCTGAGGAGACTATCAGCAGGAAGACATAAAATCATACAAGTTTAGAGCTGAAATGAACTACTGAAATCATTTCATTTAACTTCTGACTTTTTCACAGGAGGAAACAAAAGGCCCAGAGAGCTGAAGTTTTTTGCCCAAAGCAATTAGTGCCAGTGTTGGAACTAGAACCTAAATTGTGCTAATCTCCAAATTGGGGAAGCAGAAAAACAATAAGATCAGTAGGCAATGCCACCTTCTTTTGGAGCATGTAAAGTCTGGCCTTCCAACTTTGGTAGAGCAGTGTCCATTCCTCTCCTCTCTGATTTGCATTCTTCCTTCTCTCTGTATTTGTTTTTTATGACATTTCCAAGCATATGGAAAAAATGCAATGGGTGAAAAACAGTTGGGGCAGGAGCATTTAGGCCCCAGGTGACCAAACAATGTAGGGTGGACCTGCTCTCTCAGTGCTCATAATAATCTCTGATTTGCCTGTATGCAACTGGAAGGTTCCTGGGAACTGGAGGCGGCTCCGTATCAGGATAGGAGGGAACAGATGTAATACAGTTAACAGCTTACTATGGACCCGACAGTGTTCCAGAGCCCTTTATATGGATAATTTTATTTAAGCTTCTATACTCTATAAGGTAGTTATCACAGATGAAGAAAGCAAAGCACTTAAGATTTTAAGTAATTTACACAAATCTCATAGGTAAGTAATAAGTGTTGTAGCCAGAATTTCAGTCCAAACCTTATGACTCTACAGACAGTGCTCTTGACAATTATTCTATGCTAGATATGAAAATTATGCCAATTTTATAATTGAAGATTGTATTCACAATTTTTTAAAGTTTCATTTTGGTTAATAATTTCAACCATATACAGTACCTATTTTACCACAACTCATAAGAAGTAAATATCACTGATAGGAATTTTAGTTCTTTTGTCTTGAGGATGGGAAGTGATTCTTATAGAAATAGAATTCATCAGTCTATTCAACAATTAGTGCCTATTTTGCATGTCAGGCATCAGGCATGGAGATACAGTAGGAAGCAAGAGAGGCATACAGAAGACAAATCATATAATAAAGAAACAATGAAAAATAAAAATCCAAGATTATATCTCCTATCTATGTTAGATTTAGAAAATCATGAATTTTCTTAAACAAGTAGAAGAGATGGTAACTTGATTAGGAAAAAGAAAACAAGATAGTTTCTAGAAGTATAAACATGAAGAATGAGTTCTAAGAAATGAGTGCTGAAAACAGTGAAGTTTTGCAATTTCCAAAGTCGAAGACCTCCATTCTCCAATACTGATTAGAGTAGAGAGAAGACCGAACTCTCTTGAAGGTATTAACTTTCTCGAGAGAGGTTTCACTGGGCAGTGAGTGAGGAGAGAAAGAACATCTCTCTTTTCTTTAGCTCTCAAAAGAGGATTTAACCCATTTTTATTTCTTATTCTTCCCTGAACTAACAATGAAAAGGTCAAGAGAATTTTTTTAAACCTCTGCTATACACCCACTAAAAGAAGTTTCTACCATATTAGTTAAGGAATGGCAACAAGATTAATAGACAGTAAGGCCTTCCTGAACATACAACATGGGATATGATTTAAGGTTTTTTTTCTCCTAAGACAAATCAGAATATTAGAAGGGAAAATGAAACTTATTAACCCTAAAATGAGAAACAGCAGTGAACTTGGCACTGACTTTTATTTATCTCATTCCTCTAACCCAGTGTACTTCCCCATGATTAAAATTGGAAGCAAACATTTTTATATCCATGTAATTTCCATATAAATTTGATTGAGGACTTCTGGGCTGTTTTCTTACAAAATGTGTATGCATGTCCATATTAGCACATTAGTCTTAGATGGAAAAATCTGCTGGGTTAATTCTCTATGTTCTATTCTAGGACAACACATGTAATTAGCCCTTTTACTAAAGCTTCCTGAGGAGAGTGACTCATATTCAAATATGTCTTGCTCCAGTGTGCAGCAGTAAGAAAAGTAGTTATCACCTCCAGTCTCTGCCTATTGCTTTAAATCTCAGCCCCTAAATAATAGAGGAACTTAAAGTTCTCTCTTTCATACAGTCCTTTGGGATTGATCCATCGTTAATTTAATCTTTATAAAAAAAGCCACTCAAGGTTATCAAAGTGGATTTACTTGCTAGAATTTGCTTGATACTGGGTAGGGCATTAATACAAAAAAAAAATTAACATGGCCTGTGCCATGCATAATGTTTTCACATTTGGCAACAAATCCTGTGCATGGCAGGCGCCATAAATATATGTTGAATGCATGGATAAATCCCTTTCAGTCCAACAGTTTGGAAGTATTCTATCAAAATGAGATTAGAGCTAGTTGAAATCAAGGTCCTTAGTGAGTGGAGCAAGTTAGGCCTTTGGAGTAGCACAGAAAGGAGAGTGGAGCACCTGGAGGTGATTCACAGGCCAATAAACCCAGAGGAGAAAGTCTCAAAGACAAACTCTCCAATTAAATGCTTTGCCCAGTACCTTGGGTAGAAGGCCATAAAATCATAAAATTATGTTTGTGGACCTTGTTAATAGAAACTATTGTGTGAGGGCATTGGTATTGTTATTATGGAAATGGAAACTGTGCCAATTATGAATTATTGCTCTAGGGGCAACACTAGCGATGGATTATCAGAAGTGACATTTGATAATCTTCAGAAAAAATGGTTAGTAAACTCAGATATTAGGCGTTGCAGAGGCCACGAAGCGGGCTCCCACTCTGTATGATACACATTACTTTATTTAAGGCTTATAACAATAAGTAGGTGTTATTTGCCCTTATGTTACAGATGGGCAAACGAACCTCGGACAGGTTAACTACTTTGTTTAATGTCACATAAATAGCAAGAAACTAAACTGGAAATTAAGCCAGAATCCATTTCCCTTTTATTATTCTACTCTGAAAATCCATAGAAGACAGTGTATGGTAAGAACCAATACTCTTGTAGAAATCAGAGTACAGAGAAATTATGTTAGCAGCATGACAGGCTCATAATAGGCTCTCCTAAGAAGTCTGTTGGTGAATGAGTAACACATTTAACACACTGATCTTTAAAATATTTTTATTGGTTTGTATTACTGAGCTAGTACCATCAGAACATCTTCCCCTCACCCTGCCCCTATTTTGCCTAAATTAGATGAATGGTTGCCTCTGTTCTCTAGTTTCAAATCAGTTGAAGAGATTTGGTGTACAGGGTCTTTTTTTGTCACTATAGAATCTGCAGACTGTAGTCACTGAGAAGTGAATTGTTTAAGGTCAAATTAGAAAAGTGTTTTCTCGTGCTCTGTCCTTCAAAGTTTTGCATTTGAATCTTCAGACTCAGAAACCAAGTTTTGCAAAAGTTACACAAGAGCATGAGATGTAATCTTTAAAAGACAAAAATGAGAAGAGAACGCATACTAATCTTCAGAACATTCTCAGGGGTTTATTAATGTTTCCTCTAGCAAGCTGAAACTATGGTCAAACACCCTTGAGGAAATTTATTAAAAAGGCAGGGAGGTGGGTGTGGATTTGGTCTATTTTTATTCCTCCTTGGAAATTCTCTATGGTTTTCACACAAAGAAGTGCAAGAAAGGATGGCACTACTAATTAATTCCTTCCTGATGTATTTACTTTTTCACAGCCAGAGGCTGCTGGATTAAATTTCTTGGGAGAAAGTGAAACATATCAGGCTTTAAGAGTGGTGGGAATACCCACCTGGAGATTCTCTTCAAGATGGTGGGCCTGGAGGGAAAACCTATGGAGCAGGTATATTGACTTGTTATCTGAATGACTTCATGATACCTGGAAAGGTGAGGGCGCTGAACGATGCTACCTGGGGAGTTTCCTGATGTAAACATTTGAGTTTATGAATAGTAAAAAGAGTACACTGAGAATTTACCTTCCAGTTCAGCATACTAAATCTTTTTTTTTCAAAGGGGCTATAAAGAGTCACATAATTTGTGCTGGAGAGGGAGACCATTCAGGACACAGACTGAAGATAATATCCCACTTCTAACACTTACTCTATGTACCCCCTTGAGAGATTAGTCTCTTCGATCCTCAGTTTTTCATCTGTAAAATGAGAACAGTAATAATACCTACTTCATACAGTCGCCTTGCAAGTTAACAAAGATAATCCATGTTTAATACTTAATAACAGAAAGTGCACACGAGTGCTCAAAAATGATGATGACGATTATTTTCTTATGAAACTCAAGTTGTTCTGACACCTATGATTTTATTTTTCTTCAGATTGCTACAAAATAAGCAGTGGCCTTATTTTCTGATGGACTTGGAGAGTAAGATTTCATGAACCCAAAGAAGGAAACACTTCATTAATATAAAAAAAAACCCATAAAATTAGGAAGAACAGAGTAAAGAAAGGAAGGTTTTCTTGCCTTGGTGCATTCAGGGTTGAGTTATTCTACCTTTAAAAACTAGAGAAAGAGCAAGATAAACCCCTCCTATCAATATCGGTGGGGTGATTTAGTCACAGATGGGAAACAAAAGCCACAAGAGTGGCAAATCCCTAAATTCAAGTTTGCATCTTTTCCAGGCTTTTCTATTTTTCCATTGCTCTTCTACCACCTGACAATGGCACATTAAAAACACTAATGAAAATTTAAGGCTAAGAATATTTCAAATTTTACTACATACTTATGAGGTAATATCTGTCATCATACAGTGATGACAACATAAATGATAGATAGTGGGAGCTACTGCTCTTTCGGGAACCACTGGGCATGGGAGCCGGACCAGTGCTCTATGCAAGAAGTGCCAAGTTGAGCCCGTAAACCCAATAGACCTAATCGGCGAGAAACATGGATATTTAATGTAAAAATTTTGACTATAAGCAATATTCCTAAGATTGTGTCTGTCACTTTAACAACATTTTACTTTTCCCTATTCTTGGAACTATGATCTTTCATACCGTATGTGATGATAAAGATCAGTCTGTGGCTGAAGGTCAAACAGCATCTCTTGCCAGGGATTTTTGTCTTCAAACTGCAGAGATTCTGATGTATTTAGTCACTTTGGTTTGAATTAAAGTTGAGTCAGTCTTACCTGGTTAACTTCTTTAATCCTTTGCTCTGTCTCCTCCTGTCACCTCCGCAGGGAGATCTTGCCTGCTCCTCAGTCAGGGCCAGGTATCTAGTTACAAGTGCAGACTAGGCTCTCTTTTCCTTCAGGACACTTTTCTTTGTTAGTAATTCATGTTTGTTACTGGGCTTATTTCATTAGTGCTCAACTACTCCCACTAAACTGCAGTTTCAGTCAGAGCAGAGACCGTGTATCCTTTGCTCACCAATAATCCCCCAGTTCATTGTAGGGCTGGGCACCAATTGAAACCCAACGAATATTTGGGGAATGAATACTTGTTCTGAATTAGATGGAAAAATGGTTCCTGGACGCATCATAAAAATTTACCCATGTTCATTTTGGGAGGAAAGTTTTATCTGGAAATTGTATTAATAGTTCCATATTTTAGTCTTCATGAAAATTCTGGTCAATGAAATTTGTCAAGCTTTCCCCCCCAAAAATAGACCTTTTATTTTAGGTGGAAGGAGTCGCTGAGTTTGTGTGGATAGTGGTACTCAGCAAATGGATAACCCAACATGTTCAAGTGTCAGGCTGGTGATTGGCTGTTAACTTTTAGTGAAGATTGGAAATCTATGTGATACCTGAAGTTGCCTCCTGAGTTTGTGTGTAAGGCCAGCCCTAGCTAGCCTGGTCCTTCCTGAGGTATTGTGCTCGCAGTTCCACAGCAAACAGCTTGATAACTAGTCACGGCATGGAAATCTGCGAGAGTAGTGCAACCACAGGATCAAATGGGCCATGACATTTCTAAGAAAAATGAGCTCTTAAATGTTTTGATTTTTTCTAGTTTATTTTGGTAATTTAATTACAGTTTTAACCTAGAAGTCTACTGACTTGATAACCCCTCACTCAGAACTTCAGGGGCACAGCTATGGACTCCCCAGTTGTTTCTAGGCATTACCAAAAGGGTGCCTCACCTGTACCTTCACATCATTCTGTCCGCTTCAGTACCAAGATAGCTTCTTCCCATCCTGCTTTGACTCCCTCTTGGGTTTTGTCTGCTCCTGCTGGAGAAATTTTGTCATTGCCACAACCTACATGGGAATGTCAATACTCAGGCCAAGGGATGCTGTCTCTCTCTTTCTATGTACTAGTAATTAAATCAGAGCTGATTTCCATGCAGGAAGAGGAAGAAGTTTATTTTCCTCTCCAGCTTCTAGACATACTTTTTTATCTGAGATCCAAACTTTTACGATGTCTCCAGGGAATTGTTCCTGCAGATCTAGCCCAAACTCCTCACTCATAGACAACCAATTCTATGAAAAATATATGTCAGATACACTGCCCTACACTGAAACTGAAGAAGGGAGGGTGATGCATGTTCCTATCCCATCGGTTTTTATCCTTTTCCTCATCCCTTTCTGCTACAAAAAGGGCAGGATTTAAGCACAGAAAATTGGTACTTAGATTAGGGTGACTTAGGCAATTCATCTCTTTTACACTGGTCTTAAAATGTCTTCTTATCTTAGGCAGCAGTGATTAAAGCAAGAATTTTCAGGGTCACCTGAAAATAGGCTAATTTTAACTTTGTCACCCTCTTTTCTCCGTCTCTTCTCCTTCCTTCCTCCCTGTGGAAATTAGGACCTTTTAGTGTTCGATGTCTAAACATCCCCCTGCGTCTTTCTGGCTGTCCAAATAGTGTCATATCATTGACAACCCAGATGAATTTCAGATTGAAGAATATGTGGAAAAAGTCATCCTGCCCATTTTTTCCAGAGAGTAACATATATGGAATCAAAACTTTAGCCACACAATTCTTTCTCAAGCTGGGTTCCTCTCATTTCATCTGATTGTGTAACACTCAGGTCATAGTAAAGGGAAGAAGACAGGTGTTATTTATTAGATGTAGGATTCAATAAAATGTTAGATTTTGAAACCTAGAAAAACAATTTTTTAAAAATGTAAAAGCTTTCTAGTACAAACAAAGGTACAACTTTAAGAAAAATTTAAAGAAACAAATACCTGGTTACCTTTTTCAATTCTTAATCATTATTAATAACTTTTAAATTTAAGCCTAATTTTTTTGGATTTAAATTTTTCTCATATGCCAATAGAAAAAAATGTTTACTGTTAAGTATCAAAATTTCTTTATAATAAAAAGTGATGGAATAAATCATTTGTGTTCTTAATTCCCAAAGATCTACAGTAGACTCCTAGATTTCCATCAGAAGGCAAACTTTCTCTCTCTTTATTGGGCTTGGCCATGAAAGAGATAGTGTAGACATGACCTTGGTGAATCCATCACTACAGTCATCTCCTTAAAGAATTTTATAGTCAGGGAAGCATTTATCTGACAACTGAATTTATCCAGCTCTGATACATACCTATCATAGTTCACAACACATCCAGGCTTAGCATCAAGAACTATAACACAAAGAGACAGGCAGAGAGGAAGAAGCCCTCAGGACTAGTTGTTATGTGGGAGGTGTGCAGACACAGTACCAGGCATTGGAGACCTTTCAGCCGGGCAGGTGGAACAGAATCAGCAAGAGTTCAGCCATAGCTCTTAATCTAATTCAGCAGTTTTCTTCAGGTATATCCAAAAAGTGTAAATATGCCGTTCAGTAGACAGGCAACAAGCAGTGCTAGGAATATTCAGAAATTCAGTTAGGCAGTTTGTTTAAGGAAGAGGAGTGAATAAACCACAGGGGCCCAGAGATTGATATTTTAAGGAAAACTGGAGATATAAAAGTATGGTCATTACATATTTTAAAATATGTTAACATAGCAACATAGAAAATACACTGAACTTAGAGTCAGATGATGGGAATTTCTTCCGGTTTCCTCCAATTGTTATCTACTTGGATTTTGAAATCTACTTTTCCTTCCTTTAGTTTATTCATTTATGAAGGGATTTACATGGTCTACCTTCCTCAAAGGGAAGGTGTGAGGCTCAAATGAGGGGATATAAAAAAACACATTTAAAGTTAAATGCTAAGAAGAAGCATGAAGGAGAGAATAAGAGAAAGAGAGTCCAGCATTAGTAATATGATGAGAAACAAGCAAAGTGAGGTAGAGGGAGATGTCCACAGAAAGAATTTAATTCCACAGTCAAACACAGAGGGAGGCAGATTAGAGTAGAGAGACTCAATGAAAAAGGTGATCAGTCTACATGAATATTCTTTTGTTGGCTTGAGAGATAAATCCCAGGTTATAATCACTTCTCATCGCCCTTAAAATGTGAATTAAATAACTCTTGATCCCAGATCTTTAGCTACTCTGTAGTCTTAAAATTTTATCAGTGACTAAATTGGTTACTTTTAGCAGTCCATATGAAGTGAAATGAATTTCTGGATGCTTGTATTGACAAGTAGAGCAATGTAACACTATAGACCTATAACAAATAGACTGAAGCCTGTGGAAGTCACCTTGTCCAACCCTTATCCATGCATATACTGTCTCTGAGGGGAAGAAAGAAACCACCAAATCCTGAGGGCCCACCTCAGATCAGGGAGGGTGCCTATCTCAATTAATCCTTCCAGCCATCTTTTGAGGAAGGTGCTATTTACATACAGGGAAATGAAAGTCTGTTGAGGTTCAGTAGACTGATTCAGTCTTCTTCCAAAGCCACTCAGAAATTCTTAACTGTGATTATGTTAAAGAAAAAAATTACCCTGGTCAAGATGAGCAGACAAGTTGATTTTATAGGAATAAAATTGAATTTTATTCCTATACTATTGCCAGCAATAGGGGAGAGAGCACAGATTAAGTCTGGATACCCAATTCTGCTGAGACAAAGGGCAGAAGGATTTTTATGTGGTAGGATGAGCTAGCGGAAAAATACCAGAGGATGTTCGTAGGCATGTCGATCACTGGGACGTAACAAACAAATTAAGTTATTCCTGAATTTATGAATGTTTGTCTCTGTCCTTAGACCATCTGTGTTTGCTGATCAGGGCCCAACCCTCCAAAGGTCCCAACCATCCAAGTTAGGCTCCTACCCTCCCCAGAGACTGGGAGATAGGGGTGCTATCTCCTTGAATGTCTAAATTTCAGAGAGGTAACCAGCAGGTCCTTGAGAAAGACATTTCCTGGGTTGTAAAACTGGCAAGAGACTGGGAAAAGATTTACATACATTTCAAAGGAGTAGAGAAAAAAATTATAATTATAGGTTTTCTAAAATAAATCCTCTAAGAAAGGAGAGGGCAGGGGCCTATAGTCAGGAAGACGCTGTTTAAAGTTTAGTTAAGCTGAGATGAAAATCAAGATTGTCCTGGTCAGTTACACTTTAGAATTGCCATGGGAAATGTAAAACAAACAAACAAACCAAAACCAAAAATTGGTCTGGCTCTAGCCCAGGCCAATGAAATCTGAAAATTAGGATCTCTGGTGACTTGGGCATAAATATATAGTTTCTTTTACTGTAGTAAAGTACATATAGCAGAAAGTGTACCTTTTTAACAAAATTTTCAGTTTGCAATACAGTATTGTTAACTATATGCACATTATTGTACAACAAATCTCTAGGACTTTGTCATCTTGCATGACTGAAACTCTAACCCATTAGAAACTGTGGTATATACATAAAATGGAATATTATTCAGCCCTAAAAGAGAAAGCAATCCTGTCATATGCTACAACATGGATGAACCTTGAGAACATTAGGTTAAGTGAAATAAGCCAGTTACAGAAGGACAAATATAGATTAATTCCACTTCAGTGAGGTATCTAAAGAGGGCATCAATATTTATGAAAGATGCTCAGGCAATTGGAATATGGCTTGAGAATCACATGTGTAGGTGTTTGTCCCATAATGTCACACTCCAAACCCCCTGACTGAGCTGTGAGGATATTCCTCATCCTCCACTATTTCACTTTCCTTGCCCCCATGATTGATTTATTGGCAAGAATTATTTTAGATTTGGGGACGGTGTACTCACTTCTTTTTAGTTATGGTGTAATCTCTGTACCTAGTTATATGAACATGTTCTGGCGGACAGCGTTGGTTGACAACTCTCCTCTCCCCCCTTTTTGGTTATACATTCTCAGTTTTGTTCTGGCAGTGACTCACTCAGGGAAAGCAGGCTTTTCCACAGATTCAGGAAATGAATTATCATTGGTCAAAGACAAGTAAGGTGTTACCCCTTTGCTAAGTCATTCCTTTAGGAGTAAACACCACCCAGTACTGGCTAATAAGATGTAAGAGAAGTGTCCTGAGATGGTACTGGGCAGGATTTTTCTCCTCGATGTAAAGAAATAGTGAGAAATCTCGCCCCTTTCCTCTTACAGTGCATGAATTGTATAGCAAGTGACGATTAGAGCTGAGGGAGCCCTCTTGTAATCAGGAAATAACAAGCTAAATGATGAAAACTCACTACTGAAGATGGCAGAGTAGAGAATTAAAAAGAGCCTAGGTCCTTAATGATCTCATTATGTTGGTGTGCCACTCTTAGGATCATCTTCTTCCAGATTACTTTTTGTGTGCGTGAGATTTCTTTTTCTCAGTAAGCCAATGCTAGCTAATTATTCATGTATTTGGAACCATAAGCATTCTACTTGATAATGTCATAACAAACATGGTGAGCAAAAACTGAGACTTATGAAGATGTTGCAGAAGTCATCATAAGAGAAGAGAGAGTGCTCCTTTTACATCCTTGCACAAAGCCACAATTCTCTCTCTTTCCACAACATAATAGTAGAAACACTTATCGGAGATTCCCTTGTTTTAAAATTATTGATGTGTGTGTTTCTCTTCCCTACTGGACTGTGATCCCTTGGAGGGTGAAGTCTATGTTCTATTTGTCTTAGAATTCCCTCCAGCCCTAATTTAATGCTTTGCACATGCTAGTTGCTCGGTAAGTGTTGAATAGAGTGAATTGAAGTTTGAAGTCGGTAGCTGAGTGATTTATGAAGAGTGGAATAACGTGTGAGTTGAAAGAAGTTCTCCGTGGAGATGAAATGAATGTCAAGAGATCTCCTTAAATTAGTCTTTGTGCCATCACCATTAGCCCATCAACATTTGAATTACCAGGTTTAGGTAGAATAAACAGTCTAGAAAGTCCCTGTAACTCTTCATTTGCTTCAGTAATAAACATCTAGTATTCCCGAATAGCTCACTGAAATGGCTGTTTTATTTTATTTTATTTTGACTGCCATTCTTTTTTCAATACTGTCCACTACCTTAAAGGATCACGTGAAACTGCTGGCTGCGTCTCAAACTCTTGCACCTCAGCGATAGAAACACCATATCAGTTTGGCTCACTTGCCCTGCAAGGACAGTCATGTGCACTGATAGTGGAGTTAAAAATAGCTCTCTCTGTTTGGAATTCAGGATGGGTAGGAGACTCATCAGCCTCCAAGGCCACAGCCTTTCAGAACTATCAACTGCCACTCAAGGGACTTATCATGGCTGCAAGGCATTTCAATACCAAATATTTCCCCACAGCCTAAAATGATTCAACAATGTCCAAGAGGGAAGGAAATCTGCTTAGGGCATGAACTCAAATGGTCTTCTTTGTTAGTCATGTGAATTCTCATTTAACGTTATTATTTAATTGCTCATAAAGCTCTAAGGTGTCATAGGAGGCTCTACAGTCATGTAGCCTTTGACTCTAGGAAGGTCAGTGCCTGCGCCATTCATCACAGATTATTAGCTATCAAGGTTTTAAAGGTGGCTCGACATGGGGATTTCGTTAACATCAAACAGAACCTGACTTGGTGTTAATTAGCATTAGAGTAAAGCACTTGTTTCATCTCATCAATTAAACTCTGTGATACCGCAGTAAATGGTGTATCTGTCTGACCTTGTCAAAGGGACATGAGTAGCCATTTTAAACTAGCCTGAAAATAAAATTTTAAATTTCACCACTAAAAAAATTGACAATTATGTGCACAACAGATTCCTAGACTTTATTCTCTCTTTGACCATCAGTCTCATCCTAAGTCCTTCTGAAGAAGGCTCATTCCAACCATAAGCCTGCCACCACCCATCATTCCTACCCTTAGCAACTCTATCAAGATAAATCACAGTCATTTTCTCAGGGGAATCAATTGTCTTATTTTATATACAACTGCTCGTGTGAGGGCTTAAGTGTGGCTCCTTAGCTTTTTCTATAAAGTGAAGCCAATAGTGCTCACGTCTCAGAAAAATTTTTTTCACCTTTATGTGTTCTCTTAGCCAGATAAGGATAAATCTGACAAAATGTTCAAGGACTGTATGTACACTGAAATCTACAAAACATTGCTGGGAGAAATTTTAAAAGATCAAAATAAGTGCTCTTTTTCCATCAGTTGAAAACCTCAATATTGTTAAGATATACGTTGTCCCCAGGTGGATCTACAGATTTGATACACTCTCAATCAAAATCCAAGCAGAATTGTTTTGTAGAAATTGACAAGTGGATTCTAATATTCATATGGAAATTCAAAGGACCTAGACTGGCCAAAACATCTTTGAAAAAGAACAACAAAGTTAGAGGACTGACACTATCTGATTTCAAGACTTATTTAAAATGACAGTGTGGTATTGGTGTCAAGACTGACAAATACATCAATGAAACAGAACAGAGAATCCAGAAATAAATTCAGGTATATTTGGACAACACATATCTGACAAAGGTGCAAGGTAATTCAGTGGATAAAGATAGTGATTTTTTTTTAATGGTGAGGCATCAGTTATAGCTCTACATGCAAAATGAAAAGAAAGAAGAAGAAAAAGAAAGAGCTTCAATCCATAGTTCATGCCTTTTACAAAAATGTCATCAAAAATTTAAGGTGTGAAACCTATAACTATGAAAGTTCTGGAAGAAAACAAAGGAGAAAAATCAATGTGATTTGGGTTAGGCAAATATTTCTTAGATGACACTAAGATAATACTTAGATGACATTGTAAGTATGATCCATAAAAGAAAAACATGAATCGTATTTCGCCCAAGTTAAAATCTTCTGCTCTTTGAAAAACACTGTTAAGACAATCAAGAGACAACCAAAAATTGGAAGAAAATATTTGCAAATCATAAATCTGATAAAGAAGTTATATCCAGAATATAAAAAGAACTTTCAAACTCACTAATAAGAAAACAAAAAACCTAATAAAATGGGCAAAAAATTTGAATAGATACTTCATCAAAGATATATGGATAGAAAAGTTCAATATCATTAGTTATTAGAGAAATTCATGTTAAAACTATTCTGCAATACCCCTAAAAACCCATTGAAATGAGTGAAATTTAAAATATTGGCCATATCAAATGTTGGCAAAGACATAGAGGAACTGGAACTCTCATATACTACTGTTGGCACTGTAAGGTAGTACAACCACTTTGTAAAACGATTTGGCAGTTTCTTAAAAAAAATACACCTACCACATTATTTAGCCATTCCTCTCCTAGGTATTTATCAAAGAGAAATTAAAGTATATATTCATACAAAGACTTGTACAAAGATGTTCATAGAAGTATTATTTGTAATAATTCCAATCTGGAAATAACCCCAATGCTTATCAGCAGACGAATAGATAAGCAATTTGTGGTATATCTGTATGAGGAAATATTACTCAGTAATACAAAGGAATGTGCTATTGATACAAATTGTGAATGAATCTCCCCCAAATTATGCCATGTATAAGGAATCAGACAAAACAGAGTAAATACATATGATTCCATCTATATAAAATGCAAGTTAATTTATAAAAACTGAAAGTAAATTAGTAGGTTGCCTGCGGAGAAGGTCGGGAGGGGTAGGAGGGAAGGATGGGTCATGAGGAAACTTTTGGGGTTGATTGATATGTTAATTATCTACATTGTGGTGATGATTCCTTGGATGTATACGTAAGTCAGAATACAGCAAATTGCACACATATGTACACATTATTCTATGTAAATTAAACATTAATAAAGCTGCTTAAGAAAAGAATCAGTGAGAACTTGTCACCATTTGTACGTGAGTAAATGAACTTACTCTCCTAAGTTTCTACTCAAATATTTAAGTAAGTAGTGATGCATTTAGCTTAAAAAGAAAAGAAAAAAAAAAAAAAGGAGGAGGAACAGGGTAAATGGCAGTCATGATGAATAAATGAGTGAATCCCAAATCTAATTATCCCTGGCAGAGTCTGTTTGAGAGCAAAGAGCAGAAGGAAGAGTACTAAGGTGGAGTCTTACCTTTGCTGGTACTAGGTATCCAGTTTTAGGCAAGACAATTCACATTTTATTTTTTACTTAGTTTCTTCACCTCAAAAAAGGAAAGCAATGATATCTACTCTGGCATATGCAGGTTTTTGGTGATGATCAAATTTGATAATTCCATAAAATCATTCTATAACTGTGAAATACCACAATGAATATGAACTGTTAAAAATGCATCACTGATTTACCAATGGACTACTGAGAAGAAGGCAAGGTGGTCCTCATTAGAAAATAGATTTATTATTTTTCCCATCACTCTTTTCAAAAAAATTCTTGTCAAATCCTCTTCCTCTTTCCTGAGTGTCATCTCTCAGATGCCTTAGATTTTCTAGAAATTCTCAGGAATTAATAATCTCATTTTTCCAGGTATAAAAATATTAGTCCAATGTAAATGAAATACTCACTCATTTGACTAAAAGCTTGCTCCTCTCCCACACCTCAGGCCTGATGGGCTTGGCAGCCTGCCCAGGAAGGGCCACGGAAGGTTGCCTCCCTATTGATCTGTATCAGTTTTCCACTAGCTAGTTCCCTGTCTTGTATCTCCACAGTTGCTAGGAGCGAGTTGGCCAATTCTAACGTGAATAATACTCTGTAAATTTGTCTTTGGAGGTGTCTATCTGTGAGATGGACAAATGCTACCTTCTCACAGGGTAATTTTGTGACTTCTTAGAAGATCTACCCACCCATGACCTCCGATAGTTGTCTTTCTCATCATAAGTGACACCTTCCTCCAGCTAGCTGGCTGCTTATGACTTCTCCCTCAGCTCCTGGCTTCCATTGCATGAAGACTCTTAGTTGAGTTGACTTTGGCCATCCAGTTAGGCCTTGCATGTGGGAATCCTTTCAAGCTAACTCAGTTCTAGTTCCATTCTGCAGGTGCCACAGCTGGCTCTTGAAAAACAAGCACCTCTGCCCCACCCTTGGTAGAAAAGTGGCTTGTTCATATTGCAGACTTTTTTCTCTTTTTACAGGGGCGGCTCCAGCCGGGCTTTGATTGAAGGAGACAGAAACCTCTCCTTCTCTAAACAGAAGGGCAGGGAAAGGAAGGCAACCCTTTGACTATCTTCACAAAGAAATTTCCCCAGGCATTCTTACTCCTGTTTCCCAGCTTTCCTTTCAATAGCCTGAAGGTGGAGAGAGGGCTGATTTTTCACATTGTTTCAGAAAGTGAGAGTTCTTTGGCACATCTTGTTCTTAGTTTACCTTAGCCAGAAATCCCAAACAGGAAAAGTCTTGTTTTTACCTCCTATTAAAAAGGCTAAAGTTTGATCAAAGAATGAAGCAGAAAAAAATGCAAGGAATGATCTGTTGAAAACGTGTATTGATGTAGTTTTTATATCCTGGGAATGAAGCATTGAAACTATATCTCTTTCTATAAGCTCAGTTTTTGAAAAAATAGAATGTCATCTCTTTGCATACTCTAATCATTTGTTAGCCAGAATATTATATAAAGACTACTGAGGATGTAATTTTTCTCTGTTCAAGAATATGAAATGGAAGGAGAGTAACAATTATAGGAAGAGATGTACTCTATTAATTGCTAGTATAACTGGCATGTTTCTTTTTATAAAAAAGAGAATGAATCCATTGCTTTAATTTTCAGAATAATCTTGGGCAGTGGAACCATTATTTTGAAAGTTAAAATTATAATGATAATTTTGCTTACTCCAGTCATAGCTTTTTAAAAAGCATGAAATAATGGGGATTGATGTCAACATCAATAATCACTATCGTAAGAATATTAATCTTTTCTATCCTTTTCACGTGCTATGACCAGAAAGTTTCCATATGAATTTAATACATCAGAGGGGTATCCCCATGATTGGAAGACATGATTTATATCCAATATCTCAAAATCATTAGCCTATATACATAACATTTTATAAATTCAATTAACAAAACAGAGAATGATCATGTGTAAACAGTCATTTGTAAATATTTCAAAACATGAGTTCTCCCTGCCTTAATTATGCATAATAAAAAACAATACTTAAGATCACCTTAAGTATAATACATAAATTTTGGCTGCCATTCTTCAAATCTGCTAATGTGGAAACTGGTTTGTTTACATTCATTGCTAGTCCAGGAAGAAATGTTTACAGTTTAGTTACTGAGAAACTGTCATTCTGTATTACTAGGAAGCCACCTGTTGTCAGACAAGTAATGCTAGGAAGATAAAACATATGCTGAAAAAAAGATGATACCCAAACAGCACATTTGTTTTACACTTTTCACAAATTAAGTTACGTGGTATTAGCATCTAATAGCTCTGACTCCATACAGGGAGTGTTTTAATGTTTTTTCATATATAAACAAAGTCAAGCAGGAAATTACAAAACATATTACATATGGTGGTAAATATTTTATATCTGGATCCAGAATTGGATCAAATTCTGGGCCCACTTATTCTCTACACCCTAAAAATTTGTCAATAGGTTGTATAGTATTTTGATTGACTCAGTTAATGAACAATTAGGTAAAACTGACCCAGTCTTTTAAAATGCTTTCTAAAAAAATAAAAAATGACAACCTTGAGGATTTATTTTATTTTTTGGAAGGCTGTTAACAATGGTTAAGCCTGTATTTTAAAATAATTAGATTATTCATGTACCAATTTAATTCTTCACATTCCCCATGAAGCAGAATTGGGATGCCTGCAATAGCTAAACAATACTTAACCCTGTAACTTTCATTTGTTCTACCTCCATCTTTTGCTTCTACTTTGAATGTCCATCTCCTCATTCCCTCCACATTTAAAGTGATTCTGCTCTCTTCACATCTCTTCATCCTTTCAGAACTGAGGAGGCATTTATTTCATCCTTTTAAACTTGCTGATTGATGACTGATCATGCATTCATTTCAATGAGGTTCAGCTAATGCCTTATCTCAACCAACTGTATGTCTTTTAAGCCTTTCTAATGAGAAATGTGGACATCTTCAAGCACAGTGCAAGGTATTTTGAGGGGCTGGCAGGTTCCTGAAATTATACTAGAGCAATTAACAAAAATCTTGTTGAAGATTAGGATGGCTCTCATGTGAGAAACGGAAAGGAGATAGAAGGCAGAAAGGATTTGTTTCCCAGATATTCTCTTTAGAAGTCTTAGAATTGAGACTACTGCATCTACAGTTTATCAGGATTTGGAAATGAAATCTCCTGTGTCAACTTAACTTAAGCATGTTTTCCAGGAAATTCTTATCTGGGAAAATATTCTGTAAGTTAATAAATAACTTCAGGAAATTCCTGAAAACCAATTAGTCCAGGCAAATAATTTCCTCACCTAAGCAAACAGCTAACTTATCAAACAAAAGTTTAATTAAACTTGAATTAAATCACTAAGGTGAAACCCAAAACCCTGTAAATATCTTTATCTGATCTCTCTCTTCTGAGATACTATTAAGACTGTCAAGATGTTATTCACCCTTTCTGAAAGAACTTTAATAAATTTTGCTTTGCTTGATCAACAGGTTATTCTGATGGTCTTTTTGGGGGAGGAGGCAGATGACAAATCTTAAATCCTGTTTCTGGTGGGATTATTCCTGTTGTTATGTTTTTCTGAAGCTGACCTGTCCCAGCACAGGTGGCCGCATAGAGTATACACTCTCCACTCTACCCTGCCATTCTTCCTATCTTCAGAAGTACAAGGTGGGTCTCTTCTATGCTCCAGCACCACTGGGAAAATATTCCGTTTCTAAAACTATGTGCAATTAGTGTTTATTAACATACCTTCACCATAAATTGCAATTTCTACCATCTTGGGACACTTTCCTATCTCTGAATTCTACTTCTAGAAACTATGTTTCTGATAGAGTTGTCTAAATTTAGGTAATTTAAATGACCATTTCTAGCAAGAGATTTTGGGAATAGATTACAACTGAGATCTCTTTGAATGCAAATATTTCAGATTCTCTGAATCAAGCTTGCTCTTGGATTGTACTCTCTTTATGAATAAACAAGACAATAGGACTATGATGTCTGCCACTCCAGGAATAATCATGGTTCATTTAACTGATTTGCCTGGCACAATTCCTCTTTTCTTGTCACAAGACTGCATAGAATCTTCTTGAATCCCAGAATTTGTTTGAAAGAATAACCTTCTCTAGAGTAATCTATCACATTTATTAGAGTTCAAAGAGCAGTACAGTAAAAATGTTAACTCCAGATCGGAGATCTGTAAGCACATGCATTTATTTATTTACTTTACACTCTCTGAGGTCTAAATAAGATTATCATGACGAGACTTTCAGTTCAAAAAGACTTCCAATAAAAATAATTTAGAAAGTTATCATTATTAATATGACCTGAAAATCAGTAAAGAACGAACAGACATAAATAAATGCAAACTTTTCCAGCTGTACGCAGGATGACCAAAAATTACATAAAGCTGTTGGGCTTCAGCGTTTTAAATTCTCATTTTTGGTTGATAAACACATGTAATATTTTCCAGAAGTGAAAATGAATTGTAGCATATGGTAATTGGGTTTTAAAATAACTTAAAGAAAATATTTATGGATATTATTTGCTAAAATTTCAAGTATCTGTATAAGTGATACTGTCAACACAATTAAATTACAAGCTAGGAATACATGTATAACTTACTTTAGGGAAAAGAATTAATACCCATAATACATAATAAATCCTACAAATAATAATATGTACATTCAAATGTAAAATAGGCAAAATAAATAAATTAGGAAATTATAGAAATTTAAACATAGTGGTCACTAATTATATAAAAATGTTCAATTTTACTAATAGTCAAATAAGCAAAAACTAAAATACCGATAAGATACAACATTTTAGCTGTCATGCTGGTAAAATTTTTAAAAGTCTAATTGCAGCCAATGTGAAGGCTCATACATTGCTGGTGGGAGTGTCAACTGATGCCACTTTTTAATAAAAGAACAATTTGGCAAATTATATCAAGTCTAATGATTTCACTTATAAAATTTATCCTTAAAGATATTCACATTAAAACCTAAGTATGCAAAGATATAGATTCAGGATACTTTTTGCAGCACAGTGATGGCAAAATAAAATTACAAAAAAAATTTTTATCCATAGTAGTTTTCTTTTTTTAAATAAGCTCATCGATACGATGGACTACTTGCAGTCATTAAAATAATGGCATAGATCTGCACACCCTGACACTAAGATATGTTCGCAATTTGTTATTAGCAGAAGAATGCATGCTACAAAACAAAATGCTTAGTGTAATCTCAATTTGTGAAAATTAAAATTATATATAGATAAATGGGTAGGGAGATAGATATAGATGAAGATAAGGTAGCCCCCTGAAAACTAATCACCTAGCTTAACAATGGTTATTTCTGGGAAATGAGATTGTAAGGACAGGGTTGGAAGTGATTTTGATTACTGTTTTAAACACTTCTGTATTACTTACATGAGCTCACATTAGTTTTATATCAAAAGAGGAATTTTCATATTAAAAGTTAATTAATTTGAAATATGTCTCTGGCTATTCTCCATTTCATACTGTTACTTCTAAAAGTTTCCCCAGTTATTATTTGAAAAGCAGCAATTCCTACCTACCCCCGTTATTCAAATATTTTCCTAGTGCTGTTTCTTTGAAAAGCCAAGTGGGATTACCTACCATTATACTTGAAAATCACTACTATCTGAATCTTTGATCTTGAATCCCCCAGGATGGTAATATAGGAAGTGGAAACAGAGAAAGATTAACTCTCCAGAAATCTATTTTGCACAGTTAACAATGGTGCTGCACTGACTCTGGAGAAAAAGGCAGTACTGTATCAGAGAAGTTCATGGGTGCTTATCATACCTTCCTATGAGACTTTGAGCCTTTTCACATACTTCGGGCGAATAAAATGCTGTTCTTGGCAATTTCCACTTGAGGATGCAAACACCACTAGTACTAGATATAAAGACTCGCCCCCCCCACCCAGGGTAATATCCCTATAACTTCCGTGTTTTACCACACAAGCCAAATGGCATAAACCCTTCTGCACGGCTAGATGGTTGAATTCTCATGGTCAGACATCCAACAGGGCTGAGTTTAATTCCTCACTCTTCCACATAATAACTCTGTGAATTGAGACAAGCTATGGAAACTTTCAGGCTCTGCACCTAATCTGTAAAACTGGAATAATCCTCATACTTACCTCATAGAGCTATTGTAAGGATTAAATAAAATAACATATGGAAGGTACTTATCACAGTGCCTGCACATAGAAACACTCAAAATATTGGGCCTTATTATTATTTATATATAATATTCATATAGAAATATTAGTATGATGGAGCTTCAAGTATGCTTATCAAATTTTAGTGTGCACATAAATCTCTAGGAATCTTGTTAAAATTTAGATTATTGTTCATAAGGTCGAGGGAGAGACCTGAGAGTCTGTATTTTTAACAAGCTTCCAGATGATGCTGTTACTGTTGGTCTGAGGTCCACACACTCAGTAGCAAAGCATTAAGGGACATGTACAACCACCTAACAAAAGATAAATATTCCCTCCTTAAGTCTGAAAATAGTGTCTGAAATCCCAAACATAATGGACATTTCTTTAGGTTAATTCATTGTCCCTGGGAGGCCTAGATTAGGTTTTACCCTAGAGGGATGACAAATTACCATGGAGTCTTATGAACTAAGCAGCATTTGAGTTGATCAGATTAGCTGGTTTTCACTGAAATATGGAATTAAGACAATGAGACTCAGAAAAGTTATGTTTATATTGGAGTTTGAAGAAAGAAGCAAAGGTCTAGAACACAGAGAGATGTCTGGGTGGGGATGCCAGCCAGGGCCTGGGCGGTAAAATGACATCGGTGGTCTCAGGGTCCCTATGTGGAAAGTCTTAAAGGAACAAGGAGCACTGTTAGGAAAGTGGAAGAGTATTAGAGATGAATTTTAATCCTTGGCAATTCAGCACAGAGAGAGCCCTGAAAAATGTAAGTATGATATAAATAGTGGGAATTAAAAAGATAAAAATATTCTGCTGGTATTTGGTCTTCAAGACAATAACTACTGTCTGATTTTTGGTTTACAAAAAAGAGGTTGGAATATGAAATCATCCTTTGGTTTAAAAATACTGAATGTAATAGAATTGTTGATGGATTTATTTTCATGTTGGAAAACCTAATTGCCTACACTAATGAAAACTAAGAAATGCAAGTAATTAAAAGCACTATTTAGGTTGTTTAATACTCTTTTATTTCTCAAAAGCCTTGTGTCTGCAGGCAGTCTCAATTCAGTTTCTCAAAACCAAGTTTAGATCCACCACATATTGTTACCCTCAAGGACCCTGGTTTAGCAGGTACTGTGATTTTCTGGAATGTTCAGCATCAGCACCGCTCATGGGCAGTTCTTCTACTCAGGGGTTGGTTGTGGTATTCCGAGGCAAGTCAGAGGAGCAGAGCAATGTCCATTTCTGGGTTTTGCCTATATTACACTCCTCAGAACAACCTTGGAATTCTCTGAGTTACCTGTCAGGAGAGAACTGTAGTCGCAATAAGGGTCCGGTGGCTGGGCATAAGACCTGTATGAAAAATATGACATAAAAAGATTCATTGTGTCTGTGGCATTAGTGTCATCTACACAATGCATTTTTAAGAGGGTATTGCACAGTAATTGCAAACATGTAAAACAGTCTCATTATTTTTCAGAGAAGGCCTGTCAATATTCCTTTGCAACAGACGTATGGATTAAAAGCTAGCTGAGGTATAAAGAAAAAGTTAGAGGTTAATGATCATTCTTAATGAATAAAGAGAAACTATCAAGAGGAATGCCAAAGAAATCTATGTGAGAGCTTGCATTTAGCATCTCTCACATTAATCACCCAAAAAAGAAGGTAAACACACATTAATTAAGTCTGCAGATGGTGTTACTGGCACAGGTCAGATAGGTGTGGTGGGGTCCAGGTTCTTGGTCCACAGACACAACAGAATTTGAGAGCGGACACACAGCAGAAGTTTTAGCAGAGGAAGACTTAGTAGTAGAGAGAAAGTACACCCCACCAAGGGAAGGGCGGAGACGGGCAGCCTCGAGGTTAGCATCTGCACTGAAGTTGTGGCAATAGGTGTTTTCGGAAGGTGCGGGGGTGGGGGGAGAGTCCTGGAATGCAGACCAATCGGGCATCGTCTCCACCTTCACGTTGGAAGGGGGAGATTTTTCCCTTACATAAGTATTTCCAGAACTGTCATGGTGGTGATCCCCCGCGATGGGGGGGGGGGGCGTGTGTGTGTGTGTCAAAACTGCAATGCAAATGAGCGTATAATGAGGCTAGGGGCTATCTTGGTCAGGGTTGGGGGGAGTTGCATGTCTGAAAAGCTGTTACCCAGCAATTAGGACGCTGCACCTGGTGGAAGGACCTTGGGCCGGGGAGTGTTGCACGCTGAAGAACTGTTGCCAGGTAATGAGGATGTTGCACCTGGTGAAGTGGCCTTGCTCCCAGCTCATATCTAACTTCCTGCCTATCTCAATGTTATTAAATGAAGCTCACTGTTAACTCCAGTGGAGGATAGTGTTCTCATAAAAGAGACTCTTTGAGTTGGGAAATAAGCTCATAAAATGCCTAAGTGAGATGTGATTCCAAAACAATCCATATGTATCAGGATATTAGCATCTTGAAATAGAGAAAACAGCTGCATTTTCTTTTTTCTTTCTTCTTCCACTTCTTTTTTTTTCTTTCAGTTGTTTATTATACAGTGCTCATTATGGACAAAATTGAAAATATACATAATTAAAAAGAACAAAATTTCATAGCTATTTGGTTAACATTTGGTTTTATATTTCCAGACAATTTTCCCTTAAGTATTTAACACATTCACTACCGTATTTTCAAATGGATTGGTTTCCCTAATTTTTAATTTTTTAATAGCAATCTATTTCTCCACTTTCGGGAATCTGGGGCTGCTGCTACTTTAGCTGATCAGGCACAGGCTCTTACATGGAAGCCGGATTTCTTACTTTGGTTATGTCCGTACAGTTCCCAGTAGCTGCCTAAACCCGGGAAAAAGGCAGGCAAGTGCAACAGAGAAAGTGCAACAGAATTGTAAACCTGTGGAAGCAAAGTGACCACATTTGCAATTATGTTATTTTAGTTGTAAACACAAAATAATGTAGCCAGAAAATTCAACAATCACATTTGGGTCATCCAAGTACTTGATGAGAAAGAACAAATATTTTAAATCTTATTTCACTAACATTTTTTAAATTATTTTTTTAATTGTAAAGTATACATAACATAAAATTTACCATTTTGACCATTTTTAAGTTTACAATTCAGTGGTATTAAGTACATTCACACTGTTGCACAACTCTCTCCACCATCCATCCCCAGAAGCTTTTCATCTTGCAAATCTGAAACTCTATACCTATTAAACAGTAACTCCCCGTTATCCCTCCCTCCAGTCCCTGGCCACCACCATTCTATTTTCTGTCTCTATGAATGTGACTACTTCAGGTACTTCATACGAATGGAATTGTATATTATTTGTCCTTTTGTGATTGGTTTATTTCACTTAGCATAATGTCTTTAAGGTTCATCCATAGCATTTGTCAGAATTTCCTTCCTTTTTAAGGCTGAACAATATCCCATTATATGTACATGCCCCATTTTGTTATCCATCCATTTGTTGATGGACACTTGGGTTGCTTACCCCCATGGCTATTGTGAATAATGTTGCTACGAACATGGATTTAGTCCCTGCTTTCAATTCTTTTGAATACATGCCCAGAAGTGGAATTGCTGGATCATACAGTAATTCTATTTTTAATTTTTTGAGGAACTGCTGTACTGTTTTCCAAAGTGGAGGCACCATTTTACATTCACACTAGCAGTGCACGAGGGTTCCAGTTTCTCTACATCCCTGCCAACACTTATTTTCTATGTTTTTATAACAGCTATCCCAATGAGTGTAAAGTTTATTTCCCCTTTATTTGACAATATTTTTAATGTAAGCTTGGAAAAGCATGGGTATTAGCAAAGATGTTAAGTTTTGCTTCCACTTCATGGAAAGACAATTGTTATTAATAAAATAATAATTTGGTGGATTATTTTTGTAAAATGAAGTTCCTAACTACTTTTCTTTGAAAGATAGAAGTAGATTTCCATTTTTCCTACAAATACATTATGGAAAGCTTTCTTTCTAGTTCTTTATACTGCCTACTAAAATATTATATTTGATTTAGAAGAACACTCTACCTTTTTGCATAGATAAAAAGGAATCTGTAAGTGATAAAGTAGTGCAAATGTGACATATGTCAACTCACCATTGCTTCCATACTGACCTGGTGTTCGGAAATATTCCAGATATTTCTGTTAGCAATTAGAAGCATGAAAATTCATGATTAAATATTTTAAGTCTTTTAAGAAAAAGAATTCATAGGAAATTTTAGGTATAGGAAATAACCTTTGTTTGTCATATGTCTTTTACGTTTACTTACTGCCAAAGAGAAGGAAACAGAATGTAAGTAAAAGAGGTAAATTATACACCAGAAAATAAAATGACAATAGCTTGGTGAAATCTACTTTTTTGATTCTCTCTATTACTGCATCACAATACATAAGCACAGCCATCTCCCAATCACTTGAATATCCCTTTCTTTTCAGGGTTCTTCATAATGATCATATATGCTAGTGCAGGTGTTGATTGCAAGCTATTGAACAAAAGAATAAAGAGAGCACTGATCTGATATTTTTACCTAGCACACATATCATTTAAAATTATTTCAATTCTTAGCGAGAGTTAGTAGGGTGTGACGTTATTAGATTGTCAAACATAAAATCTCTCTCCCATTTCAATGGTTGTGAACCATTTCAGCAGACATCTGTAATTGCTGGCAGCAGAGTACAAAGGAAAAGAATAAGAATCAAATTGGAAGCTTTACACAGAACTGTGGTCCATGAACACATCAGTAAAGAGAAAGGATCTAATTCTCCTGTTGCTTCCCACAATTACGAAGACTTCAACAGGTCTTGACTTTGGCTTCTTAACTAAAACTGATATTTCGCTTGATTTACTAGTCTTTAATTCTAAGTTCTCAAATCAAGGTAAAACTATAGATTTTTAGTTCTATCTGCAATGAGACCAACATATGTGGAACATGTGGGATTTGCGAATAGTGTGTTTTGCTGGGCCAACAGCCTCAATGCCAGCCTAATTGTTCCAAGTAGTGGTTTGTTCCTTAATGAAGATTCCACAATGCAATTGTTGTAGAAAAATAATGATTACTTTAGGACAGATGGCAAAGTGGCAAGATGGGGAAAGCGTCCATATAATTCTGACTCTCAATCCTGAGTTTGATGAAGGATAAGAGTTTGAATACTCCAGGAGGGATATTTATACAGCTCTGAATCACCCACTTATTGCTCAGCTCTTCATTCTCTTTTTCTTAAATAATGTAATCTCTGCCTATGGGGCTGAAAAAGTGAATGACAATGTTTTTTCTTCAACTAATGAAATACTGAGTAATGCCCTGTTGTGTTTTTGCCCTGTATGTGTGTTCTAAATTCTTAAATTCTTAAATGCAAAGAAAAATAAAACTGAAAGTCCAATATAAAAAATATATTTAAAAAACTAAAGCATGAATGATTTAACCATCTGGATTTCTTAGATTAAATGTGAATAGCTCTGTTTTTTGACATTCACATTTGTTTCTGTAGCTATAGACCTGTGTTCAAATATCATGTCTGCATCTACTTCCGCAACGTGCCTCTCTGGAACTAAGAACATATGGACACACGTATTATTTAACTTAATAACAAAAATCTTTGGTATATTGCATCAATAAAATTAATTTTAATCAGCCTATTATTCTTTAACCAATCATTTGCCTTTTGGTTCTATCCTCTCTTCTAACAGAATATATAATACTATTGAAAATTTTCTTGATGTAACTTTTAAACTTCACATAATCAAGCATTAGGAAAACTAAAGATTAATTTTAGCAAGAATTTCTGTGCCAAGCTCAGTAAAGGCACTGAAATTTTATGTAAAAATTTGTGAATACGAGTTTTTATACACTTTTCATCTAAAAGTGCCTTAAACATTCATTTAATTGCCATAAAAGATGTCTGTAGGGGCTGGCCCCATGGTGCAGTGGTTAAGTTCAGCACATTCCACTTCGGTGGCCTGGATTTGTGGTTCAGATCCCTGGTGTGGACTTATACCACTCATCAGCCACTCTGTGGCTGCAACCCGTGTATAAAAAGTAGAGGAAGATTGGCACAGATGTTAACTCAGGGTTAATCTTCCTCAAGCAACAAACGAGGAGGATTGGCAATGGATGTTAGCTAGGGCTAATCTTCCTCAGCGAAAAAAAAAAAAAGATCTGTAGTTCAAAACAGGTAAGGACTAGTAAAATAGGAATGGTGTCATGGAACATATCATTTTCAAAGCCCATTGTTCTGAGGAATATTTTTTTGCAGGTAGTCCTGGAGTAGAAAGACGCAAATCTGGGGATGTGTCAATTGTCTCACTGGTGCAGCACACGTGTTCAGATCACTGTATCAGCTGTTTTACTAGCCACCACACTGCTTAGCTGTGGACGCTGTTGGTATTTTACTTCACAATCTCCCTTTGTTGCCTATAGATCTCTTTGTCTAGTCATACATGACAATCTATTACAACATTTCCAGCATTCATTTACTTTTAAATATTTTTTGAGCACTGCTAAATATCATACAAAGTGCTCCAGGAGTCATTTAAATGAAGGTGAGATCTAGTCCTAGCAAGGTAATCAGGGGCCACATCTTCAAAAATTTGTGTGCCAGACTAAGTGTTTTGGAATTTATTTGTAGAAAATAAGAAATCATTGTAGGGTTATTAGCCAGGTATTGACACTTTGAATTTGAATTTTCCATGGATCGCTCTGGCAATAGGGTGGAAGATGAATTTAAGGGAGATAAGGTCAGAGGCAAAAGTATGAGTAATAAGGAAAACCTGCTTTTGCCAAGTGGAGGCTGGAATCTAAAACAGTGGGCTGACTTTAGAAATATTTAGGATGTAAAATTCATAGGACTTCAATCTAGTTAGCCATAAATTGAGATAGAGAAGTTGGAGGAAGAAACAACTTTAGGATAAAAACTAAGATTTCAGTGTAGGGTTTTCGTTTTGGTTTGCTTTAAATTTCACACCCAGTTTTGAAATTGTGATGCAGACATCTGAAGATGCAGATTTTAAGCTTGGGGAATAAGTTTGGTATTCAAAAGAGATTTGAAAAATCATCATTTATGTAGTGGCTAAATCATAAAAATAGGTGAAATTATGAGGATAGTCAGAGTGAAAAGCATAATATGAAAAGTGAAAAACTGAAAAAAGTGAAAAGTGAAAAGGCAAGATCTGAGCTTTGAACTGCGTGACTTAAACTTTTAAGAGTGGGCACACGAAGAGGAGTCTTTAAAAGAGAGAGAAAAGGAATGGTTAGAAAGGTTGGAGAAGAAACAAGATGGTAAAATATCATGAAGACAAGGGAATAGTGTTTAAAGAAGAAGGGAAAGTTCAACATGTCAAATGACATAAAGATGTAGAATAGAAAAACATTTGCTTTTTAATTTGGCATTTTATGAATTGTTTACTGACCAATAACTTAATCTCCACAAATCTGCTTGCTTCTTTCAACAGACTTGACCAATTACATTAAAAACCAATCTGATTAGTTTATTGTGTACCTTTTTAATTTTATTATGTACTATAATTATAGTATTTTCATTTTATATGAGGAGTCAAAGCAGTATACATATTGATATGATGTTACATATTCTATATTTCTCAGATTATGTTTACTCTGATAGTTCAATAGCCAAAATGAGTGTTATGAAATCATTCAATGAGAGATTTTACATAATAATGCATCATTATTTTCCATAAATATGTTTTCACTTCAAGATAGTGAAGGGGGGAGGCCTTTGTACACCAACATCAACCAATCATTGGATGAGGGTTGCCCCAGGGAATGGGTATAATGTTAGAGCAGGCAATTGCTTTGGTCAAGGGAAATTCACGGGGAAAGACTGAGCTGTGCTTCAGCAGCAACACTCCCGGTGGCTGGGGGGAAGGAGTGTCTCAGTCCTGAAGCAGGGTGGTGTTACATCATATCCTATAGCCATTCACATAAAATAATCTCATAGAACCTAGCATATGGTGTGTAGTTAATAAGTGTTAAATGACCTTATCAAGTGCTTGAATAAAAGACCTAACTACTTTACATGACTACAAGACTTTGCATTGTCTTGTCCCGGCATAACTCTTCATCCTCAACTTGTACAAGCCCTTCTCCTTCCCCCACCAAAATTGATTGTGGCCTAAACTTGTCAGCCTCCTGACCTGCAAATATAAAGGGCCTTTAACCAGAACCCACTCCCATGCTCCAAATTCATAATTATTTCCCCTTAATTCACAACTCAAAATTAACTGTCACTCTCTAGGGAATTTTTCCCCAACCCTAAAAATGTGCTTTGTTTCCGCCATTTGATGCTCTCATGGCATTATGTGACTTCCTTTCAAAGCATTTATTATTGTTGAAACTAGACTCCTATTTGGTTGATCATTTGATTAAGAGCTATCCCCTCCATCGGACCCAGAGTTCCACAAGGGCAGGACACCTATTTGTTTCTTGCCCACCATATTGTCCCCAATGCCTAGCAATGTGGTAATATTCTTTGACTAAATGGGTGAATGAAGGAACCAGTGTTGATTAATGTTATGAAGTGAATGAATATCTTCTATAATGTGTAAAATTAAAAAATAACAACAGTAATAATTTTATACAGTGGTCAAATCCCAACTCTTAGGATTTTCTTTTCTCTATCCAAAGTCGCAGGTCATATCTTATAAATGTGCATTAAAAGAAAAAAAAAGACCTACTGGAGAATATACTATAACTACATGTAAATAGGGAACTAATTGAATTAGTTGTGGGCTTCTTAACTACTAGGAAATGTTCATTTAATGAGGTAGGGGCTTCCGTTAAATAGCAGTTGCTTTTTTCTTTGTTTTTTTATAATAAACTAGGAAAAATTGCAGCTGATGGTAGGCAACTCTTGCAAACCTAGCTGTAATCTGGACCATTGTGAAGACAATGACTTATTCTCTCTCTAAAGCTTTTTATCTCCACGGCTGAAAATATTATTCCAACTAGGATGAAATATCTTCTTTTGTTACAATTTACCAAAAAATGCTCAATTAAACTGAGTATATATTCCAATTACAATTAAATTCCAGTGTTGTAATTTGCCCGCTACACTAAAGGTTCTTAGCTCAAATTAATTTAACTAAAATTGATGAGCTAGAAAGGCTACCACAGCTTGTCCTGTGAAGGAAATTCTGGGAGGCCATGGATGCAGGTGCTGATAGTGAGCACCAGCCTGGCCCACTTCTAGAGTGGGGAATATTTGTGACCAACATGAGTTAGCAGCTCAGGGTGAAAATTTCCCAAAGAGTGTGATCATCATGCTATGATAGTTTCCTAGTGTGGGGTCCCAACTTTTAATGACCTAGAGAGTTTGTTAAAAATGAAGATTCTCAGCTCCATATCCAGATATTCTGATCTGGTTGCCTTAGAAAGTATCTGAGATAATTCTGATACAGATGTTCTGTGAACTACAGTTTCCAGATACTGGCCTGGGGATTATGTTCCAACTTTTCAGCAAGTACAAAAGGGATCTGTGATTGACTCCCGTCAAACGCTCTAGCCTGTGACTCACCCTGCTCTCCTGCCAACCCACTTTCTAGTTACAGGGAGTGCTGCACTTAACACTGAGGCTGGTTTTATAACTTTTGCCTTTCTTCGTACTTTTCCCTCTGCTCTGACTGCCCTTCACTGTCTTCTCCATATTTAGGTCTAATTTTCAAGGCTCTTCACATGTCAACTCTTCTCTAAAACCTCGGCTCATCACCGTCATCTGTGTTCACCTGTTCTACACCATACAGCAGAGACAGCACATAGACGACATGCAGCCTGGTCTTTCTCCATCTCATGTCTAAGGCAGTCATCACCAATTGATCATGTCTCTGACTCAGTTTCAACCCTCTAAATCATGCTCCAGAAGCTACAACCAACTTCTGAGTTTTGGCAGATGAAATGAAACCTGTTGGCCATTCCAGCTGTTAGTTTTAAAATTTATTATTATTATTATTCTTATTATAACTATGTTATTCTATGCTGTTTATTTGTTTATATATGTGTCACCTACTAGACAGAAACAGACATCATGCTTTATTCACCATCAGCTCCTATCCTACCACCAGGCACAAAGTAGGCCCACAATAAATGTTTGATTAATGAATTTGTAACTGAATGATTCTGTTTTCTTGGGGAAGGTATGATATCTTTTTTGTGTTCACCTACACTTTAACAATAGCTTCTGCTCTTTTATCCCTTAGATTATGCTTCACTCAATAAATGTTTTCATAATCATTTCATTGAGAGCAAAAGCTAGATGCAAATTAGTCTGTCTGAGAAATAGTTTCATTATATCATTTGTATGTCATGAAGAACTCTAAACCAAGATGTATAACAACGAATCTTTTTTTTACTGATAAATCAAGTAAAGAATTGTAGACTGCTCAACTTGTGATCAACAGGATTTAACAGAAGATGAGACATCTAAGACTAAAGTCTCCTCTGTCTTAATTCCTGCTTATCTTGGGCAAATTCATTTTATCATCATCACAGCAATAGCATTTATTGAATACCGTCTAAGCCTCCAACGTTAATATATTTTCACTCTGCTGACCTGCCCTTAAAGAGCTCTAATAAAGCTTGTTCTTCTTAATGGAGTGAGATAAGATTGCATTAGAATGGAATTGGTATAATCAGAAAGAAAGAAACAGGAGAAACAAATGTTCAGAGCAGAGCAGATATGATTAATAAATATCTTTAAAATAGAAGCATTAAATTTTCCAAGAGCCTTGTTATTAAGAATAGTATCATTCATTGCATTACTAGGGGTTTACATACAAGTATCCTCCATAGAGCTCAAAATAAAATAGATATGCTGAAGATATTTGTACAGTTTTAAGAGTTGACTCTCCAAATACGTAATTAACAAGGGTGAGGAAAAAAAATAACCTGTAGGCCTAATTATTCTAGCTTCCAGAGCTCTTTAAAGAATGGCTAAGCATCAGGCAAATGTTTGGTGAGAGAATTAGCTGGCAATACAAATGCAGTATATTAGCTGATATATACATTTGTGGGATGTTAGTTTCTAGAAATCAATGCTGCAGTTTTTCCTAAAACATCAGTAGATTTATTATTTAAAAAAGACCTCTTGATGGCTGTTCTTGACTGTCACTCCTAATTGTCCTCAAATCCTGCTCATCACTTTTTCTAACATCGTCCCCGACTCATTCTGTTAGTTTAACTTATGCTCTGAGCTGAACATTCATGTTTAGACCTCCCTGCCTAATGGAAAATACTATAGTGAGAAATTGGCGTGTCTCAAAATGTTCTTACTATTACAAAAAATTATCTCAGAGTTACAATTGCCAAGAATGATAATGTGGGTCTCTCAGAGAGGCAGCACGGTGTGGGAATAATACTGAGGGGTTCAGAGGAAATGTAAATGAGGTAAGTACAAGGTTATTCATCGTAGCATTGGTTGCGATAGTAAATGATCGGGAATAATTTAAATGCCCATCAATAGTAGACAGGTTAACAAATTATGTCACATCCATATAAAAGACTAGGTAATCATAAAAAGAGAACAAGGAGTTTTTTCTAAGCTGATATTGAAAATTAGTAACTTTTTTATAAAAACAAGTTGTAGAGGAGTGTATATTGTGTGATAGTTTGTGTTTAAAAAGGATGGATTATATGTGCACATCTATATGTAAATTTTTTGCTTTTTTATGCATATAATTCTTTTAGGACATATCAGAATCTGCTAACATTGATTGCTAACATTTGCGATTTGAACCATGTAATTATAAAATTTTTTCAAAAAATAAGCAAATACAGTTTTAAAACATTAGTTAAATTATAAATAAAAGGATATGGACACCAGACTTTTGCCTAGGTTGGAAGCTTGGCTTTACTACTTGCAGGCTGTGTGAATTTGAGTAATTTCACTTAACCTTTGTGGATCAGGGTCCTCATCTACAAAGGGCTTCAACAGTGTCTACTGTGAATCTTTTGGGAAAGATTAAATGAGATAGTACATGGAAAACATTTTCTGACACATTACACTAGTCAGTAAACAATGACATTATTATTCTTAAGTTAAAACACCTCACTGGTCTCATTTGCCTAGTTAAATAATCTTTTCTCTTTCAAAAGTGGCCCAGGATTCTGACTGGAGAATTTAAAGACTTTTCCACTTTCCACCAGCCAGGAATTAGAAGGAAAATGGAAAATTAAGAAAAAAACCACTTACATTGAAATTCAAAATCTGGTTTTTTTGAAGAGTTTATTGTGGTTGCTAGGTTACATACTCCTTGAAATGGGATTTCCCACTCTATGAATTTGTGATCTTGAAGTTTCAAATGAACTCCTACATGCTAAATATAATTGTTTTCTCTCTTTCCTAGCCTCTGTGGCTTCAAATTTTCTTTCTCATTCTCTGAGTTCCAGCAAATTACCATGTCTAAACAAATTAGACAGAAGTGGTATTGAATCCTTGCTCTGCCATGTGAAGATACTTGATGCCCCAGATGCTCAAGCTCTCTAAGCATCGAGTTCTCTGTGTTAGAATACAGTTATCTACGTTGCTGAATTTTTTTTTTTTTTTTTTGCGAATCAAATGAAGCCACTAGTGTGAAAAAGCCTAGCTCACGAGTAGTGCCCCGTTTCTTTTCCATGAACCATTCTAGTTCTCACTGAGGCCGGAATTAGTTCTTTTTTGTTTCTATTTTTATCTTCTTTGCTGGTTCTTTATCTTCCTTTACACACTACTCTTTCTATAAACACTAGCCAAATGTGCACATTCCTGGGGTTAATGCGTGGCTGGTCTATTCTAGAAATGAATGGATGAGGAGAGTAAACCAACCAGGAGTTAACCTCACGATACTGTTGATTATATTTGTATATTCATTTTCTCCAGAGTACAATAAATGTTCCTTGAAGATGTAATCATTTTCTTATCAATTTGTTTTCTTCTGGGCTATTTTACCTCTCAGATAGCAGGCACTTAGAAAGGATTTGTTGATTGCTCATTGTAAGTAGATAAATCTGAAGATTTTCCACTTTTATGAGAATGTGGTATTTCTTTTCAAAATATACATCATACTATCAAAAAAAAAAAAGAATGCCTGGCCTGAACAAAGGGTATTTTTTCCTAATTTGTGAGTTATATAAAAAGGATATAGAGGAATAACCATTAATAATTGAATGTTTGTAAAATGTCTTTATTGAATAGGATCTAATTTCATGGCATGAAGTCTGTCTTAGACAAATGTGGAATAATGGTCAACTGTGTTTCAGCGATTTGTTGCTGCATAACGAACTGGAGGGGAAGCCATGAAAGGTCTGCCACTTGTGAAGGAGAGGAAGAAAGGAGGGTTAGGTAAAAGGAGTTTCAGATTGTAGCACGGTTCTGAATGTTTCTGCCAGGCCCATAAGGAATCCTCAAGCCAAAATTGCAAGTTAAAGCATTCCCATGTCTACAACAATGGGTCTGCATTAACACCCTGCCAAGCTCAGTCTCAGCTAGGAGCAGCTGGGGGAAAGTGTTGCCTTGGCACTGACCCAGGGTTGGATCCAGGAGGACAGTAGCTGAGGCTGCATTCAATTATACTCCCTGCAAGGTCTCTTTAGGGCTAGACCAGCAACAGGCATAGCTTCACTTCTGCTACAAAGCAAAGTGTCTCCAAGCCCAACCCCGATTCAAGGGGAGAGGAGATAGCTTCTACCCATTGAATGGAGAAGCAATTCAGAATCTGTGGCCATCTCTAACCCACTACTCTTTGCCCTCAGGCTGACTACTCTCACTTCAACTTATCTTGATTTGAAGGCCCAGCCTCCTTCTGCTCCTCAAATCCCCTTCTTTGTATGGTTCTGGATTACATTGGCTGAAAAGCAAACTTGTGTGAGATTTGGAAAGGGAAAGTGAAATGGCAAACCTTACTGTCTGAAAGTCTCTATTATTAAGTACTGTGACAAGACAGATACACAGGTGGCAAGAGATTCAGCTTCTCCTCCCTCTCCACGTCCACCTTCCACCAAACTGCTGATCTGTTGGCTAGCTGTGGTCCCAAGCCCATCACCAGACCACTGGCTAAATACCCATAAAGGCAACAGTTTCCCTTAGATTTCCCCACCAGCATGCCCTTGGCAGTTCTACCTCAGTGGCTGTACTTGCTGGCTTCTCCAGCTGACTAATAGGTGTCTCCTCTGATTCTCCTACTCCCCTTTTCAGATCTTCCCTTACCTAGTGCCTCCTCCAACTGCATAAGATTTGATTTCTGTAATAAATCCCTTTTCACATAGCTAGGAGTTCTGCTTCCCTGATGAATCCCTGACAGATACACCTAGATAACTCTTCCTTACAAAACTTTAAAATTGACTTTTCAAATCTCTGAAATGTAACATTTAGAAAAGTATGAGGAAGAGTTCTAGATCATTATCACTGATTTCATTTCTATTGCATTACAATTTCTGGGACCAATTATGTTTAGGAAAAAGTAAATACAAAACAATAAAACACACATAGTCAAAAGTACTTGTTGACTATAACATTTGTTTGAATATCTATACAGTATACTGTGGAGGGAACCATAAAATCAGTTAGAGAAATAATCCTTTACTGAAAGTCATTTGACTAACTTTGAAGACAGTATTATTTAAGTACAAACGATAGAATCTCAGTGGCTTAACACACAAAGGTTTGTTTTTGCTCTCACTATACGTACAGTTTAGGCCACTTAGGAGATTTGCCCTGTAGCATCACTTGGGAACCCAGGCCAATGGAGACTCCATGATCTTGAAGCTGTGCTATGTGGCACACGCAGCCTTCTAGTGGAGGAGACAGCTGGAAGGTTGAGCTCCAACCCTTCTATGGTTTTGCTCAGAAGTGACACATATCATTTATTCCCCAGCCCATTAGCCAGAACTAGTCACATGGCCTTTCTAACTGCAAAGGGGCTGGGAAATGTGAAGGCAAAGATGGAATGTTTAATGAGGGTCACTTAATCCCACAGAGAAGGAACAAACATTAAACCCTGGAAGACATTTTAACAAAACATTTAACAAAAATAAATAAAGAATAAAGTAAATTCTGGGAAAAGTCAGACAAAAGGAGTGATTTCAATTAGCTGATGAACTATTATGGCTAGAAGTCTTCTTGAAAAGTAAGGAGCATGGAGGGAAGTTGCAAAGGACATGTTGAGCATGGATGAGTGGTCATAGATAGGTCAGACTTCCCAGTAAAAAAAAAAATTACAGGTTGATGATTAAGTGCTGACAAGTAAGTGCTGCAAATTAAGTGCTCATGGAGAAAGACTCTCATACAGGTAAAAAAACACTGAGAAAAGGAGCCTAAAATTAATCACCTAATAGAGAGTTAAAATAGGATGGATGGTTGATGAGAAGGACTTCAAAAGTATATAGTAGGAAGTTGGCTCTGCAGGTTTAAAACTTTCCTGTGGATTTTAGAGTGTGTGTACATTCCAAAATTTTTTTTAAAAGAGTTTATTCTAGGGGCCAGCCTGGTGGCATAGCAGTTAAGTTCTCACGCTCTCTTTCAGTGGCCCAGGGTTCACTGGTTTGGACCCTGAGCGTGGACCCACACACCACTTATCAAGCCATGCTGTGGCAGGTGTCCCACATATAAAATAGAGGAAGATGGGCACTGTTGTTAGCCCAGGGCCAATCTTCCTCAGCAAAAAGAGGAGGATTGGCAACTGATGTTAGCTCAGGGCTAATCTTCACACACACACACAAAAGTTTGGTCTAGCAACCATGTGAAGAGTAAATTAGAAGAAAGGGTTGACAGTCACAGGTGTCAGTATGTCCTTACTGGATATTAAAATTTCATATTTGGTCTATTGGGTTATGGTCTTATGTTCCTGGGCAAATATTTCCTTGAACAAACAGCTAAGTCATGTTGATACGGGTAGTCTCAGTTCCAATAGTTGAGTTATGTTATGCAGGTGATTTAAAATCTCGCAAGGAAAGCTTGTAGAGAGAATAATAAGGTTTACTGTGAATTAACTACAAAGGTGTTGAAGAAGGAGTCTACGTTGACTGCAAGATTGAGAAACTCCGGAACTTGAGAAATAAAAAAAATGCTTTACTGTAAAGATCTGTGATCTCTATTGCTACCACACATGGCCTGGAAAAATGATGTGACATGATTACAGAATAGGAAATTGAAAATTTAGTATTCAGTGTCGAATAATTGACAGCTGAAATCCCGCGAATGAGTGAATGTACAAGGAAAATGAATAGAAGTGAAAATAGTGAAAGAATAGAGAAGGTAGAAAATCAGCTCAGGGGATAATGGTAGCTAAAAACCAAGAAAGAAACACAAATTAAAGCCAGAAAGAGAAAGAAGATAAGGAGAAGATTACTATTACGAAAGCTATGCCTAATAGATTTACAGGCACAAAATTAAAGAGTTTAATGCTTGGCTGTAATCTAGAATAATTTTATTTCATAAATGAAAAAACTGAGATCAAGAATAGTTGTGACTTAGGCAAGATCTTATAACTGATTTCCTGCAGAGCTATAGGATTTAAAACAAGTCTTCCTAGTTCTTGATTGGCCTCTGTGGTCATTGGCCTTTAATGCAAATGATACATCAACAGATATAAGCACTCAGAAGAGTGTTGGCTTGACCCTGGAGGAAAGTAACCAATGACTAGCAACCTGACGCTTGCAGTGAAGTTATGACAAAATAGATGTGATAGTGCAGCTGTAAGGAGTGGAATTGGTGAGGAGAGGGAGAGGCAGCCAATAAAGGCTATCTATTTGCATGGCTTTAGAGAGTATTGGGGTGGTAATTAAGAGGTATTTATTTGCACTTAGGACGTCTGAGCTGAATTGAGGCTTCAGCGCTTTAAAAATTACAATTTGTACTTCTTATTTTTAGAGGCTTGCTGTTTTATTTCTTCCAGGTTTTCTTGCGGCATAGCCTGTCACAAAATTCAACCTTAAAAAGGTCAAATCTATTAAAAAGCGAAAGTGTTTGAGCTATTTCCTTGTTCTTCCTTTATATATTCTGCCTTAATTTGGAGTGGTTAATTGGAAACCAGCTTCAGCTTCAAATGCCCAGCTGTATTTGAAAACAAATACCCTTGTAGTTGTGGCTGACTGTCAGACTTCCCGTATTAGGCCATGACATTACATGTTTGGGGGAAACTGGAGAGTTGATTTAACCAATAGTACCCAGTCTACAGTGTAAGGGAGAACATCAGGGCTTTTAGCTTTGCTGTCAGTAGAGCAAATAGGAATAGTTCTTTACCAGTTCCTTCTGTTAGTGTTAGAAATTCCTTTGAGCTCATGGGCCTGGTTCTTGCTATAATTAGGAAGGCTCACCTCCTCCTGTCAGCCCCCAGATAATCCTGAAATCCATTTTGCCAGCAGGTAAAAGGCTAGGTAGATATACACCCAACATGCTGTCTTCAGCTAATAAATGGTGAAGTTTGGGTTTAACCTCAGTTCTACATCTTTCCTCCACGGTAAATATGACAGGCCCATAAATGCATCTGCTTGTTGTTGCTGTTGTTGATACTGGCTCAACACAAGGTTGACATAAGGGAAGCCATATTGTAGAAAAGAAACCCTATTTTGACTTTGAATGACCTCTGATTAACTAACCCAGACCGGCTCTGTAGATTTTATGGCCCCTCCCAGCTGCTATAAGTTGATAACTTTGTTGTTTTGAGTTACTTAGGAATGTGATGACCCCCTGGGCAGAGTCTATGCTGACAGCCACCATCAATGAAAACTGAGAGATCTGGTGTGGCAACTCCCAATCTATAAGACCCAAGGGTCAACATTCCTCACCCCCTCCCCTATAATCCATTGGCCTATATAACTGCTTCAAGATTCTGTGCTCCCTTAAGATGGTTCTTTCAGACGTGAGTTGGCCATCTTCCCTCTTGCTAGCACGCCGTAATAAAAAGTCTTTTCTTTCCTACCTCCTTGCATCTTGACTACTGGCATGTCTTGCAGTGGGCAGACGAAACTCCTTTTTGGGCGGTAACACTGTTACTGTGTTAAGACAATCAGCTAGTTCCTGTGGAATTATAAAGTTATGTGACTCTTTTATTCTGCTTTCTATTGCCTTAGTGCAATATGATTAAAGAGAAAGGTATTCATATAAGTGGCAAATACTATTCAGTAGGCCATAATATGTGCCAAATAAGCAGTAAACGTTAGGTATATTGATTTGGATTGAGAAAGAGATTACTTAAGGCTGATGTGAACAGGCAAACTTCATGAAGAAGGGACTTGAGCTAGCCTTTGAGGGATTAGTCAAGTGTGGATAAGAAGAATGAAGAAGGAAGACTACTCCAAGCAGGAATTAAATGAACAAACACATAGAAACTGGTATGGATAGGTGATATTTAGCAGATTTGGCTGCTTGCATGATTTTTCTAGAGAAATAATGGAAATACATTAAAAGAGCAAGGCAGTGATGAATAGTAGAGCATTTTGAATGCCAAGCTAGAGTTTAGACTTTTCCATCCATATTGGTAAAGTCATAAAGGGCTTAGGACCTTTGCATAAATATTTTATCTTCTGATCAAATTTGCCTAAAAATGCCATCCGAAATTGTGCCATGTTTTCAGCTAACATTGACCAAAATCTCTTTAATTCAACAAGAATCTCAATTTTTCTCAGTTTAGTAGAATCTATCTCTCCATCTTTTTTATAATGAAAGCAGGGATAAAAATGCAGATTTGAATCTCCCTTAGAAAATATTAAAACAAAAAACTTATGAACAAAAGAATTCTTCACAGAAAAATTTTCAGTAGAAAAAAACAAAACAAATCTTTATTTATAGAATAATTAGAAAATTATATGTTATCTTTCATATTATTATGAAGATAAGACTACATCAAATCTTCTAAAGTTTAGAAACATGATATTGTTTTCATAGCCACAGAGGACACTAGCCTACTGGAGAAATTGATTCTGTAGGCTGTGGGATGGAGTTGTGGGCTGTGTATCTTTCTTCTCCTAGTTTTCTACAGATTCTACCTTTGTTAACATAGTAAGTGATTCATAAAACTCATCATAGATATTACTTGATCAAGCAAAACCAAATAATTCTTCTAAACCTACACATTCACACCCTGTCTACCATGTTCTATCATTCTTTTCTAGTGTTCTCTATTTTAACAAATAGGGCAATCATTTAGGATTTTTAAAAAGCCTGGGAAGTGTCTATAGGAACATAATCCAGCTCAGTAGGTAAAGCTTACCAACATTTCTCTTTATAAATCTCTATTTTTATAGGTTTATCAGTTAGCTATAAAAATACTGGTTATAGTTTAGATCTTGGAGTACATGAACTCAGTTGAGATGAGATGGTCACACCTCTTTTTGTTTCTCCTTAAAACAAGCTATTTTGATTACTTCTTAGTTTCAGAAAAGCTGGGCTAAAATGAGAGACTGTCATTTTTATACCTACTCTCTCACAGCTATAAAAATGGCTCCAATTAAATGAGTAAAACTGTTTTAGGTCATTACACTCTTATGTGGAGGGAAATATATTTAGCAGCATAACAGGAGTTCAACATTTTAAAAGTAGTTAAATTCTGAAAAGTAATAGGTTGTTGATTGACTGCCAAATATACATATAATGGGGAGAGTTTAAACAAAGGTTACTCCTTTTGATATTTAGAGAATATTTTTTGACAGTCTCAGACTTAGACTCTTTCAAAATTCACTATAGCCACCCATACTTGGATACACCTTTAAATTCATTTTTATTTCTTTACCTACAATCTTAAATTTATTGAAAAGTATTAGAAGGATGTTGTTTGCGTCTCAGATATAAACTTTTTTTGTTGTTAAAGGAGAAATGATAGTATTAAAAACATTATGATAAAAAGTAGCTTTTCAATAAATTCCAGATATTTGGTCATTTAAGATATTTGGTCATTTTAAGTTTATTAATAAGAAATATTACCTACATTTTATAAATCTTAATAGCTCTTAAATCACTTTCTAAGGAGATTATATGACTTTATACTCACAATGATAAGGAAGGGAGGAGAAATGTTACGTCCATTTTACTGCAAGTAAAATTAAAGTCTTCAAAATTTGTACCTCCTTTGATTCAATCATTTTCTCGCTTCTATCAGTAGTCTTTATTTTGAAATCAGGGTGCATTTCTGGAAATATCTATTCATTGCTTTGTCTGCCATCAATAGTTAGCTCTCCTTATTTCAGCCACAGCCAAAAAGTTAGTTGGAGAGTGAGGTTGAGGTTTTGCGTCTCTGAGTAACGGTAGCACCACCGTTTTGCCATCGCCAGTCAAGAGAACAGTGTGGCCTGAAGCCCGAGTGAGAGCTATCCTAGCCATTTAGTCAGTTTCCTCTATCCTCTATTTTAAGCTTGCTTTCTGGATTAATATCTAATTTCAAATCCCTTTCATTTCCTCCCTCTCTTACCATATTTCTGTCCATTTAAATTACCTGATAACACTGTGAACACAGAAACATTTGCCAGTTTGAGGTTGTGGGTTTTGTTTTGTGTGTGTGGTTAGTAATACTGCCGCAGGGGTTGTTGCAGTAACCAGCTCTCTTCAGCAGAGGAAGGAGTACGGGCATTTGACAATGCTTAAGGTTTAATAGAAGGAGATGAAGTTCCTGGATTTCACATTTCATTAGGAGATGATTCCAGGGCAACTGCTATCTTCTAAAGTCTCTATTTTTAAGTAAAGATAAAGTAGATGCAGGTTCTATCCACCCATTTCTCTGAATTAACTTGGATAAATTGCCTCCGTTGGCACTTTGTTTATGTAGTTGTACATCTAATGCATATCTAGATATGTCAGGCAAATGTGCCCATTACCCTGAAAAATGGGCATATTACATAACACTACAAAGTCAGTTTTGTATGGCTCGATCAATCTTAGAAGGTGATCTGCAAAGAACTAGATTCTCATTGAGCGCTTCCCTCTTTTGCTTCTTTGTTTTATTTAGCTGCTTTGTTTCATTTATTATTTCAAAAATATCATTTGTTGGTTTGAAACAGATACTTCTTTACTCTCTTTCCATTCTCAATTGTTTCCCAAAAGTACTGCTGTTAGATCTATTTTTGTGCAATTACAAGAATATCAATATACATACTCATGTCCTGCTTAAATCAAAGTCCATACACATATACGGATTTAAAACTACTTACATTTGATCACAGGGTATTGTAATTACTTTTATTCAGTTAATATGCTATGGGATACTTTCCAAGTTAATACGTGAAGATATACCTTATTAAAATAAAAGGTTCTGTTTTTCCATAATTCATGTAAGCAGTGCCTATTAATAAACAGTTAAGTGCCTCCCAACTTATTGTCCTGATTAACTAGGGTTGTAATGAGTGCTCTCATCCACAGAGTGAGTATTGATAGAAGAGAAATGGCTGCATCACAGGATAGGAACATCTCATGTTTTGTAAATATTGCTAAACTGCCATCCAAAAGGAAGTCACAATTTACAATTCTGTTAATGATATACAAATATGCCAATTTCTTTACATTCTAGTCAATGACAGATATTATTTCTCTTTCAAGAATATGTTGCCAATCTGATAGGCAAAAAATTGTATCTTTATTTTTGGTGGAATAGGGAAGTTAAGACTTCTTTATAAGTGTGGACTAACTCTTGACAGGTTTATCACATATATATAGAATTATATATATATATAAATTTTATATATATGGAATTATATACATAAATACCTATAAATACACAATTTTATATATATGGAATCAGGAATTTTTTTCCAGTGTCACTTTTCTCGTATTTTTATACAGTATCCATCATTACACAAAAGTTTTACATTTTTGTGCTGTCAAATCTGTCTGATCTTTACTTGAGAGCTTCTCTGTTTCCACATGTTTTACTCCCAATGTGTTATTGTATCATTTTAAACTTTACATCTTTAACAGAACTTGAGTAAATTTTCATATGCAGTACGACATACGCATGTAATTTTTCTTCCCAAATAGAAAACTAAATTTCCCAATTATACTCATTGAATAGTTTATCCTTTTCAAATGGCTCGAAAAACACTTTATCATTTGCTAATTTCCACATATATAGAGATCTATTTTTTAGACTTTATTCTTTTTCATTGACTGATTTAATTCCTGTAACAGTACCATTATATATACACACAATTTGTTGAGCAATTTGGTGTATCTTTACAATATTGTGTCTTCCCATGCAGAAATAAGTTATTTTTCTCTAGTTTTTCAGAGTCTTTCACGTTCTCAAAAAAAATTATTATATATTCTCTTAGATAAGTCTAGCACATTTTGGGTTACATTAACTTTTCAGTATGTTATAGATTTTGTTGGTACTATGACAGAGATGGCCTTAAAAATGATATATCCTAAGTTGTTATATCTATTTGCAGAAAATGTTAGTTTTTGTTGATTGATCCTGTATCCAAATAACATACTAAATTACCATGTTAGCTGTATTTGTACTTTACAAGGTACTCTTTAATGGGAATCTTTCTAATATTTTACCATTTAAACAGATGCTACTATAAGTTTCTAGATGAACTTTTTATCAACTTAAGGAAGTTGTTTTTCTTTTGTCAAGATACTTAGAAGCACTTGTTTGCTGTTAGGCATTGAATTATATGAACTTCTTTTCAAGAGAAAGTTGATTACATTTTGAAAAATGTTATTCATAAAATTTCTGTCCCAGTAATGGAGAGAAGCTTGTATTCGACTAATCCTCCCACATGCAAAAGTATAAATTCTGGATGAATATTAAAAATAACTCTTTGAAGACACTGAAGAACAACAAAAAGCAGGTAGAAACTGTAAGGTTTTAATCCTTGAGAAATAGGTAAAGCAATTAGTGAGATCTCTATATTTGTATGGCTTTTCCCTCTGGCACTCTCTAGTCTGCAAGAATGGAGACTCAGAATTAAGAGTCCACAAAATCAGTCTTTACCTGACCCCTAAATACACACATGTAAGTATGACTCCAAGGAGCTCAGCAGAAAACAGTAGCTTGAAGATGAGAGAACTGGACATATATCTCATTTTCTACATAATGAAAGGGATATAGAGTTTGGAGTATGACTTCAACCAAGTTAGAAGTTGTATATAAACACCTGAGGTTTTCAATGGAAACTTCAGAAAAAGTGTCACAACTTAATAGTAACCACTACGTCACAGAACTAAGGAATTTGCCTTGAATGAAGCGCAAAAGTGAAACAGCCAAGCATAAATGAAATATAAAATCAGGGTCTCCACAATTTCTAGGTGATCTGACCATAATTTAACTAACTAATAAGACAAAATTAATATCGTCAAGGGAAGATATAATATATAGGTTATACAATGTATAATCCAACATATTTATTGTACAGGAGAAAATTACTAAATATGCAAGGAACAAAAATGTCACCAATACTCAAGGGGGAAAAATAATGGATAGAAAAACACTAAAGATGGTTCAGAATTGTAATTAACAAATGAAGATGTAAAGGAAAAGATTGTCTTAGTAAGTGAACAAAGAGGATTGAAATGTCAGGAGAGAAGTGGAAACTATAAACAAATCCACTGGAATTTTGTAATTGAAAAGTAGATTAACAGATAAAAATTAATTGGATTTGAGATAGGAAATAGTAGAAAAATTGTTAGCAAACTTGAAAACAGATTATTAGTATTTATTTAATCTGAAGAATGAAGAGAAAAAAGAAAAACATCTTAAATGACATGAGGAACAATGTGAAAACAATTTGACACAAATGTGATTCAAATCCCAGAAGTAAAAGGAAGAGATAATAGGGCAGAAAAATATTTGAAAAACAATGGCCTAAAATTTCTCACATTTCATGAAAAACATCAAGAAGCCCAAAAAGCTTAATGAACCCCAATCATGATAAATAGTAGGAAAAATATACTTAAATCCTGCAATAACAGTTGAAAACCAAAGAGAAGAGAAAATCTCCAAAACAGGCACGTTAGCTAGAGGGGAACAACTACATAAATGATGCTTACTTCCCATAAGACACAATAGAGACTAGAATAGAATGGGACATTGTAAAATGGGAAAAAAACACCCTGTTAAACCAAAATTCTATGTTCAAAGTATTGTTCAAAGATGAATGATAAATTCCTTTCAGATAAATAAATAAATAAGAAAATTTGTCAAAAGCAGAGTTGTTCCATAACAAATACTTAGAAAATTTTTTAAGAATAAAAGGAAATGATATCAGGCAGAAAATAAGTTCAACAGGAAGAAATTAAAAACACTAGAAAGAGCAAATATGTTAATAAAAAAGGAGCTTTTTAATTATTCTATTTTTATACATATATATTAATTTTTCTTATATAACTATTAGTTCTTTAAAGTAATAACAATAATAAGGAATATGCATTTGATAGTATATTAGAAATAAAAAAAAATAAACATAAAGGGGAGAGAATAGTAATCAGACACATATCACCATTTCTAAATAGTTCCTAAATTTTCAAGTAAAAGACTAGTTTTTGAATGTAAACATTGAGAAGTTACAGCTGCACATGACAATCTCTAAATAAGAACTAGATAATACAAAAAAGGCGTGGATAAAAAGTTATTAGAGGAAATAAAATGGAATATTAAAAATTTTTTATTTCCATACAAAGGAAAAGGGAACAGAGGAACAAAACATAGTTGGGATAAACAGAAATCAAATGCCTAGATGCTGGAATTACATCCAAACTTATCAATATTAACATTAGACATAAATAAAAAACACTTCAACTCAAGGAATAGCTTTTCAAACTGGATTAAAAAAGCAAGACCCAAACTCCATGATTTTCTATAAAAGACACATTTTAAGCATAAAGACAACAGATAGAAAGCAAAAGGATGAAAGAATTAAGAAAAATGGTGTGGCTATATTAATATCAGACAAAGAAGACTTCAAAAACAACGTCAAGACAAGATTTCTTTCATAATGAAAAAGAAAGTCAATTAATCAAGAAAATATAAATATTAAATGTGTATGAAACCAATAACAAAGCTTCCAAATTTGTGAACAACATTGTCAAAACAAAAGTGAAGTATCTACAAATTCACATTAATATCAGAGACTTAACATCCCATTTTCAGGTAGAACAGGTAGGCCAGAAGATAAACATATATATATATGATTTGAATGATACTTTCCCCTAAATTGCTATCAACCAACTTGACATAATTGACATCTGTAGATCACTATACCCAGTACATACCTAGTACATGTGGATCATTCACCAAGATCAACCAAACCCTGGGCCAGAGTAGATATAAGTTAGAAATCAACAAGAAGATACTTAGAACATTCCACAACATACGGGAATTTTAAACTACACTACTAAATTATTGATGGGCCATATAAAAATCATAGAGTAAATGAGAAAAAATATTTTGTAATGAATGAAGAACATAACATATAAAAATGTTTAAGCTTTGAATGCTAAAAGAAAAAAGATTTAAAATGAATATCCTGTGCTTCCACTTTAAGTTTATGAAAAAAGAAGTGTAAATTAAACCAAAATTAATAAAGAAAAGAAATTATAAAAATAAAAGTATACATCAATGAAATAGAAAACAAACAATAGACTACATAAACAAAGAAATAATTCAATTCTTTGAAAAGATTACTAACACCAATAAACATTTAGCTAGATTTATCAAGAAAAAAGGAGAAAAAACACAAGTTAGTAATACAAGTAATGAATTAGGGGACGTTATGAATAACTTTAGGTCAATCTATTTGACAACTTAAATGAATTTCCTTAAATGACAGAAATGATAAGAAGTGACTAAATAAATTTAAAAACTAAATAGTTCTATATACATTTAACAAGTTTAATTCATAATTAAATTACTTCCTACAAAGAAAATTCCAGACACTCATGGCATCACTGGTGAATTTTTTTAAATATTTAAGAAGGAAATAATACTATTTCCTCAGAAAAAGGAGGACAAAGGAATACTTCCAATTAATTTCAGGAGGCCACTATAAACCTGATACCAAAACTAATTAAGGACTTTAAAGCAGAAAAATTAAAGGAAATTTAGTAATGTCTCAAGATTCAAAGGTCATATACAGAAATCAGTTGTGTTTTTATATATCAGCAATAAACAATTAGAGAATGAAGTAACAACTACCACTTAAAATAGCACCAATGGCTTCTGGATAAATGTAATGCAAGATGTGCAAAATCTACACACTGGAAACTGTAAAATATTTAAAATACATCTACCTGATGACCTAGCAATTCCACTCCTAGGTATTTATTATAGAGTTATGTATCTATAAGAAGCCTTGTACTAAAATGTTTGTAGTAGTATTATCATAGCAATATAATATACAAATACTAGAAAAAGAATCAGATTTCTATCAATAGATAAATGAAAGAGTATATCACATAGTGGAATGCTATGCAGCAAGTAGTAATGACTGATACATGCAATAAAAAGAATGAAATACTGATCTATTTAAGAACATAGATGAATTTTAGAGGTATTATGCTAGCTGCAAGAAAATGCATGATTCCATTCATGTGAAATTCTTGACTATGCAAAACTAACTTGTGATGTTAGAAATCAGATCAGTGGTTGCTTCTGTTGTGAAGGGTGTGAGGTTGACTGGGAAGTAGACGTCAGGGCACAAGGAAACTTTCTGGGGAGAGGGAAATATTTTATACTTTGATCTGAGAATATCATTGTATGTAAATACCTCAATTAAAAACACATACTTCTCACCAAAAGGTACTGTTAAGAAAGTAAATAGACATGCCACATCAGGGGAAAAATTATTCTCATTACCATATATTTAGCAAGTAACTTTTATCTAGAATATATAATGTGCTCATTCAAATCAATTTTTAAAATAAAGACAATTGAATTAAAAAATGAGCAGAAGACTTGAATGGATACTTCACAAAAGATATATGAATGGCCAATTATCACAAGGAAAACTTCCTGTTATCATTAGTGATCAGGGAATGCAAACTAAACTCATGATGGGATACTACTCTATACTCACTAGAACAGCTAAATCTAAAAGTACTGATAACACCAGAAGTTGTTGAACATGTGGTGTGATGGAAAGCTTACATTGTGCATGGGATTAAAAAACGGTGCAACCACTTTGGAAAACTGTTTGGCACTTCCCGATAAAGTTAAATATGCATCTATCTTACTATCCAGAAATTCTATTCCTGGATATTTACCTAAGAGAGATGAAAATCTATGTCCACAAAGATGCTTGCATAAGAATATTTATAGTGACTTTATTCATAATGATCCAAAACTCAAAGCAGCCCATCTGTCCATCAACAGGGAAACGTCAAAACAAAATATACTATAGTTATGTAATAGACTACTAATCAGCAGTAAAAAAAGAATGTATTGCTGATTCAGAAAAACAACATGGATAAATCTCAAAAGCATAATGTTGAGTTGAGTAAGAGGCCAACACAAAAGAGACCGTATTGCATGATTCTATTTATATCAAGATAAGGACCAACCAAATAGAAGTCAGAACAGTGGTTGACATGAGCAGTAGTGTTTAAAAGGGGCATGAAGTAACTTGGTGGCGTGATGGAAATGTTCTATATTTTGAGCGGTTGATAGTTACATGGGTGATTACATCAGTCAAAAGTCATCAGATCTGTGCCCTTCATTATATGTAAATTTGACCTATGTAAAAATATATTAAATATTTATTGCTATGCTACTTGGTATGTTACTTATTGCTATGTTACTTAATGCTCTGGACAAAATTTATTGCTAAAAACTAAGTGATTTACCAAGCTTATAAAATATTATCCTAACCATTTTTTTAATAGCATGCCAAGGGAAAGATGAGTGATGATTCTTTTGTGACTATTAAAAGTATTGAAGTGAAAAATCTGTAACTTGAAGGAGAAAACAAACAAATGTAGTCAATGTTCTCATGGTAATAAATGCTGGAGCCTTTCCCATACACTGTCACAGGGTGGGATTGGGGTTCTGGGGGGAATATTAGTGGCAGTAAGTGGTACTACCCTTGTTTAGTTAGAAATACCCTCTGTAGTTATCCATTCTCTCCCTCTTTTATCCTTGCCTGAATATAATGTATTCTTTTCATGCCAATGTATTTCAGAGTTTTCGGACTCATTTCTTAACATTGATAATTACATCCATTACCATTCGGTCTCATTTGCTTTGGATTTTGGATTTTGTTGGGGATTAAAAGGAACAAGGATTTGGAATCAATAAACATGGGTTCCAATCTTGACTAAACTAGCTGTTCACTCTGGGGTCTTAGGTAAACGAATGAGTGTCCTGAAGCTATAAGACTGAGTTGTTTTAATAAGCAATTACATAATATATATGTAAAGTGCCTGGTTTTGGTAGGGGTACAATAAATGTTGATTACCTTTTATTCTGTTTATATGGGTATATGTGAGGTACCAAATCATTCTGCATTTTTATTTTGCTTATTCATTCATTCATTTATTAAATAATTCACTGAAATACAAATTATTGCACCTGTTCAGAACTGCAGAAAAAAATTGGTAGTAATAGCATAGAGGAATATAGAAAAATGAGGGAAAATGGAAAGAAATAAAGATCAAGTTCTAAAAGCAAAAACTAAAAAAAGCTAACATACCAACATATTCACAATTGCTTATGAACTTTGTAAAACATTTTTAAAATACATAAAAGGATACTTTTGAAATAAATTCTATGACTCCAATATAAACAAAGTTGACTGATCCTGTGTACTTACTTCCAGTCATTTCCAAATTCCATTGAAACGACAGAAAAACATATGATTATGAGAATAAATTCATAATAGTACCAGCAAGCTGGACAGGGGCCACCAACAAGCCAGAATAGATAGGAATTTAGAAAGTTATGAAGCAAATACAATCAATTTCAGAAAGAAACCCAAGAGAACTGAGGATTCTGTAATCTCAAAATGGAAATCTCCCCAAAAGCTGAATTCTCCTGGTGGAAACATAATAATTCCATCATCAGAGGAGGTGCAGGCTGATCAAAAGAAAAGGCCATCTGGAAGAACTTCTCTGTTCATTACATCATTCTCAGATTAAATCTGTGCATATAATTATCCAAATAAGGAGGATGTTATCACCAAGGAGACCTGTAGAGTTGGCACTGGGGCCAGAGAGGCAGAAAAGTGCCAGAGTTACGTACCCCACCAGGAGGTAAGTCGTTCTACCTAGAGGAAGAGGCGAGTGATCCACAATAGCAGAGGAAAGGCTTTCTGGCGGCAAGCCGTGCTTTCCCTTCTACAATCCCTGGCTTTGGCTTCCTGTTAGGCTCCATCTTCCCCCACATACAGCCAACTCTTCTCATGGTTAGTTCTCCTCGAATTTGATGTCTCAGATAGTGTCACCTTTTCAGCGAAGACTCCCACAACGACCCTACCTAGAGTAGACCCCCATTTGTTATTCTCTATTTCGTCCCTCTTTTTTTTTTTATCAGAACACTTATTACAACTTGAAATTATTTTATTTGACTGCTTACTTCTATTTGTGTGTCTCCCTCAACTCAAACGTAAGCTCTATCCCTGTGACCTTACTTCTTGTTCATATGGCTATTCCTTTCCTTTCTCAGAGCCTGGCACACAAAAAGAGTTGCTCAACAAAAGTTTGTTGAATGAATAAGTGAATGAGTAAATCACCATGGAACATTTAAAAATAAGTCATGCTTCTAGCTATGAGTAAAATATTATTTTCTTTGAAATAATATAGGATATGTTTTTTAAAAGCAATGCAGTACTCTAGAAATTAGTCACAAAAAGATAGCAAGAAATGAAACAAACAAAATCCATCTCTAACTAAACTTCATATAAGTAAATCTTAAGGTTAAAAAAAATTACCACTGAAATTACAGATTTTAGAAATGGATGGAAAGAAAGTACTAAATAGATAAACTGATGGAGTGAGCCTTTAGTATATATTTTTTAAAATATGAAAGTCTGGAACAAATAGAAAGAATCTGAAATGAGTTACATTTTAAGATATAGGAAACAATAAGAATAAAAACAGAAATAACAGAGATGAAGTAAATTACAAAGAATAAACTGCACCAATAAAACTAAAAGTTGATTCTGGGGAAAGGAACAATAAAATAACAAATCTTTGTTAAGTCTGATCAATGCGAGAAGTATTAGTTTGCTCAGGTTCCCATAATAGAACACTGCAGACTGGGTGTATTAAACAACAGAAATTAGTTTTCTCACAGTTCTGGAGGCTAGAAGTCCAAGATCAAGGTGTTGGCAGGTTTGGTTTCTTCTGAGGCCTCTCTTCTTGTCTTGAAGGCAGCTGCCTCCTCACCATGTCCTCACAGGACCCGTCCTCTCTGTGCCCATATCCCTGTGGTCTCTCCCTCCATGTCCTAATCTTCTCTTCTTATAAGGACACCAGTCCAGTTGGATTAGGGCCCAAACTAATGACCTCATTTTAACTTAATTATCTCTTCAAAAGCTCTATCTCCAGATACAGTCACATTCTAAGGTACTGGGGATTAGGGATTCAACATGTGAATTTTGAGGGGGGGGGCACAATTTGGTCCCTAACACTAGGCAACAAATATTGGGAAATTATATTAGGCATGTGAAAGAGTTAGAACCACATATGTGGAAATAGTAAACATTTCCATAAAAATTACATTAAAATTTTTGCCAATAAACTTGAAATTTTATGGGTGGTTTCAATAAATCTCAGAAAATAAAAATATCCAAAACTGATTCAGGAAACAGTATAAATCTTGAATCTTCTACTAATTCCCTCCCCAAAGTAAATTGTAGTCAATCCCAACCCTCCATCCCAGTTTCTACCTTTAAAGTCACTAGACCCAGGCAACTTCATGTAACATAATTTTTATGTTGATAAATTTTTTTCCAGAACATAGAAAATGATAGTTTCCCAACACACTCTGTCAGAGTAGTATCCTTTATTTTACAACAGATCAAGATTATTAGAAATACAAAACAAAATAGCCATGTTCCAACTTAATTCATAATAACTGCCAATATCCCAAATACATATTTGTTTATGCAATAGAGCAGAGTGTAAGCAGACTAACATAACATGTGCATGTAGTTGTCTTAGAAATGCAAGGATGATTTAGCATTAGGCGATATATTAACTATTTTAATAAATTTAAATACAAAAAAAATTATCAAGAAAAGATAAAAATGCATTTGTATGATTTTTTTTGGTATTTCTCACTTAAAAGCAGTAAGCCAGAAAAAGAACATATCCAAAATTGATAGACTGGAAGTATACTAGAAACATTCTGTTTAGAGTTGTAACATTAGAAGCATTTCCTCTAAAGTCAATTAACAATTTTGAAAAACGTCTGAATGTCCTCGCCATTTCAATATAGCAAGGAAAAATACACATAGAGGAGATTTCTCTTAGGCCAGCATTCTCTTAGAAGGTGTTGTTTTCCCACTGCAGCCTTGATATTAATATCTCTAAGTATTCAGATATACATGTGACATTCTTCTAACATATCTCTCGCCCTTTCTATACACAGACACACACACACACACAGATAAATTGTCTATCCAATTTAAATATTACTTAAAGTAATTTGTCTGGAAATCCATGAATCTGGAATACAGTGCACCATAAACAAGTATTTCTGTGCTTTAGAAATGATCTATTACTCAATAACGTGTGGGCTGGGATCAAAAAGGCAATTTCCAATTAAGACTGTGTTCTAACAGAAAACCTTAATGGAATCGATCATTGGCAGTTTGTATTAGAAGTTCTATTTGTGCCTGTAGCAGCTTCAGACCTAATAGTGTGAGATATTTAAAGATCAGTGGAATGCTTACTATTGGACACACATTTGCTCATGGCATAGTTTGCTGTTCATAATAAGTAAAATTATTCCAGTGTAAAACAAAAGCTGCTGAAAGAGACTGAGTATCCATCAATAGCAACCCAACCTTACAAATTCTTTTATCAGAACACTGCTTCTGATGATCACACTAACCTTCTTAAATTATATAAGATGCTTCTGTATATTAATAGTCCCTCTGTAATAAATCCTAAAATATAATTGTTCAATATCTCTCTAGGAATGTTGCCTAAATAGATGTGCCAAATATTTATCTGAGTTTAATCCCACATTCATTCTGTCTCGTGTTATGGGCAGGAAAGCTAAAATTATATTTCTTAGACTCCCTTGCCAGCTGTTTTCTGGCTAGGTTTACCGAAGTGAGGCACTTGTGCTAGACTGGAAGTTAAAGAAAGAGGAAGTCATTATTTCTGCACTGTCTTCTGCATAGCAGACTACTGGAGGTGACTGCTGGCTGTAGCCGTACTGGGGGCACGTCAGCACTTTCAGATGGAGAGAGGACTTCAAGCTCCTGAACTATCAGAGGGTGGCCTCTAGCTGCCTGCTTATCTAATTTGGTGGCATTTCCACAGCACTCTGTGCTGGCACAGCAGCAGCCTCAGGGATGGGTTTTGGGTAACACTACTTTTCCTTTCATGTCTTGACACTTCTAACACTATTATAACCAGTTCCTCAATTAACTACTCTTTGTTTGAAATACCTAGAGTGGTTTCTGTTTCTCAGCCTGGATGGAGACAGTATGAGATACAAAGGAATCTGAAGACTTAGGAGAGCTGAAGACAAACATGAAATCTGAATAAACTGGGAAGGTTAGTGTTGTAGTTAAGAGCTTGGGCATGTAAGTGCTAAAGAAATACTAGAAATATTATTTATTCTCATTATCTGCTGGACAGTAGTACCATTTGAGAATTGTTCTCAACCAGTATTAATTACAGAAGTTTGTTAGTTCTGTGAGGAATGATAACTGGAATGTCTAACTCCCTATATATGGGCTCTTCTGTTTCTTTCATTATCTAACTAACTGACTTAGGGCAGCTCTGGTAATCTACCACATTCTTCTTGTCTATAGCCCTTATGGCTGTATTAGGAAACTAGATTTCCCTTTGGCATATAAAATTTTACAAATTAAGATTTTAAAACCATCATCCTAAAGTTAGCTTTTGAAAGGAAAATGGTCTTAGAAACCTATTTACCAAGAATACACAACTCAAGATAAATATTTATGTCAGTGAAGATATTTTTATAATTGATATCAACTTGTATCAAAACATTTTTCTTGGAGAGCTTCAGACATCACCTTATTCACTCTCAGGGAGTCCATTCATTCTGAGAAGTTTTAACTTTTCCCAGCTTTGTCTTTACCGTTTGTAGATTACACCAGATGCTAAAAGATGCCATGATTACTGTCGAAGGAGGTTGGGAGTGGAGTGAGGTGGGGAAGATTTTTATTCAAGAGGTTAAATAAAAGAATTACTATATAAAGTTTTATGTGAAATGGATGCTATAAAGGTGGTGAAATTCATAGGTTTTTGCAAGTGGAAAGCTTACTTTGAAATTGTGTATCATTTTTCTAAAATATGTGAAAAATGTATATACAGATCTGTTTCAGAACCATAGTGTTTGTAAGATAAGTACAGAAATATAATACCACACACATTACCCAAAGAACCATACACTTCAACCTAAAGTGTTAGAATTGTCCTACTGAGCAAATGATTCCTGGTAGAGGAAATGTTATATGAGCTATTTTTAAAATGGTAGGATGTGTCACAAAGCTCTTCAAGAAGCGTGTACTTTAAAACCTAAAGCTATATATTAAAGAAGTGTGTGCTTATTCTCTAAATAGAATGTCTAATACAGAAAATAGAAACAAGTTAATTTCACTTCTTAAAATTTCATGTAAGTCTGCTGTTATAAAGTTTGGTGATGAGAGCTTGGCATAGGGGTTGGGAATTTATATTCTAAAGATGTGTTACATTGCTTCATATGGACCAAAACAATTGTGGTGGCTCCCTGTGCTTATTCAGACAATGAGGGGAAAGAAATCAGCCTTCCATTTTCTAGAAACAAATTTGAAGAATAAACTCTTAGTAATGGTCTATGTCTCAATTTTTAAATTGATAAAAATTCATGCAAGTTACTCTATAAAATAAAATGCTTAAGACTGAAATATGAGAAATCTAAGTGTAGTGTCCCCAAACAGCTCATAATTGGGGGTGCTATCTTAATCCATTCAGAGTCCTTATTCTGGATTATATGAGGCACAGGCAGTAAGAAGCATCTGTTAATAGGGTATCTCTAATCTAGTCATGAGCAAGTAAAATCTGCAGAACTCTTTATTTCCTTCTGGCTTGAAATGACTCTGCTCACGTTCAACAGCAGAAATGGCCTCTGGAAAAAGACCTCCTTCTTACCAGGAGAATGGCTTCTCCTTTGGCTTTCCAACCAGTGATGAAACCTAAACAATATACAGGACTCTAGCTGTAACAGATTCTGGCAAAATAGTGTTTAACTTTCCTGCCTCTGAAGTATGAAAATATAAAAGGAGTGAGAATGAAGATACAGAAAGATCATATACAGCACATGTGTAGAGCAAGAAAAATGTAAGAATTACTTTTAATCATGAAGAGTTGAAATAGACACCATATTGTCTTCCATTTCCCATAGTTGATTTTTGTTTGTTTCTTTGCTTGTTAGCCAGTAGATTTGTTATGGAGTGCTTTTGGAGGAAACACCTGTGGAAGGTAAGGAAAGGGAGTAAGATTGGGCAGAGGGAGATACAGTCTTAAGAAAAATATCAACAGATTCTAGTGGGAGTCTCAAGATGGGATAAAACTTCAGAGTTGTCCCAAGTAGGATCAGGAGGGCCAAGCCTTTACCCTATGTCAGTTAGGCACTGCTGTGATCTACCTTGAGAAGGAAGAATTTCCTTGTGTGAGGCAGGTCTCATCAGCTAAGGCAATCCCCACAGGAGACTGATAAATGAGGGATGTCTGCTGGCAACATTCCCAGCAGCTAGGCTAATAATGCTTTTCATCCTGAAGGGAATCTAGGTGATACAGCCAGCATCCTATACAGACTATTCTTTGTGCATCTCAGATCCATTTATTCATATAAAGTACAAGAACAGCTCTTACAGGATTCCAATGGATCTGTCTTCCTGGTGTCTTGACCCTTATCTCTGAGGGTTCTTGGCCTTTGGTCACCAAGGCATTCCATTTACTGTCAAAATTCACCAAGTGAGTAGAGTGGCACCCAAGTTGATCACTTAGGTGCCAATCATATTCTTCCATGCTCCCATTGTGTAATAGCAGGCCAACTTCTTCCTAATGATCAAGGTCAATAACTCGTCTCAAAATGTTAACTCCTCTTCTTGCCTGCTAGTCCCTTGTCACAGGAGCCTAAATGCTCAGGTGGCAATTATAGTTTATAGTTCAAAGAAATTCTTGCCAAATCCCTGACAGAAGTCTTCCCTAGCAAAAGCATTCATTATTTTGTTAGAAATGAAAAACCTTTTTTGAAAGAATTTTCCCATCCAGAATATTTTAAGAGTGAAAGGGAATAATAGTAATAGGTAAAGTGTGCTATATAGCTACTGTAATCATGTAGGACTCAATGAAAATAATTATGCAATTGTTGCTAGAGAAGAAAATCCAATTTAATATAATAATACATATAATTTGTTTCAATGGAGTCTTTAATTTTTCTGTATTATTTGATTATATTATGGATGATTATTTATGAATGTCACATTAACATAAGGTAAAGATACCCTCTTTTTGTGGGTATATGTGTGTATATATGTTAGTACACCTATGTAAAACAAACCTTTTGGAGGTAGGTAAGCATTCAGGAATTCTCAATTTTCAACATAATTTAAAAGTTCATTTTAGAGAAAAACAAAAAATTAAAAGAAATAATGAATCTATTATAAATAGTCTGAGAAATTCCAGCTTTCAGGATGTGCCTTGAATGACTGCTAAAAACAGAATCTTTTCCACTGAGTAAAAGATTTTTTATATTGCTTATCCCAATATCAATGCTTTGGAATATCCCAGAATGCCGAATGAGTCAAAATTCCTCTTTTGGACAATGAGGGGAAATAGGGAGAAAACTAAAAGACTACAATATTAAAAATCATGTATGATTTGTTGACATTTATGTGTTTGTGAAAGCTACAGAATCAGGCATGTATATATGTAAGAAGAAATTACCTTTTTCTAAGTCTGGATGTACCTCAAGTTATACTCACTGTAGACTCATTATCTAGGAGAAATCAATGAGTGATTAATATTTTCTGTGTATAATTGAGGGTTAATTGCACTGAAATAAGATCCCTTCCACTTTTAAGAGTAAGGTCTAGAATTTTTGACTACTGAGTTATCTCTATAATCTATTTTTTTCATATATTCACTATATTTTTCCAATGGATTTATTTTTACTCTTCAATTTCTATTCAACTGTAACATCAAGTTAACTATTTCCAGTTCTTCCAATTTCTTGCACAAATAAGACAGCTTCCCCACAAAGTTAATTTGGAGTCATGGTTGCAGAATATTGGTAAATGGCCAGCATCTGGGTGATAAGTGTGAATATCTCACTCTCCCAAAAATTCTTACCAATGCTTTGTCTGTAACTATAGAAAACTGATGTATTTGTGTAATTGGATATTCTATATTTTGCATTCTTTGGGGAGTGAACATTCCTTTTAAACCAGAATAGCATAATTTGGAATTTTCTCAGCACGTGGAACTTTAAATGCCTTGTGTTATTGCCCTTATTGATGGGTGAACTAAGTGATTATAATGAGCAAAAAGTAATGAATGCTAATTACCACTTATTTTAGATTCGAAATTTTATTGTAGAAAAGTGATATCATCTCTATTGTTCTCTAGGGGTCAAATGATTGTTATTTCTTGTTTGTTCTCATCCTTACTTTGATACGATTTTCTAAAACATTTTTCAAATAAATCATATCTAACTGTGGTATATTTGCAGTAGAATTTTCATTGAGGCATCTTACTAGAAAATAATAAACATTCAAACAATTTTTCATATTTAGTGTTCAATCATTGAATCTTAATAACAAAGTGCTTATTTGGCACTAAGGGCATACAAAAGTCATTATCGAAGAAACTTCTATCATTCCTTTTGGGTGAAAATGTGTAAGATAGTTTCACGTGGAAAAGTCAAGGGAGAGTCAGAGGTATAAACAAGCTAGCATTTTTTTAAAAATGTAGGTCACAACTACTTATAAATGGAAAGACACATCTATTGGAGCCATACACCTGGAATTCTCTTGAAAATTGTGATTCATACCTGTTGTATAATAATTTGTGATCAAGAGAGAATCTATCTTGGGATGTTTGTATTCTGCTAGTATCATTACATCAAAATTAACACTTTGTCTCTATCATTGGTGATCTATTCACAAGATATAACATCAATCAACTATTTAATATTGGATAATTCTTCCATGATTTGTATAGTATGTTTTCTTTTTCACAGTAACATTTTAAAATTTAGTGATTTAAAACAATGCCCATTTATTTAGCTAATTTTTTTTGGTGGGTAGGCAATTTGAGTTGGGCTCACCTGAAAGGTTCTTCTGGATTTGGCTGGACACAACTGTATGTCTGCTGGAAGCTGATGGTACACGGCCTCATTCACAACTCTGGAGGTTGGCTGGCTACTGGCTGAAGTGAGGGATAACTTAGCCTCCAAGAACAGAAAATAGTTAAGGTTCAAGGTGGAGGCACTTTTTAAGCTTCTATTTGTGTCTCATTTACAAATATTCTATTGGCCAAGCAAATCAAATAGGTAATCTAGACTCAAGTTGTGAATAAATATACTCTGTCTTTGAATAGGAGAAGTTGCATAGTGTTGTGGCCATTTTCTCAATCTACCCTTGGGAGAAGTGTTTTCAAATTCAAGATTTTAGAAAAGTAATTTACTGCATGTATTAAACATTCACTAATATCCCAAGTAGGATCTGCAACATTTCTCTATAATTAAGCCCGTTAATATTTTTACAGCAAAATACATAGCCACTAATAAAGGTGGTAAATTGCATCCATATAAATTCTGGAGTTTTGTCCAAAAAAATAGTTTTGGTGCCAGATTTATAAAGAAACAACCAAATAAAACTTTTGGATTTAGAGGTTTGGGGGTTTGGAGATTAGGAACAAGTGATTGTGGAGCTTCTAAACAGGGGTTAAAAATAAATGAAGTTGATTACTTATACCAACTTTGATAGATCCTAAAACCATAATTTAAATGAAAAAAATAAGTTACAAAAAGATATTTGCCACAGTCTAACATTTATATAAAATTTGAAAAGCAGACCAAAATTGTTTATAGATACACAAAAATGCATTATAAATATAAAAATACAGATTGAAATAATATACACAAATCTCAAGGGAATAGTTGGTTTTCAAAAGGAAGGGAATAAGAGAAATCAGACTGGGAAGAAATGGAAAGGGGAAAATTCAATATAAATGTATATTATTTTATTTTAAAACAATCTGAAGCAACAAAGATAGAACTTTGTTATATGATATATTATATCTTGTATGATATGATGTGAATCTCAGATCACTACAGAAAATTCATTCATTTAAATAAATGGATCTGGGAACTTGATGGCCATTAAAACAAAAAAAAAAATATTGGATTTTTACTTTATACCATTCACCAAAATAAAACCCAAATAAATCAGAAATCCAGCTGTTAAAAATCAAGTGAAACAGATACTTTAACAAATAGATGAATTATTTTATCGTGTGAGAGTGGAGAAAACCTACCTATGATTCAAATGTAGCCATAAAAATAATGAGAAAGATCTTCTGTATTGCAAACGTGACGTCTTCAAGACATATTGCTGGGCAAGAAAAGCAAAGTGCTGAAAAATGTATGTACTATACTTCCTTTTGAGTGACAGAAAAGAAATAATAAATAATGAAATCTATAGACTCACAAAATGTACTTATTTTTGAAAAAGGAACACTTGCCCATGGAGTGGGAGGCAGCATGAATGAAATAGCAATGGACACAGTACTTCTCTTAATATACCATTACATAGAGCTTTGACTTTTCAACCATGTAAATGTTTTACCCATTCAAATAATAAAGTTAATAGGAAAACAAAACAAAATATTGAATACAAGCTGAAGCAAAGAAATCTAATGATTTACCATATTTGTAACAATAACTACACAAAGAGAAGTTTTCAAGTGACTGCACTCTGACTGCACTTTTTTAGAGGAATATATCCTAAAGATATAAACAAAAAAGAATCTTAAATTTCACTCAGTATCTTGTCTTTAATATTATGATTATATTACAATTTTAAACCAATGCATATTGTAGATAAATTGCATAAATAATTACATTGATATTTTGGAAAAAATATTTGCAGGAAAAGAAGAAATATATGCAAACACAGAATCAACAAAATACAGCAAAACATTTTGGTGTTTGAATTTGAATTGGAAATACTAATGTGAACTCATGATTATTTTTTTTAAACATATATTCTAGCTCTATATACTGAGAGGGCCTGGAAACATTAGCAAAACATCTCCAGGGCCCCATCTTGTTTTCTGAATATAATCCCCCATTAAAAGTAACCGTGTAGCAGCCAGTGTTCTCCAGAGAAACAGAACCAATAGGATATATACAGATATATAGAAAGAGATTTATCGTGAGGGATTGGGTCATGGAATTGTGGAAGCTGAGAAGTTTCACGATCTGCTGTCTGCAAGCTGGAGGCCCAGGGAAATAGATGGTGTAACTCTAGTCCAAACTGGAAGGTCTGAGAACCAGGAACACCGATGTCCTAGGGCAGAAGGTGGATGTCCCAGCTCAGAAGAGCAAATTTGCCCTTCTTCTGCCTTTTTGTACTATGCAGACCTTCAACAGATTGGATGATGCCCATCAACATTGGTGGGGTGATCTTCTTTACTCAGTCTATGGATTCTAATGCTAATTGCTTTAGGAAACACACTCAGAGACAACCCCAGAAATAATGTTTTACCAACTATCCTAACATCCCTTAGCCTAGTCAAATTGACACAATAAATTACTCATCAAAAATTAGAAGTCCTTTGAGAAAATGGTTGAAGCCAGGTCTAGGGCAGGAAATGTATACAATATACATAGGACACCTTGTGCCAAAAAGCAAGGAAATACTCAAAGAATTAGGGGGAATATCAAAAAGACATAGAAGTAAATTTAATTACACGTTACTTGCCTTAAGTTTTGGATTCTGAAAATACAGGACTCCAGTGATTTGTATTCATGGAATAGCTTTATTACAGGCCAAGGAGACAGTACAGCAACTGCAGGAGAAGGATATGCGTTGAAAGGAGTCTGGAGATCTCAGAGTTAGGCTTCTTTGTCTTCCCACTGCTGGGTTGCAGAGTATGCTCTGACAAATTGAGACAAATCTACAATCTTGAATCACCCTGGTGTGCATGAGAAGCAACTTGGTATCAGGAAGCCCAATTCTGCTTGTGGTAGGAGTGTCTTATATTAAAGGAGTTTCATAGGCACCTTCCAATTCCATGAGGACCGTTAACCACCAATCCCCCCATCCCCAGGCTCTACCAAAACCAGGTGCAAAACATAAATCCAATTATTATTACTAAACCATGTTGACAGGCTGGTATTTCCTGCCCCCTAAACAACTCAGAGAACTATGGTTACAGAACATCTTTTAAGTTTCATTAATATATTTCATAGATTGGCTAAAGCATCATTGTGCTCCAGGCTGTTCTGGAGATATGCATACGGTCAATCCAAATCAACTGAGGTTAGCTCATGCTACACAAAGGGGTTCCCACTGGCTGGAATAAGGACATTTCACCTTATGGCTTTAGTATCCATTAATGACACTTGTATGAATCAATTATTTCATTAGGAGTTGTAAAATTGTGATTTTCTAATTCTGTGACTCTTTCTTCATTTATTAGCTGGCATGATTACCTAATGATGAGAGTTTGATCATCCACTGGGATGAACTCCAGTGCTTTAAAAAAGGCAGAGATAATGGGTAATTTTTGATTTTTTAATTTCCAATTTCAGAGTAAGGAGCTCGTATAATAGTCAACTTCATTAGTGGCATAAGAGTTTTCTCAAAAAGTTGATTTTCATTATGGGTTTTTATGTATTCATTGTATAACCATGAATTACAGATATTGTTTATTTTGATGTTTATCTGGTACCTAATTTGGCTGGTGATAACTCCTTCAAACTGACTCCTGAGTCCAGTTGATACAGCAACAGCAGTCTTGGGACTCTTCCTTGTTTTCTGACACAAAAAGATGTCCTACAATTAACCTGTATTTCCTTACCTCTTACTTGGAATAGCAATTTCTCCATGAAGCCCTGATATCTTTTAGTTGGGAATGGTATTGGAAATCAAGATATGAGCACTAGGTGTGGTATTGGGCTAATTGCTATGGAGGTGACATTGCTTCTAATCACTTTCAGTGAATAGAGCTAGGAAATATATATTCTTAAATAGACATCATATTGATATGTTTTACTTAGTTTGCTTGATTTAATATTCGTATCTCTTTTCACTTGCATTAAAAATCTTAGCTCCTAATAACGTTAGTGCATTAACAAAATTACTTATTTGCTTTATCCTATAGTATGTTTAGATGGTTTCAGTCGCAAAAAAAATGCTATTAACATTATACCTAGTGAGTTAGATTCAAGATTTCTTTGCTGCTTTTTCTTTTTCTTTTTTTTTTTTTGTCCTTAAAGTATATACCACCAAGAATATACAGAATACACTGTTTAAAAATATTTTGAAATAGTATTTCCCTTTCTGTGGTTAATGTACCAAATTGATAAATAATCCCTTATACCTATTCATTTTAAGTTTTACTATTTGCTTTTTATATAATTTTGTGTTTTTGAATAGAAAAAACATATATATAGCTCAAAGTAAAAATTATGTATGACCTTTTATTCAGAGAAGTCTCTCTTTCATTCTTATCTCGACCACATTTTCCTGCTGCCTCCTGTAGTTGTCTATTTTAGCTTCTGGTTTACATTTCCAGTGTTTCTTTACATAAAAATAGACAAATATGCATGTGTTTTGTGTACACAATTTATATAATTTCTTCTTTCTTATAGAAAATGTAACTACTATATGAACTGTATAGTTTTTTGCCTTTTTAAATTTAAAAATATACTTTAGAGGTTAACCCCATCAGTGTGTAAATCATCTGTTGTCTTTTTCAGTTGCATATAATTCCATTGTGTAGGTAGTAAGTAATGGTTTTCAATTAATACCCTAATGATAGACATTTAATTCAATGGTTTTTTTTTTTTTGCTATAAAAAATAATGCTACAGTGAATGATCACACGCATCCACTGTTTTGTTTTCTTTTTTTTTTCTCTTTTTTTTTGTGAGGAAGACCAACCCTGAGCTAACATCCGCTGCCAATCTTCCTCTTTTTGCTGAGGAAGACTGGCCCTGAGCTAACATCCATGCCCATCTTCCTCTACTTTATATGGGACCCTGCCACAGCATGGCTGACAAGCAGTGCATCGGCAGGCGCCCGGGATCCAAACCAGCAAACCCCTGGCTGCCAAGCGCGAACCAAACCACTGCGCCACTGGGCCGGCCCCCACGCATCCACTATTTTATGCTCCTGCAGAAGTCAAAGGGCAAGTTCATCTATAGTTTTGTTAGATTCAGAACACACTAATTTTTAAATATTAATTTTTAAATAATCTATACATTTAAATAACATAAAATAATGTAATTTGTAAATAAACTGAATTAAAGCTGAATAAATGGAAACTGTGGGCAGACTACTCCTTTGAGAAGCTTCATGGTTTATAGAAAAGTAAAGTGAGAGAATGATATGATTTCTTTTTAAAATATAAATGTAACTTTTAAAACAGTATCTTCATATTCTATGAATATCCACTAAATGTGCCAAGTGTTTAACTTACATAGTGAAAACCTTATGTCTTATATACCAAATGTGTTTTGCTAATCAATTAGCTATATTAGATTGTAATGCACTAAAATTATGACTCCAGTAATAAACGTCATAGAAGTTTTTCTGTTTCTATTTCCATTGGTTAAATAGAGTAGGATATAGACCAAAATTCAATGATGGTGTCCACCAAAACTTCTTTAGGCATATCGCTCATTTCAGGAGCTACTTTTAATAAGCAATTCCAGGATCAAGGTTAGATTCTGTAAGTTCTCCCCTAATTCCCTTTTTCAAGCAACATTATAGTTTGAGTTAATTATTTTTGAAATCTGGATTTACTAGAAGTTGTTTTCCAGGAAGTAAACAAAGATAAATAAACTCATTTATTATTGCTTTTATTCTGTTGCATTCACACAGTAGGTAAATTTACAATATCTATGATTCTGATTTTTTTGTCTTAGTCACTGCCTTCCAAATGTTGTTCACAATTTAACCTATCTTCCCAGCCCAACCTCAGAAGGTGGTTTTCCATTATTTAATGCATGTGTGTGAGAAATGGCCTGTTTTAAATAATTAGTCATTCTTTCAAGAACTCATGACTTATTACTCTTTTCTGGGGACTAACTGGCTTCATTAAAATTTAAGCAAGAATCTTTAAAAAATTCTATAAAGGTAGCATTGATTAGTCAAAACAAGAAAAGAAAATTAGCCTTGCTCTGTTAAACATTGGCATCAGGGAAAATTGCTTAATAACTCTACATCAAAATTTTAATTTACATAATCAAAACATGGCCGCATTCCGTGCACTATTCAGTTACATTTCTCTCTCTCAACACATTATAGAAATTAAATAAAATTGATATAATTAAACTCTACTTGCAGTCAAATTTCAAAAATGAAAGAGAACATTTGTTTCAATTTTTTGAAATTAAGTCTTTAGTTTCTTTTACCAGTTAAGGAAGCACAAAATTCCAGATATAATGATACATTTTTTAACACTTTCTGTGTTTTTCTATCTTATATAATTGAGCATGTAGGTTATTTCTTTAGTGAATTTAATTTATCTAATCCACATTTTCTTTGTATTTGAAAATTGATTGATATTCAGAACTAGTTATAATTTTGCCATACAGGAAATAAGACAAAACAATCATAAATTTAATATTAATAATTAAATTTTGTAGAAATCATATCAATTTCTCAAAAATGTGTCCAAATATTTGCATTTATGTTACTGATTAATTTACTATTTGCAATTTTGTTTCAAATATTCACCTTCCAATTCATATAATATAATGATCTGTACAAAGTCTGAACACATAAACCAAACTGGGAGTTACTGAACCTTTTACCACTTATCATAGTGTGAGAGTAATCTGAATTTTTCTCACAAAGAAAGAAATGTGAGTGAGAGATAAATTACCACTTAATTTCAAATTCAAAACTTTGGACTTTAAGGAAGGCATAGCAAAGTTAATATTTTAGGATAAAGAGAAGATGGAAAAGGTGGAATATATATAACATGTATTATGTAATACTTATGGCATATAACATATAATATGTTAATATTATATATGAATAATTTGTTGTATCACAGTTTCATAATATAGTGGAAGGAGCTCAGATATGGAAGCCAGAAAAGCCCTGGTTCAAATCCTGCCATATTCCTCATTTGGTCATATTTCTTAACTTTTCTTAATTTCACTTTTGTTTTCTATAAAATGGAGGAGAAAGATACCTAATTGACAGAGCTCTTTTGAGGATAGTCTGAGATAATATACACAAATAAAAAATAGCTGACATCTTTGAGCCAGGATAGCAATAAGTGCTTTACATGTACCAAGTCTCTAAAATGCTTTAAGGTGGATTGTATTATTATCCCCAATTTAGAAATGATGGGAAGAAAAGGCTGATGTACTCTAAGAGTAAACTCATGGCCTAAAGTCACACAGCTTGTGTAACCAAGAATTCAAATCCAAGTAAACTTGACTTGCCATCTACTTCCCTTTAACAGGCATCAGCTTCCACAGAGCTGGGTATACAGTAGGTACTCAAGAAATGCTGGGTCCCTTCCTCACTCTTAACATTAAATATCTGGGGAAGTGAACTCTCTTGGACTTTAGCAAGACATTTTGTGCTTGCTGTGGAACTGAAATACAAACAAACAGTGAGTAATATAAAACTTTACCACTCTCAATGTTAAAAAATAGGAATACAACTGTAGAAAATAGACAATTTAGGGGGATTTTTTTTGCCCTCACCTCTATGCTTTATGATACAACTGGGACAAATGTTTATCGAGCGATAAAGTTCTCTGCCCAGTGTTATTATCCAAGGCACAGTCTATGATCATTTTCTGTCTGTAGTTTGTCACTTGGGTTGAATTTACTGCTACAGAAAAAGACATATTGTCAAGGCAACAACATAAGTCCTCTACTGGTCTTGCCAACAGACATGGTAATATGTGCTGGGATCCCATTTGGCTTCATCAGCCACAGACAGGAGTATACTTTGTCACAGAGGCAATTTAAACTCTCTAACTAGTTAACTTTTCTGAGAAACCATGCATTTGGTTGTTTATTTTGGTGAGTCTCATTTGTTATCCTTCATTTGCTTATGCTTCAGTTATTCTCTGTTCCTGAGCTGAGGGTAAGGCGTTCAAGAATACAGAATCTATGTTCTCATTCTTAACGTGTGTGGTCTGAGGCTGTGGTTTCTTCCAGTCAGAATTAGAAGCTTTCCACCTCTTTTAATTCCTACACTTGGGAAGATGTGCATGGAAGTTATCAATAAGGATATTAATTTCCTACATTTCTGTAGTGCTTGGAAATATAAATTTAAAGCTTTCACATGCCGTTTCATGCTCCTAACTACACTGTGAGTTAGAAAAGTAAATATTATTATCCAAATTCACATGCTGAGAAATTTGGGAGGGAACTATTTGTAAAGATATCCAGCTGGTAATTGATAATCAGCACTCGATTTGGGTCTTCGAATTTCTAGTCCAGTGCTTTTGTCAGCATGTGACAGCAGAAATTACTGTAGTTTTGTGTCATTTATTTCTGAGATCCTTTAAATAATGTTTGAATAACTAACTTGTTAAAGAAAATAATTTCCTGGTAGTTTCCTAGAAAAAGATAATCATGAGACAAATTTTTTGTTCTTTTCATTTTATATTTTAGAGCAAAATAAAAGCACATGGTATTGTATGAATGAACTACCTGCCATCTTACTCCCAGGCTTAGAAAAAATTTCCATACAAAGAAACTTCTCAAGGTAATTTCATTGAAACTGGAAACTACTGTAAATATATTAAGCTTGGCATGAAACTAAAGTAAGCAGAACAATTAAAATGGATTGAAGACTTCTGGTTTTGGTTCTGACATGCAATAAGTGTAGAAGTTATCACTTCCTTCCTTACAACAAGAAAAAGCTGAACAAATTGAAAATCAATAACTCTTCTTGGAATTGAGAACTGTGGTTGCAGGGAAAACTGCCACCCTGAAATCCGGAGAGAGAGGCAAAGCCACAGACTTACAGCTGAGATTTATTTACCTGAAGTGAAAGTCTCTGGAGCCATGTATTAACCATGTGTTTTACTTTCTGTATTTTGATGTGTTGACATCTGGGGCCCTGCTGGCCCTGCCCCTCCCAGGGTTAGCCAATTCCTAGAGATAGTAAGCAACTTGCCCCAGAGCTAGCTAAACTACTATGTCACAGTGACTGACCCTACTCTCTCTGTTTGTTGAGTCCAAGCAAGCCAACCAAAAGGACCATAATTCAGCTTTGGTAGCAATTGTTGCTCTAGTCAAAATGAACTTAAATCACAGCTTTGCCTATATATTGTGCACAGTAAGCCTGGCTAAGGACCTGGTATCCTTACTTTTATAAGATGACTGTGGGGAAGGATAATCATAAGGGTTTTTAGGGGATGGTCTAGAAAATCTAACCACTAGAATGTGGAGCATATTAAGGGGAATGATAGTAACAATGGTAAATAATGGCTAAAATTCAATGTAAGAGTTGAGATGTAATACTCCTTAGAGTTTCCCTGATTCAACCCCTTGATTTCTCGACACTAAGTTGAGACCTAACAAAGTTGGTTTTGTGACTCACCCAAGGCTCCATAGATTGTTAGATCTAACAGGCAGGTAAAATTATGGAAAATCTCGAATAATAGCAGCCAAATATATACTCCATGTTCTGGCAACACCAAACTACTTCTAATTCCCTGCTCACCTCTCCACATTGCTACATATCTCTTTTAAATGATGTGCTGGAGTCTGCTCTTACCTGCCAGCAAGAGCCAGTTATGAACATCTCTTTTCCAGAGCCCATTGTTAAACAGTTAGCAGTCCACCGTCACTATTTTCTCTTTGTTCTGCTGACCACCTTTCTTCCACTACCTTCCCTGTCATTTTCACCTGGCTTTTTTTCAAAGCTATGTATCCATTCCTTAAAACAGCTGATGTGTGACTTATATAAGGTATTCTTCATAAACCCACTCTCGAGGCTTTTATAACATCTCATGCATATATCTGTACCATTGCCCTTTTTTATTGTTTTAAAATTGTTTAGTCATGTTTGAGCTTTTCGAAGATAGAGCCTGTGTTTTTTCATCTTTGTATTCCCAGGATATAACAGAGCCCCCATCATATAGTTGATGCCCAGTAAAAGAATCTTAGGCAGGGGATTTACTGAAAGTTTTTGAGCACTGGGGAAATGTGATTACAGCCCTGTAAAAGATGACTTTGGCAGTGGTAAGACATGTGATTTGGAGTGAGGAAGACTGAAAATCAGAAGTATGTTTGGAAGGTTAAGTGCCTGAACCAGGAAGGCTACAGAAGAAATGAGGTCCAAGAGTCCATAAGAAAGAAATCAACAGGATTTGCTAACAATCAGATGTGATAGAAATCCTTGTTACATAAAGTGTGGAGGCTGGGCCAGAAGCATTGGCATCCCTTGGAAGCTTGTTAGAAATGTTAGAAATCTCAGGCCCCACTGAAGACCCAGTGAATCAAAATCAGCATTTGAACAAGATCCCCAGGTGATTTGTACGCACATTCAAGTTTGAGAAGCATTGGTTAAAGTGGAGGAAAGAGTAAAAGATGACAGCCTTCATTCTTTTGTTTCCTAGTCAGAGGCCATCTCAATATTTTCTTCTTTTACAGATTCCTTTACAGACTCCTATGAAGTGACAGCAGGCCAGGGACAGGTGAAACATATAGGTTCTCTCAAAGAACCATGGAAACAATTGAGAATTTTGTGTGAAAAATAAAGCCTTGTTGTCCATAGAAGACATGCATATCTTTATCAAGTTCATGATGAAATATGAAGCAACGAAGTTTGTTTTCTATTGTATTTCTATGGCTGATGCCTCTTAATTATATGTGGAGACCCCTGGGTCCCTCAGCAGCCATAATTCTCAGTACCTCAGTGAGGCCCTCAACTCAGACTTATCTTCCCCAGAGGGACTTTTAAAAATCTTTTTTCAATTATTTCTAATAGTCTTGTTCTTCAAGGCCATTCCTGAAGCTAAATTTCAATCAGTTAATCCAATAGATTAGTTGTAGTGTGATAAATATATTAATAATAAGAGTCCATAATATACATAATTCTTATAATATCCAGGCACTGTTCTAAGCACTTTACATATATCAATTCATTAAATCTTCATAATAACACTATGAAATAAGTAGTATTATTATTAGTATAAGTAGCCTTCTTCATTTTACAGAGGAAGAATCTGAAGAACAGAGCTGTTAAATGACTTGCCTAAGGTCACACGCCTGTGTCAGGCTGGGATTCAAACCCAGTGACTGACTTCAGGGACAGTTTTCTTAAAGACTCTGCCAATGGTTCTCAAACTTCAGAGTGCATCAAAATCACCTGGAGTGCTTGTTAAAACACAGATTTCTGCCTCCCCAAGAGTTCCTGATTCAGTAGGTCTGGTGTGTGGCCTGAGAATTTGCATTTCTAACAATTTCCCAGGTGACTCTGTTGCTGCTGGTCCAGGCATCACACTTTGAGAATCACTGCATTATGTGACATATTACATCTCTGTGTTTGCTACTTTTCAGCTTACATAATTATGTTTTAAAATTGTCTTTTTGTAGGAAAAAAAAGCTAGACCCAAAGAAATGATCTGAATTGAGAATCCTCAGATGGTTTGAAAATAGCATTTTTGAATTAAAAAATCTTTTGGAATGCCTTGTCCCAGACACACACCTACTGCCTTTACATTACAACTAACCCTTTTCCGGTAATTCAGTTCAGGCAATTGTGTTCCTAAATTCTTCTATTACCCCAGAAAGAATAATTTTCTAAATATTTGACTTATGCAAAATGTTAGCTCCTGGTTCTGAAATAATAGGGGATACAACAATTTCAGTATGATGGGTTAGAAGTAGCAGGAGACCTAGATACTCAACTTGTTTCTACTTTGTCATTAATTGCCTGCCTGCCCTCTGACAAGGTCACATGACCTCTATTTCTTTATGTGTCAAATGAGAGTCTTGGACTAAGTCTAATTGTTTCCTTTGTTCTAATCCTGTGGATGGACAATTCAAGATCGAAGACCAACAATCTCCCATCAGAGACCAGATTAGAAGCCCTACTGCAGAGTTTTGTTATGATGTTGCAATGATGCCCATGGCTTTCTTGTTACTAAAAAGGAGGAAATAAAAGAGAACTCTGCCAGCAGTCTACTAATCATGAATCTATGCAACAGTGACAGTTAATCTTCTCTTCCTATTAATAGATGCAGATGCCTAGGGGCTTAACATTTTCCTACTAGCTTAATAAGGAGAAAAAGATTGAAAGGGAGGCAGACAGAGATGCCTAATTGCATAGCCAGCAGCAATTGCAGTGTTGCTGAAAGGGACAAACTCGAAGAGAGAGAGGCAAGATGACAATTCAGCATGGCCCATGCCAGCAAGTTGTCCCCAAAGGAAATTAAAAGCAGTCATTTTGACCTGTTTTGGTGCATCTCTAGGAGCACATTCAATTAAAAACCCAGAGGAAACTTCAGGCGTGTGCTACCCAGACATACAAAACAAAGCTGAAGTTATACTGATTTCCCTGAATATGCAATGGAATTCTTACTACAAGAATACAAACAATAAAATAAAATAAAGCTCAGTCTCCCTGGCTTTGCCAAATCATTGTGATTTCCAATTCAGGCAGTTATCAGGCATTTGAATACAGGAAGTTTATGGGAGGAAAAGGGTGCTACATGTTTGTAAAATGGGAAAGCATTTCACATATGTGTGACTTTTTGCATTTTCTTCTAGTTCCATTTTTAAATTAAGTAAATTTCTATCATAGCTGAGGTACAACACTCTGACAGTTCAGATTCTTCAAATAATCTGTCCCCAGTAGAGAAAAATAGTGCTTTGAAAACAACATACAGATTAAGAAGAAATAGAAAGTTATATAAAATAGGCCAAATCTTGCACATTGAATAAATTTATCTTTGAACAACTTCCTTACTAAAGAATACGCACCATACAGACTATTAGAATGACACTTACTAAGCTTCTATTTCGACATTACAAATGAGGTTTAATAAACCACATCACATAAAACCTAATTTGTACTCAGGAACTACTAAATAATTTTAAAGTAAAGAGTCATGTTTGAGTGCTTACTATAAACCGTGTCTTCTAGCTAGATGTTGAGCACACAGGTATGAAAAGATAATTGTCTTAGCCTCAAGAAACTTAGTAAGAAAGCAAAGCTGTTGTTTTCAAATGATGAAACCTTCTTGACTTGACTTGTTTCATTTCCCCAAAGAGGGAAAGTGTGTTTGGATTCTGGGAAGTTCTGGGGAGCCTGAGGTAACTAATGTCTGCTGTAACTCTAATGAAAGTTTATGTAATTTAGCACAGATATAAGAGATTTGCTTCAGACTGTTTGGAGAGTCAGGGAAGGGCTTATAGAGGTCACAGCATTTGAGTGTAATTTGAAGTTACGAGCACTTTCAGCTTTACAAATATTGCTAGATTGCTCCCTAAAGTGGTGTCTCAACCCACACCCATCAGACACACAAGAGTTCCAGTTGCTCCACTTTCTGGCCGACAGTTGACATTTTCAGACATTCAAAGTTGTGCCAATATAATAGGCAAGAAATTATAAACCATTATGGTTTTATTTTGCATTTTTCCATTGAATAGTGAGGGTGAGGATCTTTTATGTTTATTTCGCATTCAGTTTTTTCAATTTCACCTTCTGTGATGTCTGTTCATGACTTTTGCCTATTTTTTCTATTGTGTAGCTTATAGTTTTCCTATCGAGTTGTAAAGCACTTCATTATGAATTCTGGTTATGAATCCTTTGTCTATATTACTGATGATAGGGTAGGCTATCATGCACTAATAAAGTCACTCCAAAATCTCAGTGTATTGACACATCAATGGTTTGTTTCAGGCTTGCCATAAATTCTGCTTCCTGTCCAGGCAACTCTTTAGGAATTTAAGTTGCTTTGAGCTTGTGGCACATTTATGAGTAAGTCAGGGGAACAAAAATGGAAAATTGTCCATAGGCCACTCACAATTCATTGGGCATAAGTGGTCATATGGCTCTGAAAAAATTATTAAAATATTTTGAGACTTTCTTTATGCCTTAAAATATGACATGTTGTTTATCAATAAAAGCTTGAGAAGTATGCATTCTCTAACTTTGGAGGTATAGAAATCAAGCTGATAAATTGTGTTGTTAAAATAGTTTCTATAAATTTGTGTCAACTTGATCTATCAGTTAGTAAGAAGTGAAAATCTCCATTTGATGAAGAATGATTGCTTCATAAGGCCAAGTTAATATGTACTTTCAAGTTTAGAATGGATTGATACTTCTGATAAAATAAACCTTTTATCCTCAAGTAGTGACCCTTTTGGTCCCTGACAATGCTTGACGTCTTACTATTTTAGCCTCATATTATTATAGTAACAGCGGCATTCTTTTGGTTATATTTGCTGGTCTTTTTTTCTTTTTTTAACTTTCAAACTGTGTATTCTTCTTTTTTAAAGTAAATCTTATAAAACAATATGCAAGTACATTTTCCTTTGTATCCAGACAATCCTTGATCTCCAAATTTTCTTACTTGATTCACATTTATTGTGATTACTGATATATTTGGATTTATTTCTATCACGATTTTGTATCTTCTACAAGACTTGCTCTTTTCATTTTTTTTAAACTCCTTTCTTGTCTTCTACTGTATTATTTAAATTTTGTATAACCATTTGGGTGTTAAGTACTGTGTATGTATTCTTCTTACCGTTGTTTTAAAAATATTCCATGTTTACAAAGTCTAAAATAAATCAATCCCTACCTTTTTCTGAATAACAAAAAACTTCTAAAATGCCTTGTATCTATCCTCTCCTTCCTGTCTTATAAATTATTGTTGTCCAGTGTTATAGTTCTTTCTAGCTTTTATTACCCAAACAGATGTTGTTATTACTATTATTGTTGTTTTGTTTAATTACTTATTGATTACATTTTACTACATATTTTTCCCATTTCCTTATTCATATTGTGTTGAATATTAGACATTTCTGCAGGATTATTTTCACATTTTCCTTATTCCTGAAGCACATTCTTTAGAAATTCCTTTAGTAAGAGTCTATTGGTGGTATAATCTGTTTTGTTTGTCAAAAAATATCTTTATATTATCCTTGAATCTCAATGATGGTCTTTATTTCACCCATGTTTCTCAATAATAGTTTGAGTATATTTTGAGTTTAACTCTGACTTTTGTGCAGCATCTTAAAAACATTTTTCCCTACCTTTTGTCTTCTGTTGTTAAGAAGTCTGTATCAATATGCACCCTGAATCAGTCTATTGGAACTCTAATTAGACTTCTATCTGACCTTTCTACTTTCTCACATTGTATAAACTATCCTTATTTTCCAGCTCTTACATTTTGGGTTGTACCTGCAGATCCATGTTTCTATGTCATCAGCTCCGTCTTCGGTAGTGTCAAGTGTGCTGTTTAACCTGTCCTTGGAGTAATATTTTATTTTAATGATTGCATTGATTTCCTGAAGTACTATTTAATTTCCTTTCAAATCTGCCTAGACTTTTAAAATTGTATCACATTCCTTGGTTATATTCTTGTTTCTTTTGATAATAATTAAAGCATTTATTTCATCATTTTAATTAATTAATTTACTTTTTAAAAATCCTGTCTTTCTTTCTCTTTAATATGCTATTTTGTATTCCATATCTTATAATTCAAATGTACGAAATCCTTGTGAGACTAATGTGTGTTGTTTTTGCCAACTTTCATTAGTAATGTTCATTCCACATTATTTTATAAATGTGACTTGTGAACTTACATTCAAGTGATTTTATTCCATAGAAATATTATGAGGCCTGTGTTGAGGGTAAATTCCTTAAAAAATAAAGGATTTGTGTTACCTAAGTCCCTTGCCATGCTAAAATCTGAACTTCTTGAACCATTCCTTTGTTTAGGGTTTCCCGGACCACACAGAGTATAAATTTGCATAACAAGCCACTGAATGGTAATCTGGTGATTATAAATTCTCAGAGACTCTTTTTTCCGCTCAGAGCCTGGCTAGGAAAGATGTATTCCTAGTCCATTCCCTTTGCAGGCCAGTATTTTAAGGATCCAATTTGTTGTGGGGAATACCAACTTCCTATCTTGCTTGGGTCCAAAGTCTTGTCGCCTGGTCCCCGTGTGCCTCTTAAATCACAATTCTCTCAGCCACAGAGATTAGCATACTCCTGACAACTGATTAAAACTCCTGTTTCTGTTCCCTTGTCATTGTTGGCCCCTGGGCATATTGCTTAATTTGGGAGAATGTTTGGTGTATTTGTTCCTGTATGTCTAGATATTTGGTAGCAGGAAGCATTTTTAGGCAATCTTGACTCCTAGGTTACCAGAATAGATACCAGTTTTATGTGTTTTTCTTTTTTTTTGAAGTAATCACATTAAGAACTGCTTGTTCTGCATCTAAATGTGGAAATGCTCAGAGGCAGCAGAATGTACGGTGTCTGATTCCAAACTGTTCGATTCTCATTCTGATCCCATCGCTTAGTTTTATGATCTTGGATAAGTTGCCCAGCATTCCTCTGCTTGGGTTTCCCCATCTGTAAAATGAAGATGATGCCTTATGGATTGCTTTGAGAAATCAATGAGTCAGTAAACACAGAAATGTCTCTGTGTGTGCGTTACGCTTGCCTTAAATATTGTTATTAATCAGCATATAATATGTAAGTAGAGGCATAAAAGTATTTGCATAGGACTTGAAAACGGAACTATCATCTACTCCACTGCTGGTGTGCATCAGTTTTCTGTATTATATTGTGTAGCTTCTGCATTATTTGACAAATATAATCCTCACAACACGTCTGTTATGTGTGCATGTACTTTTTATTCTTATTCAATCTACGAAGAACGTTGCTCACTCAAAATTCACACAGCTTTTACATGGTGGTAAGAATTGGAATCCAGGTTTGTCTTGCTCCAAAGTCTAAACTTGGCGTCAGAAGACTTAAGTTCAAGTCTAGACTCCATCAGTTACTAGTTTTATAATAATACTATCCAACACTTACATTATACTTTCTATGTCCCAAGAACTGTTCTAGGAGCATTTAAATTCATTTATTTATCATAGTAAACCTTTGAGAAAGGTACTATCATTTTCATCACCCCATTTTATAGGTGAGGAAATTGAGATACAGAGAGTTTCAGTAAATTGCACGAGGTCACCCAATAAATAAGAAATAAAGAAAGATTTGAACCCAGGCTGTGTATTTCCCAAGTCCGTACTTTATTAATCAGTACTATAGAACTTGTGTAAGCAACCTGTTCTATCTGAACTTTATTTAGATTCCTCATCTCTAAAAAGAAGATTACATAATGTACTTTATGGGACTTTTATGAGGATTAAACAACATCATATAGATGAAAGGATTTAAAAAAAAAAAACATAAAGCACCTTAAAATGAAGGTTTTTATATGGAAATATTTTTATACTATGGTCAACAATTTAAGCTCATAGATGAGTTAATTGCAATCTTGATAGCTTAATATTTACTTTTAATTGTGTTATGTCTAAAAGAGGTTGTCAACATTGAGATGATTATTTCATCACCTTTTGTGGAAAATGAATTTCATCAGAGTGATCACATCTTGACTATCATTTATAAATATTTACTTACATCTTCCCCTTTCATTATAACAATGACTAATCATGCATCATCTAATCTTGATTATACGAATGATTTAAGGAACATTGAATTATTTTACATGATTGAGGATTTGAATAGTCAAGAGATTTGAAAGTTGTCAAAAGAGGCACCTGTGAGTAGGAGAGATTAGAAATTGTATTGTTTGGGGCTGGCCTGGTGGCATAGTGGTTAAGTTCATGAGCTCTGCTGCAGCGGCCCAGGGTTCACAGGTTCTGATCCCAGGTGTGTACTGATGCACTACTTATCAAGCCATGCTATGGCAGGCATCCCACATGTGAAGTAGAAGAAGATGGGCATGGATGTTAACTCAGGGCTAATCTTCCTCACCAGAAAAAACAAAATTGTATTATTCATGTTTGAAATTTTGGTGCCTAAAATATATATATAGTATATATCTGCCTAAACTTCTCATTCCAGGCCCTTTAACTTTCCACTAAGTGATGATATCTGTACAGATATTCCTTTGTGGTAAAAAAGAAACTTGGGGAAGTGCCCTTTTTCAAGTGTCACAATGAGCTAATGGGAAGAAATGTCTTTGAACGTTACTTGAATAGAAATATCTCTAAGGCCATATATGGGAATGACTTTCAAGTTGAGATTAATGTTAATCTTTTTATTGAGATGTTTGAGCATGTGATCTATACAATGTGCCATATATTTTTTTCCTTTTAAAAAGATGATGAATTTGTTTTGTTAAACTCACTTGAATAATGTAGATTTCATCTCAGTTCCTCAGTTTGTATTAAGAGGTCAATTATAATAGTGCTTAGCTGCAGGGGACCCATCAGGAGATTGATAAGACACCTTAACTACGATGAGGGCAATTGTGAATGCAAGTGGTAGCAGTTTGTAGAATGCCACAAGATTGATCTGCAATATACTTTACAGGTAATGGTGAATCAAGCAGTTCACCAGGGCACAGTACTTTTCCTAAATGACTCATTAGAGAGAAAATAGTTAAAAATAAGAGATGCTTTGTTAGAACTATATTCTTCGAGGGTAGGGACAACATTTAAGCTAAAAGCTTGATACCCTTCTCTGCTCTTTCATTTGCCTTTTCTTTTTATAATTTTGTATTCTCTTTATCCTTCCAATGTGTGAATAATCTTTTCCCCAATATATATGGTTATAAAATGTAAAGAGGGTTTTTAAGCATAGCAATATATTTAAGCTGTATTTTCATTCCTATACAAAGATATTTACCTTTTTTAAATTGAATGGCTATATAATATTTCCCGGTAACATGATCTAATGCCATTCTCCTATTAATAAACTTTTAAATCATCTGTATAGTTTTGCTACTAGTAGCAATGTGACAATGAACACTCATAATATTGGGTACATGTGACTATTTGTACAGATTCCTAAATAGTGAAGTTTCTGGGACAAAGACGATGCACATATTAAATTTCACAGATATTGCTAACTTTCCCTCCAGAATGCTTATGACAATTTATACAAACATAAGCAAGTGAATGAGGGGGAGTTTTCCCTCACATGCTGACAACATTGTCAATCATTGTGGTGGTATTTCTTTTTAAATTGTGGAGTCCCTTCTTTCACTTAACATTTTTACACTTAGCTTTGTATTATTCTATATTAAGGAGTTGGAGTTTCTTTCCAGATAGGCAGTTGCTGAAGGGAGGTAAGAACAGCACTGGAATCCTCCAAAATGCTATATTTGTGGTTTTCAGAAAAAAATGTAATTATAATAAACAAATTGTGTAATAAATAAGAGATGTTTTAGTTATGTTGTGGAATTGAGACATTTGTACAAGAGATGATTCTCTAGTTGTGGTACTTAAGTAATATAATACTGAAGACCAGTTGACTCTGCATAGTGAATACATATGATAATGGCTTTTTAAATATGTCTCTAATTTCCCTTACAAATCCCTTTACAGGAGCTGGCCCAGTGGTGTAGTGGTTAAGTTCATGAGTTCCGCTTTGGTGGCCCGGGGTTGGCAGGTTCAGATCCCGGGTATGGACCTACGTGCCACTTAACAAGCCATGCTGTGGCGGGCATCTCACATATAAAGTAGAGGAAGATGGGTACGGATGTTAGCCCAGGGCCAGTATTCCTCAGCAAAAAGAGGATTGGCAACAGATGTTAGCTCAGGGCTAATCTTCCCCCCACACACACGCAAAGTCACTTTACATTTTAGAAGCATCAACTATGAATAAATGTTTCTGTAATATGCACTTACTTTCAGGTTTTTAGAATTGTACGTAACAACTTGTTGCAGAAAGTTGTCACAATTGCAAGTTGCTAAACATTACATAAGTTACTAAATAATTTTATGTAGTATTAGTTCTGTTAAATAGTTTTAAATAAAATATTTGAACTAAAAATGGAGTATATAAAATACGTTACATTTCATAAAACATTATTTTAAATTAAAACACCAAAGAAAAGCCCCCAAACATATAATAAAAATAGCACCCTCTCAAAAATAACTATTGTTAATATTTGGTGAAATTTAAATCTGGTATTTTATTTTAGCAGAAATAAACCTATGTTTACATAAAGGACTGAATTGTCAAAGCAGACTCATATGAATCACATTTAACTAAAAAAAAAATCTTTAAATGGTACTGCATAGTCTAAATGTGTTGAATGATGGGAATTGTGATGGGTCATGGTTCTGTAAATTCCGGATTCTGTCAAGGTTTCTATTTCTTCTTGAGTCAGTTTTTATAAGTTTGATTTGTCTGGGAATTTGTTCATTTCATCCGTACACATTTTCAAATTTCTTGATATAATGTATTTCATAATAGTATTTTGATATATTTGTAACATTGAAGAATCTCTGGTAATGCACCCTTTTTCATTCCTGAAATTGTTTTATGGGATATTCTTTTCTTTCTTTTTTAATCAGTTTCACCATAGACATGTAAATTTGATTTGTATTCTCAAAGAATCAACTTTTAACTTTGTGGATTCTTCATTATTTGTTTCCATTTCATTATTTTCTACTTTTATCTTTATTTCCTTCCTTCTACATTTTTTGGGGTTTATTTGTTGGTTTTATTTTTCTCTCCTAGCTCTTAGAATGAATGCTTCATTAATTTAAAAGTTTTATTTTTTTAGTATATACATTTAGCTTGATGAATTTCCTTCAAAGTAATCATTTAGCTGTATCCCTTGCCTTTTTGCATGATTCAGTTTAAAATATTTTTAAATTCTCATTATTATTCATTTATTGATTTATTTGTTATTTATATTTGTGTTTTAGACTTAAAACATGGAATTTTCTAGTCATATTTTCTCATTGTTTTCTAGCTTAATTTCATTGTGTTCAAAGAATCTTTAATGAATAATATTCCACCTTGTAAATATGCAAACCTGTTTACTTTTTCTATGGTAGGCATTTGGGTATTCACAAATTTGTGTGTGTGTACACACGTGTGTGTGTGCGTGTGTGTGTTTATTCTCCACAAGATTTGTGAATTTTTTAGGCTTATATATCTGTGGTCTTATAGAACATGTATAATTTATACAACTTTGTGTATAAAATATATAACTTTATGTGTAACATACAATTTTTATTTAGTCATATTACCATAAATATTTTCTTCATTTATTTTGAAGCTATTTCATTATAAATTTAATATTGTTATATCTTTCAGGTTAACTGAAAGTAGGGATCTGGTCTATTGTTTAGAATATTTATGAAGATTGTTTTTGTCTTTCACTAATTTAAAATGGAAACATTTTAAATTTCTAATATGTCTAAATGATACATTTTCTTATATACTCACTTCTGTTTCTCTTGATTCTTAAACTCCCTACTCTTATTGTAAGGAAACTGTCCATTATTTATCTCTTTGATGGCTAGTGCCTTAATCACACCTGCAAAATCCCTTTCATCATTTAATGTAACATTTACAGGGATTAGAATGTGGAAGTTTTGGGGGAAGGAGGCATTATTCAGTGTATGAACTCCATTTTGTCTCATTCATCTATTTCTCTATCATACCGTCTTATTTACTATAGTTCTGTAATAGATCTTGATACCCAGTAGAGTAAGAGTAAGAATTTTTCTTCTGTAATATGGTCTATTATTCTCTGCCCTTTACGTTTATATATAATTATGATTATCAGCTCATCAATTTCCACATATACACACACCTACTGAGAGTTTTCTCTTGATTGCAAAACATCTATATATTAATTTGGCAAATGTAACACTTTTATAGTTTTGTTTTCAATAATTGCTAGAAGGATTTAGAAGGTGCATTTAAATTTTCTAAATAATTGCATTTAATTTGTAAAAACTTCTGGTAAAGTAGGCTAGCTTTGAGTAGGTCAGAATCATTCAATGAATGCCCAGTTTGTTTTAGAACATTAAATATACCTGACTGCAGTTACACATGCACTTACTGATTCAGTGTTAACTTGAAATAGTTCCTGCTCGTAATCAATATACTTGTATTATCATCTTTCTTATTCACCAACTCGCTGAGGTCAACTTTCTTCCATGGATCTTGGTTCTCTAACTTTATTCCTTTCATTTGTATTTATTCCTTGTTTTTTCATGTGTGCTCCTGATGAGTATAAAAGAAACCAAGGGCTCTCAGCATAGTTGCAAAACAAGAAAAGGCTGATTTGTAAAGAGATGACGCAGACATATTTTCCAGAGTGTAAATGCAGAGTCTTTGCAGCTTCACTACCTGCACTAAATATGTCTGGAGAGGCCGGGGACTTAGAAACATATTTTAAATGACTTATCTTTGGTATTGAGTCAGGTTCCCTAGAAACAGATTGAAATGAGAATTTGTGTGCATGAAAAAGATTTGCTAAGGGAGTGAGATTAGGCAAAACCTGTAAGGGACTGAGGGGAGCTGAATAAGATAGGGGAAGCAGCAATACAAGCTCCTGGTGTCAGGTGAAGTCCAGCCTCGACCTGTTCCTCCAGGAAGTCTGGAACTTACAGTGCAATGCAGATTCTGTCCCAGTTTTAGGCAAGGAAGCTAAACTTTTATAACCCCCACCAGTCTTTCATTGAATATATACTCAGCTGTGTAACCCCAAGGCAACTCCTGGAGAAGTGGTTCCAATTACCTGAGGGCAAGATTCTGGAGAAGTTGCTAGAGAAGTTACAGATGTGAGCCCTGAGCAACACTTCTGGCTGCTGGAGGATGGGCACACTGAACAAGTACAAAGGATTCCAGTGGATGCGGTTAGGCATCATCATCACATGTTACATCTTTGTTCCCTTGGGGGCTCTCTTTTATATGAATCAATGCTTTTAACAAATACCTATCATCTCATTATTAGTCATGATTTCTTACAATATATAATATTCTTTTATGTTATTAGAATGATTTATAAGAAATTCACTAATCTACAGGTATATATCATTTTAGAAGGATGTTCTTTGGCTTCTTATATGGGCTTAAAAAATTATGCCTGGGGATCAAACATTTTTAAAGGAACATGTATTGAAATTATAAAGTGAATTAAGAGGATATTAATGGAATTAAGGGGCTGCAAAGACATTGGCCAGCTGTTTACCAAACATATTTTCCTGCTTTTTCTTTTCTTCTGAGACTATTTCCCCGCCTACCTCTATTGGGGGGTTATGTGACTGAATTATGGCCAATAGAATGTGAAAGGAAGTGATGTATGTGACTAGTGAGACTGGCCCATAAAAATCTCCTTATCAATCCTTCAGGTTCTTTGTGTCCTGGTTGGATGTCAATGCCCAGGGTGACCTTGGGAGACATGTTTTCAAGATAGTAGAGCCTACATCACTCTGAGTTCCTGAATCACTGAATAGAGTATAATTCTCCCTTGTCTCTAACTGGACTTTAAATAAGTGAAAAAATACTTTAACAATATCGAGCTGTGGAGATTTCAGAGTTTATTTAATACAATAGCCATTGTTACCTTATTTAACCTGCATACCAAAATACATACATCCTTTCAGCAAACATGGATTATAACATTGTGAAACATAATTAAGTGTATGATAATAAACTAAGATTAAAATCTTTTCCCATTCTGTCCTTATTAGAAATGTATTTTAGATATTTTCCAATAGTAAATAGTATTGCTTAATATCTTGAAGCCAAAAGTTCCCTTAGTCTTTTATATTCTTTCTAGTCCTTTACAAAATTATTGAAGATGAAGAAAATAGGAATAATTTTAGAGGATGTAATATGCAAAATTTTTAAAGGGGCTGAGGGCGGCTGTAAAATTTCCTAGGGATTTTTTTATTTTTTAATTTCCTTTAATTTGATTTTCCTTTTCTGGTAAGCATGGTTATAGTAGCAAATGACCCTGAGCCACAGTTGGTATTAGATCCTTTACTTTTCTACTCTCAGCTTATATAGCCAAGCTGCAAACCAGCTCCTCAGGGAAAATCAGAAAAATATCCATCCTTCCAGCTACAAATTTGATTATAGTGAACTCACCAGGTACTGAGGTGACCTTTTACCTGGACTGATTAAAGGAAAGCATGTCTGCTCAGATACAATATTTTATTTCCAGATATCTTTCCAATCCAAATAATTTTCAAGAAGGTAGAGTCTCCAGACATATCAAAATGGGAAGGTTAATAAGTAACTCAATAACATCCATTATCACAATAGCTTGGTTTACCAGATAAATTATCATCAGAGAAGAGGACATGAGATATAATTCAGAGAGGTTTTGGGAAAGAAAAGATAAAAGCGAAGGCTATGTTGGGTTTCTTTTTATTCATAGCTTATGAATTAAAATGTTGTTCGCAAATAAACATGCTGCTTGTGTCCTAATGGTGGAAAGGGATGAGTTTAGCAACCACGGAGGACAGGATAACACCAAAACTTCCAGCTGTGGATTGCAACAAGCACCAGTCTTTTCTCAAAAGAAATACAGAACTTAGTTGCTGATGGGGAGAAAGAGCATTCTCTACCCACTCTGGGTCCTTTCTGGCTGGGCTACAAATTAAATTGACATGAGGCCGAATAGCAGGAGAAAATCAAACAAAGCTTTATAAAACATGTACATGGGAGAGACCAGGGAGTGTCTCTCAACAAAATGGTGGAGATTCTCCTCTTATATAGACAAATGATTTTGGGGGGCACTTGGGAGTGTCAGCCACAAGGGTTTATAAGAAAAGCACAGTAAAGTTATTATGCAGATTTAAGGCCTCTCCTTCCACACTGACCAGTTTCTAGAGATAAGGTCATCCACCTCTCTTCTCCCTACAGAGAAGGAGATATCTTTACAACTGGAGATTTCCCTTACAAATGTAAATGTATGGTACACAGAACTGTGATAAGAATGGGTGTAGCAAAGACTCTCCTGGTTTATCGATACCCAGAGTCTTCCAAGGTGAGGCCTGTCCTTGGGCCCATCCCAAATTCTTTTAGACAGTTGGGAGGGGGGGAGGTCAAATGTCCTTCAGAGCAAGGTATAGAGAGACACATCTTGAGGTGGCCAATTCTGATCTCCCACATTGCGTTTGCAAATTCATTATCTCTAAGACATTTTCTTCCGTGTAGACATGCTTGCAAATCTGACTTATTTTCAGGAAAAATATACTTACTGTGATAAAAAGTGTGGTGCTACTACCTGGGTCATTGTGCCTTTAAAAAGAACATTATATACAGAGAAATTTATCACAGTCCTTTCTTCCTTTCTAGGCTACTGTCCCCCAGAAACATAATTGTGTTTATAATTATGCTTAAGCATTATGTATGAAGCTCAGAAAATTAAACTTATGTTCTATTTTCAATGGTCAAAGCATGTGTATCTAACAATAATATTTATTAAGCACCTATTTAGCTCAAGAAAGATTAGAAGAACATTCTAGAATTCTAAATGAGTTTAACTTCCCATACTTAAATATGAATGTGGTGATTTGAACTATTTCTTCAAAGGCCATTATAATAATTCTTTCTTCAGTGGAAGATTTCTAAAGATCTAAATTGTGGAGTTTTTTTTTTTTTTGCTTTGAAAGGTAGTAATTGGTTTTATTGCTCTTGCCAGTTAACTATGTAAGAGTAATCTGTACATGTTTTCCAGGGACCTAGAAAAACAATCAGATACCAGTTTGCGTGTCCCTTTTTAGCATCATTATTTGAGATTGCATAAAATAAAACAAAAGTCTATCTAATTATTATTTTTTATTCCACTGGTGATAGGGTCACAAAGTACACTGTTATTAATTTAAGTTTACTAAAATCCTCAGGGTCATCAAAATTCCTTAGCAAATTACTGAACTGAGAATGAAAAACTTAAGGTTGTCATTCAGGTTCAAATTGCATCCATTCTCTTGAATAAAATAACACCTTTTCCAATCATGTAGAGATATTGCTCAAGTACCCATTGGATATTAAATCCAAGGCTATCTTTCAAAGGTGGCTATGAGGTGAAAAGGGTCAGAACTGGCTTCACCAAGATGTACCAGTTTGGCATGTGGAATATTTTGAGCTAAAGGCAATCAAGACCCTGTGGGCTCAGGCGAAACTTTTACCTCTCTTTTAAAGAATTTAAATTAAGGGATTTGCCCATAATAAGAATTATTACCAGAAATAAATTATGATCTCTCTGTATAGCAAGGCAACCCTCTAACTACTGAACATCTGCTCTTTTTATCATCCTGTGAATTACTGTCCTCTCTGAAGTCTCAGGCCCTTATCCCATTCCTCAGCTCAAGATGGTGTATACTCCTCATTTTACCTTTTTGCATCTGAATCTCTCACGTATGTAGAATCTCTGACTTTCTCATGTATGTGGGGTTCCCAAACGTACAAAATTAAATTTGATTTTCTCCTGTTAATCTATCTTCTGTGAATTTAATTCTTAAACCAGTCAGAAGAACCTAGAAGTGTGGAGGAAAATTTTTTTCCTCCCCTGCAGAAATACAGTGTGGTTTCTATACTAACCTGAAGATTTGATCATGACTAGTAGATAATTTTGAAGGAGGGCCATGGAGATTCATTTGCTCTCCTAAATCCATAGATTTATTTAGATAAAATATGAATTTTGGGAAATGTCATGATGTGGAGGGAGCTGTGGACATTTAGAGATGAAGGAAAAACTTGCACATATTTAGCCCATAGTATTTGCCAAGCTTTGGACTAAGTACTTCATATAAAATATTTTACTGAATACTCATAGAAGCCCTATGAATTAAACATTACTTTCCCTTTGTACTACAGGTGAGCATGTAGAGTTATGCAGGGGAGAAGAATTTGCCACCCCAAAGTATATCTCTTTGGCTTGAGGATTAATTTTGGCTGATTATTTTTAAGGACAAAAGACTCTAGAAGAGACTTTGACCTTCTCCCTAACTGCCTAAAAGAATTTAAGGTAGAAGGCTTGTTCTAGGAAGGATCTATCACCAGAGATAACTACAGTATAATATGAACTAGGTGTGGTAGACACGGAGGAACCTAGCAAGTCCATTTGATCAAAATCCTCTCTGCGTCCTGTTGTTTCTAGATGACCCAGCAAACATTTGTTTACCAAACGTTAACTCTTTTCATCTTTCTGTAAGTTGCCTCCTTTCCTTTTGAACACCCAGACCCCTGCCCCCTTCTCCTTAGTTCAGAATAACATATATACCTCATTTTGCCTGACTATCTTGGAATTTTTCATGTCTATGTGAATTCCCTGTGTGCACGTATTAAAATTTGTTTGATTTTCTCCTGTTAACCTGCCTTATGTCATTTTAATTGTTTGACTAGTCATAAGAACCAAGAGGGGAAGGTGGGAATTTTCTACTCCTCCATACTTACCAGTGAGAAAACAGTAAAGATAAGAATTCCAATGGGCTACTTTACTTGAGATCATGTCTGCTTCCTTACTTAATGCCTTCTAAGAACCTCACTCTGTGCCTTCTCCTGGAGACAAAGAACATCTCTTTTTGAGCACTCCTGGGTCCTTCATCTCTGAACTTTTCTTGCCTTGTGTAAGACACTAAAGTGAGAGAGGAGAAAATCATTTGGAGTAAATACTTATGGGAACACTGACACAGACTGAGGCCTGTTTGCTTCTTTGTGGAGCTATTAACCACCTGAGGAAACCTCATAATCTTATAACCACAGAGAAACAAACCCTTTTGTGAGCTGAATGTCTGGGGCAGTTCTGCCTTAGGTGGCCAAGCCAGGTCGGCAAGAAGGGCAGCAATACCTCTGATGGGCAAATTCCCCAGGAATTTTGCAAGGCTTCTAATATGCAAATTCCCTAAACTTGTCCCAGAATAGCAGGTTTCTCACAGTACCAAGGCCAAAACCTTGATTGCAAAGATCTACTTGTCCTCTAACTTGGTTGGTTCTCCTGAGACCCACTCAACTCCTTGCAAACATAAGAGACAGTAGGGTATGAGATTACCCACAGTAAGTCCAGCCTGGGCTGGCCAATCATTCTCTCTCCATGTCATTCCACCAGCCCTGTGTTTGAGAATGTCTATTTTGAGATTATACTGTATATTATTTGTGCTGTTTAGTTTTCTTCTTAATTCAAAAAGAGCTTGATGGGAATTGATGGGGTTCAGGACATGCTACTCCCAAATATGACACCTTAGCATGTTGTCAATTTCAAGCTGAAGGAATATGAGAAACGGTATGTACAGGAAGGCCTTTCTGACATTCCCCTGAGCAGGTCATAACACCCTCATGTGAGAGGTGCCCTCCCTATACCAGAAGAAAAGAGCATCCTTATTTCTGAAAACGAAGGGACACAGAGAGGAATCTGAACAAACAGGCCTTGCTAAATTCCCTCCACTTTACTACACTTGCCTTATCTTTGTCCTATCACATCTTTCTACAACTTTCCACTCTTCATCACACCCAGCATAAAAACACTCAGGTTTAACTGTTTCTTTGAGTATTCATGGCCTTACGAAGGGTTCTATGTCACTTATATTTACATTAAATAAATTTGTATGTTTTTCTCCTGTTAATCTGTCTTTTGTTACAGGAGTCCCAGTTGAGAATTTAGAAGGGTAGAGGGAAAAGATATCTTTCCTCCCCTACAAAATTATTCTCCTCATCCTGGCTGCTTGTAGAACCGTAGGCATGACTTGGGGCAGAAATGGTATTTGTAGAGTTCGAGAGGCAAAGCTCAGTATTGATTACCGTCTGTGTCAGAGAGAGTGAAAATTTTCTCTTATACTATTTGTTTTTACCATTTCTTGACGTAGCACTTCACATTTTAAATGGAAAAATTTCAAAGCAAATAAAATACCTAAAACATAGTCACTGCATTCTATGTAGAAGGAAACCTATCAGCAGAAAGGTGGGGTTTATATTTCTGCAAAGTCTACCTTTTGATTGATATCTACATAAAAGAGATAGGAGAAGAGAAAAAGACACTTTGGTTATACAGGGGTAAAGTTCACAGTGTTTTTAATTAAGAGAAAAAAGTGAGTAAAGAGCAGAGGGGAAACTTTTGTTCCAATAGTATCAAAATTATTGATAAGAACAGAAAATAGTCTGTGTATGCCCTATTAAATTATTTTTTCTGCACTCTATCTCTATTTGTATTACAGCTGTCAGAGTAGGTGCAGGTTTTCAAACAAATAAACCCAGGCAATGTGTTCACTCATGCTGTCTCACTATTTATTTCTCTCTCAAGTGCAGGGTTATAACTTGTCCTCAGACTTACATCCTGCCTTTTCATAACTCACCACGGAATTTCCAGCAAAACTAGTGTCAGTCTGCTTGAAAGTGCTTTTCCATTTCTTCAGCAGACTAATCATCTCCTTCAATCCCATATCTGCTTGCAGAGATTGTAAATTAAGCCCCAGAAGATTAAACAAGTTACACAGTTATTAGAGAAAAGACATGGTGCCAGAATATATCGAGAATTTAGCAAAGTAGAAATGTTTTACCAGGATATAGTATATACAATCAAGTAATTCTTGCAAATAGTAAAAGCCTAATAGAAGTCTATATATTTATTTAATTATGTAGATGTTAATATGGCACTTGGTAGTATGTATGAAATGGTGATTTGGGATCGTTCCTAAAGCAGCAAATTATTATTATCCATAGATGTCTCCACTATTTCCCTATTGATTGACAATCTGATATTTAACTAAGCTAGCTTACACTGAAATGGATGTCAGTTGCACAGTTTTCCTTGTGAGCTGAAGTAGATTGCAATTTTAAAATTCAGTAGGCTATGTTACATCAGATATTACCATACCAAAGGAGGAGACTGATCTCTTAACCAATTGTCACTTAAGAAAGAGAGAGAGAGTAAAGAAAAAACCATGGGCTTACAAACTGCAGACATGGAATATTTGCTCCCAAAATAACAACAGCAATAGCAACTAGAAAACTGAACCCTGACTTATGAAAATGCATTGAGATCTAGCTAAACAAATTATTGGGCTTTGTTAGAAAATTCCTAGAGAATACTTGAAGCAAAAATAATTTTGTTTCTATGGCAAAAAGATGAAGGGTTTGGTATTTACTCAGTTATTCACTTACACACTCACTCATTTTTTCATCTATTTATTCCTTAATAAACATGTATTAAACACCATTCCATAGGCCTAGATATAAAAGATAAAAGCAGATTACTGGCAATAAATTGTATCAGGTTGCTAGTACCTAGATCAGTGGGAATCACATGATAATCACATAATAGAGGATAATGTTTTTAGATTTGCAGAACGGTGTCTATGAATTACTTTTCATCGAATAATAATCATCAAAACCTGATTAGTTTTGTCAAATTTTAAAATTTTGTATTTCATTTAGAAAGAGATAGCTTCTAATATATGCTCAGAACACTTCAAACACCAAGTGACATCACCCATGTCCAGGCCCCCAGAAATGCAGATTACAACACTGTAAGTAGTAACATACTTTGGGTTTTTGTTTTTCCTTTCCTGATGTCATAAGCATCCTAAGACTCTTTGGAATTGAATGGTTCTCTTTTCAGAAGACCATATAGGTGTGCTTCTTCAAGATCTCTTCATCTTTCATTTTGACTTTATCATAATATTTCTAGAGTATTTTGGTACTTTTCAAGTCAATGTGCTTCTTCTTTCCTGTTTCGCAGGCTTCCGGAAGTCTTGTCAGATTTCCTCAGTATGATCAACTCACTCCACGTTCAGATGAGTAGGTAGAGATCTTGGCTGCCCAAATTCTCCTACGTGTCTAGCATACATAAATAGTAGCTCTCATTAAGGATTTCACTGCTACCTCACCTGTTAATATGAATCATTAAGAAAAGGAGCAACTCTGTTCCCAAAAATGGTTCCACTGACAGCTCTAGGGAACTGAGAAAGCATTAGCCAATATAAATTTAAGAAGGAGAGAGACCTTATAATATATACGTATTTCCTTCTTTATTTCCTAAGCCATAAATCTATGTCAAGTGTCTACTTGATATTTGATTTTTACTGCAATGAAAAACCTCAGTAGTTATTTTCATCACCAGTTTTTTATTCTTTCCAATACATTCTGGCTGTAATGTAATAAATATAATCAAATTCTACCTTCATATTGTTTTTCAGACTTAATGGAACAGAAGTTTGGCAACTCCGTCTTTCCTTTAAATCCCTTTTTCCCCTTCATTATCCATCTCAGGAATGTTAGAATCCTCTGTGGTTTGTTTCTTTGTTTAAATTTACAAGTAATTCATTTCTGTATCTTTTCCAAGAGAATTGTGTCTTACGTATCCCACTGAGTTTCAGTAGTCAAGTATCATTGATGGAGTGGCTAATTCCTGCTCTATGTGGCCATTTTGACAGCTTCACCCTTCACCCAGAAATGTTTATATGACCATAGACATTCATTCTTTGTCCTTAAGCAACATGATGTCAAAATAAGCACTTGGTAGATCCAAATGATTCTTGAAAAATGAATCAACAAATTACTTGGCTTCAGTGGCCAGGCAACTAAATATTTAATTCTTTAGCATCTCACTTTTGTCTGCTTAAGTTTTTATTTTGCCCATGTTTTGGCACTGTGACTTCAAGCATTCTCTTGACTGTAGCCACAAGGTACAGCTCTACATTATGTTGTCATTTGAATTACCTAAAATAATGGCTGTACTCTTCTTTCTATGAAAAAAATCAGCTGTTAAAAACTTAGATACACCTGGCTTTAAACAAAACATAGCAATGCCAGCTTTAGCTGTTCAAGTAATTCAGCAACCCATTATGTTCTATATCGTATAAGTCAGCATGTTTCAAGAGGGAAAGGATAGTAGTTTTGAATCTATCTGTAGGGAAGCTATGTTCTTATTTTATTTTTTTAAATCTTTTAGCTTTGAGGTGAGCCTATTATGTTTTTTCAGTAAAATCCAGACCTGCTTTACCTGTTACAATTCAGCCTGTCTTAATGAGCCACATGCAGCTGTCTTAAGAACTGGAGGACGTGGAGAGTCCAACCTTTGACTCCTCATTTGCATAACTTCCTGCCAGAAATTCTTCCTTCCAGTAAAAACATAAATTTGAAAAGCTGATTACTGCTCAGTCAGGTTTGTCTGAGAACTTATTAGATGAAGGAGATTTGTGACAACAGCTGAAAGTATAAAAAATATGAAAAAACACCCAACACTGTAGCTTAGAAAATAAATAAAACTAATGATTATAAAACATCAGCTTTATTTTTAAGAATAAAGAACTATTATTTCATGTTAAATGTGGTTTCCATTCCCTGTGAAAGCATTGAAATGTTTAAAATTTTTGTTTCTTAAATTTTTCTGTTCTACTTGACATTATTTCCAAGTTAAAAGCCTAAGGGAAGTCTTTTAAGAGAAAGCATGAATATGTTTACTTTACAGGTAATTATTGAAGCTAAAAAACTGTTTTTGATTTTTTTTTTTTTTTTTTGGAGAATTTTAATGTTCTTGCCCTCAGATATCTTGTAATAAGCTGCTGGAATTAAATAATATATATATATATTTAAAATTTTTTATTTTTATTTATTTATTTTGGTGAGGAAGATTGGCCCTGAGCTAACATCCATGCCAATCTTCCTCTATTTTGTATGTGGGATGCTGCCACAGCATGGCTTGATGAGCAGTGTGTAGGTCCATGCCCAGGATTCGAACTGGCAAACCATGGGCCACCAAAGCAGAGCACACAAACTTAACCACTATGCCACTGGGCCAGCCCCAATAAATAATATTTTTAAAGAGCCTAAAAGAATGCCCTTGTTTCTATCAAAAACTGTTATGAAAAATCTATTAAACATATTTTCCCTTCATGTCTAAGCTGCCCTCAATCAGTATTTTCCTAATTCAGGAGGTTGTTTGGAAAGGCCAGTGCATCATAATTTCCATGTACATACTTTGCCCTTACTTGCCTTAGGATGCCGAGGTCCATTTCTCCTAACCATTCTCCAAAAATCTTTTGGAGAATATCATTCATTCACTCATTTAACAAATATGTATTGACCTCCAACTGTGTTCTATGTTCTGTGTTGGGGATGTATCAGTAAACAAGAAAGGCAAAGTCTGTCTTGCCCTCAAGGAGTTTACATTCTAATCAGGAAAACACACAGGAAGCTTAAAAACAAGTTAATAATTAAAATAATTTTAGACATAAAAAATAAATCCTAGGTGCTAAAATTAGTCATGGTAATTTGGCAAGGTCATGTCAAGGACACATTTGAGCTGGCATGTGAGTGTGGAAATGAGCTAGCTATGCAAATGTCTGGAGCAAGAAGACTCCAGGCAGAGGAAACTACAAGAACTAAACTGGGGCTGGTATGAGCTTGAAAAGGGGCTGAAAAAGGGCTGAATTTTGAAGCATGATGAATGAAGTGTGAGGTAAGAGATATAGGTAGGCAGCAGCAGCCAGATGGAAAAGGATCTTATAGGCCATGGAAGGAAGGAGTTTGGGTTTTAGTTTTTCCTAATAATATTATAGTAAGGATTTTTATTCTGGGAAATATAGGATATGATTTATACTTTTAAAAATCATGATTGGAAAATGGGCTCTAATTAAACCATATGGAGAGTGACAGGCTCACACACAGGTGAATCTATCCCAGCATTGCTTCTATGTAAGAGATAATGTGCCACAGTAGCATAATTCTTTATAGAATCTTTCATACTAGAAGTAAGAAAAAATGTTTCAGGGGCCAGCCTGGTGGTGCAGTGGTTGAGTTTGCGAGCTCTGCTTCAGTGGCCTGGGGTTCACAGGTTTGGATCCCAGGCGTGGACCTACGCATCCTTTATCAAACCATGCTATGGTGGTGTCCCATATACAAAATAGGGGAAGATGTTAGCTCAGTGACAATCTTCCTCATCAAAGAAAAAAAAGTTTCAGCCAGAAGCCTATAAATTCGTTCTTTATACCTATACTGCAGTAAGGCATCCTTTCGTTGTTCTCTGACCTTTCTCACCTGAACAGGGAGGAGCTTCCACTCAATGACACAGAGACCGGTTGATCCACATTTCTAGCTCTCCTCTTTCTCCACCAGGAATCCCATACAATAGGGTGAGAATCTAATGGTGTATCGTTCAAGATCTCAAAGAGCTCACCATCACATTCATAACCAAAAATATTGCAGGAGATACTCTGCAAAAAACTATACCATAGTGTAAACACATTACAGTCAGGACAGAAATAAGTGAGAGAACACTTCTGATTTGGGGAAGTGAGAAGAGATTTCATAGAAGATGCACTATTTGAACAAGGCCTAAAGATGACTCAAAGAGGCTCTCAGCAGAAAAATTTGAATACAAAATTATCTCTAAATTACAAGAAGAAGTGGAATGAGGTAAAGCATATAAGTATGAACATATCTGATTTTAAAAATAAAACAAAAACCACGTAACTTTATTGGAAAAAATGAACACTTTTATGACACTGGCAATGGTAGGAAATGAAATTGAAAAGTTTGATATTTGAAATTATGGTAAGTTGTTCGAGCATTAATTTTTAGGCTATTAATGCAGAGTCAGTGAACAATTTTTGAGCATGAGGTTGACTTTACCAAATTTGTGTTTTATAGATAATGCTAAGAAGCAGTACAGAGATTAGCAGTAAGAAGATCCATTATAAGTCTTTAAAATAATCCAGGTCAGATATGTTAAGGGCCTGGACTATGGGAGTTGGACTAGACGAAGAGAATAGGGTTGGATTCAAGAGTCACGTTGGTGAAGAAATGGCAAGGGTAATGACTGGCTATGAAGAGAAGGGAGGCTAAGGAGGTTTATAAGTTTTCAGGCTTAGACTGCTTGCTGGATGGGGATGGTGGTAATCAAGTAACCTACTACCCGACCCACCCATGAGAGGTCTTCCAAGGATTACAGTCCCTTAGTAGACTAGAATTTCCTTCAAATCTCCATAATCATCCTGGCTTTGTCTCTTTTTTCTCCCACAGTGTTTTCCATTTGCATAATGATGTCAACTCTCTTCAAGCAAGGTGGGATATGCTTTCGTTTTTAGTTGGAAACGTGTCTCCTATCTCTTAGTTTTGTCAGGGTATTTAATGTTTGTTGTCTCCTTCATAGATGAATTAATTTTGATTGAGCCATTGCTCCTAACAGGAGGTAGATTCACATGCTCTTTTAGGTCCCGCTTCGTTAATCAGCTATATTTTTCACTTTCTGCTGATTCATACCTTCTAGTCATGAATTTAGTTATCTTCCATCTACGTCACTTACTCCAATCTAAAGAAGATATGGAGCTGCAATTTTATATCATGATATAAATTGGCCAGTATATAAAGTTAAGATGTGCTCAGCTACAAATAACACAGGCTATTTTAAAAATGAGGTGCATTTTATATGCATTCAAAAATATGCACCTATTTTTAAAAATAAGACATCTTTATTTCATAAATCCAAAAAATAGGGCAACCACTAGCTTGATTAATTGACAGGCTAAATATCCAGGCTAGTTTCTTTCCATCTTTTCCCACTGCCATTCTCATGCTGAGTTTTCTTTATAGACTGGCTACCCTCAAAGCCCAAGATGATTCTCAGTTCCACACACCACAGAAAAACCGATGCTTCTTGTATTGTGTCCCTTTGCAAGAGTTAGGAAACTCTACTAGGTGGTGTCAACTAGACTTCCCCTCACATCTCATTGGCCAGAATTGAAACACTTGCTCTGTCTAAGCCAATCAACTATAATGGCAAGAGTGATGAGACTACCAGGATTGGCTTAGACTCATCTTCTTCTGAAACACGTGACCATCAAAGACCTGAACAATATCAGGGTCCTGTCTGCAAGGATGGAGGAGCAGGGAGGATGATCTTAGAGGTAGACAACCAACAGGATTCATTGCTGCAGTATTTGTGAAGGATGTTTCTTCTGGAATATTTTGACATTTGTTAATCATATAGCATGATCTGCAGGTAGATAACCCTCCCCCAATACCTGCCCGAACCTTGGAGCTTCCAGTGTCTATTGGTCACTCATTTGGAGAAGGTAGAGAGGACTAGATATCAAGGGTGCTACCTATTAGGACATAGTCTCAGGAATTTGAATTGAGTATTGGTGAATTTCAATATTGGTCCTTGCTCAACATCTCTTTCAGTGCCAACCATTTTGTTATTAGAATCAGGTGTGTTCACTCTGTTCTGTGACTGCTCAGAGATTCTCCAACAGTATTTCATCCGAGTATTTTCTCAAAGTAGTAGCTTTATTTTTCAAGCTTCTCTCTTTCATCAAAATGTACCTGTCTTCTATCTTCTGAACCATTTCTGATTAATCTAAGAAACTAAATTCTATCTTTGTACTCACTAGGACTGGTGGATTAAAAAAAAAGCATCTATCAAGCCACAGAAGTGTATTTTGATAAAGGTGTGAAGACTCTAAAGATTACTCCAAAGAAGACACTCATTAGAGCAGAATTTTCTAGTCTGCTGCCTACTTGCCATTTGACATTTGGCCATGCGCTGGTTATATCACATCTCAAAATTAAACACTGCCTACCTTCTTCTCTGTAAGGACCAGGTGAAATAATATGTTTGAGAGGGCACTGTCATTGTGAGGTGCTGCCAGGTCTGACACCAATAAATTCTTCTTGGAACTTGGGACAGAAGGTACAGTTTAGGAGCCCATGATCATGTTGTATGGTGCTTCAGGTACTAACTAGCTTCAGTTTTCAACAGAATTAAAGTGTGGAAACTCTAGTATGTCATGATGTCAAAAATCTCTGAATTATGGAACCATCATCTTCTTCACGTCTCTGGGAAGTCACAAAGTCACTATTTTACAAAGTATTAACATTTGATATCCAGCTACTTAAGAATGATCTAATTTATTTCTATAATTGACGAGCAGCTGTGGTATAGTGACACCAATCAGAAAATGAATATTATAATGACTATGCCAAATGTCATCTCTTTATACAGAAATTTAGCAGTAAAACAATTAGAGATCACCAGCTCTGTATATATGTAGAGGCAGAAGGAAATTCTGATGAAATCTCACACTGGCGTAATAAATGTATGGCTTTGGAATCTATATATTTTCTCAACAGAAAGTGGTCTTCAATGTCCTGAGTATTTAAAACAACAAAAAACTTTATTTGAAAGGTTTTGATGGTAAAAGAGGAGAGTTAAAAGAATTTTCATGTCTTTAATCTTTTTTTTCTCCTTCAGTTTTTCCAGATTTCACATCTGACTATCCTCCTTCTATGAATGTCAAAAATAGTTTATGTCAACCTGCAAAATGATTTAAATTATTAAAATGTAGCACCTGCAGGTATAAAGAGTTCATCCATGCCATTTTATTCTTCACTAGTTCAGAATAACTTGGCGCCCTCCTCCCCGCCGTGTGGCTTTCTCCACTTGTCTGAACACAAGTGATATCTTTTATGTATAAAGACTAAAGTGAAGTGCCATGAATCATTACTTTTTTAATGTTTCCCATCAAGCATTTCCTCTCCCTGTGAAATAGAAACCTACATTATTCTCTTTTAGACTTAAGCCTGATGCATTTTCTTTTTGCTTGGAGTAGTTTTCTACTTTACTTTGCTTCTGCATTGCTTCTTACATCAGGCTTCTTTGCTTCATAACTCTACATGCTCACATATTTCTTTGTAACCTGACCTTGTTGTTTAGTGGAACAAGACATTCCAGAGCCCTAATTGTCTGGAAACATGATGATTTACAATAGATGGTATAGAGAGCCTAATAAAATACGATTGTGAATTTTAAATTTAAATTTAATAAATGTAGTTTGAGAAATAAACACTATAATGACCAAGAACAAAATGAAAGTTTCATTTCTTTGTCAACCATATGTATACTGTGATGGGACAAGCACTAGGCCTGGAGTCAGAAAAGGCCACTAACAAATTCTATGATCGCATACAAGCCACTTTATCAGCCTGGTCCTCTGTTTCCACGTTTATAAATACATGAATTTTGAGATAGATGATTACTATGAGCCCTTCCAGGTCAATCTCTGATTGTTAATATAATAGATGTCTCCTTTAGGTTATTGTATTTTATCTTAATCTGTAGGAAATGATGTTTTAATGTTCTTCTTGCATGAAAACAACTTCTAAAGCACCAATTTCTAATTACGGTTCAGGAGAGTCTTACCATACGATACAGATGTTTAAGCAGTTTTCTGAAATGACTCAGAAATATTTCCAGGAGAGTTTAGGATGGGAGCAGTTACATATAATGTTTATTAGAGAACACTGTATAAAACTTAAAGAAATGAAAGTTATTTGAAAGAATTATGCCCTGCCCTCCCAGACATTTTTCAGAAGTCTTTAATTCTACAATTGTAGTCTGAGTCTTAATATATTAATATTTTCTTCTCGTGAAGAAAATTTATTTGGTAACTGTCCATTTGCTACCCAATCTGGGTAATATTGTAGAACATTCTCCATAATGTATCCCTTTTTATCCAAATTGATTTGTCTCTTTATTTTGAATAACAATCATTATGATAAACAATTTAGATAGAAAGGGATATCTCTAACTCTATTCAGTTCTGGAATTTTGGAAATCAAAAGTTCAGACAATAAGAGTTCAGATAAAGGAGGGGGAGGGTACTATGTATACTTGGGGAAGCAGAATTCCTTAGGGAGAAGGGTATGAGAATTCAAGTAAGGAGAGTTGTGTTCATTCAAGTCCTTGTTCTGCCATTTACTGTTTGGGTGACCTGGAACAAAGAAATTAACAAGATATACACGTTAGAATTCACAGTTGTAAGTAACAGAAATCAATTCTAGCTAATTAAGTGAAATTTTATTTATTGGGAGAATTTATGTAAGGCTGGGAGACTGAAGAGAAGAATAGACTGAAATCAATGACTGTTCTGAAGGGTTAGAAAGCAAGAACAAACAGAAATTGTTCCAAATCTGGTCCAGCTGCAGGAATAAGATACAAGACATAATCTACTACTGCTGCCATGTGCCACTGGGATAAATCACTGCTAAATACTCTCACACCCTTGCCTCAGATGCTCAAGATTCAATGTCCTTGAAGGGAGAATTGAGCAGAATTATGACATACATGGGGTCCAGGTGTAGTTGGCCAAGAAGAGGGAAACTGGCCCCTCTGACATCCACAATGTCAGTTGCTCACTTCCTCCATGATGACCAAAATGGGGGAAAAGTCATTCCTCGATAGGAAATTGAGATGCTATGAGGGAGGAGGTAAGGGTACTTGGCGGACAGAAATTGACTAAAGTCCATTGCACAGCAAATGAACAAACACAAATTACTTGATTTCTCTGAACTTTAGTCTCTATCTTCAAAATTAGTTATTCAGAATAATCATTACAGTATCCTTTCTAGCTCTAGAGTTCTATAGGTTTTACTGTGATTTCTATAAATTATAGTGGTTGTTACTATCTATTCTCACCAATAAGGATATTTTATAGAAAAAAGATAGAATATAAATTATTGAATAAAAAATTATAATTTATTTTATGGGAACTCTAAAAGAGTGGAGAGCTTTTTAATGGTTTATGCAAGTGTCATAAGGTCACTGTAGTAGGTAAGAAGGTTTCCCAAAAGGTATGTGATTTTTCTGGATCGAAAAATAGATATAGACCAAAAAGCATAACAAAAAAATTATTTAGATATATGATTGTATTCTCAACCTCTTAACAGTGGTTCCATGTTGGAGTCAAAATAGCACAGCCATATGCAGGTGGACTTTAGACTGGGTTTGAGTCATCCTACATCATGGCTTACTATCTGTGAACAGGGGCGAGCTCCTTAACTTTTCTGTGCCATAATTTTGCTTATACGAAAAATGGAGATGTCAGTAGTTATGTGTGCCTCATAGGGCTGTCATGAGGATTACATGAATTAGTATTTGTAAGCACTGCGCAAATGTGAAAATAAAATAGATTTAAATATCATTCTTCCAAATGTAGACTCCAATGAATTCATGTAAATGATGTATATCAAATAATTTTTCTTTCTTCAATTCACTGAGTGTCTATATAAAATGCCACATTTATTAGACAATAAATATAAATGAAAAGTCAATGAGTATATATACAAGCAAAAACTAGATTTATAAATTTGATTTAATGCATATTTGATTTACAAAAATAAATTTGATCCGTTTATTTGGTTGACTTACATTTATTTATTTGATTTACATTAGATTATTTGATTTACATTGTAATTTCTTGAAATAGAAGTAATAATATATTGTAAATATCATACAATCTCTGAAGCTGATGTTATACTAATGCTTTTTGACATCTAGTACTAATACTCTGTTAAATGGCTATTTGATAAGAAAATGAAGAACTTAATTTGGTTATTTGCTAGTGACAGACTAGAAAGCCTACTAAGATCTATTCATTTAACTTTGAATTTTGTTTCAAAAAGTGAATCTATAATTTATAGCTCTCAGGTGAGAAAACTATATTGAAATCTTTGTGCAGCACTGTGGAATAAAAATCCTTTTCAAGGGATATAGATAATAAAATAATTTCATAATAAAATGATCTCACCCTTAAGATATTTGCAAGAAACTAAGAGTTCACCAACTTTTTGTTTATTCATTTCTTTGTTTTACTTATTCCGCTTGGTTATTTACCAATCTCTAAATTATCACCTTTTTTACCTATAGCCTATCTTAGTCAGTTTTGGCTTCACACATTTACTCAGAATCTCATAAGAAAATGAAGTTGTATAATACATGGTTGTTTTCCTTTTAAGTGAGTTTTACGAACAGCAAGTGACAAGATTAGCCACCCAGGAACCCACGATTAAAGAATATGGTTTATTCATAATCATGTTAATCAGACTGGCAGGATTTTCTGGCTAGTCCTCTGAAGAACCAGTCACAGAAATTACCAAAACTCCTTTTTGGTATACAGAGAGGTAAGGATAATTTGTTAAAATGAAAGCTCCAGCTTGAAAGATGTAAAGCCTTGGTCATTTTGGTCTCTAAAATATTTGTAATAATTAACAACTAATTATCACATTGACGTGAACTATTTGAATTCTTGTATTTTTGTCTACTAGAAAAGAAAATTAGCTTATGGTCTAAGATTTGGGCTTCAGAATTTTTCAAATTTTTAACTGCTTCCAATGAAAAACAAGCATTCATTGTGCACAATCTTTATTATTGTAACAATGTTACTTGATGATAAAGAGGAAGGGAAAAGTCATTTTTCCCCATTAAGCTGGCATTATATTAATGGCATGATTAGAGTGAATAGTAGTTAACTCCAATATTAATATGCTTGATCTGCTTGCTAAAAATGCAGATTTTTAATTGCCACTTACAGAGATTCTGATTTGGTAAATTTTAAAAACTATTCTTAGTGGATTCTGGTGCAGAAGCTCAAGGACCACATTGGAGAACAGTGCCATAGTGTAAAGGGTGCCCATATCAAATATTTTTCTTGACTCTTTTCAGTCCCATTGGTAATTATAATTGGGTGGGTGACCAATAGGTCAGCTGAGATGTACATTTCACTTCAGCCTCACTCTTGGCAAAAATCCATCTTGTTAAGAGGGTTTTGACCGTAATAACAGGTAGCATTCTCCTCAGGCATCTTTGCCCAAACAATGACAGCAAGTACTTTAAGTGATGCTTCTTTGCACTACCATGACCTGTGAAACTGCTATTACTGTCAGTGAAAGGAGGGAGGAAATCAAGTGAACTTGGAAAGAAGAAATCCCTTACCTTTAGCCACTAGTACTTTCTTATGATGAGATAATGTGTCACGGCTGTACTTGTTATCTCAGTGTAAACGGCGACGTACTGATTCACTCACACCAGATGCACAAATCAGAGAAGAATAATAGCCAGCATCCCTTTACATCCAAGCTACAGAGGAGAGATGCATTGACTCTATTTCTTATCTGGCTACTTTGCTGAGACCATTTAATACTAAGGTTGTGTGTTTTTCCTGCCATCCATCTTTCTGCTTGTAGTTCTGCCAGCACAGACTCAGTTCAGTTCCTCTCCTTCTCAGGTGCGTCAGCTTTGCTGTTGGAGACATCCTCCTAGCTGACTTGATTTCCATAGAAAATAGACACCCAAGTTTAATGATTCCCTATGATGTGGCACTAAAAAAAATCTCTGTAGAGACTTAGAAACTATTCTTTAAAAACACATAAAAATGAAATGTCACATCACATGACAAAGATAGCTAATGTGACACAATTAATGGTCTATGCTAGAACTGCCATAGTGAGGCTTTTCACACTTTTACGTCACCAGGCATTGAATATGTATTAATATACCACATGTTTTCCTTCTTTGCATACTATTATCTGTATATTTGGAAGATCAAAGGCATAATAAAGTGTTTTGGTAGAAAGAACATTCTAAATTTAGACAGATCTGTTTGTATCTTGACCGCTTCTCTTACTAGCAAGTCTATGTATCCTGTGTGAAACAGGGTTGTACCTCATGGAATTATTCTGAGGATGTGATGCACTGATAAGCTTAAAGCGATAAATTGAGTCTTACTGAATCTGGGTCCCCTTCCTAGGTATGTAGAGGTGGAAAATGAGCTGCTTCCTGATACTCTAATGCAGATATATTTATGTTGTGGATTCCCTGTAGACTGTAAATCACATTGGCATAAAAAGACATGTGGCAAAGACAGAGCAATGATTTTGACGCCCCAGGGTTAGCATAAATAGGATGTGTGGCTTCATTCTATATGTAGCCATATGCCCTTTGGATATTCATATTTTGTGTTCCCTTAAAAAATTATATCACTCCAAAAGTTATTTTCACTTTAGAATTTATTTGTACTTATTTCTCTATAATGAGATTTTTCAGCCACGCAGAGCAAAATTCACAATGATAATGACAGTAAAAATAGAGTTAGAGCATAGTGGTTAAGTTTGCTTGCTCCACTGTTGGCTGGGGGTTCGCGGGTTCGGATCCTGGGTGTGGACATATTCATCGCTCATCAAGCCAGGCTGTGGCGGTGTTCCATATACAAAAATAGAGGAAGATGGGCACAGATGTTAGCTCAGGGCTAATCTTCCTCAGCAAAAAAAGAGGAAGATTGGCAACAGATGTTAGCTTAGGGCCAATCTTCCTCATCAAAAACAAAAAACAAAACAACAAAAAAATTAGAGTTAGAATATCATAATGAATAAGACAGAAAATGGCCAATATGGTAAACGAAAAAAAAAAAAAATCAAGCTTCATGTTTATTTCCAGGTTTCATTTAGCCAGGGTAATCTTGGCAAAACAAGTTACAGCATTTGATCAAAGTGGAGGATGCACATCATTTCTTCAGTTGAAATAAGAAAAGTTTTCATATGGGCCCTTAAAACAGAGATTGGATGATATAATGGTCCTTGATAAATTCATGACAAGTACAGAAACAAATTTAATATGACTATTTCATATCTTTAATAAAATCTGAAGATACAATAAGTATCCAAATAATTCAGTGAAAGTTTTCCTAAGGGCTACTAAGAAAATGTGATCCAGCCATGCATCTTTCTGGTGGCCCAAATAAGAACTGGATCCAAATAAAAAAATACTTATAGAAGTGGTCGAAGGATGGAAAGCATTTTGCTCAAACAACTTTCCATGAACATTACTTCCATAAGCTGAGATTTTAAGAGTGGGTGATTTGAAGTGGGTTAATAATGTCAGTGTTCTCTGTGCTGATGACAATAAAATCAGATTCTTTAGAGATCAGCTGAACATGTGACAAGACTGATATGATATTGGGAAAGTCGAAAAGTATATCCATTGTTTACTCTTCATTAAATATCTCCCTACTTCTACACATGTGGTTCAAGAGACTCCCAAAATTACATTTGGTAATTAAAATTTTATACATTGCTTTTCTGTACTCTTCTATCTTTCAATATTATGTGTTATTTAAATAAAATGTCTTTGATTGTCTCCCTTTCCAATTCCCTGAACATCTCTTACTGAACTTTCTCTCCTCTGACTCTCAGGGATTACTGAGGTTCGACTGCATCAGAAGATGAAGCCTGGATCCTTTAATTCATCAACTGCTTATACTTCTAAAGACAAACTTATCAATGTATCAACCATCTCTATCTCCTTGCCTCTAATCACAAATAATGCAGGGTATTTCCCCTTTTTCAGGTCAACCTAGATCAACCCCACGTTGACCTCCATCTCTCACTAGATCGTGAGCTCTTCCAGGCCAGTTGTTGTGTCCTAACCACCTAGATGTTCTCTAGCAGATGTGTACATGGCCTGCCTATATCCCCTGGGCCTTAACATTTTAGTGCACTAACTCTTACATCTGTTTGCCTGCACTTTCTCTGATGGCAGAGCTGTTCTGCTCACATGCACCTCATGTAGAGGTCCTGGAGCATTAATCACCTTGTTCCCCTGACCTGGGTTCAGCCCTCAACTGATGACTTTAAAAAGCTGGTATATAAATAGTCCAGCCCTCTTGCCCCTCAGGTGAATAACTATGAGGCACGTGCTCTATACTACTTTCCAGAGTTCACCAGCACAATTAAATTCTAGAGACCCACAGGAGTATCTGGCTTAATAATTCTCCCTTCATTGGCTGCCATCCTTCTTTGCTTCCCTTTCCCCCTTCCCTCCCCAGGTGCTTCCTGAGATCACTTCCCAGAGAAACAACTTACAACTAAATCTTTGTCTTAGAGTTTGCCCTTGGGGGAACATATAGAAAATTTCCCTGCACCCAACTCTGAGTCTGTCACATAGTCAGAAGTTTATGTGTCCGTTGAATGAATGGGTGAGTAAACGAGTAAGATTAACAAACCACGAATCTTGCCATGGTACATAAATTTTTATAAGCTTACTTTGTTTTTTAAAGTTTGAAATGACTCAACCACTACTCTTGCCATATTTTTGCACTAAACATAATTCAAAATCACGTCTACATTGTAGTAAACTTAGATTATCTTTACTATAAATTGCTTCACCTTGTCAGTGCATATTCCTTTGCATTGATATTTTTCTAGATTGTAAAATGTTCCCAGAGGAATAAAGCATGTGCAGTCTACACATCAGGAATGGTTCACAGCTAGCAGAAATTGAAGGTAACGATGCCAGTTCTATCTTGAAAACAGATCACGATGACAACTGTAAGATTTTCCTATTGGTTTGAAAAATATATCTTTGCTGTGCCTCCTAAGTAAAAAATAATACCCATTCACAGAAGGCACATCTGTGCAAGGGACAGGACTCATTGGAATCCCTTATTATTTCTCAGCTATGTTGGACCATTATGCCTTTGAATTCTTTGTGATCATTGCTTATCTCTCCTAGTTTCTTAGTAGTTGTAAAGAAAGTTAGGTACCATGTCAGACTTTGATTTGAAGATGCTTTTCTCTCTGTCCTCCACAGTCCAGCAGAGGGAGCAGTGTGTCACCCAGAAAAGTCTCAGCCACCTACATACCTGAATATCCGACTCTGAGGTAGACAGATGCTCGAATTTCAATGCAAGTTTATCCCTGACAGAAACAGAGCAGACTCCAACAAAACGCTAGTGAAAATGGAAAGGACAATCACTCATGCAGTAGAATTTGAGAGATTGGGCCAAATATATCTCAATCTGAAATCTCTTTCATAATAGTTCTTTCTACTGAACCATTAAAAATTTCTCTGAAAAAAATGAAATATTTTTTCAGAAGAGAAAGATGCTCTAGGGCATTACATCTCACAGACGTCTTCACGAGGGTTGGTTAGCAGGGAGCAGTGATGTGCTGGCTGTGAGCATGAACCTCGAGATCACACTCCAATTGAGCCAGGCTCCATCTCTGGCTCTTTCACATATTGGTCATGTGATTTTATTCAAGTGATGTAACACCTTTCACACTCGGATTCCTCATCTTAAAAACAAGAATAATAATATCTATTTCATAGTGCAGTTGTATTAAATGAGATAATACTCATAAAGGGCTGAGCATAAACAGGCCAATAGTATCTCAATAAAAGTTAGACTTTCTTATTAGACTGGTTGAAATTATTTACCATGGCCCTGAGGAAAAGGGATAGGTTATTGTGAATTCCAGTGTAAATAAAGATAAAGTGAAAATTACACAGGAAGGAAATTCTAGGGAGGAGATGAAATGACAGGCATTAAATTTTGGAGGCCACCCAGCGTATCCACTGGTACTAGGCACCTGAGAACTGAGGTATGAAAGTAGACAAGTTCACCAAAAGAAGCAGGGAAGTGATATTTAAGTCAAGCGCTGCCTCTTTTGTACATTTAACTGGCTGGATTCTGCCAGGAAGTTCTTTTTTCACTAGGAACAAAGTGTTCAAGAAGAGGGTGAAATAGCTAATCTCAACGCTGAACTTTATTCCAGTCAATTTTTCTTTAGGGTGTACAAAGCATAAAAACATTGGCAATGACATACCAACACTTGGCATGAAAGGCAGCTGGGAGCAAAGGTAGGCTGAGCTTCCTTTGTTGAGTAGAAATCTCACTTTAGCTCTGTTTGGCTATGGGCCAGCCTTGGGACATAATTTGTCTCCCTGTTTCTACTGTAAGAATCATCTCTGTGTGCATTCTTGCCTATCTTTCAGAAGCAATATCCCCCTGTTTTAGGTTTTCTGGAGGTATATTCAGAGTTATATGAGGCCGGAGATGACCAATGCTAAAATAATCTGCACTTTCTGCAGTCCGATCCTTTCCTTTTCTCTGTTTCTCTTGTATTTCCTATTCCTCCCTTGAAAATCAACTATATTACATTCCATAACATTTCCCCTCCCCCTTGCCACCCCCCCCAATTCCACGCATGTATATCGAAGGGATGTTGCTGTGGCAACTCTCTGTGAGGAAGCTTTCGAGCTGTTTTATTACTATATATTAAGGAAGATTATAGCAAAGGGAATCATTTTTAAAATAGAAGAAATGCAACCAAATTTATATCTAAAAATTAAAAAGCACCAGGACTCAGAGTGTAAAAATATTCTGTAATTGAGTTCTTCATTTGCAAATATTATTAGTGTTATTACTCTTTGTATTCATTTTTACCTTGGGTTTGGAAAACCATTTTCATTTTTTTCCCCTTTTCCCCTAGAGCACGCTGCAAATTGGCTTCTGGTACAATTGTTCTCAAGTGTATTTCTCAATATGTGCTCTAATAAGTATCTCTCTCTCTCTATTCTTTTTGGTTTTCAATAAATATTAGCTCATAATTTTCCTTTTCCTCCTCTGAATTAGTCTTTGGCAACAAAACTTCCGTCTATAGAAGATGAATTGGCTCCTCTGTTAGATGAACCTGTCATGTTCCAGAGCATCATGAACTCAGTGCATTACAGAAAAGCTATGATTTCTCAATGGGACTCAAGTAACAAGGAATATTGGAAGTAAAGTCTAGCTTCTATTGTGTCTTTCTTTCCTTTGCTTTTAGAGCTTCTACTCGTGAACAGGTATTTCCTTGTTCCACCAGCTGTGCCTATGAGTGTGCGCACACACACAAACACTCACATTCCTCATCCAGAGATGGCAGGGCACGCTAAGGTATTTACATATTGCTCTCAGAGGGAAAGGCTCAAAGCACCTCTTCCTCATGGTTTCTTTTCCATGATTCTCTTTCACTCCTCACAGTCCACACTTTTTGAGTCTGTGTCTTTTGATTCTCATTATTTTTGGGCTCACTAGACAGAATTCCTGAGAGGAGGAGTCATAGCTTGCTTATTTTTCTGTTTGCCAGCAGAGAGACTGGAACATTAAATGTACTCGATAAATGATTTGTTGAGTACTATAATGAATGACATGCAGGCATTATATATGTCCCACAAAACATATATACACTGTTCTTAAGAATCATAACCACTGCATTATATCCATAGGAATTCACAATATACAATGCAGTGTGTGCCCTACATATGAGTGGCATCAAAAGCATGGAAATTAATTCAATTCATCTTAATACTTGTTCCACATTTTGGGGCTTCTTAATTGGATGTCTTAAATCATTTGTTTTTGTACCAATTTGTTATTCACTAGCATTTGTATACAGATGACTGCCACTACCTAAATGTGGTAAAGCAGTCTGGATCTTCAAGGAATATTTCACAAATTCTAAGTAGTAAGGCTGTTACCCTATCTGACATACTTGGTATAAAAGAATTTTTAGTCTTCAAAGAGTTAAGCTTATTGTTAAGGTTTTTAGCTTAGTATATAGTTAGCAGACAGTTACTAACTAACATGGCACCAACTATCCTGCATACAACCAAAAACACACTAACTGCTTCCCTAGAAGAGGAGGTAAAGTTCTTGAGTGATATTTGCTCTTCTCCTTGATATCCTGTAACTTAAATGCTATGATGTAAAATTAACAATACTTCTATCATATAGTCAATACATCTAATGTTACATGATAAGGGAATAAAGAGAAAAGAAAACAAAGACACACACGGGCCCATACACAAACATATTCAAAACAAAATAAGGAGGAAATACTTAGGTCAATTACAGTCCTGAGTTCTGTAACTGGTCACATGATTATACCTGGCAGTTATAACTTCCTTTTACTATCCAGTCTCTATTCCCTTTGACTTTAGCAAACACCTCAGCTGGTCATTCTTTATAGGGTGGAGAGACCCAAACTTTTATTCCTGAAGGGTCTGGCCATTAGTAATCCTGCCTGTATTGGGCTGTTGTGGTTCTCCATTGACCTTAATCACAGGGCATGGTAATACTAAGAGATGCTCTAAGGGATCTCCTGTATTTTAGACATCCTCTTCCTTATCTCCACCGTGGAGAAGTACTCCAATTTCCCCTTGGTAGTCAGGATCAATTACCCTAACCAGCACCATAACTCTCTTTTTTGCCTGTTAATCGAGAACCATGAGGAGCCCAAAGTGGCTTGGTGGGAGTCTTAACTTTCAGTTCAATAGAATCATTGTTGTGTTTCCTGATGTAAACATTTTTCCCTCTGGACTGTCTTTTTATGATTCAGGTTAGACTTTTGTTCACTGGACCTAAAATTTTTCTGCTTATACAGATTAAGTAAGAATTTAGTAGGCTTTCTATCTATTTCATTTCTAGGATCACCATGATCAACTAGCCAATGCTATAGTTCTAAGTGAGTCAGATTATTTTGAGTTCTGCTTTGACTCTGCTGCCCCTTACAGTAACCATGCCTACCCTGCCTTTGGCATTTGAGGGCCACCACTCAGCTTCTGTGACCCCAGGATCCAGTTACTCCCATCGTATTTAGATTTTCCATTTGAGTGGCTGCAGTTCCCACTGTAAGGTCTGGCTTGCAGAGAAGAGCGATCACAGAGCTCTTCAGAGGGAGCCAGGGCTCCCTCACAAATTTATTTCTCACAGTATTGGTGAAAGATATGTCTTCTGGACTCTCCCAGCGTGGGCTGAGTAAGCCATAAATAACAAATTCACTCTAACATTCCAGTCTCCCTAAGCCTTTAAATTCCTTCCTCTACATTAAACCAAGGTAATTCGAGCATTTCCAAATCACTCACTTCACAGTGGGCCACGTTTTGGTTCATGTTTCTGCCAACCATCCAAACTGTTAGAGCTCTTTCTAACTCCCTGAGCTGCAACATTAAATGCAGAATCTCTGCTTGGTGAGCCCATATCAATAAATTTGGCTTGGTCTAATTTCACATTCCTTTCACCATTATACCACACCATTAGTACCCATTCCCACACATATTCCTCAGATTCTGTCTGTATAAATTAGAAAACTCAAGTAGTTCTTTTGGAGTGTAGTGCATTTCCTCATGGGTCACACTTTATATCTCACTTTTAGGAGGCCACTGGGACTTGAATCTAGTTATAGATCTAGAAGCAAAGAGGGGTTGTGAGGGTGGGTCCTGAAGAGAATCAGCACTGTGTTGCATGGCAATTGCCTCGGGGGATGCCATTACAGTTTCCTCAGGCAATGCAGGATTAATTCCCTCACGTAGGGAGTGGAGAGGCCAATACCATTGGGGATGTGGAGGCTGCTGCTACTTGGGGTGGAGAGGCAGCTACCACTAGGGGGAAGGGAGGAGGCTGCTTCTGCTGAGGGTGGGGAAGCCACTTCCACTGGGGATGGGGAGACCTCTTCCACTGGCAAAGACTCATCAAAATTTAAGGGCCCAACGTCTGCAGCTTCATCAGGGTCTTCCCACACATCCCCATTTCAACTTATAGGATTCCATTCTTTCCTAATCAATGCCCTCACTTTAACAGTAGACATCATGCAAAACTGGGAGTTTAACTTGCATTGTAATTCAGCCAGTCTCTGGATAAGATTCTACATTCGATTTTTAGTAATCTCAGCCCTGAAGCTTCAGGGGATAAGGGTCTCTTTAGGGCACACGTAGAACCATTCAGATCATTTATGTGGTGCTTGAGCTAGGAATTTGAATCCCTGAGCTCATTCTTTTCCTTCAACAATTTATCCAAGGACATTAGTAGCAACTAGCCAATCTTATTATATTTGTTAGTTTCCTCAAAATATTTGCAAATATTATATGTACAGTCACCCCGCTCCTTGCTTGTTATAAGTAGTTGATTAGGAGTACCCAAGGCAGATATTTTGCCTATCTCTATAAAGAATTCACACCATGGATTATCATCCTCCCTCTATCACTGGAACTAGAGTCATTAGCATATTTAAATCTCATCAGATTAGAGAGCCAATTTCAGAAATGCAAAAACCAATTCAGAAAACTCATCCTTAAAATTCTGTTCCTCTAGAACCACTCCCGGTATCAAAATCTGTATTAGGGTTCTCCAGAGTTACAAAACCAATAGGATACTCCCACCCACCCACACCCACACCCACACCCACACAAAGATTTATTGCAAGGTATTGGCTCACATGATTATGGAGGCTGAGAAGTCCTACAATCTTCTCTCTGCAAGCTGAAGAGCCAGGATAGCTGGTGGTATAGTTCAAAGGCTTAAGAGGTGGAGAGTAGGTGGTGTAGATTCCAATCCTGCCTGAAGGCCTGAGAGTCAGGCGTACCGAGGGCAGGACATGATTGATGTCTCAGCTCACCAGTCTGGCAGAATGAATTTAACCTTTCTCTGCCCTTCTGTCCTATTCAGGCCCTCAGTGAATTGGATGTTGTCCACCCCCACTGGAGAGGGCCATCTGCTTTTCTCAGTACAATATTTCAAATGTTAATCTCTTCTGGAAACACAGACACACCCAGGAATAATGTTTAACCAGCTATCTGGGCATCCTGTGGCCCAGTCAAGTTGACATATGAAATTAACCATCACATTTGAATTTATTGCAGGTTGTTTAAAATATCTTTCACTGTAATATTTTTGGTGTGCTGGACTTCTTATCAGCGGTATTGGCATATGTGCTGGCAATATGCAACCAGTATGAAAATGAGTTCTATAATTCAAATTATTTACTTCTCTTCTCTCCATTTTTCAATAACTAATTGTGCAATTTGGGGTTGTAATAATAGTTTGCTTCTCAGTTATACTTTTTTCCTCGGAAAGTATACAAAATCACCTGATGCTTCTTTGACATAAATTTTCAAATATTTCAGAATGACAGATTACATGTACATATTCATTACAGAGTAGATAATTTGGCAACACAGGGCAAGATTTTTGCAAATATATGTACATATGTATGTATATTTTATATAACACCTAAAAATTCTTATGCTCTTAACTTCTCTGGCCCTCACTTTCCTCATCTGCAAAAGTGAGGAATTCAGCTGAATGATTTCTCACATCTATTTTCATGCTTTAATTTTTTTATTCTAATTATATATTCATCTGAAACTCATGACTATCTCCCAATTTGATTTTTGATCCTCTTCCGTTGATCCCTATTTCTCTGATTGTTCCCACCATTCGTACTGTCTTGCAAGTCAGGCACAGGCCATTCCTTGGAACCCCCCTCTCTTTCTGCTCCTCTAATACATCAATACCTGCTTGAATTTCTTACAAATGGTCCATATCATTTCTTTATAGTAATTTAATTTATGATCATATTTTGCTTGAACAATTGCAATGGGAGTCTCCCTAAATCTTCCCTTACTCTATCCAACCTCTTCTTACATGGCACTCAGAGAGCCTCTTTAAAATTTCAAATATGTTCACATCATTTCTTGCTTAAAACGTGCCCCTGGGAATAAAAACCCAGCTTCCTTAACTGGTCTTTCAAGGCCCTGATTAATCTAATCAATTCCCATCTTTCTTCACTTCCATTTTGTTATATTAACCACTCCCTTCCCCCTTTTCTCTTCAATATCACCATACTGGATGTCTTTTGCTTCCTCAAACATACAATGTTTCCTTATGTCTTAAGACTTTTAATATTCTCTTCCTTCTGTCTAGACCACGTTGTTCCATGTCGTTTCACTTCCACTACTCAACTTCTACTCATTTTTCTGATGTCCACTCCAGGAATGCTTAATTAGGCGAGATTGCTTGGAGGTTCTGTACTAACCAAGATAGTGTTATACAGTCTTTATTTTACATAATATTTTAATCTACTAGCATTATATTAGTTATAAATATCTCTCTCTTCCATTAGACAGTTAGCTCTGTGAAGGAAGAACTATGCCCATTTCATTCACCATCATGTCACTGGCTGTTAAGTGTCTTTAGAAGGAGAGGAGAACCACCTGTTGTTATATACTGGTAATATCTGCTCCATTATTGATAAGAAATCTCAACATAGTGGTGGAGATTTTTCATCCCTGTAAAATACAATCTTATAAAAATGGGATAATACAGTATATACTGTTTATAATCTGCTATAGTCATTTAAAAATTGAACAAATTGTCGACAGTTCCATGTCATTACAAAAATCTACTGCAACAATATTTTAATTGAAATATATTTGACATATAATTGTGCAAATTTAAGGTGTTAATTTGATACATGTATATATTGTAATATGATTGCCATTGTAGCAATAATTAGCACCTCTATCATGTTACATAGTTATGTTTTATTTTTAGTGGTTGGAATCATTTAGCTTCTTAGCAAATTTGATGATTATAATACAATATTATTGCCTATATTCACTACACTGTGCTATATTCTGTACATTACGATACTATACTGTTTTATATATTGTAGGATATTCACTATACTGTGATCTCTAGGGCTATTTACTACTCCTTGCACATAACTAACGTATTTACTGCTCCTTGCACGTAAGTACATTTAAACAAGATCAGTCTTATCCCCCAACTTTGCAACAATTTTTATAAACTGCAAAAAAGTACATTGTAAAACTCTCCTGTTATCATTTTTACTTGTTTGTTTTCTTTGCTTTTTGTTTTTGCTTTTACTAAAACAATAACCCCATAATGATTCAGAAAACTATATCTCTATGGACTACCAAGATCATTTCCAAGGACAGTGTTCTTCAAGTTGTTTATTTAGAGTATCCTTAGGGCAGAGGAAAATGGAAGAACCAACCCTGAAGTGGCCCCTACAATAATGGGATATTTTATATATATCCTGTTAATTTTTTGTCTCCTTCTTGGTATCACGATATTTCAAAAACTGAATTGACATATATACCTGGATGCAAATGAGAATAATATTTCATCATTTCTTTTAGGACAGTTCATGAAGAGAAATGATAGATTGCTGCCCAAGAAGATGAACATGCAATCTTTTCAGTCCACTCTGTGGAAATGGTGATGAGTTTCATCTTGGTGAGATGTGAAGTCACTTGGGTCTTGTGGTGGATTGAGAGTCTTTGATCTACTCATCAGTCTATTTCACTGTCTCAAAGCCCCCCTCCCCTTTTTCATTGTTTCTTTTTTCTGGCCAGAAAAATGAGTGATAATATTATGCTCTACTTTGTCACAGTCTCTGTGATTTTCTTCATGTGCAAATGAACTGAGTCACTAATTAATTCATGAAACTGATCAGCAACACTTTTCACCCAATACTCAAACTTGCTTTCACGTGTTTTGTCATGTGTAGTAAAAACAGCCACCCATTTCTCACTTTTAACATTGAGGATTTTAACAAAATATTTTCAAATAAATCTGTAAAATAAGTCAACTTAATAACCACAATTCGTTGTTAATGTTAATGAAAGTCTATTGACTTTAACTAGATATTTTCTCTTTGTTTTTATGCTCTTTACTTTCCTCCATAACAAAAAATAATACAACAGAGTTTAAAGACTCTATCAGAACATTCTTTTTCACTAAGTTAGCATATATTACCCTAGGAAAACTAGTTCTTAAAAGTTTTCTTCATTTTATTAAATATTTTTTAAAAATAATTATTCAAGCCATTAATTTTTTTTCCAAGTTTAATTCCATTGAGAGCAATAAAAAAATCAAGAAAAACAAAACATTTGAAGAAACATGTATTTGATGAATAATGATGAAGTGGATTCTGGTGCATAAAGATTTTGATGAGAACTATCATTTTCACAGTTCTTTTTTTATTGATAACATTTTATTTATTTTTATTGAGGTAGCATTCATTTATAACATTATGTAAATTTCAGGTGTACATCATTGTATTTCAACTTCTGTATAGATTACACCATGTTAACCACCAAAAGTCTAGTTACCATCTGCCACCATACGTATGTACTCTTTTACCCCTTTCACCCTCCTCCCACCCCTTTCCCCTCTGGTAGCCATCAATCTGTTCTCTGCATCTATGCATCTGTTTGTTTATCTTCTACATATGAGTGAAGTCATATAGTAATTGTCTTTCCCTATCTGACTTATTTCACTTAAAATAACACCCTGAAGGTCCATCCATGTTGTTTGCAAATGGGATGATTTTGTCTTTTTTATGGCCGAGTAGCATTCCATTATATATATATATATCATACAACATGTATCATATATATCATATATCATATCATATACCACATGTCATATATATATATGTACACACCACATCTTCTTTATCCATTCATCAGTTGATGGGCACTTGGGTTGCTTCCACATCTTGGCTATTGTGAATGATGTGGCAACGAACATAGGGGTGCATATATTTTTTTCAAATTAGTGTATTCATGTTCTTTGGATAAATACCCAGAAGTAGAATAGCTGGATCATATGGTAGTTCTATTTTTAACTTTGTGAGGAATCTCCATACTGTTCTCCATAGTGGCTGTACCATTTTACATTCTCACCAGCAGTGTATGAGGGTTCTCTTTTTCTCCCCTCTCCAACACTTGTTGTTTCTTGTCTTTTTAAATAATAGCCATTCTGACAGACGTGAGGTGATATCTCATTGTGGTTTTAATTTGCATTTCCCTAATATTTAGTGATGTTGAACATCTTTTCATGCACCTGTCAGCCATCTGCATATCTTCTTTGGAAAAATGTCCGTTCATATCCTCTGCCCATTTTTTGATCAGGTTGTTTGTTTTTTTGTTGTTGAGTTGTATGAGTTCTTTATATATTTTGGATATTAACCCCTTATGGGATATATGATTTGCAAATATCTTCTCCCAATTGGTAGGTTATTTTTTGTTTTGTTGATAGTTTTCTTTGTCATGCAGAAGCTTTTTAGTTTGATGTAGTCCCATTTGTTTATTTTTCCTTTTGTTTCCCTTGCCTGAGGAGACATATTCAAAAGATACTAAGACTGATGTCAAAGAGCATACTGCCTATCTTTTCTTCTAGGAGTTTTACAGTTTCAGATCTTACATTTGAGTCTTTATTATATTTTGAGTTAATTTTTGTGTATGGTGTAAGAGAATGGTCTACTTTCATTCTTTTGCATGTGGCTGCTGCGGCCATAACACCCTAAACATGCCCAATCACATTTCACAGTTCTCTGCTGTCATGTTTATCATCACAAGCCTCAGGTCAATATAAGGACAATTAAATACTTAAGACTTATGATTTTATGTACTGCATTTTTCTACCTGTCTCTTCTATCAGAGTTTTAAGTTATGCCTCAAATTTCTTTATCCACCACTCTACATTCCAAATTAAAATTATACTTTTAAAAAGGACATAAAAATTGATATTAAAATTACTAGTCTCCCATTTTTTATTCTTTGCAGTTAGTAAGTAACTCAAAGAGAAATGTTACTAATTATAATTAATTGCAACATTCACACAGAGTTTAACTAATTTATTAGAATATGTGCTTCTTTGGGGGATGAATCAAAACATAGAGAAAAATGATAAATGATAAGGACATTTAAAAATATGAATCTTAGTGAACTCTTAGGATTCACTAAAAAACCATACATTTTAGTCTCATTTTTCAAAGGAGCCAAGAGTGGTCATTAGCCAACTCACATTGGCTGCACTTTACAGAGTTCATTAATATGAAAGTTTCACATTCATCTATGCTCATAGAAATGCTACTTTTTGATATCAGAAAAAAATAAATGCTCCCACATCACACCAGGATACTGATAATCTGTATACATGTATGTGAAAAAATTGTTTAAGAAAAAGATCAAAACTTCCTTTTATTCCTTCTTCAAAACATGAGCCAGGAAAATGGACCATGTTTATACCATAGCTTCCAGTAGCTCTTGGGATATCATCTCGGTATCCTGCATATTTACAGAAAAATAAAGTTGAGAAGAAAATCTAAGGTTAAATTTTCAGAAATGGCTGTCATCACTGGGCCAAAGGATACTGCCAATTAAATATTGGATTTATTTTGTCAAATTGCCTGCTAGAAACTTAGTACAACTTTACACTTTCATGAATAATAAATATGAGTGCCTGTTTTTCTTCCTGCACCAGCATCAGTGGGTTCTTCTACTTATAAAAACCTTTCCTTTTGTGGAGGAGGGGATTTTTGTGTGAAAAACAACCCCTTGTTATGAAGGGCAGGCTTATGGGTAAAATAAGAAAAGATATTGCAATCAGACAACATGCATCTTTATGTGAGAACCATGGAAAGAATAAGGACCTGTGTCTTGGATGTGATAACTTGGATAAAACATATATGCGTAAGCCCCTAGTCCTTTCAACAACTGCCACCTTGATCAAACCATCAAAAATTGTCAAAATCAGTGGCAAAGTCTTGTTATCATTACACCAAAGTATTCTGGAAAAAAATTTATTTCTTCTTCACAAAGACAGTAAGCTCCACACATTCACAGGCCCAGTGAACTCCGCAAGGGTGGAAATCATACTACACCTTATTTCTGCCCTACTTTACACCCAGAACCTGCCACAATATATGACATAAAGCATGCACTTAATACTGGGATAGATCAATGGATAAAGGAAAGGATTCGTCTATAAATCGAATGATAGATGGACCGAAGGATGTAATATGGAGTTAAAAACTCTAGCATCTTGGCCATATAATGGAGGAAAGGGTAAATTTTGAGAGCATATATATATATTTTGCCTGATTCTTTTATTTGCTAATGACTTATCAAAATTTGGAGTACACAAACAACCAATTTTAATAGATATAGAATTACCTATATAGTCCTGAAAATAACAAAGGTAATTTACAAGATTTCACTTTAGTCAAAATGAAACAAAAAATACTTTTTTGTCTTCAAGCCAATGAGTTATGTTTTGAGGGAAAATGTCCAAAAACATATTTTAAAATTCACAGTAACAAAATCAGAAAAGCAAAAACATACATTCAAATACTCAGAATTTTTTAGACTTTTAATGTCAGATATTTTACCTAAGAAAAGTGTAACAAGACCTTAAATATTTTGAGAATTAGGTCTACAGATTTCCTTAATTTGGACAGATCTAGTGTCATTTATTTTCAACTTGTGACTAGCCCTAATGTTATATTTTATACTTTAAGATGTCTTTACTCATTTAAATCTCATTTCTGTTTTTTTCAGGTTATAATTAGTCTTAGTCTACACCTTCATTTTCTATTAAGTAGTTGGACAGATGACAATTTCTGAAGAGACTTCATAATGTTAAACTGCATAAAAGAAAATGACATTTCAGAGAGGAAATATCTGGCAGGTGGAAGCCTAGGCAGGGAGAAAAATATTTGTCATTGCTTTTCCTGCAGGAAGGAGGGTTTAAAATTATTTTTGGAATATTCAAGGATTCAATCCTTAAATATTGTTCATTTCTGCCTCTTCTCATCAACGTTTAAGTTTGTCTGGCTTTCATTTAACTCTATCTGGAGCTGAATCCCTCATGCAAAACTAGCAATAATAATAAAAGAGTTAAATGTGAATATAGCATCCAATAAAAAAGGACAAGTTTAGCACTAACACATATTCAGCTTAAAAAACTCACTAGCTGTTTTGGTGTTGTGAGAGAATAGTGATTGAGAGTGTTAATCACATAAATTTTAAAAGCAGTTCCCAAAATTTATTTCTAAAAGCTAGAATGTCTGTCACTGAGTTGGAAAAACATTCGGATTAAAATTAACATTTTTTTCTCTCAGTGCTAAATAACATAATTCTAAATCTTCGACAGAACGTGTCATCAATTTTTTCCCTTTCTATGCTATTTTTCTCTATACATGATGGTATCTCTCTCTCTATTTCCAAAAACTACCATTGGAATTTTTTCTATTTTGAAACCAATTATATTAAATAAAATGTGAAAATTTGAAAACTCATACACAAAGCAGTCCTTTGTGTGTATATTTCTCTTGCTCATTCTCTCCCTCTTTCTCTAGTGCACACTGTACTATACATATAACTTAGCATCCTCCTTACTTTCACCTAACAGTGTAGCACTAACAGTTCCTCAAGATCTTTAAAATTGTTCAAAACAATAGAAAGTGGCAGCATAACATTCCACTGTCAGAAATTCAGTTAGAATGTATCTTATGTGAAACAAATTAAAAATAATTAAATGACAAACTGAAAAGATATGCAAAAGTGAAAACAAAAATCTTTGTTTTCATATTTGTACATTTTAATATTGCATTTTATGGTATAATTTACATAAATGTTTAGCTTTTATGCAGTAAATCTATTCATCTTCTCCTTGGAGGTATTGGTGGTACCTTCTATTGTTTTTAAGCTCAGAAAAATCTTCTTTATCTAAATGTTCATTAAATATTTTCCTACTTTTTATTGGTTTAAATTTTTTGAACTATTAAAAAAGTAGGTTTTTTAAAATATTTGAAACCCTGCAAATATCTTTTAAGGCATGTAATCTATACAAGTCTAATAAATACAAAATCGGTTTTGACCAAGTGGATTTTCATTGCCTGCAAGCTATTACACTTAGAAGTAGGAGAATTTTACTATCTAATTCAGCTGGTATGAATGGTATGCCTATACATGACAATAGAGCTCTGACGTACAACCTCTGCCACAACAGGCCTGGGAAGCCAAAGCACAACTTCTGTAGACCTCAGGTCTACCTTCTATGACCAGGACTTGGTCAATGACTTCCACTGCCCGTTTCCTCCACTTCTGACTCAGGACCAACCACAGGAAGACAAATGTGTTCCCCTGATCAAGCATATAAGATGCTCGCCTTTAGTTAGCCCATGTCCTCATGCCAACAACTTCTAATCAGAGCATACCTGAAGCTTATAAAGCTTTCCCACTGCCCTGCCTGCCTTTAGGTCTCTGGCAAAGTGACGATGGCTATCTCCCTTACTATAGCAAGCACTGCATAAAGAGCCTCTGTTTGTCTTATTTTGTTGATCCTCATTGATTTCCAAAGTGATGTGTATTTTGAGCCTAGATACATTGCGGATTTTCATTTTCTACCTTTGAAATTAGAATAATATAAAATTATCAGGATAAGTCCAATTGTAGATTGGTCTTTCATCATTAGTTTTGTGTGGAATTCTGTGATTATTACCAAGACGTATAGTCAGTCCTTTTTTCACTGCCAGACATTTTTCCCATATCATATTATATATTGTTGCTTCTTTCCTGTTTTTGTATTTCTCACTTGGAAGAAAATAGTCTTGGTTGGCTTTTAGTTCTTAAAATTCTATATCTTTTATCTTGTCTGTGGTGGTTTTAACAATACGTCTTTTACTTTCATCTTCTGTTCTGTTTTCTCCCCGGTTCGTCTGCTTTTATTCTACTCTTGCTAATGTAAATTTGATTCTACCACTGTCTTTGGCGATTTCTCAAACTCTTTTATTTCTAGCCCATCCTTTTTGTCTCTCTGTTTCCATTTAACTTTGTTTGCATCTTACAGATATCTGGACCATGTGCTTTACAATGTTTTTGAAAAATATCAAGCAGAAATCTTCCAAATTTTTTTCTGTTTATTTATAGAAGTAGTTTTCAATCTACTAGTCTCACCACGAAGGAAGTAGTGTATATCAATGGTTAAGAAGGAGACAGTCTTCAAGGTCAAATAATTAGCACATTACCTCTGACTCCTTCTGATTGCACTGGGTTAGTCAAATCTCTTAATTCCTGTTTCTTCATTTTCTCACCTGAAAGTGGGAATAACAATACTTATCTGTTTTGGGCCATTGCAAATTCTTCTTTTGGAGTTAGTTCATAGGATGAGCATGAATCAAAATATTTTCCCCATCTTTTTTGTGTTTGTAACAGTGGTTCTCAAACTTCAGTAGGTATGGAAATCTCCTGGAGACCTTGGCAGATCATTGATTGCTGGGCCCCACCCACAGAGTTTCTGATTCGGTAGGTTTGAGGTTGGGGCCTGTGAATTTGCCATATTTCATTTCTAACAAATTCGCAGGTGATGCTGTTGCTGCTGGTCCCATGCTCCCAGCATCATACTCTGAGAACCTCTGGAGTATGCTTTTTGTTTGTTTTAGTTTTTTTTGTTTCCCAAAGATAAAGCACCTTGTGCATGACTCAATCCTCTGCTTCTCAATAAATCATCACCAATAATAAAGTTCATGAACTTCCCTCTGACTGTTGATATATTATTTTAATTTTATCTTTAGTTCCAGTGCTATTATTTGTTTTGACTTTTTGGATATATTCATAGACATTTTAACAAGAAATGTAGAGGACAAGTATTAAAGCTGGAGCATCTTGTTACCATATTAACTAGGGAGTCCTATATTTCTGTATAAAATTTCACTATATGTAGAAAGTCAATTTGTCTCTTCTGATTTTAAGTTCAATGTTACAAAATCCATGCCTTAGATCTAGGTAATGATGTATTATAACTTAATGCTGACAAATGATAACCAAAAGTAATTTTTACTATTATTATTATTATTTGCCTAGCATTTTATAGTTTTCAGTGTAGTAACAAGTATGGTTACAAATTGCTCTCACACATGCAGTCTCACTTAATCTTTAACAAAAATATGTTAGTTTGGTTTTACTTTCCCTGTATTAGATGTGAAATTACTGTTGCCAAATGATAGCACACGACAAGACCAAGTTTACGCCTATGTTTTTGATTCTAATTCCAGTGGTTTCTTGATCACAGAACAGGTGGTGTGTTAGAAACACTGTGGGTCAACAACACCATTGAAAAATTAATTAACAAAATATGCCAACCTGTAAAATATTGGGGCGCGGAACTTTACTTACCACAGCATATTTGACTCCTGTACCCTAAAAGCTATCACAGCAGAAAACCTCCTCCTGTCTTCTCTTATGGTATAAACCCATTTAACCTTGAATTTTCCATTTTTGGTAGTGGGCACTATGAAATTTGAAAATCATTGCTGAATAATTTGGCGTTCCTTATGTGACATCCAAAATGCCGGTTAAGACTCTGTATGTGTGTGTTTATATAGTATTTACATGTGCATATATAGTATGAATGTGTGTGTATATACATATGTATACATATATATTTTTTTCTTTCCCTTTTCTCTCCTTCTGAAAAAGCCCATACTGCCTGTTTTGGTGGTTTAGCCAAATCAAAGGGGAAGGATTACAATGCATTAAACAGGTCTGAGATTTTGTCTCTAGTTCCTTTAATCTTTTTTGGAACTAGTTCTGTTTCTGTGGCAGAGTGCCTTCTTCCCTTCCTTGCAGTGTTGACGTGGAAATTCCATTTCTAGCCTCTTCTTTTTTGCATCGAGCTTTCTATTCTATAAACATTTCATTCTCTTCCTCAGCATGACTCATGTAAAGAGCTTTTCCCTAACTAAAATATATTAACTGAAGGTGGAAGTTAGACTTGCTAAATTATGAAAGGATAGCATTAAAGGTTGGATTTCTGAACTTGTTTTCACTGATAAATGGGATTTTCAAGCTTTAATGGTATGTTTTCTATCTTAAGCTCCTGGGATTTTTACTATTTGGCTTTTGAGATTGGATGAGGAGATGTGGTTTTTATTTGCTAATGAAAGATTAATTTGGTTGCTACGAGATTGATTTCATTTTGCTTTCTGAACATATTTTACTTCTCAACTCCTGTAGGAAGTTGAAAACTGGGTAGCATTCCCTCTCATAGTGAGTTGGCAGGGGTCTCTTAACTTGATATGGAGATGTTCTAGCCGTGTTTTAATTCATATCTCCTAAGCTGAAACTTTCTATTTTTGTTTCTTTTTCATTGCTCATAATAATAGAGGCAAGCTGATCATTGAAATCCATTAATTATAATTTTCACTGGATGATTTAATTGCACATAAGCAGTTGCAGACTCCATTTTGGGGTGACTGTAGAGCCCAATCCTCTTTTCTCAGGGAACTGCTCCTTGCAATCTTATTTGTACTATGTGATATTGTCCATCTGACTGTGACTTACAATTAAATTGGGTTTCTGTCAGACTTCAAAATAACCTTGAGGGCCTGCCCAGTGGCCTAGGGGTTAAGTTTGCATACTCCGCTTTGGCAGCCCAGGGTTCGCGGGTTCGAATCCCGGGCACGAACATTTGCACCGCTTGTCAAGTCATGCTGTAGCGGTGTCCCATATAAAGTAGAGGAAGACGGTTGTTAGCCCAGGGCCCATCTTCCTCAGCAAAAAGAGGAGGATTGGCAACGGATGTTAGCTGAGGGCTAATCTTCCTCCAAAAAAAACCAAAAACAAAACTTGAATAACTTGCTTATTATTTTTTTGGAAGTATTCAAATTAACTGTTTGAAACATTCAGGCCTTGTTTGCTCTAGTGCATTTTCTGGATTACTTTCAAATATACAATTCAAAGACTAAATTGTGTTAAATTAACAGAAGTTAGGTAAAGATAATTTACATTTAAATGACTTCTGAATATTCAAGACTTGGTTATGTACAAGTGTAAATAGATGATTAAAGGCTAAAATAAATTTTATAATTGGCACTGTGTCTTGACCACAGCAATATGCAAAAAACTTTTTTACCTTTTTCAGAAAGTCAATAGTTCACCTTGGACAATACTGAAATAGAGAGGTAATTTGCCTAGTGATAAAATATGTAGACTGTGAAGCCAGACTGGACTGTATTACTAATTCTGCCGCTTCATAGTGTGTGTCCTTGGGCGAGTTACTTTAGCACCCATAATTCAATTTTTCTAAAATGGGTATAATAGTATCTTCATAAGATTCTTGTGACATTTAATTGCATTAATACATTCAAAGTGCTTAAAATAGCATAATACTTGACACATAGGAAACACTCAAGAAATTATTATAATTATAATTTATTATTATAATTATTATAATTATAATTTATTATTTTTATTATGAACCCAGAACTCTTTATTCTAGATTTTCCCAATGTTTTTCTTACTAGACAAGCTTAGAATGTAACTACAATACATAAATATGCCACACATAAACTGTGGAGTTTTACAGCTTTATTCCAGCATAGATTCATCTGGGAACATGTCTTTTATTCAGAATTGTCTCATGATGACAATTTGGGTTACATTTCAAGCTAGTTAATTTCATCATTTTCGTGAATATGCCAGGCCTACATGAAACTCAAATTATATTGTCATAAACCATACAAAGCTTCTTGATCCATGTGCCAAGACCTTCATGCAAGAAAGGGCAAAGCAACACTTTAAAAGAATTTAGCACCATTGCAAAGCTACTTAGAAATGTAGCACATAATATTTGGCTGCCGACCATCATCTCCGTTAGGAAGCTTGGAAACAGAGTATCACTGTGTCCCACAAAGTGTTATTAGCACATATGGAGAACTGCTCTTCATGAAGGCTCCTGAGAGACGATCTGTGTTTGGGTCAAGATAAGTTTGGTTCTGCATTCTCTGCCCAGCTCTGGCCAAACATCCCCCTTTACTGTAAAAGGATTTTACTCTGGGCAAAAAATCCCAGAACGGCTATAACAGAGGGACATAAAAAGCATTATATCAATTTATGTCTTTGTATTGATTTTATTCAAACCTCATTACATTTTGTAGATGTGCACATCATGAATATTTTACCTCCAACAGCCTTAGGATGTGATGGGTTGTTTATTAGAAATGAATTCACAATTATCTTTATTCTTCCATTGAGATCTAGGACAAAGCTACGTACTCGTTCGTCTTTTGGCTGGGAGAAGAGTTTCCAAGTTGTCTGTCCTGGAGGATAACCTGAAAGGTGAAGTGGAATTGCCAGGTGGTTGAGAGATGACAGAGTTTGAGTGTAGTTAACACCAACTACAATTGATACAAAATCTAAACCCTTCTTGAGAAAGTGTGCATTTTCCATTGCATGGAGCCCTGAGAGATCCTGCAGCTTTTTCATTCCATAGATTTTAATTGAAACAATATTATATGCCAAACACTCTGTTAACTGTTCTGAGAGACTCCCAGGTGAATCATGCAGTCTCTCTTTTTTTAAAGTGCTAATGGTTTAAGAGCAGATCTAGACTCACAAACTATAAATGATAATGATGTGGGAAATGCTATATGAGAAGTGATGTATAACATATGATTTGAATACAGGGCAAGAAGAAATTAATTCTGCCTGAGAGCTGAGGTTGCTGCTAAGGATAGATTTTCAGGAAGTTATGAATCTGGATGTTGGAGAATAATTTATAGTTTTCCAGGCAGAGAAATGGGGTCAGGACATTTGATGCAGAGGATGAAACATGTGTAACTGAATGGACTCAAGAAGAAACATGGCATGCTTGGAGAAGAATGAGGCCTCCAAACCAAGCATTTCTAGGTTGGAGACTAGAAATGTGTGAAAGAAAGATAGTAAAAGAAAATAAGCCCAGAGAGGTGGATTGGGGTCTGGTCATGAAGAGCTGTGGAAGAAGACATGCTGAGCTGTTTGATTTTCCTGTAGGGAAAAAGGGGAAATTATTTTTTGATTTAGAAAGATGACTCTGGCATTTATGTCTTGAGGATAGATGGAAGGAGGAGAAATTCATGACTGGGAGTTCAAACGAGAGGAGATTGCAACAGTCCCTGTGAGAGAGATAACTTGGTCTACAGAGTTACATAACACAGGGCAAAGAGGAAATGAATTCAGGGATACTTTAGGAAATAGAAAGACAAATAAGTATTGCTGATTGGATAAGAGTTGGAAAGAGAAATTGAGAATGAAATCTTGAAGTTTCAAGTTAGATTACAAGTTAGATTCAAACTAGATTACAACAAATATGGAGAATATAGGTGAAGGAGGAGGTAGGACTAACATAGATGAGAATTTCAGTATTGGAATGCTGATCTTGAGAACTTGATGACTCAGGAGGAAATCAAAAATGACATTTGGAAATATGAGTTTGGCACTTAATAGTGAGGTCTGACATGAATAGGTCAACACAGAGAGAACCATTAGAGCCATGGGAATGAATGAAATCAACCAAAGAGTCATGTAGATCAAGAAAAGAAAAATGAGCATGATCAGAATGATCTGATCTGATCAGATGATTAGCAAAAAAGAAAAAAGAAATGCAAAGAATGGTTTTGTCAGTTGAGATGCTTTGGGATGCAATGAACAAAAATCATGATTCAAACTGGCTTAATAAGGAGAGGAATTATCTCATATGGGAGGAAGTCCATAGCTGGTCTTCTCAATTCTGGTTGCAATGATTTTTCAACTTTAAACTCTTTCTCAGGCTAGCTTCCCTCATCAACACCAAATGGCTGCTAGAAGCAATTGAGGTTATATGTTTGGGAAAGAGAGAGAGAAGAAAAATACTCTCTTTACCATGAAAATAAAAGCTGTTCCTTTCAGATTGATAGGACCAACTAAAGTATGTGCTCATCTCTGGTCAAATAACAATCACTAGGGAAAAGCCATTGTGGTATAGGATTGCCATCATTGACTGGGAAGAATTAGGATCAATGAATATGACTGACTCTGGAGCTGAAAATGCTGTCAGCTTCCTTTGAGTCACATGGGCTGAATTGGGAGGGGTAGATATCTGAACAAAATGGTGGTTATATTAGGAAGTGGTAATAAAGAGAATAGGTTCCAGACAGCAAGCAACAGTCTCTAACACATTGGTATTTTAAAAGGACAAGATGTGTCAATTTATAATTACTGACAATTACTAAAATTCAGGCATGTTGGTGTGCACTTTATATATATGATCAGGTATTTTTCCCAAGGAATGATGTTTGTTGTTGTTTTTAGGGCAGAAAGGAAATAGGATGGTCTGTGGGGCAATAACATCATAGTACCAGGTTAGTTTTCTGAGAGCAGGATCTCAGGTAGTACTAAGAGATAACATCTAACATTTGTTAAATACTTACTCAGTCCTAGGTAATTTGCAAATTCTTTACATGAGTTATCTCAATTAATCCTCTCAACACTCCAATGAAATTGATGTTCAACCTTGCACAGGACCATATTACTAGCATATGGTGGAATCAGTGTTCAAACTCAGCTCGTATAATTCCACAGATCACAAAATTAGGATCTATTCCCATCTCTGACACTATTGCTAGTTAGGCACAGAGGTTCCCACTGCTTCACCCCATATCTGAGGCCAATGGCTTCTAAGACTAATGCCAAATCCTCCTGTTGAAGGATGAAAGTTCCTATTTGAGCTTGGATTGACTCAAAGACTTGTAAAGAATTTTTGTGTAAAAATCATTAATGCCTATGGTTGAGAAGGTATAGAGAAGCTGGGTTTTGATAGTACTGCTCAGTCACTAGCTGCTAAGCATGTCCAAATCTGGCTAATTGCCAGCCACCAGCATACATCCTTTCCCACATGGGGAGTTATTAAAACCTCACTAACAGGCTCAAACCCATGTCAGTTCCCAAATCAAGCCTTCTAAAGAATTAACTGTTTGTGCTTCTTATCATCTTAACTCCCTTGATTTTGGCAAGACTTCAGTATTTCATCCACCAGCCTTATTTAGATCCCATAGTGTAAGGTAGGTTTCATTTTGGTGTAGTTCTGACTTGGAACTTAATATCTCCATGCTCTCTGCTGAGTCCCACCTTGTTCTCTGAGTTGCAACTCAATTGCCTTCAGAGAGAAGCTCCTCTGATATTTTGTCCCTGCCTCAGGTTTCCAAGCCTGAATTTTCCCGTGTCATGTAGTCCATGGTTCAGACCCTATTTTGAGATTCTGTTCCAAAACTTGTAGTGTTTCTCAATTTGCCTTTCAGAACTAGACTTCTTCCTTGGTCTCACTAATTATTCTCCCTAGGAACTTGAACCTTGACTCCTACTATTTCAACTTGCCCCAGGGCTGAATGGTGAATGGAGTTACCAAACAGCTCACCTGCTGTGTTGAACATTCTAGGTACCTATTCTACCGCAGTAGAAGATGTAAGGTTAAACCTGGGCTCTTTCCTATACTTGAGATATCTGACAATAAATAAACTGCCCTGCCTCACAGATGAACACTGAGAGAGAAAACGTGTCACTGTCAACTCCACTGCCTCTGTAGCTTTAAACAGATTTTCAAATATTTCTATAATCCAAAAAGTTTATATATCACTGATTTTAAAGAAAACATATTATTTCATACGTATTAGTGGCTCAATATCTTATTTATTTACATAGAATTGAATCAACTTTTAAATCAAAGCCAGAAAATATACTATGATAACTTTGGGAAGGAATTCAGACCTTACTTGTGCTCAGTCTATAATTTATGTGGTTGAAAATGGAGTACTTATGCAATTTGCAAAGCCAACACAAATTCAGCCTTGCTTGTCTATTGAAGAACCATGACTATTGATGCCTGTCAGTTAAGTAATCTTAAAACCAAAACAAGCTACAAACTGTAGACTCCATCTGTAGGAGACAAAGAAAAAGACACATTTCCCCAAACCACTTTGATATTTCCAATCTGTCAGTCTGAACTGATGTCACTAATTTGGTTACAGTTTCATCTGGATTACTTCTGGCTTGACAGGAGCTCAGGCTGCAATAACCAGCTCTTCTGGGATTCTGCTGTCAGGAGGCCAATTTTGGGGAAACATTTTAGAGAAATAATACTTATATAAAATGGAGACATTGTTCATGCAATTGATTGTATTTGATTTATGTTCCTGTCTTTTTAACCAGGTAAATGTCTGAAATTGAATCCTTTTAATGATTTTCCTCTCTCAGCTCCCCATTATGTACAGGATGGTTCACAAAGAATCAAACTCTTTAAAAAATATATTAGTCAGTAAGTTGGATATATACATAAATATGTAGTCAAAACCAATTTGAAAAGAACAAACATGAATATCATTATACATGTTCAAAATGTATCCTTCATTTCACAGGGCACACATCAATTTTGTGGTCTAATTCTTCCCGGACCCCTTTTTTGAACATAGTTTTCCATGATTGAAATGAGTTCTACCATACATTTCTGCCTTTCTTTAAAGCTGTGGGAAAGGAGTTACATCAAGGTTATTAATTTGTCCCTCTCAGAGTCTTGTGGTTTGCTATCTGGAAATCTGGGCATCCATTCCTCAAGTATTTATTAAACTTATGAAACATATATGTATATATTTCTACTTTTCAGATATATTATTTATTATAATTAGAGATGATTATATTACATTAAAATAAAAGTAAAAATTGTTAAATTTCTTGACTGCTGTTAGAAGATATTAAATATTTATCTTTCTGATTTGACAAGTGTAGGGCCTGGGCCTTGCTTGCTCAGCAAGAGCCCACAAGCTCGTCCAACCATGTGTCCTTCGAGCTCCCTTCTGGGCAGGATGCCCAGCTGCTGAGATTTGTAACAATCCAGGGCCTGGCCACCTGGATCTTACTTTATTTCATTTAAAGAACATCACATCTTAAAGGGACACAGAGCCCCTCCACGTGTGCAACTGTTCCTGGGAATGCTGGTAGTACCAGGGACAGCCCCTATTTGTTACCGAACTAAGTGGGTTCGCCTCCTGGTGAGTTAATAAGACTCTACACCAGTGGAAGTTGTCTCAAAAAGTAAAGTGTATTTGCAGCAAATAGGACACCATGAGGAATCATTTCCAAAGTCATGGCGTTCCCAAACAAAGGGAAGCAGGGACCTTTATTATGGATGGGAATGAATATTCAAAAGGGAGAGGTGGGTATTTGCCTCAGTTGGAGAATGTGCTTTCACATAATGACACATAAGCTCCTGCTGGAGAGATCTTTGCTTAAAAATAAGGCAAAGATCATGGGTGCAGCTCTTCTGGTGAGGGTTGGTCAGTTTCAGGATGTTTGGTGGTTACATCTCCCTTGAGTTTCTCACTTGGTCAGTTTCAGGATGGTGGTGGTTACATCTCCTTGAGGTACAAAAGAATGAGAAGCAACTTGGAAAAATAGTTAATTGCTTCAGAACCCACCTTTGAGTTTCTCAAGGCACCTACTCGGTGACATCCTGATAAGCATATAGCCTTTGTGTCCCCTGCCCATATAAGCAACCCCCTCCCCACCCACGGTTAAGGGTGCATATTGCTGTCCGACTGGCTGTCACTGGACCTCCCTGTAACTCCCAATAAACCTATATATCTCGTTTGCCTTCTTGGGGTCTTTTCTTTGGTCTCTCCGCAGCCTTTCCTGCACTGCTCACCCAAGTAGGCATGTGGCCAGACAAGAGGCAAGGTAGATAATTCCAGTATTATTTTATTCTAATTTTAATTACATTACAAATGGAAAGAATAAAGAAAATAGGGAAACTATAAAAAGTATTAAATACTTTTTGAGACACTTTGATAAATTAGCACTTTATCATCCTTTGTTGATGAACCTAAGAGGTCTTGAATATAACCTTTCTCAATAAAAAGTCCTGATCCAAAAGATGCATTTTAAAATGGATTCAAATAATAGCAAGTGGGAAAACAGTATCATTTTATATCACATAGACCATTAGTTTGTCACCCTCAAACATAATGTAGATTAAAAATAAAGTTAGAAGTTAGCAACGCAAAGATGACTTTGAGGAAAATCGTATTTGTCATTAAAATGCAGAAGAAAAGTGTAAACAATATACCATGATTTATAGGAAAGGCTGGATTAATGGTGATGTCTCAAAATTACTAATTTTCATATAGCTATTTTCATATAACTAAGTGATGCACTATATTTCAGAAATCCGTGTTTTGGTATAGTAGATAAAACACATGGATTATTGTACCAGAGCCAGGAGAAAAGATATCTTGGAATCGATTTCATCTTCACAATATTACTGTAATTATTGTATGTGCTTTATTCTTTATTTGATGATTTCCTTAAGAAAATCTAATATCCAGAAAATCTAATATTGGGGTCTTTCAATGACCCCAAAATCTCACCATTGAATATCTTAAAATTATTTTGCCTAATGTTTACATTCATGTAATAACATGCATGTAGTTATAAAATATGGTTGATTTCTGTTTAATATCATAATACAGCATCCCTAACAAGATAACTTTTTGAAAAATTACAATGTATACATAGAAGAGACCAACTCTAAATGTCAGAGTAGTCTTTAAAAGCCAAATGAATGAATTTAGCTTTTCATCATGTTCCATGAAAGATGCACATTTCTAAAAGTTCTTGTCTAGGATATGAAATTCTGTTTGGCTATTAGAGAACAGAAAGGAAGGGGCGCATTAATATTTAGAAATGGATTTTAAATACACATAAGGTAATTATTATGAACCAAAGCTATCAACTTTGAAAAACTTAAAATGTTCTCTGGAAGATCAAAATAAGTAGATGATTACTGAAGTATAATGGTAGAAAATAAAAACCTAATTTTAGTATGGTGGAAAGATAATAGTGAGAAAAATTAGCGTTAGTGAAGTCAAAATCAGTATTACATGCTTGCAGACTGTCATTTCTTCTCTCCTAGGGATAGATTCCAAATATATGTCGTATATAGGGTTGCCATAAAATTATCGTGCAAACCAGGACACATCTAAGCATGAATGGGAGCACTAGTAATAATTACTACAAGGCAAACTGGGGCATATGTTCACCCTAGGTGGCAAAGATATTTTCAAAGAACGCCTAGGCTAAAATTCCACTCCAACTCTTACCAGTGTTATATCCTTTCTGAACACCTTGGCTATTCTCCATATGCCCGCTCCCTCCCCAGTGTAACAGGAATAATAATAACACTTAGGGTTGTTGTGTGGAAGTCTTCCAAAATTACTATATAGTTTCCTGATACCACTTTGTTTTGTTGCTGCACAGTATTCCATAGTATTCCGTTAAGAATTGCACATAACTTATTTAACCAATTTAGATTGTTTCCAAAATTTTACTGTTATAAACAACGCATCAATGTCATTACACTTAATGTCATTTCACATATACGAGAATATATATATTTCTGTAAATTCCTACGTATGCTATTGCTGGGTCAAAGGGTATATGCATTCAATGGGTTTCTGAACTCTAAAAAGTTTGATTTGGAACACATTAAGATATACATTTAATAATATCAGAGGTGATTTATGTGAAGAATCACACCACATACATATCTATTTCTGAAATTTCCCTCTTACAATGATTATTGAATCAAATACATGGAAAGAATTTCTCCATGGCTTTAACGTTTCATTGCTAAATGATGATGTCTCATTACACTTTTTCCCTGAACTTTTGTCACTGCTTAAACTTTCATTGTAGGCATTTATTTTAAGGAAGTATGTGATAGCTTTTTGTGTCTGTGATGCGGAACAAGGAATGGAAAAGAAAGATAAAAGAACATGGCAAATTGGTTGTAGAAGAGGGAAGATGATTTGATGATAACATTAACTGCCTTTTTTAATTCAGTTGGAGCACAGAAACAACTCATTTTCCTCCTGCTTGGCAAAATCATTTACATTTATTAAGTGATTTCTTGAACCTTGTTCATATCACTCCTAAAATGGCACTTTCATTCTAATGATGTGCTCTTCAAACTAAGTACCAATTTCCAGCAGATCACAGTAATTAATGCTAGTGAGTTATTTAAAATGAAGCAAACATGTTTAGAGAAAAGTCAATATATCATTATTACTACCCAAGTAAACTTTAAAATGCTGGGGCAACCGCAGGCCCTGGAAGGACCTGAGTCCAGTCACATAAATGGCCTTTCTGATTGGATTCCTTGTTACACTTTCAAGGCTTGTTTTTGAGCATTGTAAATGGGCTCTGGAGTAGCCCTTATTCTACGGCTGGTTTCAGTCCATTATCAAGGTACGACCCCAGCTGGATCTATACTGAATGTCCATGTGTTCGACAAAGTCTCTCCACTCTGACTTGTGGGAACTCACATGACTCCTGACTGTATGATCTCTTGAAATTATTTCTCACTCACAGACTCACAATGGCCTGGTAATTTTTCTTTATCTTAAAGTTTTTTTCTACTCTATACATGTGCAGATTAACATTTATCCATACACTCTAGAACACCCTGTGGCCCACGTGATATCTACCACCTGATGGTACGCCATATATAATCCCCTCTCCTTGAGTATAGGCTGGACATGTGACTTGCTTACAGCCAAGAGAATGTGGCAAAGGTGCTGGAATTTCATCTCCATAAATTTTACATTATAAAGGATACCTTCTTAGCAGACTAGAGGAGACACTCACTCTTACACTGATCTTAAAGAAGGAAAAAGCCATGCTATGAACTGCCTATAGAGAAGACCATGTGGCAGGAAATTGTGGGTGGCTTCTAGGACCTGAAGGCAATCTCTAGCAAACATCCATTAAGAAGCCAGGGCCCTCAGTTCTATAGCCAAAAGGAGATAATTCTGCCAATGGGCTGAGGAAGATTTGAAGCAGATCTTTCCCCAGTTGAGACTCTGATGAGACCACAGTCCCAGTAGATGCCTGGATGGCAGCTTGGTGACACCATGAAGCAGAGAAGCAGGCTAAGCTGTGCCTGGGCTTCTTACCTACAGGAGCTGTGAGAGAAAAACTGTTGGTAGTTTTAAGTCACTGGGTTTGTAGTCATTTATTATGCAGCATAGAAAATAAATACAGACCCTAATGTGGATTCTTGGAGCTCTTTGCATAGCTATCTCCCTTCTGGTGTTCTGTCCTGCAAATTCCAGCCACCTCAGGTACTCCAACCTCCAATCTCTGTCTCTGCGAGGCATCAAGATTGCCTCCCTCTGTTTTGGCCCCCTTGCCTATTCTGCATTCTAAAAATTGCCTCCAGATAGAAAGTTGAAGCAAATATAGGGCTCACTCTATTTGCTTCCCTTCCCGCAGGCATCACAGTTCTGTGCTGCTTGTTGCCCAATGCTTGAGCATAGTTATTTATGTATTTTGCTCAGTTTTTTGTTTACAGCAGGGTTGTAAATTCTGGGTCTATTTCCTCATGGCAAGAAGCAGAACTTATCTTCATTTTTGAAAGATACGTTCTCTGAGTATAGAGTTTTAGGTTGGCTGTTCTTTCTTTTCATGTATAGTCTAGCTTCCATTTTATCTGTTGACAATTCAACTGTCACTTTTGTGGTTGTTCCTTTGAAGAGAGCGTCCCTTTTTTATCCAATTGTTTTTAAGATTCTCCCTTAGGCATTGTTTTCAGTAATTTTACTGTGAAGTTATTAATTTGATTTTTTTGTATTATTGTGCTTATGGTTTGCATTGCTTAAGTCTGTTGGCTTCGTCTTTCATCAGTTTGCAGAAATTATAAGCCATTATCATTCTTTATATTTATCCTGCTTGTGCTGTGTCTCCTCTTTTTCTGGGACTTAGTTACACGTAGGCATTTTCACTGACTCTCATAGCTTATGTTTTTTTCTGTATTCTCCATCCTTTGTCATATCAGGTATCAATATGGATATTTTCTTCTGATCTGTATTGTAACTCACTAAATCCATTTTCAACTGTATCTAACTCTCTATTAAACCAATACTTTGAGATCTTAATTTCAGTTATTGTGTTTTTTAGTTATGGAGTTTACATTTGGTTATGTTTTATGGTCCAGTTTCTGCCAGATCTTTAAATCTTGCCTTTTATTTCCTTAAGCATATTAAGTACAGTTACATTTACAGCTGTCTATTAATTCCGTATGTGTGCTCTCTGGGTACCAAATGCTGTTAGTGCTCTGCCCGTATCTCTTAGGCATGTTTCTCTACAGGTCCAAGCACTCTTCTGCCAGCATCTCTTCCTCCCTGCCTTTTCACTTTTGTTTTACCTGTAGGAACGTGTTTGGCCTACGCACAGTGCAAGTTGAAAATGTTGACGAGATAATGCCTGCAGAAGTAGCATTCATCCAAAGATTGTTTGGAAGTTGATGAGTAAAATCCCCAGCTTTCTCAACCCGTAGTTGAGATAACTCTGAGACATGTTTTATAATATCTCCTTAAGTTCCCTAGGGAGAGTGAACTTCAGGTATCCTCTGAGGTAATTGGCTCAGTAATGCAACTTTTGTTAGTTTTCTTCTTTTTCTCTTTCTTACCTCTCCACTTGTCTAAAAAAATTTCTGGGATCATATCCCCTCAAAAATATTTGTATTTGACTCCCTTTCTCAGGGTCTACTCCCAGGAAGAACCCATTTCACATTGCTTTCTTTCTCCTGTTGTGCTTTGTTCATTTTGATTCAGTTAGAAGTTGTATGTAAGAACTTACAGGAAAAAAAATTGAAGGTGTGAGTGATATTATCTTCCTCTAAAGGTGATGTAAGTTATTTTTTGGCAAGAAACTCCTATCTAGAGCAGGGGTTGGCAAATTTTTCTGAACGGGTCCAGAGAGCAAATATTTTAGGCTTTGAGGGCAACATGGCTTCTGTTGCAACTAACCTTTACCACCATAGCAAAAAAAAAGCAGCCATTGTTGGTATACAAACAAATGAATGTGGCTATTTTCCAATGAAAGTTAATTTATAAAAACAGGTAGCAGGCCAGATTTGACTCACAGGCTGTTGTTTCCTGACCCCTGGTCTACAGGAACTTGCAATCCCAGCTCATTGTAATCAAATCAGACTATGAGATAAAGTTGAGCTTCTGTCTCTGTGAGGGCCAGTGTGCTTCTGATTGATCCTTACTCCTGGTAGAATTTGGGGGATCTCACCCAAAGCCTGGGGATTTTTTCAGCACCTCCTCCACTCAATCCATGGCAAATACTAAATTTCAAATTTGTATCTTCAATCTCATGAGTATTATAAAATCTTCACTCATCCTTTTCAGCTACCTTTTCAATTATTGGCAGGCATGTCTCTGGGAAAAGCAATCCCAAATTCTGGGATCATCTTTTTGATTTCCCTGCCTATCTCTGGTCATGGCTCATAAATCTTCACTGCCTTGGTAACCCTCTAATGCTTCTAAATAAGTTTTGATTTTCGTTTTAAATATCCTGAACAGCTCTTCTAGCTCCTCTCAGTGGGAGAGTGTGTCCATGTTATCTATTCTTCCATTGCTGGAATTGGAACTCCTATACCCTCCTTGTGGTCATCTTGGGCCAGTTCCTCTCATTCTTTGAAGATTTCCTAGCTCACTGTAATTAATTCTTGCTTCAGAATTCATAGTGATTCTACCAATACACTGGCCTCTCACACACTTGATCTTGTTTCTGCCAGTGATCAGGTCCTCCATTATGAAGGACTCTACTGCTCACTCCCATGGTCACATCTCATCGGGATCTTGTCATTATTAGTAACTATTTCAGTCTCAAGCCAATATCTCCTCTTTTTCTAGTTTATTGCCTCTAGAACCCCTTCTTGACCTTTAACAGTCTGTTGCACTGGTTCTTCCTCATCTCCCAGACCAAAGACTTTACTGTCTCAGAGTCCAGTGCCCTCGTTTCTATCCATACTCACCCTCTTCATGACCTACTCCAGGCTCATGGCTTCCCCTCGAGGCAAGGCAGGAGTCCACAGGAGGGTGAGCCAGAGCAAGTCAAGGGAATTGTCCACAAACCAGAAGCTGGGAATTCATTTTAGAGTTGAGGATTGAATTCCAGGCCAGTTGTGAGACTGAAAAATGCTCAGAAAAGAGATGGCAAAAAAGAAACCTTGAAACCGGAAGAATTCTTGACTCAGAAAGTAAGCTTCCTAAACACTTTCTGTTTCAGTGGAAGCAAATTACTGAAATCTTAGGGCATTATTCCAGGATATGAACAGTTTAAATGCATTAGGAAGATAATGAACAGACTTAAGTAAAATGAAAGTGGTTCTAATTGTTTGAAAACAAATTTCCTTTCTCTTTCCTACTCTTTTAACAAAACAACTAATTAGGAAGAATCCTCTTCCATAGTTTTGGTCCTTGGAATTTCCAGTATATTCTATTGAAGATAAAGAAAAATATTGCAGATATTACCTCCATGAAGTCTTATAACTACATCGGAGCAAGTGCTGAGTCTTCTATAAGTTCTAAAAAATTCTTCCCCTGCAACATCTGGAAACATTTGTTCTAGTTTAGTCCCTTTTCACTACCATAATAAAATAAAACCAATCTGTAACTGATGGGTACCGTCTGGAGACAAATAAGAACTAAGCCCTTCATTGCATTTCACTTTGCCCCTTAGGGGTATTTATCCTTGTAGTTTTCAGTGAAGAATCTTGCCTTATTCTTGTGAAATTTTGAAATTTTATGACACATACTACTGTTCCTTCCACACTGGAAAAAGTTCTAGGTCCATTTGGCACTCTCAGAACTTGACTCTAGAGTTTTTCCTAGGAATATGGAGGTACTAATTCCTGCGTGTCAAGTTGAAGTTCCAAAAGGAATGCAGATTATCTTTTCATTGCATTCAATAGACTGCAATGAAGAAGATAGGAGTAAATACTAATTAAATCACATTTGACATCCGAAATCCTTTTTCCCTCAGATTCCAATGAATAATTGCCTCTATCATGTCTCTGTAGTAAGTTTTCATTATTTAGAAAATTATGATATAACAGCCTGGAGAATCTACCTGGTATAAAGACCTGGTTATATCACATAATAGTTCTATGCTTGAGCAAACATTTAAACTCTCCTTGCCTAAATAACCCCCTCTGTAAATGGGTTGTGAAGATTAAATAAGATAACCCCAAATGCTTCCAATAGTGCCTAGCATATAAGAAGCACTCAATTGATGTAATCAACCATCATCCCCATCTTCATGACCATAATTTTTAATGATCATTGCATTATCATCAACTTTTGTAAAGAGCAGATAAAATCTTACAAAAATGTTCATAACATATTAACTGGGAAAAATCAGAATATGGTATACTTAATGCAGCTCTATAAAATGTGTTAGCAGGTAGGAAAGGATTACATAGCTATTTGCAATAGCGAAAATATTTGTTACCAGGATTTTTTCCTAATAATACTATTTTTTATTACAACTTTCTTTTGAATTTTGTCAGTGGAAATGTGTAGTGAAATTCTTCTTAGAAGACCTCTAGATCACTGGTCCTGCACTGATCCTCCATTGATCATCCTTGAAAGATAGTTCAATCTCCTGGTGACTGCTTCCAAGTCACTATGTACAAGGGCAGAGAGTTCTAATCGTTACAAAACTGTCTCCTTGTACTGAGCTTAAATCCGTCTCCCAGGTATGCACATCGATTGATTCCACTACTGGCTTCCGAAGCTGTACCAGTAACTCTAACATGTTTTCAGGGAAACATCCCTTCTCACTCTTGTAATAGTGAGGCTTAAAATAAGCCTAATCAAACAACACGTCCGTGGGTGTATATGTCTCTTTTATTCTGAGCTTCAATCTTGAGTAAATAATAGACCATTTACATAAAATGTTATGGCTACTTTTTATTCATTTTAGGATTCTAATTTGCAGAGGTTTATAATATTAATTATGTAAATATTATTTCAGTAAATGCTGTTGGTAAAATACATTGCTCTGTTTTAAAATTGAATTTAAATTCAAAACTAAACTTAGATATGCAGCTGAAATATTTTAAAGGCATTCTCTATTATTAATTATGTATGATGTTCATTTCAGGATATGTGTTACAAGCTTCTAAACTATAAAAAAAGAGGGTTTTATTATCTTCATTTTTGGATCTGTAAAAAATATATTTAATTTTTTTTTTTGAGCTTTTGAAAGGAGAAATGTTTTTTGGTACAGTAACCTTGCAAATGTTATCCCAGTGGGAGAATTTTTGGAGAGCTCTGAGTAATAGAAAACACAGCTTACTAATCATAGTTATCTTGCTGGTAGGGTTTTCTTTTGCAAACACTGTTACACACAGTTCCAAAGATTACTAAATTGCAAAAAGCAGTCATAAATGTAGATCTGAAGTATTTCTCCTCCGTTTTTGGTAGTTTATCTTCAACTTGATTTTTATTTGGAATATCTTAGAAGTATAACACTATTTGAACTTAAAATACTTATTTTATAAATATAATGTTTAGCGGGAGTTTAGTATATTTATCATTTTAAAAAGAAAGAATTTCATTAACTTTTACAGTTTTTAGCATTTTTATAGCATATAGTATTTAGCAATTTTATAATTTTTAAAATTTAAAGTTAATTTACTGAAACATTTGTAAAATGATATTCCAGCATGGTGATGTTACTTCATACCAAGATTCTATTATCCTTAAGTCATGTTTAGAAATTTAGGATTATTTTTCCTTCCCCAAACATATAAAGGTGAAACAGAATGAAGAGAAGATAATCGAGTTCTAAAACTATATTCTCTAATAATTAGTATTTTAAGGTAAAGGGCTTCATTTCACAGTTGAAGTGAGAAAATTAAAGGCCATTATTGTCAGCCTCATGTTAGAATTATCAGGTGTGAAGTGTTTGTCTTCTATAAGCTTTTTTTCCTTTTTCTAATTTGTTCCCCGATTTAGAAGTTGGAAGAAGAGTGATCAAACTATCCAAGAAAGAGACTTATATGTGTTTTCACACAGGAACTAATGCTTTCTTCAATAGCCCATTGGATACAACTAATATTTGTTAAGCATCTGCTTTGTGGTAAACTAGGCATTTCCATAAGTATATTTAATCCTGTGGATGAATGTTATGATATCCATTATTCAGATGAAGAAACTAAAGCTAAGGAATTATACAATTTGGCTGAAGTCATATAATACATTGGAGTTGCAATTTGAACATAATTAAGTCTTAACGTTTCTATAGTTGTGGCAATTCCCACTTTGCCATACTGCTGCTACCTACAGTAACAAGGTGCCAGATATTCAAATTAGTTATGTACAAAACCAGAGTTCATATGAGGCATTCCTGATGTCAAACCTTTGGAAATTGTGCATACTGAACTTGTCTGACTCTCTTCTAAACAATTATAACATGACGTGATATTTAATGGGTTATGCTAACACAAACTACGTTTTGCACATAGGATTAAGACTGATTACTGCAATAATTCTGTGAATTAGGTGGGGTGATTATCTATTGACACCATAATTAGTAGATGGTGAAATGGGTACAAAGAAGTCTTAGGGTTATGAGTATAGAAGGAAAAGTGTAAGAGTTTTAAGAAACTCCTTTCCCTGTATAAAGATTCTAGGCCATTCTGCATAACCACCATTCACCCTCACAAACACAAACTGTAACTTTCTCCTCACTCTATCTCCCTCGCTTACAAACACACACACCCAATTTTTTTGGCTTCATAGCTTGAATTCAGACACAGTACCAGGCTCTGTAAGTTTTGTGGTAAGGATCTGCAGAATTTCTTACTCAGAAGTCATTATTTAAGGGAATGATTATACGCAAACTTAATGTCCTTTTCGGTTGATATTTCAACCTTCAGTTTGTGTGACCACACACACTTTGAAAAATCCACCATCATTTTCCTAAAGCAATAAACTTGAAGAGGGAGTAATTCACTATTGATTAACTTTTATAGAAAGATGCAAAAAAAAAAAAAAAAACAAACAACCCAATGTGCCAAGAGATATTGTGGCTTGAGTAGTTACAACATTGTTCAATTGTTCTCTTTTTCAACATAGTTCTGAATTTGGCCACCTCTGCCACAATGTGATACTGACATAATGTTTGAGAGTGAAGGGAGTATTAGGCCAACAGATCCAAGAGCCCTGAAACAAAACTGGCTAACACTTAAAAAAGTTTCCTTCTTTCACCTTCACATGAAAACTGTGGAATGCAAAATGACAACTGTGCCTTGGGCATAATATTTGAAATTTATCTTTCTTCCTCTAAGAATGATTTTTTGAATATGCATTCTCAGCAAATATTCTGCCTTTGTAGACACGTCTGAGCAATCCAACTTTTTACTTGGTTCAATCATTCCCTAAAATGCCTCTATATTTCAAATGTAAGCTTTAGTGTAGCTTATCTCCGGGCTCGTGAACCTCAAGTTCTCACCCAGGAATGTACGGAACTTAGTATATTCTGATACACTGAGTCCACAATGAAATTATAACAGATGTGAAGAAATTCACATTGCTTTATTGACTTTTAAAATTACACCCAAACAAGCACTTGCAGCTTGTAATTGTTCTCTCACCCATTCTTAATATTATGGGAGCAGAATATTCTTTTAAGATTGAAAAGTGAGGCAAAAGCTATTTTTTCTAGTGTCAAGAAATGCAGGTAAAAAGACCAGCCAAAAACAATGTTCAAACCACAATGATGCACATAAATTTTTCTTGGTACTTTTTGTCTATTGGAGAAAAATAAAGGAATGACATTTTACGTGTGGATTTTAAATAACATTTTGAATACGAATTTTCCAAGAGAGAAATCCTATCTATCTGTCTATCTAGAGAAATGAGCAGGCATATGTACAGTGAGACATTTTTTTATTTTATAGATGAGTGGAATAAAACCATTTATTACAGCTGAAGTTAACATTAAAAGTATACTAGCTGAGCAGTAGTCTCACATAAGAAGAAAGACAATCTGGTAAATGATTAATAAATAATAATTTTAATAATTAACATATAGATTGTGCCAAAATATATGGACGTGATACATGCTTTACATGTATTATCTTATTTAATAGAAAAATAATATGATAGATGCTACTATTGCCCTGATTTTCAGATAAGACAACTGAAACTTAAAAAGATTAACTAAATTGCTCAAATTGTGTTATAAGTGAATGTTTATGTTTCCTCAAAATTCATATGTTAAAGCCCTAATCCCTAATGTGATGGTATTTGGAGGTGGGGCCTTTGAGAAGTAATTAGGCTTAGATGAGGTCATGAAGGTGGGGTGCTCATGATGAGATTAATGCTGTTATCAGAAGAGGAGGAGACAGGAGAGCTCTCTCTCTCTCCAGGAGCACACACAGAGGAAAAGCCACGTGAGGACACATCGAGAAGGCAGCCATCCGCAAACCAGGTAAAGAGCCCTCGCCTGACACCAATCTGCTGGCACCTTGATCTTGGACTTCCAGTCTCATATCTCTGTTCTTTAAGCCGCCCAGTCTGTGGTATTTGGTTATAGCAGTCTGAGCTAAGACAAGTTTACACGTTAGTAAGTAGCAGAGCTAGGACTCCCAATTCCCATCTGCCGCATTTCAGAGCCTGTGCACTTAACCATTAAAATATAAACTTGGATAGTATTTTATCTTCCCACCATTATGGCTAACATAATTTTCTTCCAGTTCTCATGATAAAGAAAAGAGTGGAAGGGATAAATGAAAGCATCCATTCAGTAGTCTATTTTATTTCTGGATCATTCTTAGAAGACCTCTAGGTATTTGGTCCTTTTGTATTTAATCAGAGATTTTGGGGGTCCTAGGACTTTGCCTCCTGGCTGCCACTGAATTAAGGTTTTACCAGACAACTAGTTTTCCAGATACAAAATCTTTGTCTCTAGGAATGTATAGTCTTGCCCATCATAAATGCTACATATCAAATTTCAAATGAACACAAGGTGGTTGCTATAGATTGAATGTTTATGTCCCTTCCTCCCCACCAAATTCATATGTTGAAATCTTAACCCTCAAGGTGATGGTATTAGGAGGTGGAGTCCTTGGGAGGTGATTAGGTCATGAGGACAGAGTCCTCCTGATTGGGAGTAGTGCCTTTATAAGAGGCCCAAGAGAGCTTCTTCGCCCCTTCCTCAATGTGAGGACACAATGAGAAGATTTCTAGGAAGTAGGTTTTCACCAGACACTGAATCAGCAGGTGCCTTGATAGTGGACTTCCCAGGCTTCAGAACTGTAATAAATAAATTTCTGTTGTTTAGAACATACCAATTTATGGTATTTTGTTACAGCAGCCCAAATGGACTAAGACAGTGATCCTGGATAGAAATGTAGCTACAAAGTTTGTCAGAGAGGATAAAACACAGATATTAATTCAGATGCAATTATTTTCATTGCAGTTAGAGTCATCCTAAGTGAATTAACCAGTTAATATTTTAGAATGTTGGTAGATTTATATTCTTGTTTTGGGCAGATTCAATTTGAATATGCATTCATTTGTCATTCATCAGATTAACAAATATTTAATGGGCTCCTACTATATGCAGTGCATTGCAATATGAGAAGCATAATGAGAATGCAAATATAAAGACTAATGAGTTTAAGAGAAAAACTTAGCAAATATTAATGTCCTGAGTTTTGCAAATAAGTAATCTTCTGAATATCTTTGGCAAAATAGGGTTAAAAATATAATAAATAGGAAAATAAATTCTGAAAAATCCAATGTCTTTATTTTAGTAATGTAAAGACCTCTTTCCCATAAACTTTTACTAGTTCTGCTATAATGCAACACATATAGTTGATCTGAATTTCAAATTTCATGTGCTTTCTCATGAATATTAATGTGAATATTGCTAAAAAATTGCCAAGATAGGCAACAGCAGGAAAAAAGATAAGAAGTTCCTGGCTTGAATAAATCTTGGATTTACTAAGAGAGTGAATCAAATCAAGGAGCAGAAGTGAGACTCTGATTTGTAGGCTAAGATTTCAAGGTTTAAGGCTCACCAACCAATGGAAGGAGAGACAAAGGAGATGATCTAAAAACAATTTTCACAGTGCAGTGACACATCAGAAGTTTTACTGGAACCTCTAGTCTCAAAGGTCTAACAGGCTAATTGGGAGAAAAAGAATGGCAAATGTCTTTTAAGCAGACAATAGGGATACGAATTATGGGAGTGGGGTGGGAATGTTGGACTTGTTAACCAGATACCCCTCTGCATTTGGCCCTGTCTTCTCTAAAGATTTCTATAATAAGGAAGAACTAGTGGAGGGCAAATCCAAGATCAAGGTCCTGGCAATCCACTCTAATCTTATAAATGGAAAACACAATTACACACCATGGCACAACTCCCACTAAAAACAAGCTCTGGGGATTGCAGATCTGTTTATTGCTGTAGTCCCTTTGCTTTACTTGTGCTTCTAATCATCCTTTGCTCTATTCCCGTGTATCACCGAACAATGAACCTAAGCCTTTGCCTCCTATTCCTTATTCTTGGCTCCTGTTCGCCCTAAGAACACTTTTCTGCATTTGATCTATTAGACACTGCATCTAAGATAGTGCTTCTGGACCCGTGGCATTTGCTGCTGGCAACTCCATGAAACCATAATTGGGGGATGAAAACTCACTATTCTCTGTCAAATCCTACTTGTTTGGCATTCTCAGCAAGCTTTGCACCTCCCTTGCAATCTTAGCAACCCACCACCTCCCTCTTCCACTTTCATGCCTTCCACCTAAAAATGATGATGTACACAACTCAGGAATATCTCTGAATTCCAGCATTCCTAAAAGAGGATGAAATGGAAAGTGGTGAGAGAGCAACACTTTTGGGAAGTTAACTGGAAAATGATGGGTCTTGAAGGCAACAGGTAGGATATGATTTGATTTAAGAGGTGATTGGGAAAGTTCTGCAGAGTGGAGTAGAGATTTCCAGGTATATATGTGTGGATAGATTTCAGGGACAGTTAGCAGGGACTACATTGACACAAGAGGCTGGGCCATTACATTAGATGATGTTTGAGGTGATTAGGAATTAGACTAAATATGTGACTGAAGAATTCAAGAGACTAATCTAAATAACTTGAACTCTGACAGAGTTTTCATGTTTTGTTCTAGCTACCTTGCTTCTTTTCTGTCAGAAAAGAGTCATTTACCTCTAATCCCAAACTGCTTTTGCAAAGTACATACTAGGCAGACTTTGATACACAACCTAATTCCACCTTTGTCACATAGGGATTTTATTTTCATTGCAATCGTAGTTTATTTTTTAATTTAATTTTATTTTTACAACATCATTTGCCTTTATTTCTGTGAGTCAGATTTATTCTGCTCTCCAGTGAGGTGACTGGATATTCAACCTCAGTCACCTCTTGGGCCTGCTCCCAACCTTCTAGGATCATCCAGGACTCCTGGGCCTGTATGGGGCAGAGGCCAGGGATTTGGGCTGGGCCCTTGCTCCATTTGCACACTACGGGTAAGGTCACTTGTCTGCTACTTCATGTTGGGGTTCAGCTCTGGGTCTACCCTTGTTTCTTGCACACTCTGCTCTAGGAGGGTTCAAAATATCCCTGAAAGCAGCTCTTTTTGCTAATGAGCACCATGGGCCTACAGGGTACTTGTCCCTGCCACCCTAACCCCACTTCTGCCTAGTCTCAGGGAAGCACTTGTTCTCTCCATGATCTACCTCATCCACCTTCCCTACTCAAAGTATTTTCCTCCTTCCACATCCCATGGAAGACCTCTGTAGATCACACACAGGAGGCTTTTAGAAGCTCAGTGCTGGCCTCTTCAAGAGTGGGGTGGCAAAATACATCCTATTTTATCTTACTAACTCTTCTATTACTCCTATATAAAAACAAAGAAACAAATATCTGAGCCTGTGACCCAACCCAAAGATCAGTTTGAGTCAGTAATGAACTCTGACTTCTGTGTAGGTTAATGCAATTTGAGGGAGAAGTAATAAGAGATTAATGTCTAGAACAAGGAAGGCACAGGTCCTGCCTATCCCTGTATTGTCAGACCACGCATGGAGTCTGAGTCCATTTTGGGGCAACTTTCCTAATATCTTAGTTTCTTTTTCCTTGATTGAATCAATATGGTGATAGATCAAAAACATGCCATAGATATAATACACTTGGATTTCAGCAAGGCGTTTGACAATATGATATGAAATGTGGAAACGATGAAAATACAGTTAGAGGAACTTTATTTCTACAGGCACATGTGTGTGCATATATGTGCACATGCACGTGTGTTTTCACATTGGTAACAGCTTCAGCATGATCTTACTACTCTCAGTGTGGGAACCACACTTTGGAGATGTTATTAACAAATGAATCTTGTGCAGAAAGTAGGCAGACTGGTGAGGGCACCTAAAACCATGCCAGCACGGAAGGGAGCCTCATGAGAGGGCTGTCTTGGGGAAAAGGGATTGGGCTTTCTTTTTTCTTGCATGTGACTTCAAAGGGCAAAACAAGGACCAATGAGTGGAAGCTATATGGTCCCAAATTTAAGCTCTTAGATCAGGAAGAACTTTCTAACCATTAGAGGAATTGGCAGGTGAGATGTTTAAAACATCCCAGTGGATGGTGAGTTTCCTGTGACTAGAGGCATTCAAGGAAAAGGATGATTCCTTGCTAGGAACATTGAAGAGAAGAGTTGGACACCAGAGAGGAGGTGGGTGAGAAGATTTGAAGGGTCTTCTGATCCTGTGATATGACTATTCTTTTTTTTCAGTTATATTTTTAGAAGGTTTGAATACTTTTTAAATTAAATTTCAAATATATTACCTATTGCCCCCACATCCATATGTGTGCTCCCCCTGGTTTGGTGATTCAGTCACCCACTTAAGCTCACATGATCTCATTTTGGGGTGGATTGCAGCTATATTCTAAAAAGGAAGGAATTCAGTTGGGCATTTAGGTTAAAGTTTTTAATTTTCTCTCTTCTCATTCTCCATTCAAAACTATGCCCATTTAATCGTTTTCACTGTTGGTTTCTTCCTGCCAGACTGATGTTCATTTGCAAACCTGCAAACGTGCCATTCCTGCCTCCTGCCCGACGTGAACAGGGCTGAGAGCTCCTGCTAACGTGATGTTTTTTCATGGCCCACTGGACTTTGTAGGGTGTAGAACACAACCTTTAGAGTTTCAATCCTTTCTCCACTTCTTATTAGTTATGTGATAATAACAACATAATAGGAGTAGTTAACATTTATGGGGTGTTCACATCAAGCACATATGTCTCATTTCAAAACTTGTGTGATTTGAGAGGTCCAGCTCTTAACATCTGAAATGTGCCTTCAAACACATGGTCTCATTGTATTATCACAGTTCCTATGATAAAGGCAAGGTTGATATTTCCCTGTTCTGCAGAAACATGAAGTCTTGTCCAAAATCCCATAGCTACTCGTGGAGCTGGGATGAAAACCCAGATTCCTTGGCTTTCTCATCCTGTCACCCTTAGCTTAATCATAACAAACTCTGGGTGCTTATCAGCTGATAAGACAGTAACATTAGGGGGTGTCCAAATTAATGCCACATCTGAATTTGCTTTGTTGACTTTAGCTTGAAATGACAGGACCCACCACCTCATCCTCACCAGTCTTTCTATTATACATGTCTCATTAACCCCTACCTTTTCTTCACATTTGCCAAGAAGTGATTTGTTTTTCCTTTGGTACTTAAAGTGTTACTGGTCAGAGCATTGGATCTTAACTTTGTTCCCTTTTCAGGAAGTGTGTTCCCTCACCTGTAAGCTCAATGAATAGAATTAGCCAGTGAGTTAGTTTTGGAAAGGTATGGAACACCCTGACAGAAACATGACACCCTTTGAGAAAGAATCCAGATATTGCCAAATCTACCTTGCAGTTTACTAGAGCAACCTTCCTGAAGCCTACTTGGAGAAACTCAGGCAAAATAGCTCTGTAGCCATCATTTAGCCCCTGTTCCTATATCGTGTGTCTGAGACTGGACAGTGAGACAGAGCAGGGTTGTAAATTTGCACCCAATGCCAGCTTACAAATTCGTAATTGACTGGTTTGAGTTTTCTTTCCATTTTTTCTTTTAATTTATTTAAACTAAAAATCCCCCAAATCAATTCACCCATTTCTTCCACCCCCTACCTCCCACCTCTGGCTAGCACCAATCTGTTCTCTGTATCTATGAGCCTGTGTTTTCAGATTCCATATAAGAGAGATCATCATATGGTATTTGTCTTTCTCCATCTGACTTCTTGCACTTAGCGTAATGCCCTTGAGGTTCATCCATGTTTTCAAAAAGGATAAGATTTCATTCTTGTTTATGGCTGAATAATAATCTATTATATATATATATATATATATATGTATGTATATATATGTGTGTGTGTGTGTATGTATATATACACACAATTTATCCATTTATCCATCGGTGGATACTTAGGTTCTTTTCATGTCTTGGCTATTGTAAATGATGCTGCAATGAACAGGAGGGTGCATATATCTTTTTGAGTTAGTGTTTTCATTTTCTATGGATAAATACCCAGAAGTGGAATTGCTGTATCACATAGCAGTACTACTTTAATTTTTTGAGGAACCTCTATACTGTTTTCCATAGTGACTGCACCAAATTACATTCTTGCCAACAGTGCACAAGGGTTCCCTTTATTCCACATTCTCATCAACGCTTGTTATTTCTTATCTTTTTGATAACAGCCATTCTAACAGGTGTGAGGTGATGTTTCATTGTGGTTTTGATTTGCATTTCCCTGATAATTAATGATGCTGAGCATCTTTTCATATACATTTTGACCATCTGTAGGTCTTCTGCAATTGTAGTTTAAACTGCTAGAAGTTCACAGCAAAATGACTTTTGTGTGTACTGTCGAGGTTAATTTCGATTTTACCAAAATTGATTTAGAAAGGATATTGCCTAGAGAAATATACACTTATGAATCACCACTTATTTTATTTTTACTCATCACATTTTATTCTTTTTGAGACTTTCCCCCTAGATTATCGTTGTAGCTGTGAATAGGTGGTTTTACTTTTATAAATGAGTAACCAGGAAATAGCAAAGTTGTCAGGCTCTCATATCCAATAAACCTCGCTAATATAGAAAAAGTAGGATTCACTTATTTTTCAGTAAGATTCAAGATATTGTAGGTGAAAGAGTTGAATTATATGTTGGCTGGGTAATTTTGTCAGGGCATTTGTAGGAAAACTCTCCTTTGTAACAGACATGATTCACAGCTCTCTCAGAAAACCTTCCGATAAGGAATAATCACCAATAATATTTCAAGCAAAGTTTAAATAAAAATGTGAAGATGACGATGGATACATAGACAGATTGGCGAATAATGTGATAATATGTTTTAGAATTCAGTGTAAAAAATAGAAATAAAATGTCCATTTCAAGGTAATCATCTATTTCAGAAGTATAATTGCTCTGTATAAATGAATCCTATTGATTTAAAATTGTTACATGAGTCCTGATATTGAAACAATATGTACTACTCATTGGAGAAAGATAGCCTTTAAAAAAATGGATCTCATGCTACCTAAAAAACCAGGTCCCAAAGTAGAAATCAATGTATTTCTGAGTACCTTCTTGATTTTCAAAGTGTTTGTCAATATGTTAACAAAACATTGTGGCTTTAAAGAATTATGTAGGTGAATTAAAACATTTTCTTTAAATTAACCTTATTTGCAGTAAATATACTCCTAAATTATCCCTTATTGCATCATGAAATTTCATGCTACTGTGACTTTGCTCCTTAGCTTCTAATGACCCTGCAACTCCTCTCAGGATTTGTAAAACCAACACATATTTCAAAGAGTAGGCCCGATGACAGTGCTTCCTGGATACTTTTTGTGATTCATCTTAAGACAGAATATTTGTATTTATTTTTAATTGCAAGAAAATCATGAATATAATATCCTTTGTAAAGTTAAAACATCACCATGGAACTTCTGTTTCCGAGTAGGATGTAGTGGGTTGCAGGAAACCAGTTCTCACTCTACATCAACTTTAAAAAGTCAGATACATTACAAATGATATTTTGAAAAGTGTCAGAGAGCTATGAAAGCAATGGGGAATATATGAACAATAATTCTGGGTAAAGGAGAACTTTTCTGAGGTCAGTTAATGATAGTCAGCCAGTCTTGCCTTTGAGAATATTGGAAGTTACAAAGGCTACAAACCTCTGCTTAGGAAACGAGATCTCAGAAAAGTATGCAGTGGTTGGGCAAGATTGAAATGACAAGTTTGATATGGGAAGAGTTGTAAATGCCAGGAATGCATGGTGGGTTTTCACCACTGAACACTCGCTTTTTCACAAGGCTACAAGAGAAGTTGGGAAGTTAGGCTGAATGCTTCCAAAAGACAGAGGAAATATCTTATAGTTCTATGATGTTTAGGAAAAGTCTTCTGTGGAAGAAAGTTTGGTTCAAACACATGATGAGGCTCTCACTCAAAACGTTTGCCAGATTTTGAAGTTGCATGAAGCCAGAGACAGGAGAGCCAGACTGGGAAAATCTGAAGTGTATAGCTTGACTTCCTGTAGTCTTTTAGGACCGGAGAAAGGTCAGAACTACATTCAGGAATTGAAGCAAATCACAGGTAGACTAAGCCTTACTAAAATGTAGCAGAGCCCCATCTCAGCTTAACCAATGATATGGTTGAGGTGACTAATCTTATCTGCTTAACTGAGCAAAGGAATATCCTCTCTTGTGAAGATAATATTACAAGGAGCCACTTTGATTTTATTATACATAATATTTGGTATAAAAATTTTACTAGATGTCAGAAAACATGAACAATAACCAATATAAAAAATAGATAATTGAAATAAGCTCACAGATGATCCCAATATTGGATTAAATGGAAATGGATATTAAAATAATTGTGCTTACTCCATTAAAGGAGGAAAAGAAGCACAAAATAAATAAAAAGGTAGATAATTTCAAGAGATAAATTAAATTTATAAAAGTGAACCAAGAGAATAGAGCCTAAGAGTTATCATTACAATGAAAAAAAATTTCTTTTTCTTTTTTTGTATCTATACGAGATGATGCATGTTAAACTTATTGTAGCAATCATTTCACCTTAAATTTATATAATGCTGTATGTGAATTATATCTCAATAAAATTGGGGCAGGGGGAAACAGAGATGGAGTCTAATTTCTACCTAAGTGGATCATGTGCCTTACATTGGCCAACAAGCCTTTAGCAAATACAATGCAGGCAAAGATTTGAGAAGTATTTCCACATTAAGGTTTGCTCTGCACCCCTATGTTAATTGCATTATTTACAATACCCAAGACATGGAAACAACCTAAATTTTCTTCAACAGATGAATGGATAAATAAAATGTGATAGATACATTTATATATGGAATACTATTCAGCCATAATAAAGAAGGAAATCTTGTCATTTGTAACAACATGGATAAACCTGAGATAAACATGGATAAACCTTACACTAAGTGAAATAAATTAAATGGAAAAGGACAAATACTGTTTGATCTTACTTATATGTGGAATCTAAAAAAACCAACTCACAAAAACAGTGAATAGATTGGCCATTGCCATGGGTGGGAGGTGTGAGAAAGGAGCAACAAGTGGAGGTGGTCAAAAGTTACAAACTTCCAGTTATAAGATGAATAAGTTGTAGTGATGTGATGTATAGCATGGGAGCTATAGTTAACAATATTGTATTGTATATTTGCTAAGGAAGTAGATTTTAAAACTTCTTACCACATTCACAACAAAATCGTAACCATGAGAGGTGACAGATGTGTTAACTAACCTTATTGTGGTAATCATTTAGCAATACAAACATATATAAAATCACTACATTGTACACCTTAAACTTACATAATATTATATGTCAATTACATCTCAATAAAGCTGGAAAAAATTAAGTAAAAAAGGAAGAATAAAAGGTTTTCTCTTTTGCTATGCTTGGAATATGAGACACCATGAGACCACCAGGTTGCCTGCTACAGAATAAGAGAACATGAAGGAGAATTGAGATGTCCCATACCACAGCCAGCCAGTCCAGATATCTGAATGAGACCATTTGGGACCAGCCAGCTTCAAGCCAAACCACCAGAATTACTGGCTGACCACAGAGACATGAGTGAGCTGAGTTGAGAACAGCAGAAGAACCACACAGCTGAACCCAGCTCCAGATAACAACTCATAGAATTGTGACATAAGCAAATAATTTTGGTTAAGGAACTTAAAAAAAGAGAGAGAGAATCAAATGTACACAACGTACATTCTAGAAGAAAAAATATAATATTGAAAATTACTAACTCAATATATGTGTTAAATTGCAGTTTAGACTCAGCAACAGATAGGATTAACAAACTGGAAGACAAGTCAATAGATATCACTTAACTGAAGCAGAGAGAGAAAAATAATGTAAAAACAATCACAGTGTAAGAGACATATGGGATCTAACAATTATTTTATAAACATCTGTGAGATTATATATGTATATTATATACAGACCACATTATATTATATATAATTATCATATAAGAATTATGTAAATTATATGATATAATATTAATGTTTATGCTATATCACAGTATATATTATATAGTATATAGTATAAAATATATGATGATATTAGTCTAGTACATTATACTATGATATGATATTCTATAATATTATATATCTCTCAGAAGGACAGAAGAGAGAAACTCTGGGGAACAAGCACCGTTGAAAATGTGACTAAGAATTTTTCCAAAATGTTAAATCACATATGTCCACAGACTAAATAATGTTCATAAACTAAAAATAAACATAAAGTAAACCACACCTAGTTACAACTTAGCAAAATTGGTGAAAACCAAAGACAAAAAGAAAATCTCAGCACCATGAAGAAAAGACACATGATCTTAAAGAACAGTAATAAAGCAGACACCTGGTGTCTCAAGAGGAATACTGGAAGCCAGAAAAAAATAGAGTGGTATCTTTAAGAGTCTAAAAAAAATAATCATCAATCAAAAATTCAATACCCAATAAAAATATCCTTCAAAATAAAGTAGAGCTTTTTTAAAAAGACAAAAACTGAGAAAACTGTCAGTTTCCTGAACTAAAATGGATGCTAAGAAAAATTCTTCAGAGAAAAGGAAAATAACCCCATTCATAAATTCCAAATGAAATGAAGAACAACAGAATGATTAAATGTGTGGGTAAATATAAATAAATATTGACAGTATAAAACAATTACTGTAATATTTTATAAAATTCAAAATATATCCAGAAATAAAATGTTTGGCAACAATAATGTAAATGGCAGAAATTATATAGATAAAGTTAATAGCCTAAGTTTCTAGAAATAACAAGGAAGTGTTAAATTAATATTTTGCATGAGACATTGGTATAATAAGGTTGCATTCTGTAGTTTCTAGGGTAGTAGTACTCAATAGTCCCCAGACCAGTAGCATTAGCATTACCTGAGAATTTAATAGAATTGCATATTCTTGGCCCCACTCAAGACCTACTGAACTTGAAACTCTTGGGATAAGGCTTACCAATTTCTGTTTTAAGAAGCTCTTCAGGTGATTTTGATTCATACTGACATTTGAGAATACATATATATATCAAAATATATGTGTTATCCAAAAATAAAAATGTATAATCTAGTATATAATAAGGTATAACTAAAAGTTAATAGAAGGAAACAATAGAATAATAAAAAACGATTCATCAAAATAAAACAATAAAAGAAGGGAAAGGACACAACCCAGGAAGATCAAATTAAAATCGATGCTAAGATGGTAACTAAAATCCAAATATATTAATAATTATATTAAATGTAATTGGACTAAATACTAAGTCAGAGATTAAGACTGTCAGACTGAGTAAGAATATAAAACTCAGCTATATGCCTCATAAAGCCACATATGCTCACAAAAGCCACACTTCAAACAAGGGACACAAAATATTTGAGAGTGCATGGACTGAAATAGATGTATTGTAGGAATATTAACCAAAAGAAAATGGGCGTTTCTATTCTAACATCAGACAAAGTGGCATTTAAGTCAAGAGGCATTACTACGTATACAGAGAGATATTTCATAATGATAAAGGACCCAATCCATAATGAATATATCATGATCCTACTCCTGTATTCACCAGATAGCAGATCAAATCAAATAACGAACAAAATAAAAAAGAAATTTGAAAATATTTTGAACTGAAAGTTAATGAAGGCAAAAATTATCAAAAACGGTGAGGTACAGATAAATGAAGTGTTAAAGAGAAATTTATAGCCTGGAATTATTAGGAAGGAAAGGCTCACATTCCTCTTATGAAGGTTGAAAAAGAATAGTACATCCAATCAAGGCAAAAGAAAAGAAAAGAAATAATACAGGTAAGTGCAGAAATCAATGAAATTGAGTATACATATGTTGTAGAGAAAATTAGCAAAGATAAAAGTTTATTATTTGGAAAAAAAAATAGTTAGATAGATAAACCCCAGCAAGTTTGAACATGAAAAAAAAAAGACGTTAAAAATACAAAAGCATCAACATCAAGGATGAAAAATGTTATATTACTACAAATTTTAGGGACTTCAAAAAGAGAATAGGAAAATATTAACAACAATTTTTTATTAATGAATTTGACAGTATGTATGAAAAGGGCGTGTTTCCCAAAAAAATACAAATTTCCAAAGCAGATAAACAACAAAAATTCTGCATAGTTTGTGTTTATTAAGAAAATTAAATACATTACTTAAAAACTCCTAACAAAGGAAATCCAAATCCTGGGTTCACCAATGATGGAATCCAAAATTTTAAGGATGAAATAGCAAAAAATTTGCCCATAATCTTCTAGAAAAAAGGAAATTTGGAACACTGCCTATCTCTTTTGGTGAGACCAGCATAACCTTTATTTAAAACCTAGCAACGATCTTAAAAGAAATGAAAATTATAGATGAACCTTTCAACTGAATGTATATTAAAACATCTTATCAAATCAAATCAAGGAATACTTAAAAAAGGAAACTACAGCATGATTGGGTAGCTTATATTCTGGAAATTCAAGACTGGTTTAACATTAAAAAATCAATTAATTTCACTTTATTAAGAGAAGAATCAGAAAAACCATATGATCATCTTGATAGATGCAGAAAATAGTTTTTGATAGAATTCAACATGATATTTTATGATAATAAACATAATCAAAGAATCATTTTTAGAAAACAAATACATAATGTCTACCAAATAAGCCTACAATGTCATATGCAATAATTAGGTATTGAATTCTTTCCTCTCAGTGACTTGGAACAAGATAACTAAGCTTTCTATCGTCCTTATAGTGAACATTGTACTGGAGATCCTAGCTAGTGCAGAAAGTCGGGTAAAAGATATGAATAATACATGAATTAGAAAGTAATAAATAAAACTGTCATTATTTTCAAGTGACATGCTTGTACATCTAGTTATTTCAAACTATGAGAATTATTAAGTGAAGTTAGCAAGGTTGCCAGATACAAGGTCAATGGACAAAAATCAATTAAGTTTTTATATGCCAGCCTCAAACAACTAGATAATAGTACAATTACAATAGCAACCAAAAACATAAATACCTAGGAATAACTATAACAAAATATGTGGGATTTTTATGCTAAAATCTATCAAATTATTGAGAGATTTTATAGAAGATTTTGAGAAAAATTATAGAAGGTTTAAGTAAGGGAAGGATATACTTTATTCATGGGCTAGAAGACTCTATTTTGAAGAAGTCAATTCTCCCTAAATAATCAATATATTCAATGCTATCTCAATAGAAATTGCACCATGTATTTTTTGGAAATTCTAAAATTCATATGGAAATGCAAAGGTCAACAATAGCCAAGGCAATTCTACAGAAGAACAATAAACCTGGAACAGGTTTATTGTTATACAACCAGTATCTGAGACATATTGTAAACTAGGGTAATTAAGTAAATGTGATTTTGGTGCAAGTGGGGGAGAGGAGGGCAAATGGCCAATAGAACAAAATAGAGTCTAGAAAGACACCCTCATAAGCAATTACCTGATTTATGACAATGCATTGATCTTGGTGTGCTAAATCATTGGATATTAATACTAAAAAATGAATCTTGACTCCATCCTCACACCATATACAAAACTTAATTCCAGATGGATTAGAGATCTAAATCTGAAAGATAAAACAATAAAGGTGATATAAAGGAAAACAAAGAGAGATCTTTGTGACCTTAGAATAGTAAAATATTTATTAAATAGAGCCCCCAAACCCCCAATTATTAAAGAAAAATATTGATAAGTTGGACCACATCAAAATTAAGAATTTCTGTCATCAAAAGACACAATTAAGAGTGAATTTATAACCCACCGAATAGCAGACATCTGCTATTTTCAATAAAGGGTTCAAATCCAGAATACATAGAGAACCCTTTAAAACCAATAACAAAAAGAAAAGGCACCCAAGAGAAAAGGAACAAAAGACCCAAACAGACACTTCACAAAAGAGTATTTTCAAATATCCAGTAAACCTATGAACAAGAGATCGACTTCATTACTCACCAGGGAAATGCAAATAGAAACTATGGTAAGATGTAAGTACACTCCCACCAGAATAAATAAAATTAAAAGTCTGAAAATACCAAAAGTGGGTGAGTATGTACAGCGATTAGAACTCTTGCAAATTGTTGATTGGAGCATCAATTGTTTGGGAAAACATTTGACAGTATCTACTAAGCCTGAGTACATACGTATGCTGTGACCCAGCCATTCTGCTACTTAGTTTAAATCCCCCTTCCCAAATGGATCCATTATGTTAACCAAAAGACATGTGCTAGAATGTTCATGGAAGCACTGTTTGCAATAATCCCAAACTGGGACCTACCTAAATGTTCATCAACACTACAATGAATAAATAAATCATGGCAGATTCACACCTGAAATAACTGTCTATCCAGCAAAGAGAATGAAAAATATGCACCTACATGGATTCTTGTGGATAAATCTTGTGAACATAATGTTGAGCAAAAGAAGCCAGACACAAAAAAGAATGTGTTGTATGATTCCATTTAATTGAAATAAAAATCAGGCAAATTTACCTGTTTTTAGAAGGCCGTGGAACAGTTACTATTGAGGGACATTTTGTGACCGGAATGGGACATGAGATGGACTTCCGAGGTGTTAATTACATAAGTGTATTCAGCTTATGAAAATCCATCAAGTTGTACACTTATGGCAGTCCTTTTATCTATGTGTATCATACTTCAATAATATATTAAATATGAGAGATCAAGCTAAAATTCCATTTTACTACTGCCTTGAATAATGATGTCTCTCTTTCTCCGTGTTTTAGCAGAACAATTTCTTTGCAGTTACATATACATGTAGGTGCTCCTAGAAAATATACATGACTTCTATGTGTGTATTTCTTTATTTTGCATAAGTGATATCAAATTTTGTCATTTTTATATCTTAGAAATCTCTTTTAATATATAGAGATCTATTTCATTCTTGGATAATTTAGTCATTCACATCCTGATGGATATTTACTGAGTAAATTTGATTCTAATATTCACTTTTTCGAAAAGGGTGCACCCTACACATTCTTCTCTGTGGTCATGTATGACTGTTTCTGTAAGGTAAATATAGAAGCCGACTTGCTATATAAGAGTATATGATTATTTTTAATTATGGTAGGTATTGCCAAATTGGCCACCTCCAATTTATACTCACACCACCAGTGTTTGAGAGTATCAGTTTCTCCGTGTCTTCACCAAAACTTATCAATTCTTTTTCTTTGTTTTTTTTTGGGTATATACATATATATATTTTTTTTAAATGTTTGTTCAGATCTTCTGCCCATTTTTTAATTTTTTTATTTTTATTTATTTATTTATTTATTTATTTTTTGGGAGGAAGACCAGCCCTGAGCTAACATCCACTGCCGATCCTCCTCTTTTTGCTGAGGAAGACTGGCCCTGGGCTCACATCCGTGCCCATCTTCCTCTACTTTATATGGGACGCCGCCACGGCATGGCTGACAGGCAGTGCGTCGGCGGGCGCCCGGGATCCGAACTCGCGAACCCAGAGCTGCCAAGAGCGGACTAAACCGCTGCGCCCCGGGGCGGCCCCCGGGTATATTTTTGTTTTAATTTGCATTTCCATGGGCATGCTGAGTTGCTTGTCATTTGTTTGTTGGCCTTCTGATTTCAAGACTGAATCTAATCCATAAATATAAAAGAAAAGAATATAAATACTTAAAGAGTTGAGGTAGAAAACGAGAAAGGGAACGCTTGCAGACAAGAGGCTGAGAATCCCAATCAGAATTAATCCTTTCTATTCAGCTTCTTTCTTCCAGGACATTGCTTGAATCTATATTCGGCACCAGCTTAATTCCTCTTACTGTAGTTAAACAGTTTTGTGTCTATCTGCTCCAGCTAGTTAGTAAGAAGGACATCAAAAACTATATATTATTTTTTTCTGGATCCACCAAATACACAGTAGAGTTTTGACTATTTTAGACATGCAATTAATGTATGTTGAATAATGTAACATTGAGATGTGGAGGAAATCTTTCAAGCAGGATACACTAGTTTTGTAGGTCTCTGAATTAACTTCCCTAAAGCCTATTATTTTGTTGTAATTCAAAAACAATGCTAGTGTTCCCCAAGAGACCATACAAAGTCATACTCTTTTGCTCCATAATATTGAAATGATATATTTTTGAGTTTGTAATCCACAAGAAAAAGAAAAGCACAATTTTAAAAATATCCCTGTGAATTCATTTTTCATGAGCAAAATTTGCTGATAGAATTTGAATGTTCCATTTGTGATATTAGGCTGTGGCAGGAACACCTGGAGAACTTCCAGAGGACCTCTTCACTGTAGACATTTCCAATAAATATTTTCTCAAATTACCCGGAAAACAAACGTACACCACAAGTGAGATAGAATGAGTCTTTGCACTAAAAAGGAAGATGTGTTGAAGTAACTAATTGGATGAAGATGTATCTTTAATAAGAATTATCATCAAATATTTAAGTTGCTATTTTTGGTACCCAAATTCTGACCTAAAAATAAATTGCTCATTTATCAATAATAATCCATTTAAAACATAATAATAATGTTGACCTAAAGTGCTTATTAGTATATCACACAAGACATTATTTTAGAAGTTATTTTAAAAGCATGAAGAGACAGAAAAGGAATTTTCGAGTTCAAAGAAACATTATATTTTCAGCACCATAATTATTGTCATTTACAGTGCTGTAAAGCTTTAATCCAGGGGAAACTCATCAGTGGAATATGACTCAATTTGATCTGCAAGTCCTTGAGAGGAGGAGAAATATCTGCAGATGGTTGCTCATCTGCATCTCGTAATTACAGTATATGTTCATACTCTAATAAACCTAAAAATATATAGAGACCAATATAGCCAGTCCTCTGAATAAGCAATAACTAATGAACATCTGGAAATGGCTACATGACTTATAATTGAGTAGATAAGTTCCAAATCAGTCAATGAAGTGGTGGCTGTTAATTTCTTAGTGTAAGTACTCCAATACCACCTAGGCATTTAAAAATCACTAGGCCCATTTTAAAACATTTATTTGGGCAAATTATAATATTATATAATTTTAAATAAGTCCGTGTATGAAAATGTACTTCTCAGAGATAGACAACCCCATGGTTTGGTGAGCAACTGGGAACACTGATAAAATCATTCTAGGAAAAGCAGACTAGTGGGAAAATAAGTTCTGATCACATACTTCCTGTAGCTATGGTTGAGCCATAGGAAAAAAGCAACCCCAGAAAAAAAGATTTAGAAAGGGTCAATTAGCATTGGCCTCGATTTCAAAGACACCTCAGTTTCTGTTGCCTTTCTAATTCAGCTACAGTTAGCATTTTTGTGGCCTTTGCGGAAAATGAATTGCTCAACTTACTCACTGGGAAACATGACATTCTAGAAGAAAATGGTCTTCCAAATTTGCTATTTTAGCTTAGTGTTCTGGGCTCCTGGCTTCCTGAGTGTGCTTCAACCAGAGTAGCTCTGTCCTTACTGGTTTTGTATTTTCAAATGCCATCAGGGCTTGTTTTAATAAGGTGGTGTGCGACCAAAAAGAAAGGTTTAAAACCTGCTCTTATAAGGATATTTCTATTGTAAAGAAGACAGATCAATGCTTGACATCAACAGATAAATCATTCAATGTGAAATTTCAAGAAAATAGCACAACAGGCCTGAAAAGTGGATATTTTTTGAAAGAGGACTTTCCTGGTACTTATCTACAAATGTTACATTGGAGACAAACCTTTTAACCTATAGGAAATATTGGCGCTGCTCTTACATAAAGAAAAGTCACACAAACCAAAATAATAATGAAGAGAATAATAATTTTGGATTGTGATCTGACTCCATGTTTCTGGTTTTCCAAACTCCGTTACTACCCATCCCCAAGTTTTTAGATAAAAAAAGAGAATATGGAGGTAGAAGGAGCCAAAGCCCTTCCTTTTTTTCAATTGTAGACATTGAGTTAAGCAGGTAATAGGCATTATCTTATATAATCCTTACTACAACTTTTTAAGTTGTTAAAAATAGTAGGCACTATTTTCATTCCAATTTCATAAAAAACTTGGCCTGGACAACTAGATTCTTCAAAATCTTGATGAACACCATTCTTGGTTCCAAAGTTATTTCTGTCTCTTTCTTTATCTGCAGGAGCAAAATGATACCTGAAGAGAACTAAGGGTGTGGTGTTATATGAGTAAACTAGCCCTACTCTCTCTTCCGTTCATATTTTTCTTGGGAGTGTAAACATCAGCAAAAATAATGCTGTGTATTTCGGTAAACTCAAAACTGAAGACCTGTTACTTTAGATATACAAATATGATTAAGAAAAATTTTTTAAACTAACTTGGTAGTCAATGCTTATGCTTTTTCGCAAGTGGACAATGCTCACCGCATCATTTATTTTGGTGTAACAGATGGTGCTAAAGGTCTTTTCCTTCAAAAATTGTAAAAGTTCTCCAAGTTCATATTTTAGGTTTTTATGAATTTGAATTTATGCATTACTATTAACCTATTTTCTAAGCTTCCAATTAGTTGCTAAGAAATCAAAATGTTTGGCTCTATTTCTTTAGAAATAGGTTTTTTTCTTTCTTGCCTTCACAACTTGTCATCATTTTGTACTTTACAACAGACTTTTCCCTAGTCCTAAATCTGATAAATTTATTTTGGATGTTTTTTTAAAGTAATTTTTCTACCCGACAAAAAACCATTTAAAAGCCTTAATCTGACCTTTTGTACTTGATATTCAAAATATCGTGAGTTGCTAAGACAGAAATTCTTAAATGTTCTCACTATAGAAAAAAATAATAATTACGTCAGTTGATGGATGTTTTAACTAATCTTATTGTGGTCATCAGTTCGCAGTATGCAAGTGTATTAAATGATCATGTTGTACACCTTAAATTGATACAATGTTATATGTCAATTGTATTTCAATATATAGCTTGGAAAATATAAAAATAAAAATATTATGCTTGGTTTCTATGTTCATATATATTCTCCTGGCTAAGCAGTACTGCTTTGTAAGTTATTTGCCTTGACTTCAGGAAATTGAAATAAATAGCATCTCTTATAACGTATAATTCATACAGTTATAGCCTGAATTCTATTTCTCCAAAATTCATATGCTGAAGCCACAACCATTGGTATCACAGAATGTGACTGTACTTGCATATGGGGCTTTAAAGAGGTAATTAGGTTAAATGAGGTTATAAGGGTGGGACCCTAATGCAATATAACTGGTGTCTGAATAAGAAAATAGATTCCAGGGATGTGTGTTCACACAGAGAAAAGTCCATATGAGGGCACAGCAAGGAGGTGGCCATCTGCAAGCAAAGGAGAGAGGCCTCAAAAGAAACCAAACCTACTGACATCTTGATCTTGGACTTCCAGCCTCCAAAATTGTGAAAATTTCTGTTGTTTAAGCCACCCAATCTCTGGTAATTTGTTGTTGTTGCAGCCAGAGCAAATTAATACAGGGTTTACTAAGATTCATATTTGTATAAATAAGTTCGGACATATGAGAAGAGCAGACTGCATTTGGGCCAGAACAAATTGACAGCTTCCCTGTCTGCTCTTCCTCACTCAATGACTTAACTAGACAAATGTTTGAGCACTATGGGAAAATAGCCAATTAAAAGAGTGCCCTGAATCTATAAAATAAATATTCTATTATTATTTTTCTGTCCAGTTTTAGAGGTGGTAATCCTAATAATCATTATACTAAATTACAGATTGTCTAAAGTAGATGACATTACATTAGACTCCAAATTCTAGTCATGTAAAAATCATCAAACATTAGAAAAGAATTACCTGATAATGAGTCAATCCAAATAATTTGGATCATAAAATCTTCTTCCATCTCACGCCCTCTCTGCATCTTCATTTCCTCCAATGCATTCTCCTCACTCCCATGGTGATCTTTCCCAAATGCATTTGATCAAGTCACTTTTTGGAAAACACTTTCAATTTTTCCCCCATCAGTTCAAGATAAATTTCAGTCTCTTGGCGTGCCATGGTTTCAATCTCATGGCACAAAGGGTCTAAGGTAACTTGATGCCTGCCACCTCTCCAACCTCCCTCTCAGCAGCCCCCAACAAATGCTCTGTGGTCCAGCTCCCCAACCTGCTATGTTCCTGTGTTTTCTCACCTGTTTACCATTTCACCTGCTTCTCTCTTTGTTTGGAGTTACTCTTTCTCAATCACACCATGCTTGACAACTGAGTGTAGTGGTTACAATTAGGGAGGGACTCTGGAGTTTAAATCCCAGGTCTGTCACTTACTACCTGTATGACTTCTCTCTGCTTTGGTTTTCTCATCTGTAAGTATCTGTATGATAAAATTCCTGTCAAAATTAACATCCTAGGATTGTCATACTTAATAAGTTAAAACATGTAAGGAGAACACCATTTGACCCATTATAAGCACTCAATAAGTGTTGGTTATCAAGATTCAGCACAGGGGCCTCCTCCTCTGGAAAATTCTCCCTGACCTCCTCAGCCTGGGTTAGCTGCCCTCCACGTGTTTCGTGTTACTACATCCATATCCCACTCTATTTTAATTGCATATTACAATAGCATCTGTGATACAAACTAGAAACATCTTGGGAAGAATAAGATCTTAGTTTTCATTGCATTCCCAGAGCACATCATTGCACCAGACATGCAGTAAGTGCTCTATAAATATTTGTTAGATAAGTGAATAAATCAAAGGAAGAATAGTGTAGGATTCAAATGTTGAAAATGCTTAAAACAAATATCTGAGAGAGATGTTATGCTTACACATAAATCCATTTAGCCAGAGTGACAATTTTCATTTCTGCTACCAACCGGTGTTTTTAAATATTAAATCAACAGGAATCAATTTCCCATTGTGAAACTAATGATAGCTTATTAATAAAATTTTGAAAATATAAATGAGGGGAAATAAATGGTTTAAAAAAACCCATAATCATATCCTCCAAAGAAAGCTATAAGGATATTTTAATATAGTTATTTTCTTTTTCTTAAATGAATTTGTGATGTATATCACTTAAATTGCACCGATAAATTTTTTGTCCTTTTATTTATTGAAAAAAAATTAATATAAGTATTTTCTATGTTATTCCAATATCTTAGTAAACATTGTTTTCATAGTCTGGCCAATAGATGTACCATTAAATATTCTCTTATTGTAGGTCATTGAGTTTGACCAATTTTATGTTGTAAGCAATGTCTCAGTGAACATCGTAGTGTCTGAACCATGTGTCGCATATAGCATTATTCCTTAGAATGTTATCTCAGTAACTAATGCCCAGTGCAGTCTGTGGATATTTTTAAGATACTTGAAATCTACTCATAAATTGCTTTCCAAACGATTTATACTAACATATACTCCCATTAGAAACGTATATTCATTTCCCTTCAGAACTGGATGTATTTATTTAAACCTGTAAATTTGACAAATGTGAGAAAAATCCATCGTTTTCATTTTTTAGATGCTTTCTCATTGTTTTGTGAATTTTCCTAGTATTTTGATTGAATGTTATGACTACAGAAATTTTTACTTTTCCGATAGATACTTTCATTTGAATTAGTATCTGTAATTTCCTTTCTTAGTCTCCTTTGCTGTTTATTCACATCTTGCTAGTAAAGAATTAATAATTTGGTTACATACCAAATATTTTTAGGATAGTTATTGTGAATTAGCAAAAATGACAATTAGAACTGTTATTAACACTAATCATTTTTCCTTTGGTAATGGGAGGGCAGAGTAAAGTCAGAAAACCAAAGGCTCAGAGGAAGAGACTGGGAGGCTACCTGGGAAGAACGTCTTGTTGCATAGATGGGTCTCCTTGTCTCAAGGTCTGTCCCTCTTTTTCTCAGGAATAGAAATTAAATTAAATTTGGAGATCATAGTATTGAGGTGGACAGTCTCCTGTTGAGTACACTAACAAGGACCTGATGCATAAAAATTTGAATGCCAAATGACTAATAATCAGGGAGAATAATAATTATATACACCACTACAGGAAATTTTACATGAGAAGCCAAATTGTTATAAAAAATTGCTATGTGATCATGAAGTTAGAAAATGGAGAGCTATTGCAATGTTTCTGTGGCCAGGGTTATTGACCCATGAGTAGAATGCTTACCCTACACTTGGATATATCTGCTATGCAGAAGCTGTGGTCTTGTTTGTATAATATTCATGGACTTTTTCTTTCTAAGCACACGGGAGCAATGTGAGGTGTCTCTCTCTTCATTCTGGCCATGAAATTGTAAATTAAAAAGAAACCAAGATCGTGACTATTGAGTTAAACTACAAATACAGTTTATAGAGGATTAAAGCAGAAAAACACGAAACAGTTTTATATCATCATCATTCTAGCCTCAACATCATCAGCATTATTATGATCATCATCATCTTCATCATAGACAGCTGAACTATATTCTATAGCTTGTAAATATTGACATAACTAATGTAAGACCGTGTTATCAAAAGATGAATTTCTGTACCCAAATGGGCAATTGCTGAAGTGTCAACAGCACTCCATAATTTCTTTGATTATCAACATACAATTGATATATAACATGGTATAATAAATTCCTCTTTTTTTGAATTACAAGAAATCAGGACTCTATAGGTAGGACTATTTATTCCTTTGCCTAGTTATAAAGAAAGTGCAGCTTCTCCCTTTAGAACTCCTTCATACCAAACACTAACTGTTGATCTGTTAGTGACTTTTCTTGAAAACTCTCAGATTCGGCAGCATTTTGGAATTCAGTTGCTAACTCAATCTTATATGTCTGCCACTGAAGCCACCCAAACCTCCTTTTCCATTACCGAACTTTCCCTTTCTGCCTTTCTTTCTGACTGCTGTGGCAGAAATGGATCTATCTTTCTACTATGTCATGATTCCTGTTTCCCCGTTGTGGTGATGAGCCTGTCAATTGGTTCCACACATCTCTGCAGCAGAAAGCTGAGTGACGACACAAGCCATTACCCTGGCAGCATGTGTCAGTGAGCGCTTTTAGGAACAGCCTCCCAGCAGTTGTTCGGATTACAGGGCAAGGCTAATGAAACATCTCTCCAAGAATTTTTCTTAGAGAAAGCAGTCACCTAGTTATGCGGCTTGAGCAACAGCACCATGACCTTGGATCACAGTACTCTCTTTATTAATTTTTTAGTTACCTCTATGCAGATTTTATCTGGCGAATGTGTTTTTGCACAACCCCTATATCATAGGTCAAAGAAACTGTTGTAGCAAAATTTGGGAGGAAGGTCTCATTATATGTTTACACTTACCATCATATTCCAAAAAAATGAAAAAGATTGTTTTCAGTTCATTAACTTTGCTGACCATTGACTTCTCTTATTTTTGCCTTTGGTTCTAACATACATAAGATAATTGTTATTACTTGGGTAACATAACAAACAAAATGCCTGAAAAGGTCATAAGGCTCTTTCTTCTGACTATTTCAAAATATTGACAGTGATGGCATGCCAACATGAGAATTATAATTGCATAAAGGTAAGTCCAATTCATAGCATTTGATTTATTATTTTTATTCATTGCTAATGCCATTTCTGGTTATCTTTCTTCTAATCAAAATTTGTATACTTCTTTGTGTAAAAAGATTCAATTTATTTCTGATTAAAGCACAGAAGCTTAATCTACTAGAACTTTTGAGGCTGATAATCCTAATATTTGGTGTACTTTGGCTTTCTTGCAGGCTGCTCTCCCAGGATCAAGTGAACCTTGACTCATACCATAGATATTACTTTTATATTTCCTTGCCACGTATTCTTTGAAAATATACAGCTCAACTGAATTAAAATACAGCAGGCAACATAGGTTGGTTGTGTGTGTGTGTGTGCGTGAGTGTATATGTGTGTGCGCATGTGTGAAGAGAGAAGTAAGTGTGTCTATCAACTTGTAATTATCCACAGTGAAATTCTCTTTTACATTAATTGGCAGCATTTATATTTTAACATAATTGACAGTTCCTAATCTGCTTAATTACTTGTTTGTTGACTTACTGTTTTAATTAGAAGGCCTTAAATTGCAAATAACAGAAAGCCCCACTTTAATTGGCTTAAAAAAAAGGAAAGTTTTGGTTGAGCGTGTGTATTGGTGGAAGAGGAAGGGTAGGGCTCAGGCATGACTTCATGCAGAGGGATATATCTGCATGCATAATAATATCATGAGGGATCCAGCTCTGTGTCTGAGCTCTGTGCATCTTCATATATTCTTTTTTCCTCATAATAAGTCTATTAAAATGATTGCAGCAGATTTAGGCTTCACATCTATATACAAACTCATCTAAGGGAAGGGACCCCAGTTGTGACACTTCAACAACCCTGAGGTTTAGTGTTACTGGGCCAGCTTAGAATGAATATTCCAGTCTGAACCCCATGACCGTGGTGAAGGAAGTGGGATGTACTGAATCAAGGTCACCTTCACACACCTGAAGCTTGGAGGATGCCCAGGTCACATTACACATACGAGGAGCTGGGAGGGGAGCCAATTTTCCCGGAAGCAGTGGGATCTCTAAATGAAAACCAGGGACTGTTAGAAAAGGAAAGGATGAAAAGAAAAGGCATGATGAAGATATAATCAACAAATATAGTCATTTTTTAAAAGAATCTGCATTGCCTGCTGCAAGAAAAGTTTGCGGTACTCAAACTCTCATCTCTCATTCTATAAGGACTGATGTTATATTAAAAGACATTTTAGCTATTCCTTGTGGTGTCGGAGAGTGGGTGTCAAAGAGGAGTTCAGCAGGGAAGCAGAGTGAAGAGAAAGCTGGACAATTTCCCAGCTCTCCTGAGTCAGGTCTTCACAGTATGGCTTCATTAATCTCTTTGAAGTAATTTCTCAGAACATCAGACACACATTGAAATGTACAAAAATACATTTCAAAGCCAAATATGAATGCTTTTCATACCCTGTATCATTTTAGATTAACCATATCTCTTTGATAAGGTGTAACTATTCCTTCAGGTTTTAGCCAATAATGGCTTCGGGGAGGCCCAGGAGAGTTATTCAAAATATTTAACAAGTGCTATGTCGTGGGCTTCTGCCAATCACGGTGCCCCCAGCCAAGGAGATGTGTTGCCAGCTAACATCCCTAATCTATGAGTCCTGGTTAAATGATAGCCTAATTAGGTCCTTCCACGGGGAACCCTTGAACAATTATCATGAACTCTTAATATCTAAAAAAGATTTATTATTAAAAAATGCAACTCTAGTGGAAAAAACGATGTCACACGGCTTAATATTTGTGAGTATGAGGTCTCTTTGGTCTCTTTCACTGTTGGTCTGAACTTTTCCATTACAGTGAATAAGTGTAAGCTGTTGTTTTTTAAATAGACAGTTATTAAACATACTTAAGCTTTTTGACCTAGAAAAATAAACTTCCTAATTATAAATGTATTCCTATAATTATATATTTGAAGGATCGTTTAGAAACTTTATTGATCTCTTTTATTCTCCTTCTCAGACCAGGAAATGCATTATCTTAAGCATAGTTGAAAGAAGCACATCTTGACCATACTTTAAATAAGTTTAAAAAAAACACAAATAACCTCTTCCTACTGCAACGTTTCATACTTTCTTCCTAATTCAGCCCCTTTCTACTTTCTGTAATAATTCATAGTCCCTGGAACCAATGTGTTACCAGAGAAGAGAGAGTACAGAGTTTGTCAGTGTGATGCTAACTACCAAATTTATATCTGTATTCTAGACGTATATACTCAACTTCTTACATTTCAGGTTCAAAGGCCCAAGACGGAATTCAAAATTTAATCCTCTTGCATTGTTTCCTATTTGGTCAATGCCAGTGTCTTCTGGCCATCATCTATTCCTTGTAGAAACCTAGGAGTCAACTCTGACCCCATCACTCTTTCTAATGTCCACAGTCACACAATCAATTGATAATTTTGTGTCAGTTGTGTCTCTCAAGGTACCTTGAATCCATCAACTTTTCATTCTTCACTGCTTGTTCCCTCACACAAGTCACTTAATCTTCTAAGCCTGCACTTGTTCCTATTCATCCAATTCATTCTCTCTCTGCTGCCAGAATGAGCATATAAAAAACTCAAACCTGATAAGGATACTCTTTTATTTAAGAGCTTTTAGTGGTTTCCCATGGCTCCTAGAATTAAAAACAAAACAAAGCAAACAAACCAACCCACAAGTGGTCCTGACACAGCATGTAAGGTCCTGGATCAGTGACTCTGAACCCTGGCTTCAAATTATAAATACCTAGGGTGCTTTTAGTCAGGTACCTTGAGGGAAATCGACTTTACTTTCTTAGTTTTATTTCTGGTGTTCCAGGGACAGAGTCTGGTTGGTTTAAGCAGACATCCAGGGTGGAGTGGACAGGCAGAGGAGTAAATGGAATGGGAATTTCCAGAAGATTTTAGAATGCTGGCAAATCAATCAATAGGAATTCCATAACCTAGCTTGAGAAATGTAGGGACTAGAGATTATATGATGTCTGTCACGGTTTCCCCTGTATATTAGTCAGGGTTCTCCTGAGAAACAAAACCGATAGGATATTCCTTCATTCACTTATTTTAAGGAATTGGCTTTCCCACTTGTAGAGGCTTGGCAATTCCAAACTCTGATGGAGGAGGCTGGCAGGTCAGAGACTCAGGAGAGTTGTAGTTCCAGTCCAAAGGCGGTCTTCTGGGCAGCCAGGAAGAGCCATGTTGCAGATGAAATCTGAAGGCAGTCTGCTGGGAGGTCTCCTCTCGCTCAGGTAGGAGGAGGGAGTTCAGTCTTTTGTTGTATTCAAGTCTTCACCTGATTAGATAAGGCCAATCCACAATATAGTGGGCAATCTGCTCTACTCAAAGTCCACTCATTAAAAATAAATCTCATCCAAATACACCCTCACAGAAACATCTATGATAATATTGTACCAAATATTTGGGCACCATGGCCCAGTCAATTTGACACATAAAATTAGCCATCACACCCTGTTTGTTTACTTTCCTTTGGGTAACCTTTCATTGACTGTTATAATTGAAGTCAGGGCATAGAAAGTGTTATCTGTTAATTTCTGGACCATTTGCATAAGAATTATAAGGAAAACTTCTTAAAGGACAGATTCCTAGGTCCCATTATAGATTGATGAAATCAGAACTTGCCCCTTAATAAATACAGCAAATCATTTTTCTACCTAGTAAAATTTGAGGATAATTTAATCATGTCACTTCTGAAATAAAATAATCATATAGTAGTTATTATTATTTCCTTGGATTGTTTGCTTTACTACGTACATAGTAATAATCAACATGCCTGCTTTTCATTATCAGCATTGCTGCGAGTTCACGGGGCTTGAGCCAACAGTTTCAAGAAGGGTATCAATACAATCCAGAAAATATTACATGATCTTTTATTTATTGTTGTTGTTGTATGGGATAGGACATCATCCATGGTGTTTGCTTGGAATGGCATTGGAAAAGTAACATTGCTCTAAGTTGCTTTCCCCTGCCTTGTATAATATTCTAAATTTAATTATAAGAAAACTGTACCTTTGGGTCATATTATATATTCTCCTGAAGAATAAATATATACATGAAAGGAAGCTGTCTTTATTATCTTCTTACAGTAAATTAGTAAATTTGTATATAAAAGCATTTCCAAAATCATATTTCCTTAGAATACTACTCACTTCAAAAATTGGTACAGTAGTCAAAAAGTTCAGTGAATGTTTTATACTACATTGGTTTTTTTTTATATTTTTTTGGTGAGGAAGATTGTCACTGAGCTAGCATCTATCCCAATCTTCCTCTAATTTGTATATGGGATGCTGCCACAGCATGGCTTGATAAGCAGTATGTAGGTCTACACCAGGATCCGAACCTGTGAACTCCGGGCCGCCGAAGTGGAGCACACGAGCTTAACCACTACACCACCAGGCCAGCCCTTACATTGCTTTTTTTAAGTGTCATGATATGTATTAAAGAATATTAAAGATCCTGAGAAGTACTCCAGTTTAAAAAAATCGTTTTATTTGTTTTCCTAAAATGTCCCAAACTGGTTTATCCACAAAACCATATTTTTATATAACATTATTTAACATATTTCTGGAGCATATTTCGGAAGATGCTAATTTAGCAGTTCCTGTCTTTAATTATTCATTCAATAACAACCATTTTTGACATCCTTCTCTGTTCTGGGCAATGTATTATGCTCTGGGACATACAAATATGAATAATATAGAGTTTCTATTCTGAGAGAAGGCACAGTTTGGAATTTCCAGACACATAAATGGATAAATTGCAAAACTATGATCTAGATGCTTAACAGAGGCCTAAACAGTGTGCTACAAGAGGTTAAGGGTTATAAATTTGTTTTCTAGGTAAACTTGAGATTAAAAAAATATACTGTTTTGAAAAAACAATCCTGCTGTGAGAAGCGGGAACAAGAAGAGGTTTTAAGGCAGGATAGGGACACGATCAATTAAAAGTGCTTTTAGGAAGATCACTTGGCAGGAATATAGTGGAGGGACTACAGTGAGGAGAGCCTGGTGAGAGAAAGAACAGGTGAGAAGCTATTACAATATTTCAGATGTGTGATCCTGAGTTTCTGAACTAAGGCAGTTGCAGTAGAATTGGAGGAGACAGGCCAGATTTGAGAGACATTCTGAACAAGAACCGACAACAGAAGCTCATGTGTTGAACACGGGGAAGGATGGGAGATGGGGGAATCAAAGACTACCCCCAGATTTTTACCTTAGGACACGGCACCGTGGCGATTCCAATAACATCTCAGGACAGAGAGGAAGGAGCACAGATGTGTCCTGGGAAAGGGGATATTGATTTCAGATCTGAACCCACAACGTTTGCTGTGCCTGTAAGGCAACAATGCGGAATATCCAACTGGAGGCAGAAACATTGATATGGAACCCAAAAGAGATCAGGGTTGACAAATTCACTTGGAAGGCAGCAACCTGTAGATAATTGAATTTGGGGCTGCGGACAAGAATGTTCAGACAGCACATAGAGCAAGGAGGAAACAGAAACAAGCCAGGAATCTGGCTAAGATTATGTGTATAATACAAATTAATGAGGAAGAGCCCTTGGAGAAGACAAAGAGAATGTAATTCAAAAGCATTCAAGAAGAATAAGGAGAGGGCAGTGTTCTGGATGATAGAGAAGGAAGGAGTGTCAAGAAATGCATCAGTGCATCCTTTAGTGCTGCACAGAGATTTGACTTCCCTTGTCACTTTATTTTCCTTTGCAGTCTCCTTCATTGCTGCTGTGCTTAGAAGCTCCCCTTCAGAGATGTTAAACATGCACTACCATCATCTTCTGTTTGATAGCATTATTTTCTATATTTAATTCTTCAATCTAATGGCATTTATTTTGGGGTAAAATGTGGCATATAGGCTTAAGTTGATATAGGCCACTCTTCCATCCAAAAGTCAATTTCTCTATCTCAGATATACACCACTTCAAAATGGTTCTGCCTCAACTCTTCTATCTCACCTGTTTCACTTGCTTCAGCCCCAGCGACTATTGCCAGGACTAACTGGGGGTAGACTGTTACCCACATCACCACACAGGCCTCCTGCCTCCTGCCCTAAGACTTCCCTATCAATGCAGAGGGGTGAGAGGCCACAGTTCCTGTTTGATGTCAAAATATTCGTAAGGAGGATATGTGTATGTGTATGTCTCTGTGTGTGTGTGTTGGGGGAACTGGAGTAATTAGTCTCCTTGGGGCATATTCTTGACCAACCAATGAAGATGTGAGGGGGAGCAGCTAAAAACCAATTTTTCTGCCTTCTGACCCCAGATGATGTTTCATGAAAACCAGTTCTCTGCACTGCTTCTTAAAAAATGGTCTTCTGAGGTGGAGCAGTCAGTCAACTCAATTTTCGCACCCTCCGTTGGCTTTCCCCCTTCTTTACTTCATTCCCCTCTCCTTCACTCACTCTGCTCTCTGGAATTAGATTCTCTAATTAAGGTGTATCCCATGAGCCTTTGCCTCAAGATCTGCTTTCCATGGATCCAAAGCTTAGACATTACTCAATAACAACAACATTTATTAAGAACCCATTCTTTCCTCTCTGGTTTGGAATTCTTTTATGATATAACAGATTATTAGGTGGGTTTCTGGGTGTAGAATCTGTTCAGTTGATGTCTCTTTAGCTTACTTATTATAGTTATATAACAGATTTTAATATGAGATTTACCAATTCTCTCCACATGATTTTTTTTTTTTTGAGGAAGATTGGCCTTGTGCTAACATCTGTTGCTAATCTTCCTCTTTTTCTTTTTTTCTCCCCAAAGCCCCAGCACATAGTTGCATATCATAGCTGTGGAGTTGCAGCTCCTCTACATGGAACACCGCCTCAGCCTGGCTTGATGAGCGGCAAGCAGTCTGTGCCCAGGATATGAACAGGGGAGCCCCGGGCCGCCAGAGTGAACCGTGTGAACTTAACTGCTCCGCCAGCAGGACGGCCCCTCTCCACATTATCTTTTATTTTCAAAATGTTTTTACTTTCTTCTGTTAATGCATAACGTTATCAATGTATAATGTGATCCATGTGTAATACCAAAGTGATAGCTGTGTTTCATTCATCATGGGCTTCAAAAGTCATGAATAAGGCAGTAGTTACCAAGTCCCTACATTTCTAAAATCAAGTGCCAGACCTCTTTGAGACATGCTCAGAGATTATGAAATTGGTGCAGCCAACATTATCCCATTAACCATTTCCAGCTGGATATAAGAAAAAAAGACATTTCAAGTTTAAAAAGCTGTAGTGAGAATTGCTTTGTATATAGTTGACAGATTACTATGTGTCATCCTCACAACTGCTCATGGAGAAAAGAGAAAGATAAAGCCAAGTAGAAGGAATTTCAAGACAATAATTCGGAAAGCTTGACGTGGCTTCCCTGGCGCTTGAGGGACACTGGAACCTGATCCTGAGTTATACCCGGAAAGTGTAAAGAAGAGCTATGCCTGGATAGAACAGCCAGCAGCTAGGTAAGAGGGCTTTCCTTGGGAGCAGGCTTCACTTGGTGGGCAAAATATCTGTGGGGAGTGGAGCTGGCTGTGAGCCATTTTGGAAAGGACTCCTGGCTGCTCCTGCTAGGAAGGCAAAGGGGGCAGGAAATGTACACTCAAGGCATAAAGTTGAGGAGGGAGTTATAGGCAGCCAGCAAGGTTCAGGTCCACCTGCAATTGGAGAACACAAGCAGAGGAACTCTGAGTGTTCTCAAAAAGAACACTCAAAACATCTTTAAAAGGGAGAATCTTCAAACCTTAAAGAGGTTCAAGTCCTTTTAATTCTTTGTCACTTTACAAATATGAGACAATGAGGCTCAGGCAATGGTGGATGCCGGTATCAGAGGACAGTGGAGATACTGAGGAGGAACGACGTGGCCCAAAGAGAGGCGCTACCAGAACCAGTACCCGATGGTTGTGTCTGGAGCACACCTGGGAGACTTTTCTCTGCTGAAAGTTCCTGTCTGGTAACTAAGATTTTCTTATCACATATGTGTCTACCTCCTCAAGAAAACAAATTTAGTCCCATGAGCACTGGGTCAGGGCAGAAATCAGCTCCCTGCCACCTCATGAACACGGAACACGTGGCTTTTATTGCTTTAATCTCTCTCATCCCTATGAGTTCACAACCTTTACCAAACTAAAGCTACGGCCCCCTACCGTGCTTAAGGAAACCACTCCCTGTGATTCCAAGGGGGATTATCCTTTGAAGCAATGCTATTCTCAGTGATTCTGTAGTAACTTCTCATGTTTGTTTGTCTTGTAATGTAGCACCAGCTTTTCACACAAAAGAAGAAAAGGGGGAAACCCACACATCCAATCTCTTGTTAGGCAACCAGGCTGGAAGGGTACCTACTACATGTGAGCTCCAGAGGGCCATGGTTCTCTACTTGCACAATGAGGAATGACTGGAATATTCCAGGAGTGGCAAGGACAGAGTGTATAAATGAGTAGGGATGGCATTTGACCAATTATTTTCTTATCACTCGAAAGAGTAAAGATTATATAATCCTGTTCTATGTGGTTAACCTCTTTTCCATTGCTACTTGATCCCAGCATTTTCTCTTTCAATTAATGCAACTTCCACCATCCACCACATTTTTAGGGGAATCTTCTGGTGGTTAATCATTATTGCTGATGTGTAAGTCTAGGGCTGGTCAAGTAACATAGGCTTGTTTTTTCTTCTTCCTGTTCTGCCTTGCCTCAGAGAATGGAAGATACCACACAGAGAAGAAACCTCTGTATGCTGCCAACTCTGTCACTTTTCTTGTGTCCTGCGTGTGGAGTTCTTGGGAACCGTGTATGGAGCTGCCACTACTGGGCATTACACTCTCCAGCTGTGACATCCCCCACCCCCATTCTGAAACTGGGATCAAGGCCACTCCATCCCCCAGTGCTCAGAAACCAATCTTTTTCAAAATAACTCTCTCTTGCAGTGTTAACACTTTTCTACAAGGGTACCAAAACATGCTGTTTATACTCAACATTTTTTTTCCCACAGAATTCTTAATGAAACAGTGTATTCTTTTTTTATTTAGAATCTCATCAGCCCTCTCCCACACCAGCACATTTGTAAGATGCATGTATTATATTAGACCATTAGTGCCTGGATGAGAGACATTTTGTGTGACAGGTAACCTATGGCAGAATTGCTCATCCCTCTATGACTGAGGCTTTGTTACTAGCTTCTCAGCCTCGTTCCCTCTGCCCTTCAAAGGAATGGGTTGTTTATCATGAGGCTTTCAAGTCCCTCAAGGAATTCCTTTTTATTAGGTTGGCCTCATCATTCATCCAAATGTGAGAGAATCTAAGTGGACACAGTTTGGGATGAAGTTGGCATCTCTCCGTCACCCCACCTCCCTTCCAATTCATTGATTAAATTCTAGAAAGTCATGGATGATGGACTATGCCCCTCATAACCCTGTATTTTCCTCAGGACAACCATGAGAAAGAAGGAAAAGTCTAAATTGGTGGGGTTCTGTGCCCCAAACCAGCTTCAACAGGGTTTGCTCCGCTTTTATCTCTTTTATTTTTCCTCTCTCACAAGCTTTAAGAATGGGTTTCAAGAATTTTATTCTCCCCTACCTCCAATCACAGTTCTGGAATGTGCTTAGGGTCATGAGTTATTTAGCATTGGTAATTGTCAACAGTAACCCTGGTATTAGTGCAGTCGATCCTAACTACTTGCAAATAGATGGTGAATAATATGCATTTTTGGAAAACATACTTTCAGTGCAACATTTTTCTCTTCACCATACTCTCATCATAACAGTTCCATAAAATTAATTTACTACTTATAAGTGTCCTTGCTTTTGAAAATGAAATTCTCTTGCTCTAGAATGTGTTTGTAAAGATGTTTCTCAGGAGACTGTATATATATTTTGTACCGCTGCTACAATTCTTTGCTTTTATTTGAGGCATGCCCGGAAGAAGTTACAGCTTCTCACTCTGTTTGAAAGGCAAGTACAATCGAAGTTTCAGTGACACTTTTTATAGTCCAGCTATTTTGCCTTTAAATAGCACCAATTTAAATGTGCATTATTATGTTAGGTAGGTTTTGTTTCTCAAGTCATTATTTGAAATACTCTGCTAGTGTTTCTAGATTGCTATTTGCACAGTTATTTTAATAGCCTGGCCCACCCCACCTCTGAGTTTCAAAACGCACTTTTTTCAGTTGTGTCATCTCGTAACCCACACAGACACAACAAAAGGTTAATGGTGAAAAGGCTGATTTGGTTCAGTCCCTGAGCTCTTGGAGTTCGTGGGGAAAATGTTTTTAAATGAATCCAGAAGACAAAATCAGGATTACAAAGCAAGAGTCGTATCAGGATGAGTGTGGATTCCAGGCGTTTCACTGGATTAAAAAACAATAATCATATTGATGAACTTTGGGAATTTTCAAGACCCTCATGCGGAGGAGTCACCTGCCAGAGTGACAGGTCTCCCCTCCAGTGCTGATGCCACTCTCAATGTTTTTTTCTCTTCCTCTTGTCATTCTTCCTCCCTCACAGGAGTAAGGAGCAATCTTTGAGGTCTCGCCTTGAGTTGTTCCATTCACTTCCAGATGTCCCAGAGTCCGCCCAAAGATTTGCACTTGATAGGAAGTGTTTTGGTGAAGAAATCTTTCACTATTTCATTATAGAAAATATTTAAGGAAGGTTTTGTTCTGCTTTACTTCTAGTAGTAGTTTTGTTGTTGTTGAGAGCGAGTGGGAACTATCTTTTTGTTGGACTGCCAAGAAGCCAATTCTTTTCTTATACAAAGGCAAGTTCTTCCAGGGTGTGTGTGTTGGGGGGTTGAAGGTGGAATGCTATGGTAAGTGGATTTCTCCTCCCATCCCTGGGCAAAGGGATCATAAATACCAGTGAATGAAAGTGCCGATTAGACCACAAATAGCAGAGCCAATGTCGGGTAACTTGGGATTCAGCCAACATCAAGAGAGTAACAGGAAAATGGAAGATACACATGCAGGGAGTAAAAGCAAGCACAGTCTTATTTCTGGTGAGGAAACAGTGTATAACTTAAGAACCTACGGTGTCAAAAAGGAGGGTGGAAACTTTAGAAATCTTTTGAGTTTAGTTATTGCTTTAAAATCAGCAAATTTCTGTGGCTATTGAATCATCTGCAGGTTAACAGCAAATTAGAAGTTCTCCACGTGGATTTTATCGTCATTTAAAGATAATTTTTGAATTTATTTGTTCTTCACTGACCTTGAAAATATTTTGTGCCAGATATTAGGCTCTATGCTGTATGTAGATTTTCTCATTGAATTCTCACAACAAAGTACCACGCAGCAGTGGATGTGATTTCTATTTCATTTAATAATGAGAAAAGCCAACCACAGAGAGGTTAGTAATTTGCCTCAGATCACACAGCCAGAAAATTCAAAGGATTCATACTTCAACAATCCCAGGACAGCATCAGCGGTTTTAGTCGGGATCCTAGAAGTCGTCGTGATTTAGACAACTTTGAATTGTGTTTTGAGCATCGAATGCGTCAGTACGTGTCCATATGATTAATAGAGTGGACTGTTGGTGGAATGTTATCCTAATAAAACAATACCTTTTAGTTATTCTTTACTATTTAAAATATAGGATAACAGCTTTACAATTACCTTACAAATTTTACTGATTGACTTATAAAATATTTCACAATGCACGTTTTCGCCGCGTTGACCGATGCTGTGCCTCTTACTCCTCACTGAGTAGAGCTGGGATGGTAGACAGTACGGAATTCAGGACCAACCAAGGGGCTGAACATCCTAGTCACTCTGTGTACATATTACGAAGACTTTTATCATTGCGTCATTTGGGTTTGTTCTGTGTTATCCAAACTTCATTAGTAATTGCAGTCTCCTCTAAAACTGTGGACTCCAAATTCGATTCCCGAAGAAGGAACATTGTGAAACAAGGAAGAGATGAAGAAGAAACATAAATGACACTTCTTTTTGAGTATGACTATCTACCTGATAGCAGAGCTTCAGAAATGCATGTTAGTTACGAAATGTTTTGCATTAAATTGTTTAATCAAGAGTTTTCCTTCAGGAGAATCACAGTAATATTTACTGTGTTGGCCACCGACCGATAACATATCTAATTTAACGGCAAGATTTAAATGAATTCTAATGACTACATTGTCCTTCATCCATGCAGCCTCTAACAATTGGTATGCAACCTTTCACAGCCATAGAGGCAGCCTTGTCATTCATTGGTGTTGTCAAGAAGCATAAATAATCAGTAGGTGACATTTTGACACGAGGGTTTATTTAGTGATGTTTGCATTCTGACATTGACAGAATATGTGAGGACATTTCATCAGCAGCAACTCTGGCCTCACACTATGGAAAAAAAGAATATGCAGTTTACTGATAGCTAGAACTGGGCTCTGACCTCGCTCTTCCATCTTACTCCTTTTCTTTCCCCCTCTCTAATTGTTACATCCTTAGTCTTTGATTTTATTAAGAAGAACTCACAGGAAGAACTTTCTTTCTACATATGTAGGAAGTTAATTCATTATTTGGTCATTTCACGCATGTTTTTATTTCTTTTTTTGATCTTTCAGCTTGATGCAAAACAAAAACAATAGAGAAATGTAAATATTAAACAGCAGGCATCTTCCTTATATCATATGCTTGATAGAATGCTCACATCTATCCACTCTCTCTAATAGAGAAATTCACTCGTCTTTTAAAAATCTAGCTCTGTTTGTAGACAGACTTTCCAATTAGTAGACAGAGATGAGAGAAGGAAAAAGAGTAGCTTTAGAGAATCATTACATTTAATTATTATGTCAATACCAAGGTGTATCTAGAGCCACAATATCATCTATGGGGTCATAATAAACAGGTAGAAGCTCCCTATAAAGGAACTGGATACAATTTTTACTTTCAAATCAGTTTTGAACAATAATTGCTACTTACTCAACTGGACATTTGAATTGCTTAAGCACCCACTTTGTAAGGTAGAGGAGAGACCACATAGGTAAGTGGAGAGTTTTAATGCATTCCCACTCCATCGTTAAACTAATCCTCGGGCCTCTTCCATTGTCTCATGGGGAATCTGAAGATGAGCTGTGGGCTACTGGGTAATCAGTAAAGTGAGTGAGTTTATGCTGTCATTTTCCCGGTGAACTCAAAGCAGCTACCTTTCCGGGAGTGAAAAGCTAAATGAAAATTATTGAGAGATTTCCTGGAGTAAAAACTGGGAGGAATTCTAGAAATGAATGTGTAAAAATGACATCCTAGTTTCTAGTCGTTATTTTTATTTCTGTAATTCTTCTTCACCCCTCCCTCTCCAAATAATCCCATAGTATAAAGCCAATGGCCAGCTTTGCTGATCCTAGCTTCACGGACAATGTGGCCACAGGTTCACCAGCGATGTGCTCTCCCACCAGTTTATTGGTTCTTTGTGAGAATTTTAACTTTTGTACTTTTTCTTCTTTCCTTTCTTCCACCGTCCCTTCCTTTTTTCCTTTTTTAATTCAGGAAATTATGATAAATAGTGGCGAAGAGATTATAAAGGCAGAACTTCTACATTCACATCCACATCCACAGAAAGCAGTAGAAATATTATTAATGAAAAAACACTGAAAACATTGATGGGTTTTACAATTCGGTTGTCCCAAATTCCTCCATTCCTGTCCATTATTTATGACTGTGGGTGGTAGGACTGGATTAAACTGAGTCAACCCACAAGGTGCCCTGCTTTACCCAGGTGCTTTTCCAATGAATGAAGATGCTCCTGTCACCTTAAGGTTGGATCCACACATGTTGGACTTTTGTCGATTTGTGAGAGTGGAGGGGACCAGGGTTTACTAATCCCAACTATCTCTCCTTGGTGCCAAAAGATGAGGGCTCTCAGGAATGGGGAAGGAAGACTGATGTTACTTCTGTGTGTGTCATTTCCCAGGGAAGCTCCCCTACCCACTGGCATGCATTTCCCACAGATCAGTGTTTCTCAATCTGAGCTGTGCTGTCAGAATCACCAAGGGAGCTTTTGAAAAATACTGATGCCTGGACTCTACATCCGGAGAATCTGATGTAATTATCTGGGGCGGAGTCCCAAGGTGATTCTAATACATAGCTGGGAACATAAACAGGGCAATTCAATTTCAGAAAATCCTATTCATGGTTCTCCCTTCCTTTCTCATCAGGGTTACCTGCCACAGATACATTGTTTGAGTTCTGTTCTCCATTCCTTTGTCCTCCAAGGTCTTCCCTGCTTTACTGGCTTCTCCTTTATTCCCCTCCCCAGTCCTATGGCCCAACTGCTCCATTACTCTCATCTCTCCCTCTCCTTCATGCAGTCTTAATGCAGCCTCAGTATTGGAAGATGCTAAAAGGAATTAAATACATATATTCCTACCCTCTAGCAGACTAAAATCAAAGAGAAGACAAAGACAAGATCAACATGGCCATGGGCTATTAACCCCTTCCCCCAAAAAAGAGATTCATGTGATCCTACTAGGACAAAACTGAAGATTTATGCATACTTCATAATCAATTGGTTAGACTATACTAGTATTTCTGTATATTTGCAATGAAACTTCTGGAGAGACAGAGTTTCCACTTCTACTTAGAATTCTACTCTGTCTGGCAGCCATGGAGGTGTACCACTTGATCTCCCTTCAAGAAGAACTTGTCCTTCAGTTGGAAGGAGTGCATTTAGCTGATGGCCTCCAGCAACAGCACCTTTCCCAATCTGATGCAGCATTCAGCTGACGTCCTGTGTTTCTGAGGGTAGCCCCCAGCCAATGACAGCTCAGCAGGCACATTAGGGCAGGGCCATCTCTGCCCAACATGGTCCTATTCTAATGGGCAACTTTTGCTCTAGTGCTCCCCATTGAGTTGGCCAAGACTTTATGGAATTTGCATCATAGTCTGAGTGTCTCATTACTGACTTCTGCCTCCTCCCACCTTTCCTTTCATTGGTGTTAGATCAGCATGACTGTCTAAAGGCTCTCCCTGCTTCATCCTGTTCCTTCCCCTTTTACCTTTCTTTGGCATTACCCTCTAAGAAACCTTTTGCCCTCCTAGCTTTGTCTCATTATCTGCTTCCCATATAAACTGTGCTGACACAACCTGTCAATCATTTTTAACATTTAAAAAAATTACAAAAGTTGCATTATTATTTTCCAATAGTATAAAATAATTCCAACCTTTTCTATATAAACTAACACAGAAAATTAGAGTGAAAAATTTACTCTACTACCTCTGAAATGCTACTGTTTGTATTTTTTCTTCCAATATTTTAATACATGTTTGTAAGGCTCTATAAGAGGAGTACAAATTATTTCTTATCTTATTCCACTTATGTAGAATTCTTAACTCTAAGAAATCTTGTCATTAAAAATCTATCTTTAGATTTCTAAAATAAAGTCATTTGGACAGATGTAATTTTTATTTTTTATTGAAGTCACGTTGGTTTATAACATTGTACAAATTTCAGGTGTACATCATTATATTTTGACTTCTCTATAGACTGCATCATGTTCACCACCAAAAGTCTATCTGTCACCATATACATGTGCCCCTTTACTCCTTTCACCTCTCCTCACCCCCTTCCCCTCTGGTAACCATCAATCTATTCTCTATATCTATGTGTTTGTTTATCTTCCACATAACGAGTGAAGTCATAAAGTCTTTTTTTGTCTGACTTATTTCGCTTAGCATAATACCCTCAGGGTCCATCCACGGTGTCACAGGTGGCATGATTTCATCTTTTTTTATGGCTGAGTAGTATTCATCATGTGTGTGTGTATATATATATACATATACACTACATCTTCTTTATCCATTCATTTGTTGATGGGCACTTAGGTAGCTTCCCAGTCTTGGCTATTGTGCATAATACTGCAATGAACATAGAAGTGTGGACAGAGGTAATTCAACACTTAACAAAATGTAAGTGACTCCAGTTTGATAGGTTTGGAAAACTCACACTATCTGCAGCAGTAGTTCCTAAAGAGACTTATTCCTCTGAATGTTAATAAAACAATGCTCTTCCTTTAAGTGCCTACCAAATTGTATTAATTATTACTGTTGTTAATATATTTTGTTGGAATGATGTTGTCATCATTTCTGACCAGCACAACCCTTGGCATACTGCTAGGCACATGTTTTTTGCACATTAAGTGTCTGTTGTATTGACCTAAGCAACACTCTTGAACATATTTTGACATCTTAGACTTTATTGTTGTTCTCAGGGGAGAAATTCTCAGAAGTATAACTTCCACTGACATGGATAAGGATAGGAAATTGTTATTTTTCCTTGATGCCCTGCCAACAAACCCTTGGGTCTAATAAAATACATTTTTTAAACAGATGTTGAGTTCTGGAAGACATTTTTAAAGCCCTTATTCTTTCATAAACCAGAGTATTCCCATGTAGAGCACTGGAGTAAAGAAAGGGTTTAAGTCAGGAAAACCTTGCTAAATAAATGGCCTCCAAGTAACAATGGCATTTTGCCTTTCTCTGAATCCTCAGGCAGAGTCCAGGGTTTGGAGCCAAGATGAAGGGCTGGATGAGTCATCCGCTGTGGTATGGTGATGCCTCTGTTCTCAAGTCTGCGCAATCAAATCTCAAACTGATTTCTCCTTTTCACTTTTTCTTCTTTTTTTGGCAACAGAGAAAATAACTCCAGTATTCTTTTTTTAGGAGGGTTAAAAAAAAAGGAACACCATCCTATTGCTCAAAATTGCATATAGAATTTCAAAGAGTGACCTCTTCCCAGATATAGCAGAACTTATGGTGGCAATGGGAATGTGTCACTTTTTGAAGCATAAGAGCTTCAGATCCCCGGGCCTGCCCATCTCTTCATTGTACTTTGGAGAATGGTAGGATTAGGAGTAAAGAAGTATTAAATATAACACCATTTTCACCTGAGAGTAATTAATATTCCTGGCCATGCAGACTATCACACAGTGGGAGTCACAGTGGCAATAACTGAATGACAAGAAGACAGACTCCAGGTATAGAGATGTTCAAAGCCATGGTTTTTTCAGGGTTGGCCGATTAAGTCATTTTTAGAATCTGGACTTCTCAGGGGCAGAGGTTTTTTTTCTTTTACATTAAATATACTCTTTCCCCACACTGTTCAGTTACATAATACAGTGAGTGCATGTGCAAAGTCATGCCTTTTTAGTATAAAACACAGAATCATATCCTTCACTTCTGAAGTTATAGTTATTCATGATATTACTAATTTTGGACACAGCAAATAAGACATTGCCAGAAGTACTTTCTGAGCAGAATAAATATGTAGCTTGCTTTTAACTGAGTTTGTTGTTAAATATAGCTTTGATTCCCATCCCCCCAATCCCCAGGAACTGTATGGTAGTTTGTTTATAATCTACCACCCTATCTTTAAATGTTAGACTCCAGATGACTGTGTACTTTATAGTTATATTTTCCAGATTTTTTCTGGCTATGTGGCCTTGGATGAAATTGTGTGTCTCTCCTTCCTTTGACCCATTCTGTTTACAGTGTTTCACTTCAGTTCATCAGACAGCACCTGATTAAGTGGCCTTCTGTCATCCATTCCCCACACATCCCGCCTGGCCTCGGCACCGTGGAGCTGGCTGCCCTCCAGAACGTCATCATGGAAGCAGTTGTCCTGACAAGGGAAGATGAGTTTGGTTCATCTTTAAACATTTTCAAGGAGTTGGACTCAACGTCACAAATAGGTCAAAGGCTCAGTCACATTTAAAGTGTGACATGATGTCATGCTGAAAAATATTTAACTTATCAGGCAGTACTGTTTCTCTAAAAAAATAGAGATCTTGAAAACGGGCAGACATGTTTTGGAATCCCTGCTATACCTTCTTTCTAGCTATATAATGGGAATACTAACTTCCTGGCACATTAACTAGGCTCAATAAATTTTAGTCCTTTCTAAAAATGAATCAAATATTTACCATGTGCAAGGCAAGGTTGGACAGCTGGAGTACTAGATGGTATCAGCATATTAAGAGGTGGATGCCCAGGGCACTTGCCCTTTCATAGGGGAAATCTTGGTGAATTCTGAGCTCAGATACACTCTAGAAAGTAAAAAATGCCACATTGCAAATCTAGGGAAATGAGAATTCAGAGAAAGGATACTGTTAGTGGGAGGATAAGGTAAAGCTCCATGGAGGAGGTGGCAACTGAAATAAAAGTTGAAGAAATTGTTCCCTTCCCTTACACACTAGTGATGGTGATTTGGACTCTGCAGGGACAGAAAAAGGATATTTAAGAAACAGGAAAGAAGTTGAGCAAATAAAGTGAATGTAAAGCATGTTTGGAGAATCACTAACAGTCAAGGTTGGCTGGAGCAGAGCCCACTTTAAAGAGAAGGTAGGGGATAATTTTGGAAAGATAGGTTAGGCCATATTTTGGAAGACCTTAGATCTCAACCTATATGAGAAGAATGGCACAGTGCAAGGAGGCCCTAGCTATGGATTAGGAATCCTAGACTTCTTTCTAGGCACCAGGTAAGGGATGGCAGAGCACCCAGATTCCAGAGATATATTGTTCTGGGTTCAAATTCAAAGTTTCCACTTATCAAGTCTATGACATTGAGCAAATTATTTTCTCTTTCTAGCCTCAATTTGCTTATTTGTAAAATGAGAGGATTAGACTAGACCACGTCTCCTGAAATATAAAATTACTTGTTTATAATTTTGGTTGTTGGAAAATGGTAAAGGTGCTTTATAGAAAAGTGTCTTTTAAAAAGTGAGAATATTTAAAAATTTGGGAATGAAATGATCAAATGAAATAATCAGAGAACTTTTTGGTTTTCATTCCACTGCTAAACTTATATGATTCTAAGGAGATAGATCTAGTAACTATCCAGTGCAATTGGAAAAGTATAAGACTGATGGCAAGAAAATCATTTGATTTTGGACCTAAAATGGGAATTGAAAGAAGGTTTGTGGCATATTTTATTTATTTATTTTGTGAGGAAGAGCAGCCCTCAGCTAATGTCCGTTGCTAATCCTCCTCTTTTTGCTGAGGAAAACTGGCCCTGGGCTAACATCCGTGCCCATCTTCCTCTACTTTATATGGGACGCTGCCAGGGCATGGCTGACAAGCAGTGCGTCGGTGGGCGCCCGGGATCCGAACCGGCGAACTCCGGGCTGCCAAGCGTGAACTAAACCGCTGCTAAACCGGCCACTGGGCCGGCCCCTGTGGGATATTTTAAAGAGAGAAAGAAGATCATAAGAGAGATATTGCAGGGGTACAGTCGAAAGGATTTGGCAGCAGATTGAATATCAGTTCTAAAGCTAACAGGCACAGGAAGTATTACTCTTTTTGTTTACATGTTCTTTTATATTATCATACAGGCGATCTGATTTAGTGATGACTTTTAATTCCGTATCACTCAGAGAGAGTTTCAATGTATGTGGAGTTCCTCGTGACATAGATCAGTACATGTTATTGATCTAACAAATATTTATTGCGGAGCTAGCACGTGATAGGCAGTGTTTCAGGAGTTGGGGACATGGCAGTGAACAAGACAGACAAGGTCCGTACTCTTGCAGAACTTACATTCCAGGACTGTGATGGAGGGCAGAGCGACAACAAACAAACGAAGATAATGGCAGCTAGAAAAAAAGTATTATGAAAAAGATGAACCAAGCTGATGGGATAGGGAGTGCCTGGGAGGCTAGCGAAGGAGGAGGATGCATTGAGGCGGAGAGCTGAAGATTGAAGGAGCCAGCAACATGGAGCCACGGGGCAAGAACATTCCAGGTAGAGGGAACAGACAGGTGCAAGGATGGGGATTATGCCTGGGTGGGTTTCAGGAATTGCGATAAGCAAGGGCATAGTGAGTTAGGGGAGAGCAATCAGAGTCGAGAGGAGAATACACGCGTTAGTTCACAGCCCGGGGCCGACTCCTAAAACTCATTCCTAATCTCTTGGCCTTGTTGCAACTTTACAGCCCAGTCTATAACATTCTTTGCAGCAAAAAGTAGTTAATGAAACCACATCATTCTCTTTTCTTCATACCAAATTTGGGAAAATGTTAAAACTCCCAGTTTTTCAGAGGACAAAATTGGGGCTCAAAATGTTTAGCTACGTGCTCAAGGTCACACAGTTTGTAACTGGCAGGGCCAGGACGCGAATCAGGTCTTATGATTCCAGGCCCAGAGCAGTTTCCACTTCCCACAGTGTTGCTTTCCCTTCTTATGTAATCCTAAAGAATAACAGAGTTACTGACCTCTTATCAGAGAGCCTGCAGGAGAAGAGCGTATAACTCAGATATTTTAACCAAATGACAGTGAAGGAGTCCTCTGCTTACGGCTGACAAGGTGCAATACTTACCTGCACTAAGGCTCAGGGGTACAGAGGTAGAAGGGAGTACCTATCGGTGCAGAGCTGGTAGAGGGATTATGTGCTGACATTCCTTTGCATGGGAGTCTTACAGCAGCTCTTTGCTTTTATAACCTCACGATTTGATGGTTTTTAAACAAAATCAATTTTATGTATCTGGACTGAATGGGATATGCCATAAGCTACCATGGCAGTTTAAAACAAACTTGAAATGGTAAATAAGCTGGTATTTACCTACGGGCACTATATTAGCTATTTCTGCATTTTGCCCCTCCATTAAGTTAACTACCAGGTCTGGGCCATTAAAACCCAGCCTTCATCCCTCAGTTACAGCCACACATTAACTCTGGACATTCTGAGTCTGGCTAATAGAGCCATTTTCAGGGAGGATTGGGAGCTTTCCTCCTAGTGTCTCCCCTCCTTTCTGTTCCCATCCTGAGGCCCCATTTGCTACTTGCAACTTTGAGTTCTGGACATGCTTATCTCAGAACCAGTTGGGATCTTGGTTTATGATGCATCCCCAAACACAGGCATCCGTTTAACGGAGAACCCTAGTTACAGAGACATATTGTACTTCTCTCCTTTCAGAGAGCAGCATTTGCTGCTTGCTGGGGGCTTTCTGACTGATGCAGGGGAGCGAAGAAGGAGAGTTGGCTGGCGTTTGGGAGCAGATATAGAGTCGGTTCTCATTGGAGGTACTCGCTTTTTCCTGAGCTGCCAGACACTGCAGGCTCAACTGAGGCGCGGAGGTGCAATATAGGCTGGTGGAGCAGCGGGGGAAGGCAGGGACAGGCGGGGCTAGCGCGGCTCTGCAGCTGATCACACGCACCAGCACATACACCACACTCCCGCCGCCCCTGTTCGCGCCTCGCATCTTCCACCGGGGGCCACCGAGGCGCGGACAGAGAGGGGGGTGGAGGGTAAAGCAACTGGCAAAGGAAGGCACCGTGAAGCAGAGGAAAGCTGGAGCGGCGCTAGTATTTAACCTGAAAGTCTGACCGGCAGCCCGAGGCTCGAACCCCCTACGGCAGCACCACTGTCGCCCGCAAGGAAAGCACAGCGCCCAGGAACTCCCAAGTCCCGCGCCCAAGTCAGCCAGTACTCGGCGGGCCAGGATCCTTCCGGTGGGGCAGCGTGGTGCTGCCTGGAAGGTGCGGAGCTTGGGGTACCTGCATTGGCGCCCATCGTGGTAGACCAGAAAAAGTGGGGGCGAGGAAAGCAGCCCGGAGCGCAGTGCGAGGTCGGGCTGCCGCCGCCGCCCGCTGCGCCGCCTCCTGCCCTCTCCGGCTGGGTGAGTGCCCTGGTTTCGCTCGCCGGCTCGTCTCCGCTGCGCGCGGGGGCGGCCTGGGGGCCCTTGAGGGTCCGCCGGCGGGCCCTGGTGGCGCCCGCGGAAACTCGGCGGCCGGCGGACGCCAGGCGGACAGGTCTCTGGAGTCCAGAGCGGGGGTCTCTGAGCCCGGAGGGCGTGGGTAGAGGGCTGTTACACCGGTGCCCGGCAGACATGCCTTTGGGCGGGATTTTGGCCAAAAGATAGGAGGCGGGAGCGCCGTGGGGAGCTGGGAGCCGTCCCGGGGGGCGGGCGATTGGGGAGCGGCGGGGAGGGGGGAGGGTCTGGTACAAGCAGGTAGCGCAGCTTCGGCAGCCTGGCGAGTTGGCAGGTGGGGTGGGACTCGCTTGTCAACTCATTAATTTTAAAACAGTTTGGGAGTGCTGCAGGATAGTCAGGCGGGCTGTGGGAAGGCAAGACGTGGCCCGGGATGCCGGTGATGGGGGAAGAAAAGAGAAACCTCGAAAAGCTTGGAGGCAAAATTGCGCTTGGGTTCCTGGTCCTTGCATCCCTCCTGCCTTGAGTGCAGGAGAACACTTTTCTCCTTTAAGACTCAGCTTGGAAGAAAGCCTCCGTCCCAGGGGAGGAGAGGCGTCTGCAGGGGGCCGAGATCGCCGCTACCTGCCCGGTGCGCCCCCCACCCCAGGCGCTTTCGGTTTTGTCCCCCCTCTCTCCCCCGCCCCCACCTCCTCCTTGGTGCTGGTTTGCAGCGCTCGGCTCCTGCGCCTTCGCTTCGTGTTTGAATCTGGCTCGCCCCTCCGTATTATGTCTGCACTCCGAAGGAAATTTGGGGACGATTACCAGGTAGTGACCACCTCGTCCAGCGGCTCGGGCTTGCAGCCCCAGGGGCCGGGCCAGGGCCCTCAGCAGCAGCTTGTGCCCAAGAAGAAGCGGCAGCGGTTCGTGGACAAGAACGGCCGGTGCAATGTACAGCACGGCAACCTGGGCAGCGAGACGAGCCGCTACCTCTCGGACCTCTTCACCACCCTGGTGGACCTCAAGTGGCGCTGGAACCTCTTTATCTTCATCCTCACCTACACCGTGGCCTGGCTCTTCATGGCGTCCATGTGGTGGGTGATCGCCTACACCCGGGGCGACCTGAACAAAGCCCACGTCGGCAACTACACGCCCTGCGTGGCCAATGTCTATAACTTCCCCTCCGCGTTCCTCTTCTTCATCGAGACCGAGGCCACCATAGGTTATGGCTACCGCTACATCACCGACAAGTGCCCCGAGGGCATCATCCTCTTCCTCTTCCAGTCCATCCTCGGCTCCATCGTGGACGCCTTCCTTATCGGCTGCATGTTCATCAAGATGTCCCAGCCCAAGAAGCGCGCGGAGACCCTTATGTTTAGTGAGCACGCGGTGATCTCCATGAGGGACGGGAAACTCACGCTCATGTTCCGGGTGGGCAACCTGCGCAACAGCCACATGGTCTCCGCGCAGATCCGCTGCAAGCTGCTCAAAGTAAGTGTTACCCGCCCCTTCCCCACCTGGCCACCGCCAACATTCAAAGGCGCGAATTAACTCACCTGAGAACCATCCCCAGCCCCCTAGTCTTACCTATCGCCACAGATAAACTTCCTTTTTGGGGTGGGGGGCGGTGCTGGAGGATTGGGCAAAGAGAGCGCAGTTGACAGTTCTGTCCTTTTCCCACTCACTCTCATGCTCTTATTTATATTCATCATTCAGATGTGCTTGTATCACTTTCTAGACTAGTAACACTTACGGAGTGGTGGCGGCTCCTGGAGCCCTGAGGTAAATGAGCTTTCTGTTCTGCTCCCTACCCTTACTGCTCCGCTCTGTAGAGCGGTTTTGATTTGTTCTCAACACACTATTCCATTCAACTTGGGGTACTAAAACCGAACAGCTTTTAATTTGAAGAAATAGGTGCTGAACTTGCCTCAACTTTCACTTAGGGATTGTTTTTCTTTCTTTTTTCCCCCTAATAATACCAGTAGGTGGATTGTTTCTCTAGACGCTATAACATTAACTCTAACTCTATTTGTGGTATCTTTTTAACAAGCACACAGCCCCGAGAAGCAGTTAATAAAGTGGAAGAAACAACACCTGGTTCTTTAAAATTTTTATTTTTACTAAATATTTTCCTAGAGAAGTATTCTGTGAAGGCTTGAGTGCTTTTCCTGTAGAGCCTCTTGTTAATTTTATTCTTAATTGCCTGTTTCTATGAAGCCTTTGTCAATTACAGATTTCACTTGAGGCTTTTCAGCATCCATTAAACTAGATTGCTTCCTACCATTGCAGTGTAAATGGTAAAACAAATTGCTCATGAAGTGGTTATTAAAGCGCAGTCCATCCAGTCGTTAGAGGGCACCACTACAAACAGGAGGAGAAGCCCACCCAACCACTCGCCCAATTAGCGTCTGGGAATGAGGGAGAAAAGCCCAGTCCTTTTTCTATGTGCCATCTTTTTGAGAGGCTTGCCTTGGGGGGTTTCCCAATGATCATAAGTTGAAAAACATGACCTCAGAATCCTAAAAATTTGTGTGAGGTTGCATAGAGAACCATGGCCAGATTCAGAACTTAGCACTAATAAAGTGAAAATCTGATAAATATTGAAGTTGAGATTTTGCCTTTGAAATTTGAATTTCCTCTCGACAGGTATATATTGTTTTACACGGCCTCAATTTATGTTGTAGTTAAAAGTGGTCCAATGTGCTTTAAAAAAGTTTGGCTCTTGTGTCATTTGCATTATTCATCTATAAGATGTTACCCTAATTACTCTTGATCATGTCACTCAGTAAAGTGTTAGAATTAAAGCAATTCAGTTGTCCTGTCACTCCACATCATATGCATATTTGCTATGCTACAGACAGTGAATAAACTACATTTTGTATAGCACAGTGGGAAATTTTCAACCTGGTTCTGATGTACATGTTCATTAAGATAACTATGAATAAATAATTTGAGTAGATCATATTCTTTATAATTAACTTCTGTGAACTGCATATAGTTTTTTATTTAACTTAGCATAATGTATTACTGACCACTGTTTGAACTAAGCACGTTGTTGGATCAGGCTAAGAAGTTGGGTTGTAGTCATGTTTATTGCAGTGGTATTTGTTATATGTGCCTGTTTTTATGAATAGAACAAGACATATAATCTCTCTATTTAGGTTAGGCCTACGGGGAAGATATGGACACTTTGTTAATATAGTGCAAAGTCTCTGTCAAGGAATCCTTTTTTATGGGTCCCTTTGAGATTCTTATTGAAGAGTAATTTACCATATTGTTTGGTCTATTGGAAATTTAAAATTAGAATTTAAAGGTCATTTATTGCTGTTCTGTAGTTTTTTGAACATATAAAGTCATTTATTAAAACAAATATCTTTTCATGGCAACATATTTTAGATGTTTTCAGACTTCATTAAATTTTATTTTGACAAAGCCAGAAATAATTAGAATTAATCTACATATCAGTTCTGTTTGTTTTTTTGTTTTTGTTTTTGTTTCACAAAGGTACAATGAATCGGAAGTACCCAGTTTCTACAATGGTTCAGGACACTGATAATGATTTTTGTGCATAAGGCAGTGTACCACATATACTATAAGGAGTGTCCTGACTAAAAAATAAAAGATTTATAGTAGTGACAAATTTGGAGCAAGGTGCTATATTAACACAAGGTGATAAAAACGACATGTAATTAAAATAATACGTGTAGTATTCCTATAAAATTCTTTACTTTTGATTTGTTAGGAAGACATAAGTGCCAGAAGTAAAAGTGATTGACATGTGGTGTCAATTTATATTTAAACAGAATTGTAGTGAAATTCTCTCCTGCTTTTTGTGAAGCGAGAAGGTGGATCAGTGGCAGCTCATTATCCAGCCAGTTAGTGTAGTTTGTCTGAAGTTGATTTTTCTTGTAGCCATAGTACAGCGAATTCTCATAGTTCTTGTCATTTCCTTAGACTTCTTAAAAAGGAGTCATGTTTTACCAGGGAACTAAAAACATTCAGCAAAATTAGAGGAGAGATTTGCCTTTAATAAGTTACTCTTATTTTCTCTTATGGACTGAGATGAAGTGACCTAAAACAGTCAACTATATTTTTAAAAGAAAAGCTATTCCAAAATCTTAAAGTAATAATATTTTGATATTAGTCTTAATTGTTATTCTTATTAAATATTATTACACATATTCAGTTTGCTCTTTTAACCTCTGTTTAACATTTTACATGTAAGATTTATGTATCTTTCATTCAGAGAAATATACAGAATTTTAAGGCAACAAAAAATATGATGTTTAATGATAGTAATTACAGTCTATATATGTTCTTCCTATTACCTAGTTTAATTTTATTTATATTTTTCTATCGCTGGTTTCTTATTTGCTGAATAAAAGCTCATTTATCATACTTAATGATTACAAAGCACTTTCTACTCTTGGAAAGACAGTAAGAACATGGTTATGGCTTTCTAATCCTTGCTCCTATGAAATTTTCTGTGCATATTTCTTTTGAATTCTCCAAGTTTTGATGGAAGTTTCTTTTATAACTTTTCTACCTAGTTTTTAATTGTTATTCACCTATATGGAAGCAAATTTTATTTCAACTCTATTCCTGTCTTTCAACCTTGCAAATATTAAAAGTTACTTTGACATTCAAATATAAATCTTCCAACTTTATGCCTGGAGCAGTCGGTCATTTTTCTACTAAAAAAGAAAGCAGATTAAATAAAAATTAAAGGATAGAATTTGAAGTTAGTCTTTAAAATTTATAATTTTATTATAAATATAGCTATAGAAAGCTCTTTTAAGATGAATACTCTCTTTTTTCTTCCTCTCATTCCCATGTTGATATTTTATTTGAATTTTCAATTTATTTTAGTTGTCTTCTCTTTTTTTTCACCTAGAATAGGGACTAATGAATAGCATGGTAATGTTAAGTTACTATCTCATCTAGTTGAAAGTTTCAGTAAAAATGCCTGGATTAGGGAATTGAGACTAACGGCTGAGACGTTGGACCCTGTAATTTAGTACTGAGTTTAAAAGATTTGGAAATCTCACTTACTCTTTTCTACAAATCTAATACTAATGGTTGACTGCCCTAGACTTACATCTTGTTAAGGGAAGACTTAAATCTTCTTTGATACATTGTTCAAGAATTTACAAACTTATTATCCAGAAGCCATCAGATAAATATATGTATAAATTTTTCTCATGGAAGTATAGTTTTATCCTTTATATTTTTATTCATTGCAAATAGTCATCCTCTTTCTTTCCTAGGAGGTCAGCTATGCAACCCTTAACTTTTGCCTATTGAAAGGTAATGGTTTACAGCCATCTTCTAATGTATCTCAGACATTATTTTTGTGGCTCCCATTTTTTATTCTCCATTTATATGGATACTCAAAATTGGATGCTATCTCGTTTTCTCATAGGAAGGTGATCAAATACAGATGCAATAAAAAACAAAATTGCTGTCTGCAAATACAGTAAGCTCTGAATCCTCTTCATATGTCCTAACGTTTTGTTAATCCTTTAACCTCAATCCTTTAATGATTCCTGGACCACATGATTCCAGAATTTTTTTCATATATTTATTAGTTTGTCTTCATTCCATACCTTACACTTAAATGCAATTATGTTTTTGACTCTATATGACCTTTTTTGTATGACTGACTTTTCATCAATTGATCTTGGCCAATTTGCACTTTAGTTTTCATCTTGAGATAATTAGTTACCTCTTTAAAAAAATGAAGCCCACAAATGAATATCTATTAAAAAACTGTTCTTCTGAACATCATACAAGCTGTAGTAAAATTATTCAAGGATTTTAAGACCCAAGTACCACAGAATCTTGGGGCTAGATCCTATAATTGTTGGTAAGTTTCTTAAGTGGATTCATTATGTCTTTGAAAAAAAGCACAGTTCCTATTTAGACTAGCTTTGCTCTCTCTAACACAAGTACAGTAATTTTCCAGTAGGTATAAAACAGGTTCTTTTTAAAATCTATAATTATTATTCTTTTTAAAATAGTAGTAATATGCTGTTTTGTTTTTTATTTTTAATATAGTTCCTGAAAAGTACAGGGTGGCTTGTGCTCAGGGGAATACAGTGTGAGCAGAAATAAGGGACATAAAGACCCACAAATAAACAGGAGTAGGTAAGAACAAGTGATAAGAAGAAGCAGGGAAAAGCATTTGATGGATTTGAGGGTGTTTGGTGAGTAGGAGGGGAATGTGCAAGTAGGGTTACAAATCCTGTCCACAGTTATTATAAATTCCATAAAAGGCCCTCAAGGAATTATAAAGCTATTCTTTCATTTGAATGGTATACAAGCCTCAAGTAATTTATTACAACATAAATTACATTCCATTCTATAAGGTACTTTCTTTTCATAAAAATGAGTATATTTTTATGGGATAATTAGCTTAGCATTAAAAATCTTTGTTTTAGACTTGATGTTGGTCATACTTTTTCCACCGGAGCATTCATGGATTTCACACTTAAGGGGTCAAAATAAATGTGCAATTTAATCATAGCAGTCTGGGTAAAATTGTAGGTCTGTACTCTCCCCTACCTGACTTTAATTTTGGTCTGAGTGCCAAAGCCATTGCCATAACTGCTTTGAGTCACAGGGCAGTTTTGTTCTTTATCTTAGTGCCTGCTTTTGGCTCATTTCCTAATTTTAGCTTCCAGATAGTACTCTGACCTCATTCCATGTGATTTTCTTTCTGAGTTCAGTATATATTCAACATACACACACACATACATATTGGACATTAAAAGAGGAGAAGTGAAATTACAGATAAAATGGTGGAGAAGTGGTAGGCAAGAATGGCTTGCCCTCTCCATCCTAACCTCCTTTTCGTTCTTTCCCTTTTCTGTGACCACTGGCCCCCAGCGACCCTTTCCAGTGGACACTTGTGAGAGGTGGTGGGACGTGGATCAAGCATTAGAATATGATCGAGGTACATCTCATGAGTCAGATACTAGTGATTAAATGTTTTATTCAAAATTCCCCAAGCTTCCCTCTGAGCTAGGAAAGAGCACCGTGGTTATAATTAGAACACAGTTATGGGTTAGAGAGATGAGAGAAAGGCAACAAAGAGATTGGTTGTGTTAGTGAAGTGTGTCCCAGCTGAATGTATGTGGACAACTGGCACAAATCTCCCAGAAGGAGGATGGCCAAATGTGGATCTACTTATGCCAGGGCAGTGCTAAATAGGTATCCCAGAGTTGTGTGTGTCTGTGTGTGTCTTTGGATGTGTACTCAACAGTCTTTCATTTGTAATATAAACACTATTTGTCTGTAAAGTAGACGATCGTGATAGTCCCTTCCAGGCAGCTGTGACTTTTGATTCTTTTTCCACCTGTAGTCAGAATTGTAATTGATTATCTTGTAGGCCTTTTTGGACTCTAAGGGAGTTCAAAGTCATTGGTGTTAGCTGCTTCTTTCAAATTAGCGCATTTGACTATAAAATGAGGCACAAGCCTTGAGTTCTACACATATACTCATTTGCATATAATTAAAATGTGTATAATAGAAATACTACTTTTAAATAGCAATATTTTTATTATGAAGAATAACTTAGAAATTATTGCCACAATCTACGTTGTACAAAATCATTTCAAAAATCCATGATGTTTTAATTATGATTAATTTTCTACACAGTAAATTTAAATTAAACTTTAAGCCTTAGATTTCCTTGATTTTTCTCTTAACACCCAAAATTTGCTATAATGCAATCAACCGTAAAGTCTTCAAAATGGTGGAAAAAATCTTTATTTCTTTCTCTAAACTCTATGCAATTGAAAATAAAAGCTGTGTGGGAGTCATTTTCAGGTAATGGTTTTTTCAAATTATGTTCTAAATTTTTAAGAATTACCAATATTCCGTGAACTGTTTTTCCTTCCATCTCTTTTCCACTTTCCTATTCATTCAGTAGTTTTATGATTCTAAATAATTGTTTCGTTAAATAGAAGTTAACCTTAGTTATCAGCTTGTTAGAAATTTAAATACTTTACTGCCTCAATCTTAACCTTTAGCAATTGGTCTGAATTATTGTTGGTCTAGACCATGTCTATTTGCACATTTTTATCTAGGAAATGATCATGGTTCTTTGTTCCTTTGGAATTAGGAAGATTGTAGAGCTAAAGGAGATAATGTGGACCATCAACAAACTGCTCTATGAATGAAAGATTTCTTATTATATCATAATTCTTAAGATGACATAATGAAGAAAGATTAAATTGGTTTTTATCTAAGATTTTTCTGCCCATTATCAAAATTTCTGGGTGAAATATGGTAATTGGTAGCAAAATAAGAGAATTAGAAACTGATGGAATATCAGTGCTACTGATTTATTATAAACTCAAGGTACAGATCATAGTTTAATTTTATAAAGGCACGTACATATCTCCTCTTTTTCCTTTCTGTCTTTTCTCTTCATATACATGTGTGTATCACAGTTCCTTGAACAAAAGTTCTCTCACCTCACTTATACAAGTCAAGAGACTTAAAACTAACATAGACTTTTTTTCCCTTTTGCTCCAGAAAATCTCTGAAATTGCACCAGAATTAGAAAAGCCTAGATTAGAATTCCTTGTAAGCCTAGAGTAGAATGTGTATGCTTCTGAAAATGTCTTTGGTAGGCATATGTAGGTTTCTGGAACATCGTATTTGGCTGAGCACTGATAAGATAACCTTACTCTAGCCAGGGGCTCAGGCTTCAAACAATTCCAGTGCTCCAAGCACCTGCCATACCGTGCCCTTCATTTCTCTAAATAGAAAAAGCTTTCTGTTTAATTCGCAGTGATTAATAAGCTTCCCAGCCTATTACAGAGTCAGAGAAGCAAACAAAAATCAGGGAAGTAAGCATATTGATAGTTGAAGTATTTAATGGCCTAACGCAAAGAAAGAAGACCTGAAAAGATAAAAATTGTGGGTATATGTAGTGTCTCAGAGTTGTTTAAAGAAAGGTTAAATTAGATAGTATCCACAGGAAAATAATTTTCAATGAACATCTAGGGAATTTCACTTATCTGAAAAATATATGAGCTTGGAAAACATCTTTCAAAGAAATGAGGTATTATTACTTTCCCCATAGTGACACATAGTAGGTACACTTGTCAACTTTATTTCTGCCAAGACTTGGTTAGGATATAAAGCATTTTGGAGAGGAACATAGATACAATTTTGAGTATATAGAACAAATTTTAAGAAGGTATACAGAGTTTGAATGGAGCATATCCATGCATGTTTGTCTAAATTACCTATACCTGAATTAACTAACTGCTTTGCTAAAAATAAAATATTTCTTTTTCTAGGTTGGCATTCTCCTGATAGGCTGCCTGTTTCTAGGCCACTTCTTCTTTTCATGGGTTGTTGAATGATCAGGGAATATAAACGTTAATAGCTTACTCTAACGCCTTTTAGAATGAGGCACAGGTATAAATAACAAATTTAGTTTCAGGGTACGTATAGAATCATTAGAAAAATATATCTTCTTTGGGGAAAATGACTTTTAAATAAAGGAGAAATTGAATTTTTAAAAAATTATCTTTTTGAACACTTTCATTTAGTGCAGAAAACGCAGAACTTAGAATCTGTTCATTATTTATGGACATCAGAATACCACCTTGTGTTCATATAGCACCTGTTTCTTAGTAGAGGGCAGACCAATGACACAGGGCTTTTGTTTGTATTTATTTTTGTTTTGTTTCTGGCTTTTATTTTGTTATATTAATCAATACTTGTACAAGTGGGTAGTTGGAAAGATGCTGGTCGCGTCCATATTTTTCTAATTTGAGAAAAGGTTTAGAAACATAGGTGACTTCTACTGGCTTGGAAATGCTAGTTTTCTCCAGCATTGATTGTTACAGCTGCTGTTTTCATTTTTCACCGTCAGGTTTTCTGTGGATTTTTCTTTCTTGTCAGTAATCATTTTCTTCTTTTTTTTAAATCACCTACTCATAAGGCAGAGAAGAAAAATAGTCTAGATGTTTTCATTGCATGTTTTCCTACACGAATGAAATTCCTGAGTATCACTAATTACAAAGTAGTTGCGCTAATTGACTAATTCTGCTGTTGAGACTCATTGCAGCAATTGCTGCTGTAGCAATCCACCACCAACTTGAAACCCTTGGTTCTGTTTAGCCATGGAGGACGTCCCACTAAACCATATATCTCAGTGTTTTTAGACTCATTTATTCCACATAAAAAGCCGGTGTATTTCTTGGAACCCTGAGAGTAAGGATTTTGTCTCAAACTACCGCTCCATTGGACACCCTAGTGTCACAGATTCTGTTTTGTTTCTTAAATTAGCTTTGCAAAAAGTCTGTTAAAGTATGTTGGATTCTTCCTAGCCCCCTTTGACCAACAGCAAGGGCCTCCCGGCATAAATTTTTCAGTATGCAGCTTCTTAACACAGCCCTTATTTAACCAGCATCATCATATAAATTAAACTTAAATATTTGCTTGTACATGATCCTTATAAGTAACAGATATGGAAAATAAAATGAATAGAAAAAAAGAGATAAGTTTACTTTCATGGTTTGCTAATTGTTAACAGTCATTTAATTTTTTTCAGAGTTTTAGCATGCAAGCAGTTTATTAACTTTTACAGTGATTTATACTGCTGCTGAATGCTGCTACCTTATGAAATTTTAGTTAACCATGAGGCTATTCAATATAGATTTTTTTAACTTGCATTTTGACTAAAGAAGTTCAGTTTAGCACAGTTTTTCACTATGTTTTAAAATTCATAAAATAAATAGGGAAGTAAACAACTTTAATGCAGTTTATTATTAGTTCAAAAGCCATTAGCTAACAGCATCTGCCATTTATTTTTATGTGAGCTGTTGTGCACATAACATGATGTAGTATATCATCTTCACTCTTCTATTCTAGTTTATATCTGTTTATTACTTATTAGAAGTCCTGGAAAAATAAATTATTATGCTTTGCTTTGTAATAATGCAGGAAATCTCTTCTTAAATTATAATCAACCTTTTTTAGCTTTAAAAATTCTGTAAGAATTGCCTACTTATTTGCTTTACGAAGAAAAAATTCTGGCATGCAATGAGTTATCATGCAGTGATTTATGTCAAGCAGTGGGCCATGTACACTTAGTTCCACAGTTTGTGCTCACAGCCATTGTTGGACCAGGCATTTCTCCAAAGCTCACCAGTTAGGGAAGGATAATTATAGTAAGTCGCATATTATAAATAATGCATGTATGTTCTGCATGAGCTATGTGGGATTTCGGCCCATTTGCTAGAACATAGCTCCATAATGATTTGTTTGGATTTTGTTGCAGATGATTGATACTGCCGAATGTTGGCAATGATGTAAATTACTGTTGGGCTGCCTTGAAAATTTCAGTATAAGTGGTGATTTCTTCTCTTTTTCTGTGTGCTTGTCTAGTCTCGGCAGACACCTGAGGGTGAGTTCCTCCCCCTTGATCAACTTGAACTGGATGTAGGTTTTAGTACAGGGGCAGATCAACTTTTTCTTGTTTCCCCCCTCACGATTTGCCACGTGATCGATGCCAAAAGCCCCTTTTATGACCTATCCCAGCGAAGCATGCAAACTGAACAGTTCGAGATTGTCGTCATCCTAGAAGGCATTGTGGAAACAACTGGTGAGTAAAAACATAGATTTGCCATCAAGTTTCTTTATACCATAATGACATTATATTGTAGGCACAGTACCTGTCATGAATTGGGATAAATGTCTCAGTTCACAATAATGAAAGTAATGACTTGCCTCTTATTTCTTTATAACATTAAATTATACTACTTTGAAAATGAAGATTTACTGTTGTGATGATTGCATATGTAATGTTAATTCAGGAATACTCACTGCAGGAGAAAAGAAGAAACTGAGATGATTCCTTAGAAATGATTATGATGTTCTATTTTAATTACGAACTTGGATTTCCTATAATCATGTTTTTTCTTTAAAGATTTAAGGTTAAAATACATCCAGTGTAATTAGTGAGCAGCCTGAACTCAGTGTGCATATTCTTGCCTTGGGGCTGGTGATTCCGGGGGGCCTTGACAAATCTTTGATATGCTATTATGTGCAACCTCAGTGGAAAATTCCCTCTGTGTGTGTGTGTGTGTGTGTGTGTGTGCGTGCTAAAGCAGCATTTTAATTTCAAAGTGGGTCAAAGTAGATTTCCCGGGCTGAACCTTGACCAAAAGTTTTTCAAAAGAGAATTTTCTTTCCTTTCTGCTTCGGTAGAGCTACATGCTGTATGTTATTCTGCAAGATGCAATATAACATTGGCATGTCCCCAATACACACAATTTGCTACTCTCTGAGGAGAGTAAGGTTGTCAAAGGAAAGAAACAATAAATCAGAGTATATTATTTGGGGCTTAAGCATTGCTTAGTTGGTTTGGAACCTGCTGGGTGCCTGAGACTAATGACATAATATCGACATAATGAGATACATATATGTATGTATGTGTATGTGTATATCTTGGATTTTACCCTTTCTACAAGGATGAGAAAGCAAGAAGTATTTTAACTCTCAAACTTTTTCTACCAATATCGTTTCAACAATCTTAAAATGCTAGTTATTATGTATAAACTATAGCACCATTGAAAGTAACATTGGCAGTAATTAGATTAGTATTAGTAACAGATTAGAGTATTACAGTATTAGTAATAAATACACTCAAGCTTTATACTAGGTGAGAGATGTTATATAATCACTGATCTCCCACCTTGATATAAAGCTTTGTCCAAGGGATAGGGGAAGGCAAGCCACTGTAATTTTTCTACACCTGTCACATAACACCTTTTTGCAATTTGGGCAAGATACTTACTAAGCTTTTTTTCTCTTTAAAGTGAGAATGATATAATAACCATCTCAGAGCTGCTTGTCATATTACTATTATTTTATTACTACTAGTGCTTCAGTTTAAAAATTAAGATTTTTTTAAGGATAGCGAGTAAAGATTTAACTCATCAGTCTACATCTGACATTCAATTTCTGTGGATTATTTTATGGTTTAAATCCTCCATTCAGTTTTTTAACTTAAAATTTAAATGATGCCATAGTGTATTTCTAAAATACGTGTATTTGATAAAGGATGAAACCAGTTTACAAAGGCTTTTAGGTCAAGAAATCTTTACATTTAAATTTCAATTTTATTCATCTCATTTACTGAAGTAATAATATAGTGTTAGAACTTAAAGAGCAGATGTTGCAATTTTTATTGATTTATTTCTTATAGCATATAGTTTTATCTTTGACATACCTAGTTATAACTTACCAATTACTTATCATTATTCTGATCATTGACATGAATGAAATTTCTGTTTCCCATGACAGCCTTAGAAATCTCTCATTAATTTGTTTTATCTGTCCATTTTTCCTGTTTATCCCTAGTTTGTGTGTATTGCTTAAGAATTAAAACATTTTCCTACAAAATCACTGTGCAAGTAAGAAAAAAAATCAGGAAATTTAACAATGATACGATGTTACCATTTAGCTCACAGTCCATGTTCGAATTTCATCAGTTATCCCAGTAATTTCCACCATAGCTATTTTTCCCTGGGTTCAACATCAGTTTTAAGGATTATGCCCTTCGTTTGTTTACTCGTCTTCTCAGTCTCAAGCTGGGATAGTTCTTCAGCTTGACTTTGTGTGCTTGACTTTGGCGTACTTGAAGAGTACAGGCCCGGTATTTTGTAGAATGTCTCTCAATTTGGAATTGTCTGAGGTTTCCTTACTCATTAATTCTTTTGATTTTTGACTTCTACATGGACATCTTAAGGGACTATGAAGCAGGTTATTTATTTTTTTGTGAGGAAGACCAGCCCTGAGCTAACATCTGTTGCCAATCCTCCTCTTTTTGCTGAGGAAGACTGGCGCTGGGCTAACATCTGTGCCCATCTTCCTCCACTTTATATGGGACGCTGCCACGGCATGGCTGACAAGCAGCGCGTCGGCGGGCGCCCGGGATCCGAACTCGCGAACCCCGGGCTGCCAAGCGCGGACTAAACCGCTGCGCCACCGGGCGGACCCTGAAGCAGGTTATATTTAAATAAACCTGTGTGTTCTTGACGTAACTGGTATGTTTTCATATTTCAGAGGATCATGGTTAGTAAATAATGTCCTATATAAGGTCTTTAGGAGTTTTGTAACATTAAATTATTCATTAGGACTGTAGATTTTATTTTAACATTTCCTCCTTCCTTCATTTTTTTTTTTTAAACAATGAACTGGCAGAATATACTTTCCACAGAAAATGTGAAAACTTGACTGGAGACTGAATTTCTTGTTTAGAGATTGCCTCGTATGGAGAAGAGATTAAAGTCCACTTCCTCTTAACCTCTTAATTAAGCCTGTTTTCTAGATCTAATATAGCAAGACAAACAGCAAAAACATTACTCATAATTTATAGAATTTATTTTGTGGAAAATTTATCTGACATTGTGTTTGTGTATATGCCCTAACCAATTAAATCTTACACTGTTCAAACTCTGTAAAATCTGTCTATATTTCCAGACCTCCTTGAGCCTGGTAAAAATAACATAAAATTTTTTTTATGTCCATTTAGTCATTTAAAATTTTACTGAGATTTATTTAGATTCGTCTTTAAGAATGTTTCCTCCTCTGTCCTTCCATTCACAATAAATTTTACTTTCTCATAATATTTATTGCTTAGAATAAGATAGATATGATCTTTTGGATTGTATCGAGACAGCAGTAATAGCATTTTTCCTGTCTTTTTTTTGTGTGTGAGGAAGACCAGCCCTGAGCTAACATCCGTTGCCAATCCTCCTCTTTTTGCTGAGGAAGACTGGCCCTGGGCTAACATCCGTGCCCATCTTCCTCTACTTTATATGGGACGCTGCCACGGCGTGGCTTGACAAACGGTGCAACGGTCCGTGCCCGGGATCTGGGCCTGCGAAACCCCAGGCTGCCAAAGTGGAGCGTGCTAACTTAACCATTATGCCACCGGCCCGGCCCCTCCTGTCATGTTTTCTGGTACACAGCCTCGTGAATAAACATTTACTTCATATAACATTCCATCATATTTAGCATTAAAATACTAAATTTTTATTATTCATTCTTTCATTAGGCAAGTCATTGAATGAATGCTGTCTGCTCGGAAGTATTTGAACAACATAGGCAGAATCACTTTCCTCCTGGGAGTTGTATTCTAATTGGAGGAGGCAGACCGCAAAATATATGTATTTTGTATAAATATATATAAGGAAGATATTATCAGATAATAATGTGTCAGGAATAAAATCAAAACAAAACAGGGTGATGGGATAAAGAGTGTATCCCAGGCTACTTTAGGATGATGGTTAGTGAAGGTCTCTTTGAGGAGGTGACACCTAAGCAGAGACCTGACCGTCAAGAAGCAACTCCTGGACTCCTCTGTGGGGAGAGTGAGGCAGGCTGGGTGAAAGCTGGTTCAAGGGCTCGGAGTTGGGGACCAGCTTGATTTATTCCACTAAAAGAAAGCGGAAGTGGTCAGAGCAGAGTGAACAATGTGGAGAGTGGGGTGAGGAGAAGTCAGAGAAGTGGAGGGGCCATCTCTGTACTACCGATGATTTTATTGCACCAACAGGAAGTGTTGAGATTTGATTAAAAAGCAAATCCTATGTTTATATGAAAGTAATAATTTAGTAATCTCAAACTGTATATCACAAAAAAGCCATGCTTTTTTCACAAGTGGATGGCATGTAGTTTATTTAAAAATGAGTGACCCTGATGTCTTGAAAATACATGAAACTTCAGACAGTTACCACTTTTGTATTAATGGTAATACACACCCTATCCCCACCCCGCAACACACACACACATGCACACACACACACACACACTCACACACACACTTGCTGGTTCCACCGCAGTCCTCTGATAAACTCTTCTGATCTCATTTAGTTTTTGCTTCTTCTCATTCCTGTAGTCGCAACAGGAGTTGGTGGGGGGCGGCGGTGGGTGACCAGAAATTGGAAGCTTCCTAATTTCCTTGAAAGTTTCAGCCCAGGACTCACAATAATTACTCCCCGCCCCCCGCTTCCTTGGAAATACTTCTCAGTGATCAGAATTAGGGATCGTTGCCCTCCTTGCTTCAAATGAGTTGGATTTCCACTCCCAACAAGGAACACAAGATTTGCCTCTTCATTAATAACCTTTGCTTCTTTGCTCATCTAGCAAATTCCTAAACACAGGTTGCCTCTAATTCTTGCTCTCTTTGCTTCTTCTCCCAGGAGAGAGAGCACTGCTAGAGGCAAACTGCATTGCAGATTTGGCTCATTAGAACTCGATGCTTTCAAACTTCAATCTGCTCTCTATTGCTATTTGGCAGTCTTTTTAATTGTCTTTTCTCTACTCCCCGGCTCTCTCCCCATGGGACCTTGTATCTGTTTCCATGCCCCCGGTCCCAGCTCTCCTATCCCTTCCTTGGCATACCATTTCTCTACCTGTTCTATCAATAAGAATGTGACACTTAAATTTTTACACATTCTTTTACTCCCTTTATTCTTTTCTCATAGTTATCTGCTCTTTCTCTTTCCTGGTGTCTGTGGGGCAAATGTCCTTCTTCTACAAAACCGTCCCTTTTATAGCTATTATGTTTCCTACATCACCTGTAACTCAAGCTCCAGTACTTACCATTCCTAATACCTATAATCTCCTTGACTCTATTTGCTCTCAAACTTTTCCAAGTCTTTCCTCATGAAAAAAATACAAAACTCCATTATTTATGCCTTAATATTTAAAGTTCTTCCTGGGATTCAGAGACACTACATTCTCCCTCCCTTTTTCTGTTTCTTTTAATTTGTATTTTCCAATTGTTCCTTATATCCTGCATTGCTGCCCCTTCCTACTACTCCTGTCTCCTTTAAATGTTTCCTGGATCTCTGCCCTTGCCTTCTTTCGTTTAGAATCTAGATACTCACCTTTTATTATTACTATTATTAATGAATTCACAGAGTACCCACAAGTACACCATTCCGTTTATGTCCAGCTATGAAACCTCCCACCAGCTATGGTCTTGTATTGCTATTAATTTCCAGGGTATTTTCCACTTGGATGTCACTATTTTGATTTAGAGTCAACTTGTCCAAATACCAAGTCATCATCTTCCCTTAAAATTACATCCTCATTTGGAAAGTTTGTCTCTATTAATGATTGCAGTTTTATCCCAGAAAACTCCCCCTCTTTCCCCTTTTATATCCAATTAATTTGTTCATTCCACAAATACCTATTGAGCACCTATTACAGGCTAAAGACTATTCTAGACCCAAGGGGACGCATTACTTAATAAAATAACATTCCTGCCCTTGTGGGTACATATATTCTTATGCGGGAAGCAGACAATAGAATGAAGAAGAGCTTCATCTAGAATGTTAGAAGGTGGTAAGTGCTATGGTGCTGTGGAAGAAAAATAAAGCAAGTACGAGGGATTGCGAGTATAGGGAGGTCAGGGTAGGCTGCAATGAGAAGGTGACATCTGAGCCCAAACATAGTATCTTGAGCAGAGCAAATACCTAGGAGAAGAGCATTCCAGGTAAAGGTATCAGTAAATGCTCCAAGGAGCAGGGTACCTGGCTGCTCCTCTGTCTTAGTAATGTCTCTCAATTCAACTCTTTCTCTTTAAGCCCACATAATAGTACTGCTAAATTACAGTAGTTGTTTTAGGAGTGGATTTAGTATCTCTAGGCTCTCGGCTTGGATGCAAATTTTGTACTACCGGCCAGTAAATTGGCTTACAACATTACTTTCATGATACGCTTGTGCTCGAAAATCCCTAATGACTGTTATATCAAAATGCATGTATTTCTTCCTGAGAAAATTAGGCTGCTCTCCTCACTGTAATGTCCATACACTGGTGCTCTCTCTTGACTCCCGTGTCTGCGATAATGCCAGTTTCACTACGTGGGATAGCACTTCTATTTTCTCTCACACAACGTAAGAGCTGCCATCTTTGTTCAATCTTCCCTGGGCACTTTAGTCCATGTGTTTTTCTTTAATAACTCATTTAAGAAAACTATTTTTAATGAAAGGGCTATTAAATACATGCTCATTATAGAAAAGATAAAAACTACAGATATCCAAAATAAAAACTTTACTCAATTTCAACTACTATACTGTCAATGTATTGGTCATTAATCTTCAGGTGTCTGCTTTCAGACACATTGTTATTATGCTACATGTGTGTTTTATAACTTGCTTTATTGTATAATATATTGTTAATACCTTTCATGTCAAATTATAATTCTACATCATTAGTTTTAATGGCTTTGTTGTATGCTAATCTGTCTATTTTAATTTTTTATTACCTATCTCTTAGTCTGGGATCTTTAGTCAATTCCTTTTAATAAGGTAAATACTCTTATAGTCCATAATTTTAATTTATTTACCACCAACTTTAGTATTTTATATAAATTCCTAGAGATGGAATTCCTGGGTAAAGGGGCACATAAATCTGTCGGTTTTTAATGTGTATTTCAGGGTTGCTATCCAGAAAGCTGGTACCAGTTTAAAACTGTATATGAAGTTGCCCATTTCCTTATACCCTCGCCAACAATGGGTATTATAATTGTTTTTCTTTTTGCCAGTTTGACATTATTTTGTTCTTTTTGATCACTAGTGAGGTTGAAATTATTGTGGCTATTGGTTATGTATCTACTGGCTAATTTTATTTCATGAAGTCTCAGTTAATATTGCTCATTTTACTTGCAGTTCTTTTTATGCAAAAATTGCTTGGATAATTAGCACATTATTATGGTAAACCATGTCCCTAGTAGGATGTGTACTATTATCAAAATATTTTCTTTATGTATATATACATGTATAATTTTCTCACATTCCTCTCATATGTGCCTTATTACATCTCCAGATAAGCTGTAAACTTTCAAGATTGACTGAGGGCTTTCTTTATGGCTGTTTATTTTGTGTTCTAGATCCCAGAAAGTGGTAGATCCCAGTAAACATTTCTGATCTGTTTCTTGTTATTTTCAACTGATTTTAATAGAGTTGCTCTCTTTTTATGAGCTTGCTTTCTGAGTCACAGATTGTTTCTTATAGGAAATCAATCAATAAATGCTTGTTGATTATCCCTGTTATATTAGGTTATAAGATAGTACAAAGATGATCGAGGAGGAAGTCTACAGTCCAGAGGGCAAAAGAAGTTGAGCTGAACTGAATATTAGCAATCTGTGCTCAAATAGACATATTCCAGGCTACAGTAGGGGCCTAGAAGAGTGGTCCCTGATGGATTTGTTCTTAAGGATGTCTGAGAAGACCCCTCTAGAGGACATAGCATGAGCTGAGACAGAAAGGTGAAGCAGAAGCTTATCAGGAGGGTAAGCTGAGCTGGGCATTCTGGCCAGAGGGACAGCAAGTGAGGATTCATTTTGTTAGAGGAATCAAATCATCTGATGTGGTCAGAGTATAGAACAGGTGGAGGGGAACTGGCTGGAGATGAGTCTATCCTTGAGTCACAGTTTGGATTTAGTTCTGCAGGCAATAAAGCCCTTGAAGGATTTTAAGCAGGAGAATGTCATGATCATATTTGCATGATTGAAAGATCCCCCTGCAAGTGGAGGATGGATTGAGTGGGGCTGAGACCGGAGACAGACCAGTTATTAGGCTGTTACAATAGGCCAGACCAGAGGTAATTGGGTCCAGCATGAAATTATCTGGCTCGGGCAACTATGTGACTGTTGAAAATAATGAAAAAGGCCTCTGGTTTCAAAGCTATTACTTGTGATTAAAAAGGAATGGAAAAAAAGGCCCTAGGATCCTTCCTGTTGAAGTTCCAGGCTACCGAGAAGAGGCCAGGACGCGGAAAGAAACAAAAGATAATCTGAGAAAAATAAATAAAACAGCACAAACAAGCTATTGACTCTTATTCTTACTAGTGAAAAACAGTTTGAAATTTTCTAATGAATAAATCACAGAGCAGAAGCTCAACTTGTGAATAGTTGAGATGTGCCTATAATTTTTCTCTATGAATGAGTCTATAGTATTTGACTTTATTAGTTGTAATTAATCATTACTCTTTAGTGATCTGTTGGAAGATTGTGATCAGCAGCCCTCTAGTGTTATCGTAAATTAGATAGCACTCTCCGATCATTGGAAATGTATCCCTCTTTCCTCATCGCAGGTTCTGAATCATTAGTCTGTGAGCTCCTCATACCTATTATAGCCAGGACCTAAATCAGGGGCATCCAGTTTACCTCTGTGGTTCCCCTTTTCCTACCCAGATTGCTGTTAGCTTTTCAAGTAATTGCTGGTATTTCAGAAGACTTGCTGCCTTATCAGGTAAAAGTCCATGACACATGGATCTGTATATGTTGGAAATTTCAAAATACCCTCCTCCCAGTAACTTCTATGATTATCTGTTTGTTAAATATTTATTTCTTCTTAATTGTGATTATTTTTTCTCTTTTAGAGATACATTTTCAATAATTTGTGGAATCAAAATAAAGCTAAAACTTTTGGGGGCTATGGATCCTTCTTTAATCTAAGGCAACTTTTTATGAGCAATTCCTAAAGAACATCCTACTTTATTATTTGCTTTTGAAAGGCTATTGCAGAAACTTTCCATAGACTTTAAAAAATTAATGCCTAAATATGGAAGCAGGGAGTGGGGTGAACAATTGTCTTGGTTGGCCTGCAACTGAAAGATTTTTCTGGGCCACGGGGCTTTCAGTGCTAAACCCAGAAGACTGTGATGGTTGTTCACCCTACTTTGCAGTCTGAGAATGTTAGTTAAGCCTTCCTAAATGCCTGTTTCACTTTAATTGAGAAGCTTGCTTTATTAATAGTGGACTAGGTCTTTCAAGCTTATGATTGGAGTTACTCCACTGTTTTCCTTCCTCAGCCTTTGCCAACATTGAAGTCTCAAAAATACATAAAAAGAATATTCTTCACATGTTATTTTCTCTATTACTTTCCTTGCTATCTTTTATAGAATACTTAATCAATACAATCCTTAGCAGCTTAGGATGGAACTTACTCGTTTGTTGTGCAGGAGGTTGCTATGGTTAAATTGCTGGGTGTGAGGTGGGCTGGGGATGGTTGACAGTATATTTGTCACAATCTTGCCTATGGCTGATATGAATAAAGAAGTCAGTGAACCTTATGGATAATCTAGCCAATTGTTAAATATAGGCATAGGGGAATTGTAGTTGGGGAAAGCAGTTTTGATAAAGATGTGACATAGTCCAGTGACAAGGAACTTCACAGTTTAGACATTAATAATAACTCATATTCAGAGTTTTTCAAGGTGAGATTCTAGGACTACCTGCATTGGAATCCCATGGGATGCTTATTAAAATGCTGACTTCTATGCCCTCATGTAGACTTACAGTGTTAAAGTGTCTGGGGTTTGTGGCCCAGGAAATTTGCTTTATAATAAGCACCCAGGTGATTCTTATGAACACTGGAGTTTGAGAACTCCTCAATCCAGCCACTAGGAAAGCTGCTAATATTTATTGAATTAACTACTCAATCACAATATCTTGACCTAATCTACCACATTGGAATGTGGTAAAAATGAAAGGGAACATAGTTCTTTAAATTTCTGAAGTCTTCAGAGGTGAAGCTTTGTGTTGACTCAGACTGTACTGATCAATGTAGCTAAATGCAAATTAATGTGGGTTGAAAACAGTGAAAATCAGGAGTATGAATTAAAATGCATTGCTATTCATCATCATAACCAAGAACAAGATGTGATAGCTATTGTGGAACACTGTGTGAAGATGTAATATAAATGCCAAACAAAAATGTTCATGCCACTCACTAATGGAGAGAATTCTGATCATTGAAATTTCTACACATGAATTAGACCAGAACACTGTGTGAGGTTATTTACTGTTTCACAGAGGGAATATCATTATGCGGACTGCAAGTTCAAAAGGACGATTTTAATAATTTTACACTAAAGCTAATACTGGCTATTAGTCATTAAAGCTAAACCATTTGAGGACTTTCTTTTCTGAGGTTTATTTTGTGGAGATTACAGAGATTAAATAGGAGTATACTTCTTTTTTTTTTTTTTTTTTTTGTGGGGAAGACCAGCCCTGAGCTAACATCTGTTGCCAATCTTCCCCTTTTTGCTGAGGAAGACTGGCCCTGAGCTAACATCCGTGCCCATCTTCCTTCACTTTATATGGGACGCCGCCACAGCGTGGCTGACAGGCAGTGCGTCGGCGGGCGCCCGGGATCCGAACTCGCGAACCCCGGGCTGCCAAGCGCGGACTAAACCGCTGCGCCACCGGGCGGCCCCAGGAGTATATTTCTAATAGGCAACGATAATGAATGAGTAAGATTTGAGATCCAGAGAGACTGTATTGACAAATAAGGACTCTAGACCCAATTTGACATTGCTTCACTTTGATTAGTTATTACTTTGTTATTTCTGTGCCCTAGACTCTGTCTGACAAAGAGCTAAGATCATTGACCCACTCAGCTTGTAGAGGAGATTGTAGAACTGAAATTAAAGTGGGAAATCAGTGCTGCTATTGTTATTGTTTCTGTTAAAAATAAATGTTGAATGAGATAAAATAATATGAAGTAATTTTATAAACTGTGGCATTTTAATATTTATTAATGATGGTGACAGAGTGCCATCACAATGTTGAGAAGGTCTTGTCTTGGGGCAGGGGAGGAGGGAGGACAATCAATTCTTTGTTATCCAAGGGTGACTTACCCTTGGAGCATAACCTTAATTGCGTTGATTATATATGGGCTGTATTTGATGAATTTTTGTGCTCAAAATATACTCGTAAGCCTGAGAGTAGCTCTAGTTATGATCCATTCCTGCTGCCTACTTCAGAGAAGAGCGACATCTAGACCATTTCAGAGAGATTATTAGATCTTAAAGGCTTTTGGAGAAGTAGCATCTTAGTATTTATTAAATTACTGTTAAGCAATTATTCCATATGTCTCTAAATCAATTTTAATATAATTTAAGGCCTTTATCTCATTTTTTAAATTTTATTTTAGATTTCTTGTCATTTAAGGTGGAAAATGTCCTGCCATTAGTTTTCAGAGCCATCTTTAGTTGCATTTAGTACTAACTCTGTGCTATATTTTAGATACAGGTAAAATCTGGTTCCTTGGAAGGAAAACTTCTTTCCAGATACAGACAATATAAGGGGATAAGTTTGGGAAGGGAAGAGTACACGGTGTCTTGATGACTAGAAAAGGTTTGGACCTTATGAACTGAGTATATGTCTGTGTGTGTATGAGCTCTCAGCACTTTTTTTTTTAGTACTTTTTCTGCACTAAGGGTTTACTTTCTGACTCATGCTCCTGATTCAGCAGTTCCCTAGAAATGGTTCCAATCCTTCCATATTTGGCAGCACTACTTAGAGAATGTAGAGAGAAAATGATGTAGCCTCTTTATATGTGTGTATTTATTCAGATTAGCATTATCGGTTCCAAAAATGTTTTAACATGTGTTATCTGCTTCTTTCTGGTTTTGCTTTGCTCTACATTTCTCTCGGTGGCCTTTTTTCAAATATGCTTCATTACACTTCATTTAAATTTTTATACATTAAATGCAAAGGTTTGTTAAACTTATTTGGCTTGTTCTCTTCATTTGGTTAGGATCTTAATATGTTATAGACCATAAAGTATAGAATGGTAGTGCCTATTAATAATCCTTTATGAAAAAGTTCAGGTGTCATAAGTTTTTAAGTCCAATTTGCTAAAATGGAGGCCAGACTTTAGTCTTGAACTTTTTATGTCTATCCTATGCAGTACACTAATGATCTATTGTTTTTGATTCGGTTATTGAATATTGTTTAAATTCAGTCTAAACTAAATTTAACTCATCTTTAAAATGTGTCTAAAATGTTATTCAAGGAAGAGACTTAACCTTACAGAGTGCCTTCCTGTGTTCCAGGTTCTACTAGACCAGTGGTACAGATACCATTTAAAATATGGTATCTTATTTGAACTGATGATTTAATTATATCTGCCCAGTATGATGTCTTCCCTGGCTTGGATATGCTTGGTAAAACCTAATATGCTACTTTCAGCTTGGAAGAAGCATGTTTCTTCCTTTTCTTTACAGTGGAAGCCATAGTATTATCAGAACCAGAAGAAGTTGAGAGAAAGAAACAAAAGGCACATTTATGATTTTTGAATCTTAGCTGTCATCTAATGAATAGTAGAATCGGTATGATAGAATCATGAAGATAAAATGCACCTTAGTAATAATCTAGTTAAAACTCTCCATTTTACGGAAATGGAAACTATGATTCATTAAGGTAAAACAATTTACCCATCTTTTTAGAACCATTGGTGGACTAATTTGGAATATGTTTTTGTGTTTTGAGTCTTATTCTGACATTCTTCTCATTACCAACAATGTTTCACTTATTTAAATGCATTTCTTGTTTACCTACTTTAAAATAATTTATAATGATGGGGACCATATTTTGTTCAGATATGTCAGTGATCTTTTCTCTCTATTACTAGGATCTAAGTTTTAGAGCAGATCAGCTAGTTACCTAGCTGAGCAGAAGGGAAGGGCAGTCAAGAGATTTGTGCCTTATAAATAGACCTGGTCTTGAACAACGTTGCAAAGTCCTTTTTAGGACAAATACAATAAGAATGGTAGTTATTGAGATATCCATATTTTCAATAACTATGTATTAAGCAACCTCTATATATCGAGCACTGTGTCAGGCACTGGGTACACAATGGTAAATATAAAATCTCAGAGTCCCAGCCAGCAAAACTCATAATCCAGTGAGAGATAAAAACACTTCCACAGGCAGTGATAAGTAATGTAAATCAGGAAATATACCATGCCATTGGAGACGTGTGAAGGCCACAACCCAGGCTTAGGAAGCGTGAGTGAGAGTTAGCCAGGCCAAGAGGGGTGGAAAGAATATCATTGAAAGAGTAAATAAAGTTGGAAGACCTGAAGCGTAAGAGAAAGAGAAAACCTGAGATATTTAAAGTACTGAATGACATTCATATGGTGGAGGTAGAACATGTGTGAGGTAATGGGGACAAGAAGGGATTTCAGGACATGGTAGTCAAAGCGTAGTAGTCAAGGCTAGAAAATGTAGCACTTTTAAGTTATTTGTGTTTGCACTTAATTGTCATGAGTAATGGGGAGCCACAGATGGCTTTTAAGCAGGACAATAATGTAATCACAATCACATGTTTAGGAAAAACATTACTCTGGCTGACCTTGGAGAAAGTATTAAATGGTGTAAAACTGGAGGTGGGTCGATCAATTAGGATTCTATAGCAATAATTCAGACGAGAGGTGATAATCTGTTGCTAGTGGAAGTTTGAAGATGAAGTATCCACTTTGGGCTAGGATATTGGGGAAGACTTGTTGAAAACTAGAAGTATATAAAATTTCATGTTACCCTTGGTGAAGTTTGATGCCTGCAGTGAAGGAGAAGACACTTAAGATAGTGAAACAGTGCGGGGCGGGGGGGTGGTGTGAAAATACAAGGAATATGTAGCAGAAGAGTTTCTAAGTTCAGATTTGGACTGAAGAGTGAAGGGTATGAGGTGGAGTAAGACTGGAAGGTAAGACTAGAAAGGTATTGGGAGAAGATTGTGGACAGCCTCGAGTGCCAGAACCTCAATTTATTAGGCAAAAAAGGAGCTAACACAGGTTTTTGAGCAGGACGGTACTAAGATGCAGTTTGTACTTAAGGTCTCTGGACGATAATGTGTAAAATAACAATAGTGTGTATAACATTGTCTTTCTCATTTCATTGTGTCCTGTGTTCATTTTGTCCCTCCTGGGAGAGGAAAGATAAGTTAAATGGATGAAACTTGAATTTGTTTAGCTGTTGAAAAATGCCTTACATCAATATGATAGGTACATATTATTAGTCAGATGAGATATGCTCAGTTCTTATAATATGTACCTATCATATTGATGTAAAGCATTTTTCAAAAGCTAAATGAAAATAAAATGGTCCTAAATTATTGTTTTTTAGCCAACATTTGTTGCAAAAATTTATTCTTTTAAAAGATTATCTAGATACTTAGAATGTTTTTCTTAAAAACATGATCTTTTGAAGATCCACTCCATGGTGATATGAAAAATAACGTGTCAAATTAGAATTTAAAAACCTTTTTGAAAATAAATCTGTGAAGTTATTTGAATTAATTCAGTTATACATTTGTACTCTATAATTTAAAATTAAGTTCTAGGGAACACTTTTGATTCATGTCCACTTGTCTTTCAGAATTCTTTAAGAAGTAAAATTATGACTGTGAAGAAAAAATAAAATCTCAGAAATTTGATATATATGTTAAATAGTTATGGAAATTAGTCTATTAGTGACAATATCCAATTATAAGATACTGGGAGTATCTGAAGTTACAAAATGTTGATGTGTGCGTGTATATATGTGTCTCCTGATGAGCATGCTTAAGTTAACCAAGAGCTGCTATTATGGTTTTGATCTGTGCTGTTATAAGAATAACTTAGTTCAGTAAATGTTGACCATAGATAAATTCTTCCCTATTTTTGAATAAAATACATTTCAAACTGATTTAGGGAAAAAAACGTATAGGTAAATCAATTTTTCCTACGTCTCAAGGATTTCTTTTGATGTGTTGTCAAGATCAGTCTAAGTTGTTATATGTTTCCTGCTCGTGAAGCGGTTTTTTACTCTGCAAGCAAAAGTGAGAGTAGAGTTGAATAACCTGTTGAAAATGCCTTCCCTGACACATTGCATTTCCTGGGATTGTGCCCGCAATTGTGTGCCATACGGATGGTTTATTGCCTTCCCGCGTTAGCTTTGCCATGCCCTGATGTAACATGGTTTCAAATTGGAAAATGAGAATCTTAACTGGCTGGGAGAATAAAATCTGATGTAATGGATGAAGGGAAATTCTATATTACTGTTACATTATACATGTCATGTTTTACTTTACATTATTTATAAATATAAGTAAAATGTTACATTTTATTTTAACCTACATATATATACCTTTAATGCAGAGCTCAGACATAGAGAAGTGTTACTTGACTCTGAAGAATTTTTAATGACTTGTCTGGGCTTTTAATGTTTGCCTTGGGGGATTCTTCTGCGGCTTAATGGTCCATGTTTCAAACATTTTCTTAGACATTTAAAAATCTCCTTCAAGAAATATGACTTCATTGGTGGTAATATCAACTACAGTCTTTAGTTTTTTTGAAAATCAAATCCTTCAATTGTTACTGGTTTTGATCACATTCCCGCCCTGTCATTCACTAGTCAGACAACAAATGTTTATTTTCTGTTCTTTTTTTTTTCCTCCAAAATTCTCTTCTGGAGACTTGTCTTCTACTCCTTTCTACTTTTTATATCTTGCACCTCCACCTGGGTGTTTGGGAACATATCTTTTCTTTGCAAGTTTCCTTTTTTGGAAAATGGTACTAATTCCTTCTCCACTTACCTCTCAAAGTTATCCTGAGAATTCAAAGAGATGATATATAGACCACGCGTTATAAAATTGAAGTCCTGTGTGGGACAATGTCTTCAAACTCATTGTGTCTTCCACTTTTCACTCTCACCACCCCATGCCACCTATGTAAAAACATGAACTTTCTACTTCCACTATTTTTCCTTAGAAATTCTTGATTAATTTTCCTGTGTCAAACTTTGTTTCACTAGCTCTTGACAATACTCTTAACTTTCCATTTTTATTAACTATTTGGTGTAATCTACACAATCTGCCAATAACCTGAAAATTATTTTTATTTATGGAAAGAGTATAAACTAATTTTCTTCAAAAGCTGTACCTTTTGTGTTTACAGAATTTTGTAGGTTCTTTTACATGATTTCTCACATTAAAAGTTTGATTATATTGCAAACTTCTAGAGTGCAAAGCTTATATATGACATTAATTTTTAAAAATGGAATTTAGAATAGTCTTATACCTACATGGCCAGCTGCTGTGGTACAATGAATGCTGAGTGAGAATCCAGTTCTGCCCTAACTGGCCATGTTATCTCTGCCAAGTCAAATAATATTTTTGAGTAAAATTTTCTTTATTTACAATATATGAACAATATTTCTTGTCCTGGTTTTTCCTAAGGCAAAAGGAAATTAATATTTTATGAAATTATGAAGTGCCATAATATGTAAAATATAATGATTTTGATGAATGTAAATGACAAATATCATTTTCGCATGTCATTTTCATTTTACTAGTATTTAATTTATGTCATTATTTCTCAATCATGTTTCTTTAATTCTTCTTCTGGTTGTATCAAAATTCCAATAGCATTTTGTGTCATTTTTCATATATATTTAGTAAAGATACATCCTTGGTTATTCATTGTGACCTCATTTTTTTTATGATAGTGTGGTTATGGCCAGTAAAGCCACTTGACACTTGACTCTATTCTTTATAGAAATAGCCTTGTGGCTTACTTTTATCTACCATGTTATGTGCTTATCTTTATGTATGTTAAAATACTCTGTTCTGATGCTGGGGTAGCCATATAAATGTCTGGACTACTTTTTATTGATGTTAGTTTGGAAGAGAACTATCTAAAAGATCATATGTTCTCAAAACTTTTGTGATATTACAATAAACCTCTTCCCTATTAATTTACTACAGGTTTGATTTCTCTTTCTGGGAATTTATGTGGTTGCTTTCTGCAACCACCCTTAGTAAAAAGATTCACTATTTGCAGAGTTTACTTTCCTGAAGAAGAATGTGTTGCATAATATTGCAACCTGTTGATTTTCTGTATCACGTGTTGGAAGAGATCGGGCTGTTGAATTTGAGAGAATTAGCACACACAGTGATTAGAGGTGTAGACCTCAGAGTCAGACTGACTGGTTTTAGAGTCTATATGCCGTGTATTATTTGCATGATTCTAGGCAAGTTGATGAACTTCCCTTTCCTTGGTATCCTCATATGTAAAATAGAGATATAAATTTTTCTCATATGTAATTTTTTGGTGGGGTAAGGATTAAATTAACAATATAAAAATAAGATATTGTAGTGAATGTGTTTAATTTAGCACATGATCTAGTACTTAAGGGCCACCCAGTAAATATTACTAATTGTTATTGCTATCATCAAATTCATTAATATTGCAGAATTCTTAGTTTAACTCATTTTTGAAGACTAATAATGTCTTCAAAGTATATGTAATATATTACCTATGTAATATATACCGGTTTCCTTAGACTAATTGTCTAAAACTATTGACAAAGGATGAACCCTTATGTGAAATTACAATGAAATTTTATTAATCAGTACCAGAAATGAAGACTTCTTCCCGTTTCAGCAGCTTTTTAATTGAGAAGTGCAGGTTTAGCATTAACTAGAATGAATTGAAAATTGGATTTATTTATGCCAGTTCTGGAGGATTACATCCAAAATTTATAGTTTTTACAATTAGCTTTGCCAGCCAGATACAGAGGAATGCTGTAAAATGGCATAAAGTGCTGACAGAATAAGGGGCTTCCCTGTAACGGAGTAAGCCATGATCATTTAATTAACTTCCTTTTGCATTGTCCATGAACCTGAATATAGTATTCAATGTTCAGAATATCCCTCCTAGGTATAATTTTATCAACAGCCATATGTTTAACTCCTATTTGACTTAGGCTTTTTTTTTCATTCTGTTACACTGTATTTTGAAAATGTTTTTCAATAGCATAATCATTTTATAAACCATCAGTGGTAAAGTGTTATGTTGGCTTGTGAGATGACTGTCAAAAAAGTTAATTATTGGGACTGGCCCAGTGGCATAGTGTTAAGTTCAGCGCACTCTGCTTTGGCGGCCCAGGTTTGCAGGTTCGGATCTCAGGAGCAGACCTACACCACTCATCAAGCCATGCTGTGGCCATGACCCACATACAAAATAGAGGAAGATTGGCACAGATGTTAGCTCAGGGCTAACCTTTCTAAAACAAAAAGTTAATTATTGTGACTTATCATCATCAGTGAGAAGCAAGAACTGGGGACTAACACACTACATATCTAGAGCAATACAGACTATATAAATCAGTTTTTAAAAACAGGAAAAATAAGAGTAATCAATGCTTTATTATAAAGCAAACTGTTATGAAATCATTTTAAGTCAGAATAATTTTAAATCAGAAAGCTTGATTGATGTTTGCAGTATGATTTCTCCTAAATATTGTTTGAATTAGGCATGTGTTTGGTTGCAAATAGTAGAAAATCCAATCAAGAGTGGCTTCGACAGCTAGAACTTGATTTTTCATCATAACAAGATGTTCAGAATCAGGCAGCCAGTCTGGTCCAGCTGCTCAAGGACGTCGTCAAAGACCCAGACTCCTCCCGATGTCCTGCTGTGCCATCTTTAAAAGTTGTCTTTCCTCCTAGTGGTTGTGTGGGCTGCTGCACCTTTAGTCATTTCAGAGTTATAAACAGAAAGAAGGGGGAAGAGGAAAGGCCGAGGGAGCTTTCTCTTAGGCAGACTTTGATGTTGTATTCAGGAAGACATTTCCTAGGAAATTCTCCTTCCATCTCATGGGTTAGAACCCCCCTGACTCTCTTACCACGACTGGAAGAGTTTTAGGAATTGAGTACTTTTAGCTGTGCATAATTTCTCGAATTAAATAAGAAGGGGTTTTTTTGTAAGAATAATGGGATGGGGGAAGGGATATTCTCAGAAAAAAGGAAATCCTTGCTTAGCCAAGTTTTACAAGTTATATTAATAAAAGAATACAATGAAAAGTATTGTTTTTATTTTTATTTTTTTATTTAGTTTTTTTTCTTTTGTGAGGAAGACCAGCCCTGAGCTAACATCCGTTGCTAATCCTCCTCTTTTGCTGAGGAAGACTGGCCCTGGGCTAACATCGTGCCCATCTTCCTCTACTTTATATGGGACGCTGCACAGCATGGCTGACAAGCAGTGCGTCGGCAGGCGCCCGGGATCCGAACCCGCGAACCCTGGGCTGCTAAGTGCGAACTAAACCACTGCGCCACTGGGCCGGCCCCTTTGTATTTTTTTTTTTAATTTATTTTTTATTTTTCTGAGGAAGACCAGCCCTGAGCTAACATCTGTTGCCAATCCTCCTCTTTTTGCTGAGGAAGACTGGCCCTGGGCTAACATCTGTGCCCATCTTCCTCTACTTTATATGGGACGCCGCCACAGCATGGCTTGACAAGCAGTGTGTTGGTCCACGCCCGGGATCCAAACCTGTGAACCCCAGGCCGCCAAAGCAGAGCACACGAACTTAACTGCTATGCCACTGGGCTGGTCCCTTTATTGCTTTTTAATCTGAAATAAGGCTAAGGTATAAGGAAAGAAAATCAGCATCAACTTTTTTCACTGTCTCATTAATTTTTCAACTATAAATGTTAAAGCCCATGTAAAATATTATAGAAATATCCAATTTTATTTTATCCTTAATTGTGAATTCATATAAGGAGCTTTTTTCCCCTAAACATATTCTAGTTTGAATCTCATCACAGATTAAAAGTGTACTTCCAGTAGATGATTCTTTATTTACACTATATTGTTAAATCATACCCTCCAATAAGCTACAATTATTCCCTACTTGAAGTGTAGTGCAGTGAATTTACCAAAACTTGAAATCACATTTAAAAAGCAATTTAGCATATTTTGTTTCTAAAAAGAGAAAAGCGTGTAATTCATTCATTTCAACTGTGGTGTGATTCATATAATAGAAGGATGTGGAATAAAGAAGCACCCTTTAGAGGCAGGTATGGTTAAATACCCCTGAAAGGCAGCCTATTCAGATGAAGAGTCACTTCTCTAGGATTTTAAAAGATGAATAGAATTTTACCCAGCAATGAGAGCAAAGGCTTGAAGGAGGGATACAGTGTGGTGTGATCCAGGTAAAGATATGTGCTTTCCTACAAGGGACACAAAATAAAACATGGGGTTGCCAGATCAAGAAAATATTTAAATAGCTCCTTTGGGCCTAGCAGAATTCTGAACAGTTTTGAAAATTCATATTTATATGGTAAAATTTGTATGTTAAAATTACTAGCTTGCCTCTCTCCTTTGTACTTTCTTGCCAAAGCACCTATACTGTTGACCTGTTATGTGAATTAAGAGAATTTACTTAGTTAATTCAAGGAAAATCTTTTTTCTAAAATGTGGTATATACATGTTTGAATTGTTCTAAGTGAACTAGATAAATTCTCTGGGTATCTTTTTAATGTATGTAACTAGTAGTTTTTGTTTATAAAATTAATGATTTTATTTATGTATTACTGTCTACATAGTTGTTGTCATATGAAATTACGTTTTTTTTTTTTTTGGTGAGGAAGATTGGCCCTGAGCTAACATCTGTTGCCAATCTTCCTCCTTTTGCTGAGGAAGAGTAGCTCTGAGCTAATATCTGTGCCCATCTTCCTCTATTTTGTATGTGGGATACTGCCACAGCATGGCTTGATGAACGATGCATAAATCCATGTCTGGGCTTGCAAACCTTGGGTTGCCGAAGCAGAGTACATGAACTTAACCACTATGCCACCGGGCCAGCTCTTGAAATTACCTTTTTAAATAGGGGAGCAGGTGAACAGATCTTGCTCTGGAAAAAAAAAGAAAGTTTTTGTCTGTCAGTACTTTTTCATATAAAAACAATTCGATTCATTTTTTTTTATTTTTTTTTTTACTGGAGGTGGTTCCTGCGTCAGCCCATGCATTCTCAGGTAAACATTTTTTTCTTCTAAATTAGTTTGTCAAGATAAAAAAGTATAGGAAAAAGTCATCATAGTACTCTACTGACATGTAATCCTAGTACAGTTGTGATATATTAATTATAATGTGCCAAGAAAGAGGCCGAAATATGCCTTTGGTTTACTCACACCCTCCCCGTGAGTTTGGCATTATTTTCTCATATTTAGATGAGGACACAATCTGAAAGTAACTTACCTTTTATATGTCAAAGTCTCAATTTTAGCCTGTGAAATAAGCCAAGATACCTACTTAATAGGTTAAAAAGTGCTACTAGCACAATTTATCATTTTTTTGGCCATTGTGAAACTGTTTGTCGAGATATATCTTGTAGGAAGTGAGTTTTACACCTCATCTAATTCTTCATATCCTTGTATTTTAAATTTCTAAATGTCCTAGATATCCCAGGACATTTTTGTTGCCCTGGAATTTGCCATTCTTATCTAATTAGCATAGCATTTATGGATTTTTCTCTCTCTCAGCCCTCACTTCCTTTTCTTCGGGGCAATCCATACTTTTCTTTCCCACTGGTTAGATAAATGAAGGACAATTGCAGACTTGAAGGACTCTTTAGAAACAGAAAAACATCCTACAGGGTCATATTTTGGAACAAGATTCAAAAGGTTTGTGGCTTTAATCATTTTTTTCCTTTCTCTCACCACTTGGTTTGAAGTTTTCCCTGGACAGGATGCCTGGCTAGCATCACAAGTAGGTCATTAGCTGTTCATTTCTGCCTTCTTTGCATTGTTCTACTAACTGCCCATCAAAATTCAATGCATAGCTCTGGGCTGACTAAAAACAATCTGGCAAGATATCATTCGAAAGCATGTATTATTTACAGATCACTTGAAAGTACTAGGAATTCATCAAGGATGGAAAGTATAAAAACACATTTAGCTTTTATCAGTAACTTATTTTAAAAGTGGAAAATAAATCAGATGTTTAGCACCTTTCTAGGAAACAGAGGCCAAGTCTGCCCAGCACAACATTGGAAAAAGCAAACAAAACCTTTACTATTGATTTTTGGTTTAATTTACTGGTATGCATACTCTTTGTTTTTCAAAATCTACTTTCCTTTCTACAGATTTAGAGATTAAACCAGCCAGTTTACTTATGCTGAGACCTCATTTTAAGTATCAAAACAGATTCTCTCTCTAGCAGAGTCCTTTTTTTTCAAATTACAAAATTAAGTTATTATTTTTTTTAGTGACTGAATTGTAACTGTTACTGAATTGGCTATCTACCCTTAAACCTAGTTCTCAAGTGATTTTTTTCCTACTCTATATTATTTATAAATTTAAATTTAAAAAGCATAGATTCTTACCTTCTGCAAAATTAATCTCCAGTATTTTGCTTTCATTGAGATATAATAAACATTGCAGTGGATGGTCAGCTTTGTCTCCATTTTTCCCTTAAAGAGAAAAAATGGTTTTTCTCAGGAAGATAATTATCATCCTGAATATTTTAATCATTTTTATTTTAAGTGGAGGCTCTCTTTTGAATGGCAGAAAAAGCCTGAGTCAGTGATATCCACCTGCGCTGTCTCAGGTGAATGCTTATATAATAGGAAATTAAATGAACATTTCCTTGTTGCTTTGCATTTTAAGGCTGAAGCTTCAAAGCTGAAATTACTAAATGATGAATGCCTCACATCATAAGGAGGTGCTAGATACATTAATGTAGGACTTTTAAAAAGGTAGCAGAACTGGTTCAGTGACTTATTAACCCCCATCTCCAACTTCCATTTAGAAGGGAATTGTTGAGATTTATTAATGTAGAGTGTGCCTGCTGGAGAGTTTTTGTCCTGGGGCATTTCTTCCTCTTTGTCTCATACAAGATTGAAGAGGAGAAATCCTAGTGAGAGTTCCTAGGAGAAGTTGACATGTGTTTGTCCCTCTTAAAGTTCAATGAGTGTAAGCGAATATAGAGAATGCCAGAAGATCCAAGTTTTGTGGGGCCTGAACCTTATACAATATGGGGTTTAATAATATTACTCTGTGGGGCCGCCCGGTGGTGCAGCGGTTTAGTTCGTGCTTGGCAGCCCGGGGTTCGCGGGTTCGGATCCCGGGCGCCCGCCGACGCACTGCCTGTCAGCCATGCCGTGACGGCGACCCATATAAAGTAGAGGAAGATGGGCACGGATGTTAGCCCAGGGCCAGTCTTCCTCAGCAAAAAGAGGAAGATTAGCAATGGATGTTAGCTCAGGGCTGGTCTTCCTCACACACACACAAAAATAATAATAATATTACTCTTTATATTACTTTTGCAAATTTTACAAACTATTTGACTATGTGAATGCATTGCTAAGGCCCTTTTCAGAGATTTGGAAGGATCCCATGCAAGGAGCCCTGAGCTTGAACTTCCTTATCTTTATGATAAATCCACCTCTAATATAAATATTTGCTTCCCACTTGCTGAATTCATGGAAATTTACTGGAGATGCTTGAGATGACAGAATTCTACCGGATTGGAAGCAGCTAATGTATCCTGCATTTCGCAAGGATGCCTTAGTTTGCACAGGCTAACTGCTTGCCAGAGGAATTAGCTGGGCTTCATCTGTCTTGAGGGGAATCCTCCCTAGGAGGGCTGCCTGCTGCAGGGGAGGATACGCTAAGAAAATCTGGGATAATTGCCCACGGTCTGGATCTGAGAAAGAAGTCATTGCAGCTCCCCCGACCCCAAAGAAAGTGAATCAGTGAAATATCAATCACAAGAAGTTGTGAGGTGCCTCAAAATACACACACACATGTGTCCTATGTAAGAACCAGCAACTAATGATTGCTAGAATGGAGAGCAAGACCACTAGCTTGTGTTCAACAAGATAGAACCAGAGAGGTGCCAGTCTTTCATTCCTCTACCTCTAATCCCTACTCCCACTGCCCTTTCCAATTTTGCAGAACCAGCAGATGGAGAGAGGGTAAGGGAGGAGATGGAGAGAGTGAAGGATCAGACCACAGGCCCTTACTGATGTGGAGTCAAAAAAAAAAAATTTGAGATTGAAGTTTGCTTTTAGATAAGACTGAACCATTTAGTAGTAAAATTGAATTGTAATGAGCAGTAAAGTGATTGTCCTGTACCTGAAAGCTACCTGAAAGTTGAGATGGCATCATTTGTTGAAGAGTCAAGACCAATAGGGTGAATTGAAAAGCAGAAAATAGAGAAAAAGGAAGCTGTTTCTTTCTGTTCATCAAGTTCAGGCTGCTCAGTAAACAAGTTTCATTTATGTTCAGTCAAGTATAGTGATGGCTTTAGCTCCCTGGACTTTGCGCTCATGTGTGGGCCTGTCTCCAGGTCACTGGAATGAACATCTTAATGTGTGTTCCTGTTGACACGAACCACCCAAGATTGCGAGACCATCAGCCTTACAGGCTAAGAATAGGTTTATGTGGCAGCTTTTCTCCAGACATGAAGGGAAACACTGGAAATACACTTAGTAAAATCCTACATTATTTTGTTTTCATCTGGGATATAGTTCATTAAATTTGTTTGAATTATTGATGTTAGTACAAAATGTTTTTGAATATTAAGAAGTCCAATTTAAAAGTGGGACTAGGCGTATAGAGAGACATTGCCAATTGTTCTGAAAATTTAGTTTTTCCTTTATATGTAATCATAGATGGCTTCATTTAGTTACCATTTTAATATTCATTTCCTTCAGAATAGTCAAAATTTCTGAAGAAAATCATCATTTGTATATCTTTCACTTTTTTACCCCATAATATCTTTTAGGAGAAGCGAAAGAGAACTGAGAAGTTTTGATTTTGAGTGACAGGCCTTGGACTGTTCCATAGAAAAATATTCTGGCTTGGCTTAAGCAATTTTAGCTCTATCCTTCTGATTTTATGCAATAAAATGTGTAATAAGTTCAATTTTTGAATTTCAAGTTATAATTCTTGACTGTTAGAAAAAGGCTACTGTGTTTCCATTCATGTCCTAGGGCAGAGTGCATAGTGTATTGTGACATTAGTTTTTGGAAACTTGCGGTGTCTTCTGAGTCATTCTTGGAATTTCTCTTTCCTGTGCACCTTCCTCTTTCTTGTTGCTGTAAACTATATATAGTTTTCCTGAACTTATCATACACTGTTTAGTGTACAAATCATAAACTTAATTTTTGAAGCTCTTGATGCAGGTCATTTTAATGTCTAGAACCTGAGCCTATTTCAAAACTGAGAGACACAGAAACCATAAGACGTGTCGTACCTTCTTGCTATCGTGTCTGGTCTTTTTAGAGTGGGAGCAAGTGACGGAATCGCCAGGCCTAAGTAAAAAGCAACAAAACCAAACAGAAAGACCTACCATTGGATTCTGCTGTGGTCACCTGGTTTAATGTATTCTAATCACTTAGCAGCCCTGAGGGTTTACAATATGTATATTCAATGAAACAATAGAAATTGTAAAGAGTAATGAATGTGGGGAGAAAAGAACGGATTCTTACTCTCAAAATGATATACATGAAAATAAAAAAAAACTTGCATGCAAGCAAAAACCAAGTAGCAGGGACAAGGTATACTCTCCTCTCCCACGTAGAACATCTGAAAAAACCAAAACTGTATTAAACAACAATTTCCAGGATGTTCGGTATCAGACAAGGAAGGGCAGTGATCCCTGAGAGACTAGAAACAAATGAGATGAGCTTTACAACTGCCCCAGCTGACCACCTGTGCAGCTTCCAGAGTTGAGTTGAGGGAAAGAGCTGGGAGCCCAGAGAAGTCGAAGTGGCTACTGTTCACTGGGCACAACACCCAAGAGGAGAGAGCTGCACTGAGAAAGGATTTCGGAGATCTGTCAAGTCTACAGTCTTCAGCCCATGTGCACGAGGGTACTACCCAAGTTTAGGGAATGAACCACTCAAACGGATAACTGTAGCTGGAAATCACACAAAACCAGGGAGAGTTCTTGTTCACACCAGCCAGAGTGGAAAACCTCATAATTCATGGGGCATTATGTAGAATATTTAGTATTGGGAAGAATATACAAAAAAAAAATACAGAAGAGTATTCAGGCTAACACTTCAAGATCTAATCTGCCACGTATGCTTTGACAAATTGTTCTTTCTGCCTTTTTTTGATATTTGGGAAATAATTCAGAATTTTTGTTTGTGTTCGGCAACCGACTAATATGGCGTTGTGTCATATAGGCCTATATATGAGTTTTCTTCTCTGTAAATAGAAATGAGAATCAGTGAGGGGTAGAAATGGAAAAGACTGATTGATGGGAAGAAAATCTCTTCATCAATTTGCCTTAGAATAAAATGAAATGAAAGTGGATAATAAGGGTTTCCTGTAGTGAAGTAGAAGTTGAAGTTGATAAAATATTCACCTATGGTACTCCTTTTATTAATTTTTCTCTTTGGAGTATTTTGGTTGTGTTTGTTTTTATTCGTATGTTAAAAAGGAGAAAAGAGGATATATTTCTTTGAGTCTCTTTCATTAGGATTGTTGTCTTTAGTGGCTCATATCTCATTAAAACACAGTCCTTATTAATGATTTTATTTTTCTCTGAAAGAGTGAATAAGCCAAAAGCCAGACTGGGTTACATTAGTGCTTCTTCTCGCCTAAAACACAAATAGAAATTTATATTGTTTTCCTACCTTTTAGAAATAAAGCAAATAACTGCTAGATTTCTCTCACTTTTCATTTATTGAGAAATCTAGTATGACTTCTGAGAGTAGGGTGCTGAATAAAGCTTTATAATCCAGTTTTTCTTAGCCAGTTTAGAACTCTTGTATACAGAAACTGAACAGAATTTGCAAATCACGCTTTATCTTCCTATAAAAAGTCATATGACTTTTTTGGCATATATGGTTAAATCATCACACTTCCCAAACAAAGCAAAACAAACAAAACAGCCATCTTTATCCTTATGAGGTTTGATTATAATGGAGACCCTTCTGAGATTACATCTGATAACCTGTGTGTTGGATTTAGTTTATTGATGTATATGGCACCCATAATTTTTAAATAATACTTGATATTTCTTTTTTTTATAACAACACTTACATAACTTGGAGATTCAAACAGAAGTATGCGTTTTTAAAATTTCTCTTGAAAAAGGAGATTTGACAATACCAGGCTTGCTTTCTAGCGTGAAGCTGAATAGCTTCCGTCCCGTGTACCTGGGACATTGTCTCCGCAGTTTCCCACAGCCCTCACACAGTTGGCTCCACTCATTCGTGTTATCTGCTTGGCACGCTCTTTGAGTTGCAGCCTCCGCTTTAGAAACTAAAGACGCGGTCAGCAAGTGCACCTTCAGATTGAGCCTGGATGCACAACAGCTGAAGACTGAAATCTTAAAAGCCAAATTTCTTCTCTGATGGAAGTGAAGATCTAATGGGAGTAAAAATCCAGATTCAACAATTCTTGAATGAGCACGAAGTATGTTTTTTTGAAGGATATCTCTGTTTCTGGACCATAAATTCCCCATGTAATGGTATTAATTATATATTGTTTCCAATTTTTAATGCTGAATGCTATCTTGGAGTTATCAATTTTCGTTATCAGGCGTTTGTCAGTGTATTATTAAAACAGCGGGAGAGAGTTCCTCGTTGTTTTTCTTCAACTCTGCACTGTCATTGGAAACTATTTTTAGTAAAGGCTTCTGTTATTATTTTCCTGATTGATCATATGTTCCCTGTTGTTGCCAATGATTAAAAAAATACCTCCTGGTCTCTTGGAAACTAGCTCAGTACAGATTTTACCTCCCATCCCACAAAGCAGTATGTTCATTTTTGTTAATAGAATTTTAGTAGTATAACTATTTAATGGAAACCATTCTTCATTAAGGAGGGTATTTTTGTTTTTTCCTTAATACTTTATTGCTGTTGTGGTGACTGATGCTTTTTTAGAGAGAAATTATAGAACTCTGATGTCACGCCCTAGATGAGACTTTCCAATTTTAGCATCTGTCCCCTTGGCACGTTTCCTGGTGTTGACAGTTGGGTAAGAAGACACCCCTGGGTTTTATGAAGTCCTCCTGCTACAGATGGTGGATTTTTGCTTTTAAAGAGTCTGCTTTAGCACTGACTCTTTTAAATCTCCTTTCTATATTTTTTTGGTAAAAATTTTATATAATCAAAAAATGACAAGTTTCTCATGTAAAATCTGTATAAAATCATTTTGCTGTGGCACATGATATGAAATCAAAACCGCAAATTTTGTATTGGCAGAATCTGTCAGTTCTGGCTCTGTATTCTGCCAGACAGAAAATAATACGAATTGCAAATAAGACTGAGGCAAAGCACTTTGGTCATTTTTCTTGAGCTTTTGTACTGGGTACCAATTAGCTAAATATTTTATTCACTAGAATGTAGCTTTCCAGAGATCTTGTAACTGGAATTAATGTTGGAAGGGTATTTAGTCTGTGTCTCTGGGCAGTACTACATCCATACTATCTGAAAAACAGAGCTTTTAATAATCTTAGGAAATATTTATTGAGCTACTATTATGTGCTAGTCTTTATTTTAAGTGTTTTTCTATGTTATTTAAACCTCTCATCAACTTAAGAAGTAAACACTTTTATCACATTTTACAGATGATAAACCTGATTGTCAGAGAGGTTAAGTAACTTCCCCAAAACCACACAGCTAGTTAGTGGTACATCTGAGATATGAGCCCTTGCAGTCTGACTCCAGGTCACATGCTGGTAACCAGTGTGTTGTATTGCTTGATTATCTCCAGGATACACAACAAACCCCTTTGTGCCATGCTTGCCTGATAAGTTTAATTCAAACTATCTCATAGAGAAATAAAAATATATTTTGTTTAGCTTTGCTATATGATTTTCTAGTGTTGTATTTCAGTGAAAGTTTTGCTCCTTTTTAGCCCTCTTAGGCCTTTTTTGTTGTTGTTGTCTTCCTTAAATGGGTGACAAGCAATCAATTATGTTAAAAATTGCCGGGATTAAATTGTTTTCTCGATACTGGGACCTGGTCATTTCTTCATGTAAATCTTCTGCTTACGGAAGTGGGTAGAATTGAATGAAAACTTGGAGAAATAAAATTTCCAGTATCTCTGTGGAAAATCACAGTTGAAAACAGAACTTAGAGTGTTGACTTAAGGTTTAAGGTGGCAAGTTAAACATATGAGTTTAGCTCCCCTCCTTAAAATGTATGTGCAAAGAAATGAGTCCATAAGAATCCTGGGAAGCAGGTGTGGGGATCAGAATTGTCCACCTCAAGATGTCTCTCTTTACCTTGCTGTGAAGGAGGCTTTGACCTTCACACCCCCCAACTGTCTAAAGGGATTTAGGATGGAAGGCCTGTCCCTGGGACAGGTCATCACCTTGGACAACTCTGGGTATCAGTAGACTGGGAGGGCCTTTGCTATGCCCGTTCTTATCAAAGTTCTGTTTACCAGACATTTACATTCGGAAGGAAAATCTCCATTTGTAAAAGTATCTCCTCTTTTGCACTGGGAACAGGGGTGGATGACCTCATCTCTAGAAACTTGTCAGTGTGAAAGGCAAGGCCTTAAGTCTGCATAATAACCTTACTGTGCTTTTCTGGTAATTCCCATAACTGACCCACCCTCAATATCCTCCTTTGTCTATTTAAGAGGAGAACCTCTGCCATTTTGTTGAGAGACACACAGTTTTCCCAAGTCTCTCCCATGTATACATGTTATAAAGCTTTGTTTGATTTTCTCCTGCTATTCGGCCTCATGTCAATTTAATTTGTAGCCCACCCAGAAAGAACCCAGAGTGGGTAAAGAAAGCTCTTTCTCCCCTTCACAGGAGAGGGTCCAATCACTAGAGAAGACATTTTGATGAATTTCTAAAATTTGTTAAAGAAATGAAATATGGAATGAGGGAAAAATCAGAGCAGAGAAATTTGAAACACAAAAATTAAAGTTGAAATTTGCTTCAGAGCAGAGACATTACTCATTATGGAACTCAAAAACATTCTTCCCCTTGAAGAAGGTGATATACAGGAATACTTGAAGACAGTCTGCTGAAGAGTTGGTCCACTTGGGTCCCTCTGCCCCTCTACTGGCTTCAGTGTTTGTAACCCCAATCAACTTGGGAGAACAGTTGTTTAGGTTAAGTGAGGATTTGCTTGTGTGGGGTTGGGGTAAAGAGGATGTTAGTATGGACCATGAGAGGAGCAAAATAAAATCCACCGAAACCTCAGAATTTCACACTGATTAATCTGAGGTGCATTTCCTGTTTGAAAGTGTCTCTTAGATTAGTTTATAAAACCCAGCTCTGTGATGCTTAAAATGACAGAGAAAGTTTAGTTAGGGAGATGAAGATATGATAGCAAATGGATAGGCAAAGATATGCCATGCAAAAGGAACTCAGTGATTTAAAAAAAATCAAGTAACTAATGCATTAAATCTAAAAACAATTATTAAACGGTGCAGTCTACCAGAAGATAGTGCTGAAACTATTACCGCACCAGATCCGTTTTTGCCCACAGCCCAGAAAACCAAAAACCAAGACAACGAGATTGCAGCAGAGAGAGGGTTTAATAATCACAAGGCAGCCAAGTGAGGAAAGGGGAGAATGAATCTCAAATCCACTTTCCCCAAAATAGGGACTCAGGGATATTTATGGGGTAGGGGGCAAGGTGGTCTGAAATGATTGTTGGTGAGGAGAGATGAGGTAATTGATGATCTGCTCAAGTGTAGTCAGGTTTCATGCCGCCTCATAGGATGCATGTCAACAGAATGGAGCATTAGCACGCCCTGAGGGTGGAATTCTAACCTCTTGATGTCGAAAGGTCGCCTATTGGACACATGTCTGCATGGGCTCAGTTGATGGGTTGGTGGTCTCAACTGGCCTGAAGTGGGCAAGGGGTTCCAATTCCTGAAAAAAATAGCTCAAACACCCATTACGATGGTGACCCAGGCTCCAAGATGTTATCTACAGGAACCTAGTGGGAGTCAGCATATTGCCTGTACAGCACAATTAATAATGGGTAAGTTTATCAAGCAGATTTAAGTCCTCGCCTTCCATTCTGACAAGTTTCTAGGTAAGGCCATCCCCCTACTTCTTCCTGGTACAGGGAAGAGGATACCTTTACAAATGGAGATTTCCTTTGCAAATGTAAATGTCTCTTACAAAGGGTAACCAGAACTAAGAATGGGCTTAGTGAGGGCCCTCCCAGATACCTGGAAATATCTATGTGATGGCCTGTTCTGGGGGCAGGCATCCCATCCCCAACTCTTTTGGTCAGTTAGTGGGGGTGGGGGTCAAAGCGTCTTTCAGGTAGAGATATATTTTGAGGTGGCCAATTCCGATCCCCCTAAGTTACTAGATGCTTAATCATCAATGGCTAACTGTTTGCCAATTGCCAGTTTCAAAACCTTTTAGCCAATACACAGAAGAGACTCAAAAACAAATATAAAATAATAAAAATTATAAAAATACAAAGGCAATTTGACAGACCTACAGTAATACCATATTTCTGTCAAAAGTAATACATCGAACAACCACAACAAAATGAAAGTGAGGTACAGAGGATATTATTCACAAAGATTAGCAAATTCAGTTTATTAGATATATTGTAAAGTGACTGGTGTATCTTTCTGAGAAAAACTTTTTATAGGCTTATAGGGTATTTGCAAACATTAAACACACTTTAGGCCGTGGAGAAAATCCCAAAACATTTCCAAAATTGATGCTCATATTGGCTATATTTCTTGCCACCATGAAATAAAAATAGAAATTCACAGCAAAAGGAAATATTCTTGCCTGTACCCAATCTGTATTTCAGGAAATTTTAAAAATTTAGGAAATCTTAAAATCAAACATGCAAAAATTCTTTTTAAGAAATTTTGAATTAAAAAATAATTCAAACTGAATTTACAGACTATTTGATTTAAAATGACAAAGAATTCCACAATTGAATCCAATGTGGTATACAAAGGAATAGCCTTGATATCTATTAGCAAGTACAAAAGAGAAAAGGTGAAATAGAAAAGAACAATGAAATAAAACTACAGAAGTAAATGAAACTGTTAAAGAGTAGAACAGAGTTATTAATTAAACCTCTCCACCCCCAAAATAGAAGGGAACACTAAACCCCAAACCTGAGTTGTTTAAATGCACAATAAAATTTACAAATTATTGGCAAGTCTAATTAGAGAGAGATGGGAGGGAAAGAATACACTGTGCAGATGGCACTTTGAGAATAAAAGTGAACAGCAATCTTGATATCAACAATAAATAAAGATGAGGGATGCATAATAGGATGGTGGAACTGAAGTTTGCTACTCATAAGATATGATGTGTATATGTCACCTGTTGGCTCTATTTAACTTACTTTAAAGTTTTTCAAAATTACAATCACAAAAGGCTGACTTTGAGTTACTGCTTTCAGATTATATAGGCTCCTAAGGAAAATGAAAGAATTTATGTATTGCAAGGTAGTATCTTTAGATGACTGATGTTTTCTAAAATAACGTCGATTTGATGAAAAGTACTTGAGTACATTCACATTACAGATTGGAATCTTTTATTTGTATTGATTTTGTGATAAAACAAAGTTTCTGTGTGCATTAAATTATGTATAACTAAATTTTATAGTTATTTATAACTATATGTTTCTAAAACTTTCATTTTTGCTAAAGTGGTCTATAAAAAGTATGTATCTACAAATGTAGGCTAATATACGACAATGAAAGTGTTTTGGTTTTTATAACAGTGAACTTAAATGCCATAAATAAATATGTAATAATGATGTAAGTATGCCAATAAAAGGGCTTGGAAATTAACGCAGATACCTCTTTGGTTCTTTATAGTTTAGAGTTGGGAAAATCAAGGACTCAGTCAACTGCCCTGCAATTATGATAATGCCCTGTGAGGACAGTTTTCTCTCTAAATTTCTTATTCAAATTTGTAATGGAATTACATTTGATATTTCCAGTAGGAAGTCCAATATATATTTTAGGTTCACTTAGGTTGAGTCTGAAAGATCTGGATCTGGACAAACTCATGAATTTCATAGGCATTAATTAGAACACTGAAAAAGAAAACATGTTTACTGTTTTCAAAAAACACAAAATTTTATTTTAGCATGGAAATGTGATGAATGTAGTTCATTTTTTAGGATTGTAAGACAATTTAAAGTGTAGAGTACAAAAGATAAACTTTAGTCAAATATCTTATGACCTGATCATCTTTTCCCTCTATAATATAGACTTGGGACACAAGACTTAAATTTAGACTTGATTTTTATTCAATTTTTTACAGGTATTCAAGTCAGTATGCTATACTACCAACCTATTTACTCTTGAACTTATTCTTCATAATGATATTATTTACAATAAATTTTCTTTTGTAACTGTATTCATGTTACATTTTTAAATCCTTTGGGACAGATTTTATGCAATGCCTTTCCCAAGGACTAAGTATTTCTGGTGGGCCCTTCATAAATATTCATTAGTTGATTCCTGACCCAGACTGGTTCCTGGTGGGGGAGAGAGAGCTTTGTTATGTAGAAGTCAACCTTTGAACCAGTGAAAAGTGGAGAAGTACCATGAGGTGTAAGGATAGCCAAGTATTTGAAACTCCCAGGCAATTTTCTCAGCCCGTTGTTCTGCTTTCTATCTTTCCTGAAGTCCAGGCAGAAAATTTAAAATTTTGGTTTGACCTTTTGACTAAGATCTCCTATTTTGGACCTTCCTTTCCGACTTGGCTTTTTCTCATAACTGATCTGCCTGATACAGAACCAGTCAGCCCTTGCTTTCTGATAACTTCTATCATTTCAAGCTTTTGTTTTGACCCTGTACTGTAGTCTAACTCTGATTAACTTAGGCAAAGTGACTCCAAAGAAAGGGCTTGCGAGTATTGCTTGTGAATTTTGAGGCTTAATTGTTTTTAATTAATCTTTTTTATTTTGAGATAATTATTGATTCACATGCACTTGTGAAGAAGTAATAGAGATCCCAGATACCTTTTACCCCCTTTCCCCTAATGGTAACCTCTTGCAAAACTACAGTACAATATCACAACTAGGGTATTGACACTGGAGCAGTCAAGATACAGAACATTTCCATCCCAAATGGATTGCTCATGTGCCCATTTATAGCCACACCTACTTTCCTCCCACGCTCAGCCTTTCCTTACCACCTGGCAACCACTAATATGTTCTCTAATTCTCTAATTCTGTCATTTCAAGAATGTCATGTAAATAGAAGCACACATTGTGTAACATTTTGGGATTTATTATTTTCTTTCCATTCAACATAATTCTCTGGAGATTCATCCAGATTATTGCGTGTATCAATATTGTGTTCCTTTGTATTGTGATTACAATTCTATGCTATCGATTTAGCATACTTTGGTTAACCATTCACACTTTGGATGATGTCAAAATTGTTTCTACTTTTTGGCTATTACAAATAAAGCTGCTATAAATATTAATGTAGAAGTTTATGTATGAATGTAAGTTTTATTTCTTAAGATGACCGAGAGTGAAATTGCTGAGATATATGGTAGTTGTATGTTTAGTTTTTCAAGAAACTGTCAACCTGTTTTCCATAATGTACCATTTACATTTCCACCAGCAATGTGTAAGTGATCCAGTCTGCATCCTTGTTAGTGTTGGTGTTGATGCAATTTTTTATTTTACCCATTCCTATACGTGTCTCATTGTGGTTTTAATTTGCATTTACCTAATGGCTAATGATACTGAACTTATTTTCTTGGGTTTATTTGCCATCTGTATATTTGTGTATCCTTTTCAGTGAAATGTCTATTAATTTCCTTTACCCATGTTCTAATTGTATTTTTTAATTGTTGAATATTGAAAGTTATTTATATGTTCTAGACACTAGTCTTTTGTTGGATATGCGGTTTGCAAATATTCTCAAAGAAAAAGATAGTTTGTCTTTTTATCCTCTTCATAGATCTGTTCATAGAGCAACAGAAGTTTTTAATTTGATGAGGTACAATTTTTCAACTTTTCGTTTTATGAATTGTGCTTTGAGTGTCAAGTGTAAGAACTCTTTCCCTAGCCCTAGTTCCCAAAGCATGTCTCCTATTTTTTTCTAACAGTTTTTCAGTTTTACATTAAGTCTGTGATCAATTTTGAGTTAAGTTTTGTATAAGGTGTGAGATGCAGGTCAAGCTTCATTTTTGTGTGTGTGCCAATGGATATTGAATTGTAGAACCATTTGTTGAAAGGGCTCTCTTTCCTCCATTGAATTGCTTTTGCACATTTGTCAATCAGTTAAGCATATTTGTGTGGATCTATTTCTGGATTCTCTATTATGTTTCATTGATCTACATGTTTATCCCTTTGACAATACCAAACAGTCTTAATTTCTATAGCTATGTAAGTCTTAAAATCAGGTAGACAGATTCTTCCCACCTTTTCTTTTTCAAAGTTCTTTTAGCTATTCTAGTTCCTTTGCCTTTTCATATATATTTTAGAGTAATCTTATGTCTATAAAACATCATGCTGGAATTTTGAAATTTCTTTAAACCTATAGATCAATTTGGGGGAGAATTGACATCTTTACTATTTTGAACTATGTTACAATCCAGGAACAATGTATGTCTCTCCATTTACGTAGATCTTCGATTTATTCCATCAGCATTTTGTAGGTTTTCAGCATACAAATCCTATATATCCTTTGTTAGATTTACTTCAAAGTTTTTATTTTTGATTTAAAATGGTGTTGTATTTTTTATTTGAGTGTCGTTTATTGCTCTTACAGAGAAATAAAATAGAGTTTTTTATAATTATATTCTACCTTGATGTAGACTGAATGTTTATGTTCCCCTCCCCACCCCAATTTATATGTTGAAACCTGATCCCTAATGTGATGGTATTTGGAGGGGTAGCCTTTGGGAAATGATTGGGTCATTACGGTGGCGGCTTCATGAACAGGAGTAGTGTCCTTTTAGAAGTGACCCCAGAGAGCTCCCTTGTCCCTTCTGCCATGTAAGGTCACAACAAAAAGATGGCCATCTATGAACCAGGAAGTGAGTCCTCACCAGACAATGAATTTGCTGGTGCCTTGGTCTTGGACTTCCTAGCTTCTAGAACTGTGAGAAGTGCAATTCTGTTTGTTTATAAGCCACTCAGTCTATGACAATTCTGTTATAGCAGCCTGAATGGGCTAAGACATTCCTGTAACGTTGCCTAACTCATTTATTAGTTCTAGAAATTAAAATTTTTTTTGTAGATTTGCTGAAATTTTCTACATAGAAAACCATGTCATCTACGAAAAAGCACAGTTTACTTATAAATTTCTTTCTGATGTGAATGCATTTTATTTTATTTTCTTGAATAATTATACGGAATTGAACTTCAAGCACTATGTTGAATATAAGTTATTGGTGTCGACATTCTTGCCTTATTCTCCATTTTAAAGAGCAGCATTCAGTTGTTTAACATTAAATATAGTGTTACCCAGAATTTTTTGTGGATATTCTTTATGAGGTTGAGGAAGTTCCTCTTATATTCCTATTTTTCCGAATGATTTTTATTTTAAATGGGTATTGAATTTTGTCACATTTTTTTTGCATCAATTGATATGATGCAGCGATTTTTCTCTTTTAGTAGGTTAATGTGGTAGATTCTATTGATTGATTTTAAATATTGAACCAGTCTTGCATCTCTGGAATAAACTTTATTTGGTCATGGTTTATAATTCTTTTTATATGTTGCTGAATTCTATTTGCTTATATTTGTTAGAGATTTTGGCATCTATATTCATGGGAGATATTGATCTGTAGTTTTCTTTTATTGTACTGTTTTGTTTTGTTATCAGGGTAATACTACCTTCATAAAATGAATTGGGAAGTCTTCCTTCCTCTTCCATTTTTTGGGGGAGGATTATGTAGAATTGGTGTTCATTCTTTAAATGTTTGGTAGAATTCTCCAGTGTAACTGGTCTGAAGATTTCTCTTTCGGGAGTTTTTAATTAGGAATTCAATTTCTTTATAGCTATAAGGCCATTCAAATTTTCTATTTCATATTGTATTTTGTTAGTTTGTGGTTTTTTTGAGGAGTTAGTTCATTTTATTAAAGTTGTTAAACTTTTGTGTGGGGAGTTGTTCATAGTATTTTCTTATTAACCTTCTAAATGTCTACAGGGTCTGTAGTGATATTCCTTGTTTTGTTACTGATATTGGTCATTTGTATCTTCTTTCTTCTTTTTTTGTTAGACCTTTGATAACGGTTTGTTGATTTTATTGATAATTTCAAGCAACCAGCTATTAGTAACATTGATTTTTGTAGCGTTTTGTTTTTTTTTCAATTTCATTGATTTATGCTCTTATCTTTGTTATTTCCTTCTTTCTGGTTGCTTTGGGCTTATTTTGCTTTTCTTCTTCTAGGTTCTTGAGGTAGGGTGTTAGATTATTCATTTGAGAGCTTTCCTCTTTTCTAATGTATGTATTTAGTGCTATAAATTTATCTTTAGCATTGCTTTAGCTGTGTTGCACTAATTTAGATATGTTGTATTTTCATTTTCATGCAATTCAGTGTACTTTTTTGATTTCCCTTGAGACTTCCCCTTATCCCATGAAATATTTAGAGGCATGCTGTTGGTTTCCAAGCGTCTGGAGATTTTTCTGTTACCTTTTTTTTCACTGATTTCTGGTTTGTTTCCATTGTGGTCAGTGAACATGCTGCATGATTTCAAATCTCTTAAATTTGATGAGGTTTGTTTTACGGCCCAGTATATGGTATATCTTGGTATAGGTTCTATGGGTCCTGGAAAGGAATGATTAGTGGAATATTTTATAAATATTGGTTAGATCCTGTTGGTTGATGGTGTTTCAAGTTGTTCTACATCCTTTCTAGTCTTCTAGGTAATTGTTCTATCAATTGTGGAAAGAGGGGTTTTGGAATCTACAACCATAGTTGAATTGTGTATTTCTCCTCTCATTTCTATCAGATTTTGTTTCATGTATTTTTCATCTATGCTGTTTTGTACATATGCATTTAGGGTTGTTATGTCTTCTTGGTGGATTGGCTCTTTTATCATTATTTAATGTCCTTCTCTGTTCCTGGTAATTTTTATTTCAGTTATTGTGTTTTTTGCTTCTAAAATTTCCATTTTGTTCATTTTTATATCTTTGCTAAGACTATTTTTTTCATTTGTTTCAAGTGTGTTTACAATTGCTCATTAAAGCATTTTTAGGATGTTTGCTTTAAATTTTTTCTCAGGCAATTCTAACGTCTTTGTCATGTTGGTTTTGGCATCTAATGGTTGTCTTTTATCATTCAGTTTGAGACTTTCTTGCTTCTTGGAATAACTAGTAGACATTTTATGACACTCTGGACCTGTTTAACCCTTCTGGTTTAGCTGGCTTCCTCTGACACCTCTTGGACAGGGGAAGGTGAGGTAGGGGTAGAAATCCAGGTTCTCACTCAGTCTCCATTGACATTGGAATCTTCTCCTCACTGCTGGGCAGGGGTGGGAATTCTGGCCCCTTACTAGGCCTCCACTGATAACTCTCTGTCTCGGAGGTGTAGGAATGCCACTTTACTACTCCCTGGTGGCCTCCACTGACCCTTTGGGCAGAGGAGGGTGGCATGGTTACTGGTGAAAGTCCTGTCTCTTTAGTAGGCTTTCTCTGACACTGTTGAACAGTGGGCTCGGGGGAGGGCACATTGTTACTGCGAATTGGGTGTAGAACTTGTAGTTCTTATGTTCAGGCTTCTTATGTGGTCTCTCCTGACACAGCAGGGAAAAGGGTGGGAGGCCCCTACTCAGTCTTCTCTGAGACCTCTCCAGTGGGAGAGTTGAAGTTCCTTGTTACAACCAGGTGAGGGTGGAAATCTAGGTTTCCCACTTGACATTTGCTGGTGTGAGTGGTGTAGGGCCAAAGTTTTTTCTGTGGTGTTTGACTGGAGGAAAGTGATCATTGCCTAAAAGCTTTCTATCTTGCTGGGCTGCCCTTTCCCTTGTCCTTTGGCTAGAGAGAGCAGGCTTTTGTTGGGGCTTTTCATGTCTGTGCCCATTGGCATTTCTCAGTTGCCGGTTCTTTTGCTCCAAGTCTGGGATATATGAAGCAAAAAGAAAACTCAGTGAATTCATTACCATGTCTTTCTTTGGTCCCTGAGATCCACTGCCATTTTGCCTTTTTCTCTCCAGCTTTCAGTCTTCTTATGTTTGCTTTATATATATAATGTCCAGGATTTTTAGTTATACTTTACCAGAGGAACAGGGATAAGTGTATCTACTCTATCTTTCCAGAAGTGGAAGTCCCTCTGAACTTTAATTATTTTATTTATAAAATGTATATAATATAATCTATTAGCTGGTTGCCTCCCAAATAAATTTATGAAATTTTTGATTATTAGACAAACGTACTAAAATGATAAAGACACGTAATAATGTTATTCTTATTATCATTACTGGTGGTAAGGATATATGGATACATACATATATACATAATGTATATGTATTTGAAATTTATTTATTTTGAAAAAGAATCACAAGTGAGTATAAGACAGTTCATAAAGGCTTCATAAGTTCAAAAAGTTCAAAAGTTGAAAAGCTACATAGGAAATTAACAGGCACCAAACTCTTCTCTTGGCTGTTTTCTTGCTATAACGTCCTGGAAAATCATTTGCAAAATATATTTCCTAAGTTATTACACCATAATTATGTGGACAATGTTTTTATCTTTACGATCAATAACAGCATGTTGCTTGGATCTTAGCAATAAAATCTAGTCTGCCATTGTAAAATGACAGTAAGAGCTTCTAACAGGCGAACTACTTCCTGTTGTTGCTAAAAAGAACAGGGAAGCCCCAGAACATTACTTTTGTACAGTAGGTGGAGCATACCAAACTTGTAGCACTTTTTCATTGCATAAACCACTTTAGAGTTGTACGTTATAGTCTATTAAGTAAGAAGTGAATTGAAAATAATGCCTCTCTTGAGAAATCAGTTTATACTTGTCATAAAACGTATACCACTTAAGCTGTTAACAGTTATTCCTTTTACTCATTTATCAGTGTGATTAAGGCTGTATTCTCTAGTTCTTGTAGAATTATTTGTAAAAAAGAAGAGTTATAAGAGATAAGACTAAAGAATTCTTGAGGGGGAAATTGAGAAAATTTAATTAGTATTCTACTTCACTTTTTATCTTTTACTTATTTTTTTTTATAAAACTTGTGTGACAAGGTATATTTTTAAGAAGAAAACTAATGTCCAGGACTTTTTGTTGCTGGGGACCCATTAGGGGAAGAATGAATCTAATTTATCTTCTACCTCTATTCTTGGAAAGTGGGGGTGAAGTGGGGTGGTGGGGCACAACATTAATGTTTCTAAAAGTCTGAGCTCTCCTCACAGTACTCAGTACTCGCCATCTGCCCTTTCTACAAGTAAACAGCTTTACCATTTCATGCCAATTCCAGATAGGAGAAGGGAGAGCTTATCGCTTTAATTTGAGAAGGACAAGTAGCCCAACATGGAGATGATTTCTTAAGAGAAATGGGCTTAGAGCTGTAAGTCTTAGAACTGGCAAAACCTGGAGCCCAGAGGAAGGCCAGATGTTTGATGGAATGTTATATGGCTACTGGGAGCTAAATAACAAGGACCATGGCTTTGGGAAATAAGGTGGAAGATTGCAGTGCCCAAGGTAGGAAAGCAGTTCATCTTTGAATAAACTATATGGGCTTGGTCAGGGAGGATCCCCATAGTGACCAATTCTCGTTAAACCCAATGTTCTTCCTCAAGTTTTACGGATAAAATGTGCCTCCCTGGGACTCTAGTAAAACCCTAGAGATTGTTGAGGGTAGTTGCCCGTACCATCTTTCACCCCAAAATACAATACATGACTAAGTTAGAATTTCTTGTCATCCCTGTGTGACAAGAAGAAGTCAACCATATTTGATTATTTTGATTTTTTAAAAAGTTATAAAATATGGCTTTTCTTCCACTTGAATGCTATTCATGAACCAAATTCATACCTCTTGCACACATGCCTATTAAACATCATTCTTTAAAAATAAAACAACTCCTATTTTTAAATCAATTTAAAATAGTTTGGTTGCTTCTTTTTCCCCTTTCTCTTTCATGTGTTAGTGATACAGTGGGCTTTCAAATAAAACTTCTGCAAAAAATATAAATATGTTGGCATCTTAGAGGTACAATAGCTCGCCTTGATTGTCCCCTTTAAGAACTGAAAAGTAGAAAGTTACATGTGGGTTCTCTGTTAGAGGTTGTTTTTTTCTTTCAAATTGTTATGGAGTATGATATTGTCTAGTGAGAGCAAGTGAAGAAGCAATTCTACCTGACATTTCTAGGATGCCTGGTGCCCTTTGTCCTATGCTTTGCAGCCAAACTCATCCAATTGTAAGGTCTAGTTTAGAATAAATGTGAGTGAATAGAAAACTATCAGTCATACATTGATTGACAAATTGGTTAGAAACCTATACTTTTCTTCATTGAGATTTATTAAGAAAACAGAATAAGTAATAACTTACGTGCTCAAGAAGCAATGATAAAATCCAAATTTTTCTTTTATTTTGACTAAAACTGTCAGTGAGAATACTGACAGACATACTGGGAAACACAAGTTGTTTCGTATTATCTTAGGAGATTAGACATTTAGTAAATGCACTACAGATATGGACATATTAACAATTATCTGTCAGCTACTTGACTTTTCCCTAGTTTCATGGTAAAAAATGAAGTGGCTTGCAAAGCACTCTACAAGTTTCAGCTGACCAGCCTCATTGTAATAGAGAACTACTGATATTTTTATTATCCAACATTAGCAGGAATCTTTCCCATTTTATTTTTAAAAGTTACCAGATGCACCACATAATGAGAATCACTGATTTTATTTTTGATTGGAATGGGCAGTGGTGGGGTGAATTCTGTCAACACAGAAGTCAAGCTGTTCTTATAGAAGCTATTAATTTTGTATAAAGTATCATTTAGGAATTTAGCCACTGAACACTAAATAATAGATTCGCTGACAAGTAAGAGACCTTTCAAATGCATTTAGTTGATATCGAGTGACCCCCCAAAGTTAATTAAAGTTTTCTCACGTATCTACATTTGTAGCAGGCTCATCTACATGTCCATGGAAAGTTGGATTTGCTCAAAAGTTTCAGGAGATCTGCTTTATCATGGTCATGAATGTAGTTAGCTTGCCAACCTCTAGGATGGTAACCTAGTTCTCTGTCAATCTCAGCGTTCTGCAGGTATACTGTAGATAAAATAAGCAAAACAATTTTTGGCTGCATCTGATTGCCACAAAGTTGCATAGATAGAACCCAAAATTGATGGATTCTATGAAAATGTAACTCATATCAGAGGGTTGTAACCCAAGATATTTTGTCTTTTGCTTTTCTGTATTTTAAACTGTGCTTGAATACTGATTTTATCACTTAATTTGATCATAAGCTCTGCTAACTCATGATAGTATTGCACTAGTAATTATTGCAAATATAATTAAAATATCTATACTGAACAAACTTTTAGATAAAAGAAAATCTTATATAAATTTTGGAACTTTAAAAAAGTTAATGTTTTGTTGTTACTTAGTACAATGGTGACTTATTCCAAAACTGATTAGAATTCTTTATCTATGACTTTCTATGAATTCTTATCTTAAAATTATATCATTTATTGGAATAGGTTCTGAATTGTGGCATAATTCCATTGTTTTATGTCAGCCTGGCACAAACAAATAGACAAACAACAACAACAACATTACATTATTAATTTATCTTCACTCTCATAGCTGCCTGTGCCTTTTATACAACTTTATCACAAGATGGAACTAATTAACGATGTGGCTTTGATGTACCCTTGTGGATTTGTTATCAGCTAGAGGCTTTTGCAAGTTTCCACTTCATTACAACTCTTTACTCCATAGCTCCTTTCTGTGTATTTATTCCATTTCACTGTGAAAGGTTAAAAGACTAAAATGATCTCTCATAATATGTAATAGTCATAGAATTATCTCTTTCAGAAAAAAAAGGAATTCATTGTTTGCTTCTATTATATTAGTTTGCTAAGATTGCCTTAACAAAATACCACAAACTGGGTGGCTGAAACAACAGAAATTTATTTCTTCACAGTTCTGGAGGCTTAAAGGCCAAGATCAGAGTGTCAGTCAAGTTGGTTTCTTCTGAGTTCTCTCTCCTTGGCTTGTAGATGGGCACCGTCTGTGTCTGTCTGACCTAACCTCCCCTTTTTATGACATCAGTCATTGGACCAGGGCCCACCCTGATGATCTTATTTTAACTTAATTTACCTATTTAAAGATACTGTCTCCAAATACAGTCACATTCTGAGGTGTTGGGGGTCAATTAGGATTCAACATATGAATTTTGGGGAGACACAATTCAGCCCATAACATCTATTTTTTTTTTTTGAGGAAGATTGGGCCTGAGCTAACATCTGTTGCCAATCTTCCTCCATTTTTGCTTTTTTCTCCCCAAAGCCCCAGCAGATAGTTGTATGTCATAGTTGTACATCCTTCTAGTTGTTGTATGTGGGATGCCGCCTCAGCATGGCTTGATAAGCAGTGAGTAGGTCTGTGCCCAGGATCTGAACTGGTGAACCCTGGGCTGCCAAAGCAGAGCCTGAGAACTTAACCACTATGCCACTGGGCCGGCCCCCCCATAACATCTATTAAAATTACTTTTTACTCATTTAAAGAAGTGTAGCTTCTTTTATTTTCATTTCAATTAATTATTTCTTAAATAACTATCCATGCAAAAGAAAAGGCTTGATGATTATCTTGACTGCAGACCAAAAATATTCTTGAATACAGAAACAACATTTTGGTGTACTCGAGTTGATATTGTTCTTTTAAACTGTACTATTGTCATTATAAAAATAATACAACAAAAATCAACAGTTTTATTTTGCAACAGCAATAACCAATTAGGAAATGTGATGGGAAAAATCAAATCCATTTATAATAATACCATAAACTATCACAAAGACTATAAAATACATATGAAAAAATCTAAGAAGGAATATGGAAGATGCACAAAACATGTGAAGCTTTATAGGATATAAAAAACTTGAATAAATGGAGAGAGACATGTTTCTAGTTCAAATAGAACTCTATGATGTAAAATATTAGTTTACTCAAAATAATCTATTTGTTGCATCCTTAACTATAGGAATAGGAAATATTATGAAACTTTATTTGATCACAATAATAGCTAACCACTAGCCTTTCCTGAATGCTTACTGTTTGTAAGTTCTTAGAGTTTCTCAAATACATGTTATTTGTTAGACCCAAACATTTCTCAAATAGTTACTCTTTGTGAAATCCTATGTAAACCTTTGTACCTCTTTAAACTGTGGTCTCCTCAATTGTAAAACTGGGGTAATAATTGTTCCATGAAGTGAAGACATGAAGTGTTAGGAAGTTTGGGATTCTATTAAACTATTGGATATAAAGAGATAGAACTCTTATGTAAAGGAAGCTGTTGATAATATGATTAGATGCAGATTAACACTTCTGTAACATAAAAACATCATGAATAGGGTTAAAGGATGAATGACAGTCAGAAAGCAAGCATACGTGAAATGTAACAAACTATAATGTCTAAAACATTTACTAGATATAAGCGATCAGTATATGAGACAGTTTAATAGAAGTAGAGAGAGTTTAATAGAAGTAAAAGTAAGCAGTTTTTATGTACCAGTTATTGTCCTAAGACAACAATCCTATTTGTTTGGTATTATTATTGACCTCAGATGAGGACCCTAATCTTCTCTTATTGGACACAAATTTTGTGTAGTGAATTATAATGTAATGACCATTGTTTTTGTAACAAGCGTTTTTGAGGTATTGAAATATATTTTTTGTAATGGATTGCTAAAACTATAATTATGAGGTCAAAGGACAATAATATGACAGCTCCCCATTGCTTCCAATGTAGGTTATACCAATTATACTCCTCCCTAAAAGGATTGTAGTAATATTTATTAATAGCAACATTTCTGATTGACTTGAAGCCATTTAGAAACAGCACGGCATGTTGGCTTATTAAAATTGTATTGACACCAACATTAGGAAAAATGTCTCTTTATTTCATTTCTTGTTTCTTTATTGTTGCCTTTACCCAAATTTAAGATGGTAAGAAATCATCTTAATTGTAGAACTTGTTCCAGATCTTAGCACTGAAGCATAAATGCCTTGTCTTTCACCCAACTGTTAATTTCCAGTGGGAATTTTTTTCCTCATACTTATTCTCTTTCAGCAAGCTACATTCCAGAGTGTAAATATATGTATTTGGTGTGTTTTAACCATGAGAACAGCTTTTACTTACAGTTTTAAAATTGCATGTTGAAAATATAGTGGATCTGACAACTCTGAGAGAATGGGGGTGGAAAAGGCTTCCAGAGGCTACTGCAGGGGTGAAGAAGAAGAAAGACTTTTTGGCATTAATCCATGACATCATTCAGTTGAAATTTCGAAAAAAAAATTTTATACATTTGCTTCACTTATATAATACACAGATGCTCATTGATCCATGAAATTTGTCTTATTTTTTGAAAAACTTATTTTGAAATAATTTTATATTTATGGAAAAGTTACGTAAATAATACAGAGAATTCCCATTTACACTTCACCTAGCTTCTCTTGATGTTAATATCTTTCATAACTATAGTATAATTGTCAGAACCAAGAAATTAGCATTAACTCAATAATTCTTTACTACATATCTTGTTTGAATTTTGCCAGTTTACCTAAGATCTTTTTTAAAAATAAACTTTTTAATTTAGAATAATGTTGGATTTATAGAAAAATTGCAAAGATTAACAAAGTTCTTTTCTTTTTCTAATTTGTATCATGAGTAAGTGTTGACTGCTATCAAATACTGTTTCTGTATCTATTAAATTGTAATGTTTTTCTTTATTCCATTGATGTACTAAGTTACATTGATTTTGAGGTATTTAATCAACCTAGCATTCCTTCAATAAACCTTGAGTAAACTTTCCTTCAATAAATACTTCAATATATGGTATATTATCCTTTCTATAAAATGGTGAATTTGATTTGGAATTTACTTAGGACTTTTCATCTATTTTTATAAGATATATTAATGTACTGTTTGTTTATGTAAATATAACAAATATGTGTTATATATTTATATATTATATATATCATATATATATTGCCCTTGTCAAGTTTAAGCCCTCTTCTCCATTTGAAAGGATTTAAGATAATTATTATTTCTGCCTTAAGTGTTGGATAAAATTCACTAATGAAGTTATCTGGGTCTGGAGTTTTTATTGTAGCAAGTTTTTTTTTTTAATCTTTTGAGGAATAATTGACAAATATTATTGTATATATTTAAACTATACAACGTAATGAATTTATATATATATACACACACATTTTAGGGTGATTGCTGAGATCAAGATAGTTAATAAATCCATCACCTCACACAGTTAACATAGTTAACTTTTTTTTTCATGGTGAGAATGCTTTAGATCTACTTTCAAGTATGCAATACCATATTATTAACTATAGTCACCATGCTGTGCACTAAATCCTCAGAACTAATTTTTCTTATAATTGAAAATTTGTACCCTTTGACCTAAATCAACGCCTTTCCCCCTCTGGCAACCACCATTTTATTCTCTGTTGCTATGAAATCAGTTTATTTCACTTAACATAATGCCCTCCAGGTTCATCCATGTTGTTGCAATAGCGGGATTTCTTGTCTTTTTTATGGCTGAGTAATATTCCATTGTACATATGTACCACTTTTCTTTGTCTGTTCATCCAATGAAGGACATTTAGGTTTTAGCAGGTTTTAATTCAAGTTTAATTTCTTTATCAGGCATAGCATTATTCAAATTTCCTGTTTTTTCTTGTATCAGTTTTGTTTCTAAGAATTTTGTCTATTTACCCTAAGTTAAATGTATTGATGCAAAGTTATTTATAATATTTTTGTATTATCTTTGTAATATCTATGAGATCTACAATGATGTCTCTCTTTTCCTTCCTATAATTAGTAATGTGTATTTTCTCCCTTTTTTGTTCATTAGTCTTGCTTGAGATTTTTCAACATTTTTAAAGCTTTTTAAGGAATAAACTGTTGAGTTTATTGAGGTTCTCCATTGTATGTCTGCCATCTTTATCATTGATTTCTTCTATTAACATTCTTTTTTCCTTTCTTCTACTTCTCTTGAGATTGATTTACCGTATTTTCCTAGCTTCTTTAGAGGAAAGCTTAGATTACTGATTCTTGATTTTTCATTAAATTCAAAATATTTCCTAGTTTTCATTCTGACAAGTTTTGTCACCTGGGTTTTTTTTTAGAATTTTGTTGCTAAAATTCCAATTGTTTGAATATTTTATTTAATCTGATATTTTATGTGTTTACAAACATCTTCTACTTAAGGAATTCATGCCAAAAAAGATTAAGAATACCTGTGAATATATGTGGCTACAGACGGTACTCAAATTCAAATTATTTTGCTTTTTATTACAGTATCTAGATTGTTTCACACCATGGCCAGCACTTTATGTTTATAAAACCTGCGAGGGCAAAGATAGGCATTATCCTAAGGTTCTCATTTTTCTTACAAATCTGCTTTTCCTTCCTTGTTATTTGATACTGAATCTAGACTAACGTGTTCTTAATTTCTTCTTAAGTTTACATAGAGATAAAGTTACACAAAAGTAGTGTAAAAAATGTAATGTAATTCCATCTAAAGGCTAGTATGATGGATTGGACAGTTTAGATTTGGAGTTGGCCTCTGACTTGTATTAGCTTTCTGATATTAGGTAAATTAAACTTTCCTGAAGTTTTTTCATCTGTAAATTGGGGATAATTAACATAGATATAGAGAAGATTCTATCACAAATTCTGCTACGTTTTAGGTATGCTGTTGTTTTTCCACACCATCTGCCCCTACAGATGTCACGTTGAGGTCACTTTGTTTTACTTTGAAGATGTTCTCTTTTTACTTTCAGTATTTTTACGTTATGTTTCCTGGATTTCCAGGCAGGTTTGTATCTTTACGTAAACAGTATACCTGCTTCATGCTTTCTTATTAGTGGTATTTGATCAATCCTAGAATCTAGTCTCTGTATTCCTCGTGTCAGGTCAGTAGGAATTTCATGTGTAGCTATAGATGCTGCTTCTATTCTACAAGTTTCTTACATTTTTCGTTTTGTATGCATATAGTAGGACTTGATACCAGCACCAAAGGGAGTTCTCTGTTAACCTAGGAATATAAATAATAATGGTGGTGACTGTAGCAATTGTCATATATAGGCATGCTTTGGAGATATTGTGGGTTCAGTTCCAGACCACCATGATAAAATGAATATCTCAATAAAGTAAATTGTACAAATTTTGTGGTTTCCTAGTGCATATAAAAGTTATGTTTCTGCTATGCTGTAGACTGTTAACTGTGCGATAGTGTTATGTCTAAAAGAACAATGTACATACCTAATTAAAAAATACTTTATCAAGGCCAGCCCCGTGGCGTAGTGGTTAGGTTAAGCGTGTTCTGCTTTAGTGGCCCAGGTTTGTGCATTCAGATCCCAGGCGTGGACCTACACCACTCATCAGCCATGGTGTAGTGGCAACCCACATATAAGAAATAGAGGAAGATTGGCACAGATATTAGCTCAGGGCTAATCTTCCTCAGCAAAAAATAAAGTACTTTATTGCTAAAAAAGTATTAGCCTTGGGGCTGCCCGGTGGCGCAGCGGTTTAGTCCGCGCTTGGCAGCCCGGGGTTCGCTAGTTCGGATCCCTGGCGCCCGCCGACGCACTGCCTGTCAGCCATGCTGTGGTGGCGTCCCATATAAAGTGGAGGAAGATGGGCACGGATGTTAGCCCAGGGCCAGTCTCCCTCAGCAAAACGGGGAGGATTGGCAACAGATGTTAGCTCAGGGCTGGTCTTCCCCACAAAAAAAAAAAAAAAAAAAAAAAAAGTATTAGCCATTATCTGTGAGTCATAATCTTTTTGCTGATGGAGATTTTTGCCTCAGTGTTGATGGCTGCTGGCTGATCAGGGTGGTGATTGCTGAAGGTTGGGGTGGCTGTGGCAATTTCTTAAGATAAGACAACAATGGAGTTTGCTGCACCAATTGACTCTTCCTTTCATTCATGAATGATTTCTCTTTAGCGTGTGATGCTGTTTGATAGAATTTAACCACAGTCAAACTTCTTTCAAAATGGGAGTCAATCCTCTCAAACCCTAGCACTGCTTTATCAACTAAGTTTATGCAGTATTCTAATCCTTTGTTGTCATTTTAACAGTCTTCACAGCATCTTCACCAAGAGTAGATTCCGTCTCAAAAAACCACTTTCTTTGCTCATCCATAAGAAGCAATTCCTCAGCCATTAAAGTTTTATCATGAGAGTGCAGCAATTCAGTCACCTCTTCAGGCTCCACTTCTAGTTCTAGTTCTCCTGCTATTTCTACCACATCTGCAGTTACTTCCTCCACTGAAGTCTTGAGCCCCTCAAAGTCATTCATGAGAGTTGGAATCAACTTCTTCCAAACTCCTGTTAATGTTGATGTTTTGACCTCTTCCCATGAATCACGAATATTCTTAATGGAATCTAGAATGGTGAATCCTTTCCAGAAGGCTTTCACTTTACTTTGCCCAGATCCATTGGAGAAAGCACTATGTATGGCAGCTACAGCCTTACAAAATGTATTTCTTAAATAATAAGACTTGAAAGTCAAAATGACTCCTTTATCCATGGGCTGCACAATAGATGTTGTGTTAGTAGGCATGAAAGCAAATTAATCTCATTGTACATCTCCATCAGAGCTGTTGGGTGACCAGGTACATTGTCAATGAGCAGTAATATTTTGAAAGGAATCTTCTTTTCTGAGCATTAGATCTCAACGGTGGGCTTGAAATATTCTATAAACCATATTGTAAACAGATGTAGTGTCATCCAGGCTTTGTTGTTCCATGTATAGAGCACAGGCAGAATAGATTTAGCATAATTCTTAAGGACCCTAGCATTTTTGGAATGGTAAATGAGCACTGGCTTCAACTTAGTCACCAGCTGCATTAGCCCCAACAAGAGAGTCAGCCTGTCCTTTGAAGCTTTGAAGCCAGGCATTGACTTCTCCTCTTTAGCTATGAAAGTCCTATATGGCATCTTTTTCCAATAGAAGGCTGTTTCATCTTCATAGAAAAAATGTTTAGCACAGCCAGCTTCATTAATTTTCTTAGCTAGATGGTCTAGATAACTTGCTGCAGTTTCTGCATCAGTACTTGCTGCTTCACCTTGGACGTTTCTGTTATGGAGACGGCTTCTTTCCATAAACCTCGTGAACCAACCTCTGCTAGCTTCAATCTTTTCTTCTGCAGCTTCTTCACCTCTCTCAGCCTTCATAGGATTGGAGAGAGAGTTAGGGCCTTGTTCTGGATTAGGTTTTGGCCTAAGGCAATGTTGTGGCTGGTTCGATCTTCTATCCAGACCATTAAAACTCTCCATATCAGCAATAAGGCTGTTTCACTTTCTTATCATTTGTGTGTTCACTGCAGTAGCACCTTTAATTTTCTTCAAGAACTTTTCTTTTACATTCACGACTTGGTTAACTGGCACAAGAGGCCTTTCTTTTGGGCTCTCTTGGCTTTCGACATGCCTTCCTCACTAAGTTGAATCATTTCTAGCTTTTTATTTAAAGTGAGAGATGTGTTACTCTTCCTTTCACTTGAACACTTGGAGGCCATTGTAGGGTTATTAATTGGCTTAATTTCAATATTGTTGTATCTCAGGGAATAGCGAGGCCTGAGAAAAGGGAGAAAGATGGGGGATGGGCTGGCTGGTGGAGCAGTCAGAACACACAAAACATTTATTGATTGTTTGCCACCTTATATGGGAATGGTTTGTGGTACCCCAAAGCATTTACAATAGTAACATCAAAGATCACCGATCACAGATCACCATAAAAAATATAATAAAGAAAAAGTTTGAAATATTGTGAGAACTACCAAAATGTAACACAGAGACGTGAAGTGAGCAAATGCTGTTGGAAAAATGGCACCAATAGACTTGGTTGACACGGAGTTGTCACAAACCTTCAATATGTAAGAAACATAATTTCTGAGAAGCACAATAAAATGAAGCACAATAAAACAAGGTATACTTGTATATTAATTACCTCTTATATACAAAGTTCCATCTTAATTACTTTATGCTTGCTATTTTATTTTTCAAAACAATGCTGTATTATATACTCAAACGTTGATATCTCGTAGCCTAATTGTGACTCATGTTTGATAATTCAGTGAACATAAACAAATTCTTATTTTTTATATATTGGAAATCTATAGATAGATTTCTATAAAACTGGTGCTATATGTAGTTGTATTTTCATGGTTCCATTTTCATTAAATGTGCTGTGTGGTATAAGAGAACAAAGTCCTTTCTTTTCAGTCTAATTTAATATTTAGGACAAAAGTACATTTGTGAATTTTAACACCCAAGAAATTTGTCGTAGAAAGAGCACAAGATTTATGTGAGAGGATTTTGACTCAGGTCTACTCTGGGGAACTATATGATCTTGGAAAAATGATAGAACTTAACATCTCTAGGCTTCTGTATCGTTCCAAGTTAAATAGGTAAAAAAGAAAAATGATGACGCTAAATTCATAGGCCACTAGAAGTACATTAATAATGAATTTAAAGTGTACTTTTAAATGTCAAAGCATTATATAAACATTTTCACAGCAAGTATGGGGTTTTTCAGAGTGAAATGAGACATATTAATAGATAAAATATAAATTAAGCGTATAAGTCAAGCCATATTTGAATGCAACAGAATGTTCTTTCTGTTTATCTTTTTTTGGCTCTTTCTAGATGAGCAACTAAGGAAAGCTGCTGATTTTGTATTTGTGAGCAGTAGAGCGGTATAGTAAGTGAAGTGAATATTTTTGGGAGGAAGGTTTAGTACTGCGACAGCTGGTTTAGGCTGTTCGCTTATCAGAAGCAGTGCTTCTAGACTATCAACAGTAGGAAGAGGAGCTTCCAATAGAGTTTTCACTCAACCGAGTAAACTCTGCCCTTTCCCCCCCTTATATTCTTCTCTATATTCCCCATCTTTACAAATATGCACATTTTGGCTGTTTCCCCCTCCACATGAGATCTTACTATGTAGTGTGAAACAGACAAAAGATGCAGGTACTTCACTCTATTTTGTAAACTTAGTTATAATCTCTGTTTTTTATGATATCTTTAAAAATTCCGTGCTTAAAATTGGAGAAATACTCAGCATTACAAGTTTATTGAGCATGATCTCGACTAAGTAAGGTTTCTTAATTTCAGGAATTTTATCAATCTCTTGACAACAGAGAATGTCTTGACAATTATTTCCTACATTTAAGCTGAGTGCATTTGCAGGGCTTTTGGTGGAGAATCCCTCAGACTTCCAAAACAGGGATTGGTTTTAGGGTGGTGAGGATGGCACTTGGTCAACGGCATTGTTCAGAATTTATACCAAGTGTTGACTTCTAGAGTATTGGTAGATTAAACACAGTTGGATACAAATTGAAGACCTAAAGCACACCAGAGCTGTACCTCACCAAGTCCCTGCAGGAATTGCCATCTTGGAAGACAGGTAAGATGCGTTAAGGGAGAAAGTTTCCTTTTTGCCATGAAACAAATGCTGATCCCTTTATTGGATTAAATAATAATCCAGGAGGACAGTTTAACAACTTTACTCGGGAGCCCAGTTTAAAGGAAAAGGGTGCCGCTAAAGTGTTTGTTTCGACAGCTCTTTTTTAGCTTTTTCTTCAGGGCCTTATGCTTAGTGATTTCAAGTTGATAGCTTACACTGCTGATTGAATTCTTGGGTTTGCCCTAGAGGCCTCTGACAACAGTAAAACTAGTTTCATAAGCGAACAATTAAAATGGTTGATAGAAATTCTCTGGTTTTGCTGACTCAGGAACACATGGTGCGCCTAATCCTTCCATGAAATGGCCTTTTATAATGTTCCTGTCGGTAGCCAACCCAGAGCAAGTCTCATGGCTGTAAAGCACGGGTTTACGTGGAATTGAACTTAACCTTGGAACAAACTCACAGTGCTGGAATACTAATGTCAATTCTTAGTCCTTTGTAAAGTTGAACTGACACGTCAGTCTAGTGTTTGGACTGAAGATGACTTTCAGATGCTCCAGAAGGATGTTTCACTTTTGATATCCATGTGGTTCTAGAAGTCTGCTCATTTGCCATTTGAGCTGGTTCTTTTTGCAGTATACCCAAAGGCCCCAAAGGGCCTTCTTCATATTGGTTATAATTCAATTTAATTTTATTTATAAAATAGTTCAAATGTATGGGTAAGAAGAAACATTTCTGTATCCACTATCCAAATTTAACAGTTGTTTACATTTTGAAATATTTGTTTCAGATTTTGTGTTTTAAAGATACCAATTGCTAAGACCTAACTACACTTCTTTCCACTTCTTTCTTACCCCAAGGAAATTACTGTTCTGAAATGACTTGTAGTAATACCATGCACAGTTTTTAATTTTCATCCTATTTGTGTGCATCCATAAAAATAACTATTGATCATTCTATTTTTAAAATGTACGTAAATTATATCATTTGAAACTTGCTTTTTTTTAACCTCACTGTATGTTTTGAAAACTTAGATTTTATTCATGAATTTAACACCTCTGTAGTCTTGCATGTTATGAATAAAGTGTTCATTCATCAGTGCTTTATTGAGGGATTAATTATTTCTGATTTTATGTACGGCAAGCCTTACTGAGCTGAATGTCATTTTAGAAGTTTCTTTGGATCAGACAGAGTTTTGCAAGGCTACAGAACTGTTAAAAGAATTGCTGGGTGGTAGGGAATGTGCATCAACAGATTTTCTAAGTGCTGTAACACATTGCCAAATTGCTGTCCCAAGGATGGCTCCAGTTTACATTCTTACCAGCTATTCATGAACTGTAAAAAAATGCGTCCTAGGGGGCTGACCTGGTGGCGCAGTGGTTAAGTTCGTGCGCTCTGCTTCACTGGCCCCGGGTTCACTGGTTCGATCCCAAAACCAGCACTGCTGGTCAAGCCATCCTGTGGTGGCATCCCATATAAAGTAGAAGAAGATGGGCATGGATGTTAGTCCAGGGCCAGTCTTCCTCAGCAAAAGGAGGAGGATTAGCAACAGATGTTACCTCGGGGCTGATCTTCCTCACAAAAAATAAAAAATAAAAAAAACGCATCCTAAATGGCATTTGGTGTTATTAGACTTTTAAAGTTTCGGGCTAGTCGAGTGATTTAAAAATGATATCTTGTCACTGTTTTAATTTATATTTCTCTGATTCTAGTGAAATTTAACCTTTTCTCATAAGATTGTTAGTCATTGGATTTTCTATTGAATTATCTATTATTTATTAAGTTGTAGGCGTTCTTTGATTATTTTGACTGTAACCTTTTATGAGATATGTGTTTTATAAGAATTTTCTTCCAGTTTTTGGCTTTAAACATTTGGAGGAGTTTTTGTTATATAAAGATTTCAGTTTATTATTAAATTTATTGGTCTTTTTCTTTAAAATTTGTTTGTTTTTATTTTAGGAATCTGTTCTTAATCTAATACTCTAAGATAATTCTCTTCTATTTTTCTAAATGTTGTAAGGTTTTATTTTTCCTTTTTGGTCTGTAATCCCTTTTGAATTCATTTATCTATATTATCTGAAGTAAGGATTTAACTTCATCTTTTTCCCATGTAGATAGCTGACTTGAATAGAAGAAATAGCACATATTTTCTTAACCAAATTGAAATGCCACTTCCACCTTCACAAGTTTCTGTTTATACTGCATCTATTTTTAGGCTTTTACTTCTCAGAGTCTGTGTCTATCCCTGCACCAATACCCCGCTATTTTAATTGTGAGTGTTTTAAAATAAGTCACCATGTCTTGTAGGGCATATGCTCCCTTCATTATTTTTGGTTAATCTTTCATGTCATTTTAGGGTCAGCTTGTCAAGTTCTAGAAAAAGATTTACTGGAATACTGTTTGGAATTTCATTGAACCTTTAGATTTATTTGGAGAGACTTGCAATCTTCGCCATATTGCATCTTCACAATATTTATTTGGAAGAAACTTGCAATCTTCATAATCTTCCCTTCCTTATATGGTTAATTTTTTTCTTGTTTCATTATGCTTTCTAGGACACCCATGCATATTGAATAACATAGATGATATTCATTGACTTTATTCCTATTCTGTATTTTAAAGGGAATACTTTTAGTTTTACCATTCAATATGAATCAGATTAGTTTTTTTAAACTTCTTGAAATGACTATATCAGACCCTGTGAGAATTCTGTAAAATGTTATTGTTTATGATACTTGTTTTTTTAAATTTACCTTCTGTGGTAGGCAGAGAAATGGCCCTTCAAAGATGTCCATGCCATAGTCCTCAGAACCTGTGACTGTATTACCTTTTGTGGCAAAAGGAACTTTGCAGATGTGTAAGTTAAGGATCTTGAGATGGGGAGATTATCCTTGATTATCCAGGTGGACCCAGTATCATCGCAAGGTTTCTTATATGTTAAAGAGGGAGGTAGGAGGCAAAGCAACAGTTGTAACTGATAGAATTGGAGGCTAGATTGATGTGACCACAAGCCGAGGAATGTGGGTAGCCTCTAGAGATTGGAAAAGGCAAGGAATGGATGCTCCTCTAGAGCCCCTATTAGGAACTCAGTCCTGCCAATACCTTGGTTTTATTCTTCTGACCTCCAGAAGTGATAATAAATTTGTGTTGACTTAAGCCCCTGAGTTTGCAGTAATTTGTTATAGCAGCAATAGGAAACAAATAACATTATGATGAAATTGCTTTGCAAGGCTCTGCTCTGATTCAGAGTGAGGAGGAAAGTGCCTTTAATATTATATATCAAATAACAAATTATTGTATCGATAAAAAAGTTTATTTTAGTGAGGTTGATCTAGGAGTAGAGGCATTTAGAGGAGGTTCAGTCTTACCAATTGTACATCCATGATGGATCCACAGGTGTTCCAGAGAGTGGGCCAGGACTCAAGCCTGGTTGAAGATAAGGGAGGCAGTCATTTGTAATAAGGGAGTTTTGGACTAGACGTTTGAACACCTGAGAGTCACTTATTTACAAAAGTGCTCCCAGCAAAGCCAGTTCACCTCTTGGAAACATGGTTTCCCTTTGTTGTGCAACAGAATTTATAATATCTCCTATCTCCAGGGGTTGTTAGGAGAAACAAATAAGATCCTATATATAAGCTGTCGAGTGATATACAGAGGGATGTGGTAAGAGGGACTCCACTTCCTGAGGCCTACACAAAGGGAAATAGTATTGGAAAGAGGAAACAAACTGGTATTCAAAATGGATGAGATCCTTTCTAACTGTGGCCATTACATTACATTGGATACTGACTTGGAGATATTGTAAGTAATCTCCACTGGTTATTGAGAGGGCTGGGAAGCTTTAGGCTATTTGGCCTAGAGAAAGAAAGGGGAGGTGGGGGTGGGAAACAGTTCGCTGCAGGTGATCTGGTGCAAACTGCAAAGAATTCTCTGTTTTACCTTAAATTGTCTGATCAGGCCAGTTATTTAATTTCTCCAAGGCTTTGCAGAACTGTTGTGAGGATAAAGTAGAATAACACAATGAAAATACCCAGTCTAGTATATATAAATATATAAATATATTTGTAACTTTGGGATTTACATTTTTGACAATTCTGTGAGAATTTTGCCTGGTTATTAAAAGCTTAAATATGTTAGAGTATACCTTTGTAATTTTTTTTACAAGCTGCTAACAGAATGAATCTAGTTTCTTGTCTGTGGCTACCTAATAAGGTTTAGAAGCTAATGTGGAGGCCAGAAGAAATAGATGGAATCTTTGACTCCCCCATTGGATTTCCTCTATGTGGCTCTCCGTGTTTGTTCTTTTCGGGTAGTTCTGCACAGGTCTAGCTGCTAGGAGTACCAGTATTTCTTATGAACATGAATATGGATTCATTTCAGTCATTTCTTCTGCTGTTGGTAGCTTGGAGGATCTGAGATGGTGATGATCATCTTATGTAGCCATTGATCATCTCTCCGGGGACAGAATGGGATAGACTTTCCTTATGAGAGGAAGACCTAAAGATTTGGAAGTAGGTGCTCACTTCAGGGTCTGCCCACCAGCTATGGAGAGCACCAAGGAACTGGAATCCAGAAGAAAGATTGGCTACAGAGAAGAGGAAAGCTAGGTCTTTTCTTCCTTTCTGCTGCAAGGAAGTGTGGTACTGTAGGGACTTGAATATCGGGAGACAGTGAGAATCAAACCCGGACTCTAGCATTTAGCTTTTTTAGATACTGGATTTGGATAAGTGACTTCTTATATGGCTCAGTTTTCCCTGTCTTAAAATGAGGATGTTTGAAAGGCTGAATAGAAACAAGTGAGATTTACCTCTAAACCTGGCACATAAAAACTAGATGTTTAACAAAAACCACATCCCTTGTCTTTCTGTCCTCTATTGCGCAGCTGCTAATTTGAGCAAGAAATTTTTTTGAGTGTATGCTGCTTACTATAGCCTCTGTCTAATGGTTTATAGACTAAGATGCAGCTGATGTATAGGTATCCCACTTGAATTATCCCAAGTTATCATTCAAACGATGAGCTATTCTGCCTGTCCTCAGTTGGGGCCTCAGTGTTTGTTGTCAGCTCATTACATCATCGACTTGCTTAAGTATGAAACATGCTGTCACTATCTCAATTATAGTTCAGTTTATAGTTGTAAATGCTGTAGCTATCTTAAGTATAGGTCTGGGCTAAAAGAAACATCTATATATTGTATATAATATTAATGTAAATCTCAAGAGTAATGAAAGTAATCATTTATAATGGAGGCTAAGGGGTGACAACATCTCTGATTATAAAATACTTTCCTCTCTTTTCCCCTTCAGGTTTTTTAGTTTGATCAGGTTTTTTAGTTATACTTGATCAACCTGTAGAATTTCACAGCTACTCAGTGTCCAGGTGAAGCCGTGAGGCAGCCATTTCATGACTGTGTAGGCCTTTGTGTAGATCACTTATTTTCCCTGCTGTGTCACATTTTACAGTGGAAGGGAAAGTTGAATATTATATATGGCCTGGCATTTCCTTGAATAATTAAAATAACAGCCACTACTATTATTCCTTTCACTGTAAGGATTATTTAGGCAGAATCTCCTGTTCAATTACATTTTCTTCTAACTTCTTTGAGAGTTTTGAGAATTATTGTGATTGTCTACACTAGCCTCCATCCACACTGGCCCTCTCTTGGTTCATTGGATACACTATATTCTTACCATTTAAGAGTCTTTGCACATGCTGTTCCCTTTTCCTGGAATGCCCACTGATGCCCCCCACACCCAAACACACACCTTTGCTTGTTTAAACCTTCTCAACATTATTAACATTTTGGGTTACATAATTCTTTTTTGGGGAGGTGGTGGTGCATGGGGGCTGTCCAATGCACTGTGGGATGTTTGCAGTATCCCTGGTCTCTACCCACTAGAATGCCTATAGGATCCCTCCCAGTCATGACAACCAAAATGTCTCCAAACTCTGCCAAATGTCCCATGGGGGGCTAACTCACTCTTGGCTGAGAATCACTACTTGAGAACCATTGCAAATGTTATTTTCTTATTGAAGAAGACTTCTCTTATCCCCTAAAATAACTTGGTTCCCTCCACCCTTTATTTGTTCTCAAATAATCCTATCCTATTTGTCTGTCAGTTTCCTTTGTAGCACTTATCACAAATAAAATTGCAGAATGAATATTTATTGAGATATTTTGCATTAATTGTTTTTGCTGGAATATAAATTCCAGGTAGGAAGTGACTGTTGCTGCCTGGTTCTGCACTGTATTCCTAGTACCTAGCACACTCCCTTGCATATAGTTGGTGCTCAATATGCATCTGTAAACTTAAAATTACCTTTGATTTTGGTTCTGTTTATTTCCTACTATTTAAAATTAATATTTTTGCAATTAGTGATTCTTGCTGTCATTAGAGTCACAACACTGAGTTTTGTTATTGTCATTGTAATAATCTTTAGTCCTGTGATTCCCAAACCGTGTGCCAAGGTGCCCCAGTGAACTTGTGGGGGCTGTGGAATATTTTAAATTTTCAAGGTAAATATGGTAACATTTGCTGTACACCCTGCAAACTCCTAGCTCAAATTAGTTCAATTTTGATGTTAGATTGCATTGCGTTATTTTTGATGAAGTTATATCTTTGTGAAGCTAGATTTTGAACAGTTGCTGTGATATAAAAAAGAAAATAAAAAATAAAAAACAATATGTAACAGAAAATGGGGGTTCAAACTGATTCCAGGACTTGAGAAATGGTATGGTGCCAAATAGGTGCACACGTGCCATTCTAAGTAAACTGTGATTATTTAAGAATGGAATAAAATGTTATTTTTCTTTTTATTTATGTTACTAGTTTTTAAAATGACTACTTAGTTGTTAAGGACATAAATAATTAGTAAGTTATTTGAATATAACTACATAATGAAAAGAACAAGTAGATATTTCTTTTGGCCAAGGGACTAATGAAAATATTGCTGAGTCAGTAAGGGAGCAATGAAGAGAGAGAGTTTGGAAATCTATGCATTAACCAATTTAATCATTTCCATTCTTTTTGTTTGTTGGTTTTTTAGGAAGATTGGCCCTGAGCTAAGATCTGTTGCCAATCTTCCTCCTTTTTTGCTTTTTTTCTCCCCAAAGCCCCAGTAGATAGTTGTATGTCATAGTTGTACATCCTTCTAGTTGCTCTGTGTGGGACACTGCCTCAGCATGGCTTGACGAGCGGTGCGTTGGTCCGCGTCCAGGATCCGAACCTGCGAACCCTGGGCCGCTGAAGTGGAGAGCGTAAACTTAACCACTACGCTACCAGGCCAGCCCCAGTCATTTCCATCCTAAACACTTTCTGTATATAAACACCAGTTTCTAGTTCCTTATATAAGCAGTAACATGTTTCAAGAGGTCTAAGTGTAATATATTTATGACATGGTCATCATTATGATTTATGAAAGAATATGTGATGTGAAACCTAAGATGAATACAGGTTGCGGGTTTGCTTCTGTCATTATGCTGAAGCTCAATCCTCAAAGAAAATATGTTTGATTTTAGAGGAATTTCTAGGTTACTCAAAATAGGAAAAAGACATTTTAGTAAAAATGACCCATTATTATTTGTATTTTTCATTTTTATAGGAACTGTTAATGCTGAAACTAAGCTATTTTCTTAAGTATACAGTAGATCTTATCATTGTATCTACCACAGGGTTACTAAGCTACACATAGGTTATTAATATCTTGGCTGTATTAGATATGGCTTTTATAAGAATTTACTTGGAATAGGCCTTGACTATACTTTTCATTAAACTCCAAATCTCCTTGCTCTTACTTTTTCAATAACTTTCACTAAATTGTGCCATAGATTGCATAAATGCCATTATAATTAAATCACATTTATTTTAGCTGAAAAACCAAATCCTATTTAATTGCTGGGACATTCTTTACATCTGTAATGAACTCTATACGTCAATCCTCACATTCCTTGGTTATATGAATTGCTGCAGAGATGGGTGGAAGAGAAGCTTTATGAATCCTAAAACTATTAATAAACTTCCCTTATTGGTATCATTTCTCCACTGATAGTGTTAATGCAGAAATTTTCAGTGATAAATTCAAGCCTTTTAAAAGTCTTTTTCAATATGGTGATTATATCTTCAGACTTTTACTAGTTCTGGAAAAGTACTACAGTGATAGATTAAATTTCAAAATGAGTTTCATACTTTGAGAAGATAAGTATGTCATTTAGAGGAAAGTTAACAATCTGCAATTCTCAGTATTAAACATATTTACAAAAAATATATAATAATAAGCTTTCTTTTGTTTTCTCATGCCCTCTTTGTTTGTATTTTGGATTTCACTGTTCTCTCAATAATTCTCTTTGAAATTCCAGATATTGTGCACTAGACTAATTTGTTAAGAATTTGTATCACTGAAACTTCTTGGAAAGATGAGTAGTATTCATGTTGGTGGACATTTTCCTAGTCCTAAATTCTGTTCCATCACAACTCTTAGCAACTGGAAGCAGCATGTTTGACAGACTGAAGGAATTGAGAAATAGGATTTTTTGCCTCTATTTTTTTTTCCTTTTCTCTTTCTTTCTTGCCTGTAGTGTTTTATAGATGTATTATTGGATAGTATCTTGATCATTTTGTGTCATTGCTAATTAGATGATTTCTAATTTAAGGATGTTATCTTCTGTTTATTTTATTCATTCCATTGCTGATTATTTAAAAAATATTGTTTTTGTTATTGTTGTTTTGGAGTATTGGGGAGGTATGAATTAGAGGTAGGTTAGGAATCATAAGGATGCTCTAACTTTCATTAGCTAGTTTATCAGAAGCAGTTTTGTTATTCCCTACTCTAGTCTCTGGATGACAGCTCTCAGAGCAAAATACTGAAACTATCATTTTGAAGATGCCAACAGAATTTGATTTATGTAATAAATTTGTAATGGTTAGATATTAAATTTTCTTTCATAAACAGTAAGACTCAAGAAGATTATTTTAAAGACTATTTATTAAAAGTAATTTGTTCAGAAGATGAAAAAATATACACTAGTGATACTATCCCCCACATAAAACAAGGCTTTTCAATAAATGCTGTTGGGACAAGTAAACAGTAATCTGGAAAAGAAAATAAGTTTGGATACATACCTCACATACATGAAATAAATTGCAAGCATATTAAATACTAAAATATAAAAAATGAAAGTACTAGATAAAAATATTCAGGAATTGCTTTATAAACATGGAATGGTACTGGGAAAAACTAACTTGATGGCAGTGAAAAGGAATCTAAAGGAAAGTTTGGAGTTATGGGGTAGGATAGCTGAAAAGATAAAGGTGAGAGGGCAGAACAGGACAGACCCAATCACAGGAGCTGAGAGGTAGTGTATTCCAAAAGGTAGAACCCATTATACTTGGGCCAGTTATCAAGCAGTTGTTCTCCATTAGAGTTGCTATCAGCTACGTGCAACGTGGTTACAATGTTCTGAGAGTCCAATGGAAAAGGAGCAAACACTGTTCAAGAGGCAAGTAGACACTAGGTACTAGACAATGTTGTTGATAGATAGCAAGACCATAGCCTTACATTGAGGTCAGGGGTTGGACTCCTCTCATCCTTAGAGGAAGAGTTAATACTAACAAGGTGGACTCTGCAAGTTACTAGGTAGGGAACTTGGAGCACAACTAGTGTTAGCTTCACACAAAGGGTGACTTGTCACTAAGTATCAGAGTAATATACTAGCTTGACTTCCTCTTGCTGATGTTTGAGATTAATTAGAGAAACCTCATGGGGTTGTGGACATTTGGCCCCACATGTGCCGGAAACAGACGCAGAAATGGAAATGAAACGAGATCTGGTGTCAAGATGCTGAAAATACATAAATCGATACTGAGAAAGATGACCGGTTTTGAGTGAGGCCGTAAGACATTATTGACATTAACAAGTCATCTGTAGTGAAAATTTGAATTTAGGGAGAAATCTAAACAGACATAAATGTTTTTCTAATTGTTTTCAAAGATGCAGAATGTTTTTGTATTTTATATACTGAATAATGTGCTCGGTGGATCAGTCTCTTTTCCCTATTCCCATCCCCTCACATTTATTTTCTCCCTGGGATAGTACACTGAAAAAAAGAGAGAGAGCAAGAGACAAAAGCTGAGAATGACTATAGCTAACATTTTCTTATCTCACTTCATTTTTTACATTTGTTGTATGCTGCTGGAATAAAGAAAATTCTAATGTGCAATTTGTGGATATTAAAAAAAATGCATCATGGAATTTGGAATGGTTGAAACACAAGTAATATAAAATCTACCTTAACAATTGGTTTTGTTCTTGAAATATGATTTTTGACAGTACGATGCTGCATGGTCATCTTAACCTTTCACTTTCCTTGTTACTTTCCCTTCATTGGTGGGAAAGAAAATGTACTTTAGCAAGTAAAAATATGTCTAAAATGTTTGATCGATTTTAAACATTAACTAAAGAAAATCAGAGCAATCTGAAAGCTGAGAATTATTCTGAATTATTATCCATAAACGTCTTCTTTCAGAGGCCATTTCCTGTAAGCCTGATCAGAAATGGCAGTGGCAATCTTTTCAGTTCTTCTTGCTTTTACCAATCTCAGTGTCTAAAAAGCTTAAAAAGTTTAAATCATTCAAGTTGTGCAGTTAACTGAATATGATGAAATTTTTTCTCAAAAATACTTACTTTTACTAACTCAATATAGTATTGAAATAATATTTCCAAGTTTAAATTTACCTTATTACCATTCTGTGGAAATCATTGGAGTATTTAGTGACTTGTGATGTATAATCCATCAGTCTTTAGGAAGTGGGGTGGCAAATTCCAGTGAATAGATTGGGACAAAGCAGTTAAGTGAATTAAGCATGGGACCTAAGAAGAGATCCTCGATTAAAAGTTATCACATTTGATATGGGGAAAATGCTATTTTAACTATTGAAATTAACTTTTAATTTTTAATGTATTTAGTCTTTGATTTTAATATATAAACACCTCCTTGAATGGTTTATTGTATTTCCCATAAGCATAACACCATGGGATTGCTTTCTTTTTGATACCTGCTGATATTAGCACCAAAATATGACTATGACTTTTCAAAATGTGTGTATGATGGGTGGTTGTTAAATCTGGCATGTCTTTGGACCATGGGCTGTTTTGCTAGGAGGTTGGCTTAAGTGTGATTCTGAAAATAGGAATTTGGGGTTAGTTTAAGGGCAGCGTTAGGATTTTAGATACCTAGAGTTTAGGAAGAGATTTTATGATCCAGAGATGAACTGCACCTTTAGATTATTCTTCAATTTTGAGCAGGTCCATGGTGCCACCAATGTGGGAGACGTTCTCTCCCACATGTCAAGAACTGTTGAGCTAGAATCATGTGAAGTCGTGTTTCAATTAATGCCTTTTATTTCTGACTTGGATATCACTAGTATTCTGTATTTTAATGTTATTTATTTATTTTGTGAGGAAGACCAGCCCTGAGCTAACATCCATCGCCAATCCTCCTCTTTTTGCTGAGGAAGACTGGCCCTGGGCTAACATCCGTGCCCATCTTCCTCCACTTTATATGGGACGCCGCCACGGCATGGCTGACAGGCAGTGCGTCCGCGGGCGCCTGGGGTCCGAACCGGCGAACCCCGGGCTGCCAAGTGCGAACTAAACCGCTGCGCCACCGGGCCAGCCCCTTTTAATGTTATTTTAATAATTCAAACCTGTCCTTTTTTTTGGTTTAACTTTTTTCCTTTATGCACTTTTAGAAGTTTTGAAGGGTTATTAAAGTGATTGAATGTTTAATATTCATACTTGAGGGCATGTCTTAATATGTAAATTATACCTGCTAAAAACATTTGTGTAATCACTGTGAGGTATTGCATTATTTGTTTAATAGAGAATGAATTTTTAGATACAAATTCATTAGTCTTCAACTATTTTTATACTTACTATACAAGTATTAATACCACAAATGCATTTTTGCTAGAGTGTTTTTCTTTAATTCTTTCCTTTCCTCAGAGTTTTGGTTTCCATCTATGGCATCCCAGTGAACTGCAAAAGAAGGTCATCAAATGTAGTTTTGAGATGTTAAGTTGACCAAGGATGGATATTTATCTCCTATTTTGTGAAATTTGAAAAATGTAGTCAGAAATAGTCTAATATTTGAATCACTTCCAAGTAGACCAACTATCATTTGCCAATCATAATTTGCTTCCAGCACATAATTTTTGAAATGACACAGATCCTCAAAATGAAAAAACTCACTGGTCCAGGACAAATGCTTTAAAGGAAATTTTGTAGAGTGGAAGTAGTTCCCTCAAACAAAAATGAATTTCCATATCTGCAAACTCTGCTTCATTTCCTCTCCAAGACTGGTTTAACAACACTTAGATAAAAGAAGATTACATTTATTTACTACCTCTTGATCACTGGCATTGCTTCCATGTTTTAATGTAGTACTTTATGGTCAGATGGGTAAATTTAACATTTTACAGCAAGTATTTCTATATATCACAATATTTATTAGGCCCCAATAATACAAATATCCAAAGTAAGGTAGTTGATTGGCTTAGTGTTTTATATTCAGAACAGACTGATGTTATAATTTCTTGCAATGTCTCTAACTTATTTTAGGATTTAATTATTTAAATTAATCATTATGGGAAAATATTTATTTTTTAGAGAAGAATGTGTTTTCATTGATTCAAAGACCAACTGTAGTAATAAAGGGGCAAGTATTTTGATGAAATGGTTAAATCAGGTGAGAACACTGTAATTCATGGTTGATGGAAACCAAGCACACTACTTAAAATGATCAGTTTTATAAGTAATGTGTGGAAGCAATTCTGTAATACATGGAGAAAACTTAGAACTCTGAACATGTTAGAAAAAGGGAAAAGGCAAATGCAAGGTTATTTTTTTTTAAACCATGATTAGCCTTTTAGGATATCACTTATTTTTGGCTTTTGTAATGACAGTGTAATAATTGGGCACTTTTTAATTTATTAAATTCAGATAAACAACCCTATGCAGTTATTCCTCTATCTTTTTTTAACCTCTCCCACTGAATTTTATTTTTGCTGTTATTTCTTTTAAGATAAAAGAATTGCCTTTTTCATAACATTCACTGAATATCTGAGAAAATTGTATATCTTTCCAGGTGAGTAAAAATTTTTAAAATCATTTCAAAGAAGCTTGGCCAATTTCTTTTGCTCTTCAGGAACTACTATTTTGCAGAAGAGTTTTTGCTGAAACATTCATCTGTGTTATTTCTAACATATTCCTATATTACAGTGCTGTTTGCTTCACAGAATTGGGTATCTATTCGTCTTTTTCTGTGTTGGATGTTTCCTGACTATATAAATTTCTTTATTTTTTCCTTTCTTAAATGTCACAGACTGCTTAAATATAAAAGATTGAGTTTCAACACATTTTATGAGATTAAACATTAAAAACAATCAAATAATACTATTTCATTAAATATACTAGTTGAATTATAACACATTTTTATAAATGTCATTATGTAACAGCATTCATTTAGATTCAGGGGAATTCAGTTTATGTCCCTTTGGAATTTTACGGAACTTGTTCACTAAAGGTTTGGGCATAAGAATATTAAAAGGACAGGACCTTAGACCAGGGCAAGCTTGGGAGATGGGAAAAGTACCGGGAGGGAGGGAGATAGCAGAGTTTAGGTAATTTCGACTTGTCTATGAGGCAGGCAAAAATTCCTTCGAAAATACTGAGCTTGCTTTTTTCTTAGTTTATTTTGTTGTTCATTGTAGCAACTTTATTTTTCAGACCATGAACATTTTTAAAAGGGCTTCAGGAGAAAGGATTCTCAGTGCTTCTCCTCTTCCTTTCTTGGGGTTCCCTTTCTCACTCTCCCTATCTGCCTGGAAATTTGGAGAATAGTTGGGGTAGGACCTTGAACAAAAGTAGTTGTTCACTGTTGGTCATGATAAGACCCACAGGTACACATAACATATTGATTATACATATTAATGAATTAGTTTATAAATCATTTAATTAAATTTAGTGCATTTGGAGCTGAAGATTTCAGCCATTTCATGGTAATTTTCAAACCACAATATTTAGTAAAACAGGTCCTTTCCATTCTTGAAATTGTCACATACCTAATAGAGAAAACATTCTTTCAATTAAATGATCATATCTTCATACTATGATTCAGTAAGGGCAGATAAACACTTTAAAAGCTTGTTCTTGATTATATTGAATTAATATCTTAGTCCCACTGAAGGAAAGATATATATCTACAATGCCAGTAAAAAACTTGACTATAATTAAATGATGATAATCCCAGGAAAAGATGACAGTACTAAACATTTAGCAATGTTCCAGAAGATTATTGAAATTTTATTATCTTTTCTCTTGTATTTTCATATTTCTTAGCAATATATTGACAATAAAAATAGAAAAAAAACCCTCTACATTAAAAAAATAATTTCAGAAAAGCGGAATTATGTTCTAGTGTTCTATTTTAAAATGGCATCACACATACCAATCACTCAGTTTCTAAATGTTCCAAAGAATTTCTTCTAGTCTCTTCAACAAGTTTTCACACACAACACACACACACACACACACACACACACACACACACACACACAGACAAATCATCATCAAATTGGAAAGATGCAGTTGGGGCATGAGTTGAAATTTGTCTGATGGATCAAAATAGTAAATCCAGCCTGAAAACACCTCTTCATACATAATGCATACAAATAAAAAGGCTTTGTGTAAGTAGGGACTTTTCAAACAGTTTTCGTTGAAAATGTGTGGATTGCATTGCAAAAGGTCTTGTTATTTTCCTGTAACTACATCATATTTCTGGACTTTGTGAATGTGTGTGTGTTTGTGGTAAATTTAAGCAAATATTCTTTAAAATGTTTCTCTTTTAGTGAACATCACGTGGTTTCTTGGTTTAGCCAGGTTGATTTTGTCTGCTGTCAAAAATTATTGACCCAGTGCAAGCCATACAACTATAAATAATCCTTTGAAATTCATAACTTATTGGCCCTCTTTTCTGTCACTTTGACAAATTCTATTTATCTTTTGTTTCTATTCACTTGTTTCCCTCTCTCATTCCCTGCCAATGACCTGATACTTTTTTATAGCCCTGCATGGTGTAAGATATTGGAAAGTGGTGATATCATTAGTTGAATCAGTAACCACCCTGCCCCTCAGCCCCACTGTTTGGTATACTCTGTTTAAATGTAGGGAAGTGTTTGGTATATTCTGTTTAAATATATGGGACTTGGGGAGTGTTTTAACTTTTTAAATATTTTTTTATTTTGAAATGCATTCTTCAGTAATACTTTTTCAAAGGCTTAAAAGATGTTCTATATAAACTTGCTGAGTTTTTCAACTCTAGCTACTGTGACACAATTGTCCCAATTTAATTTACAGACTAAGTTGACAAAAGAAAACTGAAGGGAGAAAGAGAGAAAGACTTTATGATAGCCTTTAGGAAATAAAACATCAACATAAATATGGAGCTTTAATGTTGGAGCTTTAGTAGCAAAGAACCAAAAACTGACTCAATGGACCACTTCACTCATAAACTCTATTTCCTACATGATAATTAGTGGATATTCCCTAGTTTGTTCATTGATTTATTCTCTCTTAATTATTCTTCACAAAGAAGAGGAATAACCAGAAATCATAAAAGAAAGCTACTAGGCGTGATACCTGTAAAATTGTGTTGTCTTCTAAATCTTCATTAAAGAACTTTATGTCTGCCTATACAATTTGATTATTTAAATTCCAAAGATTTCTTCAAAATTTTCACAACCAAAAGCTGCTTTTGTAATTTTCACAGAGGGGACTTATAGTTAGAAAAAAATAAATTTCAAAAGATATATATTTAGTAATAATTCATTTTTTTCATTAAAACAGAGTTAATGATCATCCACAGCTTCTGATTAGTATACTATTACCATATGGAACTGAGATACTTAAAGGCCAAAGCAAAACAACAAATCAAGTTGTCCTTTGAGACTCTTCCAAGAATAAATGACAGATTTCTCTTTGGTAATTTTTGCCTAGTATACTGAAATCTGTAGAATAGGAAGCATTTTCTGCAGTAGGACTCAGAGTGTATTGTGGTTTTTTTTGGTGGGGAAGACCAGCCCTGAGCTACCATCTATTGCCAATCCTTGCCTTTTTGCTGAGGAAGACTGGCCCTGGGCTAACATCCGTGCCCATCTTCCTCTACTTTATATGGGACGCGGCCACCGCATGGCTGACAGGTAGATGCGTCGGCAGTTGCCCGGGATCCGAACCCGCGAACCCCGGACTGCCAAGCGCGAACTAAACCGCTGCGCCACCAGGCGGCCCCTGGAGTGTATTGTTTTTGATGATTTAAAATATTAAGCTTCTTTCAGACTTTTAGCCTATTACATTATAGTGGGATTTATCATAGAATTAGATGTGGATAGTTTTCCCTTAAGAAAGTTAAGTGCTATTTAAACATGTAAAGAATATCATAGCTTTAGGAACTGAGATAACTTTATTTATTATTACTATTTATTTGTTTAATCATCATAATATGTATGCATAGGCCTCTTTTGGAGAGCGATAATCTTCCTTTGTGTTTGAGATTGGGGATATTCTCCCTTCTCTTCCTTTCCTGTGGTAAGAGAGAGATTTATCACTAAAATCTTCTTTTTCTTAGGTTTATGGGGAAGTAGAAAAGCTTAAAGTTTAAGGGCTTAGGGTGAGTCATTGGAGAGAGCTAAAGCTTTGGGACCTTAGCAACAAGGGGCCGGTGTAACACTCCAAACTTTAGTTTCTCCCTCTGTGAAACAGAGATGATAATATGCCTCTCAGTGAAGTGTCATCAGGATTAAATCTGTGTAAATCCCATAGTAGCACGTTTGCCAAATATTAGATACCTAATAAAACATAGCATTACTTCTTCTGAAATGAAAGAAAAATTATCACTAATTCATTAGTGGTTTATTCTATTCTTATGGGAAAAACCCAATATGTTGACCATTTATCACATTGTATAATTTAGGGATTGATCGAATGTAGAATGATTTGAGAAGTTTAACTGTTGGTTTGGAGTTACTTACCTCAGGCCTGGAAGTAATTTCTGCAGACCTTGTGCAATGGAATTACTGATAAGAATAGACCACACTGGATGATGCTTGGGAGCCTGCAGGTACTCAAGATGCTTGCTTCTCTAACGTGGGAGCACCTGCTAGCAGCCCAATGGATTTAAGTAGTTGGTGACTTTTCAGGCCACTTCTTAGAGTTGATTTCATGAGTGTGACATTTGAATAATGCACTGCTTAGGATATCTCCCAAACTCTCAAAATTTGCTCTCAGAAGTCAAATTTCCAAAGAGTCTGACTCTTCTATGTGACCTAGTTTAGGATTATGATGAGGTGTAGGAATTTTATTTTCTGTGTTTTCAAAAATATGCCTCAGTACTATTGTCTTGTGAGGAAAAGTCTTGTGATAGGGCAACTAAATACTAATAATAAATTAGTGTAATAAAATTAAAAATTATATATAAAATAATATACTATATCTAATATTATATAATAATATAAGATATATAATAATAATAAAAGGATAACTTTTACTTCTCAAATATTCATTAAATGCCAGTAAGTTCCAGGAACATGCTGAATAGATTCAAAGATAATGATTGTATAGTTCTTGCTCTTGAAAAGATCAAAACCCCGTCAGAGAGGAAGAGAAAGGATAGAGGAGAGACAGGAAGAGAGAAAAGAAGAAAAGAGAGGAGGGGTGTGTGTGCGTGTGTGTGTGAGAGAGAGAGAGAGAGAGAGGGATGTGAGAACACGTATTCAGGAGTAAAGTGATAAACTCACTAATATGATAGTATATCATATTCTATGAGGGAATACAGAGATGAAAATATCCTACCTTAGAAGGGTCAGGAAAAATTTTACTTATGAGGAAATATTTGAACTGGATTATGAAAAGGAGTTTTTGAGGCACACAACGGAGTGATTTCATCAAAGGATTAACAAAAGGCACAAAAGTAGGAGACAGCTTGGCACATTTTGGCTACAAGAAGTATTTCAGTATGGGGACAAGGATGTGTGTGTGTGTGTACGTGCACATGCACATGTGTGTATACATGTTGTGAGAGACAGGATTGTGTGTTTCAGGTGATACGATTGCTGGATACTGACACAGGTGCCTTTCTCAGCTGACTTAATTTTATCCTGTAGGTGATGGAGAACGATGCAACAATTTTAATCAAAGGGGACATAATAGGATCAACATCATAGAAATTGACTGTCATCGGTATGAAGGATGTTAGAAGAGAGAATGACTAGAGAATGATTAGGAATAACAAAAAAAGAAAAAAATGAATGGGATTCAGATTAAGGCAATAGCCACGGGGACAGAGCAGAGGAAGCTGATTATTGGTGAAGTCGGTTAGCTGGAGCTAGAGGGGATGGGCCCGGAGAAGGGCGCCTGAGTTCCAGCTGGCACAGTCTCTCAGGTATGGGGTACAGAAAGTTTGTGGTTGTGATGTTCTTGTTGTATACATATGAATTGTACATATATGTTATACATGCGTATTATACACATGTATTTAGAAACTATCCCTGAGGCTTTCCCTTTTTTTTTTTTGAACAGTAGGATTGATATGAATACTTTCTAAATAGCAATGACTATGTGGTAGGCAGAATAATGGCTTCCCAAAAGATGATCCTGTACTATCCTTAGATATCTAATTATGTTATGGCAGAGGCGGAATAAAGTAGTAGATAGAATTAAGATTGCTGCTGAGCTGACTTTGAATTAAGGAGAGTATCCTGAATTATCTGGATGGGCTCAGTGTAATCATGGAGGTCCTTAAATGTAGAGGAGAAAAGCAGAAGAGTCAGCATCAGAGTGATGAGATGTAAGACTCAACCAGCCATTGCCAGCTTTGAAGGCAGAATTGGGCCATGAGCCGTGGAACTAAGGTGGTCTTTAGCAGGTTGAAAAGCCAAAGGAAATGGATTTTCCCCTAGAGCCTCCAGAAAGAAATGCAGCCCAACCAACACTTTGGTTTAAGTCCAGTGAGACCCATTTCAGATTTCGGATTTCCAGAACTTGAAGATAATGAATTTGTCTTAAACTGCTAAATTTATTATAGCGGCATTAAGAAATTAACTCACCCCTGGAACATGAATGAGTCTTATGACTATAATTTTTTTCTACCATCTTGTGCTCAGTTATTTGCGTGATTACAAGTGATACATTAGCATCAAAACATCATCCACAACCTTTCCAAAGAAACGTTAGCTTTGAATTTTAGTCATTTGTTGATAGAAAAAACAGTCTCAGAAAGAAAAAAAGAAGTGGCACACAATGAAACAAAAGTTTCAAATGCACAAATTAGCCACAAGGAGTTTGTTTAGAAATTTGTATTTAAGTAATGTGCATTTTTATTACTGAAATGATAGTAGAATTCAATAGGATGTTAAGATCCTAGCTTCTGATTGGCTTATTTCTTGGCTACTAATGATATAGTAAGATAAAAATAGATCTTACAGGGAAAAATCAATATCTGGATACTTCCTACTTGCCTAAACTGTTTACTAATTTATTTACTATAGCTATATCTAATGCATATAGAGATTAATGATGTAAATGTCGAGTATACCTGTAACTTTATTTCTCCCACTATGACTACCTCATGCTTAGTAGGAGCTCAATAGAGACTTAATGAATTCAGTTGCTTTTATTCAGTGTTTTCATTAGGTCAGGCTAACAAATGGTGAACTGGTCTGTACTGCTGGACAGAATGTTCAAGTTCAGTGACTCTGAGTGTTGAGAAATGTTCTGAAGTGGGTGCATAATCCTTTGTGCCTTTTAAGCTGTCCTTGTGATTATTTGGCCTGCCTGTGATATTGAAGCGAGTACAATTATTAGTTTATTCACAGTATTTTAGGTGCTTCATCTTGCTCAGGCGCATAGTCATTACTGGGAAGTGTTATCTCATGAGGTCATTTAAAGAAGCACTGTAGTGCTTGAGAAGAATTGTGGAGACAGAATACTTAGCTAAATGTGATTCTGCTACCTGCTCACCATGTAATTCTGGGCAAGTTTCTTGTCTTTTCTATGCCTCAGTTTCCTTATGTGTAAAATAAGGATAATGATAATGCCTATCTTAGAAGGATATTGAAAGGATTAAATGAGTTAGTATATTTAAGGTACTCAGAACAGTGGCTGGCTTAGAACAGGTGCTAAATAAACGTTAGCTATAATTATTTACCCTACATGTGATTTAAAAAGCTGAAACATGCATTTTAAACAGTTATGGATCATAGCATATGTATTCATAGTCCTAAAAATCGCACACACACACACACTCTCACCTCCAGCATGCATTTTAAAGATAATAAAATGGAGACAAAATGACACGATAAAGTATCTATTAATAAAACTTTGTACCCCAACTGTCTGTCTGGTGCCATGAATGAGAACGAATAAAGTGTTGCCTTATAATCGGCCTCGGTGAAAAGATTTGGAACAGAGATAAGATTTCTTCACAATGTTATACTCAGGTCAAAGCACAGAGAATCCCATTGCTATTTTGTTTACTTTCTCAGTTGATCAGGATGTGTAAAGATACAAGTGGAGAATAAGGGCTAAAATTACATTACTTCAGACAAAATTTCATATTTCCTTTGAACGAAGAGCTCTGCATTTAAATCATGCAAGATAGTAAGTTTCTGTGAAGAAACACCCAGAAGCAACATTTGAGCAACAAAAAGTGGCGTGGATTTTAATAGTGTTGGAATAGTCAAGGATGTTAAAAGATGTTTACTTGCATCCTCCCGTGCATTTTGCATGATTCAGAATTTTCTTGAATGAACTTTAGTAATGTTCACAGATCTATTCCTTGTTTGCTGGATTCTTTGTTTCATTTGGAATGAAAAAGAGACAAGGAAATGTGGGGATGTGGTTTCATACGATATAGGGAGAGGAGGCTTCTCAGTACATGTGCTTCTGCCACCACTAGCATCCTGGATTAACCACAAAATTGTAATATTTCCGCATCTTAAAAAAAAATCATATATGGAAGATACTATGACCAAATTACAGTTTTACGTGACTTATAAATATTAACTTGTTAAATACTCATAAAAACACTATGAAGTAAGCATTATAATTATCCCCATAGAGAAGACAAGACTGAAGCAGAAAGAGCTTAAATAACTTGCCCAAAATCTCACAGCTACAAAGTGGTAGAGTCGGGTTAGAACCCGAGTAACTTTATACTCTACCTTTCTGAACTACAAGAGGCTGTTTTTTCCCTATACAAGAAAGTCAACGGGAACTTTTTCCATTCTATTTAGTTAAAAATGACCAATTCAAATTCTGTGTATGCTGCAACCTTAGAATGTATTTGGATTACTACTGTATGATTGGATTAGATGCAGAAAACAATTCTTCAGCATATAATGAAATCCAACATTGATTCATGAGAGAATGATGGAAGAGTATGGTACTCTTTGCATTTTATAAACTTTAAATAAAAATGTGATTTTTAAATTTTTCTTGCTGAGAGAAAAAATTTGAGGTTTATAATATACCTCATATAGATTTGAATGTATTATTTTAATGATACATCAATAACTGTGGAAAGAGTAAATTTGGTTTTCCAATTGGTAATGTTACCAAAGATTTTCAAACAATGCTTAGTATTTAAAAGTTCTCATTTGTCACAGAAATATTATTAATGACCATTTCAAAACTGGACAAAATTTAGATTTAGCTTATCTATCTGAGCTAAAAAGCTATTGGCATTATGAAAAAGAGAAAAACCCTTGAGTGAAAAGTGGACATGACTTTTTGTAATAAAGATTTAGATTAACCAAGGAAAGTAACTGAGCCAAAATGGAAGACAGGTTCACTTTCTAAAAGGCAGAGTGTGTTTAACACCCTGTAAACTAAATGGTTAAGGAATGTTCCCCAATTGAGCTCTCTGGATTTGTATCCTAGCTCTGTGTTTTTGGCAAAGTTACTTACTTCTCTGTGTTTGTAGCCCAGTTGATAAAATGAGTGCAGTAATAGTAGCTACTTTGTAGAATCATGAGAATTAAAGCATTTAGAATAGTGCCTACAACATACTAGGCACCCAATAAGAGTTAGATTTTGTTGTTGCTGGGCAATGTTGGAGGTGGGGAGGAGGAGGAGGAGGAAGAAGAAGAAGAGGAGAGCTTTACTGGATTGTAATCTAAATTTGCTAAATAGTAGCTAAGACAGCGCAACAATATATAAGTGAAATATTACCCCAAATGTAGTTGCTATCAACTGTTCTCTTATAGATAATGTATGATGACTAAAGAAAATATATAATTTCATGTAAGTGGTAAAGATGTGCAATGAAAATATGTATCAGTTTGCTAGAGCTGCCATAAAAAATGCCACAGACTGGGTAGCTTACATAGCAGGAATTTATTTTCTAATAGGTCCAGAGACTAGAAGTCCAAGATCAAGGTGTCAGTGCATTTTAGTTTCTTCTGAGGTCTTTCTCCTCTGCTTGCAGGTGATCACCTTCTCACTATTCCCTCATGTAGTATTTCCTATGTCTGTGTCATCCGTGGTGTCTCCCTGTGTGTCCAGATTTCCTCTTCATATAAGGACTTGAGTCAGATTGGGTTAGGGACCACCCTAACGGCCCCATTTTAACTTTACTTATTTAAAGTCCTTATCTCCATATATAATCACACTCTGAGGTACTGGGCGTTAGGACTTCAATATATGAATTATGGGAGAACACAGTTCAGCCCACAACAGTCATATGTGGGGCAAATGAATTTTAAGACCAGTGACCAAATGTCTGGACCAACTGTAGAATGTCATCATCTCTTGAGCTAACATCTGTTGCCAATCTTCCTATTTTTGTCTGTGAGCCACTGCCACAGCATGGCCACTGACAGACGAGCGGTGTAGGTCTGTGCCTGGGAACCAAACCCGGGCCGGCAAAGCAGAGCATGCCAAACTTAACCACTAGACCACCAGGGCTGGCCCTCATCATCTCTTTTTAGTGTTTCAATCTTGAAATTGATGGGTATCTGTGTTTTATAACTACCTGTTGTGATATGAACATTGTCTCCTAAGGAAATGGATTGATTATAATATAATCACTGCACTCACTCAGACTGAAGCTATTTTAAAGGGTTCCAAATCTGCTGGAAGCTTTTGACATACAGTTTTGACTCCATGTATTTAAAACTGAAATGAGCATCAGAAAATTCAGTGTTCTGTCTAATTTTACCTCAATTAATTTTTGATGAAGTTTTTACCCCCTCACTTTGAGAACTCAGTGGAGAAAGTCATAAAAGTTTCCCTCCATAGACCTCTGGGAAGTTAGGGGACACTGAATTCAGGCAAGGCACTTCCTGAAAAATTTATAAATATTTCACTCATTTCTGAGGCATTAGACAATGGATATGAGAAATGTGTTTTAGGATCAATGGTGTTATCCAGCAAAGCTATATAATTAACAATTGGTTATTGGACATCGTTTATGTGAGGAATGAAATGTCATTCCCCATGTTACTTTCAGTCAGTCAAACTATTTCTTAGTACTTGATGCTATAGTATTTTGTACCATTGAGATGCAGATATATATATATAGAGAGAGAGATGCAGATATAGATATATTCAAGACTCCTCTATTATTCATTACCCTTGGTCAAGACAAAACAAATCAAAACATTTTCTGATCACATCAGGATTGTTCTGCATCATTATCATAAGAAGAATTTAACTTTAGTCAACTGAAAAAAAACCAAGAAAGCACATATATATTTCTTTGTTTGGTACAGTATTTACCAAAAGCCGAATTATGAAATTTATTGTTTTTAGATGAAGAGCAAACCAAGAATGAATTAGCCGTGGTATGTCAGAGAATAACATTCCTGTTACAGAGAAAGCAAAAGATTTCACAGTTATATTTGCAAATATAAACCAGAGAATATAAATTTGTTATTTTCAAATTTAATTTACTATACAACTTAGAGGAATCTTGAGACATCAAGTGGGAACATGCCGGTAACATTGGTTGACTTTATTTAGGGAATCTTCCAAAAAGTGTTTTTTTCTGCCACTAGAAAGAATATGTGTCAATTTCAAAATAGTTAAAAAGTATAATGAGATGAAAGAGACTTATTATTATGATTAGAAAACGAAGGAAAGCAATTCTTTTTGTGTTCTGATCTGGAATTAAGGTTACATTTCATTCTCCTTGCATTTTCTATAACACTAAGTATTATTATCAATGCATTGTCTTCCTCTCATTGCTCTTTCAATTCCACCATTCACGAATGGCTCTTTCTCCTAACATTCTTCTAAAAAGTTGATTTTTAGTATTTTTTATGTCCTTTCCACCCTCTTTGGGAATAAAGACTTTGGTAGAATTTCAACATATCTTTAAGGAGCTGCTCTGTACCAGGGATTGGCTCAACCCTATCTGCTCTTTCCTCCTTTTTCCTCCTCCCGCCCCCACCACAGCAACCACTGGGTGCTTCTTTGAAACTCTAGAGCACCAGGAGCAAAGTATGAATGTGGCTGCTCCAAGCATTACAAAGGTATCTCTTGCCCCTTCTTATTTTTGGGATTCTCAAACTCCCCCAAGTCCAATTCTCATAACAAGTAGCAATTAATAGATGGAAAAGCCATATCTAAGTGGATTTAGATGTAGATAAGCGTGGCACACCTTACCCACTATTCAACCTGTACTGCTCAGGTTCCTTGAACCTATTCTGTGTCCTTCTGCATTCATGTATTTTTATCATGATTTTCTCTCTAAATGGAACGCATCTTCTTCCATCTCTGCCTTTTGAAAAGCTATGCATTCTTTGGTAGTCATCTCAAGTATTCCAACTGTCATTCTCTGGTCCTTTCCAACTAAATGAAATTCAGTACTTTTCTATGACAATAATCTTACCCTTCCTTGTACTATAATCCAACATAGGCTTGTGCTAATTGGCCCAAAACTTCTTGAGTGGAGGGAAGAGCGTTCAGGAAGAGACCTAGGCATTCATCCACACCCATTTCTTCGGTTTGGAAATTTAAGGAATGGAAGGGCTGATATTGCAAGAAAAGTACATGAAGAGTGAGGTGAGAAGAGGTGTTCAGGCAGACCCTTGAAGATAACTAATATTTAAGATACAGAAACGGAGGCGAATCAGAGAGAGTAAGAGGAAGCACACACATATCTATATTCTTTACTGACGTATAAAGTAAATATAATCTACATTTATATCCAGGTGCTTTTTGGTAGATAGGAGCTGCTTAAATATAAACTCCTGAGCTGAGGAGGTGGTCCTGGTGTATACCACAGACCGCTGATATTCTAGAATTTGAGTTGAGGTGCTGTACTGCTACAATTGAGAAAAATGGCAGTCTTTTCTCATTTTGTAGAAGCAGCAATTTACTGGATAGAGTTTTCTTGTGTCTAAATGGATGTTTTGTTATTTTGTCTTATTCCTTTGATAGTTACTACTGCTCGTCTCCTAGCAAAAGTAGTCTTTTAAATAAATACTGATGGAAAATAATTGAGATGTATAGTAATATTTATTATAGAATGTGTTTTGTATGGTCACACATTCTTCCTATTTTTTAAATATTGACTTCAAATATATTTATGTTTTCTGCTGTTAATATTGCTGTAGTTTTTAAGATGGATGGAACAATGTCAGTGCGTGAGTTCAAGGTGCTTTTTCAACTCAAGTGTGAGAACTACTAGCTAGTCAAACATATCTGAAAGGATAATTTTCAAGAAGTAAAGTAGCATGCTGTCTGAAAAATGAGGATATGCTGGAGAAAAAAAGTTACCCCAAATTTGCCTTGGTGTGGATATGAGAGTTCTGAACAAAACCATGTTATCTGCTCTTGATTCAGAGTTATTGTGATTCTCCCTCTGAAGTTCAGTTTCAGCATTTGAGAAATCATTAGCAAGTGGTCAAGAATTTGTTAATATGAGTGTTAACTTTTGCTCTTATCGGTTGTTATGTTATATTGATTTCATAACCTTTAATTTGCTGAAGGCTCAGAGATTTGGTGGCTGATATTTTTCTTAGCTGTATAATATTGCAATAAGATAAAGCACAGGGATCTTTGAGTATTAGATTTCTTTCTAACCAGCAAGCCTAGAAGTTACCATGTACCTAGGGCCTAATACTAATCAGGCTAAGCTTAAAGTGAAGAAGATAGTGGCCATGGGGGAAATTAAACCCACTATCTCTTTGAATTTACTTTGTTTGTTGGAATATCATGGGGCTTTTATATGAGGAAGACACTAAGGATATTTACTCTATCTGAATTGTGTAAGTTTGCTTTATGGAAGGTTTTATTAGGAACTAGAGGAATAAAGAGAGCTCAGAAACTAAAGTTATTTTCTTTGGAAAATAACTAACTCTACATGTTATTCTCTTAATAAACCTGACAGAATAGGTATTGTAGAAGTCCACTCTGATTACTAAGATAATGCATTCAAAAGTGCCTAGAAATACACAAAGCACCATTCAAATGTTATATATTGTCTGTTTTTTTAAATATAAACTCTTCCTGGCAAGACGAAGATGTAGCCACAGAAGATAGAGAGATAGATAAATTAAAGTGATTTCCTCTGTATTATGTCTTCGACATTATAGATATATATTTTCACCAAGGTATTCCACATTGTCATCTAGAATCTAAAATCTTTGTTGACATTCTGTGCAGAAATGTATAATTTTAATACTAAGGTGCCTAAATAGGAAAGGCTTTGCATATTCAAGTCTAAATAAGTAGACAGAACAAGAAAGTTAAAAGAAGGTATGAAGGAGAGAATAAGGATTTGCAATAGAGAGCATTGGAAGCAAAATAAAAGAATACAAAATGAATACTAATGTGAGCAGACTTCTCTAATAAGAATATTACTAATAACACAGTCACGCACCACATAACATTTCATTTAACGATAGTCTGCATACACAATGGTGGTCCCATAAGATTAGTGTCATATAGCCTAGGTGTCTAGTAGGCTATACCGTCTAGGTTTGTGTAAGTACTCTATGATGTTCGCACAACAATGAAATTGCCTAAAGACACATTTCTCAGAATGTATCCCTGTCATTAAGCAATGCATGACTGTACTTTATAATGTTTGAGAAATTCACAGAAATCAAGTTCCGTCAAGTGTCGCTGATAATGAGGAACTGTTTTGTTACATATAGGGAAAAGGGAAGGCAACTGATCTGATGTGTTTCATAAATACCACTCTCACTGAGGGCATGATCTTTCATGACAGACAGATATCAGATGCTATTTTAGCAGAAGTCAAAAATAGCACAACTTTCAAGACAGGTTGACCAAATCTTTCAAAGTAATACAGAGAACTAAAAAGATATCCCAGAATATCTATTTTGCCATCACAGGTAATACAGTCATATGTAGAACAGCTTTAACTTTAGTAAATCTTACTCTGACAACCAAATTACTGGGAAATAGAGCAGCCGATGCCAAACATAACTTGTACCCTCTGCTGACACTTGTGATGATTTCCTAATTATATTGTTGCATGAACTTCAATTATCTCCTCCACTTGCTTTCATTACTCCTCTTACATACTCATCCTGAATCTGACACTCTCAAATTACCGTGAGGCTTCCCAAATGAATGATTAATAAGGTACGATGATAGATATACTAATGTTTAACTATATTGCTTGTCTTTCATTACTGACTGTAGTTTTGTTGTGAGGTTAATGTTTTGAAGAAAGTTGCCTCTCCCTTCATAGAAATCAAACAGGTATATAAAGGTTATAAAATGTAACAGTTTACTAATTTTTGATGACTAAGATTTTGGGGTCTTTTGGGATGAGTTTCCAATTAGAAGGCATATGTTTTCTAATCCATGTACCTCCAATGGGTGTGATGATCCTAGCAGAAAGAAGCTATGTGAAATGTACAGCAGGAGTTGAGTGGGTATGTTGAGAAGTCTGCCAGAGAGATTTTGTCCTTTCTGCTAATGAATAGGGTAGTGGGATGACCCCAGCAAGAGGAGAGGGTGATCTTTGAATAACTCATAAAAGAAAGAGATGACTAGTATTTGGATTGCAACAGCTTTAGTTAAATAAAACTTTGATATAATCCTCACATCCCTCCTCCTCTGCTCCAACCTAGGGAGCCCAAAGATGTTTGGTGATAGAGGCTAGGAAGAGGAGGTGGGGCTTAGAGGAGGAAGGGAAGAATACCAGAAAAAAAGATGAGTCCCATCCTCACTACTGGCCTTTGGAATTTGTTGGTTATGCCTAAGATGGGAAAGTATTGAAATTTATTTTGTTTGGTTAAGATTAATGTTTTAGTAGCTTAAAATACATAATATAAGAACTGCTTGTTAATTAATTTCTGAAAAAGGTTAAAATCTAAAGGATATGGCCAAAAGTTGTCCAGGGAAGAGGATAAAGGGTGTTCTAAAATTAATTTTGGTAGGCTATAATGTTAAAAAAAATAAAGTTTTTTATTCCTTATTGAACTCTTCTGAATCCAGCCTGTTCTGCCTACTGGTTAAACGTGCTTTACCTGATTTAATTCTTGTAAGATGGATTCTATTATTATTACCACTTTAAGGAATGTGAGTCCAAGATAGATTACAAAACCTGTCTGAGCTCACACAGCTGGTGAATGGCTATGGCAGATTTTAAAACTAGACTCTGACCAAGAAATCTGCCCTTTTAACCAATATGGACAAGTGTGAGAACTGGTAAAATAGGAGGTAAGGAGTCTTGACTGTGGAGAGCAGAAGTAGGCTGGTGGTATAGAAGCCCGGAGGTAGATGAATGGCAGGAGAGTTAAAGCAAGGGGCTGAAAACAAGGGTGTCAAAGCACAGACTAGAAAGCCTTTCATATTAGTCCACAGGAACCAGCTCCATTTTCTTACAGTCAAGGATGGCGATTCAAGTAGAAAACGCACCAGATCCAAGTGGTTCATCAGCAAAATGTGTAATAGAATGGGACAAGTGCAGTGGCAAACATAATTCATTTATTCATGCAAGAAAAAGATACTAAACTTCTATTATGGCCAGGTTCTGTATGAGGCCCTGAGATTACATTAGTCTGGAAAACAAGCGAAGGGTCCTCATGCACCTTTTTCAGAAGGCAAAGTCGTTGTCGATGTGGGCGGTTTGTTCTTCAACTGCTTTTATATTTCTAGTTATGAGCACAGGACTTCCCAACCTTGGGTGCCTACAAAACAATTTTCAAATGTGTTGCCAGGCTGTCCACCCTCGTCCACTTGTGCTCTTAGATTTCGTGCAGAGTGTGCCAATTTGTCAAGGCCCTGGCCGTTCCTTTACCTGTGTCCCTCTTCAGGATTTTTTTATGCAGCAAGTGATTCTGAAAAGTTAGGCAGTGCCTCCCAGGAAGGCATCATTTAGTTCTAAGCCATACTTGGTCTCCTTCTGGGCAGAACAGAGGCTTGTTTACTGTTTGCTGTAAAAGGAGCAAATTCCCTAAGCTCAGGGCTCCTCTCTGGTGGCACACCCCACTGCATTTGCAAACTCCACATAGACCTTCGGTTGCCCTGTGGGATTTTGGGGCTCAGGGAACTGGCACAGCTATGCTGATACTTCTGCTTCTGATTTTGCTGTGAGTAATAAAAGTTCATTGTCCCTAATCCAGGAGTCCTGTGTCCTCTGAGTTAGTCCATGGAGCTATGGCAGGCTAACTTATTAACCCTGTTAGTTATTTCAGTGTGAATTCTCCTGCTTCTAACTCTCCTCCCCATAATCACACTTATTTAAGTTGGGTAAAATTCCCAAAAATGGTATTAGGAGCAATGCAGATTTTGACTAAAATCAGTCAATCACTAATAAGTGATTGTATTGGCCTGTAGAATAATTTGGATTTTGTACATAGCCAAGGGCAAAGGCAGAGAACTTGTGGCCTCGCAGAATGGTTGTTCTTGTTTATTTATTTCTCTTTCAGTTATTATTGTGTTTTTAGAGACATGACTGCTCTACCTAAAAAATATCAACTTAGTTTATCACTCTGTCAACCAACCTCAACCCACTTGAGTGGAAAAATGTCTCCTGAATAAAGTTGTCTTTCATGATTATAAATAAAGATCACAGAGGTTTGACAAAGATAAAGGAAATCTTTACCACAAACTCCTAGCCTAAGTCTTCAGAAGGGAATTAAAAATAAAACCGTTTTATTTAAAATGAAAACCTTGAGTTGTACAAAATAGAGCAATGGAAAGTGCTTCAAATGGTCAGTTTTATGGGAACAGAATAAATTTAGGCACCAGGCTGATTCAAGATTTTGTTTCCTCAGAACATAGTATAATTTCTAAGGATTCATATCATGCCACTTGAAAGTAAAAGACTTCAAGTTCTTGGGGAAATAAGTGAGTTAATGGAAAATGCAAGACCCCGTCATTAGAATTATTTACGGTGGTGAGTTTGCACTGCATTTTCCTTTCTCTTTGAGATGGTCCATACCTGCAATCTACTTTTAACCACCTCTCTTTGCTTACTGGAAAATATCCACTGATTACATTGAATCTCTGAATCGTCAAAGGCAACTGCATAAACTCGATCAGGATTGTGCCTTCTAGGCACATGCTTATCAATTTATGGTGAAAGCGGGAATCTGCAGGCATATATCTGAACAGATGAGAATGAGGAACACTGCAGTGTTGGAGTCCTCTGCCTTTTAATGTCATTTTTAAAATACAATTTCCAGGACTATACCACAAAAATTCAGAAAAATATGATTGTTTGATTTTACCATCACTACGTGGTTCTCAATCTTTTTTAATATTCTTTACACACATAAATGTGGTCCTCAATCTTTTTTTATTTTCTTTACACACATAAAGATTTTAAAAGCGATTTCAATAAACAATCTGTGGTTTAAAACCTGTAAACAGATATCTTCTGAATGAGAGCATTACATCCTGTAATATTTATCATCTTAAGCCTCTAAAATTTTAGGTTTGCCAAGTATTAGCTGCTAGAGGGTTCTTTTAAATACACACACACACAGAAAGAAGCTGGGCTGGGATTTACGTTTCCGAGATTGGGGACCAATGTTTAATTCTTATGTCTGTAAGCTCAGCAACTAGTACATGGGGCCTGGCACTTAATAAATATTTGTTGGTTGAATGAGTAAAGGAGTGAATAGTACCACGAGAAATGGCTATAGATTTAATAGGTATTGGATGTAACGCCTCTAGGCACTCATATTGCAGATTCTGAGCCCAAACATTATGGTAATTCTTTTTTTTTTTTTTTTTGAAGCAAACGTCTTGCTATTTTCAGGGACTGTTATGTGCTCACTTGCAGCAGTGTAAAGTGGGGGTGTCTGGAAACTCCTCAAAGCCAATCTCTGAGGAAAATTTAGTTTTGCTGAATTGGGAGCTGACATTTCAAATCTGACTGAAAGAATCAGATTAATATATTCTATAGTTTTATATCGTGGGCTACTGAATAAGAATTTCTATTTCTTTCTTGATAGGAAGCTGTTGTTCAGACAGAGTTCTTTTTGTCAGATAGGAAATAATATGTATCTTGTCATTTCTCTTTGATGTTTTTATTTCCTTTAAGAGAACCAATTTTATTTTAGAAACTTTTGTTCTTATTCAGTATTTCATTTCAATGTTCTTTAAAACATATCTGCCAAGAAAAAAATAATTCACCTTCTTACAAAATGCTAACATTTTCAATTTTAAGTAAAAGCCCCCTTGCCAACAGTGTTATTTCAAAACGTTTGATTTGTCATGATATGTTCAGTCTATTTTTAAGGTTTTCCAAATTGAATTTTGAAGTCGGTGCTGGTTCCAAGTTAAAGCAGTGTGCAATATGTTGCAGTATGAGTGAGTGCAGGAGAGAAAGATATCCAGGAATAAATATATCTAGAAGAGCCCTCACAGCTAAGTTCTCTCTTTTCGTTTCCCCAGCAAAGGAGATGAACCTGCCAAATGGCATCTTGCCCTCGAAGTCATAATGATTCTCATTTATGAACAAGTGTGATCATTACTTTTGATGAATATTTCCATTTATGTGAAGTACTAAACATTTTTGAATAGTAAGTCAATCATGTGACTTCTCATTCTTTCCAAATCAAAAGTAATTTGATGTCTTGTTCTTTTGATATAAGCATGTGCACAGTGCTTGGCGCATAGTAGATATTCAATAAATATAAGTGAACAATGAACTATTGAACATACATAAAAAGTTGTCCAGTACTTTCCCAATCAAAGAACAATTACGGTGTATCGTCTTCTTTCCTAGTACCCAAACTATATGTCAACCATTGTGTGATGGGATATAAAAATGAGTGTAAAACAATGTTGCAACCATCAGAAAACTCATAGTGAGTGAGAGACACAGATCTGTAATACTAAGAGAGACATTACAGAGGACACTAAGGAAGCTTCATCAAGGAAGGCTATCCTTTTAGGAACATTTGCAAGTATCTTGGAATAATCTGATTGAAACTGTCATTTTGCAGAATCTACTTTTTGAATAATCATAATTTCCTTTTATCTTCTCTATGAAGCCTATATTTTAAGTTTTTCAAACGAGTATGTGTTGTTGAACAGCAACATGCATGTCCCTCGTCACAAGTCAATGCTCTTCAGTAAATAACTTTGATTGACATCATGAATCTTTACTAATTATACTCAGACTTATTAAAGAATATATGTTGGTTTCATCTATACAGAACCTGTTTCAATTTTGTTAATTTTTTTCTTCTTATATTCTATGCCTAAGGAAACATACTCTGTTGACTTTCTCGTTCCTCCTTTAAATGGGCTGTTATACAATTATGATGTAATTTCCAGTTTTAGAGGAAAATGAGAGTTCTATAAAGTTGGAGATTAGAAAAATATTATCTCTCACCTAGAAAAACAAAAATCAAGTCAAATTATCTCTCTGAAGCTGAAATTATATTTTAGTGCCTACAATATGTAAGTGTATTTACATGTGTTCATACATATACACTTATATGTATGTGTTCATATATATATGTTCATTATGTATATAGTGCTTCTCAATTAGTGGGCAATCAATACTTAAAATTAACTCCTTTTGGCTATTTCACTATTCTAATGTAACGGTATTCTTTATGATCCTTTTTGTAAATGTTTAAAAAGCTTTAAATGCTAAAACGCATTTGTTTTCTTACTATCTACATGCATAACTTTTTTCTATTTAAAAATTTTAAGTTGTTTAGCTTATTAAGGACATTTTTAGTTTGTATTTCAGAGCCAATCTAATAAGCTAAAAGTCTTTCTTTTTTGCTTCATATTGATTTGGCACCTAACTGTCTAGATGAAATAAATTATGAATGGTATTTTCTTCTTACATATACTTGAAAAGCAGACCTCTCTGGAGTCATAAAATATACCCGGTGCTTTATTTTTGCATTTTTTTGTGAAGTGTTTTTCTTTTTATCCTCCCTGTTAAATCAATATGGAGCTCAAAGCATCATTACAGAGTAAGGAGAGACTTAGAGAATTGGATTTCTACTTGGGAAATTGGATTTTGAGGAATTGAATTTCCCACTGGAGTGTGAATGACAGTAACTCGAACTCTAAGAGAAGGGCATCCTTTGGAATATCCTTGCAGACTAATTCACAAAACCCTGGACCATTGTTATCATTGGCCTTTCTTCTGCTATCAGTTGCATAACATGAGTGATGGATTAAACAGCAGACTGTGTTGAATGTCTTAACAAAGGTGGCGATGCAGGGCTAAATTGCATAATCATGTGAGGTTATCTGAGGGAATCAAAGGAATTGAAGTCTATCTTTAAGGTACAAGATCTGTTGTACAATAGAGGGCTGCCATTGTACATTGTACAATAGATAGATGCCATTCTAGAAATGGCACTCAGGACATACAGTCAGAAAAGAAGAGATGCTAAGCCACGGAGACACTGAATAGAACTTCTGTGAATTTCTGTGGATATAAAAAATTCCCGGAGTATCTTCATACAAAAAGTAAAAAATGTAGTTTTTCCAATTATGTTGTCTAGACAATGTTTAAGTATTCCTGTTACCTGTCTTTATTATTTTCTTTCTATGATTTCACTGATGTATTACATAATTATCTGTTTTGTGTCTTTTACACAGTAACCATGTTGCTCAATGAAGTGACACCTTTTCGTCATTTCTCAGTTGAGGATCTTGGGTCATGTATTTTCATTAAATGCAGACAAAACATTCAACATTTGAAAAGCTGATACAGAAGTCTGTGTTGCTCATTAATATTTGAATCACTGAATTCAAATTATGAATGTGATAATAATTATGAAAAAAGATACTATATAATAGAGTTGAATGGCTTGGTGCAGACACCATTTAAAGAGGGTTACCAATTGATTATCTTGTTAGTTTTATTTCTGTTTATTACTTTAAATTTGGAGGGATACTTAAGAGTCACAGAATATTTATTAGGAAGAGCTATAAATTCACTGGTGTAAATTATTCTTTTAAAGGTAGAAAGTCTTTTGCAAAATACTTGCTTCAGAATCTGTGACTATAGCTGGCTGAGTCCATTCTGTTCTAGACCCATTCTCGAGCCCATTCCATTGTAGCGCTGCTGATCAGAGGCTGTGGCACACGGCTGTTGAGCAGTGTCTAGCAAAGAGTTCACCTGTACGGGTTGTGGGAGGAGGAAGAGCCTCAAACCAGATGTTTAGATTCCTGGCCTCTAGAAACAATCTGTCTCTTACTCATGTCATTGAGCATTTACTGAGACATAGGAGGCGTCACCTAATGTTCTAGTTGCTTAGCATGTAGAGGCAGCTGTCACTCTTCTGGTGCCTAAGCATTCTGATTACATTCTATGGAGCATCTTTTGACTTCTTTTCTCATTTGTAAAATTGATTATTAATGTGTGGTTGTGTTTCACAAAGTTGATGTGAGACTTCAATAAGATAATGGACATTTTTTAAAAAGCCTGAAATTTGATACCATGATACATGCACAAATATACATTTTATTACAAAAGTGTTCCTTGTTTAAAATTTCCAATTACACAGAACTCTATAAAATAAAAAGTGAAAACCCTCCTTCCTAAACCTCACTGTTCACACTTTAGTGTGCTGTCTGATGCTTTTAGCCTGTCCATGCATACATGCAAACACATTTAGTTTTGTTGGTGGTGCTATTTCTAGTGTTATTATTTTATAAAATGAGAGCATTTTTATATATATGTTGTAGGTAGATACATACATGTGTATTTTATATGTATGTGTGTGTGTGCATACATATATACAAAGTATACATACACATATACATATACACATACACCGTACTCCAACTTGTTTTTTTTCCTGAAAGTTATATTATGGACATTCTTCCCTATATACCATATTTTATGAAGTATGTGTTGATTTATTTAGCCATTATCCTTAGACTGAACATTTAATTTGTCTCTACTTTTTAAAAAAATACTAAATGAAGTGGCAACAAATGTCATGGTTCACTTATCCTCATGCTCAGGTTCCCATATTCACAGACTTTATTCTTTTTCATTGATTTATTCCTGCACTGAAACTACACTATATTAATCACTGCAACCTTTTGTACTTTTTGATGTCAAGAGAAGCTAGTCATCCCTTATTATTCTATTTTTTTTCAAAAATATCTTGGCTGTTCTTGTGCAATTTTTCTTCCAGATGGACTTTAGAATCAACTTGACAAGTTCTAAAAAAAAAGAAAAACTTGTTGAGATTTTGATTCCTATGGCACTGAATTTTAGATGTATTTGGGAACAGTTGACATATTTAAAGTATTGAACCTTTTGTCTAGGAACCCCTGAAGTTTAACCATATATCTTACATTTGGCGTAGTGGTGAGCAGGTTCGCTGTGGCTTAAGAACAGACTGTGTGTGTGTGTGTGTGTGTGTGTGTGTGTGTGTGTGTGTGTGAGTGTGTGTGCTTCATATGTGTGTTGGGGTGGGAGAGAACAAGGCTGAATACGTAAGATGGTGAGTCTGAGGATTTTATGTATGATTCTATGAATCTGTGGAAGGGTAGTGGGAAAAGAGGCAGGGAAGGTGAAGCTAATGGTCTAATCAAGTCCCAGATGTTTTCAAGCTAATGCATTTTGAATTCAAACACCCTCTCTTCTTTTAACCTGGACAGCTCAAAATCTAAATCCTGTTGTCTCTAGAACTGTCTCCAGACTTCTTAGAATAAAAGTCCCTTATTCATTTGACCCCAGTCTACCATTCTGACCGTATTTTTGGTTCTTCTCCAAGTGTAGATTCTTGAGACCTGATATTTCTTCCTGTGTATATAACTTTCCCTCTGTCCCCATCCTGGGTACTTCACTCCTTAGTAAAACTAACACTTAATTGATACCTAATATATATCAGGCACTGTTCTCTGTTCTTGGAATTTGTCACTGAATAGCATAAAAAAGTCTCATCTCTCATGGAGCTTACATTCTAGTCATAATATATAAGAAATTATTTAGTACATTAGCAGGCACCAAGTGCTAAGGATGCATGAAATAGAGCAGAGTGGGGTCAAGTTATGGGTGGGTTGTAATTTTAAATAGGATGGTCAGGACAGAGTCAATGAAAAGGTGACATTTGTACCAAGTCTTGAAAGAGGTGGGGAGATTAGTAGTGCATGTATCTAAACTCTACAGTAAAAAGTTTGTTTGCATTACCCTTGAAACTCAAAAAAAAAAGTCAAGAGAATATATCCTTATTGGCTCATTTGTGTATGTTTGTTTGCTCTTCAGTGAATTATTTATTTATTTATTTTTTTTTGGTGAGGAAGATTCACTCTGAGCTAACATCTGTGCCAGTCTTCCTCCATTTTGTATGTGGGTGGCTGCCACACCATGGTTGACGAGTGGTGTAGGTCCATGCTAGGGATCTGAACCCATGAACCTGGGCTGCCGAAGCAGAGAATGTCAAACTCAACCACCAGGCCATGATGCTGGCCCCTTCAGTGAATTATCTTGATCTAGAGGTTTAGGTCCCCCCTGCCTCCAGGTCTGGGAAGTTTCCTGTTAATATCTTTGAATATAGCTTAGTTTGTTCTAGTTTCTTCTACAAGAATACTTGGAATTTACTTCCTATAAAATTCAAACAAAATGAGAGTAAGAGGTCAGCTTCTTTCAATTTATGAATTCCATAAAAATACAGACATGATTTTAGAGGCAAGAGGTTTTAGATTTTAAGCAGTCCTAGGAAGAAAATAAATATTTGTTGAATGAAGGAATGGGAATGGATGTATAGGTTTGCCTTCCATTCTCTTTCCCCACATCTACCATATTTTTTGTAGTTTTTCTTTCAATGACTTCATTCTCTATTTTCAGACCACTTCTTATGTTTTTCCTCTACATCGCTAATTTTCAGTTGTTAATTCTGCTTTTTACTGCCTTCAATATGGATCTTAATTGAGCTTCAGTATTTAGAGTTTTTCACATTTTTTCCCTTATTTCTGCCAGCTTCTTCATAATGCTATATTTTGTTCATCCTTGCTTGTCTTCTCCTTATGGCCCATTTTCTTGTTTTGCAGAACTTGACACTCTTTGATAACACCAAACAATTATTTTCAAGTTGTATTTTGAATCCTATTTTTAAAGTGCTTTTTTTACTCTTGTGCTTTTCCATAGTGCCTTTTAAGTAAACTTTGCCTTGTTATGTAGATTATGTTTTAAGTGAAAAATGTAAAAGCCTAATTGGAAGATGATTGTGCAAAGCAGGACACTTGATGGTATCTTTCCTATCAGAGGAGCAAGCTCCCATGGCCTTCCTGTCCCCAAGAGCCTCCTGCCTAACTGGCTCCCACCTGGAGGAGGAGGAGGTGCCCGGCGGGTATTTCAGAATCTGTCTTAGACATTCTCACTTTTTGTTTGAGCTTCAGATGTAGAAGGTAAAATGTAGCATTATCCCTGTGTATGCAGCCCCATGCCTGAGTTTAAATCCCATTTTTACCCAGTCATGTCAGCTGCATCCCCGAGGGCAAGTCATTTATCTTAACCAAGTAAGTTACTTGGGCTTCATTTTCCTGATCTATAAAATGGAAATAAAAATGCCGCTGACTATAGAGAGTTATTGTTAGGATGAAATGAGTGGATATATGTTAAATATTTAAAAGAATGATTGGCAAATAGTAAGAACTATGTAAGTATCAGCAAATTAGCTCATAATTTTATTTACTATCTTTCATAGATCCCGTAGTTTTCTTTATTTGTTTCTGTTTACTCAACTTTAATAGAGAACACATATGTCAGTTATTGTTTTTGGTACCGGGAAGGAATCGTGTTTACCTACCTCAATTTTCCCAGGCTGCTGGAATGTTCCCCTTTCCCATGACCTGGAATTAAGACAAAACAGAACCCTCCCCCCAAATTAGCTTTAGCCCCATTTTCTTAGTATGTATTAATGTAGTTTGGATCTATAGAGCTGCTGCTTTGGGATTTTCTCCTGCTCTGGCTATTTGATTCTGACTGTAGTTCAGAGTCAGCAGTAATGTATAGCTGTTTGTACGTGTCTTTGATGAAAGAACCTGCTACTTATGCGCTGTTTCCAGGATTTTAGAGGTCTTTTGGACAGCTGCTCTCCTGTTGTACTGTGCCTCTAGTCTTCTTGTCTCTCACTTGTCATAGTGATGTTGAAAGTGCTTATGGGAACAGAAGAGGGTGTTCGTGTGCGGAGGCACGATTCGGTGTGGCGGGGGCGGGGAGGGATCCTGAACAGAGTTGACCGCCTGGTGTTCTGGTCCCTGCCATGACTTGGTTCTCTTATCTCATATTTTGTTTCAGTCGATACTGCCAGTTTTTGTGGTTGGGTATCTTTATAGTGTATGTGAGCAAATGGAGAGATTCAGAGAAGAACTAAGAAAATCTGGATTACGTGCTCTTAATCATGATTTTATCCTTCATTCTTAAACTAAATTATTGTATCTCTTTAATCATAACTTCAAAAACCTAGGACTTAAATTCTAGCTACTAAAATACCTACCTTTACATTGGGGAATGATTGCTTTTTTTTTCTCTGTCATGGATTTGAAATCAGAATGAAAATAGTCAATTAGAAATCTCACTGACAAGATGCATATAGAAATAAAACTATATTGTGGCATGGAAATGAAACATAGTTAAGATTAAAACTGAATTTGAGCTAAAGTGTAATACAAAATGAGTAATTAATACTAATTAGGTTGTAGGTGAATAATAATGCTGGGTTTTGCTATAGAAAATTATTCTAAGTATTATTTTTGAACTGAAGGAAAAAAATTAAAAAGAGCATAAGAAAGATCATGAAATCTAGGAGTTGTGGGTGGTATCTTATTAGTATTTCAATGTATTCTATATTAAGGTATTCAAACATATTTTTTAAAAGCTTCTACGGTTCTAAGGAAGATTTCATGGTTCTGAGGGCTATTTTAAAATTTGGAGGCCTGGAATTTTATTAGCTATGATTTTTCTCAAGAAAATTTATTTTTTGAGCATTGATTTTATTTATAAAATAGGAAAAATAATACCTACTTCTAAGGTGAAAGACACAGTGAAAGATAATACATGAAAAATAGCACAGCATAATGTATGACACAAAAGAAGATTAGTAAACATTTAATCCACGGGTACAAGCTTGTGGCATATCTCTATGGAAACAGTTATAAGGATTTCAACTTAACTGAAAAGTACTAGTTTTAGCTAAAAATCTAATCAGGTAAATTTGCTGTGGAGCTATTTCTGATACTATGTCATTTGCTCGACTTGTCAGTCACAGAGACTTTTCTTTATTTTCTTTCATTGTCCATATTTGCAAAAATGCTTGTATTTCCAGTTTGTCTAGCAGATATTTCACATTGTTGTAGTGTGAAGAAGTGGTTAAGTGAGTAAGAATGAAGGAGAAACCGTATTCCACTATATTCTCATGATAAATTTTCTGCTGAATTTCTCAGCAGATCATCATAGCTTAAATATACTCCGCCATGACTAGAAAGTGCCGGGTACCAAGCGAGGTGCCATTTATATAGCATTCAGCCATGCCAAGCAGGTGTTATCCACCTTTTATTGATGAATAACCCAAGATGGCAGGAGTTAAGGATATTATCCATGTTCACATACCAAATAACAATCATGTTGGGGTTGAAATCTGGGTCAGTTTGACTCAAAGCCGATTTTTCAACTGGAGGAATACTGCCAATGTTTAACACGTTCCTAACCTTTTTAAACATTAAACATAAATAGTCTATAATATGAAATATTCAACATTATTAATCTTCCATCATTACATCATTTGAGTTTTTCTATATTTTAACATAAAATTCTAGAGAGTCCCCAAGGTACAAATGGATTATGTTCATTTCCAAAATCAAATTTCAGAGCATGAGGATGAGAAACACAATTTAAAATTGTCTTTAAAGTTGACTAAAAGCAAGCATAATCAGGAGGGAATAAACAGGTAGATCAAGATGTATAAAACTGCAAAAGGGGGCCTTCTGCGTACTTTGAGGGAATAACAAATGGAATCCTAGAAGAATGAAGAATTTTCCGAAGTCCATTCAGCAATTGAAATATGCATGAGGGTGAAAAGTCACAATCTATAGATGTGTTTCTGAAAAGGTGGATTTAATAACTGGTGAAAGACTTAAAAAATAGGCTGAATGTGCAGTATTTTGTACAAACCCTGACCTAACAGACTAAAAAGAGGACTAAAAGAAAGTAATGGGAAGTTGGAACAGAATAATTTCCTCCTGTGTTCATGAGGTGGCGCCATCAGTCAGTGGGGTAGCATTATTGTTGAAATGTTTAAGTGGCTGGATAGGAGCAAAAACTTGAGAAGGAGTAGAACCACCTTGGTCTAATATGAAGAGGAAGTCTTGTGAAGTTGACTTATTTTGTAGTCATAAATAGGGTATCTGTAAGTCATTTTTTTTCTTTTTCTGTTTCAGAAAACATTTCAATAACACTTTGAAATGATTTTAAAGTTCTTTTTCTCTTCCTGGTTAATTAGTCAATGGTAGTACAGGGATAATTTCAAAGTGAGCACATCTTATGAATTACAAATTGGAGCAAAGTAACTAAAAGATTGTATTTTTAATTTGTAAACTCTTGGCATCTAGATTTCTGGAACTTTTCAATTAAAGGGCAATGATATAACTGGATTTAAATTATTTTTAATATTGAGTCAACCTCCTTTTAACTTTGTTATATTCAAATGATAGCTTACGATGTGAAATATAGGCATGTCACAACTGAATGAATAGTTTGTTTTAAAAACATTTATATATTATCTGCAAATTAAAGTGAATGATGATCAGATTTGTCAAATTTAGATAAAGTGATTACCAATTTAGGAAATAAGACTGAAGATTTGATGTTTAATGAGTTATAAACAGAATTACATAAAATAGACACAGGAAATTTACTAATTATAATACAAAACCTCCCAATGCTTTTACAAAACATCAACATATAGAGAAGTATAGCAGAGTAGTTAAAAGCATGCTCTGCATCCATAGTGCGTAGTTCGAATCCTAGTCTATCTACTTTCTAGCTAGTGTGCCTTTTATGAATTATAAGGATATATTCAAGTTTCTTTTTTTTGCAAGATGATTAAGAGATATTTAAATAGAATAGAATTATGTCCCATTCAAGATGTATGTTGCTTCTTTCAAGAACTCTGAAGGTTCCGAGATTTGATTTTACCCTACTTGCAAGTCAACGAGGCAGCTGGCCACTGTTACATGCATGCTGGCAGAAAACACAAGACTCCTGGGTCAGAGACAGGACTTTATTACTCATGACACAGCAAGCAGCATGAGCATCAGCATATTTGTCTGTCCCCCTTGCCTCCCAAGTCCCACTGGGTCCATGCAACGGGCCCAGATAGATGCTGCACACGCAGTGGGTTTGTTTCACAGCTGAGAAACCCAGGGCCAAGTACATTTTGAGCAAGCAGCAAATATTATAGCAAATTGCAAGAAAGCAGATGTCCCTTCCACTGGAGAACAAGCAGTTACGTGGTTATCACGCTCTGGTGGACTTGGTGTCCTTAGTTGTTATGTGACTAGCTAGAAAACTGCTGAGTATCAGGAGATGGATAAGCTTTGCAGTCTAGCATGCTCAGCAAGGAATGGTCTCCCAGAAAACCATTCCTTAGCCTTACACGTTCTTAGCCGTACTCAAATTTTCACATGAGTATGCCACTCTGTGGGCCACTCTCATCTTATCAATAGACACTAGACCTATATCAGTTCAATTTGTCTCATACAACATTTACTTAAAACTACTATCAACAGGACTCCAAGCAGTAGAATGGAGCCAACCTGTGATACTGACCTCAAAAAATCATGACCCTCAGGGTCCCAGACTCAGCCAACTGAACAAATCCCGTCAGCATCAGGCTATATACTTTAGAAAGACACACGAGTTTAAGTCTCTACTTTCAGAGGAGTTAATCCAGGACAGTGATGTATTCGTGATTGCATGGGTTCCACTTTGGTCTGAAAGAGGGATGTGTAGGACAATACTATCTTCCATAAGAGTCCTGACCAGAGAGTTGAAACTGACCTAAATACCTTCTATTTCCAAAGTGGTATATGATTAATAATTTCAGCTAAAGCCAGGCACACATTTCTTACCACCTTTTCTAATTGGATGGCTCCTTGTAGGGATAACTACCCCAAAAGTGCATTTGCAGTGAGTCATTTATCCCTCCTGGGAACTCCCCAAGTAACTAAGGGTGCCCCATTCCCGAGAGATCTCCACAGGCATCTGAGAGCTACATGATCTACTAGTGGTGTTTTCTTGAACACTTGAAGGGCTTTTATGACTACTTCTTAGTACAAATCAAAGCAAGTTACAGATAAGTTAATGTCTGGCTTCCATAGGAGTAGTGCAGTCCCAGAGGTACAAATGGTGCCCCTGAAAGGAAAGTGTTAATTGCCATTGTTGTTTACTCCAAGTATGACCTACATCAGTCAGGGAACACAGGTTCACAGTACCTCTAATGTGGCCTCCTGGCCAGCGGTAAATCTTAGCTTCCCCAATTCCAATTCAGCCTGTGTCTTTAGAGGGATCGCCTGAGGGCAGTCTGACCTATAGTATTTGTTTACACCACCTGTCAGGTGGCACTCATCATCTTGTGGAAAGATCTAGTAATACAGATGGAAATGAAGGTGGTCAGACAATTAGAGGTGCTGACAGGCATTTTTTATGGGAGCTGCCGGAGATGGGGCTACCTAATGCTTCTGATAGACTTCTTGATGAAATCATAGAGACTGGCGATCAAGATTAAGTCATGATCACCACCGTTTGGTGGGGAATGGCAGATGTAGGAGTCATTTAAATTTAAGCAGCTTGCTACCCTTTGGGAGAGTGTACCAGGATGATTTTCTTTGTGAAGAAAGCTCTAGAGTGGCTCTGAAAGACAAAAAAATCATTAATGTCCCTCCCAGCTCTGTACCTCCTGAGTTCTAAGGTGTTCCCTCCCAAGATGTTGGAGCTGTTATTCTCCCACAAAATCAGTATATCCCCTAACAGTAGCTATAAATTCACATTTTCTCCAATCATCATCTCCATGCATTTACACCTTTCACCTGGAGTGTCAGATACAAGAGGGATAAGAGCATTTTAATACAATTTATTGAGTTGCACTAACCCCCCCCATACATACCTAGCCTCATGTGGGTCTCTGTCACAGACTCGGGGATCAGTGTACTCGACCTAGTGCTCCTTATCTTTATGAGGACCGTATCAACCCAACACAAGAATGGTGGTTGCACCAGAATTAAATTTGAATTCCATAGGCTATCTTTTGGCCAGGCTGCCACCCAGAAAGAATACTTGCCGGGCTCGCCTGAGGCTGTTGTTGGCGGAAAAAAATAAGCATCATGGCCAGGAATGGTAGGATAGAATCCCAAAGTTTCAAAAAAGGTCTCTGTAACTCCTCAGCTCTGTGATCCTGATCATTACCCAGATGACCATGAAAAGATGAACTGTTTTGAGGAACTGCCGTACGTAGTGACCAAACTGCCTGTACTAAGGTGTATTTTTTAAAGACCATGCCACTTCTTAATGGCACCAGCAGTTAAGGATGAAAAGAGGTGTGAAATGTCCATCAAATACTTTGACTGTTGGCCCAGTGCTGGTTGGCCTTTGTGACAAAAGGTGCACCATTGTTGGAGGGTAAATGGGTAAATAGTCTGGAAAGCTGAAAACATGACACAGTTTAGTTTCACAGGCCACAGTGATGTGGCTGGGGTTGGCTGATGGCAATGGAATAACAATGGCTTCATGCTCCCCCCGCCAGCTTATTTCCCCAGATATGAGCAGCCCTAAACCCTACGGGTAGCCCTGCCCGTAGCAGAGGAGGAGCAGCGGGAAGAAAACCTGCAACTCCTGATAAATCACCCAGTTCTTTCTCCTGATCTCACCAGTCAGATAGGTAAACAAGGTGAGAGGGATTTTCCCAGTACTTCTGAGAGATGAGAACTTCATTTCATTAGGCAGGAAACTGGGAAGAGGAGGGAATGATCTCATCTACAACAGTGCTGTGAAAATGATGAGGCTAGAGAGTTAGCTAATTACATAAGATAATCAGGCTAATTACCAAATTGAGAAGCTAAGTGAATTGTCTACAAAAGCAATTATCAGAAACACTCATACAGGCTGAGAATAAGTAACATTGGATTGACAGAGAGTAGTCAGGTTTTTGGTTTCAGCAACTTCTACCACAGAAAGCCTTGGCTTGAGATTTCTCCTTCATTCCCTGGTTTTCTATCAGAAGCAGAAGGGTCAGTTGTGCCTGTTTATGAACTTCAAACTGAAACCCAAAGCTATATTGACTATGTACTCATACAGAGCAGTAACAGACCTCGTAGAGTAGTGTCTTATCCATAATGATATTTTATTTTTGCCTAATACTTCAAGAGCTAACATTGAATACCTAGTTCATGCAAGTTTTTATACCTTTGTATGAATCGCTGTAAAGAAATAACATTACCCATTTCACACAGTGCATATGAAATTCCACATCATTGAAAATTTTATATATATGTATGTTTATATGTACACACACGCACGTATATGGATATACACACATACATGCATACACCTATTTATTTTGCTTACATTTTTCCAAAATTTAGTCCAGTACCACATAGGGAGCATTTATATGTGGGGCATTTATATGTGCTGGGCACTAAATATGGTTTTAAAGACAATTAAGGCTTGTTCTTAAGGTCAGGGAGTAAGAAAAACAGGCAAGATAAGGGCACATTAAAAAACATATCCTGTAGGATATCATAAGGGCCAATTTTTAAAGCCAGTTGTAAAATTGAGATCATGTACTTTAAATAATATTATCATACAAGTAGATGGAATAATCAAAGCAGAAGACCCAGAAATAGATTCATCATATCTTAAACCTGGCTTTTCAAATCAATTTTTATTTTTTAAAAAATCATTAAATGGTATTATAACAATTGGTTTACTATTCGAAAAATATTCAAAAATGTACTAAAGTCTAGATGAATTAAAAAATAAAAATTAAACCAAAACTAATGATATGGAAATATAAATATTTATCTGAGCTCAGTGTGACTAAGCTATTTTTTAGATCAGTAAAAAGAAACTATAATAGATAAAGACTGAGATCTAAATACATAAAACTTTCTTTCCTGGAAAGTGCTTTGGTTTCAAACTCTTATAAAATTTTGTCAGAATAAAACCATTTCATCTGCCACTGCTCATGCGTGGTCCTTCCACTATTTCAAGTTAAAGGTTATTTTAGAGCATATTGTTGTGATGTCTCTTGCATTCTCTTGTCCAGAATGGAAATAGAATGACTAGCTTTGTTTCTGTGTAGGACAAAGCCTGGATAACTTTCTCCACCTATGTATACTTACTACTTTATTGTATACTTGCTATGTACCAAGCACACTATAAATAATAGCTCATTTAAACCCAGCCATAGTCTGATTCACACCTGGTTTCAGGTGAGGGACCTGAGTGGAGAAAGGGTGTAGTGTACTCATTCAGAGTTTTGTGGTGAAGTGTGGTTTGGGGACATCTGAATGTTTTGGAATGCATGGTCAAAAGAGAGATAGGACACATGGTAGGTGTTAAGTGACAGGTTGTGTTAAATGTGATATAGATGGAGAGGGTGGTGGCTCTAAACTGGTTCCATATGTTTTGGGAGCCCTACTAATGGAGTAGCTTCCTCAGGAGTGGTGAGAGTGTTTTGGGGACAGTTTTCAACTTTATTTCAAGCTCCTCCAACACTTCCTTGGAGAGTAGGAGCTTTGTCTCCCTTTGGCCCCTATCAGCTGATCGTGAGCCCCCACCCCACCACGCCATTGTCTCTTCTTGTCCTACTGCCATGAGTTACTCCAGCAAGCCTTCCGTCTTCAGAAATGTCCAGGTAAGAAGCATTTTTCAGTGTGCTTTTCAGCCGTCTTAGGGAAACAGGACAGAAGAGGGAGAATTGCAAGTGTGCAGTGGAGACTAATGGTACTGTATCCAATTCTGCCACACTTATTAAGCCTGGAGGAAGCGTCTGGCCCCTGTTACTTGAAGTTCTCTTTAAAATAAAAAAAAACTTAAAACCTCTTTGGGGTTTCAGGTTGTTCCCCAGGTGTCAATTGTTAGGCAAAAGAAAACTTTCCACTCAGCATCCTTTCCTACTAGATGGTGAGAATTAAATAGAAAATTCTATAAGAGGAAAAATATCTAATTTGCCAAAAATACAAATACCTTGGAATAAACCTGAAAGGAAATGTTTAGGACACATTTTAAGAGTATTACAAAAAATAATTGGGTGGCATTTATTTATTCCTTTGATAAATGCTTATTAACTGATTATTGTACAAAAGAAAATTTGAATGCCATTGTCCTGAATGAGAAGAATCAATATTAAAAAGGTAAAACTTTGCTCAAATTGACCTCTAAAATTAATTCAATTCTAATCAAAAGCCCAGTAGAACTGAACAGGCACTTATTAATATAATCAATTTTGACAAACCACCTTGTTATACTGCGTGGAACAGAATGTATCCTATTTGTTAGTTGAATGAGAAGAGTAAGGACAAAAATTATAACAAATATATATGTGTACTTTTAACTTGAAAATAATCCTTAAAATGTCTCTACCCAAGCTTTCCTAGTGTATTGTTACTGTTCTATTGTGAAAACTGCAGAATCTTTTTTGAGACGACAAATTAGAAACTTTCTAAAGTTGTTTCATATTCCTTGTATGATATTGATTTCATGGTAAGACAGTGGTTCTGAATCTTTAAGAAACCTTCTTTTCTTCAGACCAAAGACTCTTTTTTTAAGAACATCTGGAGATCTTTCTGTTTTCTCATTCTTGTAGGCACGGTACAATATTGGGAGTTGATGTGGGCGCTACAAAAGTTTGTTCAGATTTATTATGGTTCTCCTATAACCAGGTGAAGAGGCATTAAGATGGAGTGCCAGTCAGTGAGTGAAGCTGGAAAAGGCAATAAAAGCTTCATTATGGATATGATGGATATTAATAATAACCTTAACCAATATTTACTGAGCACTTCCTGTGTGTCTCATATATGTTAGTGCTTACATTCAGTGTCCCCACTAATCCAGGCAATATCCACAAAGTATTATTATTATCACTCCTGTTTTTTCAGATGCAGGGATTGATGTTAGTAAGGAATTGATGTTAACTTAACCCAGGTCACACATCTAGTAAGTAGCTGGAATTCACACTCTTAAGCACTGTATTGGATGGCTAAAGGGTTTCTTCCATACATTTAGTTGCCGGCAGGGTCAGTTACATCTTTTTTTTTTTTTTTTTTGGCCTATTTGCTCTCATTGGTAACCAGCTTGCGGCCTGGCATAGTGGTCTTTTCCAAGTGCAAACCACAGGAAACCCTCTGCAGCCTCTACTTGAAGAGTAGCTGGCAGGAACACACCACCCATGACCTCTCCCAGATGGTGCATGGTATTCATGGTGCTCTGAGATCTGCTCCACTTTTTTCCCACTTGTTTCTGGAACCATGGATCAGAGTCGCCTTTCCATTGTCTGATTCTTCCCCCATTCCATTTGGCAGAATTTACTTCTATTAGGATCCAAGGTTTAATTCATTTTTTTTCCTTTTTTCTTACATGTTTTTGTCTACTTCAGTGAATTCTGATAAAGCATAGGTTTAGATAGATATCCTAATTTGCTACTGTTCAAGACAAATTTGTTATTATTTGGGATCAGTTTTATAATTTTCTTAGCAAAGTATGAAATAGCATGTATTTGATGTTGATATCATCCAGAAAGCTGAATCAAATTTTACATTAGAGATTGAGATATATCACTCTTATTATTGATCTTGTAAAGGACAAAATGTTAAGAGTTGAGGAGGGCTCGAGTTACAAGCTCTAATGGTGTCAACTGGCATCTTCCTCACATATAAAGAACAATGCATTACACTCCTACTGAGTCAGAGATAAATGGATTGCCCCTAGAATATGTTCCAAAATTGGGTTTACACGCCCCCGACAGTCACAACTTGTAGCTTTTAAAATGTGTATATTAATCAACTGATTGTGCTGTCTTCATATTTGCCACTCGTTGGGCAATTACTGCATCTCTCTTACAGTGTCACCAATTCTAGTCTCATCACATTCTCTCCTATCCTGTCATTACTTCCTCAAAACTTCTGTCAAGATTATTACGTTAAAAAGTAATACATGCTTTTTAAAAGATGTAGCTTTCCGTTTTAAACTAAATTTAGTGTTTTCTCTTGTTTTTTACTTAACTGTGTGACTATGACATAAGATGACATAGCTCCATTCCCAGGGGACAAATATAATTCTATGAATTAGTAGCAAAGCTTTCAAATATATAGGCCTAATATAAGGTATAGGTATAATAATAGTATAAATCACAGTGAATTTGTAGAGTATAAAAATAAAGTATATTAAGGGAGGAAATCCCTCAATATATTAAGTTGATAAAAGTTATTTTTGCTCACTGTACAATCTTTTTCTTCTATAATTATCTCAGTAGAAATGGCTTCAAAGCCTCAGGTGAAAATATATAATCAGTGATGTTATGTGCATTATTGTGAAAGGTGGCCACCCAGGAACATTTTAAGATCTTTGTTAAATCCTAATAATAAAGTGGTAGCAAAAGGATTTATTGTAAGATAGGCAATTTAACAAAATATTTCTAACTCCAGAAAGCAATTCTGGAAAAGATCACAGCCATAAACGGGTAAGACAGTTAAAGCAGACACTGTGACTTACACAGAAGCAAGGCTTGTGTATTTCTGGCATGATAAATGTGCAGAAATAGCTGCTGCTGCCCCCAGGAATTAGGCAGATATGAAAGTAGAGTTGCCTAATTTGTTTGACTTCTATACAATATAAACCTTTCCCTTTAAAGCCATATTTCTATATAAATTATTTTTCTGAAGCTTTTTTTTTCCCATAAGGAAGAGGTTCAGTTTAGCTTCTTCAATATATGTTTTGAATTTAACTCCGTCCTAAACAGGTGATCAAACATGGTTATTAATCCTGCTATAGAGAATACTCAGAAGTTTAAAAAAGTCTTGACCACCAATTCTGTTCCAAAGTTGCTGTATTTTATTCAGTTCTTTATTTTACCTCCTCTTTTTTTTTTTTATAAAACTGCATTAGACGTTAATATTGATTGTACAGTCAGCTTTCAACAGTGTCCTTCTTTGTAATTTATTTATAGGTTTATTACACAAGCCAGTGTTCACCAGAATCAGTGCTGGATAGATGGAAAATGTATGCATCAACTCAGTATTGACCTTATGTGTACTTACGCATACGCTTATGCGTGAAACACTCATGCATTTTGACTAGGGAGAGATGCCCCTCCTAACTGTCTTCCTTATACCCTGTGTCCCCTTCCTTCAGTCTGTAAGGCCCACATGAGCAGACTCCCTGACTCAGTTCTTAATATTCATTGCCTCAGTCCCTGCCCTTCTGTTACACCGGACTCCCTACTGCTGCTCATACTTGCCAAATTTGCATCCACCTCAGGGCCTTTGCATTTACTGTCCTTTTGCTGAAACCCTGCTAGGTATTTTCACAGCTTCTTTTGCTTACTTTATTTACACATCTGTCCATCAGGGAAGTGTTTCTTGACACTCAATATATGAACGAATGCCCCATTATTATTCTTCAGAGAGCTTATCACTGCCAGACATGATGTTATTCAATTATTTGTTTATTTTTTGTCTCTCTTCCCATTAGAAAGTAAATTTCGTGAGGGTGTTCCTTTGCCTGGCATGTAGTAGATTGTCAAAATTATTTAGAATTGAAATAATGAAGGAATCCTTTATGAGAAACTCAGAATATCTTTAAATGTAAGGGAGTAAGTTAGTTAACATAAGCAAAAAAAAAAATCTCTTATAAAAGTAACTGCAGTAAGTGAGTAATAATTGCTATACTTAATACCATTTATATATCACCCAATGTGGAGTTTGGATGAATGACACACCTAAGCTGAAGGAGGTCATTTTCTAGTTGAAAATAAAAGCACATCCACAAATATTATTAAAGAACTATTCAAAACATAAAAGCATTAACAATTGACCATAATAAATTATACACATGGTATTTAATAAATATAAACAATTAAGTATTGGTAGACTCTATCTGCAGTATTCTTTATAACTTTGGGTTATAAAATAATAGAAAATTCTGAATACATCAGCAAATGTCATAGTAAATAATTTACCATTAAACTTTCAGTTTATGTAATTCTTGGGAAAAACAAATTTCCCTGGGATGTCGTTTTCATACGTGGGAATAATTATTCTGTAGAAATGTTCTGAAATATGGGTTTAAAGTGGAGTTTGGAGTTAGCCCTTCTATCCTTTTTGCAATTGCTCATTGACCCTACTTTAGTCACTAATAATGGTTTCACATCTAAAAGATAAAGCCTTGTGAGAGATTTTAAACAGCTCAGGACTTTGTTTTCTTTGTGGGGAAGACCAGCCCTGAGCTAACATCTGTTGCCAATCCTCCCCTTTTTTGCTGAGGAAGACTGGCCCTGGGCTAACATCCGTGCCCGTCTTCCTCCACTTTATATGGGACGCCACCACGACATCGCTGACAAGCAGTGCGTCGGCGGGCGCCCGGGATCCGAACTCGCAAACCCCGGGCTGCCAAGCACGGACTAAACCGCTGCACCACCGGGCGGCCCCCAGGACTTAGTTTTTATTTTGCTGACAAGTCATTTGTCTCTGAGGCATTATGTCATATCCATGCCAGTCCTCAGTGATAAAAGTGATTAATCTGAGGAAACAAAAGAATACCACAACCATTTTAGTGCATTAATTGCATTCAAGATGCAATCCTTTTCTTCCCCTGATAATAAGAACCTGTTTGGTTTTCTTCCCATTAATTTCATATTCCTTTTTCATTCTAATAATAACCTGCAATCTGCAGCCTTAATCACGATAAGCAGTCTCAAATCACTTTATATCATCACAGTGTTGGATAAACACTTCTGATTTAAATTTCAATAATTCTGCATTAACAGTGCTGATGTGAGCTTTAGATGTCTGATGGAAATTCTGCAGAGGGATTACTTAGTAATTATTGGTTTCATTGAGGTTTATGTTAGGGCTGTAGTTAGGGCTGTGCCAGAAATCCAAGCCCCAGAGAGCAAGCCAGGCCAAGCTTGCATGATCACTGCTGTTCACCTATTAGAGATGTCATAACAAATGAAATTAAAGTCTCTCAACTGGGTGATGAAACTGTCTAAAAATCTCATAGAATTTTAGAGTCATAGACATTTAAAGATGAGACCGCTCTATTAGATTATCTGATCAACCTCCTACCCCTATCTTTCTCTTGAGGGACTGTTCTCTCAATGCCATTTTGATTATTTTGTGTAGTCTATTTGAAATGACTTGGTCCATAAGACTTCTATACTTCCCCCAGGAGAACTTTCTCTGCTCTAATAGATTTCACTGTTGGGAAGTGCTTCCTCACTGCCAAATCCTTTCCCCTTTAATTTCATGCTGTTCTCTTATTTTAACCTTTGTTTCACTGTCCATTTGTTTCCATAATTTATATACAGCCCCCATCTCAAATAAGTTGTACGTTTATCCAATTGAGATTCAAAACGTGGGCAACAAGAAAACTTATGAAAGGTAAAAATGTAGTCAACCAAAGTCATATTTATTCCTCAACTAAGAAATTCCCTTATTTCATAAGTTTGTTAGAAACTGAGATAATCATTTTATATAGTTGTCTTTTCCTCATGTTCTTATTTTTTTTTTATCATTTTTTAATTGATGTCTTAATGGTTTATAACACTGTGGGGTTTTAGTTGTACATTTTTGTTTGTCCGTCACCTTGTGGATGTAACCCTTCACCCCTTGTGCCCACCCCTCACCCCCTTGGTAACCACCAATCAGTTCTCTCTGTCTGTGTGTTCACTTATATTCCATATATGAGTGAGTTCATACAGTGTCTGACCTTCTCTCTCTGGCTTATTGCACTTAACTTAATACCCTCTAGGTCCATCAGTGTTGTTGCAAACGGGACAATTGTGTCTTTTCTTATGGCTGAGTAGTATTCCATTGTATGTATATACCACATCTTCTTTAACCAATCATCAGTCGAGGGACACTTGGGTTGCTTCCACTTCTTGGCTATAGTGAATAATGCTGCAATGAACATAGGGGTGCATACGCCTCTTGTGATGGTTGATTTCATGTCCATTGGGTAGATGCCCAAGAGTGGGATTGCTGGATCATACGGTATTTCTATTTTTAATTTTTTGAGGACTCTCCATACTGTTTTCCATAGAGGCTGCACCAGTTTGCATTCCCACCAGCAGTGAATGAGGGTCCCCATTTCTCCACAACCTCTCCAGCATTTGTTGTTATTTGTCTTTGTGATTATAGCCATTCTAACCGGTGTAAGGTGATATCTTAGTGTAGTTTTGATTTGCATTTCCCTGATGATTAGTGATGTTGAACACCTTTTCATGTGTCTATTGGCCATCTGTATCTCTTCCTTGGAAAAATGTCTGTTCATATCCTCTGCCCATTTTTTGATCGGGTTGTTTTTTTTTTGTTGCTCAGTTGTATGAGATCTTTATATATTACTGAGATTAATCCCTTGTTGGACAAACGATTTGCAAATATTTTCTCCCAGCTGGTGAGTTGTTTATTCATTTTGATCCTGGTTTCATTTGCCTTGTAGAAGCTCTTTAGTCTGATGAGGTCCCCCTTGTTTATTTTTTCTTTTGTTTCCCTTGTCCGAGTAGACATGGAATCTGAAAGGATCCCTTTATGTCCAATCTCAATTAGTGTACTGCCTATATTTTCTTCCAGTTTTATAGTTTCAGGTCTCACTTTCAGGTCCTTGATCCATTTTGAATTGATTTTTGTATATGGCGATAGGAGATGGTCTACTTTCATTCTTTTGCATGTTGCTGTCCAATTTTCCCAGCACCATTTATTGAAGAGACTTCCCTCTCTCCATTGTATGTTCTTTGCTCCTTTGTCGAAGATTAGCTGTCCATAGGTGTGTGGTTTTATTTCTGGGCTTTCAATTCTATTCCATTGATCTGTGTGTCTATTTTTGTACCAGTACCATGCTGTTTTGATTACTGTAGCTTTATAGTATATTTTGAAATCAGGGATTGTGATGCCTCCAGCTTTGTTCTTTTTTTTCAGAATTGCTTTAGCTAGTCAGGCTCTTTTGTTGCCCCATACGAATTTCAGTAGTTTTTGTTCTATTACTGTGGAGAATGACATTGGGATTCTGATTGGGATTGCATTGAATCTGTAGATTGCTTTAGGTAGAATGGACATTTTAACTATATTTATTCTTCCAATCCATGTGCATGGAATATTTTTCCATTTCTTTATGTCTTCCTTGATTTCTTTCAATAGTGTCTTATAGTTTTCATTGTATAGGTCTTTTACCTCCTTGGTTAAATTTATTCCCAGATATTTTATTCTTTTTGTTGCAATTGTAAATGGGATTGTCTTTTTGAGTTCTCTTTCTGTTGGTTCATCGTTAGTGTATAGAAATGCAATTGATTTTTGTAAGTTGATTTTATACCCTGACACTTTACTGTCATTGTTGATTATTTCTAGTAGTTTTCCGATGGAACTTTTTGGGTTTTCTGTGTATAAGATCATGTCGTCTGCAAATAGTGAGAGTTTCACTTCTTCATTGCCTATTTGGAGTCCTTTTATTCCTTTTTCTTGCCTAATTGCTCTGGCCAGCACTTCCAGTACTATGTTGAATAAGAGCGGTGAGAGTGGGCACCCTTGTCTTGTTCCTGTCCTCAAAGGAATGGCTTTCAGTTTTTCCCCGTTGAGTAGGATGTTTGCTGTAGGTTTGTCGTATATTAACATACTGAGCCACACTTGATCATTCAGGGATGTTTGCACCTCCTTTTTGGTGGAGGGAGAGTTAGAACAAATATTCCATTGATATGTGCTATGGACTGAATTGTTTCCCTCCCCCTAAATTTATATGTGGCAGCCCTAATTCCAATGTGACTATATTTGGAGATAGAGCTTTTAGGAGGTTATTAAGGTTAGTTGAGGTTGTAAGGGTGGGACTCTACTCCAATAGGATTGGTGGCTTTATAAGAAGAGGAAGGCAGATATCTTTCTGTCTCTCCCCATGTGCACTGAGAGGAAAGGCCACGTGAGGCCTTGTTGAGAAGGTGCCTGTCTGTAAGCCAGAAAGAGAGCACTCTCCAGGAACTGAATTGGCTGGCACCTTGATCAAGGACTTCCGGCCTCCAGAAATGTGAGAAAATAAATTTCTGTTGTTTAAACCACCCAGCCTGTGGTATTTTTTTGTGGCAGCCCAAGCAGATTAAGACAACAAATATCAGGAAGTAGAGTATGATTTTATTTTACCATGTATGACTTTGGGTTCTTCTAGGTTGTGGGGGAACAACATATCCTTCCTCAATCTCAGAAATCCTTCTGAATCATGAGTCTTGGATTAGAGTTAACTTTGAAAATATTTTCCCAGGATGGCTAGTGAAGAAAATTAGGTACAATTTTTTAAAAAGGACATAAATGAGCTGTTTATATTCCTATCTGTGACCAGCATTGTTTCAATACGAATGTCCACTTCTCCATCTAGAGAGCAGAATTGACATAGCATCATTATTACTTAATTTTATTTAGTAGTCATTTTGCATCAGATATTTTGCTAAGTCTTATATATATACTATCTCAGTTATTTCCCACAATTCTAAGTGCTGTTTTTACCCTCGTCTGTCAGATGCAGAAACTGAAGCTTAGAGAGAAACTAAGGAAAGTCATGCTCCTAGGAAATATCTGATTCTAAATCCTGCTTTTAACTACACTGCTGTGCTACCATCTTGCACTTATGTTTTTAGCTTTTTTCTTTTTAAAATAATGACTAAGTGTTTAGACATTTAAGAAGCTACATTTCTTTCTCTAATTACTCTGTGATTACATGCACAGAATTTTCAGAACTTCTGAAAATCATAATTGTGGACAAAACACGACGGATACATTTGACATTTTGTTTGTTAGAATTCAGTACCATGCTAAGTGTAATAGAAATCCCATAGCACTTGAGCTTTAGTTGCAACAGCCTTTCTTCATCACCCTGTGAGATTCTCCTGCAGGCCTCAGCGTAGACACAGAGACTGCCATCCAGCCCTTGAGACAGTAAGGTCATGAAGCCATTTTTGCATTCAACAGTACGTAGTGAGTGAACGATGTGGACAGATGCTGAGAATGGGCCCAGAACTCTGTTCTAGTTTCATAGCCAAGTAAAAGTTATAGAATGTAAACTTTTTAGTAGCTTTTATTGTTAAAGCTTACAAACAAACACAAATGGAGAAAGGATGTTAATAACTCCCATATACCCATCCCCGGATTCAACCAATATCATTGTAAAATAATAAATGCTTAATTTTCCTTTCTTTTTTGTTCCTCTATAATTTTAAAGTCAAATCCTTGACATTTATCACTAAATACTTCTCTGTTTTTTCAAAATAAGGAGTTGTTCTATAACCTTAATACCATTATCATACCTACAAAATTAAGTATATCAAATACTGCATTTGTATTTGAATTTCCCAGATTGTCTTTAAAAAGTCCCCTTATAGTTGGCATGTTCAAATTGGGAACCAAATACACTGTGCATTTTGCATTTGGTGTGTCCATCCTTTTCTAACTTTTAAATTTGAGATAATTTCGGAGTTATTGAAACATTGCAAAAATAATATGAAGAGTTGCAAAACAGCCTTCATTCACCTTCACCTAATGTTACCATCTTACATAATCATAGTATAATGATCAAAATGAAGAAATTAGTATTGGTACAATATTATTAACTAAAATATATACTTAATTTGAATTTCACCAGTTTTTTTCACTAATGTCGTTTTTTTCTTCCAGGATCCAAAGGACCCCTTGTTGTATACGCAGCCCACTGCCCTCCACCCCCTGCCCGACCCAGTCATCAACTTATTAAAGAGACCAAAATAATTCATATTCTGAACTTCTCTGACTGCTTTCTTGTGGTCTTATTGACTATGTACCTGGATCCAGTGTATTTCCTGACAACTGGAAGTTGGATCAACAGATTTGATTTGATTTAGGTTTATCTTTCTGACAAAAATATTTCAAACCAGTTGCTGTGTGCTTAATGTTGTATCCCATCAGGACACACATACTGTCCATCTGTCCCATTTTAGTGATGGGTTGGGGGATGCAGGTGGTCACAGCCGGGTTATTATATTAAAAATATCCCCAACAACTGTTGTCATTATGATTTTAGTATCCACTCATAATCATTGCCTGGATCATTTATTTCATTTGGGATTGCAAAATGGTGGTAATTTTCTAATTTTATTATTTCTTTTACAACTTATTATCTGGAATCACACTGTAAGGAAAAATTTGCCCTTTACAACTAGAGTTATCTAGTTACCCTGTGTATTAGTTGGCCAGGGCTGCCATAACAAATTACCATTAACTGGGTGGCTTAATAACAGAAATTTATTTGTCACAATTCTAGAGGTTGGAAGTTCAAAATCAATGTCACCAGTTTTGATTTCTCCTGAGGTCTCTTTCCTTGGCTTGCAGACGGCAGTCTTCTCACTGTGTCCTCACGAGGCCTCTTCTCTGTGCTCATGAATCCCTGGTTTCTCTTTCTCTTCTTATAAGAACACCAGCTATATTGACTTTGAGCCCCATGCTTATGACCACATTTAAGCTTAATTACCTCTTTAAAAGCCCTATCTCCAAATTCAGTCATATTCTCATGTACTGAGGGTTAAGGCCTCAATGTAGGAATTTTGAGGGGACACAATTCAGTTCATAATACCTTAAAATTTAATTTTCTCCCTTTAATGATCAATTTTTATAGTAAAGGATTGGTGTTCGAACTCCTTAAAATGAAAGCTAGAGATTTTATTTTTCTCTTTTATTTTGTTACTTGAACACTTTGTCTCCTTATATCTATATCTATATCTAACATAGGTATGTTTTTAAGTATCTGTATGAGCTCATGGATTTTTATACATTGTTTCTATTAATTGTACTTATTATTCTTTTTCGTGCTGAAATTCCCCATCTCTTATCAGTGTCCTTTTATACAACCCCTTTAGACTTTCACAGTTTTCTTGTTTTTCAGCACAACAAGGTGTAAGAAACTCATCTTGTGCATTTCTTATTCAAGACCTAGAATGAGCCAATTCTTCAAAAAGCCCAAGATCCCTTTTTGTGTGTGTGTGAAAATGATATTGAGAGATCATATCCTGGACATATGAGTCAAAAACATGGACACTATTTTCCTGAAGTGCATTATTTTCATGGGCAGATGGCTAGGCAGTTGACTATTAGAAAATAATCTACTGCAAAGGTTTAGAAGTTGGAAATTTTGCTAAGAGAATATTTCCCCAGTATCCCTTCAAAACTGAGTTATCTGCAAATCATTTTCTGCACTGTAATATAACAAAATTCCATAAGCTATATCTTGTACCTTCCTTGGGATGGCTTTCTAATTTCGAGAAAGCAAAACCTACCTCTGAAGCTTACAGTGACTGAATGGAAATGCTAGCACCCAAATCTTTCCAAAAAAGAAGAAGAGAACATGCTAATTTTTTGAAACAAATGTGCATCTCTTTGTCAGCAGGACTACACCAAAGACTGCAGTCATGCTACTTTCTTATTTTTGGACTTAGAATACCTCAGCATGCCACTGTTACTGTTCACTACCTACAGTACACTTGTCAAACTTAATAATGTTGTCCTTCCCCAAAACATTAAAAGCAAGGTAGCAGTGTAATATTTTTCTGACTCCAGTATTTAGGTTTGGGGTATGACATCTGCAGATGTTTGCAAATGAAACTGAGCAGGTTTTCAAATACGTGAGGTGAAATAAGTCATATATGAATGACCACTTTTTTTAATATGTGAAATTAACACTACAGTACTAAAGGAGTGTTCATAATGCTTCCATCTCCAGTCTGTATCCCTCATAATTTTCTTGAACCACTGGGGCATTGCAGTGGCTCTAACTGACCTAGGATAACATTTTAATATGTTTTATTCAGTTTCTCTTGATAAAATGAAATAGTGAATGTGGCGTATATTAGAAGAATTGGATCCCTGACCATCTGTCCATTCATTATTATCCAGAAAATAGTTATCTTTCCATTTGCCTTTGCATCATTGACAAGATGAACTGTAACCAGTTTAGTCAGTGGGACTGATACTTTATGTAGCACAGTTTCTGCACATTTTGCTATAATAATGGGCACTATGTTTGAATGGGAGCGCTACATACCTATTAGATTACAAGAGTAAAGTTCTAATTGCTCAAAGTAAATGAATCATTATTTTAATTAATATGCTAATGTATTTTTTAAAATATATACTTTTAAATCACTAAATTATTAAAATAAGATATATTTTCTAAAAGTATCAGCACTTGAGTGTACAGCATCTCAAAAAAGAGTTGGATAAAATAATCTGGTGTAGTAGATAGAAAAACAGTTTGTAGTACTGTAATTATAAATGCTTTCAGCTTGACTAAGCAGTAGTTGAGTCTTTAAGTTAAATTTAGCAATGGATATTTTATGAAAATATTAAAGTTTGTAATTTTTTCTAACATGAAGTGTATTATTTTTATGAAGTACATGATACCATTATATCCACTTTTTGACTGCTTGGAACTTTAACAGATATTTGTAGTAATTTATATTACAAATATATTAATACAGTACTATAAAAGTATGGTTTATAAATTATGCATATGCAAGACTGAATTGTCTTTTAATATCGTACATTAATTTAATGCACGTTTACTGTACATTAATGTAATTAATACTGTACATTACATTTAATACTGTACATTAATTCTGTACATTAATGTAATTATGTGAATAATAATTGAAAGAGAAAATGACAACGATACAACAAGAAACAGTTAACATTGATACAGAATTAGAGCATAGAAGGAAATAAATAAAGGCCAGGGTAAAGTAAAGAGGACTGAGATACCATGGAAACTTCCCACATCTTCTCTTCCCACATCTAGTCAATGACCAAAGTCCAGTGATAACTCTTAATTTTACTTATTCAGTCTTTTATTCCCTAAATCAATAAATATTTTTCAAGCATCTAATATGTGGTAATCTTATAGATTCTAATGCCTAAATCTCTCACATGTAATCTTCTGTCTCTGGTCTCACTGTCTTTGTTAGTCCTTAAAATATCCATTCCTCATCTTATATTGCCCTTCTCAGTCGCATAAGTTATATGTGTATTTCAAGTTCCCTTCATATTTGCCTCTTGTTGGATGGTGTCTCTGCTCTCACCCACAATGCCCAATATTAATTAGTTCCTTTTTGTCATTTCAATATTGATACATGCATTTCTTGCCTTATTTATATTTCTTTTTTGTGAGTATTTGTTTATAATTTTGTCCTCTGATTTCCATGGAGTCAGAGGTTTTGTGTCATTTATTCTTCTCTACTCTCCTGACCTTTAATGTTTGGCATAAAGGAAATACTCATCATATAATTGCTAAATGAATGAGTGGAGTTTTGAAGAGCTGCTACCTCCTTGAGGTAAAATCTATTGGTGTGCAAGATTTGGCTTCTTTGCCTTGGCTTTAAAGGGATGTGAATTTGCGAAAAGCCTGTTTGACCTTAAATTATCCTACACTTAAGATTATATCACTGTAATATGATTTTTATTAATATTTATTTATTGATATACTCATGCCAATCGCCCTAAATATTAAATATCAGCTCTTCATTTAAACAAAGATTTGAATACCTAAAATGTATTAGACATCAACGTCGCACTGCACCAAATATTTGTCCTTTCAAAGTGACTTAAGTCAAGTTTTCCTTGAGGGTCTACCACTGAAATAAAACCAGTGAGCAATCTATAAGAAGCCTAAGATATACCACTTGCTTGCAATCGTATTCTTTCTATTGATAAAAATGTAAATACATTTAGAAAATAGGAAAACCATGTGTATTTTTTAATTATATGACTTAGACCATAAATACACATTTTTTTTTTTTGTATGGAAACCAGCAAGCAGAATCCAGCCACAAGAAAATTTTGTTGCAGGATCCAGATGAGGGATTGTGTAATTAGAAGATGGTTTATATCAAAAACACATTTATAGCTAACCTTCCAGGGGATGCAGACTATAGCAACTACTATAAACTAATGATTGCAGTAAAGTCTTCTCAAAAGGGCTGTAGTAAACTACATGTGAAGTTCCTTTATGGGACAATAGTCATATGAATTATTTGGTGCTAGCAGTTCTATGCAGTCTGTGAAAGGGAGACCTTTGAAAGAGAAATAAAACAAATCTGAAAAGGAAGTGATCACTTGCTAGGTATGAGACACACTTAAAATCCTTTGATGCTTACATATTTCTCTTAAAATAAAGTTTAAACTGCTTAGTATGGCTTCATGGTTCTCTATGACCTGATCACTGTGTACATATTTGGCATGTCATCATCCCTTCCTTCTTTTTAGTAGTCTATGCTTTCGTGGTCCATAACTCATTTTCTTCAATACATTTGAGGTGCTTTCTGGCTTCCTCTCCGGGCATTCTGGTATCTGGTATCTGAGCATTCTGGTATGTAGATCTCTTGGCCTGGAAGAGTCTTCCTCCCAACTTACCCTTTGCTTATCATCCTTCTGTGTATTACCCACCTAATGAGGCCTCCTCACTTTCCCTGACCTGTAATGATCGGGGTGAATGTATCAGCTTTGTGTTCCCAAAGTGCCTGGGATGGGATTTATCACATTTAGCTGAAATGTTGTGTTTAAAAATCTACTTTTTGCTAGACTCTTAAGTCCACTAGAGTGGGGATGAAATCTTTTTGCTCACCAATTTCTATTCAGTTCCTAGTACAGTGCTCAACACCTAAATGCTTGAATGGATATCTTAATGACATAACTAAAATATCTAGAGAAATGTTAAGTAGCAATTTCGAGGAGTTAGTCACAGGAATGAAGGCTCAGGGCCCCAAGAACCCATGCAAGATTTTTCATTAGTGATTACCTATTACAAATAAGCTTAATTGTACATTCACACTCCACCAAGAATACAGGGATGGGATAGAAATTTTAATATTTGAAGATCAGTGATAAAATTAACTAACATGTACTCACCATTTGTTTTGTTGAAAAAAAATCTTTAGTAATACTTCTGTCCTATTTATTGGTCTTCTAGGGTGTGTATGGTGCATATTTATTTAACTTAGGAGGGGGAGTGAGGAAGAAAGAGACTGAGTGAGGCTTTGACTGACTTCCCCTTGATCACTTGGTAGCTTGCTACTTAAGATTCACGAGGAGTTTGGTGAGGGTCAAGTATGCATTAGACTCAACTTATCTTCAGAAAGGGCACAGATGAATAAGAAATAATCTTTGCCCAATGATATATGTAAAAATGTCCATACAGAGCAGTACAGAGGACATAGCATTTTGGCCAAAAACAGATTTTTTTCTGAAATAATCACTTTGGCATTTGAAAAACTTTAGATATAAAATATTTGAGGTTTTAATTCTTATGTTATTTTCTTTTTATTTATGTGAAAGGGAATTTAGTGAAGATATAGTCATTTACAATGTCAGTTCATTGAGTTTTGCTAATCGAATTTAATTTTGCTAATTTAATTAATAAAAATCCATTTCCACATAGATAATTTAAGAATTGTCACTAAAATTTGCTTTTCAGACATAATGTTAAAGCTAATTTTATATTGAACTAGAAATAAATACATGTGTATACTTTTGAATAGTTGTTTCTCTTTGATAAGAGCACCCCAAGAGTCAGAATGTTTAGATTGGATATTATAAGTTTGGGCAACACAGCTTGCCTCAAAATGCAGCAAAAGGCTTCACAATGAATCCAGAGAGCACCAAGTGTGTTATGTGTATTTTGACCAGACGTTTTATTTTTTGGATAAACCTACCCGTATATTTATATATGTCTAAGCATGTTTTTGTGTAGGGAAATATTTTCTGCAGTTTCATTTTGATTTAAAGCAGGTACACTGCATTTGACAGAATTTCTAACTTAATAAATTTGCATATATTTGTAGTTACTGTTCAGAGACAGCATAGGGACCTCCAGGCATCTTGTATAGTTTCATTTTCAAGAGCAGGTTTGAGTATGTCTATCTCTATTTCCTTTATGTGTCTGTTCAGTTGAGCCTCTAAGATCCCCATTTCCCTCTCTTATTGGTGCAGTCTATTCTCTAAGATGACAACCTTTTGCCAAATCAAATCTTTCACTCCTTCCAGGTTGGTAAATCTTCCTTTATTTTCCTTCATTTTCCCATTCTGATAGTATAACATAAGCATATCTCTTAATGAATTTATATCCTCTTTGATTTGCTGAGAAAACCTAACTCCTGGAGGCAAACTTCTAGAGATAGGCTTTTATTTGGCTTCTGCGTTTTTTGGCTAGCAATAATTTCATATATGTATATACTTCAATCAAAGAAGTTCTCAGAAGGCCCCTCATTTCTTTTGACTTGTGTGTTGATAAAATCCATCACCGTTCTGTGGCTCAATGCTCTAACCCAGAAATTTCCCCTAAGACTTCTGAAAGGCGATATTTTCCTAAATCAGCTTAGCTGATGTTCTACTAAATAGGCTGTCCCATGTTATTGAGACTGTCTCTGCTGGGTAAGTATGAAGAGATTGTTGCCTCTTTCCAGCGATGACCCCTGCTTGAAATACAATTTACAGCAGGCTCCAAACTTCTAGGAGACTCACAAGCTAGTGATATTTGGAGGACACAGGATGGAGGAGGATGAGTAAACAAATTGAAGACTGACTTTTATAGGTGCTTTCTATAAGTCTTCAGAAAATTATCAGTTTTATTTAAACGTGTGTGTTTAAAAGATTTCATGCATAACTAGGCTTTTACTATATTAGCTATATTCCAGTTTTATATATTTTAACCTAGTATATCTTAATAGACATATATAAATATAAATACATTTTAGAGCCATACATTTCATTGTAAACATAATAAGCAATTTTGTTCTCCAGTGTAACTCTTAATGATTCTGATGATCAGATTCTGGAGAGAGCAATATATTTTTTAATTCAGGTTTTTAATTTTCTGATTTTTCAAAATTCTAATATCTCATTCAGTCACTAATTCATATTTCAGAAAATATAAGCAGATTCTGTCAGAAATCTAATAGTATGTTATATGTTATATATATATGTTAATGTGTATATATGTAGTATGTAATAGTATGTTAGATTCAAGAACATGAATTTTTTTTTTTTTTTTTTGTGGGGAAGACCAGCCCTGAGCTAACATCTGTTGCCAATCCTCCCCTTTTTGCTGAGGAAGACTGGCCCTGAGCTAACATCCGTGCCCGTCTTCCTCCACTTTATATGGGACGCCACCACGGCATGGCTGACAGGCAGTGCGTCGGCGGGCACCCGGGATCCGAACTCGCGAACCCTGGGCTGCCAAGCGCGGACTAAACCGCTGCGCCACCAGGCGGCCCCAAGAACATGAATTTTTAAATGCATTTCTGTACTCTATTACCTTCATTTTAAAAAAGTGACAGGAGTTTGACATTTGCATTGTAGTTATGCTAAAACTAAGCTCTAGAATATTAAGTAAACAGCCAGACTACAAAGACTCAATTCTTAAAAATCACTACTACTTATCTGTCATCAACTACATTTAAAAATTATACAGCCTGGTTTTCACAAGACCGCTGGATGTGTAGGTTTCACTGACAAGAGCCTCACATGAAAACCTCATGCACCAGAACCTTGGGAAACCTACCCAAATGTTTTGAATAGATATTAAAAGCTTTAGATAGCCTACTGGGACCCCCAGTGATCTCAGCCTTTCCCACCTCCCACATGCAGGAACAACCAAGGCAGGGAAGGGTAGATTCGCTAATACTGGGACGAGGGAAAGATGGATAAGAAGTTTCCAACAGGTTTTAAGATCATCAGTTTGCTAAGTGGGAAAGGAGTGTTGGCATTTCCGGGTGGGATGTGTCAAGACTGGTGAGGGGATTCGAGGTAATCAGCGTTAGTACCATCAGGGTCTAGTAATGTCAATGTGGGATGGCAATGAGAACAGCAGTTAAGGTAGACTCTTAGCTCAGGTGAAACAGGCCTATGCTGTTCTAATGTGAAGCACAAGGTTAGGGCATAGTCTTCACACCCAAGCTGCTCCTTTGAATGGTGCTCCCTCTGGCAGAGGTAGGAAATCTCTTGTTACTCTCTTCTTGTCCGTCTTTTTGGATATGTCAAGTCTTACATCCTTTCAAAACCAAGAACTTTTGCTCTGTATTGCTAGCTAGGTAGATTTGGGAGTAAAATATTTAGTTTAAGTTTTTCAAACAAAAGACAGTGGAAAAATAGAATTTACTTAAACATTCACAGTACCAAAAATGTGTTATGCCAGGTATGTTCTCATATGTAATAGGTTTTATATAATATTTAGGTCTTAATTAATAAACTTAAAACAAAAGCTCCATTTAATAGTATCTTTTCATCCACCATACCATCTGGGCTCTGTTGCTTGCCTCCTTACCCTGGTTAAGTAAAGTAAGTAGCTGATAGGTCCTCAGAATAGGTATGCCAAGGACTGAAACACAAGTATTATTTTAAAATGACAGTAGAGAAAGAAACAGATGGCTGTTCCCTTCACATATTCTAATAACAACCCAAACGGTTAATTAAAATAAGGAGCAACTCAGAATGTAACTAAACCTATACTAGGAATTAAATTAATCTGGATAACTTAGATAAGATCATAACTCTCTTCATTTTAAAGCAAAGATTTAGATTGTGTTCAAATTATCTGGTCATTGAGCCCATGTTCCCATTTTACTTTCCTAGTGTTGACATCATCTATAAACTAACTCATGTTGTAAGTGAAAATAGGTGAGGCTGGCACATGTCCCGGATTTACTCCTCTGTACCTCAGTTTCCTTCTTTGATACACTAGTGTTTTAAGATCATGTTTCCTGAGGCCTCTCTAACCCAAATTATTCTGTGTTTCTTTAATTAGGCTATTTAAGCAATCGGATATTCAATTTACAGTAGACGTAATTCTTTGTTTCATCAAAGCTCTTAATAAAGTACATTTTTTTTGTCTATTTTGCTCTCATATTCCTGAAAAACAAGCAGTGAATTATGGCTGTATTCCAACAGATTCCTATTGCTTATAGGAAAGTTACTGGCTTCCACTAAAACTATATTTTAACATCACCAAATCACTGTAAGATTATTCGTACCTGTTTGTTCAGAAAGGAGCCTTGGAAAAACAATTGCATTAACATGAACATCATGTATTTCAAACTCAATGTATTTAATCTGATTAGTTGGCTGAGACCCAGCCAGTGCTCTGTCAGCAGATCAGGAGTAAAACAAAGAAGCTATAATTAATGAAATTAATGCCAGATATAGAAACTTGAGATTGGAGGTGACATTTCAGTCATAACATTTCCTTTGAGCTTAACAGAATGGAGAGACAGTTTAGTTGGAAGTAATTGTTCTTAGTTTAATGGCACATGATTAGATGAGGATGGTTATTTTTCTCATGCTACTGGCTGCTAGGACTATAAGTTGGCAGGCATGACGGTACAAAACCATCAGACAAATTTAATCAGAAGGTTCAGAAAATAAAAGGGTATGATTTAATTTACTATTTTTATCTTCCCTTTCTTAGGAGAAACACAAGTAGGATTTCACGGCACGTTCGTCTTCGTCATTCTAACAATACGAAATTGATGGTTGCCAGTCTTTCTCACCTTCTAAATCCAATCAGTTGTCAAGTCCTGTTAAATTTGCCTCCTAAATGTCTTTTTGATCTATCCCCACAGCTATTTGTTTGGCAATTGTCGTTTACCACAGCTTTCCAACCGGTCTACTTGCTTCAGTCTTACCCTGATCAGATATTTTCTCCACAGAGCACTCAATGTGATTTCTGGAAAACACTATCAGACTGTGTCACAGCCTTTGATAAAACACATCAATTGCCCCCCACTGAGTAGAGTAACACATTTTTTCAGGTGATAAGTACAATTTCCCTTCAATATACAACACTAAATACTCCTTATCTGATACAGGTTCTTCAGCATTCCAAGGAAATGGAGAAGTTTAACCTTTCACCATTGATACAGTTTTGTGTAATAAGATCTTGGTCCCTGAAAGCAAATGTTAATAATAATAGTAGTAGTATTAAGATCCAGCATTTATTGAGTCCTCCATGAAAGAGAAGGAAGAATTCTTAGGATAATTGCCAGGTGCTGTGGAAGGCTTTTTCTGGACTAGGTTTGGGGTGAGAGAGCATGATCTCAGGTTAAGAATAGTGTTCAATGGGTAATTGGTATGGATAAGATGGATATTTGAGGTGACATAAGGAATGCCTACAAAGGTATGCAGAGTGTGTAATCTCCTTCCATAGTTCATAAATATTAAAAACAGGTGAATTATAAAAACATCGCCACGGTAGTGGCAAATCTTTTTAATTGTGCATGCAGTCTAAGTTAGTGGTCCTTGCTTTGATTACATGTAATAGCACTTTGCAGGTGCAAATTTAGGTAGGGATGGACACCTACAGAATTCTGAGGGTTCCCATTAAGAAAAAAAATACAAAATTATAAAATCAAATGTTTGAAAATGGAAAGGACCTGTGCTAGTGAGAGTCACACACTTCATAAGTTCACAGACTTCCTAAGTATCATGTTAAATCCACCTCTGAAAGATTGAAGTTTTGAATGTTTACTTTCTGTTTCTCTCAAAAAAATAATCTATTTTTCCCTTTCTTTTTTGGTGATTGGAACATTTTTCCAGTAAGATTCTAGCATATTCTCATAACAGTCCTAGACTTAGGTCTTATGTGATGTTACTTTATAGTAAGCTCTACTTCTTCCACCATTTATTAGATATTATATACACTTAAAGAATTGATATCTGAAGAAAGATTAAGAAAACAGGATGTATTTCTTAAGTGAAGAAGCAGATTAAAAAGAGCACGAGAGCTTATAAATAACTAGGAGATGTCAGCATCACAGGGAATGGGGCCCTTGTCGATGGTATAAACCATAATGATGGTTTCAAATTACAGAGGGGCAATTTTCTTTATATTTTTAAAGAATGATTACATAATATTTTCTTTACATAATATTTCTTTCTTAACTTTGACATTAGTTTTAGGTTTTGGAAATTAGCTTAGACTACATAGAAAATATACCTATTTCTTGCTTCCATTCATTTTGTGGAGATTAGATATAGGCACAGCGAAACAGAGGTGCCTATTACACTTATGTGAATAGGCCGTATATTGCCTAATGTGGTGAGCAGGGTGTTTAGAATATACACATTTAAGAATGACAAAATAGGCTGTTTGATTATGTGACTTCTCATTCCACCCTGAAAAGTAATTTTTTTAAAAAAGTAATTTTCAAAAGGTTTTAAAGTCCCTTTATTTATGACTTCATGAATTATAATGATCAAAATTTAAAAATGGTTAGAGAAGAAAACAGATTTGGTGGTAAATCTATATATATCAATAGATTTGTTTCACCATATACATCATGGTACATAGGTCCACCTTTATGGCGTGTTGAAATGGTTGAAATGTAGCATGTGAGCCTGGATAAGGGTTCTCGAGATGCAGAATAGTTAACTCCAAGAACAGAAGTGACCTGGCTCCATCACTTCAAGCTGTGAGGCCTTGAGCATCTTACTTACCTCTCTTACATACTGGCTTTTTTGTTTATTTTTTCCAAACTTTTTAATTTACTTTTTATCTATAGACTTTATTTTTTAGAGCAGTTTTAGGCTCACAGTGAAATTAAGCAGGAAGTACAGAGTTCCCATACATTCTCTCCCCCGACACATAGCTTCTTCTGACCCTCTCCCTCAACCCGCATACAGCCTTGCTCACCATTCAGCATCTAGCCCCAGTGTGGTACATTTGTTACAGTCAATGAACCAACATTGATGCGTCATTGTCAGTCTGAGTCCTTAGTTTACATTAGAGTTCACTTTTTGTGTTGTACATTCTGAGTTCTGACAAATGTATAATGACATGTATCTACTATTGTAGTATCATACAGAAGAGTTTTACTGCCCTAAAAATCCCCAGTATGCCTCCCAAAATGCTGGTAATTACTAACCTTTTTACTGTTTCCATAGTTGCCTTTTCTAGAATGCCAAAAAGTTGGAATCATACAGTATGCAGCCTTTTCAAATTTGCTTCTTTCACTTAGTAATATGCATCTACTTCCATGTATTTTTGTGACTTGATAGCTCATTTCTCTTTGTAACGGAATAATATTCTATTCTATAGATATACATCAGTTTGTTTATTCATTTACCTATTGAAAAATATTTTGGTTGCTTCCAAGTTTTGGCAATTATGAATAAAGTTGCTATAAACATTTGTATGGAGATTTTTGTGTGGACATAAATTTTCAACTCATTTGGGTAAATATGAAAGAGCCCAATTGCTGGATCATATGGTAAGATCATGTTTGGTTTTGTAAGAAACTGCCAAACTGTCTTCCAAAGTGACTGTGCCATTTTGCATTGCCACCAGCAATGAATGAGAGTTCCTCTTGTTCAACATCCTCACCAGCATTTGCTGTTGTCCGTGTTCCAGATTTTGGCCATTCTAATTGGTGTGTAATGTTATTTCATTGTTTTAATTTTCACTTCCCTGATGACATCAGATTTGGAGCATCTTTCCATATGATTAATTGCCAGCTGTATATCTTCTTTGATGAAGTGTCTGTTTAGATCTTTTGCCCCTTCTTTGTAGGTACAGGTTTATCATCTGAAAAAGAAGATAGTAATTATTCCACAGGGATTTTGAAAATAAAATAATTCATTTAAATATCTTAGCATGGACTCTAGAATATAATATATGTGCAGTAAATATTAGCTGATAATATTGTTATGGACTATCTGCATTACTTCATAATAACATGCCTGAAACAAAACTACTCCCCTCACCCCACCCTGCCAACCGGCTGGCTTTCTCATTTTTCAAAATCGTTACCTCCAATATTCTTTCTTTTGATTTGGCTTAAAATATTTCTATTATTCTTGACTTCCCCATAAATGCAGACAAATTTCTATTTTTTTTCTATGAAATTTTTGTTAAAAAGCATGAATTAGTGAATGAAACAGTCTCAGAATAATGTTGGATACTTTTATGTCCGTATATATAAGAGAGGATTTAATCATACATAGCTCATGTACTTTTCAGGTCAATCAAATGAAATATTACTTTGTTAACTTCTGGAATGTTTATTAGGCAGAGTAAAATATTAATTGAAATAAAACAACTTCATGGCATTAAGCTATTTTCTATTCCTTTTTTCGGTTTGTTGTTCAAAAAGTGATATATCTAAGGATAAACATCACTAGCTCAGTCTATTAACAATGATAGAATATATAAGAATGTAGTTTCTGATTATGAATGAAACACAAATTGATACCTGTGGATATGTATGGCCACAAAATGAACCTCTTCTTTACCAATTATTAATTCTATCTTATGATTCCTAAGTAGGCATCTGTGCAAAGAGCTTGAGTTCCACCATTCCAAGTGGATTAACTCACTTGCCTTTCTTCCTTTCTCTCTCCTTCTTGTTTAGACCTTGGCTATATTGTTTTGTAATATTAACAAACCTTTGACTATTAGACAGTTTTATATATTATATATCTTAGCATCATTTATATGATAAAATAATTCTGTTCATAAATGTCAAAACATTCTGCAAAAATATATATGATAAAATTGCCCCAAAAAGTCACCAGGCTAGTCAAGACTTTTGCCTTTAGATCCTGATTCTCCACATTGACAGAATGCTTGTAGACAGATCATTTATCACTTTAAAAACCTGGGAGAAAAATCTAGGTTGCCTTAGGAGTTGAGCATATATTTTTAGCATAAACTTACAGAGTTTGGTTATCATTTCCTTTCTGGAAAAGTCAACTTTGAGGAAGTTACTGTTAGCATCTCATATGCTATTTGTCTCAGCATTTTTGTATATTTGACTTTTTTCTTCAAGTGATTTTTTTTTTAATTGAAGTAAATTAAACTACTAAGGAGATGAGAACCCACGTAGTTTAAGGAGTCGTTTTATAGTTTGACTTTTAAATACCTGTTTATATCATGGCAGAAAATTAAATTCTTTCATAATACTTGCATATACAAGTTCAAACCAATCATTCATTTTTTTTATGTGCTAAAATATCATATGTTTGTGATTATTACTGTGATGTGGCTTTTTCACCCTAAAATAAAAGACACTCAGTAATTATTCCCATAAAATTATAGGGACTTCATTTTTAGTTTAGGCTCTATAAATAACATAACAGCAAAATTAGAAGCAAAATTCTCTGACCTTTTACTGCAAAGCATAGAACCAGAACAACTGCTGAATTGCAAATATTTATTCAGGCTCTGTTCTAAGCCTGCAAGCAAACAGAATGTATTTGAATTCCTGCCAAAGGAGATGTTAAAAAATAGCTATAGTTTTTTATTGAAAAAGATGTAGCAGCCTATATAAAAAGTAAGCCTCATGAATTAGGGGGACAATAAATTTTAAATTGGCAGGTAAAAATGGATATATTGCATTTTATGAGGTGATCAGTTAGAATTGCATGAGGGATAGAAATTTCACCAAAATTTTAAATTTAACTAGAGATCAATTATTCAAGTGTATCAAAATATAAATTAATTCAGTTATCATATGGTTTAATGGCTGAATTCAGATAAATCTAACCTCTCTAGTAAATGTATCTAGACATACATCTATCTGTGTATAATTTCACAAAAGTGTAAGGAAAAAAATAACTGGTTATCAATGAATGTGATTTATCAGCAAGTGTGTCCAGCTTCTTTGTACAAGAGTTATTCATATTTTATATAGTGGTTATATATAATTTATTTTGATATTTTCCCCCTTGCTTCACCAATAAAAATAAGAAGCTCTTAGTATAGATGTTTCAAAGTTAATTTTTGAGTTCATGAGATGAACTAAATAATAGATCATCACCTTAAAAGCATAGAAAATAATTAAGATTGATACATTACAGATATGTATTTCATTAATAATTATATCCCTTGCATTTTTGTTGGTAACAATCTCTACTGGTGGTGAATAGATTACTGATGGGTATGGGAGCTCTGACTCATTCAGAAAGTTGACTTCTCCTGCCCTGACATTTTTAACCTTTCCATTCTTCCTCTTCCTCCATTCCTCCTACTGTTTCTCCCCAAGAATGCATTGAGCATCTAATATCTGGCACAATGTTGGATACTAGAGATGCTAAGGTAGATAAGAGCTCCCTTAAGAAACTTATTCTAATGTGATATGTATCTGTAACTGTAATGAATGAACAAATAGGAACTGTGTCTTAAATTCAGCTACAACTGGTTGTGCCTTTGCACAACAGAATGTGTGCAAATGTCTTTCCTCACACCAGAATGTGTTTTTCTCACATGGTAGATATGGACTGTGTGGCAAACCACTACTCATTTTTCAAGACTAGGTTTAATCATGGAGGTTGATAGGGTTAATCCTTCACTCTGTTCCTACAGAACCTTGTAATTGAGCACTTTGAAGAATGTGTGGCAGAAAGGAGATCTTTAATAAGTTAATAAATGTTGACTATTATTACTGATAGAAGTTAATTGTGTATGTTATTGAGATGTTTACAGTACCTAGTGTGCAGGAAATGTGGGTGTGTGTGCCTGTACACATGCATGTGTGTACATGACAAAATGACATATATAAAAGACAATAATAATTAACATAGAAAAATCAGGAACTACTTCATAGCATTAATGGCATTTGATCTGAGCTTTGAATATGATGAATTATATCAACAGGTGGATGGAAGAGGATATTTCAAGCAGTTGAAACAGCATGGGCCAAATAGCATGTATGGAAAACAGTAGTTACTAATGGGAAAGTCATCCATTCAAAAAAATGGGAGCAGAATAGCACCGAGGTTAAAAAGGCTGGCTCTGGAATTGGAGGGCTTGAGTTTATATCTTGACTACTACCATCTCTTGTCACGTGATATCGGACAAGCTACTTCCCCTCCCAATTCCTCAGTATCATTTTCTGTCATATGAGGAAAAGAATAGTACACACTTCATAGAGTGGTGGGGAGAATTATACAATAATATACATAGAAAACACTTAGGATCTGGCGTATATTTTTTACTATGTGTTTAGGTTATTATTGTTAAGATTTTTTTAAAAGATAAAACTGTAATGATAACTTACAACTAGATTTTAAAGGAACTAAGAAGACATGCTAGTAAATTTGGGGTTTAGTTTTTGTTTCTTATTTAAATTTTATGTACTTATTTTGTTTAAATATTACATAGTTCAGAAGATACTAAGCCCCATCTCTTAATACCATCACAGTAGGGGTTAAGATTTCAACCTATGAATTTTAAGGGAACACTAGCATTCAGTTCATAACACCACACAAAGTGGTTATGAATGACATTTTAATGCAAAGTTTTAGGAATATCTTTATAAACTGGGATTAATTTAAGCATTTAACTATTGTAGTCAGTGTGTAACATTTTAAAAAAGTTGACTTGTGTGTTATTGCTTCAGACAATATTTCAAAAGTTCTTACCTATGACTAGGAATAATGTTCTCCAAAATAATTAAATTCCAGCATTATCTAAAAGATGTTCTGCTTTCTTTTAAGCTAAAAATTTATTACATTTTCCCTTTGAAAAATATCTTTTTTGATGCCTGTCTTATAATATGGGGTATTTCGCAACAATAATTGGGCTACATTATGCCTATACCATTAGGATATTTTGGAAGATAAAATCATATTTTAACGGGAGAAAACAATAGCATGAATGGATTTAGGTAGCTATTATTTTAATTATATAATTGACAATGCAAGGAAACATTTTAAAGGTACTATGAAGGAAAAGAGAAAAAGATGTGCTAAGAGTGGAAGATTTACACTGTTAGGTTAAGGGAATGATAATCAGTTGAAAGCGTATTGGGAAAATTCTGTAATGCTTCTATACGAAGTGAGACTAGAGAGCTAAAAGTAGTGCCTTGTCAACACAGCAGAGAAGCTAACCGTATTTTGAGGAAAGTATTGCTACTGTAAAGTTAGTCACGTTTGTGCAGGGCAGACCAGGTTGGCAGTGCTAGACCTGACTCAGTTTATAATGTGTGTAGCAGTTGGCCTTTCCTCATATTACAGATAAGTATAGACAACATGGTCTATATCAAATTAATAGAAATTAACAAGGTAGAAATTATTTCATTTTCTCTGACTTGATTCTGAAAAATGAGGTGATCACTAAAGAATTGAAATATATCTAAAATGGAACCATAGTAATAATAATGATTGATAATAGCTACCAATTATTGAACCTTCATTATTTACTAGGTAATGTGGTAGAACCATTAAATAGATTATATCATTTATAATTGCAATCACCTCATAAATTATATATTACTATACTTTATTACTACCACTTATTATAGCAATCAAGTTTAGATAATTGCAATAATATGCCTAAGGTCTTACTAATAGTGTATGATTGAAACAACAATAATCTCAAGTTTATATTTAAAGCCCATGTTGTCTTGCTTAATGTAACCCTGAGTCTCATAAATATGTTTTCAGCAGTATGATCATGAATTCCCTGTCATATTTTCTACCCGCCATTGACCCTTAACACCTGCACTTATATTCCTTTTGGGGAGTCTAACATTTTGTGCTATTGGTCAAGGTTAAAAATCTATTTTCCTCTCCTTTGTTCTTTTGGGAACTTAGAAACCTAAAGGATTACATTTGAAATCTTTGTCTCTAATTTTCTTATTGACTTTGTTTTCTAACAAATTTAATTGGGTTTTTCCCCTTGTTTTTATTTATTTATTTATTTTTTAGAATTCTGTGACGTAGCTTGAGCAATAATGGCAAACTGATATCTGAGAACACATTGTCAGACCAAGGGCTTGTAAATAATAAGAGGATAATATTGGGTTGACTGCATGCCAGAAACTTCTGCTTCTCTCTGAAAGTCTGAGCAGAATATGTTGAGCTTTAAAGGGATTCCATCTATTTGAAAACTGCAGATTCTGGAAGCAATTTATGTATACTTGACAGCTTCGCAACCTATATCCCGGAAGAGCCTGATGCCATAACCTTAGTATTATTGAACAGTGGTGTACACAGTGTCTTTATGTTTTATAAACAAGATAAAAAAGCAAACTTCATAGGCTTCCTCAGAAAGTTTATAGTTTAAATTTGGGTTCAGCTCAGTGCAACAAAATAGAGAGCATGCAGAGAATGCCAAGTAAGCTTTGCCTTTATTATGTCTTTGGAGTAGGGAGAAATTTTGGAAGTAGTTTAGGAAAGAAACAGCTACAGACTTTATTTCAGTAATCCCCAGGGCAATATGTAGGGCAATCTAGGAAATCACTTTGTGATATAGCACATGCTATGCACGCTAAGCTATTAGTCAATTCAGTTATCAAAACCACTGTCAGTTTGAAGAAAAATCAGACAAAGAGCATATATTTTAGGAAGAAAAACAATATACTACTTGGCTAAATTTTTCAGTTGTGTGTGTGCATGTGTAAAAATGAAATTTGTAGAGTAGTCATATAGCCTGTATTGAGGGACTTTTCTGGAAGAAAATGACCATTATTTACTGTGTGAAATTTACATATATTACTTAATTTCAGTTAATCCTTACAAGATCCATGTGATATCAGTAGAGTGGACTTTAATTTATAGATGATGAAACTGAGGATTAAAGAGATTTAGTAGTCTTTTTCAAGATCACACATTAATTAGTGGTGGAGCTGGGGTTCAAGCACCTTCCTCAAAGAGTTGTTGTGAGGATTCAAGATAACCGTGTGAAGTGTGCTTAGAAAGATACTTGGCATATAGTAAGCCTATAGTGATATTATCTATTATTATTATTACATGGCTTATTGGAAGATTTGCTTTTTTTTTTTCCTTTTGTTTGGTGCACACATAATAAAACACAGCCACCATTATAGGAGAAGTCTCTCACCCCTCCTCCCACCCAGCAACTTCTATATTAAGGTCTAGATAAAGCCTCCGCAGTGCAGAGGTATTGATTGTTTGATATTTTCTGTGTCACGGCATCCAGACATTCCCCTTGGCCTGTGGTTATATTGTGTTTAACCATCTCATGCCCACCTCATGCAGGCGACCTATGCACCATCTCTGAGCAGGAGAAATGATAGAGAATAACTGAGTTAGGGGTATTCTGAAAGTTGGATTAAGGACTTGTCAAAAAACAACTCGCTTTGCCATTTTAACTTAAAAAGCTTTCTGACTTATTTGAATGAAGGTTCAATTCAGTTAAAGAGATGAACTTAACAGTCTGCTATAAACGCAGAATTGGGAGAGGGAAAAGTAAAAAATAAAGAGGTTAGGCTACTTTGCCTCTATCATTTTAGGTTGACAGACTGAAGCTGGAATAAATCAGAACAAGCAATAATATGTAGCCTTTTTAGTCATGAATCAAGGCACAGAATAAATCTTTTTTTCACAAAATGTTTTTCGTCTAAGGATTCAGAAGTCCCAGCTATTCCAGTGGCAGCATCTGTTGCTTTGCCAGTTTCCACAGAGATGAGCTCGTGTTGATTTTCATCACATTTGTTCAAGTCTGGAATCTGGTTAAAACATGCAAACAGTCGTATTGCCAGTTAAAAGGTGCAATCATATAGTACCTTTGAACAGTGCTCTTCAGCTGCATTTATTTTGATTCAAATGGCATTTGCAATTATGAATCTTAGCATGGATTACTTTAAAATAATTTGGGTCAGAATAAGAAATATCATAAGATAAAGCATTCTAGAGGGGGGAATGCCATGATACATACCTGTTCTTAGAAAACATTCTTCTATTTACTTTAAATCTTCTCAGTTGAAATCTGCGTTTCATTTTCTTCAACACCATTTTGGGATAGCTTTTGTAAAAAGAAGTAGTCTCTCCATTACGTCTAGTCTAAGCACATTGTCTGAACTGCAGATTGACCACCATAGACATGTTCCCGTTATCCAGCTCATAATGTTTCCATATCACTATCTGTATGTTGATTGCACATTAATATGCTGTGGTGAAACTAGATTTAAAACTATGATGCTGTTGAATTGGAAATATCTGATATTTGTGTACCTACGTCTAATGAAAGTGTAAAAGGAACAGCAGAAAAACAAACAAAGCTTAAAGAGCTGGCAAAAGTTCTTGGTATAATTAGCAAAGTATTCAAGTGGATTTTAGTCACTCGCCTGGCTGCAGGCCTTTTTAATACACCCCAAGTTTCCACACTTAGTATCCCCTGCTATTAGAGATATGTAGGTGGAAAATGTTGAGAAACCCTAAAAGTTGGGAATATGAGTAATGTGTCTTTTTCTATATTTTTAAATATTTTGAATGTTTAATCATCTGACCATTTCAGCAAAAAGAATTTCTGATATCTAGTGATTTTTAAATTTAATTTTCTATATTACTAATATGGGACAAATAACTAATATGTCAAAATTCTCCACTTATGTTAATGCATTATCACTAATTTCCAGGAAGAACAGGAAACACAAGTGATCACTACAGAATGATAAAAACAGTAGTCATTACTGAGCATTGCCTGAATACCAAGCACTGGTCTGTGCACTTCACTGATCTCAAACTCTCAACCGCTTTATAAGAGAGGGTATTGCTATCTCTGCTTTGTGGAAGAGAAATCTGAGGCTCAGAGAGCTTTAGGTAATTTTCACAAGCTATTTAGTAGCAGAATTGGCAGCCAAATACATATACTTTTCAATTTTATAAAGGTGTTGCCTCACTAGTTTGCAATGGAAGTAAGTAAAATGAATTTCATACAGTAGAATAAAATTCCCACCTTACTTTTCAGTCAAAAATCACCCACTGGTGGTTTAGTAACAATGCTTACAGGTATTTTTATCTGAGCAAACATCTGAAATACCTGTTTCCATTGTGGATGCTGTTGCACCTTACAGCACCCTATCAATGGCCTGTTTCTCCAAAGTGAAAATTTTATAAGATTTTATTTCCCCCATTTTTTCCCTCCATTTAAGCTTTTCTAGTTCTTTCCATGGCTTCTGGTAACTACATTGGAAACAGCTCAGAGTAAGCATTGGGACCAGCATTGTGGTATGTTATAATGGTAAATAACAGGGACAGAATTTTGATTTTTAATTTTATATTCCTCCCCTAATGTAAAGAAAAACATCACTAAAATGAAATGGGCTAAGATGACAATAGTAGTCAAATTTTGTTTCAATGTTTACTCTATTGTTGTTAGAAATAATTGAACAAAGTCATGATATTAATTTACTTCAACTCTTAATATATAGATGCATTTATAGTGGTCAAAGGACAAACCCACTAACCTATGTTACAATGGTAAATGCTAGTTATACTGATTATATGTCCTCACTTCAGATAATTCTACCCACTATCAATTTTCAATGGAGAAAGTTTTCAAAATTAAAATGAGGTTGTAAGGGAAGTACTATCACTAATAGTAAATATTTATTTGTGGTCTTTTTTCTTAAATTTAAATCAATATCCTGGACTGGAAAGATACATAAAGAATTCATGACAGTAATTGATGTTGTAGAGAAATTAAAGGGTATTTCTTTAATTAAACTAATAAAGGGTACTTATTTGTTAGATTATTTCATGTCTTAATGGATAGGAACATCAATATTTGTTCTTTATTCCAGGTACTTTGCTGGATCTTTAAACTTCTCAAAACAAAGCCAAGTAAATGTATTAGGAAATACATTTTTTAATCTTTTCTGAATAAATGATGAACTATAATTTTTTTCTCATGAAATATTTAGTCAGAAGCTAGAAAATTATTTGAAAATACAGAATGATACTGTGTGTATGTCCATAAAACATACATTAGGTAAATGATAACCGAGCAATATAATATATAAATATATTATATATTATATCTTATATCCAGCATCCAGTTTCAGAGAATCCTATAGCAGGAATAGAATTTGAAACATCACATTGGCCCAGATTACTGATTTTAGTGTATGGATTTCTAAAACGAGCAGAAATTAATTCTGGCCTTCAAGGTCCAGAAGAATGGAACCACCACAATGACTTTCCATTATCCAACATAGATATATTTTCTACTTTTATTCATTTAGCAACACTTGGGATAGTTATCTCTGCTCTCATTTATAAGAGGCAACTATTTTTAGACATTATATGACACATTGTACATCTCTGTACATGTTATTTTATTTCATGCACACAGCAATCCTGTGAGGCGGGTGTGTTCTTCCATGCTTTACTCTTCAGAAGAGGAAAGTGATACTCAGTTAAGTATCCTTCTTAAGTTTACAATGGTAGTAAAGTTTGGATTCTAAGTCAGGTTTGTTTCATGTATCACATTGCTTCTTGAATGATGGAAAAGGATTATGTGATCTCTCCACTTATATCCTTGTAGAAATACATATGTTCTGAAATTGTTCTATGCTGTGTTTACTTTTGGTTTGTGAATAATAAACAATTAATTATGCTGTGATATATTAGCTTCCAAACATGAACGGCAAAAGTGCCCTGTGGTTTTCATTGGAAGAAAGTATATGTATCAAACCTATTAACATATTAAAACTTTTAACATATTCTTTATTCAGTCTACTCAGATAAACAGTCAAAGACTAAATAAGAAAGCAAAATGAATTCCTTAGGTCAAACTGGCTTCACATGTACTTCTGCTGTGCATAATTTATGAAGGATTTTCTTTTTGCTTATAGGGATGACTTGTCAAGCTCGAACATCATACACTGAAGATGAAGTTCTATGGGGTCATCGTTTTTTCCCTGTCATTTCGTTAGAAGAGGGATTCTTTAAAGTTGATTACTCCCAGTTCCACGCAACATTTGAAGTCCCCACCCCCCCTTACAGTGTGAAAGAACAGGAGGAAATGCTTCTTATGTCATCCCCTTTAATAGCACCAGCGATAACTAACAGCAAAGAAAGACATAATTCTGTGGATTGCTTAGATGGACTAGATGACATCAGTACAAAACTTCCATCTAAGCTGCAGAAAATTACTGGAAGAGAAGACTTTCCCAGAAAACTCTTGAGGATGAGTTCTACAACTTCAGAAAAAGCCTACAGCTTGGGAGATTTGCCCATGAAACTTCAACGAATAAGTTCAGTTCCTGGCAACTCAGAAGAAAAACTGGTATCTAAAACCACCAAGATGTTGTCTGATCCCATGAGCCAGTCCGTGGCTGATTTGCCACCAAAGCTTCAAAAGATGGCTGGAGGAGCAGCACGGATGGAAGGGAATCTTCCAGCCAAATTAAGAAAAATGAACTCTGATCGATTCACATAACAAAACACCTCCTTAGGCATTATTTACTGTTTGATTTAGTAATAGTCCAATATTTGGCAAATGAGGTAATCCTCTTTAAGGAATCTGAAAGGTACATTTCTCCCCAGTCATATGCATATTTGAGAACCTTTCCTTCCCAAGTATTGCTACTGCACAGAAAGCAAAAGTTGTGAAGGGAGGACATCATAAGGAAGTTCTTATTAATGGGCATGTATTATCACATCAAGCATGCAATAATGTGCAAATTTTGCATTTAGTTTTATGGCATGATTTATATATGGTATATTTATATTGTATATTCTGGAAAAAAAAAATATATATATTTAAAGGGGTGGTACTCTCCGCAATATTTCTAACGTATGTATTAAGCCAAACATGAGTGGATAGCTTTCAGGGGGATAAAACCATATATATATGTGTATATATATGTGTGTGTGTATGTATATGTATATATACATACACACACATACATACATATATATCTGATAAAATTGTGATGTTTTGTTCAAAGTTGTAGTTCTTGTGCATGTTTACTTTATTAGGCTAGGAAGGCTTCTGGCATTAATTATTAATACCAAATATTTTAGCCTTAAATTATTTGTCATTTTAAAAATCTGATTTAATGTTTTTGCTGTTTAAGGTCCTGGGAGGTTTTAAATTGTACTTTATATGGGAGAGTCACAAACGTCTGTTCTATTTCTGGCCCTGCAAAAATATAACCATTACATATTTAACTTGTAAATTTTAGAGCATATCAATATGCTGAAATTTTTTATGATTTTTAAAAGTTGCTAGTACTGGGGGAGAATAAACATCGATTAATTTGAGAATTGGTCCTTTCTTGGACTAACGTCTGGAAGTTTGTTTTGTATATGATCTAATCCAAATATGAGCTCTAAACAAATGCTGAATCATTGTAATAGTCAGTAGCCAAGTTATATTGAATATATCAGAATCTGCGTGAAATTACATAGTTAATGGTCCCTGTTTCAAATTGAGTCAATTCGTAACATTTTCACACTTCTTCTGGAACTTCTGTCATTTTAAACCAATAATTTGTCCTTGAGGAGACACAACAATACAGTGAAACAGATGATAAATATTTATGCTTAAAATATGTATGTCTAAATGAGTCTTTTTTTATGCTGTTCTCTTGTTTGTGGCATTTCTTGTTACAGGAATGACTTTTTCCTCACCTGGGGAACCTGTCTCATCCCATGCCTGTCACTCAGTTCAGGAAGAATGTTTTGTGTATACCTGAGAGAATTTAAAATTAGATGAATTGAAGATATTTTACCCATGTGGTTTTTTTTTTTTTTTTTTTTTAAGAAACATTGGTTTTATTGGTGTCTTGGATTCCTGGCCTACCAAAATAATTTTAGCAGTACTATTTTTCTAACCCCAAAGTCAGATATTTATTACTCTTTGGTAGAAATCAAAACTATTGCTCAGTAGAACACCTGCAAAAAAAAATGATTTGGAATGCTGAGATTTTTATGAAAATTTACAAGTGCTTCTTATCAAAATATCATGGATTTTCCTATAAAACTTCTTTGGGCATTGCAATCTAAGTCTGTCCAGAATTAATCTCTTTCTCCTCATTAATGTGTAAAACCTTAATGGCTGATTTGGGCTCTCATTAGTTCCCATTTTTTAGTAATCCTGTGATGATTTTCTTAATGGAAAATTATTATATCAACAATTCTATCATTAACTACAATAATACCTTCTGGCTACCTCTGTATCAACCAAATTCTGTAGGTGCAAACATATACCAGGGGATTGTTGCTGGCAAAATGATCAACCTTGAGCATCCACCCACTGTGAATAGAGCTGGTTGTCCTACCCCCTGATCTCCAAACTTTCTTGTTTGCTGGATGTAGGAAATAGTAGCAGAGAGAAGGGGGTCCAGAGGGCAAGGTATATGTATTATCAGTGGAAGAAACTACATAGATCATTTAGTCCAACTACTTAAAACTAAATAGAGCCATAATTTAATTTGGAGAGTCATTTTAATTTGTCTTTGATACCAAGGGGAAGATAGCACCAAAAAACAAACTCTCCAAATGTAGTCATTCATTCATTCAACAAAATTTTTGCATGGCTTTTATGTCCTAGGCATTTTTAGCTCCTGGGGATTTGGACATGACTAAGTCAGAGGTCTCTGCCCACTCAAACACTGAATTATTGGTAGGAGAGTGGGGAGGGGATACTGTGGAGACAGATATAAAACAAATAAGACGATTTCATAGTCAAAATATCAGTTAAGGTAAGAAAAATGGATAACAAGATGAAAAATGACCAGGTGGAATAAGAATTGATTGTTTTAGAAGAGGTGATTGGCTTAGGGAAGGGGTGATATTTGAACAGAGACCTGGATGATGAGAAAGAACCACTGTTAGCAAAATTAATTTTTCTTAGTGAATGCTATTACTTTATCTTTTCCACAAATGTATGGGAAAGGTATGATTTCTGCATGTAATTGCAGTTTAACACATATTACTAAGTTGGTCATAGGTCCCAGGTTATCCGGGAGAGTTCCAGTTTATACCTGTTGTACCTGTGTAATTATTAATAGCACTCCTTTTCACGCTTAGAATGTCCTCGTTTGGATGATTCATTATATGGTGACTCTACGTTTTTGTTGAAACTAACTAAATTATGAAGTCTGATATATTTGGATAAAAATAAAGAATTGCTTTTTATTCTCCTTTTGCTGATTTTTTTGACACTGATCATTCCAAGCAAAATCACCTCAGTTTCACATACTTCAGCTTGGAGGACTTCTTATCAAAGTGATTTCATGTAACATTTGTTCAATCTGTACATGACATGTTTTCTCAGCAGTGAAAAGTTATGCATTTTATTGACTGAATAAAGAATAAACCTCTGGTATTTCCATTTCAGGAAGTTGTAAGAGCTGAAATCAAAAAGAGTAAAAGTCAACTTAAGCCAAGATAATTTTCAGCTCACCAATGTGGTGACTATTGAAAAACAAAATGTAATGTGTTCATTGAACTGAATGACTCTACTTAACAACTGGAAACTAGTCCCTTTTTATGGGATTTTCATGGTATGGCTCCTGTCATGGTAAAATATTTCTTTCTATTTATCAAAATGATGTAAATAAAAGAGAGACAATTATTTTGATAATACTTATATTCAATTTAAATATTCATTCTTCTCAGCAATATGTGAATACACTTTTGTAAATACATACAGATTAAAAATAAGGATATTTTATCATTAATTATTTCTGAAAAAATTCTTCTACTGTTTTAAATTCATCTGTATATGGCTTTAAATACTATGAAAACGATTTAGTTGTCTCAGTACTCAAGAGCCACTTTGTCTAGACAGAATGGAGCCGTAATGGATTATTTCTACTGGAAGAAGAGTGAGACTATGGAGAAGGTGGCTTACAGTCTACTTGCATTATGAAAAATTTCTACCATTCCATACTATGAAGAGAGTTCAGCTTGACTGCACAGCACGTCTGTGAGCCCTACTTCAGAATTTGTGCTTGATTTACATTGTGCATATTCAAATTACCATCAAACTAATTGCATTGTCTGGCATGCAATTTATAATTATTTAAATGTACAAAGTCATTTAGGTTACAAAAGTGTATACTCATGTATTCGATACTACAAGTTCAATTTTATAAAACTGTATTAAACTTTCAAAATATGATTGGGTTTAATTTTTACAGTGTTCTCATCATTTTTCCATCTTCCAAAAGTTAATTATATGCCTTGATTCAGTTTGTTTGTCATAAGACTCTTAACTCCTAAAAGACAATGATTCAATCCATCACAAGTCATTCCTTGAGGGTTACTTTTATTTTAGCTCCTTATTGGTGAGATGCTTCAGCAATATGGAACCTGAGTTTAATAATGCAGATTACTTGAGACCTGCATTTCTTCAAGGAAGCATCATGACCATCTTACCCTTTGCTCAGTCTATGTGTCAAAAGCCACAGTAAGTAAAGCAGACAAATGCATAGTTTTCCTAATTTGGTTTAAATATCAAATCACCTTTTAAAAAGTGTTCAGTTACCTTTCCTTATGGTGTTTCAAAGAAAAAAATGTGTTTAGTCAAACCAGTTCTGTGATATGTAATGTGCCCAACTCCCTGGGACCTCACAGAATTAATTCAAAAAGCCAAGTTCCTGCAGCTTCTGGCCTAATGGAGTTCAAAGAAGATGGTCCTCGTCATTCGATAGAATCTTTTTTCCAAATTCTGATTTTTTTACCTGAAAAGTTGTCTTGAAATCATGGTTGTTTCAGAATATTTGGGCTGTGTATGATCAATGGATGCTATAGACAACAAATATGGTAGGACCCCTTATCTACTCATTGCTTACTAAGAATCACATCCATAACTCCTGCTTATCCTTCCCCAGCTCCATGTATTAATCACTTGCATGGTGACTTGCACGTGTTATTTAAATCTTCACAACATCTCTACGTGGCTGATGGAAAATAGATTATCCCCATTTTACACTTGAAGAAACTGATTCTCGGAGAGGCTGTCTCGTGGGGTTTTTAATGAAGTTCACAAACATGAGTAGTCCCTGCCCTCTTTCTGGGTGCTTCTACTTTTATTTACATGCAAATCCCTAACCATTCTTATAGTGACTGCTGCTTTTTGATTTTCCATTTGGGGGCATTATCTATTTGCTTTTCAACTGTGGTGAAGGAAGATCTAGTTCTTTTCACTTCTTGCTACCCACTATATCTCCACCACATCCACTCTACCCTAAATTTCCAATATTACATTATGTTTTTAATTAGATTAAGTGCTATCACAATTGAGCCCATGTTTTTCTGATCATTTTCTCATCCTTCACAGCTTTTCCTGCTAGAGTTGATAATTGTCTTGTTTTCTCTTTGCTTATTTATATTTATAGGGCCCTGCATTCTAAATAATGTCTTACCCTCATCCAAAAATAAACCTACAGTTTTCTGTCAGGGTGGGAAAGGGGCAAACAACTTGTTGAGTTGATTAGAACAAAGGAAAGTGTGCTTTGCCCTCTTTGCCCTGCTATGCCTTTAAAATCCCGCTACTATTTTTTCAGTGTTTCTTCACTTTGAGAAGAAAAGCTAGCTTAATTGTATTAGTTTTCTATCACTATTATAACAAATTACCACAAGTTTAGCAGCATAAATAACACAAATTTATTATCTTACAATCTATAGATGGAAGTCCAACATGGGTCTCACTGGGCTGAAATCAATATGTCACCAGGGCTGCTTTTTTTTCTAAAGGCTCTAGGACGTAACTTGTTTCTTTGATATTTCCAGTTTCCAGAGGTCACCCACATTCTTTGGCTTGTTGCCCCCACCTTCCATCATCAAAGCCAGCAAAGTTGAATTTCTCTGTGTCTTTCTTCCAGAGTAACATCTTGTTCTGACTCTTCTACCTTCCTCTTCCACCTTTAAAGATCATTGTAATTACATTCAGCCCACCTAGATAATCCAAAATAATCTCCCCATCTCAAGGTTCTTCATTTAATCACATGTGCCAGCCCCTTTTGCTAAGTAAGGTAACATATTCATAGATTCCAGAGATTAGGATGTGGACTTTGGGGGCCGTTATTCTGACTACCTCACTAACGTCTCTTGCTTATCCTGTTTTATATGAAGAGAATATAATTTGAACAAAATATTTTCCTCCTGAAATCAAAGTATAATTTTATGTAGATGTAAAAATAAGGGCCGTATTCATTTTCATTAATGACATTCTTCCTTGTGAAGAAACATATTTAATAAGACATTATTTAATTATTCTCTTAGGAATCTATTTTTGTCATAGTCTGTGAGCAAATGTCTGACCAGGTTTTATTTTACAGTTCTTCATAGAGAAGAAAAAAACAAACAAAACAAAATAAAACAAAACAGTGTTTCATGAAATAGATTGAAAATAACATCCCTAACTTCAGTGTTCTGAATCTAACCTTGTACATGAAGTCCACTTTTTCTTGGTTAGCCATCCCACCCTTTAGTCTTTAAAACAATGTTAAGGGTGGATTTAAGTTTCAGTTGAACAACCTAAAAGCTGGTGTCAGTATTTGTAGGCATCAAAATATTACTGTGCCCCATAAACATTAAAGTGTATGAAAGCTTGTGACCTAGAACTAATTTTAGAAATAAATTCCATTGTGTTTTAACCAATTGATCAATGAGCGGTATGCAGAGACTTTGGATGGGCCCATGGGAGTTGGCACTTTGATCAAAGTTTAAGGTTCAGTGGCTGACTGAGTGAGAGGGGTAAATCAGAAAATGTCACTTAGATGCAGGTCTATTTTTGTAAATGAACCTCTACCCGGTGTCTCGTTGTTATAAAGAGGACTTGTGAAGTCTATGAGATTTATGGCTTCCTTTCTTATTGAAGGTTCCTAAATAAATGATTATTTTTTATTATCAACTTTGATCTCCTCCCCCTCTTCACTGTTGAAGTGACTTCTTGGTTTCATAAAGCAATTTGTGTTAAAGGAAAACTTGTGCACAGAATGAGACAATTATACTATAGACTTATATTTTTGTAACCCTGTATAGGTTTGAATTCACTAGCTCTCACTTTCCCTATATATAAAATTTATAGTATGAAATTACATTACATTTTGAGATTCATATTTCACATTATCCACAACTTACTTAAAATATCTAGATTTGGACATGTGAATGAACTCTCTCATCCATTTCTTCTCTATGAAGAACTGTAAAATAAAACCAGGTCAGACATTTGCTCCTAATTTTTGGCCTAATATGAGACTCATGTTTAATGCCAGCTGGTTTCCATTTTGGCTGACTTACAGAGTTGATATTCAACTATAAAGAAGACATTAATTGGAAGATACTTGGTAAATTGATATCAATATCATGATAGAAACATACAGTTTCTTAGAGAAAGTAAGGAATAATCACAAACCTTAGGCTTGTTAATGGATAAAGTAATTATTGGTGACCAATTTTTTTTTTTTTTGAGAAAAAAGTTGCTCTGGGAAGTATGCATTATATTTAGTCTTGAAGAGGATAGTTTCTCCCCTAGATGAGAATCAAAATCTTGGTTACAGTTAGAATAGAGCACATACTGTGAATGACCATTATTCATACCAATAATCAGTTCTGAACCAGTACGTTATTTTTTAGTCACTGGTTATATGTCTTATTTGGTTTCTTTCCTCTACTAATACTTTCCGAATTGTCAAACATGCCATTTATATACGGGAGCTCTTATCTGAGAATGATGGAATCAATTTGTACCATATGTAGAATCTGTACCACTTGTTGTTCATTGACATGAACTTTCTGGGTGTTTGTTTCCAGTTTGAAATTAACTACAGGGTTGAAATGTCCACTGAGACCCATCACCTTAAAAATTTCAAATCAATAATCACTTGTTTCGTCAATTTAGTGCGCCTACTATGTTGTATGTGTTATGATACACACTAGAGTTATAGAAAATAATAAAGGGAAAGAAGATCCAAACTTCTTAGAGATAATAGCTAATTAAAATACAGTGTTTTAAATGTTTTGAAACATAACTGCACAGGATCCTATGAATGCACCAAGGAAGAAGGTGATCCAAGTCATATCTGCTGTGAGATTGAGGTAGGGTTAAAGAAGGTGGGAAGATCTTGAAAACTGGTTTGCAGAAAAGGATACTGGGATTGTGTTTTCAGAGATTTGAAGAAATTACATAGATAATGAAAAGCAAGAGAAGTAAAGGAATCAGCGTGTAAGATTCATGAAGTTTGGAAAGCATATTATATTTTTCAAATATAAGAAGTTCAGAAAGACCAGAACATGGGGTATGAGAAATGGATGAATATGGGAGATAATTAGAAATCACTTACATACGTGAGTGAAAGCATCTAAAATGATAATTGTCGCCTCTTTTTTCCTCTCAAACCAACAGCATAATTTTCACATTTCAAACTTTCTGGGAATATGTATAAATATATGTACACCAAAATATATTAAGTCATTTATTATTTTGAAACAGTGATCTAATTATTTTTTATGCATTGAATAGGCATGAATTCTAACAGTAATTAAAGCAAACACTGGGCTTTAAATTTTTTTAAAAATAGAGGCCTATTCATAAAGGATATTATAACAGAAAATAGTTGGGTTTTCATGTTGAAGTCAACTTTTAAAGATTTTAAAGGGATGGTGGGATCAGATATGTATTTTAGAAAGTTTACTCTCCCAACATACACTAGGGATAAACGAACTCCACAATTTTCATTTCACTGGAAACAATATATCTTTTAGTGAACTTTATTTATAGCTCACATCCCTCAGAAAAAGGATTTATGAGGCCTAAAAATGTTATAGGAGAATATGAATAAAATTGAATACACAAGAGAGATGAGAAAAAAGGCAAAAAATATATTCTAACTGCAAAGGTTAATATAGATGCTATAACTGAATGTAATATTTCACTCCTGGCAGGTGAAAAAAAAAAAAAAGAAATCATTTTATGTGATTTTCCTTATCTGAAAAGGAGAAAGCTGACAATTCCCCAAAGAACAACCAATAATTTCAGATCTTTTTAGATTTCATTAGACTTTCACAACAATGTCTCTTTCCTCTACTATTGCAATCAAGCACTCCAAATTACCCAAACCATTCCCCAAAGGAAAGTGTCATTTGAAAGTTTATTTCCTCTCTTTTCTTCTCTTGTTACATTCAAGAGCATTAAGTTGATTTAAAGAAAGATGGTAAAATGCAAGCTGTGAAGAGACAAAGATCAAAAAAGTAAAACAATTTTGATATTGGGTCACTTGCTAATAAAGAGGTGATTTTGTATCAGGTACATGTTTCAGAGGAATAACCCCTATTCATCTCTAATCCAAGATGGAATTTAAAAAAAGAAATACCCAGTGTTGGCACATAAGTAAGAGTCATCTGAAATAATATTATAGATTTTCCATTATGTGAAGTATAATAATTAAAGATTCACTGGTTAAATCACTAGAATTTAAAATGTATGCAACAAAATGAGGTTTTTTTTCTTATAATTACTTGCACAGAAATAAAAGCTTGATTGTTATCTGACACTCTAAGAAGTAAATGTTCAAACATTGACCCTTGCCTTCAACCTAGGGTACAGCATTGTGACCCGTCAATGTAGACCACATGTGGACTGATGTTCATATATTAAGCAACATACTTTTACATCTGTGGAAGTGTGCCAGCTTTGATGAGCTACAAATCAGAGTTGCTCCTTTACAATTTTAATTTATAGCGAATTTCCCACATCTATGGAAAGAGAAATGAAAGCACAGCCAATCAGTGGTATATATCTTGGTGTCCCCAAAATCACACAGATCATTTGGAATGTCAATAGAAATTGAATTGAATTGACAACTCTAATCAGTATCTGGAATGATAGGCACAGATACAGTGTATTTTCTGAGTAGGTTGGTTAGGTTAGAGGTTATATCATCCTCCATATAACTCTAGTTTAATTTATATCTAGTGAAAAATTAAATAAACATGGCAGACAATTTAGGCCTTATTAGCAGATTTATTTTCAATTTTCTCTCAGAAAAATTTGTCAATTTAGAGGCTTTCTTGGAAGAAGTTTATTCCTGGACTAACCTGAGTACTCAGTATGTTTACTGGCAGCTATCTTGGCCAAAACCAAACAACTGAGAAGAATGACAGTAAGGAGAACCCAGTTAGTCAAACTCTGTCACAAAGTAGTTTTTTAAAAAAATCTAAACTGCCAGATCACTAAGTCCAGTATTTGCTTTAATTAGTGTTAGAATTCATGCCTATTTAATGCATAAAAATAATTAGATCACTGTTTCAAAATAGTAAATGACCCAATGTATTTTGGTGTACATATATTTGTACATATACCCAGAAATTTTGAAATGTGAAAATTGTGCTCTTGGGGCCAGCCCAGTGGTGTAGCGGTTAAGTTCGCAAGTTCTGCTTCCACGGCCCGGGGTTCGCAGGTTCGAATCCTGGGTGTGGACCTACTCACTGCTCATCAAGCTATGCCGAGGGGCATCCCACACAGAAGAGCTACAACTCTACAACTATGATACACAATTATGTACTGGGGCTTTGGGGAGGGGAAAAAAAAACAAGGAAGATCGGCAACAAATGTTAGCACAGGGCCAATTTTCCTCAAAAAAAAGAAAATTATGCTCTTGTTTTGAGAGAGAAAAGGCTAAAATTTTTGTTCTAGATGCTTTCACTTACGTATATAAGGGACTTCAAAATAAATCTGCAAGTAGTAAGCAGTTCTGGAAAATAGATAAAACACTTGGATGATTTTTTAACTCATTAGGAGGATACTTTTGTATTCATCTGTAAATGAGACACTCAGGTCACAGAGTAATTTCAGTTGAGTCTAGAGGAAGAAGCTAATTATAATGGAGACAATTCAGTGACTCTGGTCTGCACCAGGCCTCCATGTAAACAATCTGAATGGTTCTAATAGTTTGCTTCAAGTTGTGGCTTGATTGTTTGTCAATAATTCTTTTCAGTAAACAGATGGCATCTTATTTGCCAAACTGGAGAACCATTTTCTTTTCCATAGTCATCTTCCAAACAGAAGCTAGTCCTATGCCAGTGAGGACATATTGGGTGTTGAATTACATCAGATTCTCTTCCAGAACTGTGGTACAAGGAAACACATTCCTCAGGTAATAAAGGGTGTACAATTACCATCCCAACCATCCTATGGAAGATTTTAGATACAAGTCCACTGAACGCTTCCTTAATCTGCATTCCTCTCACGTCCAGCCCAATGGTGGCTTCTAACATAAAATATTCAATATGGTTGCTGAGTTCTATTTTTCTGATAAAGTCTAATTAAACTAACTCTTTCCATCTCCCACCCTTGGGTGAGAAATATATGGGCCTGCTTATCTCTGAATAATAAAGTTATGCATTATAATAACCTACTACAACTATAATAGTAACTATAATACTACTCAGAAGTACTATGATCAAGATAAGTAAGAAATATTCCTTTCTTTGTGGCTGCAGGATTCATGGCAGCTTGTATTTTTTCAAGCCAGCAATGGAGAGAGACAGGTGCTACATTTTTTATGTTTCACCTTTATGTAAATACTTAAATCCTATCACCTTGACCACATGCATTCTGTTTAAGCAAGCCACAGGTCCTGCCTACACCCAAGGGTGGGGATTACATACAGGCATTAATACCAGGAGATAAGGATCATATGAGGGATTTTTTTTCTGTCCACATGAAGACAATAACAATTCTGAATAGAATTTAAAAATCTGAACAGATAGATGAATTCCCCAAATTCTAGGTCAACAAGAAATTGATGGAATATGTCCTCTGCTTATCTCTCCATCTTTAAAAAATATGGAATGTGTGGGACTCCACACAGCCTTCCAGGTAGCTCCCCAATTACATTTTTATTTCGTCCTAAAAATGTTTCAAGATTTCTAAAATAACTGGAAGAAAAGATGTATATCTCTGAGTCAGATCTTACCCGTGATATGAATTGAGACTTTTATGGGGGAAAAAAAAATCTGTGTAGCAATAATTAGGAAAGGTAATTTCTTATTTATCCTTAAATTAATATTTTTCCCTCCTAATATCAATTATAAACATGTGCCTCTTCTGTTTACTTGTATATTTATTCATTTTTTATTTCACTCTTTTTTCCTCATCTACCAAGAATCTGAGGTAGCTTTTCAAATACAATAAAATCATAATTTAAACAAAATTATTTGAAAAAATCAAACATAAGAGTATGGCCAACCTAAAAGAACAGAAAACTTAAACAGAAATATGTGACTTGAAAGGTCTTGCATTGTGTTTTAATTAGGCTGAGAATTTGGGCTGAGTTTGCAGGCAAAGTGATCTAAGGAACAATTATTTCTTTTATTTTTATACAAAAGAACTGATAGGAAAATATGGCCTTCTGTATTAAAGTTAAAAATATCTAGATCTATAGTCAGCATTTCCACTCTGTATATACACTACAGAAACTCAGGCACATTTATGCCAGGGTACATGTAAAAGAATATTCACAATAGCATTAAAAAAAGACCCAAATATCCCTCAACAGTAGAAAGGAAAAATAAATTGTGGTAAGTATATACAATTGAATCCTATAAAGCAATGTCTATTCAATTGAATCTTATAAAGCAATGAAAATAAAGGAACTAGATTACAGATAACAATGTGTATTAGTCTTGCAAGCATAACATTGTATAAAAAAGGAAAATTTTTGTTGTTGTTGGGGAGGATTCACCTGAGCTAACATCTGTTGCCAATCCTTCTCTTTCTTCTTTTGCTTGAGGAAGATTAGCCCTGAGCTACCATCTGTGTCAGTCTTCCTCTATTTTTTATGTGGGTCACCACCACAGCATGGCTGACTAATGGTTTAGGTCCGTGCCTGGGATCCAAACCCACAAACCCAGGCCAATGAAGTAGAGGCGTGCCAAATGTAACCACTACACCGTCAGGCCTGCCCCCAAAAAAGGGACTTTTTTTTTTGCTGAGGAAGATTCACCCTGCGCAAACATATGATGCCAATCTTCCTCTTTTTTTCCTTGAGGAAGATTAGCCCTGAGCTAACATCTGAGCCAGTCTTCCTCCATTTTGTATGTAGTCTGCCAGCACAGCACAGTTGGTGAGTGATGTAGGTCTGTGCCTGGGATCCAAACCCGCAAATCCAGGCCGCCAAAGTGGAGCACATGGAACTTTAACCTCTTGGCCACAAGGCCAGCCCCCATAAAGGGAAATTTTTAAGAGTTAAATTCTCACATGCATTTTCACAAAGGACAACTTGACGGATACCATAGATGATGTTGTCAATCAGATTTTGTTTGCAGCTAGTTACCAGAATAACCAGGCTCATGTGACTTTATCCTGTAGCCTCCCTCCGTAAGTAGTAAAACTTAAAAACCACCACTACCACCACAACCAAACCTCACAAGCTGAAATTGGAAAATTTCAACACACCCATTTGGATAACAACTTACAAAAGCTTAGCAAAGAATGTGATATTGCATTTCCCATGAAAACAGCCAATAAGAAGATGGCAATTTTTGAACACATTCATAGACTAAATATTATCCTATTTCCAAAAAGCAAAATGTCAATTATCTCCTATGTTTTTAATTTTTTTGGATTTTCCATGTGAGTATTTAGATTATACTAATGCCTTTATTAAAAGGGAATAATTTATCAAAGAATTATTTCTTTGAAAATTTAAGCTTTTTGTTTCCCCCTAAAGTCTTTTCCTGCAGAAGTAATTCCAATATGAATATAAGCCTATGCATGAAAGTCCACTCAATCACTGAATTCAACAATTATTTTCAACCAACAAGCACTTTTAAAATTGACTTATCCACAAATATACCTCCTTGTGGTAAGGTCAAAGTACAATTAAGTTTTAAAAGTACAAATAAAAGCAATGTTTATTTCACTAGAGTTTTTTTTTAAAAGCAAAACAGTCTTTGACTGTGGCCTTAAAAACCTTCATTTTTCTGGGTAAAGCAAGGTAACTATCTTTTGGTGTGTATGTTCCAACTGTGTTGGGTAGAATTGTTGAAAAAATAGGCCATGTGCATATTTTAGCTTCTGAGATCAGTTTTTAAACCTGATATTGAAAATTTAATTTGCAAGATTTGCTCCAAAAATTCCTTTGGAGTATATTTAAGACAATATCTTCTATAGTGTACCTCAAAATCAGTAGGATTTTTAATAAAGCTGATTGCAGAATAATACTTAACAATATTGACATTTGCATTCTTAAACATTTTTGATGAGGTAAAACAGCATCACTAAATTGCTGGCACAATTGCATCCAGTTCTCCAGGGAACGATGTTTTAGGCAGTGCAGCAAAAAAAGTAAAAGAATACAATTGAAGATGACAAGAATGAGTGGATATATATAAGTAACATTCCAATAATGTAGAAGGGAAAGTGGCTTGTTATTCAACTGAAATGGAAAACTTGTAAATAGAAGTTATATTAAGAAGTGAAATGATTTTGTAACAGGGGCCGGAGGCTGCAATTGCCTCTCAGAATTAAAGCCTTGGGAAGATCAAAAATGTTTGTCTGTATGTTTTGGACTGCACAGCTTGAATAATGAAATAAGTGAAAGGAGAATCCTTTGTTTCAAAAGATGGTTTTTTGATTTGACAGTATATATAGGAAGGAGAATTATAATGAAGTGAATCATCAAGATAAAAAAGGAGATGAATTTATAGATTTTAAATGTACTGCCCTGGTGAACCTAGGATGGCAGGCAAATACTAATAAACGTCTGAGAATATAAATCTTCTCTGGCTAATTAGTTTTTAGTTGTCCAAGCTCTTCAAGAAATAGGCAGTAAGCTTTTTGTTTTGATTTTTGTGTTTTAAGAAACCAAATCCAACCAAGTATTCCCTGAATCATGTGGCAAAACATCATTATTCATCATCATCATCATAGTTATTATTTATGGCGCCCTCACTATGTGGCTGGCATAATAACAACTCTTTTATGTGAATTTTCTTCTTTTTAACCTTCACAAGCATTCAATGGGATAGATGTAATTATTACCCTCCTACTAAAAATGAAGATATTGACACACAGAGGCATTAAGTAGCTTGGCCAATGCTCTTCTAAGGCAGGGAAGTACATGCTCAATGAATGGAGTGAAGGTATTCCTAAACAGATATTTATTACAGAAGACAAAACACGCAAAACAAACAAAAAATATTTTCTCATGGGGTCTATATTGTAGTGTTGTAAATATAATCAATAAAATGAACAAATAGGTAAAACATATGATATGTAAATAGTGGTAAATGCTATACAGAAAAATGTAGGAAGGATAATAAGAAGTGCTAGAGTGGGGACACAGGAAGGCCTTACTGAGGTAGGACCTTTGAAGAAAGACCTGAAGCTCTCAGAGAGGAGAACATTCCAGAAAGTGGGTATATTTTCAAGGCGTGAACATGTTTAGTGATTTGATTTCAAGAAACATCAAGGACAGTTTAGCTAGAGATGGATGAGATAAAGTCAGTGAGGTAATGGGAGGTGGTGGTGAGTGGAAGATGTGTGGAATATTTTAATGATTTTGGATTTTACTAACATGGAGTGAGAAGTTACTGAGAGAACTTTAAGCAAAGAAGTGACATTGATCTCATTTACTTTTTAACATGATCACATTGGCTGCCGTGTTGAAAAGAGATTGGTAAGGAGCATGAACAGCTCAGGAGATCATTTAGGAGGCATTTGCAATAATCCAAACAGGAGAGGCTAACCAAAGAACCAGGCAGACAGCTGTGGGTTTAGTGAGAAGTGTTGTATTCTGAATATTTTTTAAGACAACTGACAGGATTTACTGGCATAGTAGAATGCAATTGCCCTTATAATTTTAACGCAACATGTAACAAATGAAACTGTACTTATTTTATAACCTTAGCTTGCCTGTCAAAGCATCATCTAAATGCTTAATCGTCAAATAAGACTCAGATATAAAAGAAAAGAAAACAAAGTTACTTGCAAAGAAGTCTGCAAGAGAGGTACTGGCTCCCCAAATAAAAATCTCAGGTATTTAAAGGAAAAAAAATCCACAAGAACAGCAAGTTTATTGACAGAAACCAGTTGTTGATGGAAAGCTGCAGTTTCCCCACATGATTATATTTGCAAGGCTTGTCATAGATTTTCAGAGATTAGCCCTCCAAAACTGGGAAAAATTGTTTTTCCTTGGAGGAAGATTCAGAAAAAGCTCAAGTGTCATTTATTTAGAGGACTGGAAGTAAGTGGAGATGGGGTGACTGTTTGGGAGAGAAGGTTATTGATTGATTGATTGATATTGATTTGTCAAGGGAGTGAACTTCTTCTATTTTCTTTTTCTCTGACATTGGTTCTGATGAACTGCTTACTCCAAGTGGAGGCAGGGCAAGGTGTCAGTTTTCTTTGCCATAACTTACGTTAGCTGATTTTAAGTAGACCAATAGCTGCGAGCTGCACCTGGAATTTGTCTCCATCCTTGGGCTAGCCGCGACAGCCCCGCCACATGCTGTGGAGTGATTTGTGCTTTGGCCTAGGGGCTGAAATCCAGCCTCTGCACACTCGCCAAACCGTACACTGCGCTCCTCATCAGATGGGGGTCCTTTTGTCTAATTGCTCAGTCCAGAGGGAATTTTTCTCCAATGTGTCTTTACAGAGATAGCTCCTTTTTCTAATTTTCAACAGTGCTGTCTTGTTGAACATTTGAAAGTAGTATCATATACTCCAGCGCGGCTGACCATAGATAATAAAACAGTATTCTTGTCTTCAAGTTCATGTCCACATTTGATGAAAGAAAAAAAAGTGCTATACCTGTGATATTCTAAAAAATAATTAAGAGAAACAGAAATTAGCTTTCCTAATACACAATTCATATTAACAGAATTATATACAGGTAATGAATTTACCCAAAAACAGATGAGTAAGTAGTAGATAATCAGAGGACTCCTGATGGGAAGATCAGATACCAACATCAATAACATCTCATATCTACCTCCTAATCACTGGCAGATGGAGTTCTGTAGCTGGAAAAAAAAAAATTAAGAAATGAAGGCTCAAGTTTTCCTCTAAAGTAGAGAAAAATATTATTTTTCACTAAAATAAATGCCCATTTTATTACTGAGCTGCTGTACAAACGAGAAAAAGTGATGGACAGGAAAAAGAAAATGAAGAAGGATGCCTTAGCTGTTAGGAGAGACCACTTTTATTAACTTATAATTATTGCCAGAATACCTAAAATTGTTCAAAGAGGTTTTGGAAAATCTGAGCACTCAAAAATTTTATATTGGATTTAAAAGGAAATCAATTGTCCATCTTCAGCTAACGACCTAAACATAATTATTGGTCATGACTTTGAGTCTTAATATTTTTGGTGCTTAATGTTATTTTTAAAATAGTTCATACAGTTTCATAGTATAAAATTCAGAATTTACAATGGCTATATAGTGAGAAGTGTATCTCCTATACTTTTCTCACTGAACTGCTTTGTTCCCATCCCCAAAGGCAAAGAATATTGCCAGTTCATTTTTTATACATCCAGAAAGTTTCTCTATAAGTATGTACATATTAATCACAGAATATTCCAGAGACATTTTATGCAGTTCGAAACATAGAATTTCATAGAAAATTATACGTGCTCACACATATTTGTGTTTATATAATTGTTTATAACTATATATGTGTATATAGTTGTATTTTTAAAATTTGTTTCCTCCCGCACATACAAACATACATTCAGTCATCCAAACCTTTCTTTTTTTCTCTTAGAATGTCTTGGAATATACCTGTAGGACAGAAGCCTGGCACTGGATTTGCTGGGTCAAGAAGATGATGTGAATGTTAAATTTTGATAGACATTGTCCTGTTGAGCTGCATAGAGTTGGCACTCATTTACACCTCACCTTCACTGTTATCAGCCTGCCTATTGGCCACCCACCCTCAACTATACAATTGATTATCAATTTTATTTTACGTTTTTCAAACTGGCAGATGAAATATAAGTGCAGTGCAGTTTCAGGTTGCATTTCTTTTATTATGAGAGTGATTAAGCATCTTTCCACGTTTTAACGTTTGTTTATTTTTTCTGTGAATGTCCGCTGTATAACCTTTGCCCATTTTTCTATTGAGTTGTCTGTCTTAGCTCAATCTTTACATTGTGGAAACACATCTGATTGTGCAGATGGTAAATTCTCCTACTTAGAGTTCTTCTGTGGAACTTCAATTTGAACTTATCCGATTTTGCACAAACACACTTACATTTTTGTCTGGTGTCACAGATTAGATTCTTTGGGAAGCATTTAGTGTGAGATGTTTATTGAGGAGTGCCTTGGGCATCAAAATCTGTGGAAGCAGCAGAAGGAAAAGTCAAGCTGTGATGTAGGTCCCATGACAGTTCTACTGAGTTCACGGGAGCTCTTGGATCAAAATGCTCCCGAGATGCCAGGCCTATGTGTACCTTCACTGATCAAACATTGGATGCTGAGGCTATGCTTGTTTAGGCGGACTACTGAACGTGTCTGCCCACAGCATGCCCATAGTGAGGGCAACAATTCCTCACTGAAGTGGGATTGGATGGATGTATATCACAGCGTCCACAACTGATGGGAACACAGCTCTGATGGAAACCTGAAAATGAGATTGTCCCGTCATTAATGCTCTTCTGAAGCGTATATATTTGGTGCTTGGCATTGAATAACATTTGAATCACGTATACACATTGTTTTTAGGTATTTCATGGGGGTAATTTGGTTCTTTAGGGCAGTTCTTAATTTTTTTTCTAAATATATTAGCAACATTGTTAAGAAGCTGGAAGTCTTAATACTTCCCACAAGATTAAGAAGTTGTTCTGTTTGGTTTGGACATAATGCAGATACAAATTACATTGAGGTTAGGCTTCTTTTAGCAGATTTTGATCAGCATTTGCCGGTTATCTCTGACTTGTGGAGAGTGTTTTTTTCTTCTCACTTAAAAATATTTGAACGTGTCAAATTATTAAAGTTATTTCACTACTTTGAATAAGAATGCATACAATTTGAAACAAATTAAAAGTAATACGGCTGTGTTAAAAACACTCGAAAAGAACATCAATGACACAGTACTAGAGACAGGTATTACTAAGAAACTGATTAAACTCTGTGACTATATACCAAGAATAATTATTCTGCTTACACTATTTTAAAATTGTGAACTAATCAAAATGAATACATCTTTATTTTACTGTAATGTATATGGGAATATGTAATTTTATTTTTTAAGTATTTCAGTTTTAAATAGTTCACCATTTTTAAAGTTTACCAAAATGACATATCATATTTATTGTATAATAGATGGATGTTTTAAAAAATAAAACTTTATTTAAATGGCAACTCTCACTAGCAAAATGTCACAGACTGGCTAATGATGTTAGAGGCTATAAGGATCTGAATTCAGAAACCACTTGTACCTGTATTATATCCAAGCTAAGCATGACAACTTCCTAAACTCATGAGAGCTATGCAGACTTCCAGTTTCTTAACAATATTGCTAATAGATTTAGAAAAGAATGTATAATCCACTTTGGCACAGAATGATTAGATATCTGACTATATTTTAGAAACATTTATTTGTATATATATTGCAAAAAATATATTGGATTGGGTTTAGCAAAAATTGCTTCTAAATTAGATGGGAGTATAAACCAACTAAATGAGAGGGAAGACCTAGCAACCTCTAGAATTAGCACAGTAAGTACTCAGTGAAAGGGATAGAGCTTAGGAGACAGAACTAGAACAAGAATAATGAAAAAGAATAATGAAATTGGTTAGAAAGTGAAAAAATGAAACTTGGCTTCAAAAGTATTTCTACACACATCAGTTTTGGACTGTCTTTTTTTTTTTTCTTCAGGTGATTAAATCAAAAATCTATTATTCTTGTCTGTCAATATTTCATACAGTACAAATAAAAATGCAGTAGGATGTCACAGCTAAGAGGGAACAAGACTGTAAAACTGATGAATTAAATTCTGAAAATAGGCCTTAAAAATAGCTTTGGTGAACAACGTATTACATTTTGTTACAAAGGGCAATTTTAACACGTTTTGGCATAATTAATACTTCCATAGCTCAGGAATTGCTTGGCAGGTCTCCTATTTCCATTGTGGTTAAAACTGCAAGCTCTAAAAGTAATGAAATTTGGCAACCAATTTTATTGTATGACTGGGTAGAGAACAAAATTTAACTCTATGCTTTTTTCTAAGAGATAGGAGTCAAAGATTCAAATAGATATGTAGTAAAAATGCTGCTGCCCCAAATAAACCTGGGGTAGGTATATTAATAACAGGCAAAACAGACTTCAAGGTAAAACACTTTACCAAAGATGCTGAAAGGCATAAGTCATGAGAAGATAAAACACTTTTCAGTCACAACCACTTAAAGACATAAACATAAGATATATAAAGAAAAATTAATAAACTAAAAGAAGATATCAATAAATTTGTAATTATAATGAATTACTTTAAGACATCTTTTTCAATAATAGATTGAAAAGTCAGACAAAATTGTTAAGGATATTGGAAAAATAAATATATAATACAAATTTAATGACTTTATATAGACTATTGCACTGCAAAAAAAAAAAAGCACGATATTCATTCTGCTTAAGTACACCTAGAACATTCACAAAGACTGATCATATACTGAGTTAGGAAGCAAGTGTCAGCAAATGTCTCATTACTAAAATCAAAGAATCTTCTCTCTGATCATAGTACCATTTAGTTGTCAATCAATAAGGCAAAAATAAGTTTTAAAATCCATATATTTAAAAATTAAGAAAGCACTTTAAATTGTCCACGATTCAAAGAAGAAATTATAATGAGGATTAGATAATATTTGAATAAAACAATAACAGAAATACGATGTATTAAAATTTGTAGAATGCAGTTAAGGCAAAGAGAATTATATACCTTAAATGCATGCAAATATAAGAAAAGAAAAACAATTAAAATTAATGAGCTGAAAATACCTCTCAAGAAATTTAAAGAGCAAAATAAGCCCAAAGAAAATAAATGAATAAAATAATAGAGATAATATTAAGAACTAATGAATCATAAAGCAAATAAAAAATAGTGATGATTAACAGATTTAAAAGTTTGAGAAATCTCTGGCAAGATCTATCTAGAAGAAAAAAAAGACACCAAAACAACATCAGGAATAAAAAAATGAAGATCACTACGGATATTGTAGTCAATAAAAGAATAAGAAAAGGATATTATGTACCATTCTATGTCAATGCCTTCGAAAGTTTAGTTGAAATGGAAGTTTTTCCTAGAAAATATTTCAATTATCAAAAGAGATAGAAATATAAAAACTGTAAATAGTTCTACAATCATTATAGAAAATGAATCAGTAAATAAAAATCTTATGACAAGGAAAACTCCATGGACAGATGGTTTCTCTAGTAAATTCTTTCAGTCATGAAACATTTTTCAAATGTTAATTTCAGAAAATGAGGCACACTCTCCAAATTATTTTATGAGACTAGTGTAATCTTTAATACCATATCTAAAATAACATTTTCAACTTTGTCACTATTTTAATGAAAGAAATTTTCCCTGTCTTTCCTCAGAAGTAATGTCTTTATGATTAGGAGGGGCAGGCAAAAATCTTGTGTTTGGTTTTTAATTATCCCTCCCATTGATCCAAGCTACAAGTTTTACAATCTTTGTTGCAACTTAGAAACAGATCATTTTCATAAGTTCATTTCAATTCTGGACACCCCAAAGGAAGGTGGGAGTATCAAATTGTGGCCACTTTGAGCTGATACTGGCCTTTACATTTACTATCTTTCTGTATCCTTAAATATGATCCCCGATAAATAGATATGCTACCTGGTGATAAAGAATGATTAGTTGCCAAAGACCAAATGCTTTACTTAACACTTAACACATTTCATTTTTAGTAGAATATTTTTGTCAACATTGAGATCTTAACCCAAAGCAATAATGATAATAAAGAAAACACAAGGATATGTGGGTAGGCCTCTTGGAGTTTCTAAGTTTCCTTTAAAACTCTGAGAAAATGTACAAATATCTGTGCATAAGAGTACCATGTATAACAGATTCATTCTTTTTCAGTTTCCTGAACAAAGGGTAGACTTTCCTAGTGACCAAATGAGCTAAGGAGTGTGTTTACACCACCACCAGCAAATGCACTGGTAGCTAAAACTTCCTATCTCACAAACAACTTCACCGGGGCTCAAATAATTTAGAGCTTTGGTCATTCAAAAATGAATAAAATGTGTAAACCATGATTCCTTTCTCCAAGGGGTTTAGAGATAACTGCCATGTGTATGCAATATACTAAATTGGAAAGATGACACCTAGAGGATAAGACATCCAAGACCCCCTTCCACCAAAAAATAAAAGAAAGGGGGTTATAAATAATACTACCCATAATAGACAATTCTTTATACTTTGATAACTCAATTTAGGGCACATCTATTTTTTTCCAGTGTATTTCATTAGACTTTTATCTAATTTTCTAGGCCAAAGTCTAAATCACCAAATACATAATAATAAATCTATTGAAAAGATGCATTACTCTAAATGTACTGAAGGTTATTATAAGAAACTCTGTCAAATGTCTTACAGAAATACAAATGTAATTTTTGTGGTATTTCCAAGATATATAAGCAGATCTTTCTTGGTAAGTTCTAGGAATTATAATTTCCTTTTCTATGTCCTTTTCAGTTATCACTTTAGTAATATAGGAAAAAGGATACATAAAACTGGTGTCCAATGAAAGAGTAGTTCTGGCAATGAAAATTCTTTATAGACAAATTAATATATTCATTTAAATTCCTTTCTGTAGTAACACAGTCCTCAGTGAATTGACTTTGGCCTATCTCACAATTTTCAACTTCTCCTCCCTCCTCGCATCCAACTTAGCAGGCAACCAAAATATATTTCTTGAAAGGAAATAAGTCTCAAGACAGTAACAGTAAACATAGATAGAAAACAAAGATTAATAAATGTGGGTTTTTTTGGAGAGCAGAGTCATATTCAGGTATAAACCTCTAAAAAGTACAGAGAAATCATGGATAATTCATTTAAATCATGCACAGTCTGATTTTGCAACAGTCACAAGCTGAGGACATCACAAAAAAATTTGTGTTTCTGTGCTGAATTCAATGATAATGTTTTGGGCAACACATGGAATTTGGTTTCTAACCCTTTGTTGAGGTACATTTTAAACACAAAAACTTCATTCATTTTAAACATTCAGTTCAGTGACTTTTAGTAAATACACAAAGTTTTGCAACAGTCACCTAATCTAATTTTAGAACATTTCCATTACCCCTAAAAGCTCCCCCCTTTGCAGTCACCAATTTTCCCCACCCCCAGCTGCAAGCAATCACTGATCTCTCATCTCTGTAGATTTGCCTTAGGACATTTCATATATGTAGAGTCATACAATTTGGGGTCTTTTGTGTCTGAATTCATTCACTTAGCATATTATTTTTGAGGGTCATCCATCTTGTAGCATGATACATCAGTAGTTCCTTCCTTTCTATTGCTGATTAGAATTCCATTGTGTAGATTTGTCACATTGTGTTTATCCATTAATCTGTTGATGAGCATTTGAGTTGTTTTCAGTTTGGAGCTATTATGCATAATGCTGCTATAAACATTCTCATACAATTCTTTTTGTGGTCCTGTGTTTTTGTTTCTTTTGGGCAGAATCCCACAAGTAAATGTGCTGGTTTGTATGTAAATTTATGTGTAACATTTTGACAGTTACCAGTTTTTCAAACTGGTTGTACCATTTGACAGTCCCACCAGCGAGGTATGTGGGGTCTTACTTCTCCATTTCCTTACCACACTTACTATTGTGTTTCTGATAATTATCATCCTAGAGGAAGTGAAGTGATATCTTATTATGTTTTAATTTACATTTTCCTAATAACTAATGACATTTAGCATCTTTTCATGTGCTTGGTGGCCAAGCATATATATTCTTTGATAAAATACCAATTCCAAAAATTTCTCAATTTTTATTGGGTTAAGATTGTTTTTGTATATTTAAGATGCAAATATTTTTATCATATTTGAATTGTAAATATTTTACCCCAGTATATGACTTGCTTTTCATTTTCTTAATAGTGTCCTTAGAAACAAAAGTTTTTAATTTGTATGAAGTCCAATTTATCATTTGTTTCTTTTATGGATCCTGCTTTTAGTGCCACATCTTAGAAATTTTTGACTAATTCAAAGTCATAAAAATTTTCTCTTATGTTTTCTTATAAAAGTTTTATAGTTTTAGCTGTTGCATTTAAGTCTGTCATCCTTTTTAAGCTAATTTTTGTGTATGGTGTGAGATAAGGATAAAGAGCTACATGTGTATATCTTATTGTCCCAGGACATTTTTTTGAAAAGTTCATCCTTTCCCTGTCAAATTGCCTTGTCCTCCTTGTGAAAAATCAATGTACCACAAATACAAGGGTTTATTTTTGGATTATCAAATCTGTTCTATCAATCTACTTGTCCATCCTTGTGAATGACCAGACCATCCATATTATTGTACCTTTAAAGTTAGCAAGTTCTCAAAGTGGATGAATAATTTAACACAAAGCATACAGATAGTAAATCATCACATGAATATAAATAATCTTTCTACCATTGGAAGAAATACAAATTAAAATAACGTTAAGATTCATATAAATTCTTATTAAACTAGAACAATGAATTAATGAGATATAAAATCAAGTATAAACTTAGACTTTGCAATTTCATGTTTGAGTCTACACCCTGGAAATATATTTGAAAATGCTTACTTTTTGTAGCCAGTGTATTGTATGAAAGTAAAAAAATTTAAAAAAAGACTCTCCCAAGCAACCAACAAAATTGCGATAAACCATATGGAATACGTCAATGTCAATAAAATGAGAGGAATGTGTACTCTGTCAGAAATAGAAATACAGTATAAAGTATAAGAAATATATTAAGTTGCATAAAAGGAACTGAAAATAAAAGGGAAATAGTCATTAGAGTATTTTACTATACTTCTTTGAATAATTGACAAAGATGAGATGTAAATTTGGTATGATTAAATGCTTCGTTAGTCTCATATTTGTTTATCTTTGTAAATTTGTCTAACTTTCACTGGATGTATTTTTTCTGCAAAATTGTCTGAAGTCACAATTATCACACACAGCTATATATTTCAAAATAGTAACATAACTTTTTGAAAAATTCTCTTTTTCTGTGTGTATGTATTTGTGTGTGGCAACCAATAGCGATGTGTGAGTGAAGGAAACAACAAAGGGAATATTTCCTAAGTTTATTGAGTAACAGATTTACAGACCTCAACATTTGTGGAACAAGAGTTTTGGGACAGGACCACAGATTTCAGGTGATAGCTCAGATTTCCTGAGTCAGGAAGACAAATCTACAGCCACAAAGTCCTGAAGAATCTTTTCTCAACAGTAGCCCTTACATTTCTAATGGTTTCATTATTTTTTAATCTTCCATTTCTTGTACTTTGCGTCACTCCATTTCTTACCTTTCAATTTACTCTCACTTTTATGTCACGTCCACCACACCTATTCGCCTACATTTCTCCTTCCCTCATCTCTCTTATTGTCTCCAGACTGTTATTGCTGGAGTCTGGTTGTTTTTGAAGTGAAAGATGTTACCATAGATTAGGGTCTCAGCCCGGAGAGCAGCTGTTGGCAAGAAACTCAAACGATAAATAACAGATGAATGGTGTGTCCTTTCTGTCCTCAGAGGCAAAGATAGAACTGTTAGCTTTTTTCCCTACTGTGAAAAGAAAGACCAAGGGCCAAGCCAGGACCTGGAACAAGAGATTCCAGATAAAGACCTCTGTAGCAGTGCAATTTACTCTCCAGCATCCCAACACACGGTACATTCTGACATGCTCTGTGCAAAACACAACAGTCTGATATTAGGAGTTTTCAGAAACAGCCACTAAGATATAAAATCAGATAATCGTTTACTGATCAAGGTGAATATCTGTATTGCTCTCCTAATAATAAGTTACTGCTGAGAAAGAGGGAGCAGAAACATTTATTTACTGCTCATGAGATGGCCATTATTTAAACAGTCTTGTACAAACACGTTGCGTTAATTGTGATTTTGACTCTGGAAATTATGATGTGTGGTTTTTTTTTAATATTTTCTTTTTTACCTCCTGTAATCATCCTATGGCCTAACGTTTTAACAGACTCTTTTGCATTGTTCTAGCAAGTTAACATAACCTGTACTCCTTTTCCATTTAAATCATGGAATTTAATTGGCATCGTGCCTGTTGAACTATTAATCATAGTTAGTATGCAAAATGTTTTTTATATTAAACCATTCTGCATTCTATTCATGATGCCTGTGGCTCATTATGACTTTGTAACAAAGTTGTAACTGTAGGAAGAGTATTTATGGTCTTTGTTTAGCAAAAAAAAAAAAAAATTATAGCCTCACCTTATTATGTCAATAAAAAAGTAGAGAAAAGCATAATAAATGTAGGCTTCACAATATATTTGTAAATGATTTCATCTCTAAATCAATGCTTCTGTCCAAGAGAAACCATGTTTGCCTTCCGCTAGCAAATTTAACAATAACCAACAACTTTAATTTTGAGTTGTAACACAACAAAACATGATGAGATCCCTAAGATACAATTCTGTAGTTATCTTAGGGATTTGGATGTTTGCTTTTATGAAATATCTTAAAGTTTATAAAAGGTATGGTTTTATTGATTACTCTTGCTGATTACTTGGGGATGAATTCCCTGCTTTGGGAAAAGGATCATTTGAGAGACTTTTATTTTTCCACTCATTTATAAATTTTAATAAGTCAAGCATAGTAGTCATTAAAAAAGATTTAATTATAGTTATATGAGTTATATAGAGGCATTCCTTGGATATATTTTTGAGTTAGAAAATGGCCAGTCTCCATTATTCTGTATATGTGCACGTGTGTGTATGTCATAGACACATGGCTCTATTTATGTTTCCATTAGTACAATGAATAATATGGAAAGACATTTCATTGTTTTTAATAAGTAGAGTGGGAATAAGGACTAAAATATTGAATGAGAAAATAGAAGAGAAATACAAGGAACCTAACAAAAAAAAAAAGAGAAAAATACTGTCCTAAAATAAAAATAATTTGGTATGTGGTTAAAATTATTCATTCATGTAAATTTAAGTGTATGTGAGCACATATGTGAAAACAAAATAATTGTATTTTTTATTTAAAATGCTAAGATCAATCAATTAAAAAATAGAAATTAATCAAACTAATTTTAAAGAATCAGTGAGAAACAATTTCTATGTAAATATCTATTGAGAGCCAGTGGAATTCTTCTTTGCAAACCTTAATGACACACATGGGGTTGTACTGTGTATATATTTGACAATCAATAAGGAATATATATTGACAGGTGATTGGTGAAAAAGTTACTTTAACTACTGGAGGGATTTCATAAAGAAGGGATTTTTTTAAAAATTTATTTATTATTTTTAATTTGGGGAGGGTACTTTTATAAGCTGCCCTGGGAGGGGAAGTCTGGGCCTTTGATGCCTTGGTCTGTACAAAACAAAGTATAGTCATGTGTCACTTAACAACGGGGACATGTTCTGAGAAATACATTGTTAAGAGATTACGTCATTGTGCAAATATCGTAGAGTGTACTGCAGGGGAACAAAATTTGCCATCCTAAAATGTGTCTCTTTAACATGAGGATTATTTTAAACTGATTATTTTTAAGAAACAAAAGACTTAGAAAGTTTTTCTTTTTACCTTCCCTTTAACTGCCTAAAAAAATTCAGATTAAAAATCCAGTCTCAGGAAGTGAGCTATCACCTTAGCATAACATAAACTAGGTGATAGACAGGCAGGAACCTAGAAAAAGCTGTTTGTTGGTCTCCTTTCTGTAGTCTTCTGTTTCTGCGTGGCCAAACAAATACTTGTTTTCCAAATGTTTGCTCCTTTTCACCTACCTGCGATTTGCCCTCCTTCCCTTTGAAGTCCCAACATTTTCTTTTGTCTTTAGTTAAGGATGGTATTTAAGGTGAGGTCTTCAGCCATTTTGGCAAATTACTTAATCCTCCTGCATTTCTCCCATGTGCATGTGTTATTAAATTCTTGTTTGTTTTTCCCCTGTTAATCTGTCTCATGCCAATTTTATTTTTAGACTAGCCAGAAGAGCCTAGAAGGGTAGAGGAAAATTTCTTCCTCTCCTACAGTACTTACACAAACCCAGATGGTATAGCCTACTACACACCTAGACTTATGTGAACACTATCGTATATGCAGTCCATTGTCCTTGACCAAAACACCTTCATGTGGCACATGACTGCAATCGTCATACTACTGTTATTCATAAAACACTAACAAGGAATTTTCGATTTATTGCAAGCAGAGAGAAATGGAGTTTGAGAAGGGAAGTAGTCATGCAACAGGACACATGAAGCTGAGTTCTGTGGGGAAATGTGGCCAGAGAAAAATGCCCAGAGGTGAGGAGGCCAAAGAGCTGTTAAGAATAATGGTAGATGCAAGCTTCTCTGAAATATAAAAATCCTTCACTCAAAAGCTTCATTAAAATTTGCTAAGCATTAAAAACTTTCGATACAATGATTTTGGGGAAAAAAGAGGAAAAGTGATTCAGTTGCCTTTCTGGGTCAGAGTCATAAAGCAGAAAGCAAGTGCCCATGGAAGGAATTAGTCAGAATTAGTGCAGCAGAGGCCGGAATTGGTAGTCCAAAACTGCCATGAAAATATAAACTATCAGAATTTTGCTTATGTTTTAAGGAAAATTTCCAGTGGGAATAACACAGGAAGTCTAAATCACTTCAGAGCCTCAACCAGATAATTTTGGGTTTGCATGTCGCCTTGCATGTTCTTTTGCAAATAACCTTCTCATGTTTTCTTATTGTTGTTATCGCTGTTCTAGTTCCCTTGTTGATGGCCACAGCCCACAAAACTACCAAAGGGAACTTCATCACCATTTAGCTTTGAGGTTCATATGTCAGTGCCATTGTCCAAAGTTCTCAAAGTGCAAACCTTAAAAGCAAAGTCACTCACTTTTCCCTGAAGCCTTCCTACTCTCAAAGGGCAATGTATTGTACAGCTACATTAACATCTCCTGAGATCTTTTAGGAAATACAGAATCTCAGGCCCACCCCCAGACCTACTGACTCAGAATCTGTGCATTAACAATGCCACAGGTGTATTCTATGTACATTAAATCTTTAGAAGCACAGCCCTATGGTACTGATAGGCCAAATCCATGCGGTGTTCTATGCAGGAGTGGGATTAGATGCTAATCTCCCCATGATATGTCATCTGGAGTTCTGAGAGCTGTTTATGCCTTGTGCCTCTAGTAAAAACAGCTTTTTATTTTCAGCCTAGAGTTCCTTTCTCCTTAAGCCTCAGGCACAAGTTCATTGCCCCTGCTGGGGAATTATTACCCAAATCAGGCACCATGCTATCATCAGCAGTTCTTTCTAATTCTCTCAGGCACCTGCTCAGAAATCCTTTCCCTAACTTTTTTCAGGTTAAAAAAAATTCTTCTTGCAAATAACTCCTGGTGGACTCACCAACTATTTATCGGACAGGCCTAGAAACAAGCTGAGTCAAAATCTTGTGACAACAGTCAATTATAAAGTGATATAGCACAGGGGTTGGGAACATAGATCTCTAAAGTTAGGCTGCTTGGGTTTGAATCCCTGCTCCTTTGCTTACTTTCTGTAGGATCTTGGGCAAGCTATGGAACATCTCACTCTCAGTTCCCTCCTCTATAAAATAAAGATAATTATAGCACCTACAGATTAATTGAGTTAAAACATGTAGAGTTTTTTAGAAAACTTTCAAGGATACAGAGCATTAGATAACAAGTACTAGAAATATTCTGTATTAGATAATGTTAAATGATAAATATTAGATAATATTAATGTTTTTCTGGCAGTAGTAATATGATTTAGTCACTAACTGTGACCATGTTTCCCTTTTCCACTTTAATACTCTGGGGGTACTTCATACTAATGGAGTAGGAGCTGGTGGCATGTGTTTAAAAGAAAAACAGGTAATATGTATTGAACTTGTAGGAGAGGAAGAAATTTTCCTCTACCTTTGTGGGTTCTTCTGTCTGTTCTAAGAATTAAATTGACATGAGAAAGAATAACAGGAGAAAATCAAACAAGTTTAATAACATATATACATGGGAGAAACTCAGGAAAACTGAGTAACTCACCAAAATGGCTAAAGCCATCACCTTAAATACCGTCTTCCACTAAAGACAAAAGAGGATGTTGGGAGTAGCAGTCTGAGACTCCAAAGGGGAGGAAGATAATTCACATGGAAATGGAGAAGCAAATGTTTGGTAAACAAATACTTGCCATGCCTTGCAAAAACAATGGGACCTGGAGAGGACTTTGATCAAATAGGCCTTGCTAGGTTCCTCCTTGCCTACCACACCTAGTTCACGGGATACTATACTTCTCTATGGTGAGAACTCCTTTCTGGAATAGGCCTTCTATCTTAAATCCTTTTAGGTACTTAGGGAGAAGATAAAAGTTTCTTCCTGAATCTTATGTTCTTAAAATTAATCAAGACAAAGAGATACATTTTGGGTTTGCAAATTCTGCTCCCCTACAAACTTTTACCCCCAGATCCTTAGATATTGAAAACAATCACATGGGTTGATTAAGCAATGAGCTAGCCATCAGTATATCCAATTAGGATGTGAGTGGTAGCCCAGGGCCTTCATGCACTCATATACTCAACAAATATTTATGGAGCTCCTAATATGTGCTATGACTATGCTAGAGCCCAGGAACACAGTGATGAAAATAATTAATCCCCATCCTCAAAAGGTATATAGTTTAGTAGGAAGATAGGCATGCAAATTAAAAATTGTAAAGGCTCTAATAATAATGAGTATAATATACAAGATGAGGTGGGAAAATGGTTGAAGAAGATATTAGACTGATTTGCCAGAATGACATAGAATGTCACAGAACAGGCAACATTAATCTAAGACTTGAAAGAAGAGTAAGATTTTTCTAGTAAATAAGTCAGGTTGAGTATTTCAGAGAAAAGAACAACAAATGCAAAGATGGTGCTGTAAATGTGAATTGTGCTTTGGAGACTGCAAGTTAACTATAAATTCCTGTATTGTAAAGTTTGGGAATGACAGTGGTGGGAAAGGGGGCTAAATAACAAAGACCATGCCTGTCATGTAGCAAACATAAAAATTTATCTTTCAGGTGATGAGAACCATTGAAGAATTTTGAAGGAAGCCATGACATAATGTAATTTGCATGATGAGTCTCCCTGGCAGAAGTGATGACTAGAAGGACTCAGGCATTAGGAACAAGTGAGGCAGCTATTGGGCATTCAGGCAAGGGATGGTGAGTTCCTTGGTGAGAGAAGCTGGTGGGGTAGAAAGGGAGGGGTTTAAGAAATATGTAAGTGGAGAATTATCTCAACATCATGATTGCCTGGGTGCTGTGAATGTGGACATGTAAGGAAAGAACCACTTGTGTTTTTAGCTAGCTGATGTTGAATAGATGGTAGAACTGACATAAAGTAGTAACTTCATTTCCCTTCTAGCCTGAAAAATTCAGCATTGTGGATGACCTTTACTTTAAAGTTAACTTAAAAAATGCACAGGAGGGACCGGCCCAGTGGCGTGGTGGTTAATTAGTACGCTCTGCTTCAGCAGCCTGGGGTTCGCAGGTTCGGATCCCAGGCGTGGACATACGCACCACTCATCAAGCCATGCTGTGGTGGCATCCTACAGACAAAGTAGAGTGAGATGCACAGAGATGTTAGCTCAGGGCCAGTCTTCCTCAGCAAAAGAGGAGGATTGGCAACAGATAAGAGCTCAGGGCCAATCTAACTCACATACACACACACACACACACACACACACACACTCACACAAAGCACAGGAATGACCAACACAGGGAAAGTTGTTTCCTGCCATTTCTACATCAGAAAACATTGATACAGCTTATCACATTAATCATCACATTGAAATATATCTTGATAGCAGGGCAGTGGAAGTATAAACCGTAAGGGCACACTTAGGTCTGGAAGAAAGGAGCGTAGGAACGCTGCTTCATGAAAACCAGCAGATTCTACTGGAGGGTTGAGGAGGGATCAGACAGGCAAGAAACAAAACAAATAGACACACATGCACTGTGAAGCGTTAGGAATAAAATGATAGCAGAAGTGATGAGTAAATTAAAACTCAGAATAAAACAAATGAAGGTCAAAAAGATCTCAACATTTTCATACCTTGATTGTGGGTCTGTGCTGATTCTTTAGGTGAGTGAATAGTAGGAAACGTATAATAGTAGTAAATAATATATAGTTATAAACATTATATAAAATAGTTTAATGTTATATGATATCAGTACAACAAAAATATAATGTGTTGTATATCACGTATAATATAATAAATATATGATAGTAAGTAAAGAGACTCATAGAGTGTAGACATGTTTATAAGAACTGGCTATAATTGGCATCAGTTTGTTAGCTTACAGTATTGCATCTGCACTAGGTCATCACCAAAGAGAAATGAGAGGAGGTCAAGGCTGATTTCTCTCCTGTGAGTCTCAATACTCGATCACTTCTCTCCATTCTCCTTTAAGAGATAGAGCTGTAAATATTTTCCTTTTATGATTTTTAGTATGCAACTTAGCTGCTTCTTGATATATGAAAAGTATTTCAAGAAATTATTCAATAAATTTGACTACACATATACAATTAAATTCAGAAACATTTATTAAACCCTGACTTGTAAGGCTCCAGGATATTAATAACTACACAATAAGAATGGGCGATTAATAATGAACTATGGTTTTTTGGATACATTGATTAGTTTTTTAAAAAAATGTTATGCTCAGTAGTGAGTCAAGTTACATAAAATCCATGTGGGCCACTTTAATTATTCATTAAACATTTTATTCATATCCTTAAAATTGATTATGGTAATCCCTGCACCTGGCATAAGTGGTTTCAGGAACTTGAGGCATTTTTCAATTGATCTCAGCAAACATTTATGGAGCAACAACTCTGTGTTAGATAATAGGGCACAGAGGTAAGACATGGGCTCTGTGCTCAGGGAGCTCATAGTTTAGATGGCAGGTAGAGATAATGCAGTACATAATTATAATTCAGTGTGTTAAGTGAAGTGTCATCTATAAGGACCGAATTTATGATCATCACCATAAATAATACAGTTATTGATTAGCTCTTTTGTGTCAGGCACTATATATGATATTATCTCTAATTGTCACTAAACTCTCTAAGGTAGGTTTCCTTTTGTCTTTTGTAGATAAGGAAAAGGAGGATTAAAGAGATAATAGTTTATTAATGTCATATGCTGCAAAAGGATGGGTGGAGTCAGGATTACATTCCAGGGCTAGCTAACTGTGCTTGCAACTTCCTGAGCTACGTGTCACTCTCTAGTCCATTAATCTATTTTTTGAAGCAGAGTGATATAAAGGCAACTTACAATTTATAATAATTTATTACAACTTTAAAATTATTTTCTAGGATTATATAAATAACTTCTGTGTAATTGATTCACTAACAGCTATATAGAATAACATAAACTCTAGATTGTTTACCAATAAATTGTCTACTACAACTATCTGTTTACTACAACAATCAAAGGCTTTGTCCTGAAGACATTTTTTTGAAGCTAAGGGAGCTTCCTTTGGTGTTTTTCTTTCTTCCTGGGATTTGATACAGTAAGTCTGACCCTTTCAAAATCTCTTAGCTTTCAGAAAATGCCTCCTGTGTAATGTGGAGCAAAGTAGGACATAAGCCCTACAGCTATGTGTGGTCAGCTCTAGGAGGAATGAAGAGGGACATGGCCAATGTAAGCTGGCAGCAAAATCATTTGGCACAATAATTAAATTAATCAGAATTGTGTTCCCAAAACTATGGGCAGAAAATGTATAATACATTGCTAACTGGAGACAATAACACACAGATGATTTTTAGTTGTATTAATTTATCTGAAGCAATGGAATAATTTGTTGTTTGACGAAAGCAACACTCTCACACACTATGTTGAGTTTACCCCATTTGGGCTTGAATTTCTCAGGTGTTTAAACAGTGTAAAATCACTCTTTCCATCTCTCTGTTTCACTGGTTATTATTCAAACTTGAACAAAAATTTTCACTGCTTGAATATTCCCTAGTCTCTCTCACAATAATAGCTAGCAATTTTGCACTGGGCTTGTCAAAGTGAGAATTTCCTGGCTAGTGGCCATTCTTTGAGGTCAACTAATATTGGATAAATGGGAACATTCACACACTTTTGATGGGAAGACTCTATGACACAACATTTCTGGAAGGCAATTTTTTAATATATTTCAAAAATTAAAACATAGTTATCCCTTAAGAATAATTTGTGGGAATATATTTAAGGAAAAATATGGAAGAAAGGATGAGTATATAAGGACAGGGATATTCATTAAATAAATATTGATATTACCGTAGTAATTGGGAAAACATAAATGTTTATTAAAACTGAATGACTAGGGCCAGCCCAGAGGCATAGTGGTTAATTTTGTGTGCTCCGCTTCGGTGGCCAGGGTTTCACAGGTTTTAATCCCGGGTGTGGACCTACGTACTGCTTATCAAGCCATGCTGTGACAGGGATCTCACATAAAGTAGAGGAAGATGGGCACGGATGCTAGCCCAGGGCCCATCTTCCTCAGCAAAAAGAGGAGGATTGGCAACAGATGTTAGCTCAGGGCTAATCTTCCTCAACAAAAAACAAACAAAAAACCTAAATGATTATTGTTAATATAAATGATACTATTAATAATATTAATAATGCCATACGCAAACTAGCAATTTAAAGATGATATAGCATCTAAGCTTTGCAATAACAGTAGAAAGATCCATGAGGCAAAGATCTTTGCAGTCCAGTAAAATTTATACTTGAAATAGATATGTATTTCTTCAATAAACAGATGTTAGCAGTATCTTTTCAAGTGCATAAGTTAGATTTTATTCATACAGTCAAGATGCAGAACGTTTCCATCACTACAAGGATCCCTCAGATTGCCCTTTTAGAGCCTTACCCACATCTCTTTTTGCTTACCCTGTCCCTGACACTGGGTAACTACTAATCTGTTCTCCATTTCTATAATTTAGTCATCACAAAAATGTTGTGTAAATGGAAATACAGAGTATGTAACCTTTGGGAACTGGCTTTTTTCATCCAGAATTCTCTGGAAATTTATTTAAGTCATTGTATGTATCAAAAGTTTGTTCCTTTTGTTGCTAAGTGGTATTGTGTGTATGAATGTAACACAGTTTAACTATTCACTCTCTGAAGCACTTCTGAGTTATATCCAGCTTTGAGCTATTATGAATAAAATTGCTATGAACATTTATGTGCAGATTTCTCTGTGAACAGAATTTTTTATTTCTCTGGGATAACTGCCCAGGAATAAAATTTGGGGCTCATATGGTAGTTGCATGTTTAGATTTTTAAGAAACTGCTAAACTATGTTCTAGAGTGGTTGCATTCTTTTACATTCCCACCAGCAATATATGAGTTATCTAGAATTTCTCCCCATCTTTTGTTTTTGTCACTATTTTTTATTTTAATCACCCTGATAAGTGTGTAGTGATATTTCATTGAGGGTTTAATTTACATTTTCCTAATCGCTAAGGGTGTTAAACATCTTTTCATGTGCTTATTTGCCATCTGTATATCCTCTTCAGTGCAATGTCTTTTGTGTCATTGTCCATTTTCAAATTGAATTATTTTTTTTTTTGACAGCTGAGTTTTGATTGTCCTTTATAGGACGATCAACTGCTACCGACCAGATAGCAGTCCTTCTTTGAATACGAGGTTTACAAATATTTTCTCCCAGTTTGTATATATTGTCTTTTACCCTTTTTACATGGACCTTTGCAGAACAAATGTTCTTAATTTTGATGAAGTCCAATTTATCAATGTTTCTTTTATGGATCCTGTTTTTGGTGTCAGTCTAAAAACACTTTGCCTTGCATTAGATGCTATTTTTTTTTTGGTGAGGAAGACCAGCCCTGAGCTAACATCCGTTGCTAATCCTCCTCTTTTTGCTGAGGAAGACTGGCCCTGGGCTAACATCGTGCTCATCTTCCTCTACTTTATATGGGACGCCGCCACGGCATGGCTGACAGGCAGTGCGTCCGCAGGCGCCCGGGATCCGAACTCGCGAACGCCGGGCTGCCAAGCGCGGACGAAACCGCTGCGCCACCGGGCCGGCCCCCTAGATGCTATGTTTTTATCTAAAAGTTGTATATTTTTATCTAGAAGTTTTATGTTTATGTCCATGATCCATCTGAGTCAGTTTTGTATAAGGTTTGTTTAAGGTATGAGGTGCAGGTTGGAATTAATTTTTTTTGGCATATGGATGTTCAGTTGTGCTAACACTGTTTATTAAAAATGCCATAATATTTTTTACTGTAGCTATATAAGTATTGAAATCAGGTGGATTGAGTTTTACCTCTTTGGGATTTGCTAACCTTCCTGAATCTGTAGAATTGCAATTGCCAAATTTAGAACATTTTCAACCATTATTTCTTCAAGTATTTTTTCTATTATTGCTTTGTAATTTTTCAGTTATTGTATTTTTCAGTTCTAAAATATCCACTTATTTATATCTTCTATTTCTTTGCAGAGACTTTCTATTTATTTGCTGAGATTCTACTTTTTATTTTGTTCAAACAAGTTCATAATTTCTCCTTGAGCATTTTTATGATGGCTGCCTTAAAATTTTTGTCAGATAATTCTAATCTCTGTCATCTTGATGTTAGCATCTGTTGAATGCCTTTTATCATTCAGTTCGGGATCTTCTTGGTTCTTAGTATAATGACTGGTTTTCAATTGAAACTTGGATACTTTGTATATTATATTATAAGACTCTGGATCATATTTAAAACTTGTATTTTAGCTGGCTTTCTCTGACACTGCTCTGACAGGGGAACAGGATGCCTTGTTACTGCCTCCTGGGGATCGAAGTCCAGGTCCCATATTGATTTCAATTGACACCAGGTGAAAGTGATAATTCTGGCTCCCTCCTAGGTCTCCACTGATCCCTCTCTGGCTGGGAAGCATGATTGTGTCATTACTACTCCTCATGTTCCCTCACTACCACCAGAATGGAAGGTGGCCTCATTATGATTGTGTTGAGGTGAAAGTCCTGACTTTGCACTAGGATTCCTCTGACACCACTGCCAGAGGTATGGTGAGTCACTACTGCTAGCTGGGGCTGGAAGTGCAGGTTCCCTGTGTGGTTTCCACTGACACTGAAGGTCCTCATTTCCACCTAGTGTAAATGAAAGTCTCATCTTTCTACACAGCCTCCTATCATCCCCTGCCTCCCCTGCCCTGCCCCAGCAGGAAGATTGGGTTGCTTCAAACAGTCTATGGGTAGAAGTTTAGGTTCCCCACTCAGCCTCTGCTGTCATGCATGGAGACGAAACCACAGTTTTTTCCATGTTACTTGGTTGGAGTAGAGCGGTTATTCAGTTATTGTCTATAAGTTTCCTGTCTTGCGAGGTTGCTCCTTTTCTAGTCCTTTGGCTAGAGAAAGCAGCCTTTTTGTGGGCCTTTGACTGTCCTATACTCTGGCCTTTCTCTGTTGCCTGCTTTTTCATTTCTACATCTGATACATATAAGGTAAAAGGAAAACCCAGTAAACTCATTTCCATGTCATTCTTTAGCTTCCAAGATCCCTCTCCCATCTAACTTCTTCTCTCTACCTTTAAGAGTCTTCTATGTCTATTTCATATATAATGTTTATGTTTTTAGTTATACTTAGTAGAAGGAATAGGCAAAAGTATGCCCAGTCCATCCTCCTTGAAGCTGAAGTCCTATGAAATTATTTTATTAATACGTTTCAGACATAATTGGTGAATTGAAATATTATCAGCATCCTTCAAAAGTATTGCTCTTTAGCTTTTACAATGCAGATTTCCTGACATTTGCAAAAGTAGAGAGAAATCTATAATACTCCCCATTATCAACCATTTGTTTACCCTGATGTTTAGCTAATCTAGGAAACTTAGGATAAATGCTTGAGTTTTCCCTTATATTTACAAGTTTTCAATGTGATGAACTGGTCATCTAGATCCTCCAAAAGGAAAAATAAGGACTTTAAAAATTTTTTGCTTTCATTATCATATGGATTTAATATATTTGAAGTGATTCAACCCATTACATTATTTTTCTTACTGCAACTCAAATTATCCTACCTTTGGACAGTGGAAACCAAGTTCAAATTGATTCCTTAGTGCTTTTGACCTACTCTATCACCTATTACTATATTGATAACTACTCTAAAACTTAGTCGCTTTAACCAACAAAAGTCTTCACCATCATACATAGTTTTTGTGGATGAGGCCTTGAGGAGGAGCTCAGCTGGGTGGTTCTAGATTTAGGTCTCTTATGAACTTTCACTTAGACGTCTGTCTGAATTTCAGTCACGTGAAGACTTGAGGAAAAATGGAGGATCCACTTTTGAGTTTGCTTACTCATGTGATTGGCACATTCGTGCTGTGTGATAGCAGGAGGCTTCAGTTTCTTGTCACAGGGGCCTCCCCAGTGGGCTGTTTTAGTGTTGTCATGACGCGGTAGGTGGCTTCTCTCAGAGCAAGTCATCTCAGAAAGAGCAAGGCACAAATAGCATGTTTTTATGACCTAGCTGCTGAATACACACAGTTATTTCCAAATATACTATTGATTACATGGGTCTACCCTCTTCGATGTAAAAGGAACCATTTAAGCACATGAATACCAGGAGATGAGGGTCTTTGGCGACCATTTTGGAGGCAGGCTATCACGTATATCTTCAGTAGTCTTTGAAAGCATCCTTGCTTCCTGGTATACCAAGCACTTTCAGGCTCACGTTTTGTTTCTTCCCTCAGACATAGAATTGTTGATTTTTACATGGTACTTTGATTTCTTTTAATAGAAAATATTATATATATATATAGTTTAAGTTGGATCTTAGACTTCTTCGTTACATGGAATTGCTCTTTGTTTTTATGATTAAAAAGATTTGTTATTGCTTTTAGTAACTATTAACATGAATTGTTAATGCTAAACAACATAAAATGTTTTTAAGAATTCAATTTTTGGAGAATTTTGGTGAGATTTTCTTTCATAATTTTGTCCTTCTATTTCTTTCCTGACACTCAGATTTACAACTCTATTTCATTTCCTCAATCCTCAATCAACATACAGAACAAAAGTATGAATACAAACATAATCATGTCTTAGTTTCCAGAACAGTTTAGGTCATTTTCCCATTTAGTTGAAAATAATGTGGAATCATAAAGATGTGAGGAGGGATGTATAGGCTAGAGGGATGTATAGGCTAGAGGGATAGTATAGGCTAGAAAAGAAAATTATCATACCCTCAGACCTAAGAAATACAGGCTAGCTGAATATTTGTTTTTAGATAGACAAAAATTTACATGGTGAAGGATCAAATCTGTAATTGTTGGTACTTATTTATGGTAGGATATTTTTACTTAACTCAATCTTTATTTTATGAAGCATTATTTTTGTAACTGTTAGATGACGTTTATTCAACTTAACTTTATTTCACACCTAGATTGATGAGAATTTTATCTCAAAGGACTGATAGATTATTGCATAATTTCTACATAAATTTTATTTTCCAGGGTGTTTCATTATCAATTTCTAAATATAGAAGCTGATTCTTCAACATGTTATTACTTGTTAAAACGACAGAATAAAAATGCTGTATTATTCACATGTTAAAACTAATTGAATTACTTAGTGGTAGCCTGATGTTTGAATGAGGGATAATGCAGAATTTTTTTTTTTTTCGGTATAATAACCTGACACTGCTGACCACTTTTGACCCTTTGTTGCAGAAGTGTATCTAAGGTAACCACGTAAACTATAGTATTTTCCATCTTGAATTCATTGTTAAAGTAGATTTATAAAAAATCATCTTTAATAATTATGGGCTCCATATATTGTTATTTTTTAATTCTACATTTATAAATAAATTATCTGTGAACTCAGCTAAAGCCCTTCCTGATGTGCATTAACCTCTATCCCCCACCTACTGAGGGACATCACACCTGGACAGGAAGAAATAAGACTTTTTATTTGAAGAGTACAATGAGACATTGGAAATCGAAATTAAGCAATACCTCATAATAATATCAAAAAATTTAGAGATTTCTAAAGATTTAGAGATTTCTACACTAAAATCATAAGATATTGTGGAGATAAATTAAGAGATTAGTAAATGAGGCATGTACCATGTTTGGGGATTAGAAGAAAAAATATGTTCAGATATCAAATTCTCTCCAAAATGATCTATAGATTCAATGCACTCTCAATCAATTTCCTATTTTTTTGTAGAAATTGACCACTCAGTTATAAAATGTATATGGAAAAGCATCAGAGCAGCCAAAGAAATTTAAAAAAGAAACAAATTGGAGAACACAGACTATCAGATTTCCAGACTTGCTGTAAATGAAGACATTTCCAGAAAAACAAAAGCTGAGACAATTCAAAGCAGTATCTTCTGGAAAAAGAAAGACATAAATATAACCAAACATAATACAGAGTCCAGAAATAGACCCAAATATATACATTTATTGATTTTTGACAATGGGGCCCAATTAATTCAAAAGGGGAAAGAATAGTCTCATGACAGCAAAGGGTGCTGTTATAATTGGACTTCCATATGTAAAAAGAAATGAAACTTTACCCTTACTTCACATTATACACAAAATTAACTCGAAGAAATAGATCTAAATGTAAAACATAAACAATAACAATTTTAGTTAAAACAAGAGAAAAATGTTATACCTTGAGTTAGGGAAAGGAAACAACATTGCATTTATAAGCACTGTATTAAAAGTGGAAAATGCAATGTCTTAAAATTGTATCTAAAATCGGCACCATATAAAATATATACATATATGTACATGTGTGAATACACACATATGTACTTACCTGTGTGTATATATACACATATATGTAAGTATGTATATGTGTGTATATTATTTTCCGCATTTCACATTTTTCACTATTTCAAACAATGCTCCATCTAACATCCTTTATAACTCTCCTTGTGTACATGTTGTGTTTTCAGAGGAGAATGACGACCAAAATTGTATTAGTTTAGATGCATTGCAAGTATTTTTCTCAGATTGTAGATTTCCTTTTAACTTTATAGGGATAATGTTGTTTGTCTTGTTTTTTTAAAAAAAAAATCTCTCTGCACTAATGTCATAAAGATGCTTTCACATATTTTCTTACAAATGTTTTGCTTTTTGCATATAGGTATTTAACCCATCTGGAATTTATTTTTGACTGTGGTATGAGGTAGGCACCTGATTTATCCTTCTCCATATGGAGAGCCAGTTGTCCCAGCATCTTTTATAGGAAGAGTGCATCCTTTCCTTGCTGATCCGTAGCAGTTCTGCCAAAACCACCTTCCAATATATTCAGAGGTCTGTTTGTGCCACATTCCCATGAATTTTCTGTGTCTTTTACTAGTCTCTCTATTTTGTAGCATAATTATATATTTGGCTGATACTACTTTGAAACCACATAGCTTTAATTAGTCAATAAATTTGGAAATCTGATGGATAAGTTCCTGTTACTTATCACGTCTCAAAATTGTCATGGCTACTCATATTCCTTTATATGCCTTTTAAATAGCTTATTAAGTTTCATGAAAAACCCTGCTGATTTTTTTTGGAGCTATGTTAAAATTTATCAGTTAATTTGGGGAGAACTATTATCTCTAAAATGTTGAATTTTTCCATTCAATGAGATATTTCTTGTTCTTTCTTGAGTCTTTTTCATGCCCGTTCATAATGTTTTTTTTTTTTTTTTTGTGGGGAAGACCAGCCCTGAGCTAACATCTGTTGCCGATCCTCCCCTTTTTGCTGAGGAAGACTGGCCCTGGGCTAACATCCGTGCCCATCTTCCTCCACTTTATATGGGACACCGCCACGGCATGGCTGACAGGCAGTGCGTTGGCGGGCGCCCGGGATCCGAACTCGCGAACCCCGTGCTGCCAATCGCGGACTAAACCGCTGCGCCACCGGGCGGCCCCTCATAATGTTTTATGAATTTATCCTTTAAGATGTTAGACGTTTGATATCCTTATTTCTAGATATGTTGTAACTATGTAGATATTTAGAATAGAATTTTAAAAATTATATTATCTAACTAGTTCCTGGTGCATAAAATTATATCAATTATTGTATACAGATTTTACAGCTGACAATATTGCTGTAAGTTCTCATGGATTTTTATGATTTTTTGTTAATTATATTTGGATTTTCTGTGTTTAAAAATCTATCATCTATGAATAATCAGTTTTGTTTTTTACTTTCAATCCTTAAACCTCATTTCTTTCAGTAATTAATTGCATTGACAAAATATCCTCTTGATTCAGTCTTAAAAATTTGTAATTCTTTGGATTAAGGAAGTAATTCTTTTTTTTAAATCTATTTTTATAATGTAGCTCCTAGTACTTTCCTGTAACTACTATCTTTAGTTATATCTTTTTTATTTCTACATTACTTTTTAAATTTTTATCCAAGAATGATATGTACACTAATTGTAAGTGTATAACTTCAATTTTTACGTATAGATACACCCGATTTTCTGAGTAGTTAAATCAGTTTAAACTCCTGCCAGAAATGTGTGAAGGTTCTAGATGTCTACATCCTTGGCATACACTTGGTATTATTAGTCCTTTTAATTGTGATGGGGTATAATTGTCTCCTGGTATTACTTTGCATTTCCCTGATGACTGATGATGTTGCAAATATTTTCATATGCATGCTGGATAGTTTATGGATATATTTTTTCAAGTATACTTATCACAAGTCTGTGACTTTCCTTTTCACTCTCTTATTATTATCTTTTGATGAACAGAGGTTTTTATTTTTCTTTTATGGTTCGTACTTTCTGTGCCTTATTTAAAAAAATCTATTACTATACCAAGGTCATGAATTTATTGCCCTAGATTTTTCTCTTGGGCAGCCACTTGTGTTTTCTTTAAAATTAATTTTTATGCATGGTTTGAAATAATGGTCAAAGGTTTTTTTTAATGACTATTTAATTGACTGAGCATCATTTTTTGATAAGGAGTAGTCACTGAATTGCAGTGGATTTTTTGGTTATAAATCAAGTTACTGTGTATGTGTGAGTCTATTTATAGACTCGACTCTGTTCCAAAGATTTGTTTTTTTAAACTTATGCCAAAATCACCCTGTCTTAAATATAACATTGAATAAATGTAGATATCCAGTAGTATAAGTCTTTAGCATTGTTATTCTTATCTTTCTAAAGTCATTTAGGTTTCTTGTTTTCTTAATCAGTCTCGCTGTAAGTTTTTCTGTCATGAGTCTTCAAAGAGCCTTGTTTTTCCATTTTTTTGTCTTTTTTGGTCCTTCTCTATTTTAATTATTCCTGCAATTATATTATTTCTCTTCTTTTTGTTTTATATATTGCATTTGTTTGTACTGCTGCTGTAATAAATCACCACAAACTTAGTGGCTTAAAGCCACTCACATTATTTTACAGTTGTGTAGGTCAGAAGCCCAGGTGAGCTTTACTGATACCTCTGCTCTTAGTCTCATGAGGCAAATTCAAAGTGTTGGCTCCCCTGGATTCCTAACTGGGGGAGAATCTGCTTCTAATCTCATTCATGTCATTGGTACCATTTAGTTTCCTGTGGCTGTAGGGCTGAGGTCCTCGTTTCTTTGCTGTTGGACAGCTAAGAGCCTCTCAGCTCTTTAATGTCACCTGCATTGCTGACGTGTTGCCCCTTCCATCCTCAAACCAGCAACAGCAAGTCAAGTCCTTCTGGTGTTTCAAATCTCTCTGACTTCTCCTTTTGCCATATCTCCTTTTCTTCCAGAAAGTTCTCTACTTTTGGGGGCTCAGACACAAAAAAACACATCTTGCAAAATTTCATATACGAAACATTAGAAAACCCAAGTCTACAGCTCTATAAAGCAAATCAGAGTTTTATAGATTCTGTTTGCCTGGCCATAGGTGGGATTGATTGGGCAGAGTTATGAAAGAACACTTTGGGGTGATAGAAATCTTCCATATCTTGATTGTGTTGGTGGTTAAAAGGTGTATACATTTGATAAAACTATTGAACTGTGCACTCAAAATGGGTTTAATTTATATACTGCAATTTATACCTCAATACAGTTGATTTCACAAAAATACGGTTCACTATTATTTAGGTGAGCAATGCTAAGTTTAATCACTTATTTCAGAAGATGTTGTCAAAATATACTAGAAAATAAAGGTAGCTGATTATTCTATTCTAACTTTGTCTCATCCAGATATAAGTTAGAAAAGTTTGGAAGAAAAGATATCAAGCAGAACAGACTTTTTTTTTCAGTTTTTGAGAAGAGAAGAAAAAATGTAATGTCCTTAGGGGTCTCAGACTGAGTCCCAGCAGAGGGAAAAGACACAAGAAAATCATTCTAGAAATTTGGAGTTCTGAGAGTTACAATTGTCTATACTAGATTATGTGTTTGCTATGCCTTTTTATCTAAAATTTATTTGTTTGCACTGTGCAATTGGAATATCTCTTCCTCAGTTTCAATGACTTCTATGCCAAGAAGTGCATAACATTTTAAAATAAGAATAGTTTCGGAGAGGGTCAATTTTAACTCTTTTTTTTTTTTTTTTGTGGGGAAGACCAGCGCTGAGCTAACATCTGTTGCCAATCTTCCCCTTTTTTTGCTGAGGAAGACTGGCCCTGAGCTAACATCCGTGCCCATCTTCCTCCACTTTATATGGGACGCCGCCACGGCATGGCTAACAGGCAGTGTGCGTCCGCGGGGGCCTGGGATCCGAACTCGCGAACCCCGGGCTGCCAAGCGCGGACTAAGCCGCTGCGCCACCGGGCGGCCCCCCAATTTTAACTCTTTTTTTGGTATGTTCTGCAACACATTTTCCATTTTGTGCTCTCTATAATATTAATGGCTGCCATGACTGACAGGAAATTATGCCTCCAACAATTAAAAGGTCATGCTTTAAGAAATAATCCTCTGAGAGAGAAGTTTCCTTGATTTGATGCTTATAATGTTTAGACACCTGTAAACATGTTTTTTTCAATTTTTAATTTTATTTTTAAAATTATGTTAAATTATACATAACATGCAATTTACCATTTTAACAATTTTAAGTGTGTAAGTCAATGATACTAAGTACACTCACGTTGTTGTGCAACCTTACCGCCATCCATTTCCAGAACTTTTTCATCTTCCCAAACTGAAACTTCACACCCATTAAACAATAGCTTGCCATTCTCCCTTCCCTCAGTCCCTGGCCACCACCGTTCTACTTGAATAATCTCTATGAATTTGGCTATTCTAGGCACCTCATAAAGTGGAATCATAAAATATTTGTCCTTTTGTGACTGCCTTATTTTGCTTAGCATAATGCCTCCAAAGTTCATTCGTGTTGTAGCATGTATCTGAATTCCCTTCCTTTTTCAAACTGAATAACATTCTATTATATGTATGTACCAAATTTTGTTTATCCGTTCATCTGTCAATAGACTCTTGGATTGCTTCTGCATTTTGGCTATTGTGAATAATACTTCCGTGAACACTGGTATACAAATAGCTGTTCAATGGTTGCTTTCAATTATTTTAGGTATATAACCAGAGTAGAATTGCAGTATCATATGGAAATTCTATGTTTAATTTTTTTTTTTTTTTTTTTTTGCTGAGAAGGGTTCACTCTGAGCTAACATCTGTGCCAATCTTCCTCTGTTTTTCATTATGTGGGCTGGCAGCACAGCACGGCTGCTAACAGAGGGGTGTAGGGTCCACACCCAGGAACCAAACCTGGGCTGCTGAAGTGGATTATGCTGAACTTAAGCACTAGGCCACCAGGGCTGGACCTATGTTTAATCTTTTTAAGGAACCACCATGTCATTTTCCACAGTGGCTGCATCACTTTTCATTCCTACTAGCAAAGCTCAGGAGTTCTAATTTTTGCACACCCTCACCAACACTTGTTATTCTCTCTTTTTTTTTTTTTTTTTGATACTAGCCATCCTCGTGGGCATGAAGTGTTATCTCATGGTGGTTTTGATTTGCATTTCACTAATGATTAGTGCTGTTGAGCATGTTTTCATGTACTTGTCATCCATTTGCATATCTTCTTTGGAGAAGTGTCTATTCAAGTTCTTTTCCCATTTTTAAATCAGGTTGTTTGATTTAAACTGGGAGGTTTTAATATATTGTGGATATTAATCACTTATCACATATATGATTTGCAAATATTTTCTCACATTCTGTGGATTGCCTTTTCATTTTGTTGATAGTATCCTTTAATGCAGAAGAGTTTTTAATTTTGATTAAGCCCTACTTATCTATTTTTTTCTTTTGTTGCCTGTACTTTTGGTGTCATATCCAAGAAATTCTAGACAGCTTTTTTTAAATTGAACTGAAAAACATGCATATTCTTACAGAACACTGTGGAAAACAGTGTTACATTCTTATAGAACGCTGTGGAAAACATTTGAATTTCACTTGGCGTGAATGTAAAATGTAGGAGGTAAGTCTCACTGAGTCCTTTTCTCAAAAGTCAGGGACAAACAAAACTGTGTTGTCTGCTCTTAAATCTATCCTAAACTGAGAGGTAGGCATTGAAATCAATTGGTTGCCTGGTTACGAGGTCATCATCAAGATAGTCCAGAATGTGTGTTTTGTGTGTGTGTGTGTTTAAATTATTATCAAAATGTGAAGACAAATTTAAAAAAAATCATAGTAGAGTTTTGACAACTCCTGGATTATGTTTGTTCATGTTCATGTTTAAAGGTCTTATTCTAGTTGACTGATTATATACAAAGGAATTCCTTGAAGCAAAGTTTGTTGACACACCTGAACACCAGTGGAGTTATCAAAAACAAATTTAACAAAAGACTTTGAATATGCTCACTATGGTCTCTGCCAGGGGACATTTCTGTGTTCAGAGAATGAAAGAAATGCTGTCAACATGTTTCTTACCTTTCAAATATGCTATGGGGCAGTAATGGTGGCTTAGCATATTTACCATTATGTTAATCTATCAACAAATGTATAGCAGAATCACACATTCCTTTTAAATGACTTTCATCTACTCCTCATAATGTCTTGAACTTCCTTAAAAATTATTAAATATTATTAAATCAGAATTAAAAGCAATTAAGCATTTTAAGGCTTTAATTTATTATATGATATGTTATACATTTATACTATGTTTAAAGAAATTCATACAACTTCTCTATGTTTAAAAAAACATGAATTTACCATGCTCAACTGAAACATTAATACAGAACTTGATGGAGGATGCTGTGGAAATAGAATTGTAGCCTCTATTTCTGGTCCATTGTAAGCAACGTCCTTGTATAGGTATAGTTTCAGCATTACTGAAATTATGTATTTTGGTATAAGCATAACTCACATTTATCATACATAGACACTATCTAATGAAAATAATAGTATTCTAAATCTGATTATTTAAAATATTGGTTACATAGCCTAAAAATGACCAGTGAATAGTCATCGTCATTCTCCTCTAAGTGTGTATTTTTCTCTCAATTGGTGATTCAATGTATCTCATTATTATCCATCTGTTAAATTAGACTCACATAATTAATGTCATCTCCAATCAAAACCTCCTACACTTAAATAGTACAATGTATTAAAAAAACCAGAAATTCTTTTTTTAATAAATGGAAAACACTTCAAGTTAAAATTTGGAACAGTGTGCAAAACATCATTTCCTGTTAGTAGGTTGCATAAAAATTACATGAAATGAATCAGAATGGCTTGAATCCTCTCCATGCTTAACAGGTTAGACACAAATGCAGGTGCAATCATTCTTTACAACCACTGTGTTAATGCTGGCTTCCAGCTCATATCTCAACCTGGGGCAACCCAAAACTCTGTGATGGTGTTGATAGTAGGGAGAGAGTCCAAAATCAGGCTGCTTAGATTCTTCCAAAGTCTTCCACAAGATAGTGGGAATGAGACTTTCGTGATCTTAGGTTTCTAATGTCTGGGATTTATTTTCTAGCAGCGAGTTCCAGTTTACTAGTTAGGACAATGTGGATATATAACCACATGATTTATTACTTATTTTCTTCCTGTCTACCAACCACCCTGCCACCGAAGAAAACGAAAACGATATTAATAAAAGCAAGAACAATATTAATGACAAAAGTTTTGCTGAGCTCTTATTATGTAAGAGCATCATGCCAAGCAGTTTACCTTCGTTATCCTATTTTGACCTGAGAAAACTATGGCTTAGAAAGAATAAACGTTAGGGCTATATCTAAATTTAGGAGTTAAATAAATCTGATTTTGTTATTCCATCATTAAAAAACAGTCATAAATATCAACCAAATAGTATAGAAGAGTTTATGGTTAGAATTGTGTCTTCAAAACCACCCTTTCCAACTCCAGCGATCCCATCCTTAGGCAACATTTTAACAGTCTTTCTGTTTTAGTTTCTCCTAGTAATTTCCTCCCTAATTGTAGATAACATTATTTTACCTCAATTTCTTAATTCATCAATTTCGGGCAATCTTATTGACTGCATCTTAAAAAACTAATGATTTAGCTCATTTTGCCTCCTCCTTTCTTGTCCTCTCAACTTCTCAATGTTCATTATTTATTATTAGTAGTATTTTATTGGCACTGATTACTTATGTAACTTTAAATATTATAATTGCATTTTTATTTCTTGTTTCATCAAATTTTCACAGTGTTTATTGACTCCCTGTTTTTAAATATGAAAATAGTAGTGCCCCTAAGATTTTTTTCTCTTTCCTTCTGTCTTTCCATACACTACCTGTATTCATTTTAATTTTACATTGTCAAGGTAATTAACATTATATTACATCATTCATCATAGCTAAATCTTTGTCTATATCTTAGCTCTGAAAATTGAGAATAATTTGAGAAAATTTTTATTGTCATTTTGATTAGGCAAATATTGTTCATCACTAGCATGCTAGACTTCAGTTTCCTTCTGTCTGAGGTCACTCTCTGACCCGTGCAGTTAGTCCACAGGCAGACGTTCAGTGTACTGCATCCCCCATCCCTTACTTCAAACTCCAGATAGCTGCTGATTTAGAACATCCATCCTCTCCTGGGCACTCACAGACAGTTCCATGACCCCACCTCCTTAGCATCCATGCAGCAGCCTCCTGTTTATATTTTCTGGAAGTTTGAAAAGTCTTGTCCTATCATAATGACTTGTTTCCATTCTCTTTGCTGTTACTGTTACAGATTTATTTCTTTTGTGTAAATATACTTTCATTTTGGGAGGGTTTTGTGGCTGAAAGGAGGGTAATGCATTTGCACAGTCTGTCATCTTGAAGAGGAATTCATGAAGATTATAACTCTGCTCAGCTGTCTCCATGGTCTAGGTTTCTTTTCTCTAAATGAATATGGCAGTGATGGATTCAATGTCTCGATTCTTTTTCAATCATGTCTGGATGGCACCGGATCTTTTCCAAGGTCACTTTTTCCAGGAAAATCAAAGTGATTGGGTCAGGCCTCAAGACATCATGTAAACAGGTACAATATACACTACGGTAAGTCTTCCTATGATGGTGAATCAATAATCCTATAGTATTCTTTCCTTCTACTCCTTACTGGCTCACCCAAAGAAGGGGGCTTAATCTCATTATCATCTTTACATCTAAGAGTAGTGTTGGTTTCCAATTATTGTTAACATTACTTTATCTTGCTTAGGGAGACTAAGAACAAAGGATCTATTCTATTTTATTCTTCAGATATAACTAACCAGTAGAGGCTTGTTACTTTTTCACTGATAACAAGGCACAACATAAGATCACTATCCTTTATTAACCTTTGAGAAAAAGAAAATAACCACAATCAGATTCCATACTTACTGTTTCTCACAGAAGGCAGGCATGATGTCACACACAGGGTACTGAGATCTGTGGGGCAATGATGGCTTGAGGGAAAAGCAAGCAAAAGGAAGACGAGAAACACCATGGCAGGACAGGTGACCTCTTCTCTTTTGGAAAGAAACTAAGATCGAAAAAGATAAGAGAAACTGAAAACAAAACAAAAGAGGGGCCGGCCCGTTGGCGTAGCGGTTAAGTTCGCAAGCTTTGGTTTGGAGGCCAGGGTTTCACTCGTTCGGATCCTGGACGCAGACCAACGCACTGCTCATCAAGCCATGCTGAGGCGGTGTTCCACATAGAGCAACTGGAAGGATGCACAACTATGACATACAACTATCTACTGGGGCTTTGGGGAAAAATGAAAAAGCAAAAAAGGTGGAAGATTGGAACAGATGTTAGCTCAGGGCCGATCTTCCTCAAAAAAAATGAAAGAAAACTTCCAAACAGGCTGACTTCAGACACTGAGAGGAGCCACTCTGACAGATGAGAGCTCAGGGCTGGGCAAAGGGAAGATGATGTGTCTTCCAGGATTCGGGCAACATTACTTAAAACCAAATTTAAGTTTGTAATGATTACAGGGATGTCTCAGTAGAGATAAAAAAAAAAAATCAGAATATGGTCCAGCACTAGGAAATGTTCAGGACAAAAGGGAAAAAGGGGAAGAGCTCTTGCTTTTTGATCAGCTTACAGATATTTGAACCAAGAAATAGGGGAAACTCTGGGCAGAATCTAGTAACCTGAGGCCAATGTTTCCCATCATATCTAGCTTCCGTTAAGCTGTAGATGCTTCGCTTTAACCCATAGGGCAGCAGACTGCTTCCAAATCCCACTTGTTCATGGCAATAGATTTTTTAATACTCTGCAGTCCCATCTGCTTTTGGTTTATGGGGTTAGGCTGGGAGAGATGTGGATCAGTAACTTGCCTTTCACCTCTTACAAAGTTAAAAACATATTTAAATGTGATTGTAAAATTCATCTTTAAATTTTATATGAATGCCTCATGCTACTATTTTATTCCAATTCTTCCTTTATAACCTCCCTACTGCAAATTCAAAAATCAATCCTTGACCATGCAACGCTTTTCAGCGGGGATCCACAAGGACAAATCATATTCCATGAATGCTATACAAAGGTAGATATAAAGGTGAATTTGGCACAAATAATTCTTTCTCTGATTGTCTATTTTCTTACTTTTTTCGCATATCACATTAAGCAACATCCAAAAGCATCACCAGAAAATTTGCAACACTAAGGAACTTGCTTCTTTAATGCTATGAGGATCTATAAGATACAGAAGCTAAAGCTAGAAATCCAGGATAATTTCAGTCTGATGAACACACAAGACTCAACCAGTTAGCAAAAAACAGATCAATGTAAAAATTTATCAAGAATCACTTGGGTCCAAGCCATGATTTGACTAGATGTATTACCTGGTGCTATCATCCAACTTTTTAAGCATCTCTTATAAGTGGACTTAATTATATCAAAACAACATTATCAAATGTAAAGTACCAGATGTAAATTGAAATTTAAAAATTGTATGGAGCTTGGATAGAACACACGCTACAGGACAAAAGCACATAATGTAATGACATGTTTTAAAAAATATAATTTGATTGTTTCCATTTAAATGTAGCAGCATATGTTTATGAGAGAAATGAAAAGTAAATACAGAAAGAATATCAGAATGTTTAGGACCAATGAGAGAATTTTTTATTCTTTTTTTTTTTTTATCCCATTGACATGCCCAGGGCAAGAACTGCATTGTGAAATTTGGCAAAGCATTCCACTTCCAGGAAGCAACCTACATCAGGACTAATGTCTAAGAACAGCTTGAGTTTTATAGGCAAAGGGTGGCAAAACTACTTTAATAAAGCTCACCCCTACTGTTCTTGCTGGTGGTTCCTCCTGCAATGCATTAAAACTTCTCTGTGTGCCAAATGGCTGTGGTTTTAGTCCCCAATCATTAAAATACTGAGTTTTTAAAACTCTGGAGGCACAGAGCTTGTAACTAAGGAATACAAGAGAAGAATAGCAGTGTTCCAACTGGGAATCCAGTTATCTTTAAAATCTCCATATAATTATGTCTAATTGGTTGGCTCATGGACAAAAACAAAACCTTGTTTCTATCGAAGAGTATTTGAAAAATAGATTTCTGAATTGAGTTTTTAACTTTTTGTTTATATAAACACGCATGGTATGTACTTAAATTAGCATGAAATTCTCAGATTTGTCCTAAGCAAACTTCTAGAAATTTATAAACAAACCTGTAGAAATCTTACTTTTCCCAGTTAGAGAACAAGTCAAAACTAGGGATAATGTGAGTTGACCAAAGTGGGTAGAGAGTTCACATTTCACAGTCACTCCAATATTTCAAATTTAATCATTCTCACCAGCATCAGATTTTTTTCTCATATTTCAATTAATATCAATTTATTATCAGTCACAAGTGACAATTTTCTTATTTGCTCAGCCTCATTATGGACCAATAAACACTACCGGTTTAAACACATATGTGTGTTTGAATGCCCTTTCCTAGAATTAGACAGATGTTGCATTTCAATATGAGAAAAATACTATTAATTATCTAACACTTAAAATGGCTTTAAATGATGAATGCCATGCAATTCTGTGCCCTTTGATGGCTCCAACTATAAGCAGGCAATGCCTCTTTACTTGATTCAATATTTACGGTTATTTAGCCCATAAGGCTCTTGAGTACAAAATACAATTCTTGGGTAATTTAACTAACAAATTGTAGACTCACAATTTATTGGCCATTTGGAATTGTTTCTACTTCTTCTGTTTTCTGATATATAGAAAAGTTGATATTGTGGTATAGTGTACTCTTTTATTTACCTAGAATACAATTTCTTTTAGTCTAAAGCTAATTTACCTTAATTCCTCATCCTGGGATCCTATTCTAATCAGAGATCAAAAAACAGCTTGAGCTATTCTATCACCAGCTGTTCAAGGTGTTCTTAACAATCACTATAACTCTGTGTCAAGGGTGGGCGGGGGGGAAGGCAAACACGAATAAATTAAGCAAAAATACCAAAAAATTTAAATATAAAATAAAGATATAAACTCAGATATCGCCTATAAATCTTGAGTGATTATATTCTGACAGGTATGAGAAAGCACTGCATTTCCGTAGTCAGTTTCCATTGTTCAAACATCTAATCACACACATCAAAAGAGAAGCACAAAGTTGAGAAGTGGAAGAGATAGTATTATATAAATAACTTGTTTTGCTGAAATACCTGTATCATAATCTTGTGCTTTCTTTTTTTTTCTTTTCTGAACATTATAATTTGAAGTTATGCTATTTGCCCACAATTGGTTTTACAAAATTAAAGATAATTTGATATTTAACAGGAAGATATATGATAATACAGAAGCATATTTTATTAAGTTTAAATGGATCTATCTCTTGAACAGAGGTGCCATTCTACGTTCTAGTGAATTTCATTTATGATATCAAGTTATACTTATGAAATGTTTATCTCAACTATCATGTTTTGGCTCTGTTACTAAGTCTCTAAGAAAAATTTGACAAGTCCCAGACATAGAGAAAATTGTGTCTAAATTAAGAATTTTTAAAAAGACAACTCTCATTAATTCTTTTAAAAGGAAAGCAATATGAAGTCAAAATTAATAAGTATAGGTAAACACTGGGATTCTAATCCTAGCTACACTACTTAATACCTACGTGACCTTCGATCAATTACTTTCCTGCTCTGTGCCTCATCTCTAAAACGGAGATAGAATAGTATCTACTTTATGGGTTATTATATGAATTAAATTAATCATTCTATATTAAAGATCTTAGAGTGGTGCTTGGTATAAGTTACTATTACATGAGTATTCCTTCTTGTTGTTAATATTATTTATTTAAATGAACTGTTTTTTATTTTGCTGTAAATGACCCCTCCAATTTGTGTTCAGAGGGCTGACTATGACTCTAACTGCAGATAACAGTGTGAAAATCTTTATTCAAAGAATTAGCACTCCCCATTATTTAATACCTAGCCTGATCCAAATGCATTGATACTTGTGTGCCCCTTGCAGTCATTTAATTTTATAATGTGATGTTATGAAGAGAAACTTCTACCCAAATCAGCCTTCTATAGTATCAGGAAGCAGAACTCTAATGTCATTACAAAAATGATACATTTCAAATATCATTCCTCCTTTCCTGCATACCCTCTAATTTACCTATACCTCTCCTTGTCAGTGAATATTGAGACTTTGTTACATCTGATGGTAGACTTTTGCACACCTCTCTAGCCTTTGATTGAATTCTATGTGTTCTCTGTACCATAGTGAACTGAAAAAATGCATTTATTGTTGGAGTTGTTAGCTCATTTTTCAATCTTATACTCAGCTCAAATAACCTTCTTTCTGTTATAGACCCCACATTATAATTTATTCACTTACAATCAATTGTATTTATATATTTTATATTTTATAATATATATTATATATTTCAGAGATATTTCAATGTGTGAGAAGTTAGTAATATTTCTAAATATTGTTACTTAGGAATGATGAGAACTGTTTAAAAATTACTTTATAAATAATTTTAATAAATAATTTCATTTTAGGTATATTCTTGGTAAAGAAAAGAATTTGTACACTAAAAATTATAATTTTGTAAATGAATTGAAATGATCTTTATTTGGTTCAAAACAACATTGGATGAAATCACATGAAAATTACAAATCTTAAGGAATTTAAATGTTCCTTCATCCTAGCCAATATTTCTTGGTTTGTTTCATCTTGCTTTTCTGTTTCTGTTCAATGAAGAAGCAAGTGGTCATAATGTACTCTTGAGACTGTTCTCTATTTGTCTGGGACCCGAGGTTTGGGAACTATTGACTTAGAGATGAAAATTTTATCAGGAGCCAGTTGCATATGGCAGAAAGCAAATTGGACCTCTATTGAAGTTTAGCATTAAAGCAACAAATCCCAGTGGCATTAAAATCTCTCTGCTCTCCCCATTCTTGTTTCCTCTTTCAGCAATGCCTCTGCATAGGGTAAGAGCAAATTTTACTCCTCTCAAATTCAAGGTTCATTTAGACATAAGGGTAACAAACACCTCTATGACATCAGACTTATTACTGCTTCGAAAATTTGTCACACCATTTTTTTTATGGAATAATAATGTGGTAGAGTAAAAAATAAAGAAATTGTAATTATGGGGGCATCTTAAAAAGTCATTCTGAGACCTCAGCTTAAGTTAGTAAAAGCCCAAATTTCATTAGCCACAATATGAATAGTCAGACTTCACGCATAGTCTGTGCCTATGTGTTTGGCCCTTAATTCTTAGTATTTATCACTTTTAGTGGAGAAACCAAAGGCCTGAAGACATTCATAAATATGCAAGCAAGCTAGTCTATAGCAACAATATGAGAACTCAATACTAGGCAACAGAGGGACAGGAATGAAAATTAGTGACATGAATGGGGCACATTTTAGATAGGACTTATTATAACTAGAATTCAGCAGTTCAAATGTTTTATAACCCATGGAGCATAAGCTTGAGAATAAAAATAGATGGAGATAGAAGATGTTGATTTAGCTGGTTATTTTCTGAAAACCCCAATTAAGGAGGGTATTTATAGAGAAAGTAGTCAATTACAAAATTATGTCACAGGGGAAAAAAACACAATTTATGAATTAGTGGCTCATCAGGTGGGATCCACATCAGAGTATGTGAGTTTGAATCCTTGTTCTGCCACCTACAAGTTGGATGCCTCTGGGAAAATTATTTCACACCTCTGTGCTTCAGTATTTCATCTCTGTAATGGGGATGATAATAATAATAGCACTTTCTTCACAGGGCCCTTTGAAGATCAAATGAATTAAGATCTATAAAGTGCTAAAATATCTAGTTCTTGTAGGCACTCAATGGCTTATTAATGGGTGAAGAAAAATAATACAGAATTAGCTAATGAGAAAAAGAATAAATATGTAAGGCACATGCAAAACTTAAGTGACAATTAGCATGATCAGACCATTACCTTGTTTTGCTTCATTTAATAATCACCTTTAAAATAATAGATTCAGAACCATTAAAATAAGTCACGTGATAGATTAAAGGTGAGATTTTTGTCTATCAAGAAGATTATTTAGTTCAATTCTTACAGTTCATGCAGATCAGAGTCACAGGACAATTTATCACATAACATATGTCAAGGATTCTCAAATTTGGAAAGTTTATAAATATACCTTTCTTCTATATCCCTTAACCTTCCTACTTATTTTGCCTTCTTTGTTTCTCGTTTATTTTTGATTTTTTAACACATTTTAATCTCTCCCAAATTATCTAAACATCTCGCACTAGAAAAAGTTATTTTTTTCCTGCCAATTGCCTTCAAGATGTATTGTATTTTATTTAATTATTGCCTAGGTACTTGGTTTTACTTTGACCAGACATAGACGCTATCCAAAATTAACTCTAGGGTATTAGATAGCCTATTCAAAAACTATCAGGCAGATGGGACCCGCTGGGTCATAGTTCTTTGGTTTTTTTGTGGGAGCTCTATTTGAATCAACATTCATTAGTTTTCATACAGAATTACAAATTCCCTGGAACAATTTTAATATAATTTTTTTTACTATTTTCTTTTATGATTTCACATTATGATCTGCATCATTTAAACCAAGTATAAATAAAGCAACTGTTCTGAACAAAGCAGACAAAGGAAGCAGTTGCCTAGCAACAGAAATGACAGAACAGATCCTGAACTCCTACTCAGATGGAAGCTTCGTACCCCAGCTTGGTGGTGAAAGTGTTTCTGAGTATCCATTCTCTCACCGTGCAGGCCCTCACACTGGGAGCAGAGGCAGATTTTGATCCTGCTATTAAATGGAATTGGAAATTAATAGGCTTCAGTGGAGTTTGTACCATTTTTTTTGAGGTTCATGAACTAGTATATTGAAGATGATGAATAAGTTACATGCCTGACATGCTCCTACTTTTGTTTTAGAGCTGAGTAACTATGTACCTGAGAATTATTCTGAATGCTCATGGGGTGACCATATGGGCTGAGCTGGAGATTAAAATGCATCTGAATCTGTGTGTGAACAAATCCAAAACAAGCGCTGGGACACCCTAGAAACCAAGTCAGCTTGATGTACCCGTTTGGGAATGCTGCTGTGTGCAGCTCTGGGAATTGCAGGAGGATTGGTGAACCCATGCAAATTTCAACTAATTTAGATTTTAATTCGCCTCATCATTCCCTATGTCTGAGCGTAGGAATCTTCAAAAATGATGACAGATTTTGTTGTTTTGCCTTGTGTGGGTTTTTAAAGTTTTTCTCTGAAATTAGTATATTAAGGAAGACCGGTATATATATATATATATATTTTTTTTTTGTGGGGAAGACCAGCCCTGAGCTAACATCCGTCGCCAATCCTCCCCTTTTTGCTGAGGAAGACTGGCCCTGGGCTAACATCATGCTCATCTTCCTCTACTTTATATGGGACGCCGCCACGGCATGGCTGACAGGCAGTGCGTCGGCAGGCGCCCGGGATCCGAACTCGCGAACCCCGGGCTGCCAAGCGCGGACTAAACCGCTGCGCCACCGGGCGGCCCCAAGACCGGTATATTTTTAAATTGAAAATTATTTTGAGATGGTAAGTTAAGCTTTTTGTTTCTTTATGGATCTCAGGTACACAGAATTGGATCAATCTTAACTTCTGTTTCATTGTATGATATCATCATTGGTCCTTGCAAGGCTTTCTGCATTTTAAATATTCACTTAGCTTACAATTGTTTTGAGTGCCAGCTATATGTCTGGTCATCTCTCATGGATAAGTCAAGATCAGTCATTGAGGCCAAATCCATTGGCCGATTCATGTATAGATTCAGGGTGGATGAGGTTGGAATGGCCTCCCAAGCGGGCAAACTAAATCTAATTCAAGGCATAAGTACCAACCTGAGTGGAATATAATTGAAAGAGATGATTATAAATGCAGCATGAAGTGTCACCTGTAAGGGGGGAGGATGTGAGACCACAGATAAAAGCGAGAGACAATAGCAAAGGAGCCAGGGTGTTCATGGAGACATGAAGAGAGTATAAAGTGAAGTGCGGAGTGTGATTGAGGACCTAGACCATGGATCACATCGGGGATCCAGTAGCTGATTCTTAGTGAGGACTGTCTATGTGGATATAGGGGGAAAGTTGGTGGCCAAAATTACTACGTTCCAGTTGGGCCAGGCGTTGTGTTCCAGGCTTTGAGGAGCAAGTGAATAGATAAATAAATGAATAAATAAACAAATACAATATGGTCACTGCTCTCAAGAGTTCATAATTGAGCAGGGGAAGAAGAGCATATAAGTAAATTATTTTCATAAAACATGGTAAGTGCAAGAACAGAGATGTTCCCAAGGTGTATTTCAGAATCAAAGGGAGTGGGGAAGAATAACTGCAGCAGGGGGGCGTAGTCAGAGTACGCTTTGCTTAAACAGACAACATTTCCTATCAGTTCCAGAATAGTTCAATTCAGCACGCAAGTAAGGAATTTTCCAGGTATATCTCCAAAGAGATTCAGTATCCACTGTACCGCAGTGTCTACTTTCCAAAGACATGGCTTCCCACAGTTTGTAGGAGTTCTATCACCTACTGTCAATTATGTATCTTTTTTCACCTGCCCAAGACTAGTTTAGGACTTGCCCTCTCAGAGCAGTTGCCTTTCTCCCTCTCTAACATAAATGCCTGTATTCTTTTCCAAAGTTCTCTTTCATTTCAACAAAGTAGTTTCTTTTTTTAAAAGCCCACAGAGACTGCACAAAAGTAACACAGAAAGTGAACAGTTTGGAGGTACTCCACTATGTGTTCTTTTTGGTTCTGTGATTGTTTTTGCAGTTTCAAACTTGCTGTGAAATGAAAACATACATAAAGCCAGACCTAAAAACCTACGGGGACTGGCCAAAGTGATAATCATTTATTTCCCTCTCACTTCTCTAATTTGTTGTGGTGAAATTAATGTGATCAGCATGGGATTCATGGCAGGTTGGTGGCCCCTCGGATAGACTGTTCCAATCTCTGCTATACAATTAAAAGCCTCTGTTTCATAGACTAGTCCTGCTTGTCTTCCACCTTCCATGTTGTTTTGGAATTAAAAGTTCCTTTGGATTAAACATTAGGACGTTTTCCTATTCATAAGTGTTTCTTCTTTTCTGTATGATATATAACATTAGAAGGCACCAGAGGCTCTGTGTGTAGGATGGAAGTTAAAACTAAGACCAGTGATATCAGAAATTATTCAGATGGCTGTGAAGCAATATTCTTGCTTGAGGGGTAGCAGAGTGTAAAGAAAAAGCACAGGAAACCAAAGAATTCAAATTCACATTTTTGACTCCATCATTTACTTACCATATGGCTTTGTTAGGTAGTTGAAGACATCCATTGCTGAAAAAGTAGAGTAGTGCCTAGCTCTCAGTGTTGGTGTCAGGATTAACTGAGATAAGCAGAATTAAAGGGATTGGTACACAGAAAGACCTCAACAAATGCCCCCCCCCTTTAGTTTCTACATTTTCTTTGTCTTGATGCTAATTAGTCTTATGTCTTGACAGGACTTGATGGTTTGGGCATATCTATTAACTAATATTATTTGTGAATTTAAGGATTGAGTGTTGTGTCACCTCTGCCCTAGTGAAAAACTACTTGTTGAAAGATTTGCATCCCATCATTCTAAATTTTGTTTGGTCTAGTGAACCCAACACTGAGCGCATTCTCCTAATTTCTCAGACTCCACTCTCATAGCTGGCAAGTGGAGTGGTTTTTTGGAACTGATAATCATCTTCAGCCTGTGGTATAGCATTTATACACAGTTATATTTATGACAATTGTACTTAGTGTTCAGAATTTCTCCTCATACAACATAGAGAGAGGCTGTTGACACCTGAGAAGAAATGTTTCATATACTGAGGAGATAACATTGGGAGTTAGGGATGTGTCCTCTCCCGAATTTTGGCAGAACTGTTTAGCTACATTTGTATTTGTTCATTTGTTTTTTCATTAATGCATTTATTACTTATTCATCAATTGTTGAATGAATGCCGATTACATCCCAAATGGCTTGTATTTGCCAGGCTTTGTGTTGCAAGACACAGACCATGACTTTTGCTTTCCCATAACGTACCTAATAAGATGCCTTATGCATTATGATTACTCAATTCTATTGAAAACAATTCTCAGGAAAGAATTGCTGTGATACATTTACTTTAGTATTTTCTGGCTCCCTATGATAGGATGGTCAAAATGGGAAAGGAGATGTGTTGGTGGATTTTGTTAATATAAAGGCAATAACTTTACTTTTTTCTATGTTATATGTACTGATCTTTTATTATTAGAAATCAATCACATATATTGCATCAGACTTGTGCCACATCTTTGCCAATTCAGTATTCCATTGACATTCTTTAATAAATAACAAGGTTCGATAATAGGCTCTAGAATGCAAGGTCAGATTGCTTTGGGAAATACCCTCATATGAATTTTGCAGATAATATCAGTAAATGCCAAAGGATAAGAAGATCAATAATTGACCATATTAGGGCTAATATAATACGATACAATGTAACTTAATGACTCCTTCTCTCTCTATCGATTAAGTGATATGTTTTCAAAATATCAGTTCCGTTCCAATTTTTTTGAAAAGCGTCCTATGTATGGTCTGAATCAGAGAATAAGCTTCAGAATGCTGGTGGATTTCTAACTTAGGTTGGTTTTTTTTATCGAGCAACAATGAAGGCTATATTCTGGCTCTTACCAGATATTCATCTAATTAAATTATCATTGGTATATAAATTTTAAAGAATTAATAACAATATTTTACAGCACTTTCTAGTGATGTAGGTAATTCTAATTCCTTTTATGGATGATGAAATTGAAATTTAATGACTTAAAAAAGATGTGTTGTTTACAAACCCAGGACTTTGAAACTTATGTATCTATCCACAATCATTGATTAGTTTCTATTTCCTAACATGACAGTGATTCAGGTTTGGACTATATAAAGATGTAGATTATTTTGTAAACAAATACATAAAAATAAGGCCTGGATTCTGATGCCTGACATCTACACCATTTGTTGAGACATTTATATTGTCGCTTCCAAATGCATGCACAGCCCTTTGTGTACCGCAGTGCCTTCTGAAGGGAGGTCTGTGGGCTGTATACATCAGAATCACCCGGGACGTCTCACGAAGTGAACACGTGGATACGACCCAGACTTCCAGAATCAAACTCAATGGAAGAAGGAACCTAGGAATTTATAATTTTAACAAGCTTCACTCATCATTTTTATGTACACCAAAGTGTGAGAACAGCTTCTAAACTATTGTGCCCTTCCTCTAATATGAGATTGTATTCAGACACTTCTGATTATCTGGAGAAACTGTCCAGTCATGCAGAGCATCTAGGTGTTGAGAATTTTGCAGCACAAATAATCCTCACAAGAACCGAAGATACTTGATAGTATAGCACAGTACAGTCCTTTCAGAGAAAAAAGAGAGATCCGCACAGAGGAAGAATGTGATGTGTTTCCAGGTTGAAATTGGGAAGTGCATTCTTGGGAAAAATGATTTTCTTTCAAGAGTGATCAGTATTATTGATACATTTAGATGAGACGCATACATGTAAGTTTGAGGCTGAATTTTCCTATAGAGATACAGACAGTATCATCTAAAACAATGCTGTCCAGTACAAATACAGTAGAAGCCAAAAGGTGAGCCAAATATGGAATTTCACATTTTCTGGTAGCTATATATTGTACAAAAGAAATAGGTGGGGCCGACCTGGTGGCTTAGCGGTTGGGCTCGCGTGCTCCGCTTAGGCGGCCCTGGGTTTGCAGTTTAGGATCCCGGGCACGGACAGATGCACCGCTTGTCAGCCATGCTGCGGCGGTGTCCCATATAAAGTAGAGGAAGATGGGCACGGATGTTAGCCCAGGGCCAGTCTTCCTCAGCAAAAAAGAGGAGGATTGGTAACAGATATTAGCTCAGGGCTAGTCTTCCTCACACACACACAAAATAAATAAAAAGAAAAAGAAAAAAGAAACAGGTGATATAAATTTTAATAATATATTTTATTTAACCCAGTATCTAAAAAAATTATCTTCTCAAGGAGCAATAAATAAATTATTAATGAATTTTCAAAATCTGATGTGTATTTTACACTTACATCTCAATTCCAACTTGTCATGTATCGAGTATTCGATAGTCACATGTGACTAGTGGCTATCATACTGGACTTTGCAGGTCTAATAGAAAGAGTAGAGTTTTGTTCATATCTTGTGCTTACAAATTCTATGTCTGGTGAAATCCATCAAAATACATAACTTAGAGCTGTAGTTTTCTCATCTGAACAAATATAAGTCAGGAATAATATATAATATGCACTTTACAAGACTTCTGTGTCAGTTATCCCGTAATCTGCAGAGTACCAGTTATATGCATACATATATATACTGGTATACTGGTTATTAGGAATGACTGAAAAAGGAAGTTTCTGTAATCTTTAAGTTTAATAAAAAGATGAGGTTATGTTAAGATTGTCCAGGTAGTTAAGGGCACAGAAATGCTCTTTGATGGGTATAGAGATATGAGCTTAACAACAGAATTACGGGTTTGTTTTTTTGTGCATGAAGGCCATTTATTTTTTCCAGATCATGGGGTATAAATGACAGAACAATAGTATGTGCTACACACCTGCTCACACCATCAACCTGTACATTTGTTCATGAGGGAACATAAGGAGAGGCAAGAACAACCCAATTTTTAGTGATTTATTGGGCAGCTTAGTTTTTCACCAGCATCCCAGATCTACAAACTGAAATAGTTATATCTTAAGTGATCACTTTACCTGGAAAAAGATTTACCTAAACTGTCTTGTATTTTGGCTACAGAACACTAAAGAAGCTCACCAAATTATTTTAGGGTTCTGTAACAACTGTGGAAAGTGTTGGCATTCTAGAAGACATAGCTGAGAAAATTGCATTTCTTTGCTTTAAAAGATGAGGCTGTTTCTGAATACAAAAGTATTAACTACGCTTCAATGTGTTCTGGGATTGTATTCATTTATAGCACAGTTTGTGTCACAAAATAAAATGACAAAGGGATAAAAGGGATACTTATCTTTCATTTAGGTATTTTATGTAGGGAAAGAAAAGATTTTAATGTGTTTTATTTATTTACAAGGAATATGTGCAGTGCAGCAAAACTGTAAAAAATAAAATATTAAAGCAGGTTTATAACTACTTATTTATTTATTTGTAAACTGTAAAGGGACAGACGAATGGGGAGATTCTGAGAAGCGTGGGTTTTCTTACTTTGATTCGAGAAAAAATTTTGAGGCTAAAGCTATAAATAACAATTTTTCTTACACTCAGTCTACCAAAATTCATGGCATTTTTGGCTGAAACAAAATTTCCCCTATTATTTCTTTAATCAATGCAGGTTGCAAGTTTCTGAATTTTTTCAGAGACAGTCCAGGAGTTTGCTTTCTCTTTCTTTCTAGGATCTGAGCACACAGAATGTCTAATGATTGAAATTATGTGTTCATGGCTTACTGTAATTTTGCTTGTTTATTTAGTCGGCAATGTTCCCTTTGGAGCTTTGCATGAACAAAATAGTAAAACAAATTAACATGTCTTTTGTTTTCAGCAGAACTATCTACAGAGGTAATTGCCCTTAAGTTCATTGTTTCGGTTACTCTTCCCCAACATGTCATGTGCCATGGCTTGGCATGCTTTCATTTGCACTTCTCAGAGTATGAGACCCAGACAGCATGTACAATATTCACAGTGAGGGTTAGAGACACCTTGTTGAAAGCAAAACAAAGAGCTGAAAATAGCAAAGCCCACATCCCACTTTTTCTTCACTCCTTTTTCTCATTAGCACAGATCATTTTCCAAAAATGGCTTCTTACCAGATGACTCTCTGGCAAACATCTTTTTAAAGTTCTTTCTCCCTCTTGAGCTAGTTTTAATTTTGGATGGTTGGAAGTGTTAATTATTAACACTGCCCGTTAGATACCTCAGCAAGCATCTTCTGAGAGTCAACAGGAGCCTGGTGCTGTGATGGCGTGTGTGTAAACAAAACAGTGTGCCTTAAGGGACCACCATCCCTGTGAAGCTTATAGCAACAAGAAATTAAAACATAGGAATTCATAAGGGATATCCAGAAAATATTTGAAACAACATACATGATTAAGAGAACCTAGTGTAAGAAGCCATAGTATCTGCAAAAATCCCTTAAGTTTGTATGGAGCTCAGATAGTCCTTTCGACAGATAGTTATGCCATCCTTACTCTCCATGAAGCACTGTGTTAAAACCCAAAAAGAGTAAGATGTGGTCCCTAAATTCTTATAGATCAAGTCTGGTAGAGAGAAATTTACACTTGAAAAATTTCAGTAATACATAAGAACTATTTAATAGAATCATGTCCATGATTCTTGGGAAGGTAAAGTTGGGGTCATCTCTCCCTGACTGGGGAAAAAGGCTTCAGGAGAGGGCTTAACTGAAGAAGTGACATCTGAGATGAATCCTGAAGAATGAGTAAATGTTTGCTAAGTGGACAGGAGGAAGAGAGGTATTCCAGGCAGAAGAACCAGCAAAAGAGAACATGACTCATTCAGCAAAACGTGGGATGTTAGAGGATATATAACAGTATGTAAGGATGTTTATAGGCCATAGATACAGGCCAGATCCTGAAAGGACTAGATTTGCTTGCTATATTTTAGAATCTTATTTTTGTGGCTCATTTAAAATAGGAGATTATTAAAATTAACTTCTTTCTTTGAGAGAACACTCTAGGTAAGCAGTGTGAATGTTATACAGGCATAGACTGAGACTTGGAGGGGGGTCCAGATAGAAAACTACTGTAATAATCTAGGTAAGAGAGGAGGTGGGCACAAACTAAGGAGGCAGAAGTGAAAGTGGAAAAGGGGATGGATTCTAGAAATACGTAGGAGTCAGAATTGACAAAACTTGATGTCAGAAAGGACATAGGAATTAAAAGAAAACAAGGAATTAAAGGTAACTCCTATATTTGAAAGTTGGGCAACTGAATCGATGTTCATTCCCCAAACCAAAAACCTAGTGTGTAGGCATAGAGACAAGTTTAAGATGTGGGGTAGTTGTTATAGTTAAGATTCTACTTTGTGTTAAGTCTTATTGTAGGAGGAAATTGAAGCATGCACTCATAAAAATTCATAAGAGATCATAGAACTAAAGACTTCTGGTTTATGTTCCAATCTGTTCCTTTTGTATTAGATCTTCCTATATTATCCCGTGGTATTGCTGAGCATATTTCTAAAGGAGTCTTGGTTCAAGGCTGCAAGTCCTCTCTTCCCCTGCTAGCCTCCAATGATTTATTGCAGGTTCAAGTTCTTTTTGTTGAAATTGCAAAACAGTTAAACTGAAGTCAGATATCTCACTGAAGAAATAGACAATTGGAATCCAGCAGGTGATTTGATATAATTACTGGAAAGTTGGTGGAACAATTAAAGTGTAGTAATTCATTTTAGAGACCCTCAGACTGCCAGAACCTAATACAGTGTAAGGGGCAAAACTAGATGTTAAACTGCAGACTCAAAGACTCAGTCAGGGATTGATAAAACCAGTGAAACAGTAGATAGCCTGGTCACTGAGTCCAGTTGATTTGAACGATGTTTTTCTTAGCTCTTTCTTCATTCTGGAATAGAGAATGAAATAATGCCATTGCCTTATGTTCCTCTGAGTAGGTGAGTACATTTTATGAATTTACAATAGAATTGTAATCTCCAAATCTCTACAGCCAGCCAGGGTCAGAGAACTTTTGTGATGAAATTGCAATCCTGCAAGCCTGCCATGTAACATGTATTTTTAAACAGTTGAATTAAGAATCCCTGGGGCCGCCCAGTGGCACAGCGGTTTAGTTCGCGCTTGGCAGCCCGGGTTCGCGAGTTCGGATCCCGGCCACCTACCGACACACTGCCTGTTAGCCATGCCGTGGCGGCGTCCCATATAAAGTGGAGGAAGATGGGCACAGATGTTAGCCCAGGGCCAGTCTTCCTCAGCAAAAAGGGGAGGATTGGCAACAGATGTTAGCTCAGGGCTGGTCTTCCCCACCAAAAAAAAAAAAAAAAAAGAATCCCATGGTTCCCTGGGATAGAGAAACTAAACAACTATGGAAAGATAGGAATGCTTTTCTTTTCTTTTCTTTTGCTGAGGAAGATTCGCCCTGAGCTAACATCCGTTGCTAATCCTCTTTTTTTGCTTGAGGAAGATTAGCCCTGAGCTAACATCTGTGCCAATCTTCCTCTATTTTTTTGTGTGTGTGTGAGGAAGACTAGCTCCGAGCTAACATCTGTTGCCAATCTTCCTCCTTTTGCTGAGGAAGATTGGCCTTTGGGCTAACATCCGTGCCCATCTTCCTCTACTTTATATGGGACACCAATACAGCATAGCTTGACAAACAGTGCCTTGTCCGCGCCCGGGATCCGAACCCGCGAACCCCAGGCCACTGAAGCGGAGTGTGAGACTTAACCTCTATGCCACCAGGTCAGCCCCCAATCTTTCTCTATTTTGTATGTGGGACAGCGCCACAGCATGGCTGGTGAGTAGAGTATGTCTGCACTCCAGATACAAACCCACGAACCCAGGCTACCGAAGCGGAGCGCGCAAAACTTTAATCGCTTGGCCACGGGGCCAAGCCCAGAAGTGCTTTTCTAATACTCTGCTTAGTGCATGAATCCGTCTGCCTTTTTCAGGCTATTTCTCATCTGAAGGTGGTCAAATCCTGCATGTGCTCAGAGCAAGGTTTTATTATGTCACTTTTGGCAAAATTAGAAATAAGCCATATTTATCTTTGGCATCTAAATCTGCACTTTTTCGCTGCCTTTCCCCCCAGCCACACTGACTTCCCTCTCACTCCAAACCCTCCAGACACTCAGTATTATACTCCTTTCTTATTTTCTCCAGCCTCGGTCTGTCAAAACTTCTTTCAGGAAGGCACTGGATAAATTCCTTCACATTAGGTTTTATATTTCTGAGGCTTAAAGTGTTAATTCTTTTTTTCTTTTGATAACCTTTCCTTCAGCTGTAGGAATGAAAGGTTCACAAAGGGGAGATGCAAGATGCCAGCAAGCAAAGTGGGTGATGAGAAGACTGCTCTAGTCATCTGTCTTGGGCTTGCCTACCGTCACCATGTCCTTATTAACTGGCAGCCTTGCAAGACAGATGTTCTCTGCTTCTCTGCTTTTGCACCTAGAAAAAAAGTAAAGTATGCTAACAGTAATTCAGATATCCAAACTGGCGTCCTCCCTCCTTCCTCACTTCCTGCTCCTTACCAGTGACCTATGAGATAGTCTAGAAGGTTTTCTACTGTTAGATCAGTTCTATTCCTTTGTTTCGTTTTGTTTTATTTTGCTTTGTTTTGCATTTCTTTTTGCAGCAAGCCTAATGACTGAGCACGTTCTCCTTTCTTCTTTACATGTTCTACCACTTTCTATCCCTTGGGATTCTTTTCCTTCTAAATCTGTTTCCTCTTCCCCTCATGTACCCAGGCTCCCTGCATTAAAAAATATATTTTTTTAATGTACTTTAATGCTCATTCCTATAGGACATCATGGAACTGATAAGAATAATTACCAACAAGGATACGTTTCAAAGAATAATCCCTTTGAAGCCTCATAAATGGCTTTTCCTGGGTCCCACATACCCATTTCCAAAATCATAGAATTGTCTTTTCCCTTAGTTCACTAAAAAACATCTCAAATATGCTGAAAGCTGTATGTGGAAAAGGCAAAATTATTGTTATCATTTTTTTAAACTAAGAATTAGAAAACCAAGAAGTAAAATAGAAACTTCTAAGTGGTAAATTTTTAAAGGAGGAAATAATTAAAATCTCCATAAATAAACAAAATTAATACATATATTTTCCTTTATATCTTCATTTAAGGAACATATCTGTCTAAATTACTGATTGATTTAAATTAAGTATCTGCACTCAGCCTAAAATTTTTACGAAGACATCAAAGGAACATGAATATGGATAAATATATATTACTCAACCAAAAGTAATACAAGCAATCAGTAAACAGATCAATACTTTTATTCACTTTTTAGTTCATAATGTAAAAATTTTTCCACTACAAACTCATGTCACATGCATGTCTTAAAAATACAGAAGTAGATATTTATTTAGAGTAATTAACTATCTGTGGCAAACTTTTATTCTTCTCTAGTTATTCCTCCTTAGAGCCATTTTTTCCCCTAAAAATCAGATATGCAGGGAAGACAATGCACATGGTGAGTAGGAGGGACAGGACCAGTTCAATCCAAACACAAAGTGTCCCCATTTGCCCCTCTTTGAAGCTGAAGTCAGCATAGTTTGAGTGGTTATTTTCATCTTTGAAATGCATGCCCAGGAGACCTAATATAATTTGTCTATATAGAGAAATTTTCAAACATTTTTATGCCAAGTTATTTTTCCCCTATGATTGTCAATCCCAAATTCTCATCCAAAATTCCAAAGAAATGACTCCTGAGAATTTAGTAAAACCTAATTTCTTTCCAGAGATCATTAGCAGAACAAATATTTTAACAAATTTTTCTGTGTAGTCTTCCAGCATTTCTTATTGATTGACTGTGCCCTCACTCACTATCCTCATGTGTCCTAGTTATATTCCCTTCTTAGAAATACAGCTAGAGGTGGTAGAGGGAGGGTTGGTGTGCGGATCCCTTAGCAAAATTTCCAGGTCTCATAGGCATTCATTTAATTTCCCTTCTGCTGAAGTGCTTTCCCCACACCTACTGTTTGGTACTCCACCACCCTGAAATACTGGGGCACTTAAAGACTAGAATCCCCAGGATAGCAGAAGACTACATCCCAACTGCACACCTACCCACACAGAAACACATACAGATCTTGTCTTTCCCCCCACCCACGCCCAAGGGGTTAAAATAACTTAATCACTCTACAGACAGAAGTGCTGACTTGGGTTTGTAATATGGGAATCAATGCTCTGATCATCCGAGAGTTAAAATCCATTGTATAAAAGAATAGCTCTCCATCTTCATATCTGATAGATAATTTTTTTTTAACTGGGTTTGATATCTTCGTAGTTGGTGGAAAAACCTTCTTGTATTTATTTTCAGTTCTAAATTCCAATGGGCATCTTCTTTCTCATTTTACCTTGGAGATTTTTCGGGGATAGTTGTGAGATGTCTCATCATGGACTCTTGCCAGACACTGCTTATTCACTCCAATATGAGTACTTTTCTCAGGTAGACTCTCAAAGGGTGAGCATTTGATTAATATTGACCTTCGTCCTACACCGTTATACTACCTCTATATACTGTTAATGTCTCCTCAGGTTCAGTCCGTGAGATAAAGCTAAAAGATTGTCTCTATGCTTGTACTATTTCTTCAATTCTGTCAATATCATCTGTTATTTTAAAAATATGTTTAAAGAAAAAATTTGGTGCCCTTGGCATCAGAGTAACTCTCACAGGGGAATTAGGCAATTTTAAATGCCTCAAGAAATGTAGTGGCCAGTTCCCGACAGAAGCACAACATTTAAAAAATGATCCATTGTATTTTTATTGATAATAAATCATCTAATTCTATTCATACCAATTCAGTTTGATGAAAAGAACACACCTCTAATGACTAGTTTGTTTACCCTTTGCAAAGAACATTATGGCTAAGTAGATACTTAGATTAAAATGATGTAAATATAAAACTCAAGCTTTTAAAATGAAAGTATAAGAAAATAAGTTGTAGGTGAAAACATAATCGAGTCAAACACAATGAGTACATTTTATACGTCTTTTACTTTTATCAGAGATCCTTTAAGAATTTCAATTTAAAAAAAAATGCTAACTGGGACTGGCTGGCCCCGCGGTGTAGTGGTTGGGTTCAGCACACTCCTCCTAGGTGGCCCAGGGTTCAAGGGTTCAGATCCCAGGTGTGGACCTACACCACTCATCAAGCTGTGCTATGACAGCAGCGCACATCCAAAATGGAGGAAGATTGGCATAGATGTTAGCTCAGGGCAAATCTTCCTCACCAAAAAATTAAATAAATAAAAGAAAAAAAGATTAAAAAACCCCACAAATGTTAGCATAATAATATTAATATGAATTACTATGCTATTATTGCTTATGTAAGTATGGAAGCTTAATTTCCCTGAAAAAAATAAATACATAAATAATATAGAATTACTTACAGTGCTCGGCAAATTATTTGAAACTTTTGCTAACTCAGTTCTCCAAAACATTGTGCATTTTCCTTTTTGTCCCCTCAACAAGTAAATGTAAACTTTTTAATACCAATTTCAAAGTATACAGATATTCTTTTTTATAGTATCATAATTTGAATGGAAGTTAGTTTTAAAAAAAATAGATAAGAGCAATTTTCTCTAAGAAGTATAGAGGCAGGTTATTGTTAGTGCCTTCAAGTAGATCTGACTCCTGGTGACCCTGTGTACAGCAGAGTGGAACCCTGCCTGGTCTTTCTGCACCATCCTCTCACCTTCCGGGGCTGTATTGGACAATGCTCCACTGTTATTCTTAGGGTTTTCGTGACTATTTTTTTTGAAGTCTGTGGCTAGGTCCCTCTTCCCAGTCTGGAAGCTCCACTGAAACCTGTCCACCATGGGAGACCCTGCTAGTATTTGAAATACTGTTGGCATAGCTTTCAGTAACACAGCAACATGTAGCTGCCACAGTATGACAACCGACAGATGGGTAGTGTGGTTCCTTGACCAAGAAACGAACCTGGGCCATGGCGGTGAGAGCTCCAAATCTTAACCAGTAGACCACTAGATACCCCAAGAAAAAACAATCAATCAGTTAGTTACTATTGCATTGTTATCACAAAAACAATTGACAGTTTGGGTGGTACACAGGGAACTTCTGGAAACTTAAAATATTTTGAAGTGTCATTATTGTCCAGTAACATGATCTCTAAATACAGGAAGGACAATCTGGTACCATGAAAAGACTGTGGAATGCAGACGTCTGCAACCTCCCTAAGAAAATTATGAAGTTTCTAAATGTTATAGAATCAAATACAGAAGAGCTTGAACGGGCTTTGCAAATTACAACACTGATCTAAAATGATAGTATCTGTCATCCTAATTCAACATTCTCTTTGTGTCCTGAAAAATATAAATGCAAAGTAAAGACTCAACCAAACAAGAACGTTTGTTTGAGATCCTTAAAGTGGTTTGTAAAACCTTTGTAAATGCCCTGAAGAAGTCAGTTTAGTAGCCGGCATGTAATATTATTTCAAAGCCCACAGTAGATGCATTGATCTTCATCTTACCAAAGCAGATTCCACTCAGAATCTAATAGAGACGTGGTTTCAAATCAAATCATGTTTAAGATATGGTGGAAGGTTTAACAACTCAAGACAGCATTTGAATCTATATTTATAAATTCAAATTTATATTCTGCATTAATTCTATTTGGATATCTGTTCTTCACAATGGACATTATCATGGTAAATGCATTTGCAGTGAACTGATTTTGTGATATTCTACATATAAATTTTTAGTCACTAGGCACTCTGACTTTTCATATTGTTTGCTTATAGATGGAGAACAAACATTTCATAACAAAATGACTGCTTCTTCTCCATAACAATTATATTTCTGATTGTAGATTCATAAATCTGTATTTTATTTTTATGTGTCAGAGTCTAAAACAGTTCCTGGCTTATAATAAGTGTTCAATATGTATTTGTTTATTTCATTTTTTTGGTTGTGTTTTGTTTCATTTGTTTACTTCCTTTTGTGTAGAATTTTATAATTCTTTAGCTTAAGCTAGGAATCTCCAGTACCCTACGTGGAGGCACATTGACATGATTCATTTTTTGAGTTGCTAAAGTAAAGGGACTGGCCTTAGGCAGTGCTGAGTTCAAGTTAAATGCCATCTTGGGGAGATATTGATTGTCAGTGATCTTTTCCTAGGTGATACTATCCATTTTTCACAGTGAACAGGACAACTGGACACAGTAAGTAGTGGGAGCATGGTTTAAAAGTTTTATATGAATATTCCTCCATAAGAAGTTTGTAACTCTTGGACAAATGTAAGGTTCATATCAATATGTTTAATTATATAAATGAGAAAATTAAAAAAAATAGAATATCCTTGCAACTTCTTAAAGATCTTGGGATACTGAGACTTCTAAACTAAAAAAGCAAATCCAGTTTTGGTCAACATGGACCAAAACTGGACCATTCTGAAGCAACACAAAAATGGACAAACTGTATGATACAATGGTTTCCAGAAAGTGAACATCAATGAAAGAGTGATCTCTAAGTGATGCCAACAATTGTGTGGAGCCCCATGATTGTACTAGCTTACTCCGTTGAGTTACCAGGCTGGAGAATGGGGGAGGGGGTACCCAGGCAAAGGCTGGAGGACTCCCTGAGTTGAGCAGATGAAGACAGAGTTCACAAGAGAAGATATAGAAGAGTAGAGAGCTGCCCTTAGAAAGAATTCCAGAGAACTGTAGAAAGTCCTCTCAAGTATTCTGATGAGTACTAATCAGTGAATGCATGTGAGAAAAGTTCCCAAGGCTGAGAAAGAACTTCCCAAAAGTATTAGAGGGAACAATGACAGGACATCCCACAGGGCTTAGAAGAGTGACTGCTCCCACTAGGAAGATTGGAAAACCTCATGATTCATAGCACAGAAGGAGTATTCAGAAAGATTTGTCTCAATAGTAGCAAATAATCACCTCTAGGCTGAGCACTGCTCTGCTTCTGACTAATAAATCATAAAAGCAAGACTCAAAGTTTTAAACACTTTCCAACAAAATTAATTTTGTCCCAGAAGAAAAATCAAGTATATTTATAGAAATACAAAAATGTTCAAAACCCAATGAAGTGAGATTAATTTCTGACATCTACTCAAAATTACTAAAAATGAAGAGAAACAGGAAAATACAAACCATAATGAGGAGAAAAACTGACCCCTAACTGACAGAGATGTTAGAATTAGCAGAAAATGGTACCAAAACATTATAACTGCATTCTATTTCCTCCAAAATTTAGAGATTTACAGGCAAGTATTGAAAAAAAGCCCAAATCAAACTCTAGATATGAAAAATACACAGTGTGAGGTGGAAAGTATACTGTATTAATAACAGACTAGATCTTGTAGAAGAAACGGTTAATGAAGTTGGTGATATAGCAATAGAATGATCCAAACTGGAAAAAAGAGAATAAAAACAAACAAGTAATATGAACACAGTGTCAGTGAGCTGTGAGACAACTTTAAGCAGCCTAATATATGTGTATTTGGAGTCCTTGGAGGAATAGAAAGAAAGGAGAGTGAAGATCAGGACACAAAATATTTGAAGAAGTAATGACCAAAATTTTCCCAAATTTGATGACAACTATAAACCCACAGATATAAAACTCTCAATAATGATTGAGAAAAATGGTGGAAATTATACCAAGATAAATCATAATAAAGCTGTATATACCCAGTAGTAAAGAGAAAGTCTTAAAAGTCATAGATATGTTATATGTAAAGGAACAAAGATAAGGATGACAGATTACTTGTTGAAAACAATACAGCTACAAGTACACATCTATACAAATACTTATACACAAATATTCGTAGAAGCTTTGTTTGTAATATTCCCAAACTGGAAAAAATCCCAATGTCCATAAGAAGGCAAATATACCAAACTGTCCTATATTCATGCAATGGAATACTACTCAGCAATGAAAAGGAATGGGCTATTGATACATGCTACAACATAAATGGATCTCAGAATAATTGCACTGAGTGAAGAAGCCAGACCGGAATCAAGTATATACTTTATGTTTCCATTTATATAATTTCTACAAAATAGAAACCTATCTATAGTGACAGAAAGTCCTTTAGTGGTGGCCTAAGGATAGAGTGGAGGTTGGACAGGAGGAAGTCATTGAAAAAGTCCCAAAGAAACTTTTTAAGTTCATGGATATTTTATTATCTTGATTGTGGTAATAGTTTCACAGGTGTAGAGGTTTGTAAAAACTTATGAAACTATATAGTTTGAATATGTGCAGTTCATTACATGTCAATTATAATGCAATAAAGCTGTTAAACAAGGAAGATTATTGAACACAATGGTTGAAAAAAATCACCTCAAAGCTCTTTTCCAGTATGTATATATCACCAATGAAATATCAATAAAAGTTAATCCATTATTGGTAAATTTACTTATACTTAAGAAAACAAGGTTTTTAAATTGTGAAAACATGTAAAAATATAGATTTATAGAATAATATAATTTTATAGCTGGAAATAATCTTAGAGAGTACCTAGTTTGAAATCCCCAATTCTTGAGTCATAGATTATAGAATTTAAGAAAGCTGAAAAAGGCCATTGGGGCAGCATATCCATACTTAATACGATATAGATAAGGAAATGAAGTCCACAGAAGCTTAATGATTTGTGAGAAAATATCTCCTGCCTCTCAGTCGGCAACTGTTTCCATTTTTATCATTTTGTCTCAATTAATTTGTGTATCATTCTCTTGTGCATTTTAAATTATGTTTTTCTCAGAACATAATAGTATACATTGGCATTGATTTTGCCTCAATAAAATCTGTTGAATTACTATCATTTGTCAGTTGGTGGAAATTTGAATGCTTCATTTTGGGGCACATCATAATTTCAGCAAATTTATGAAATTTTATCACTACTTTCATATGACCCTGAGCCTCACATTCCTAATGAAAAGTCTTTTTGGAGTTCTGTCTTAAACTATTTGGCCAGCCACAATTCTTGTTTCGTTATTCTTACCTGGCCCTATTACTTGACTCTTGACTGTTCAGGAATCTCAATTCTCTGTTTCTGGTTGCTCCTCACTTTGATTTATAGCTGTGAAATGGATGTTGCTAATGCTTTCATTGTGTCAATATATTTCTCGGAACCTGGTAGGGATCTGTTGCTTCTTATTTTAAAATTTACATTTTCATTTGACATTAAAGAACTTCCATATTCAGATTCAAAATTATCTTCAAGGCCTTCTTTATTCCTACTCTTCTTCATGTACTACATTGGATGCTTGTATTTCCCTGAAGGAAAACACCAGATATTTATTTCATGTGTTTAGAATATTCCTCATCTTGATATACCCTTGGTGAGATCTCAGAGTCTTGCCATTCCAGATTAAATATCACCATTCACCATGTCTAACATGTGTCACCTGTTCATACAAACCGCAAGCGATATCTCGTTTTCTTGGGTTTATTTATACTTTCTTGCCTTTGAATATGCATTTAATTTTGACTAAAATATCTACATCTGCCAACATATAAATAGGAATAAAAGTTTAAACACAAGTTCCTGTATGTTCAGCTAGATAGTGAATGTTCTATGTGATTGTTAACACAGGAAGTTCTCCTAAAATGGTGTGGCCTTCACTAATGTTGTAGTCCTGAACTCATAAATTGTTTCCTCATCTCCAAAAACCCAAATAGTTTATGTAATTCCTCTTATTTCCCCTCTTTCTGCTACAAAATGTAAAATAGAGAAAAATCCACTTCTGGTGCTAATTGATAGCAGCAACAGTTAATTTGCAGAACTAAAGGAGAGTTGAGATTCCTGAACTTTCGGCATTTGTATAAAACTGTATGATGTTTAATAGGAAAAACAATGCTATGTGTATATTTCTTTGATGGAAACTCAGTAATAAAGCTAAAGACTTGAGCAATTGTTGATAGATATTGAAAATGTGCAATTTTTTTTATGTCTTTGTACAAGTGTGAAATACACAAAGGTATCAGAAGCAGTCCACCAACGAGAATGATCCAGACAGAATTAGAATGGAAACACGTACATTATTCATATCTGAATAAGAGTAGAATAAGCCATTTCCTAACTAGAAGAGATTAAAGGGAACCAGACTGTGTTTCATTTGTGCATAAAATAGCTCAACGTAACTGGTATTTGTGCTCTGGACAACTGTTTTTTCCTCTCTGAGTCATGAGAGCTCAAGGGCGACAAGCAGTGGGGGCCACTGGTGCTGCTTTGATTCCAGGTTTCATCTCTCTCTGTCATCTTCCTACCTCTCATCTTAGGAAAGGGGTTCTACATGTGATCCTGGTAGGCTCTATGATTGCACAATGGAATTTTAATCCAAAGACCAGACTGACAATACATATTTATTGGTCTGTGTCCTATACGTGCTTTGTACTTCACATTGAGGGTGGTTGCTGAAGAACAGGGTTGAGATAACTAAGATCTTAAACTTTAATTCCTCAAAACAATCATAGTTGCTTAAATTTGCCTTTAAGTAAGTTTGTGAATCTTTTTAACATGATCTCATTTGATCATCATAACAATATTTAATGTAAATAGGTTAATTATTATTATCTTCATTTGGCAAATATTCTGAGCCAGGCCTTGTGATTAGTGTTGGGGATTCAGTGGTGAAAACTGACATGATTCGAGCCCATGGACATTACAGTCCCATAAGACAGCTAAAAATTATATACCTACTATATAATACTACTATACTATAGTAGCATTATATACTATACAATAATTATATACTACTAACTGTGGTAAATCATGTGAAGAAAGAAATAGAGTTCCAGGGGAGAGAATAATAAGAGGGAACTAATTTATTTTGGGGAGTCATGGACACTCTCCCTGAGGAGGTGACAATAAAGACAAAACATGAAGGACAAGAAGGACCCAGCCATATGAAAAGTTTGGGAAACAAGTGCCAGATCTAGGTAATCACTTTAGGGATGGTTCAAAGTCATGCATCTAGTTAGGTAGCAAAGCAGAAATTTAGCAGAAATCTCTGAAAATGATGATTAACATTTGTGCAGCTCTTTTCAAAGTGTTTTCACGTGTATAATCTCACTTAATAATCACACTATGAAGTAGAAAACTTGGGAAATGATTGATAGGTAGAAAATTTGCCATCCTCCTTTTGTCTTAGATTCTATTATTAATTGTGAAAGAAAAATCTGATGTTAGGTTAAAGACATATGAATGGCATATGAATTGTTTGTAGGTAAAATATTCAATTAGATATTTCCCATTTGAACAACGTTGAGAATGAAAGCGTCATCCAAATATTCAGAAGCAAGTGATTAGATGCTAATTATTTACCTTCAATGAACCTACATTGTGTTTAGAGTTTTGAGTGAGGTATTTTAAGAAGAAAAATGACTGAATGGATAAATAAGTTTTAAACATTCTAAAAATCTTTCAGTGAGGATTTGTTATACACACAAGCGTACTTAAATAGTTCTAAGCAATGTATGCATGTGTGTTTATACAAAGTGTGTATATATACATTTTTTTAAATCACCCTAAGCATTATATCTTAGAGGGTATATGCAAATGTATTGAAATATATAGTATTACAGTTATTTTAAAACATATATGTGTTATCAACTGGCCATAAATATGTTTTACTTTATATTGTTAGTACCAAATTATTCTTCATCTACTAGAAATGACAATGTATAGTAGCTTACCTAAAATGTTCCTAATTAAATTAACGGATCTTAATAGAAAGTATGACTAAACAAAACACCATTAAAAATAAGTTATTATACTGGAATAACTGGACATCCACGCAAAAAAATGAATCTAGATACAGACCTTACATCCTTCACAAAAATTAACTCAAAATGGATCGTAGACCTAAATGTAAAATGCAAAAGTATAGGGGCTGGCCTGGTGGTGTAGCAGTCAAGTTCACATGTTCCCCTTTGGTGGCCCGGGGTTCACTGGTTTGGATCCTGGGCACAGACCTACTCACTGCTCATCAAGCCACGCTGAGGCAGCATCCCATATAAAAGAGCTAAAACTCTACCACTGCGATACACAACTATGTACTGGGGCTTTGGGGAGAAAAAGGTAAAAGAGGAAGATTGGCAACAGATGTTAGCACAGGGCCAATCTTCCTCAAAAAAAAAAAAAAAGAAAATGCTAAACTGTAAAACTCTTAGAAGATAACACAGGAGAAAATCTAGATTACCTTAGGTATGGTGATGCCTAAAGATAATATCAAAAACAGGATCCATGAAAGAAATAATTAATAAGCTGGACTTCATTAAAATTAAAAACTCCTGCTCTGTGAAAGACAATGTCAAGAAAATGAGAAGACAAGTCACAGCCTGGGAGAAAATATTTACAAATACATATCTGATAAAGGACTATTATCTAATATATACAAAGAATTCTTAAAAACTCAACAATAAGAAAACAATTTGATTGAAAACTAGGGCAAAGACCTCAAGAGACATCTCACCAAAGAAGATGTACACATAGAAAAGAAGTACATGAAAAGATCCTCCACATCATATGTCATCAGGAAACTGCAAATTAAAACAAAGAGGTACTACCACACACCTAGGGAATGGCCCAAATGTGAAATGCTGACAACAGCAAATGCTGGCGAGGATGTGGAGTAACAGGAACTCTCATTCATTATTGGTGGAAATGCAGAATGGTATGACCACTTTGGAAGAGAGTTTGTCAATTTCTTACAAAACTAAACATACTCTTACTATATGGTTCAGCAATATGGCTCTTTGGTACTTACCCAAATGAGTTGGAGACTTTTTCCACATAAAAACCTGCACATGGATGTTTGTAAGCAGCTTTATTCATAATTGCCAAAACCTGGAAGCAACCAAGATGTCCTTCAGTAGGTGAATGGATAAATAGACTGTGGTACATCCAGACAATGGAATATTATTCAATACTAAAAAGAAATGAGCTACCAAGCCATGAAAAGACATGGAGGAACCTTAAATGCATGTTACTAAGGGAAAGAAGCCAATCTGAAAGGCTACGTGATTCCAACAATATGACATTCTGGAAAAGACAAAACTATGGAGGCAGTAAAAAGATCAGTGGTTGCCAGAGGTGATGATGGAGAGATGAATAGCAGAGCACAGAGGATTTTAGGGCGGTGAAAACACTTTGTATGATATTAGAATGATAGATATGTCATCATCTGTTTGTCCGAATGCATAAAATGTACAGCACCAAGAGTGAATCCTAAGGTCAACTATGGACTTGGGTGACTATGACATGTCAATATAAGTTCATCCTTAGCAAAAAATATACCATTCTGATGAGTGATGTTGTTAACAGAGGAGGCTGTGCATGTGTGGGGGAATCTCTGTGCCTTCCTCTCAATTTTTTAGTAAACCTAAAACTGCTCTAAAAAAAGTAAAGCCTCTAAAAAATACATTGTTGAACTTCAAAATCATCGGGCTCTGTACTCTTCTGAAGTAATTTATTCATGTAGTTAGACTTTCAAAATATTTGTGAACATTCTGTGTGTTCTATATTCAAATGTAGAAGTATGCGTGAAACTATCCGTTATATTGTATATATTTCTCATATGTCATCTTAATCTCCTTTCTACACCTTTGAGTCTTTATAGTCTTTTCTGCACTCATCCACCATAATGGTCCTTTTAAAACATACTGAACACGTGGATAAAATGGATTTAAAGAGGACCTGTACATAGAAATGTAGAAATGCTACATATGATTGGTTAATTTCAGTCATATAATATAATCATATAATATTAGTATAGTATGTAATTACAAAGCTCAAAATTCTGCACTGTGAGCCCATCTCAGAGTAAAAGCCAAGTGTTTCAGGGGCCACAACACCACATAGTTGGTTCAATTGACTACTCTTATTGCATCTCCTACCACTGTCCGCTTCACACTCTATTCCAGCTATATTGCCATCTTGTCATTCATGGAACACATGGAAAATGCTCCTATCTCAGGGTCTTTATCCTTGTTCCCTCTGCCTGGATTGCTCCTTCATTCCCTTCAGGACTCTGGTCAAATATCATCTTATCAGAGATTTCTTTCTTCACTACCCTTTAAAAATGGAACACACATTCTCCCAGGCTTCCCTACACTCTTATTCTGCTTTATTATTCTTCATGATGTTTATCACCATCTGAAAAAAATTGTTATTATTGTTTTTAATTCTTCTACTATAATATAAACGCATGAAGGCAGAATCTTTGTCTATTTTGTTTTGTGCTATAATCCTAGTTTAGGGGAAAGTGGGTGCTTAATAAATACTTGTTGAATGGTCAAATGAATGAAAGCATTACAATGTGTTGTAGAGAGAAATATTGATAAGTTTTTACTGCCACAGTTGATATTTCTTTATACAAACAGGTTTGCTATGTAGAGATAAGACCATGCTACCAGTTATTCCAACCCTTTCCCCTTGGGGACCAGTGATGTATTCAGCAGAGGCGAACAGTTAGTGAAGTAAAGAGGATTTTACCTAAGGTCTTCTTTTTGAGTAATCAGCCTAGCGGTGTTGAGTCTTGGAAATTTACTCAATATTTTCTAGAGACACACTCATACTTGGCATCTCCACACATGAAAATAAAATATTAGTTTATTCAATTGAAGAGAAGAAAAACTGAAAATGATTGATAATATTTCAAATGATATAGAATAAACATAAAATACCATCCTAGAGCAAGAATGAAACATCCATTTGGCCAAGATGGAGATCTTTATTTAAACATCATTCATCTCTTGTAACAAGGAGAGGCAAACACTAATGAATGCAGTAGGAAAAGCAGCCCATTTTCAGAGAAGTATACACAGTCATTTACTTTTTTAACTCCCCAATAGGGGAAAAAATCATAGACTCTTAGGTCAGTAAAGTACTTGAGATGTTCCCTGCAACTGCCTCATTAGTGGAAGAGGAAACTGATACCTAGAGAGATGAGCAAGACCACGGCCAATTAGTGAAAGAGTCAAGGCTAGCTTACTGTCTGCCCCTGGCTATCAATTCCAGCTGTACCACTGTGCTCTCATCCTCATCATAATGCAGAATAAAATTTAAAATCAATCAAAATAAATTTTACAAATGATAGATAAGTAAAGGCAAGGGCAAAGCAGTTTGTAACTAGCAATAAACAGATAATAAATCACCATAAACAGAAAAATAAGAGCTGCTAGAAGGAATGGTGATAAATTCACATATTGAGAAGTGCCAAAAATCTTCTTGTTAGGGCAAGTAATTACTGATCCTAATCATTTGACATCATGAGGTACCAATTTTTAAGAATTCAGATGGCTCAAAAGCCTTCTTCACATTTGGATAAGTCTGTTTGCTAAAAAGCTTATGGCGAACTTCATGGATTTTTGTTTGTTTGTTTTGTTTCTGTCTTTGTTTTTCTACTTTTACGCTTCACAAGTTTCCCAAAGCCCTCCTGGCCATTGCAGTCCTACTTTTATATTATGTGTAAATTTTGTCCATAATAACTGACATAAATATTTCTGCTAGAATTCACATTTATGGAAATGCCTCCAATTTTATTGGCTATAAAATTAAGAATGATAAGAATGTAAAGTCCACTTTTCAACAGATCTTTTAACAGTAGGGCGGGTAATTGTCTTCTTGGAAGATTTACATTGAATATTCACATGGATTCTAACAGAGTTGCGGCTAGATGATCCTTTAGGGACAATCATCTCTTATTTAAAAATATGGACCAGAGAATCAAATCCCTGTTTCTTCCTGTGCCACCGGTTTGACCTCAGACAAATTACTCAACCCTGTGTAAATCAGTTTCCTCATACGTTAACTGGGGATAACGATAACATCTACCTCACAGAGTTGCTGTGAGGGGTACCAAATTTAATACATTCAAAGTGCTTAGAGTGTGCCTGGCACATGGTAAGTACAATTAACGGGATTATCACCATTACTGCTACTGCTTCTCTACTACTCTTATCATTCTGTAGCTTTTGTTTCAGAGATTTACAGTACTGGGGAATATGAGACATTTACTCAAAAGTTTTGTCACTCCACTTTGGCTTGGTTCTAAATCTAGATTCCCTCCTTTATCAAAGAAAGGAAGCCAGCAAAGAGAGAAAAGATGATAGTAGGGGATACAAAGAAGAGGAAGAGAAGACAAAGAGAGAGAGAGATGAGGTAGAATAACTGGAAGAAGAAGAATCCAGGAGAGAATGTGGAGGAAAGGCAATGCAGATGTGGCATGGCGGAGGCAGGATGGAGAAAACCACAGGAAAGGTATTTGGTAAACAACTTTGTCTGACTAAGGCAAGAGAAGGATTTGACTCTTTGGAGTCCCAGTTGATGGAAACTCAAAGCAGGTTCTCCGTTTTAGCATGCATATGATCCATATGGGCTCACATTCATATTTTTAAACAATGGGCTGCAAAGACCTCCAGCTTTCCATCCCCAGAGGAAGTGACACTAAGCTATATCTTCCCAGGACTGCAGTTGAGGCTCCAAGTACTTTCCTTCTGGTGTCTTATGTGATTGTCAGCCTGGACCATGAGGTACACATAAGCAGTACCGATGGATCTAACTGAATGGATAAATATTTTCCAAATTGCCGTGCTAAATGAGTATTGCTTACTAGGATGTTATATCAAAATTTGCAAAATCATGTGGTATATGGGGAAAAAATGTACCTCATAGATTGCATTATGATTTAATACCTGGAGCCATAATTCTAGGAACTACTTGCAAAATGAATCAAGATGCTAGCTAAAGAAATATCTGAAGCATCACATAATTTTTAAATAATTGTTTTTATATGAAATATAAATATATAACATTCTAAAATAAAAAGAAACATTCACACACCTTGGAAAGAGAGAACAAGAGTGGGACATCAAGTAGTTTATTTGTAGGCACATTGATTCATGCATATGAACTGAAAATCATTACACAGAAATCTAGAAAACACCACAGGCATCTCCAGAAGCTGACATTTTGAGATAGACATACATTTTTAAAGACTGACATACATTGCAAATTAGAGGTATAGATGGATGAATTAAATTTGATTTCAACAAAATTTTGGAGCCAAATATGCTGAAGAACTAAGGGAATAAATACCATGTTAAATTCAGAAAATATTTTACTTTTTTAACTCTTTTATTTTTATTTTATTTTGTTTTTTTATGGCCAAGAGTAGGAAGCAAAATTGTAGTTCACTCTTAATTATAGAGTTGCAAAAGCAATGCTGTAGTTAGAGCTGTGAAAATTGTCTGGCAACAAATTTTCTTTGTAGTTTGAAGGAGTGAAAAATCCTATTGTTAGTATTTGATATGTTTCATCAAAGTGCACCAAAGGGATACAGTAACTTCTTAATATTTCTCTAGCACTTTGAATGTGACAACTGTTAATTGTTTTCATTGTAGTATGTGGTAGCTTGAATTTATAAAAGGTTTACCACTTTTCTTTCATATCTAGAATTTTACATTTAAAAGATTAGAGGAGTGGGCAGGATATAAATAATCGACTGAATACTAGGGTCAAAACTGTTACCCCCTAATTGTTATATCACATCAAAAGTATGCCCTGTTTTTAGTAGACATTAAATGATTTGTAACTAGTTATCATCTGAACCAATTTCCTAATTTCAACAAAGAGTTTACCTAAACTATGTGGGACAGATGGCTACTTTGTGATGTAAAAATCTTTAAGAACTTTTGTGTTAGCCTGTTCCAGTATTAATTATTTTTATTGAGAGGACGGTTGATTCTCTAATCTATTATAATATTCACTGAGTCAACTAAGCAAAACTCCAGAAACAAGAAGATGAACTTAATTTTGATTTTAAAATTCCATTTCTTGATTTGGCTCTCCTGTTGTTATTAATTAATCTTAAATATATGGGGGCTTTTAAAAAATATTTTCTCAGAAAAACCAACACAACTCATAAGAGGAAAGATTGAAAAAGTAAGGAATTGACTAAATAAGTTTGGTAGAATGATAGTAAAATGGGGTTCTTCTTTGATTTTTGTTGTTACTTTAATATGTAATGTGAGGTAAATACAGATCTTTAAAGCAAAAGTAAGAAAAGAAATACTTTGGCTACACAGACATGGAGTCTATGTGTGTTTATGGGATCTTAGAGAGTATTTTATTCAATTCCCAATTCAAGTTTGGAATTCATTCCAGACGCAAGCTATGACAGTCTGTGGGAGTCACCCTCCCCTACAGGGGGGACATGAGGTATCACTGCCCAGAAGCTCATGTTGGGATCAGAGGGTGTTAACTCTGCTCTGGTCACTGAGTTCCCCAAAAGGAATGGGCTTGCTTTTTAACTTTCTGTTCAATGTTGTTTAAGAAACAACAAAGAATCAATGAAGATATATTTGCTTCATATTAAATAAAATTAACTTGTGCTCTATTGGAAAGGTTACATACCTACAAATTCCATCTAAATGGTCTTATCAGCCTAGTCAAAGGAATATACATATTTTTAAACAAAACAGCATTGTCTTTGTATACTAAAAGGCAAACTGGAGAAAACTTTTAAAGTTTTCCTTTCAAAGCATATCTATTAGTAAATGATTATAAAAAGACAGATATACATGACTCCATATTAAACAATTTTATTAAAAAATATATCCCAAAATATATTTTATAATATTTACTTATTTTATTTATATAAATATGGGCATGAGGACTTCTGTGGTGCAGATAACTTTCTTTTTCTTCCTCTGGGTGCTGGATATGTAGGATTGTTTTAAATTTGTTAAAATTCATCAAGCTTACAATTATAATATGTGCATTTTTCTACATGCATGTATACTTCAGTAAATAGTTTATTTAAAAAAAAATCTTAATAGCATTCTACTTCTCTGTCTCCACATATGATTATAATCACACCTCAAGTTACTTTCTAGAGGTAGTTCTTAAGCCTGTTTTATTTCTTTTATTATTTTGCACCATTGCCCACCTCTCTCTCTATCTGCTTAATGGCAGCCATCTTAAAGCCACCTGAAACCATAGGATTCACTTGAAAGGCCACACTTCTGATTTTTTTGCCACAAAACTGAGGGCCTTTCTTTGACTGTTCCTTCATGAGCTTTTGTTGCTCAAAGCCCTTTTTTGGGTCTCATTTGACTGTCCTGTTAAGGGTCTTTGTTGTTCAAAGTCTTTTTCAGTCTCATTTTCTGCCATTTGGACTGCAGAAACAATTGGTTTTTCCAATCGTTTTGATGCTAGCCCTGACATCAGTTCCCCTATGTTAAACCCAGCACATGTGGGGTTAAATCCAAAAGCACTCATCCCCTTTTCCTTGCTTTCTCTATGTTACATTCACATGTAAATATCAGGGTTTTTTTAACCTTTGTATCCCTGAATTTAGCAATGCAAATGGAGGTTACAAATTGTTAAAGCCCAGGTGGTCTCACGCTGGGCTTACTACACTCAAGTTTGGCTAATTATGGGCCCTTTGAAGTTTTGCTACAGGGAAACTGATATCCAGAGAATATCAGGAAGCTGAAGCTTCCCCAAATCCTTGGCTTCCTGGCACCAAAATCCACCATTCACCATGGAGGCAGACAAGCAAGGGCACCCATCTGCAGATTCCCTTATCTCAGCCAAACGCAGACTGGTGGGAGGGTGCCAACCTACAAAGCCACAACATCCCCTCCCCTAACTGAAACCTTGCAAACTTTGTGATTGTTTATTGGCAACAGTTCTCTCTACCTCCCCAGGGCCCAGTTTCTGGTGGTGCCGGAAGATTGATCATTGGAATGGTGGACCTTTTGCTATGGATAGAGACAACAACCAGCTCAGCACCTGAACTTCTGGGATGCTCAGATTATTGCCCACCAAATATTTGCAGAGCACATTCTTTCCCCTGGACTCCCCTTTAGAACCCCAGCTACTAACACTTCAGGAGGACAGTGGGTTTTGAGGCACTGGCCTCTCAGGTCCTCATTTTGCTAGGAAAAATTTTAAAAATTGCTCTTTCTTTTCCTCAATCCCTTGTCATTGCGTTCATTGATTTGGCTATGGTGACAAGGTCCCGGATTTTTTTGGCAACACTGGGAAGAGCTTAAGCTCTGTCAATATTGTCTTCAATTTGTTTGCAGACCAGCTAGTTTCTTCCCTCACCTCACTGCATTCTGAAATACTTTGTTAAAAGCAGCAAGGAGAAGATAACATACTTCTACACATTGACTCTTTTTCAGCCACTTCTAGAACTACCCACTCAGTAGGGACTTTGTAAACCTTCTGTTTATCTAAGCTGCTGTTGCTGTTTTTCCAAATGTTTTGCTATGATGTAAGAAGGATTTTCAGCTTTCCTGTTGGCTAAATCTGTTTTCTTCTTGCCCAGTAACTGACAGCTGAGCCAAAGTCATGACTTTTGTTTATTCATTTTTAGCTCTACAACTTTAACATGGATTTTAGACTTAAATTTCTCATGTAAAGGAGGAATATTTTCCCTTTTTTTCTTCTATTTTTTCCTAGTACTTCCCAAAAATGTTAAATGGAGTGTATATTCTTATAATATTTTTACATCATTGTTTGAAGAATGACATATAGTACATGTTCAGGGATTTTTTTTTTCCTGTCCCAAGTCTTAATGCTAAATATCCCACCAGTTGTAGTTTAGGAATGTGCAAGATGTATAAAGAAAACTTATTCTATTTTTAGACAGTAGTGATTAAGAACTTTTTGACATTTGTTCTTAAAACACTTTTAATTGTAAAAGTACTCTTTATTTTTGTCTTTTGTGTTTAACAAAATTAAATGTCACACATATTAGTTTATGTAAAATGAGTTTAGAATTTTTTTAGATTTATCCACTTAGGAGACAATGTATATTTATGCCATGTTAACAGGAAATCTATACAACATTTTAAGACAAAATCAAATTAAGTCAGTGAAGAAGATGATTTTGCAAAACTTATCCCACAGAGAAGCATATCAAGCCTTTTAAAGTAAATGGCAGGATTAGTTGACAGAACAAAAGATGTCACAAAGGTGATTTATTTTCCTTTTCTTCTGTTATCACAAATAAACCACCTACAATTATGGAGTAAATTAAACATGCAAGTAAAATGAAATAAATTTTGTAATTGAGAAGCCAAGATGGTTCCTCTGTAATGCTACTTCAGAAATGTTTCAGAATCAATTTCAAGTGCTCATTTTTCATGAAAATAAAAAGAAATTAAATTAGAACTTATAAGGTGGCTTTAGTAACATGTTTAATGCAGTTACTGGATTCAATCACTGTGGGGGCTACTTAATATTAATGGCATGACTAAGGAATAAATAAGAAACAGAAATAATGCTAAAAAAGAAAAAATATGACAGAAATAAATCTCAAAGAAGAGGGAGAAGATTTTTTAAAGAAATTTAATGTTAGTGTCAGAAAGAGGGGAAAATCCCCTTTCTACCCTTCTTGTATTCCTATAGCTGGACAAATAATAAAATTGACACAAGATCAAATAATAGGAGAAAAACCCGATTCAATCACGTGTGCGCAAGAGAATCATGAAAATGATGCTCAGAGAGTGAACAAAGCAGGCAATATATGTATCTTTTACACAAAGAAACAATAAATTTGTGAGGAATGACAGGACAAAGAAATTTGTTTGAGGTATATAATTAGTGAGGAATTTAAGCAGAGTTTAGGCTTGAGGTAGTTAATTAACAGGATTTGTTTATGCAGATTTCTCAGCCCTGAATCCCTAGCTCTGGTGATAAGGATGCAGGGAGAGCACCTTTCACATGAGACATTTATTTCCTACTTTCAGGGGGAACAGAGACAGAGGATCAGAACACCCTTTTGCTTCTCAAGTAACTTTAATTCAAACTAATTAGTATGTTATTGTGGGATATTGTCGGGCCACCTGCCCCAGGCCTCAAAATTAGCCATCAAAAGTTTAAAAAATTTCAGCAATATTTTGGATTGAAGATAATTTTCCAAAATCTAGCTTCTCCTCTCTGAGTTCTGTTGGTCCCTGAGAAGCACCTTATTCTTCAGTACCCAGAGCTTTGCCTTTCGTCCATGTGCCCATTTCCAAATCTCTGCTCTCAAGAAAGCATCTTATAGAAGCCAAGTATAACTTATGTGAATTAAGGGCAAATGTGAGTGCTCCAGGAATATCTGCATTTCACCTTTTGTCACTAATTTTTGAATAAAAGTCTTCTACAAAAGTAATCTTTCCAATTTGGAAAGGAGATTTAAAGGAGCTTATGGGCTTTGCCTGGTGACAAGAAATTGCACCATTGAAGCCATTCTGGCTACAAGGAATGTGAGATTTTTTTAGGCTAAATATCACATAGGAATCACACATCTCTTAAGTTATAAATGCGGAGAGGCCTTTTTAAAATATAAAGTTATTATATACTAAACAAAGCGAAAAATATTTCTAAAAACAGTCAAGTATAGTTCAAAAAGACAACATTAACTAGGTCTAAATAGGCAAGAAGAAAGTGTAACATCCCAAATCTAATAACCATGGTTAAGGAAAGAGATATAAAAGAGAATTTTTTATTTTTATTTACTTTTATTTTTAAAATTTATTATTTTTAAAAATTTTCAACAACTAGATCTCAAGAATCAACATTTTTATAAATGCAAGTCTGAAAGAAAAGGATTTTCTGTCAAGAGCAATAGTATTTATTTTACTAAGGATCTTAGATACAAATAGGCTTAATTTAAACATTCCCACCATCTGTCCTCTTCCACTGTGATGCTCAGAAAGGATATGCCAGAAGCCACAGGTAATGAGAAGTCCTACTACATGACTCTGAAGGGCGCTCTTGAACTACGCCTTTACTATCCTCTAACTATAAAACATTGACCATTAAATTCTCCAATCTTTACTTTTTCTTATGAAGATTTTTAATGACTACATTACTGGATGTTTCTGAGAACCAAATAAACAACTTGTCACTATACCTAGAACATACTAGCTGTAACCCAACTCGTAAACAAATGGGACTCATAAGAGGGACAGAAAACAACTCTACTCTCTGTCTATACCAACTCATCTATCCTGACCCTTGGGTGAAATCTAGGAAAGGCCTGTGTATTTTCTGGTCATTCTCAGATAACAAAAAAAGAATTCCCTTCAGAATTTCAAGATGCAAAGCTACTCTCATTTCCATAATTAAAATCTATGTTCCACGTAATAGTCAAACTTTCAAAATTTATTTAAAGTAAGAATCTTCTTCCTCTCCTAGCTCAAACTTGCTTAAGGCAGGAACTTGAAATGGAAACAGAGGTGGGGGTGGAGGGAGGGTACAATAGGCTGCTTCTCTCCTTAATGTACCAGCTCCTCCCTCACTTTCCATTAACTTTTATTCCTCATTCCTTCTTGGGCAAAGTGAAGAATAGGGCCAGGATAAAGAGACATGAAAGGTCCCATTTGTTGTGGTTAGCTGAGCCACACCCTGGGCTTGGCAGGCATTTATAGGACACACTTCATGCTTTGAGTGTGTCTCTCTCCCCTTTGCTTTCTCCCTCCTACCAGATATTCAGACACCTAATCCACATTGTGGGGGATCAGAAGAGGCCACCCAAAATTTGTCTCTTTGCCTTGATTATTTTTAAGAACAAAAGAATCTGAAAGAAACTTTGACCTTTCCCCAAAGCGCCTTAAAGAATTTAAGATAGAAGGCCTGGCCCAAAGACAAACCATCACCGTAGATAACTGGGTATCTGTAGACTGTGAGGCTCCTTGCTAAGTCCATTCTTATCAATGTTCTATCTACCAAACATTTGCTTTTCCATTTCCATGGGAATTGCCTTCCTCCCCTTTGAAATCCCAAACGACTACCGCCAACACCCTCCTTTGTCTTTAGCTGAAGATGCTATTTAAGCTGGCAGCTCGGCCATTTTGGACAGTTGCTCAGTTTTCCTGAGTCTCTCCCATGTAAATGTTATAAAGCTTTGTTTGATTTTCTCCTGTTTTTCTGTCTCATGTCAATTTACTTTGTAAACCAGCCAGAAGGACCCCGAGATACAGGATTTGTCTTCCTCCCATAGAACATGAAACACAAATATTTCACTTCCTGTTGGTGGGAGGGTAGTTACTTCCCTTCCACAGTCCTCACTTTGCAGTGCACTTCATCAAGCTTCTTCCCCTTTAGAATTTTTGTTCAGGATTGAGGTGGACACGTATCTACTTGACTACTTGACTCGCTTTCTGTTGCCCCCAGCAAACTCCTTAGAATACTTATACAGTCCTTTACATGGGCTCTTCGGAGCACTCTTCATTAGGCTTGGGCTTAGGAGGAAGCACACTGACAACTCTCCACTGAAGTTCTCTTTCTTGTATCCTATTTGCTCTTGATCTTTCCAAATAATTTTATAGGCTGGAACTGGGTAGTCAGTTGTATGTCACACAATTAGTTGTATATATTTAAGCAGATAATCTAGTCTTACTTTGGAGGAGGGGAATATGTTCTAGTTACCTGTGACAGTTTAACAAAACTTAGTGACAGCAACAATTTTTTATTATCTCCTAGGTTTCTGTGGTTTATTTGCCTGAGCTGGAGGATTCTTGTTTGGGGTCTTTCATGGGTTTGTGTCAAGTAGCAGCTCAGGATAGAGTTATCTGAAGGCTCCACTGGACAGGAGGGAGAAGTTGCCAGGGCTCTTAGGGACGATATCTGGAACTGGTCCAAAATGTTGGGTGTTATCTTATTATTTATAGCAGTAACAGGGTCTGTTCAAAATTAATTAAAGGAGTGGAGATATAGATGCCATCTTTTGAGGTGGGAGTGGCAAGACGACCTTGATAAAGAGCAAGTGACATGGGAGACATTATTATACTTTGGAAAATACAATCTTCCATAGAATACTTGCTGCCTTTTTCTTGGAGCATTACTTGAAACAGAAACATTTTCATTTTAAGTTCCTGCTATGTAGGCATTCAGAGGATGTTAGTTACCTGTTCTTCCCCACCACCCACACTTCGCTTTATTCCTTTCACAGTGCTAAAATGATTTATTTATCCCTTTAGTTACCAATCTTATGAGCGTATCAAAGGATGGAAGTCAAATTGTTTGCAATATTTGAAACAAGCACCCCATGAAACCTTACACAGCAGGAAATCTTTTGGAATAGAAGAGAAGAGAATTTCATTTTCCTTTCTCTTTAGAGTTTACTTTAATTTATTTTTTTGAAAACATTTTTTGATGTAGTTTTATGAATTCTAACATATGCATAGGTTTGTGTGGTCATGACTACCACAATTAGAATTCAGAACAATTCCATGGCCTCCCCAAAAAACTCTTTCATGCAATCCCTTTGCAGTCACACCCTCTCTCAACCCCTCAGCCTTGGCAACGTCTACTTTCTTTCCCATCACTATAGTTTTATCTTTTTCAGGATGTCAAATGAATGGAAGTATATAGTACACAACCTTTGAGATTGACTTTTTTCCCTGAGCATAATTCCCTTAAGATCTATCCAAGGTGTTGTGTACATCCACAGTTCATTGCTTTTTATTGCAGAATGGTAGTCCATTGTACAAATGTACCATGGTTTATCCACTCACTTGTGAAAGACATTTGTACCATTTCCAGTATTTGACAATTGTGATTGGAGATGTTATGAACATTAATATACAGGTTTTGTGTGAACATAATTTTTCATTCCTTTTAAGTAATTCCTAAAAGTGACATTGCTGGGTCACAGGGTAAGTATATGTTTAAATTCCTAAGACACTGCCAATCTCCTTTCCAGGGTGACTTATCATTTTGCTCTTATATTGCCCACTGGCAATATAAGAGAGTTCTCATTGTTCTGAATCCTTATCAGCACTTCGTATTGTCAGTAATATATATTTTTTTATGTTAATAATTCTGTTAGGTAAATACTAGTATCTCATCATGCTGTGAATTGGTGTTTCTTGAATGTCTGATGAAGATGAATATAATTGTGTGTGCTATTTTACATTCATTGATGCTCTTTGGTCAAGTGTCTGTTCAAGGCTTTCGTCCATTTTTTAATTGACTGTGGACTTCTGAGAGTTTTTTTAAAATATATACTAGATGCAAATTCTTTGTCAGATATGTGATTTGCAAATATTTTCTCCCAGTCCGTGACTTGTTCTTTTTATTCTATTAACCATTTTTAGCAGAGCAATTTTTTAAAATTTTTTACTTTGATCTTGTCTAAGAAGTCTGCCTAATCCCCGGCCACAAAAGGTTCTTCAATGCATTTTTCTCTAGTTTTACGTTTTAAATTAAGATTTATGATTGATTTTGAGTTAATTTTTATACAAAGTATGAGGTTTAGGTGGAGGTTCTTTTTTCTTTTTTTTGCATATATCCAACTGTTCCACTATCATTTGTTGAAAAAAATCTTTTTTCCATTTATTTGCCTTTGTACTTAAAAAAAAAATTTTGGCCATATTTGTCTAGGTCTGTTTCTGGACTTTATTCTGCTCTGTTCATCTATGTGTCTATCCCTTTAACAATTCCATACTTTCATATTTACTGTAGCTTTACAGTAAGTCCTAAATTCAGTAGCATGATGCCTCCAACTTGACCTTCCTTTATTAAAATTGTTTGGCCAATCTACTTGTTATTCTAGTTCATTTGTCCTTCCATATAAATTTTCAAGTGAGCTTGTCTATATCCACCAAAATCCTGCTGGGAAGAGGTTGATTATAATTGTGATAAGTCCATAGATCAGTTTAGGGAAAATTGACAGCTTTAACATGCTGAGTCTTTTGATCCATTTCCAATTTTTCATTGTCAGCATGAAGAAATACAATTGATATGCGTGTTGACCTTGTATCCTGCAATCTTGATTAACTCACTTATTAGTTCTAGTTGCTTATTTTTTTAGCTAGTGTAAAGCAAATAAGAAAATTTGAGGCATTGGTTAAAGATCAATCAAAATAAAAAGTCATATTATTCACCAGCAAAACTCAGGTAAAAAATTATAATAAGAAAAATAATCACTTTCATAAACTCAAAAATCTGTAAATATATAAGAATAAATGTGAAAACATATATGCAAGTATTTTATGAAAAAAATTAAAATATTATGGAAAGACATAAGATACATGGATGACAAACATCAATAGAGTAGGAGAGTCAGTTCTTTAATGTAACCTAAAAATGCAATCCCAAGAAGACTCCAAAGTCTGTCTTGAGGAATAAAAATGCAAGAATAACCATTACAATTTTGAAAAATAAAATACAATAAAATAGAAGATTTTATCATTTATATATTAAAACATATTACAAAAATATGAAAATGAAATGTATGTATTACTAGTGTGTAAATATGCACAGAGAACATTGGACTAGAAGAGAAAATGAGAATAAAAAGGCTTATATTTCAATAAGAGTTTTCTATGTTATTCAAGTAAGTGGGGAAACATACGTTTTGACTGTATGTGTGTATGTATGTGAATATGTGTGTTGTGTGTACACACTCATGTGTGTGTTCTTTTTGTGTTTATCTATCTATATTTATCTCTATCTATGTTTATATCTATACATAATTTTCTTTCAAGGTTTGTTTATGATAGTAAAAGAATAAAATAAAAACAAAGTTACTCAGTAAAGTAATAGTTAAATAAATGCTCTTTTCCCTTTCAAAAATACTATACAGAACTTTAAAAAATATCATAAATCTTTATGTGCTTATATTGTTGAATAAAAAAAGCAAGTCAAAGACAAGTGTATATAATACAACATCATTTATATAAATACAAAACTGTGTTTGCATCTAGTAATGCACATATAAAATGCAATTCCATTTCTGTGGGGAGAAATAATACATGTGTACATAAGCAAAAGTATATATAGTATGCATTTGTGTATATATATATATAGGTTACTTAAGGAGAGGGGTGATGTTTGGGTTTATGCGCATGTAAAAGAGAAGGGAGATAGACATTTACTTTTTCTCTCTGCAAATTTCCTCTATTGTTGTAATATTTTATAATAAGCATGGATTCATAGTATAAAAATTTAAGAAAAATGAAAAACAATACCCCAAGTTAGGTAATTAGCAAGAAATTGTTACTACTTTCCTCTACTTCATTTATTCTTAGATGGATGGATAGATAGATAAATAAATAGATAGATAGATAGATAACCTCAACATGCTTTCTTCTTTTTAGTGTTTTCCTTACAAGGAGGATTATATGAGCATTGTGTTTACACATTTAAATTATGAAAGTAGATTCCTATGAAATTTTTGTTAGAATTAATGTACTGCCATCTTGTTATAGCCTGATGATAAATGCGAACCTTTGGCCTCTGCAACCACCACATCACTAATAATTGTAGCCAGTAGAGTAGAGGCAGGCTTAGCTGTCTTCATTTCAGTTTTACTTCCGAACTTTTGTCATTCTCTCTCATCGTGTCAAGCAGATAGAATGAATAACAGCTTCCATCTGTGACATTCAGTGGCTTATGAAATTCTAAGGATGATTTAGGGTGATGCTATTGGCCTACATCCCATATGTTATTGTGTGGTTCATAATAATAACACTGGCTTATCATTTTTCATCCCCACAGAAGATTTGATCTTATAAAAATCATACTATCGCTGTGCCATATGGACAATATAATTATGCACTTTTCCATTTTTAATTCTAATTTGCAACTGAATATTCTAAATTGTGTACCCTTCTAATCTGCATGTGTATCCCTAATATTGCTAAGGCTATGTTTAAGGTGCATTTAATAATGATAACAGACTCATATCTTTAGTGACGTTTCATGTGGGACTATTTGAATAAAGCTGGAATGATTTTGCTTCAGAGAAACTAACAGCAGTTAGTAAGCCGGTTGATCAATATCTGGTTCCTGGCATTTTGATCCATGATGTGAGCACAGAATGCTTATCATGTGACTCTCCCTGGGGACTGAGAGCAGTACTCATCAATGTATCATTCTGGTGGGAAGGGAAAATGAAGCAGCAAGAGGAATAGAAAATGTCAGTTGATTGTGGGCCCACAGAGAGGATTAAACTCCAAATTCTTGTCATGGGATTATTAAAGAGGAAAACAACCACGTTTCTGTGTCCCTGAATAATTATATTCTGCTTACCTCGATTCACATAACATGTTATTATGGATTTCTTCCTTTCCCCTACTTCCCTACTAAAATATGTGCACACATACACAAATGGATGCATATGAAAATTTAATTCATGCGGACTTTTGTTGTACTTGGTTATGTCTACTAAAATATTGATTTAAGTAGATCATATTAGGGCAAATATCACAAGACCCAAGGTTTCTTCTTTTAGAATTTTTAAAGTTAATTCTATCTTTGATCCTTACAGGTCATAAAGCCTATGAAAATTCTTTGGGTCTCACAGAGCCTTGAGAAACTGGTATCTTGTGCTTTTCCACTAAAGTTTTCTTTGATGGCTTTCATGTCTGGGTTCACAAAATGTTCCTGTCCAATTCCCTGCTTTAAAGAAGAAATTTTCAGATTTACTATGCAGCTGCATTGGTACTATTTTTCAGAGAGAAAAAAAAAGAATCAAAGATTGCAATGAAAATAATTGTGGTTTTAAAAGTCTTTTAAATTATTTACTTCTAATAAAATTTGTATAGCTTAAAGCTTTCTAATTATCATTCCTTTTCTCTTATAAATTGATCCATATTTTCTTACTTTTTCTTTTATTTGATTTCTATCATGCTATTGTCCTGACTAGTGCACTAAAATAAATTTTTATGTTATCCAACCATTAACTTGGTAATATTTTTTCTGTATTTATGATTACCTACCTGAAATTTAAGTTTTAGCTAATGCTACTCTTTTATGTGTGAAAAGGATATAACTTCCCTTTTTCTAACTCAAGAAAAGTATCAATTTCTATTAATGTTGCTATCATCTTATAGCCAATGCTTTAGTTTCTTAAGTGTTTGTGTGTGTGCATGTGTGGGTGTGTAATTTATGACTGATCCATTTCCAGGGAGATTTTTAGTAACCTATACATTGAAATACATTGGGGAAAAGAACAACAAATTAAGGAGTTAACCAAAATGAAATACATTTATAGAAAACCGAAGGAGTAAATGTTTCAAAACACTTGAGATAAATTGATAGCTACAACATGGCACTGAGATTTATTCTTAGTTTTCTTAAAACAAAGGAAAAGAGAAAACATATTGGATTGTAACCTTTTGTCTGAAAGCATGTGTATGCATCCACAAAGAGAAAATATGTCTGGATCAAAATTCAAGGGAAAACAATACCCACTTAACAAGCATGTGAAGAGACCTTGATTTTAAGAGTTATATGTGACCACAGTACAGACCTGCTCCTCAAAATTAAGACACATGTGGAAAGTCCAACAGGAATGATAAAAATATAGACCTATTTGAAGATCCTACATTCCCCTGAGTGAAATGAAGGATTTAGGCAATCTTAATCACACCTACGGTATACCAATATTAAGATTAAAAAGAAGATTAAAAACCCAATAAAACACTTAACAATTCCAGAAATATAGATAAAATCTATTCCAATTCCTGAGAACTCACACCAGGATAATAGAAGAAGTACTCAGCAATGGTAGTCACAGCACAAGGTTTAAGGGCATTGAAGATTACTAAGAGGACAAAATGCAATGGTGCCACTTAAACAGACTTTTTGGACCAACCCAAGTGACATTCTTTAAATTCTCCAAGCAAGAGAAATACATTATTTTATAAGTTTGGTTGAAAAAGAGCACAATTAGGAAGGATCTATCTACAAAGCTTCTGAACCAAGTAGAAATTGCATGAGTTGAGGAAGGGCAGAGTAAGGGCAGAAGCAGTGGCTGCAGATGTGAGTAGAGGTCATTAAACAGAGGACCAGGATATCTCCAGAGCAGAGCCTACTGTGGTGTCAGTAGCTATTGGCATGCTGTGGAGATGATGCTTACGGAAGCTCTGGTAGTAGAGAATAGCAGTAGCATATGCTGGAGTGTTTCTCTTTCCTTATGGCAACTATGTAAAGGAAAATATGCTTCTGGTACACACACGTGTGTAATGGGAGTCGTAGGAATAAAATTCAAGGTCCCTGTGACTATGGAATGTGGGAATGGGGAGATGAGAGGGGGACTTGAACCATAGGTCTCCATGATTTGCAGCAAGTTTTGATTGTTCTTAGTGCACCTGTAGTCAGCAGGCAAAGGGTAAACCAACTGTGTAGAAGGCATTACCTTGTGGGAGAAATAAAAATATATTTTAGTTAAGAAATATTCATTGAGCACCTCACACGTACCAAGAACTGTGCTAGAAAGAGTCTTTATGCAGGTGAATAAAACAGACAGTCTCTATGCTTACAAGGCTTCCTTTTGGAATACGGGACAGATAAGCAGATTAAAAAAACATGTACTTGCATGATTTAAAAATGTGATAAATGTAATGACAAAATGAATTTAAAAATGGCACAGTGGTAGAAATAATGAGGTGGGAGATCATTTACACGGGTTTGTCAGATAGAAATGACAAAAAGGAGTCACACTTGTACAAGGAATACATGTTTGTGTACATGTGTATGCATACAAGTTTCAGAAAGGGGAACTGAGGAGAAAAGAAGGATTGCAATTTGCTGAGGTAACAGCATGTATGAAGGCTTTAAGGTAGGTACTGTTGTGTATGAGGAACTGAAAGAAGGACAGTGGAGAAAGGACAGAGGAATGGATTGGTGCAAAATGAAGTTGGAATATGAAGAAAAGATAGCACCATAAAGTTCACTGTAGTGCATGATAATTATCAATTTGTCCAATTGCAAAAGATGTTGAAGCATTACGAACGTGGCAGCAGCATAATCTGATTTATGTTTAATATTATGATGGTATTTTTGGAAAACAACGGCTAAGGTAGCAGAGTTTTCTTTCTTCTTTTAACTAATCAGATTCAACAATAAAAAAAAGGGTAAATAAAATAGCAAAAGCAAAACACATGGACAGGATCAATCCTAATACTAGATGACAGAGTATACCTAGAAACTCCAAAATACCAGCCTGTGGGCATCAATACAACTGTGAGACCCGCATGGTATCATTATCTGCATGGAGGAAGAGAGAGAAGAGGGAAAAGAGAGAGAAGAGGGAGGAGGCACTGCATTTGTGAGAGTATTGAGAAAAGGAGCACCCCCAATGACGGAGAGGTACACAATGAGTACTATAACAGCTGAATCCGGAGGGACACAATTCAAGGGTTAATGCAAGGAACCGAGATGCCATAATTTCTCATGGTACTATAAACCTTTGAAACTGACACATTAAAGTTACTTTCCAAGGGAAAAAAGACACAAACAGAAGAAACTTTTGAGAGTGCAGTGCAAACTGGGCAGGAAGGACAATAGAAGCCAAGGTTAAAAACTATAGATACAATATTCACGGAGGAGAGCAAAAGGAGTTACTCTTAAAGAGTATATATATTTGAATATATATATATATATTCAAAGGTCATATATTTGATCAGTGGTGAGATCAACAACAGAGAGGGAGACAGAAAAATAAAATTTGGAAAACTATTTTGGCTCGACACTGTTCTAAAACAATCTTTAAAACATTTTAATTAATGAGAACTAGCAGAGGATTGTGATCATATCCCATAATGTTGTTGTAACATGAAATGTTACATTTCTCGTTATGAAAACTGAAATCTAATATTTCATAGGAAGTTAAAGAAACTAAGAAAATGACAGAAGCTATGAGTGAATAATGTTCACCAGAATCTTTAAAAATCTCAGAATGACGGTCTGGAGACAAGGAAATTTCAAAGAAGTGGTGACAAAACTAAAAAAAGTTATGAATAAAAAAGGAGAAACATTTCAGAAAAGAAGACTAAACCAGAAGGAAGACAGGAGTAATAAATATGATGAATAATAATATAGGAGAAACAGAGGGTGGGAAGGAGAAAACAGAAAAACAAAAACAAAAAACCAGGAAGATTAAGACACTACTAAAACTTTAAAATGGTTCTTGCTGTCTGATAGAATAAGTTCTGTGATTTTGTTATTCTTATTCAAGATTGCTATGACTATTCTTGGTGCTCTATTTTCTAGTAAATTTTAGAAGACTATTGTTAATTTCCACAAAACCTTGACACTGTGTTGACAGGGCTTGCATTAAATCAATAGATCAATCTATTGATCAATTTGAGGAAAAATAGCATCTTTACATTATTCAATACCTAAGCATCAATTTAAATAGTCTTTGATTTTTCTCAAAAATATTTTATAATTTTCAAGGTAAATATCTTATACATTTTATTACATTTATTCCCATTGACTTCAAATTTATAAATAATAATGTAAATGGTATCAATTTAAAAAAAAGCATTTCTATTTACCTGTTACTGCTATGCGTATAAGATGATTTCAAAATGGTGATGGATGTGTGCTCAGAGATATTGATCATATGGATTAATTCAAATGTGCTTAATTCACAGATTTAACAAAAATTATTTAGGTTATCAGGCAAAAATGTAACACTATGCTGTTTATAAGAGACAAACCAAAACACAAAAAAGCAAAAAGTTATAGAAAGTTTAAAAAAATCAACGAATTGTTGAATATACACTATGTAAGTGCAAAACCAAACAAATAAAGAGGAACTATAATCTTGATATGAGACAAGATAGAAATCAGGACAAAAGATTTCAAAACAAAATAATAACAATGCCTCTTTAATGCTAAGGACTGAAATTTACAATGAGATAGATATGGGTATCTGATAACAACAACAATGTTCATGAAGCAAAAATTGCAAGAGGTGAAAAAGCAACACATTAAAAATAGCAGTCATTAACATACCTCTCACAATCCAAGACAGAATCAAATGGACAAATATTAGTAAAATGACATCAAGGAAATAACATTCAAAATAGAGAAAATTTAAAGACTATTTGAACAAAACTATGCAAATAAATTTGAAAACCAAGAGGAAATATAAATGCATTTTAAAACAATAAAACTAGACAAAATTGATCATAACAGAACTAGACCAATTAAAATGAAAGAAATAAAAAATTTAAAGAGCTTCCCAACCAAAAAAATCACAAAGTCCAGATGGTTTTTAAGGGACAAGGACTTTAAAGCATCTAATACACATACCCATACTTAATGAAGTAAAATGAAACATGTTTTTAATAAATTTATATCTCAGCTGAGAAATTGAATGAATAAATGTAAACTCTCAGTAGAGGAATAAAGGCTTAGTAGATAGACAGAATTTAAAAGAACAAAAAGAACATTTTAGACCTGAAAAATACAATTATTAAAATAAAATTTTATAAAAGTACTGAATGGTCTTAATATTTCAAAAGATATGACAGAGCAAAGAGTTAAGTTGACCATAGAGCAATGTAAAATATTGAAGGTGAAGAACCAAGAGACAATGGGTTGAAAATAAATGAACCAAGCCTTTTGGATCTGTTAGATGATATCAAACGGCTAAACATATGCTTTGGGTATAACGAAGACAGAGTAGATGGAAAATAGGGCAGAAAATATTTTTGAAGAAATAATAGCCAAAATTTTCCAAATTTTATGAAAGACATAAATTTTCAAATATGAGATGTTAAATTAAATCCAAATAGAATTAAACACAAAGAAGGCTGTGTTAATCTTTTCTGGCTACTATAACAAAGTACCACAGATTAGATGCCTTATAAACAGTAGAAATTTATTTCTCTTAGTTCTGGAACTGGAAGTGTGAGATCAGAGTGCCAGCATAATTGAGAAATGGCCTTCTTCTGGGTCGCAGATTTCTTGTTGTATCCTCATGGGGTGGAAGGGGACTAGGGAGCTCTGTGGGGTCTCTTTTATAAGAGAACTAATTCTATTTACGAGGCCTTCACCCTCATGACTTAAGCACCTTCCTAAGGCCCCACTTCCTAATATCTTCTTATTGGGCGTTAGGATTTCAGCATATGAATTTTGAAGGAGCACAAACATTCAAACCATAGCAAAAGCCACACTAAGGTACATCATAATTAAACTTTTAAAAAACAAATATAAACAGCACATCTTTAGAGCATCATGAGAAATTTGGAATTATTTACAGAGGAGGAGCAATTTAATTAAGGCTGACTTCTCACCAGAAACCATGTAGACTAAAATAGAGAAGAACATTTTTTTTTTTGAGGAAGATTGGCCCTGAGCTAACATCTGTTGCCAATCTTCCTCTTTTTTCTTTTTTATCCCCAAAGCCCCAGTATATGCTAGTATGTCCTAGTTGCATGTCCTTCTAGTTATTCTGCATGGGATTACTCCTCAGCTTGAGTTGATGAGCAGTGAGCAGTTCCATGCCCAGGATCTGAACCCTGAACACAGGGCCGCCAAAGCAGAATGAGGGAACTTCACTGCTACACCACTGGGCTGGCCCCTGGAAGAATATTTTTAAGTGATGAAAGAAGAAAACTCATCCCAGCATTCTATAATCAGTGAAAATATCAATCAAGGATGAAGATGGCTTCCAAAGAAGTTAACTGCATCCTTAAACAAAGTTCAAGAATATTTATAAGAATACAAAATTATCCAGAAACGCATAAGCTAAAAAATCACAATTGTTCAGTCAAAAATTACCAGGCATGCAAAGTAGGAAAATACAATTCAAACAGAAGGGAAAAAAATCAATAGTGACTTATCAAGATTGACAGATTAGTTAGAGTTAGCAGACAAGGATAATAAAACAGACTTTGTAAATCTATCCTATATGTAAAAAAATTAAGTAGAACCAGGAAGTATATACATATGGCCAAAATCAAACTTCTAGAGGTGAAAACTATAATGTCTAAGATGAAAAATACAATGGGTGAGATTAAGAGCACATTAAACATTGAAGAAAAAAAAATGCTAGTGAACTTGAAGATATACTAAAAGAAAATATTCAAAATAAAATATGTAGAGTAAAATAACTTAAAAAAAAAAAACAACCAAGAACAGAAACAGAGCATCTGTGAACTGTGGGCCAATTTCAAGCAGCCTAATATATGTATAATTGGAGTCCCCAGAAGAGAAGGAGAGGAGCAAAAATATATATACTTAAAGAAATAATTATCAAACATTTCAGAATTTGACGAACCCAATAAATCTTAAACACAAGAAATATGAAGAAAACTTGCTCAAGGCCCATAATAATTAAATTGCTTAAAAGCAGTGATAAGGGAAAATTTTAATAGCAGTCAGAGGGAAAAAACACATTACACACAGAAAAAGATGATGACAGCAGATTTCTTCTTGGAAAAAATGCATGTGAGAAAACAGTGGGGAGCATCTTGTGTGTGTGTGTGTGTGCGTGCACATGCGTGTGCACCTGTGAGACACTGTGATGTTCTATCAGGGCCGTGCATCTCATGTGTGCTAAATTAGGACAGTCTGTCCATTGATGCCCTTAACTTTCTTCTCCTCAGCTTAACTCTCTTCTTCATTTACTCTCTTCTGCTTGTTTGGTATTTTATGGCCTGAAATATAACTTGATTCTGGATCTTGATGCCCCAGTCAATTTGCCAAGTTTTCCCCAATATCTTCTCCCATTTCTCAAAATCGCTTCACAAACCATTTTTCTGTCTCTGCTATTCTTCCAATCTCAGGTCTTTAGAACAAATGTTGTTTTTCTTATTTTCACATATTGAATTGGAGTTAATAATAAAAAAGAAAGCTTCTCATTAGCTCTTTTCTTTTCATTTCTTTCCCTTGTTCCAAGACTGAGCAAAAGGAAGAAGACCCGAGGCATGCATATATTATTTGATCAAAGAACTATGGCAAATGAAACTACTCTCTGCAAGGGTCAAGAAATTGTTCTGCCACTTAAGGTTCTCATCAGGACTCCTAGTTTTGCAAATGAATGTGGAAAATATAACTGTTAAGACTGATTGAAGATAATGAGATAAAAATCTATAACTGAAACATCTCCTCTAGACCAATTAGATGAAAATAATTCACTGAAAGTCATTCACTGGACAGGCAACTCTCATACAGTTCCTACTTCTTGTGCAGCTTATGAAAATGCTACAAAAAAATTTAAAACATAAAGGTACAGAATGATTAATGTAGATAGAGGTACACATCTAGGTGCATGTGCATGCCTGTGTGTCGGTCTCAAATGCAATGTTTGACCTATGAGTTGGTCCTATAGTAAGACCTCGAAAACATCAAGATGTTTCACAGGGTGAAATCTCTCTCCGCACATGGCAGTTCCAGACAGGACCAGAAATTGTGCAGTCAGACCGCACTTTGCTGATTTTTAAGGATCGAAAATCCTTTTGTATAAAAAGAAAAAAGTCTCCACCACATTATAGTCATCCTTTTAAGACCTCCCACATGGCTATTCTGGCTGACAGGTCTGACATCCCTCAGTATTCCCAGAACATTCCAGCTAGTTGCTTAGAAACGGATAAACTCACCAAAAGCCAACCAGTAAGTAGGAATGTATGTAAGGAGTGATTTTATCCTGGGTTTCTCAAGGAGACAACACAGACATGGAAAAAAAAGAGGCAAAAATAGTAATTGATGTTTTTTATTTCAACCATCTTCATTCTTCTCTCCTTGCCCTGCTGTTTCAGTCTCTGGCATTTCATAGTGAATACACACCCTATGAAAGATATTAGTGCATATTCACTGTACAGGTATTTGGTTTCATAAAAATCACTGAAATTTATCAGCAATTTAAGTATCAAAGTTTTTTGTTATAAATTATTTATCTAAATTAAAAAAAAAAACAGTTGACCCATTTCTCCTACCCTCCAACCCCCCACATCTGGCAACCACCAATCTGTTCTCTGTATCTACGAGTTTTTTATTTTTTAAATTCCACATATAAGAGAGATCATATGATATTTGTCTTTCTCTGTCTGATTAACATAGTGCCCTCAAGGTCTATCCACGTTGTTGCAAATGGTAAGATTTCATTCATTTTTGTGGCTGAATATATATATATATATATATATATATATATATATATATATATATATACCACAACTTCTTTATCCATTCATCCATTGATAGACACTTAGGTTGTCTGTATATCTTGGCTATGGTAAATGATGCTGCAATGAACATGGGGGTGACAACATCTTTTTGAATTAGTGTTTTTGTTTTCTACAGATAAATCCCCAGAAGTGGAATTGCTGGATCATATGGTAGTTCTATTTTTAATCTTTTGAGGAACCTCCATACTGTTTTCCATAGTGCCTGCACCAATTTACATTCCCACAAACAGTGCATAAATGTTTCCTGTCTCCACATCCTTGCCAACACTTGTTATTTACAAATGTTAAAAGTTACAAAAAGAAAAGTGTCTCATCCAAGAATTCTATATCCAGCAAAAGTTGGCAGTTTTCTATGTCATCTGATTTATGAGCTAGAGCATTATTCCTAGAAGTGGAAATATCTGGTTATTATCCTTTCTTCAATGTTCAGTCACCAAAGTAAATGGCCATAGTGCTGTTGGGGAAGGAAAGTGGAAATTATTGTGATAAATAATTGCCATGGTGTTACAGTGTTCTTCCTCTTAAGGTCCTGGTCACCTCTTCAGACAATTGGTTCTGATTCTAAAGACTGACTCATATCCAGAAAGTGAGCAAAGAATTATGACTTTTTAATGGAGTGGCCACGTTCAGTCTACAGTTTCTCTATTCTTTCTTCCATTTTATTTTAATGTGATAAGCTCCCCATTTTATTTATGTAGCATCTATTTAGCATCCCATCTACTTTGCTCCTAGGGACACCATGTTCTATGAACATGCTTCTATAACTATCTGCAGATCAAATGCCCTTGGCTACCCTTCTGAATTTTCTGGTCATGAAGGTAATTACAGTTTACGGCTTCTTGCTAAGTATTGCCACTTGTCCTCTTTTACTCTGAGGGTCTGTCATCCCAGGTGTATTTATAAACACAGATCTGTGATTGCTTTTCAATCATCAGCCCTGGCTGACAGAAGAGAGCAAGCACTAGATTTTTTAATGATGCTGGTACCTCTCATACCATCACATTCTTGAGTGTATCAGTGAACAGAGTGTCACTTGGGCCCTCCCATGGAACATGATCCTCTGTGGGATCCTCTAGAATTACATAATATAGCCACTTCAGCATGTCCACTTTCCTCAGCCTCTATTCCCTTCCTCTGCTGTCTGCCACGGTAACTCAGACAGATCTATCTTGCCAAGTATTGGCTATCACATTTTCCAAGCTTCTAAGTGCCATCCAACAGCATGTTTGCCCCATCATCTATGGGCCTTGCTAGGATGGTAAAACCTGTATCCCAATAAAACACTCCCATGTCAATGAATTCTTGTTTACTCAGTAATACATCCAGCCTCTTTAATGAAGTAACCTTCAATATCACAAAAAGGAGTATTCTTCTAGTTCATGTTGGTCCATGCTGGCTAATTCTTGCAACATTTTCATGTCTTTCCTCCCTTATCAGGCTCAGCACATCACCAGAGATCAATGCCGAATCCTGCTGATAAACCATTTAATGGATACATGGAGATCAAATAGTTATTCCAGTAAATCCAGTAAAACTCTAGCTCCGGAAGGACCCTTCACTTCCTGCTACTTCTACTCGGGTTTGAATAAAGCACTAGATATGAAATATCTGGTTTCTTTGACAGTCTTGAATTCAACCCCGAATGCTTTACTTGTGCTAGTTGAAATAGAAGGTACAACAGCATCACATTTCCATTCAGCTCACCTGGTTTTGATTTCTATGTCTGACTGTTACAGGCTTTTGATCTTTAATAAAACATTTAAACTCTATGAGCCTTAGCTTTTTATTGTGTAAAATGGGACATTTCCTATGATAGACACTATTGAGGCTTAATTTTGATCTGAAAACAAAATAATCTGTAAACTTTCAAACTACATAGTCTATCAGACAAAGTGTCACATTGGATGCCACATAAAAAATCATTATATTTAAAATGAAGAAATCTCATGCAAAATGTTTCTATACCTCTAGATTATGAGAAGTTAGTTAAAAGCAAGTCTTGTTAAAATTTTAGAAATAAGAGCAAAATTTTAGAAAGTATATGTTAAGACCATCTTGATTTGCATCCTGAGAATACAAGGTTGTTCTCATCAAAAAATAATGTTTAATCATTTAATTTTCTTCTTCAACTTGAGGATCACTTCCTATGTTAGCTCCTCCCCAAATGAAATTACTGCCCTTGATGTGTTCTCATAGACCCTGTTCATTATTTCTCTGGTAACATTTCATTTATTTGTGTAATTATATGTTTTGGGACTGTCTTCCTTGTTACTCACTTAGCTCCAAGACAAGTTCTGTCATATGGGCTTCTCTGTACTCAACATCAAATATAGACACAGGATGAATGAATGAATGAATGAACAAATGAATGAATTAGTGAAAAAGCTAACTCCTCTAAGCTCAGATGTTTAGAATAATCATAAAGACATTGAAAATAACTATCTAAATGTCCTTTGTGAAAGGTTATGTGCAATGATCCAATGGCTAAATAATTCTTATTGAAGCATTTAGATAACATTATGAAGATATTTTATTAATAAATTTTGCTATGGACCTTGGAAGAATTTTACATCAAAAATTGCTAAATCTTTGGATTTCACATGCTAAGTTAGTTTTGTAGAGATAATTTAAGTGTATCATTTAAAGATATTTTAATAGAGTTTTAGAGACTAATGTGGACAGATTAGTAGACATCATAGGAGGAAATCTTGTCAATCAGAAGATTGCACATTAATCAGTAACTTTCTAACGTGTTCACTCTGCACTTTGAACATAAAACTTTTATGTCTGGTACATTTCTGATCAGACAATATGGTGATTCAGCTCTTGATGCAAAAAGAGAGTCATTAAAATAATTTGATTAATTGAATGTTGGGAGAAAGGATAAGAATCCCCAGTTCTAATCAGAGATTACAAGCATGTACTTCACACTGAAATGTCTATTTTTCATTTTTATTGAATATTTGAAAAGTTTCCCTCATGGACAGTTCTGCATTCTGTATTGGGTTAAATGTTTTTAATATAAAGTGAGACAAAATTTTAGATATATATGAGCAGTGTCTTGCATTTTTACGTTTTTGGGGTACCTAACAATTAGTGGGCATTGATTTACACTTAATGGATGAGGCTAGTGAATTTCCTGGCTAAAACAGATATTCCTTAAAGTCTGTGTTGATCTGTATAACAAAATCTAGAGTATTTTCTCTGATATCCAATTCCATTCATCACATCTACTCATTTAGATCATTGCCTAAAAATACAAACACATCATAGATTAGCCATTAGTACCCATTAACAAGCCTTATTAATCACATTAGCTAGTTACAAAAATGAGGATTCTTTGAAAATAAAATCACTAAGAACCTAATTTTTCTCCATGTAATACTGATTGATTAATGACTCAGACAAATCTCTTACTTTGTGTCCTGTTACTTAATGTAACAAGTCACCACTATTTTTTTCGGGTTTCCAACGCTCACTCCCTCCCCAACCCCACATACTGGTTGTTTTAATCATGCTTTCTAAATATTCTTTTCTCCACTTAGATAAAAGACATCTTAATTTCCATCTCCGTTATTATGGTTTCACTGATTCCTTCCTTGAATAACCATTGTTTCCACAATTAGATTGTGAGTTCTTAGGAAATATTGGTCACACATTATATAATTTTAATGAGCTTAGCCTGGTTATGTATCTATATGTAGATGAATGTTTTTGGAAAAATTGAAGGAGGTGATGATGTTGGGAAATGTCTGTCACAACGAGTGAGTGTTCTTTGCCAATGGTAGCTCAGTGACATGAGGTACTTTGGAAGAGATTGAATGAGGGTGAAAAACATCAAAGAAAGCATTTTCTTGTTTCAAATTTTTCTTAAGTACAAAAACAAAATACATTAATGTTAATAATATTGATTAAACACTATGCTAAAATTAACCTAGTGGTTTTATTGACTTTTACTTAATTAAAAAAATTAGAAAACTGAGTAGCTCTCACTTCTTCCTTTTCATCAATCTCCCCACTGTAATAATAGAATGAAAGTGGTAGGACTTTAAGAGTTCCTTTAATTATTTTCTTGCATTTTAGTGGATCAGCCTGTAAATTCACATCTCAGGAGAGACATATGAGGAATGACAATGGAATTGATAAGCAACTCATGGTTATACTAAAAAATACAATATCAACATTATTGGTCCAATAATAAAAATTCATCTTATCTGTTACATACTGCATGTTGAAGATCAGGAAGTGATTAAAATCACCCACTATGATTTAAAGTGTTATTTACACTAACCGTAATGGAGAAATCTGGCAGATATCACCTTAGCAAAGTGATTAAGGTTAAAACCACCAATAATAAGTCATGTTGATAGCATGTAGTCCCTGATATGGTGGGCTGAAAAGGGCCCTTCATCTCTATCATATTATCCCGAGTCCAGTCACGAGAAACAATCAGACAAACTGGAGTTGAGAGGCATTCTATGAAATACCGGACCAGTACTCTTCAAAAATGTTAAGGTCAGGAAATACAAGGAACAACTGACAAAATATCACAAAGAGACAGGATGACAAAAAGCTATGTGTACCCTGCATTGGATCCTGGAACAGGAAAACAAATTAGTTTAAAATCTGGTGATATCACTCACATTTATTGCTGGTGGGAATGCAACAGCCACTTTGGAAGACAGTTTGGCAGTTTCTTACAAAATTAAACATACTCTTACCATACACTCTAGCAGTCATGCTCCTTAGCACTTACCCAAAGGAGTTAAAAACTATCATCCAGTGGGGCCAGCCCAGTGGCGCAGCGGTTTAGTTCGCGCTTGGCAGCCCGGGGTTCCCCGGTTTGGATCCCGGGCGCCCGCCGACGCACTGCTTGTCACCCACGCCGTGGCGGCGTCCCATATAAAGTAGAGGAAGATGGGCACGGACGTTAGCCCAGGGCCAGGCTTCCTCAGCAAAAAGAGGAGGATTGACAACGGATGTTAGCTCAGGGCTGGTCTTCCTCACACACACACACACAAAAAAAACTAACGTCCACATAAAGACCTGCATACAGATGTTTAATAGGAGCTTTATTTGTAATTGCCCAAACTTGGAAGCAACCAAAGTATTTTTCAGGAGGTGAATGGATAAATAAACTGTGTTACATCCAGACAATGGAATGTCATCAGCACTAAAAAGAAATGAGCTATCAAGCCATGAAAAGACATGGAGGAAACTTAAATGCTTATTACTAAGGGAAAGAAGCCAATCTGAAAAGACTACATGACTATATGAGACCCATATATGACTATATGAGTCTAAAAGACTATATGACTTCAATTATGTGACATTCTGGTGAAGGCAATACTGCGGAGATAGTATAAATATCAGTGGTTGCCAGGGGTCCAGGGAGGGAAGAACAGGCAGAGCGCAGAGGATTTTTAGAGCAGTGAAACATTCTGTGTAACACTACAATGAATACGTCATTATACTTTTGACAAAAACCATAGAATGCATACGAAGAGTGAACGTTAATGTCAGCCATGGACTTTGTGTGATTATGATGGGTGAATGTAGGTTCACTGACTGTAACAAATGTACCAGTCTGGTGGGTCATGCTAATAATGAGGGAAGCTATGCCTGTATAGAGGCAAAAGGTGTATGGGAGGTCTCTTGTAGCTTCCTCCTAATTTTCCTATGAACCCAAAACGGCTTTAAAAAAATAAAGTGTTTTAAAAAACTGGTGATATCTGTATGAAGACTGATTATTTAGTTAGTTGTAACATACCAATGTTAAATTTTTAGTTTTAATAAATGTGTCATGGTTATATAAGATGCTAACATTAAAATAAGCTGTGGAAATAGTGTACAGAAATTCTCTGTACTATCTTTGCAACTCTTCCATAAATTTAAAATTATTTAAATATAACAAATTTAAAAAATAAAAAAGCTTTAAATAGGCCAAAAAGAGTCTTATAATTTATAACTTTGGTCTAACCAACAACAGAGATCCCACAGTTTATAATAAATGCCATCTGTATTAAACTGGGGAATATTTATATAGAATGAGAGTGATTGAAATCCCAAGAACACTTTTGATAAAGAAACTTCATACAACCCCATAAAGAGATCCATGTTATTATAGATGACTCCAAAGAGCTGATTTCCCCAAATTTCTTCCATATTCAATATGTACTGATTTTGACAGAAAGAAAATTTTCTAAACTTTTAAATACTCATGGATATAATATGTTAAAAAAAGAAGGAAAGAAGTAGTTTCTACAATTAAGAATTGTCCAAGAAATTTAAATAAGAACACTATCTGATGCAGAAGCATATCACCATAAAGAGTGCATTTAGCAAAATATTTATTCATTCATCATTCATTCATTCATTCATTTAGCCATTCATTCATTCAATATTACTGAGTGCCTACTTTGTGTCAGTCACTGTTTTAAGTTCTAGAAATCCAGAGCCAGAGGTAAATTTGAGAGAGCAGATTCCTGTTGTAAGAAAGAGTACGTATTAGTAAAAAGTAAGGGGAGAGGAGTCATGACAAGTAATCAAGAAAATAAGATAATTTCTAGTAAAAATAAGAGTTGTGAAAAAAGTAACAAATATGTTTCTACAGAAAGTCATAATGGGAGGTATTTTGTAATAGTTGATTAAACAGAGGTTTTATGAGAAGGTGATTTTGGGGTGTGACAAAGAAAAAGATTGTCCACTAAATATCTGGGGATAAATAATTTGGGCAGAGGGAAGAAGAAGCACATCTTTCTTGAGGCATAGATGAACAGGGCAAGTGTATCAGTCAGGATCCTGGATGCAAAGAAAATTTCACTAAGATAGCTTAAATAAAGAGATGTTAATGAAGCGACTATTTACAGAGAGGAAGGATGTTGACACACAGAGGCAAGCAAAAGTGAGAAGGTTGTTACCTCCCTTAGACAGTAAGAATAGGAAAGGTACTATAGTTACTGGAGCCCAACAAGACCGGAGTCTTGTATCTTAAAGTTAAGGGGGCCACAGGACCAAATGGTTTCACTGGTGACTTCTACCAAACGTTTAAAGAATTAATGCCAGTCCTTCTCAAATTCTTCCAAAAAACTGTAAGAGGAGTTAACACCCCTAAACTCATTTTACAAGGCCAACATTACCGATACCAAAGTCAGATAAGGACACAGCAAGAAAACTACAGATTCCAATTTAATTTGTATTAGATTCTTTTACATTGTTCTAGAAATCATAAGTGAGTGCTCTGTTTAGTATTTTATTTTATTTACTTTTTGTGTGAGGAAGATTAGCCCTGAGCTAACATTCATGCCCATCTTCCTCTCCTTTATATGGGACATCGCCACAGCATGACTTGCAAGCAGTGTGTTGGTCTGCACCTGGGGTTCGAACCTGTGAACCCTGGGCCACTGAAGCAGAGTGAGCAAACTTAACCACTGTGCCACCAGGCTGGTCCATTTTATTTTTTCTTTGTGCTTCATTTTGGGAAATTTATTTCCTATTTTCAAGTTCACTTATTTTTCTTTGGCTGATCTACTAAGTCCACTGAATGCATTTTACATCTCTGTTTCTGTGTGTTTCATTTGCAGGATTTTCCTTTGATTCTTTCTTATATTTTCCATTTCTCTCCTGAAATAATACATTTGGCTTTGCATGTGGTTCACTTTTAACATTAGAATCTTTAACATACTAGTTATAGTTATCTTAAGATTCCCTCTCTTGATAGTTCCAACATTTATGTCGTATCTGAGTTTAGTTATGTTGGTTGCTTTGTCTCTTGGTATGGTGGTTTTCCTTTTATTTCCTAGTTTTTTTCTCTTATTCAAAATTTTGCTGAGTATTGGACATCTTATATAAAACATCTATTGTAGAACAGTAAAAGAGACATACGACATCTTTTGTAGGACATAGGTGTCTAATACTATGTTTTATGCTATGAAATAGGCAAACCTTCCCTCTGTCATTCGCTTTAGAGAAATCTCTACATGCTCTAGTAAATATCCCTGCTCTATTTCACTGCTACTTGTTACTCAGTGATTTTACCTTAGTGGTGGCGTTGGGGAGTAATCTGCACTTTGGCTAAGTTTCAGTCTAAGGCAAGCACAGTGTTTCTGGACCTTGTAAGTGTGGTCATTTCAGTGGTTTTGCCAATTGCCCAGCTGTAGTTCTGGGATCAGCTTATATTTCTTCACTTTCTGCCGATACAGAGGATGTTTTTCTGTTTCCTTCTCCCAGATGCAAAGGATTTTTACCAGTGCCTATGTGAAAAAGTGTTGTCTCCTTCCCCTTCCCCTCAGTTTAGATATTTGTCTCTAGGGGAGAAAAGCGAGAAAGAAGGAGGGGAGAGGTATTGTTTTCTTCCATAGCAGCGCTATTCCTCTCCCAAGTCATGAACCACAAATGACTCTATATCACTATTGTCACCAGTATTTTTTTGTGAGCTCCTGTGAGGTTTGTGGAGTAGAGCAAACTATGAGTGGATGTGTATTCTCCTTATATCTGTGGCCTCCAGGGTTTCTATATTCTCTTGCTGGTCCAAACACTATATTTATCAAGTCATTAACATTTTTACCTGAATTCTTCCTACTATGGTCTGGCTCCATCTGTCCCAGGTATGTTAATGCTCATGTCTTGTCTTTCATTGCAGACACTTACCTTCCCTTAGATTTCAGGTTAGCTGTTTTCCCTGTGACTTCCAATCTATGATCAGTTGTAGAAAATTTGTGAGAGTGCAGATTGTCCCAGTTTTTTTGGTTGGTTGGTTGGTTTAAGAATGCAAGCAATGCTTTCACCAGTTTCCTGTATTCTAAGAAGAAACCAGAAGTAACAGTGCTCTTTAAATGAAGAGAATAAATATCAGTTTATTAATTAACAATATAATATCCATAATTTTTACTAATATTTCAAGAAGCATAATGACATAACCCATAACTAGATGTATTGAGAATCATTAAAAATAGATTCCAAAATGATACAATGTGGAAATTAGCATAAAAGAATATTTAAACAGCTATTATTAACATTATTTAAAGGAAATAATGTACATAATGAGTGAGCACATGGAGAATACGCACCCAGAAATACAGACTTTAAAAATGGAATTGTTAAATTCAAAACACAGTTTTTGCAATAAAAGTTCTTAAATGGGCTTAACAGCATATTTGGGCTTTAAAAGAAAATAAAGTCAGTGAATCTAACATTTTCTAGTCACTAGGAATGAAATATAGTCTTCAATTTTATAAATTGGGTTTATCAATCAATAAAAAAATAATTTAAGTCCATTATTTTCCTAGCACTAGACTAATTTTAGTATACAGAGAAATAAAAGAAAATTTACCTACTTAAAGTGCTAATAATTTCTTTGTATATACAGTGATGAAACATATGAAACTATTAGCAAATCACTAAGTACATGCTTGTAATATTGTCAAAGTGCTTTAGAAATTCAGAAGTCAAACTCTGAATGGACTGTAATAGTTAGACAAAATTATTTGGCCAATTTGGCACTTGAAAGATGGAAAAAAATTTGAACAAATTATTGAATAAACACTCATATAGCATGTACTATGTGTCACGTCTTATTTTTACATTTTTACATATATTATGTGATTTAACTTTTACACCAATCTTCTGAGAAGGTAATATTATTATCTCCACTTTACAGGTGTGGAAACAGAGTCTCAAAGACAGTTGACTGTCAAAGTGTTCTAAGTGACAGCCTGCCTGGCTTCAGGGTGAATGCTCTTAAGTCCTTCATTTTACTGCCTAATCAGAGTGATTGTCAGACGAAGGTAATGGAACATTCTAAGCAAAAGTATAGGAATGGGAATTCATTTGCCACATCTGGAGGACAGCAGAGATCACTCTGACTGTAATAAAGGATTGAAGTTTGGACTTTGTTGGGAAATATTGGCTAGATAATATATGATCAGACTATTGAAGACTTTCTCTATTGTTGGGCAAAACTGGTGAAAGTCTTCTATAGGCACAAATAGAATTCCCTGTTCCTTCAGTCACTTTCAATTGATTTCTAGGCTAAGATAGAAAATGGAAACTGCACTGGTTTAAGAGAAGGATGATCCTCTTTAAGTGATGGACTCAGGGCTAGAAATATCAGCAAGGAAATTCAATTCACAAAGCTCCACTTCACATGACACAGAGTGAGCTATTAGCCCAACTGGTATTTTTAATAGAGTTGCCTCCTGTGACTCCATTATTGCTCTCAGAAGCCATTGTCTGAAGAATCTAAATTGTTTGTTTTAAGGCAAGGCTGAAAAATCTGCCTTTAGAAACTAAGCTTTCCAAAGGGACAAAATGCTTTTTATTGTTGTTATTGCTCTCTAATTGCAATAATTTAAGAGCTTTAACCTTGCTCTAGTGCCCTGAAACCAGCATGGGGGAAGCACTGCTAATATACATGACACTGTTTTATTCCTGATAGATATATATACCCTACTACAACCTAGCCTTATTTTGTCTTTGACACACTGAAAATCTCAACTTCTATACAAGTATTATGTACTTTGTTTATATATGTATAGTCATTAGAGTATATTTATGTGGCATTACTACTAAAAAGAAGTATAATCATGATAAACACTATTGATTTCTCAAGGAAATAGTTATCTGATTTCATTTTTGAGAAGTTGTAATATGGAGCCATGGCTCACTAATTCGACTGACAACACATTGTACTCAGCAGTAAACATTTGTATTAATGCCAATTATTTGAAATGGTGTGAGGAAAAATGAAAAACCATCCAAGATTTTGGGGTTCTCCAACTGTTTCTAAATGCAATTTTGGATAAATTAGAAGGTAAATATTCTTTGAATAGACTGAGTTTAAAAACTGATGAAATAGTTAAAAACGGTATCAGATAAAAATCTGGGATAAGAATTCATCTCCCCTTGCCAAGACCAGGAAGGCTTTTTTACTCTATACTGTAAAACTAAGGCAATTTTAGGTACTTAGCATGATGTCAGTCTTAGAACAAGAATAGAATAAATAATTATTGAATAAATATGTTGATGGAAAAAGAATATACAAAAAAATAGATGGGTCTTCAGTAATAAACTCACACTACTAATATGTAATTCTTATCAGGCCTCAGAGGCGGTAAAATTGCTTGTCCTACAGTGGTGACAGACATAATGCTTTAGCAGCATCAAATTATCACTTAAAGCAATATTCATGATTTCCATCAAAGATTTTGTGCAGATATTGTGCAACCACATGTCTTTAAAACTTAATTTCAGGAAAATGTCTTTCATCAAAACTGAGATATTTCATTTATTACAGAATAAGATTTGTATAATTTGTTCTTTTCTGCTTTGACTCATAGCAATCATATTAACTTAAATAGTTAATATATTTATTTGCCTTGCTTATATTTATTTATACATTTTTCTTGTGATTTAATTATTATTTATATGTGTATCTTTGGTTATAATTTGACTTAGCCAGTGCTCACTGCGTTCTATTATTTGGGATCTAAGTTATTCAATGTTTCCCTCAAATGCAATTTGGGGCCACAGATGGAAACTTGATTTACAAGACATTCTATATTACATCAGCAATTAATTTCAGTCATCTCATGATTGATTTTCCTCCCTTATTCTAATTATACTTAAAATCTGGAGAAAAATCAACTCCATGATCAAGTCCAATACTTCCAGGGAGTATTGTAGTCATATTTTTAAGTCAAACTTGATTTTAGTCAAAAATGGTTTGTATAATGACTGAGTTAAATTCAGTAGTTAATAGTGGTTAGCTGCCTCTTGAAAACCTGAATTGTAGTGGGTGCTTTGAGTTACCCCTTCCGATACAAAGATGAATATGATATGATTCCTACAATAATAAGTAAACAAATGCACCCAGTCCAATCCCGTGGGACTAGATGTCTTGATTCAATCTTTCTTAGTTATTTTGCAGGTATTTGATAGCTACCTTTTGGTATCCATGCAGATGGTACTGCCCAGTCTGTGAGAAATATACCTTTGTTTACTTCTTTTAGTCTGTCAAAGTTCCATGTTAAAGTCTGTGTGTCTTTGCCTTCAAACCCTTAGGAATTTCATTTATACAGATGAAATGAATACTGGGTTTCCATAGTTCAAGGACTTTTCCTTATATTTAAATAGATACTTTTGAAGGTCTTAAAATTTGACAATTCATAATAAATGATGTAAGAGTAGAATGACTCAGATCAAATACAGACCTGTATGGCATGTTACTTTACTTCTCATTTGGTCTGCGTTTAGTGAAAGGAAATGACATATCACGGAAATGATTGGACTAGATAATTCCTAGTTTCCTTTCTAGAATAATGATGTGTTATATGATTACAATTTAAGTGGAATTTGAAAAGAATAATGAAAAGAGAATCAGAAATGCTAAGAATTCTGTCTGACCCATAAAACATGTAAATAAATTTTTAACAATTGACCAGTACATAGATTAAATGAATCTAATTGATAATTGCATTTATCCCATTTTTATGAGAGCAATACTTACCAGAAATTCAAAAGTTTTTTTCTTTTTTACAAATACCATTTCCTTTGTGTGCTTATTCTCTTAATAATAATAATAAATTAGCGTTTTCCTTTTCTGGTTTGATGCTTCAATTCTCACATGAAAAGTATTTATGTCCTTTTTAAATTATTTGCAAGAATGTTTTTTGTTATTAAAATAAATATTTTGGTGACTACTATGCAGTTGAACTCAAATTTGATTCTTAAGCAAGCAAAAAGTTGGATGGGTGTTTATAATATAGCAAATTAGTGTAATAAAGCAAATTATGTATGGGAAACTTTCTTTTATTCCACTATGAAAATAAAAATTCTCTTTTTTCTCAAATTATGTACTTTTTTATTGTGATTTAATTTATATACAATAAAAATCCACCCTTCCTGGTGGACAGTTCTATGAGTTTTGACAAATGAATATAGTCATATAACCACCATCACAATTAAGATATAAATCAGTTAAATCAACCCAAAATATCTCCATATGCTCCTTTGTAGAAATGCCTCTCCAGAATCATATGACATATAGCCATTTCAGTCAGCCTTCTTTCACTTATCATAATACATTCACATATTCTTTTGTGCATCAGAAATTCATTGCTTTTTAATTGCTGAGTAGTATTCCATTGCAAAGATGTATCTAGTTTGTGTATCCATTCACATGTTGGAGGACATTTTGGTTGTTTCCAGGTTTTGGCAACTATGAACAAAGTCACTATGAACCTGTGCATACAGTGTTTTATGTGATTATGAATTTTCATTTATTTTGGATAAACACATAGAAATAGGATTGCTGAGTCACATGGTAAGTGTATGGTTTATTTTATAAGAAATTGCCAATTTTTTTAAAAAGTAGCTATAACATTTTTTATTCCCAACAGCAGTATATGAGAGGTCCAGTTGCTCCTCATATTTGCCACTTTTGATATTGTCAGCTTTTTAATGTTTTAGACATAGTCATAAGTATGTAGTGGAATCTCATTGCAGTTGTAGTTTTCATTTTCCTAATGACAAGTGATTTGTCAAGAGAATTTGCTGAAGTATTTGGGATTTCTTTTTCAGTAGGGGGAGAAGGATTCCACTGAATCTATATATCTATAGATAATTTTAGAGAAAACTGACATCTTAATAGGCAGAAAGAAAAGTATACCATCAGGAAGTATGAATCTACACAAAGAATAAAGCATATCAGATATAGTAAATACATGGTATGATGGTTAATTTTATGTGTGAACTTGACTGGGCTAAGAGATGTCCAGATAGCTGATCAAACATTATTTACAGGTGTGTCTGTGAGGGTGTTTCCAGAAGAGATTGGCATTTGGATTGGTAGACTGAATAAAGAAGATCAATTGCCCTCATCAATGTGGGTGGCATCATCCAATCTGTTACGGGCCCGAATAGAACAAAAAGACAGAGAAGGATAAATTGTGCTCTTGCTTGTGCTGGGACATTCATCTCCTGACCTTGGACATCAGTGCTTCTGGTTCTTGGACCTTTGGACTCAGACTGGGACTTATACCACTGGCTTTCCTGGTTCACAGGTCTTCAGGTTTGGACTGAAACTACTCCACTGGCTTCCCTGGGCTTCCAGCTACAGACAGCAGATGACGGGGCTTCTCAGCCTCTACAATCTTGTGAGACAACCCCTCATAGTAAATCTCTTTCTATATATCTATATATATATCCTCAATTGGTTCTGTTTCTTGGGAGAACCCATGGATAATGTAAACATTTTTATAATTTGAACCATTTTAAAAGATAAGTCTTTAAAGCAAAAATAAAAGCAATGTATATAGAAGTTGTACATATGTAAACAGTAGCACAAAAGCCTAAAATGGGAAGACAGAAGTATACTGTTGTAAGTTTCTTGTACTGTATATTTAGTAGTGTAATATCTCTTTAGGGCAAATGTGATGCATTAAAGATGTACCTTACAAATGATATCATTATACACCACAAAGAATTATAGCAAATAAGTCAACAAAGGAGATAAAATAGGATTGTAAAAACAATTAATACAAAAAAAGGCAGAAAAGGGGGTAAGATAGGACAAAGAATATATGGGACAAATAGAAAACAGAAAGCAAAACAAGAAACTTAGAGCTAACCATCTCAGTAATCACATTAAATCTAAACAGTGTAAACACCTCAATTAACCATATTTCCCGTGAATGTGGACAGTTTTAATTCTTCTCTCCAATGTGAATGGTTTTTATTTCTTTTACTTGCTTTATTTATTAACACTAAACAATTAGGAGTTGAAATTAAAAACATATTATTTACAATAGCATAAGAATAAGAAATAATGATACATTTGTTAAAATATTTATAAGATTTGTCCACTCCATATTTTAAAATGTTTGTGAGAGAAATTAAAAAGGCCCCAAATAGATGGAAAGATAAAACATCATAAATTGGAAGACATGCTAAAATGTTCATTTTCCCCCAATTAATAGATTCAACACTTTTCCAATGAAAAGCGCTATAGGCCTATTTTGTCAAAATTAACAAGCTGATTACAAAATTCATATAGAAATACAAAGAACTTAGAATAATCCAATCAACTTTGAATAAGAAGAACAAAGTTGGAGAACATTAACTATTTTATGTGAAAAATTTTTATAAAACTGTAGTAATCAAGACTATGTGCAGTTGCTGTCAAGATAAATAAATAGTAATGATAGAGAGTGGAGGGTTCAGAAACACACCCATCCATATATGGTCAGCTGATTTTCCAAAAAGGACAAAAAGCAAATAAATGTAAAATGATAGTCTTTTCAACCATTGGTGTTGGAATAATTGGACATTCATAAGCAAAATACCTATATAAAAATTCAATTCATATCTCTGACCACATACAAAAATTAACACAAAATTGTCATAGATTTATAAATTTTATCCTAAAACTCTAAAACTTTAGAAGGAAGCACAGGGGAAAGTCTTTATGACCTTTGGTTAGGCAAGGGTTTCTTAGATACCATAACAAAATTATGACTCATAAAGTAAACAAACAAAATATATAAACTGGATTTCATATCATTAAGAACTTCTGTTCTTCTAAAAACACTGTTAAGAGAATAAAAAGACAAGGCACAAAAGAGTAGAAAATATTTGCAAATCATACATGTAATAACAGATGTGTACCCAGAATATATAAAAAATCCTCAAGTCTCAATAAAAGAAAAGTGAACAACCCAACTGAAAAAGTGGATAAATAATTTGAAGAGACACTTACCAGAGAAGGTATATGGATTGAAAATAAGCAAAAGAAAAGATACTCACAATCATTAGTACTTACAGAATGCAAATTTAAACTCCAATGAGATACCATTTCTCTCCTATTTGAATGTTAATATTAAAAACACTGACCATACAGTGTTGAAAAGGAGATGAAAGAATTAGAACTTTCATATACTGTTGGTAGGACAGTAAAATAGTGTATGCACTTTGGGAAACAATTTGGCAATTTCTTAAAAACATAAGCATGCACATACCATATGACCTACAAAGTCCACTCCCAGGTGAACTCAAGAGAACTGATGACATATGTCCATACAAAGGCATGTACTTGAATGTTCCTAGTAGACTTATACATAATAGCCCAAAACTGGAAACAAAAACCAAGATGTCCATCAACAGGTGAATGGATAAAAACAAATTGTGGTATATCTATACAATGGAATATTATTTGGCAATAAAAAGGAATAAAGTACTGATATATACTACAGAACACAACAACAGCAACTAAGAGGTATGAACTATTAAAACCTGCAGCAACATAGATGGATCTCAACATAATCAAGATAAATAAAAGAAGTCAGGCCAAAAGTTCACACTGTATGAGTCCATTCATGTAAAATTCTATAAATGCAAAGCAGTCTAAAATAATAGAAAATAGACCCATGGTTTCTTGTGAATGGTAGTAATGGGAGGTATGCATTGTTGGAATTAACAACGGTCATGTGGAAACTTTTGGGGTGATGGATAATTTCATTATCTTTATTGTGGTCACGGTTCTATAAAACATATTAAATTGTACACTTTAAAAATGGACAATTTATTCTGTATGAATTATACCTCAATAAAACTATAAAAATTAAATCCCAGCGTTTTTTTGCATAACAACAAACTGATGATAGATTAGATAGATCATTCTGTCATCTGGATAGATCATTCTATCATATGGATAGATCACATCTATATTTATCTATCATCTATTTATCTATCTATCTATCTATTTAAATGCAAAGGAACTAGAATGCGTAAAACGTTTTAAAATGGAAGAAAAAGTTAGTGGGCTTACATTAACCTAATTTCAAAACTTACTGTTAAGCTACAATAGTTAGGGCAGTATGGTATTTGTGAAATGATAGCTACATAGTTCAATGTAAGAGTCTTTACTACAGTATATTGTGACTGCCTATATATAACTATGTGCGTGCACATGTATGTATTTGTATATATAGGTATGAATGATATATATTTTTTTCTAAGAGATGATGCTTATCCCATCTGTCAGATTTTTCCTTAAAAATGGAGCAAGTTCCTGTAATATCGTTGTAACATCACTATTCTCTTCCTGACCCCTCACTTATTTCTTCCTTGGAGGAAAGGAATGGCTTTTCTGATTGGTTGGAAACTCATCATGCATAGGCCAGATTTACCTCTTTCTCTGGGGATCAAGCTACTTGCAGGACACTGCCTTCCTTCTCTACAACTCTTTGGGCAGGACCCCACCATGCCTGACAGGCATGCCCCCATCCAGTATTACTTAGGACTGTGTGGGTGGGTAAATTTAATTGTCTCAGAAATGATTAATCTTCTCTAATATTTAGCCTTTAATTGTAACAAGGATGATATTTTGGTCTCTATTTGTCATACTCCTTTGTCTTATTCAGCAGGTACACAGCTCAGATTGGTAAATGGAATATTACTTTTGAAGCCCTTTTGTAGAACCCAAAATCACATCCTCCAGTCTATGGGCCAAAAATAGTATGTAATTCATGTTTTCGACTTCTGTAGTCAGTCAGTAAATGTGTCAACAAACATTTATTCTCAGCATCTATAATACTTAGCATTTTTCACCTGCATATTTGTATTATACAATTATATTGTATTTAATTTTAATTGTATATTAATTTAATTTATTTAATATATTAATTTATTTAAATATATATTAATATCAAATATATATGATACCGGCTCATAAGGGAAGCAATACTGTAGAAAAGAAACTCTATTGTAACTTTGAGTGACCTCTGATTAACTAGCCCAGACATGCTCTGTAGATTTACGGCCCTTCCCAGCTGCTATAAGTTGATAACTTTGTTCTTTTGAGTTCCTTAGGAATGTGATGACCCCGCCCAGCAGAGAGTCTATGCTGACAGCCATCATCAATGACAACTGGAAGATCAGGGAGTAAGGCATTGCTCTGGTCTCTGATGTACATCCAGTAAAACCAAAGACTATCAGGAACTAAGACCAGATGGATGCCCCCACCTGGAGGTCAGATGGATGCCCCCACTCAGAGATCAGATGCCTCTGCCACCCAGAGACCAGCCCCCTATATAACTGGCCTGTAATCTTTGCTCTGTAAGATGGTTCTTTCAGACATGAGTCGGCTGTCTTCCCTCTTGCTAGAAAGTTGTGATAAAAGTCTTTTCTCTCCTACCACCTTGTCTCTTAACTATTGGCATGTCTTGTGGCAGGCAGATGAACCCCCTTTTTGGGCAGTAACAGATATAAACATTTTAATTATTATATATATATTACATTCCATCACTGGCTTTTGTTCTTCCAATCCTACTCTCTGTAATGTTTGTAGTGGCAGGTTTAGTGTCATAAGTTCCTGAGATAGCAGGCCTAAAAAGTTACTTCATTAGCAGATTTTACTTAATAACTAACAATGCTGGCATATTTATTGAGTTCTTAAAAGTTTAGGTCTTTTGAGGGAAGCACCATTTGATACTGTGCAGCTATGGTCCTATCAGATCTTCTGGCATCAGCTAAAATACCACTCAAAGAATTTTCAAGGTTCATGAGTGACTCCAGTTTGTGTGAACCACACAGCATCACATTCCTTCCTCCTGCCCTTCCTCAGTTCTCTTTTGCCAATTCTTGTTGACACAAAATAACCAATAACCATTCTATACATAAGACAAATAAGGTGAGTTTTACTTGTGCCCAAGTGAGGATTATAACTGAAGAAGACCTTAGGAAGCATTCCAGAGAAGCATGGTTTTCAGTACAGTCTTGCATCTTTTTAGAACAAAGAACATACATTAAACACATCCAGGATATATCTTCAAAGTTTCAAAGAGGTATTCAGTTGCAAATTAGCAAGTCGACATGACCCCAATGTCAGGAAAGGGAAGGTGACTAATACCAATAGGGCATAAGAGGGGAAGTATGCATTCTTATCTTAAGAGAGTGCACTCTTTACTTTAATGGTCAAAGCAGGTGTACAACATATGTTTGATAGGCCACAAGTCAGGCTTTTTAGTTCAAGCTTAATCTGTTTTGAATCCGAATAATTACCCCATATACCTCAATATGTGAAAATGTCTTGTATTCTTAAATTCCAAGAGATCTGACCATAGTGGTTAGAGAGTAAAAACCCCACCTCTTCCTGTTTGTGGTTTCTGAATTTCCTGGAGTCTTCTCAAAAATTTTAATTTTTTTTTAGGATGCACCTCCTCCCTACAGGGCATCTAATCACATGCATTTTCAGTAATTGGTCTAGATATTGCAAAATTCCTCAAACTAGAGAACTAAAATAAATGCTGAGGGAACTTAGATTACAATAAATTTGCATTTACCTTGATAACAAGAGAACATTTACCTCAGCACCTGCCATAGATAGCAGATACCTTTGTTCCAGTTTTAGCATTATTGGGAACAGATTAGCAATGAAGAGATGTTGAATAGACTTGAAATGAAGGTCGAAAGAAAACCAGAACTCAAGAATTATAAAATTAATTTCAAGTTTGGGTTAGGCACGTAAATGTTTGGTTTTGTGCATTTTTCACATTCACAATCTTAAAAGTGGTTTTTAATAGTTGTCATGGCAGAACATAAAATAATTTTATGTTAATAAAGAAAGTATATATATATCTCTACATAGAAGTGACGAGAAGTAAAAATTCTAGTAAGACCTCGAGATATGAACTCAGATATGAACCCAGGAAATGCATTCACATGAAAGAAATTAAAATATCTGTCAGGAAGCAGTATCAACATGGCCTTTATTCAGAGAGAGCATACTTGGAATTTTATTACTTTGTCAGTACTTTCCATAACACTTCATAGTCTTTTGTTTCTCTCCACATGGTAAAAGTGAAACGCACTTCATGTTGTACTACTCAGTCTGAACTACTATTTTCCCCATCATTTTCTATTACCCTTGAGTTTCCATTTTATTGCCAAGGTTTCCATAAAGAAAGTAGAATTGCATAAGATTCAGTGATGTTTTTTGGGTGAACACAGAAATCACAAGCTTCTTGAGACAAAAAGCACTTGACATTACTGTAGAGTCTAAGTGCAAGATTGCCTCAGAAGCTATTTCTCTTAAGAACTGATCTGTTTTAAAAGATGAGGTTTAACCATCCATGAGACTCTACCTTGAGGACCCCACTTATTAATTGGAGCTTAAACTAGTCCAGAAGTTGGCCTTCTGAAAATTGAGTTAATCTTGAAACTTTCAGTCCTATTAATGCCATAAAAATTTTTCTAAATCTTTTTTTGTATTCACCTCTAGGTCAGATCAGAATTGCAACAAAACCCTCTGTTTCCCTAGGGAGGAATTCTGCATTCTTGGATAGGGATTTAAGCTGTGTAGAGAGGAAAAAACAGAACAGTCCCCTTCCTTAAAGTGTGAAATTGTTGATACAAATAATCCCTAAGCAATCTATAAATCAAAATTGGGGTGAGTATATTATGAACCAAGTTTGAGGACTATAACCCAGGGCCTTCTTTTCCAAAGGAAGGAAGGGCACCAAAGAAGTGGGGTGTAGAGAGTAGTTATATACAATCCTGGAACAAAGATTGTTATGTTATATAACATAACAATTGTATATGTTATCTGACATAGCATGTAGGTGGTCAGCAGGTCAGTGGTCGCAAGGTGAGCACAGCAGGTAGGTAATTAATCCTTAGTTTCCAGGAAGAGATGCTTATCCTTAAAGAAATGCCAATATGGGGGGAAGCCACATCCCTATCTTTAGGGCATCATTCTTGTCTTTGGGACATAGTAAATGTTTAAAGCACATGTACCACACATGCTCAACATGTCAGGCCCTTTTGGAAAAACAAGGTCAGGCTAAATTAGTTTTAAACCAAATGGCTTCCTCATATACTCCAATATATCCTATTGCTTTTCATTTATTTATCAAATCTACACATTTGTATAGATTTATCACAAAATGGAAGGCACTAGTTGATACTATTTTTTCAGTTTCTTAATATACATGTTCTCTAAAAGGACCCACTTTCACTTATACGTCATTTACTCTTTACAATTGACTTTGCTCCCAGCATCATCAGGGACAACTGAACAACAAGGAGATCGCATTTAGATTATTGACAACCATAGACATGTGTTACCATCACATTTATATTCCCCACAATTCAGGAAATAACAATCCATGCTGCCTTTGTGGATACTTGTGTGTGATGTGGAGAGCATGAGGGGTGATGGAGTAGGGAAAGAGGATGAGGAATAAATCTTTGGTAAGTATATTTGAAAAGATTCAAACCTCTGCTCTTTTAACTACCGCTCTTTCCAGAATCTTAAGCCAAATAGATGGAGCTATGACCTCACTCTGATTTCTAACTTTCAATAATCTTCTATTTTTGTTAGATAATTGCTCTATAAATATATAGTCATAAAAGAAGAAAGATGGAGTACATTTTGTAAATACATTGGTAAACCCATTGGGAAAACTTCCTTAAATAAGTGTCTTCCTTAAATATTTCAACAAAATTGAAATTTTCTTCCTCTGATTCCATCATATGAGGTTGATATATAATCTTTTAAAATGAGCTCATGCAAATATTTTCAATTCTCATAAAATTATCTTATCCCTTGTCCCCTTGACAATATCACACACACACAGAGTTGTTTAGTATTTGGGAAAAAATTGATTCACAAGAGCCTGAAGAGCCTGTTGTTGCTATTCTAGGTATTTCCTTCTGTCCCAGTATTGGTGCCAACTCAAATCCACTAGCAAATAATGCAATCTTTTGAGGCAGAAACGCTATTTTTGTTTTGATTTTTCTCAGTATAACTTTTACTGATAATTGTGAAATATTTATAGCAATATTTTGATTCCAATTAGCTCAGAGGAAAATATTTCTGCTAGGAATACTTTTGTATAAGCAACATTATTTTTCACCAAAAATTTCCAGTTTCCTGGAAACTGGGTCATTATGTGAATTGTCATGAAAAGTCCAGTGTTTTCTCTGAAAATTAGTGTGGCTATATTCTGACTAAGGAGATTATAGTCAACAAATAAACTTTGATATTGATTTAAAAATAATATGCTCCAGTTCTATTCAATGAACCACACAGCTTAATATAAACTCCAATGTACTATAGACTACATATTGTTCACAAAAATAAAATATCACCTAATATATGTAACCAGACTTATGTTACTATATTACTCTAGGCATAATAAGCATTCAATAAATATCTATTAATCATATTAAGATATTTAAAAATATTTTAATCATCTCAAGATTTAGATAGCATTCTGAGATGATTTTGATGATAAATTCTCATTAAAATTCTGTCTAATCAAATCAGAACGGATGGCTTCATTTTTCTATAAGTGCATCTCATTACGTGTACTTTGAACCAACATCTTTCAAGAGACTGATCTGCTCCTAGATTACACAGCCTGCACTCAATGAAGGTGAGTGCTTTTGCAAAAGGTCACTTTTTTGTTGATTCTGACAAAGTCTTTTAATTGGTATGTTTAAATAATTTATATTTAACATAATTATTGATATGATTTAATTTAGGTTTATAATTTGATTATTTGTTTCCTATTTGCTCCCTTTTATTTTCGTTCTTCTTTTTTCTTCCTTGTCTTCCTGCTTTTGGGTTATTTGAACAATTTTTAGCATTCCACTTTAATTTATCCCTTTTATTTTTGACTATATCTCTGTCTAATTTTTAATGGTATCTCTGTGGATTAAACTGCAAACACTTAACTTTTCACACTTGTTTAGAGTCAATATTTTACCTCTTCATGTATAATGTAGAAATCTGAACCACGATTCAGGTCCCTTTACCCTCTCCTGATTATGTAATGGTTATGTTACATAGCACATCTGCGAACATTGAAAACCCCATTAGACAATATTATATATTTTGCTTTAACGCTCAAACATATTATAATGAATTCTAGAGAAGAACAGTCCATTATATTTACCCAGATATGTATCATTTTGGCTGTTTTTTCTTTGTTCTTCATTTTGAAGCTTCCTTCTGGAGCCGTTTCCATTTTGCATGCAAAACTTCCTTTAGCAACTTACAGCAAGTCTGCTGGCAAAAAAGTTCCCTTAGTTTTCTTTCTTCTAAGAATGTCTTCGTTTCATTCATGGAGTTTATTTTCACTGGATATGGAATTCTGGGTTGGAAGTTCTCTTCTTTTACACTTTAAAATTATTTACCATTTCTTTCTGGCCTTCACAATTTGTGATGGGAAATCCACAGTCATTCAAAATACTGTTTCTGGAAGGCAGGTTTCTCAGTTTTGCACTTTTGACATTTGAACCAGATACTCTTTTGTTGAGCATTTGTTTCTGTGTGTGTATGTGGGTGGTATGTAGCCTGATCTGTGCATTGTAGGATGTTAAATAGTGTTTATTATCATCTCTCATGCAAATCGAGATTTTCCTGGTTCTTTCTATGCAGAGCAGTTTTAGATTCTATTCTGGCAATTTTCAGTATTATTTTATGGGAATTTGAATCTTGACTAAATCTTAAGGAGAATATTTATATTTTTGTTAGATAAAGGCCAAAAGTTTTCAGCCACCTCTTGTGGGCTGTGGTACCAGTTCAGTTTTCCAAGCCTTTGCTGTTCTATTAGGGTCTGTCCCCATGTGTGCCACTCAGTGACTTTGATAGGCTAAGTAATGGCCCTCAAAGATATCAATGCCTTAGCCCCCAGAACCTGTGAATGTTACCTTATCTGGCAAGAGGGACTTTGCTAATGTGATTGAGGTAAAGATCTAGAGAAGGTGAGAATATTCTTTATTTTCCAGGTGCAAACTAAATGCAACCACAAGTTTGCTCATAAGTGGGAGGCAGAGGGAGATTTGACCATAAAAATATGAGTTGTGGTGACAAAAGCAAATTATTAGAGTGATGAGGCCACCCACCAAGGAATGCCAAGGAATGCCAGTGGCCTCTAGTAGTTGGAAAAGGCAAAGAATAAGTCTCCCCTGGAGACTCTGGAGCAAACCAGTTCTGCCAAAACATTTATTTTAGCTACATTAGACTCATTTTAGACTTCTGACGATCAGAACTGTATGAACAAAATTTGTGTTATTTTGAACCACAAATTTTGTTATAATTTGTTAAAGCACAATAGGAAATTAATACGATTGTACATCACTTGACAATGGGATACATTCTGACAAATGCTTCATTAGGTGATTTCATCATCGTGCATAGAGTACACTTACACAAATCTAGATGGTATCGCCTACCACACACCCAATCTGTATGGTACTAACCTTATGGGATCACCATTGTACCTGTGGTCCATTGTTGACCGGGACACCATTATGCGTTGGATGACTGTACAGTGATTATATTGGGACCTGGTATTTCTCTATCTTTTAGTTAAGTTTTCAAATTCCTTGGTTTGTTGATCAAAGTCAGATCTATGCATGTAGACGTGAGCCAGGGAGTTCACAAACAACTTTAAGTGTTTGCTTTTCTAATCTCCTTCATCTCTGCAATCTCCCTGATATTTGGGAGTTCCTTTTGGTCCTCTGGTCAGAACATGTGTGCTTTAGTTATCTTGCTTTTCTGTGTGATTACAAAAATATGTATATATCTTAAGCCACGTAGCGGGAGGACAGAGAGATAAAAAAAGCAAATGGGTGAAGAGTGTTGCCCCACACTCTTGGAACTACAGTTAAACCAACCAGAGAGGAAGATTACCCTCCCTAGGAATTTCAACCCCTGTGGGATCCCTTTGCTATGAGGCCATGGCCTCCATAAGATTGCTTGGGAACCAGGACCGGAGAGAGTAGAGAAAAAAAGAAATGAGGCAGTAAGTAAATGTCAAATAAACATGATCTAGATCAATTAAATGGGGGCATACATTGGTATCATCAAAGATAAGTTTAAAAGTAACCACTCATATGCATGTATTAAAGCATGTTCTCCTGCCTATTGCTGTGTCACATGTTAATCTTGATGGACACTGAGAGGAAAAGTTGAGGTAATATGAGCTACAGCTGAGTTGTTATATGAACTACTCTGCAATTTTTCTGCCACTGATTTAAAAATGACTCTGATGAAATCAATCTATTTCCAGATAAGGACAATTAGAATTACTTGTACCCAGTCCAGGTGATGAAATATTTGGAGAATTCTTACAAAAGAAAATATGCTATAGTGAGGTAGCAGGAAGGCCTGTTAAATTTTTAAGTAATTAATTAACTAAAACCATTTATTCAGCAAATGTCTTGAAAATTTGCTTCTTCTCTGGATAAATAAAATATAACCTTCCCTAAAGGAGCCCAAGAGCAGACAGATGATTAAACACATGACTGCAATTAATGTCATAAATACTAAAGTGAAGAATCAGTGAATAGAGAGAATCATTCTCATTTCAGAGGTCATGGAAAATCTTACAAACAAAAACTTTCCAGCAGGGTATTAAATTAGGTATAGAAGGTTTCTAGAAATTATGTAGGGGAAGAAAAGATGGAGGATGTTCCAAGTAGCATCTTGAAGGAATATGATACATTTGGGATATTACAAGTTGTTCAACATGTTCAAAGGGTCAGTTGCAACAGAGGAGCAGAAGGAGAAGTAGACATGGGCCAGGTTACAGAAAGCCTTGCTGATACACTATATATACATGCTTTTCAAATCCACCTATGGCTTCATAAAGATAGCTCTCAAATATTTAACTGCAGGTCTGGACTCAGTCTTGATTTTCAGATACAACTTTTTTCTGAGCATTTCTTATGTGCACTCCATGGTACTTTTAAAGATAATATGTTCCAGCTGGAACTCATTTTCTGCCTCTGTCTCTCTGTTTCTCTCTCCCTGTCCCAGACTCTTCCAAACCAGAAGCCATCCAACATGACTGTAATGGCAATTTTTAACAGATAAGGTCCTTGTCGCAAACATTCATGTGAATGTTTACATGTATTAAAAGCACACTCATTTTTTTCAGTTGTTCAAGCTTCCAAAAAAATACTTCTCAACATGGTTTTCAGCAATGCTGGGGTGGAAAATTTGTGAGAGTGAAATAGCAGGGAGACTGGTGATAACATGTTGGATCAGGCAGGCATTTTTCACTAAGCAATGAGAAGATATATTCCAGGTAATGAGTTTTAATTTTAGACAGGGGAAACTGATTATGTCTTTTCAAAGAAGCCTGAGTAGACTGTCACAAATCTATGTTTCCAAATATCTGAGTATTTCTCCTTCCTTGACCACATGAACAAGCTTCTCAAAAAACAACAGACAAAAACAAACAAGAAACAGAGGGCACAGATGAAATCAAGAGCACTCGAAAAAGAAATGCAAAATTAGTTTGAATTAAAAGAATCTGGGGCAATTTCAGGTTTGTTCAGAACATAAATCATGAACCGGAAAAGAATGTTGGAGTTCTGTTCATGTTGGATGTTGCCACCCTGATGCCAACGTTGATTTTTCAACATAAAAGTTTAGTCATAAAAGAACTAGATAAACATTTGTCATCAGATAGAATAGACAGAAGAGAATCTGCCTCATGTCTCGTAATCCATGCTGAGATGAAAATAAACTAAGTCACCATGTCTTGTGCGATAGTGTCATGAATTTTCCTCTTTGCACTTTCAGGGTATAGTGTGGTAAATGTTTGTTGGAAAGAATAACTCTACAAGGAAAATTTGATTTTTCTGGAATATATTTTGAAGACACTTGAATCTAATTATATCCAAAAATGTTTAAAGTGCTAGAATTGAAATGATACATTTTAAGAAGTGGTTTTTATGTATGTTGCATTTCTTACAGTTCAATGTGTCTTTAGAGTAGAAAAAACATAACTAAACTAAATGCTTCAAATTTTTAAATGTTTGTGTCACTCCCTAAAATGTTTAATATTAATTGGCACACTCTTTTATATACTAAGCATTTATTAGAATACATTCTGCAAGTAGTAGACACTCTATGTCACAGAACGATGGTTTTATAAATTGAACAAGAAATTTTTCAATATTTAGTTTTTCTATGTTTTGATTTTCATGAAGTCACAATATCATTTTTTTGTATAAATTATAAGTGTAGATTTTCTTTATGATTAGTGTACTCTTATTAATGATTTTAAGTTAGTATAAGTATTACTAATTTGATGAAATTTTCTCCTTTGCATTAAATTTAATTTGACGAGTAATAAATCTTTATTTTGATTGTGTTTAGTTTTGATTTCCAGCTTTATTAAATAAACCATAAACATAATTTACTTTTCTTTCCATTAAATCATTCCTTTCTATGTCATGAAGTTTATAGTGACCAAAAGCCACAACAATGTTATCCTTATAGATTTTTTTCATCATTTCACATAAATTATACCCACTGTGACTGTCTATTACTAGGTGAAGAATCCCCTTTGTTCAATCTTCCCACTAATACTCTTTGCATATAGTGAATGATGTGTCTTAAATGAGATTTTTATGTGTACATATTTATTCCTGTCACATTATTTTTATGATTTTACTATTTTGTAGTTATTCTATTTCTTCAATAAAACTGGATTTTCAAATACAATTATTACATTGATAGCATTGATCTTGGATTTTTCTTGTGATAAAGGGCACATTTAAACATTTGGCTGGAAAGCACTAGGTTTAGTCTTAATATAATTTTAAAAGAGCTATGATTGTATCTTAGACATATATATATGAAGTTTCACATAAACTATACCCACTTTGACTGTCTATTATTAGGTGAAGAATTCCTTTTGTTCAATCTTCCCACTAATATTCTTTGCATATAGTGATTGATGTGTCTTAGAATTAAAGTTATATAGTATTTTTTTTTACTGAACACAAACACAGGTTCATTTTACCCACCACACAAGAGGGGCCAAAAATAAAAAAACTGGAACTCTGGCTTACAGCAAGGAAAGGAGCTTTTATTATTATTGAAAGGCAGCCAGACAAGGAGATGGGAGCTTAGACTCAAATCCACCTCCTCAAAGGAAAAAAGGTAGGGGTTTTTATTTGGGGTTTTAGGCAGGGGTGATGGGTGGGGAGTGGGGAGCATAGGGCCTTGTAGCTTGGCCCCTTCCCACCAGCCTGCATTTGGCTTTGTGAGGCTGCTTGCAGGGAGGAGGATGGCGAGATAAGGGAATCCACAGGTGAGTGTCCTTGGTTGTCTGCCTCTGTGATGGAAGGTGGATTCTGGGGGCAGGAAGCTGAGGGATTGGGGTCTGGGAAGTTTTAGCTTCTTGGTATTCTCTGGACATCAGTTTCCCTGTAATAAACTTCAAGACCCGTAATTAGCCAAAAGTTTAGTGTGAGCCCAGCATGAAGCCACGGGGGCTTTAACAATCTGTAAATTCTATTTGTGTTGTGAAGCTCAGTGATAGAAAGGTTAAAGAAACCGATACTTACATATGAATGTAACTAAAGAAGCAAGGGAGGGGGAGTAGGTTCAGGAGTGCCAGATGTTGAATGACCACAGACTAATGGCTCCCTCTCTGTAGACAAAAGTTTCAGATCTGCTGAATGAGACATTCCTGAGGAATCTAAGAAAACATTAGTTATTTTCTTATCAAGGGACAAAGGAACAGTTTGGGCAGAGGACTTAAAAAACTTCTGCTAACAAGTGATTCTCTCTACTGGTTACTGACTGGCTACTAATTAGCTTGCCCACGAGCAGTTCTAAGTGTTTCTCCCAAGCACAATGCAAGAATAAGGTGGGGGTGGGAGGAATGGTGTTGAGACTTAGAGGCTCTCATGCTAAGTTGGTCTCGTTTTCATATAACTTAACATATTTGATCTTCAAAAAAGAGCTTATTATGAAATATAGAATAACAGTGTTACCCTTACAGTGTTAAGATAAGCGAAATAAGTAACAAAAATACTAAGAGACTTGTTTAAGAATACCTAATAAATGATCAAGTCAGAGGAAGAATCAAAATTCTAACAATGCCAGGATAAGAGCTCTTAGTACTACACTTTTCAGGAAACAGAAAGAAATTTACAGATTAGAAGAAAACTAGGCTGTGTGGGACTTTCGAGAACTGGAGAGCACCTAGTCACTCCCTGTCTGGGAGACAGCACCTTCTGAGACCTGACAATTACTGTCGTGTCACCCCCATGTTACTGGATTTATCCACTTTTCCCAAGAAGTTATTTATCTGGATTTTTGTGTGAAGCGTCCTGGTTGTTAATTATTGGTATTACTGTTAGTAATTATGTAAGACAAATAAACTTGTCTGTGGGCCAGATCTCCGCTCAGAGGTGAGCAATACCTGCAGACTCTGAGAAGTACTCCAAATGGAGTAAGAATGCTATGCTATCAGAAGCAGAGGCCAGGCTTTCTACCAAGTCAACAGGCAGATTGTAGGGGTGGTTTCCCAGAAAAAGCAACACTGGGCTGACTTCAACGGATGAAGAGTAGTTAACTAGGGGAATAAAAAAGGAAAGGTCATTCCTGATAGAAAGAACTGCAGATGTAAAATCACTGAAGTAAGACATATTATCATATTCAAAAACTGGTGAAACCTGTAGACTCAAAACATAGAGAGGGTAGTTAGCCACAGAAGAGATTACAATGGAGAAAGGCATTTTGTTGCTTATACTGCAAAAGCTAAGCCTCAGCATAGCCCTGTGTTATGGAAGTTGCTCAAAATGTTCCCTGTTTCGTAGGGGCCGTATTCTATATTCCACAGTCCTGAACTTGAGCCAGTTAGGCTGGGCATCTGAACAAAGGGAACTAGTGTATAAAATAGATAACCCTTTTGGGTTTTTTAATATACCCTTTCTGGATCTGTAGAAATTAATAGATCTTGTCTCATTTTATCACAATATTTAGTTAGAAATTATGACTGTATAGATTTGCAGCAGAATTCTGAATGTATTGGCCATAGACAGAAACTCTGAGCCTAAAAATAAACAGCATAATAAGAAGAATGTGAATGTGCATATAATGGAGAAGACATTATCTAATCAAGGTAAAAAAAATTATGTTGTATTTAATAATCCAAAGGGAATATTTTCTACCATCAAATGACACTGAAAAACTAGAGATGTAATTTACTTTACAGAATTGATATATTTATGAAATCTTGACAGCTAATCAAAATTTGATTAAATCGTATTATGAATAGACTTGGGTTGGTAGTACAATATTTATGGGTTGGTCCCTTTATAAAACAACTCCATTTTCAATTTCAGTAGTCAATTCTTACTTTATTGGTTTAATTAGTTTGGGTTAATTGGTGTATAATTACTAGGTGGACTTCCAAGAAGACTCACATATTTCATTCAAGAATAAAACATCTGAATTTTAGTTGTATAATTATATTTGTAATGCACAAAAAAAGTAAAAACACTCTGGGGGAGAACTGGTATGCACTATGTACCTACTAAATTATTTCATTGTTATCTTAAATTAATTTTCAAAATGACTATAGGAGATTTTTCTAATTTGCAAAGAAAGAAATCAAGGTTTAGGAAGGTAAGTAATTGACCCAATATTAAACAATAAAAGTCTCTGTTTCCATGTTGGTCTCATTCAAAGATAATGCTTTTCAGATATCATTCTGTAGAATATTTCATTGCTTGAAATAGACATTTGTGACTTAAAAAGAAATACGTTTTTCAAATATTAGAATTTCTCAACTTGCTTTGAGATTATTTATCTTCACCTTGACTTCTTTTTGACACAGAGTTGAACTCTTTTCTTCTGCCCTATTGGAAATGCTGAACTGTTATGACAGCTAGCCATAGTTAGTAATATTCTGTGGAGTCTAAGAATTGTAGGTATAATAACTATTGATTTTAACTAAAAATGTGTTTAAAGTAAACACATAGCTGACTTTTAAGGCAATGTTGCTCAACTCTGGCTATACGTTGTACATATGGTGGTAACTTTATAAAAAATATGCTCTTGCCCAGGCCCCACATCACAGCATTCATATCACAATCACTGAAAAAAGAACACAGGCATCAGAATTTTTAAAGTTGTCTAGATGAGTCAATGTATCAGCCAGAATTGAGAACCACTACTTTCAAATTTGAGTCTGAGTAATATTGTCTAAAATCTTACATGAGAAGATAATGTAAGCCACTGGTAATTTCCTTTTTTAATTTTTTGATAGTGTATTGTGCTGTGCAACAGTAAATTACAACTTGATGTAGTTGTCATTTGTTATAATCTATTGGGTTAACAGATTCCCCTGAAGGGGAAAATGTTTCAAACTCTGCTATTAATCCATCCAGCTTATGACTTTCAAAATGACATATGAAATTTTGCCATTTTAAAGCTACTTAAGTGACAGGCACTTCATTTCATTATGATATAAAGATAAAAGTTCCAATTGTTTAAATTATAAATGTACATAGCTGAATTAATTTTTTCTAGCTTCTTGTTTTAATAAATGTATAATGTGTATAAAATATATTGCAAACATTTTTATGTGATTTGTTATTTCAAGAACATTGATTTTAATGAGTAAATAAGTGATTGATTGTTAAAAGTGAATACGTACTTACAAACAGAGAATTGAAATAATGATGTATGGGGAGCAATCTCATTTTCTCCCTGCAGGGAAATAAAATTCTTTGTCAGAATACACAAATAAATTAGGAAAAATAAACATAATTCAATTAGAAAAAAACGACCAGATCAGGTCTGTAATAAATGGAGCTATCTGATGTTTGAAATAAAAATGTGGAAAAAAAAAGACCCCTGGAAATCTTGAAATCTTATTAGCTTGCACACTTTTCACTAATGCAGATGAAGCATATTTGGCATTCATATGAGAAACCATTTTTATTCTTATTTGTGGACTTGAAAAAAATTCTTAGAGTTCAACTGAAACTTTATGATATTGTATAATTTTTATGTAGTTTACTATTAATAATATTCCAAGATTCATTAAGTAAAAGTGGAATTTGTAACTTAATGATTTATAACTTCCACTGTTCTAATAATAAAGCAGCGCCCACAAGTTCAATACTTATAATTATTTCAATGTATAAAATTCAATATTAATCTTAGTATTTCTGATTAACTGAATAAATTTTGTAAAAATAATATAATTATTAAATACTATACAGTATCCAATTATCATGTTATTAATGTATTAGCCCTAGAGTGTATTTTCTATATATCAATTGCTATTTACTGTAATTGCTTTATATGTTTTTTATTCTCATGAGTCTTAGAAATCAGAAAGTGTGAATAAAAGCATTTTTACCATGGAAAAAAGTCAAATAAACTGATTATTTTCTTTATGAAAATAGTGACATTTTAGAGGCATGAACTAAACATTCTATAAGAAACTGACTTTAAAGAAGGACTATAAGGGAGAGTGACATCATTATCATGGCAGAATAAGAGTTTTCTACTATCTTTTCCCCCCAAAACACCAGTTTAGACAATTACCCAGAGACAAGAAAACCTTTGTAGAAGGCCAGGAGTCCAGTGGAGAAATTCCAGTACACGAATGGATCAAAAAAAATCCAAGACTGGATACATTGAAGAGGATAAGAGGAACAGTTTCACTTTACCCATGTCATTCGTCACCAGTGGTGGCATAGCTCAGTGCCAAGAAAGAACTTCTTGGCCTATAATTTCTCCCAGAAAAGTGAGAGAGTGTGGGTGAGTGCCTGGCTTCCCCAGCTATGCAAGGATGCTGCCAAAGAGACCTACTTCTTTCTCATCCCATCCAAAATACCAAGGTATATCACATGACTGGGAGGCAAGGAGCAACCAAGAGAACAGCAGACAGGGTTCTTGAAGTGCATCAAAGGAATGTGGATCCTATTAACCATGTTGAGGACTCCATCAAGAATTCTTCTCACAAGCCACTGGGGACAACTCACCTTCAGATTTCCCCAATTGTCCTATGGCCCCTCCAACACTCTGTGCACATCATTCACACCTCCTGCCACTCTATGCCCAGTTCCCTGTGTGCACTCCCAACAGCAGCAAACCAAGCCTTTATAGATGGCTAGTGAGCATGCACAGAAAGCCAGCCTGATTCTTTGGAATTGGGAGAAACCACACAAACTTGAGCATTCAGTACTGCCCTAGGGAAAGCAAAGGGAGGCTATCAACACCCAGGATGGTTTTCCATAATTGAGAGGAGGCATATAACCTTAAGAATTCCTCCACAAGAGGTAACAAGAAGTATGGAGCAGGAATGTGCACAGAAAAGGTCTGAGAAAGCCTCAGAATCCCTAACGGGGCTGATGGAAGGTATTTCTCTCATGTTCCCAGTCAGTAAATACTGAAGGAGTTGACTGCTTCTTCACAAGTGAAACCAGCAATGAAAGAATTCAACGAACGTGAAAAATCAAGGAAACATGACACCACAAAAAGTATACAATAATTCTCCAACAAATGACTCCAAAGAATGGAGATCTAGAATTTGTCCAATAAAGAATTCAAAATAGTTGCTTTAAGAAAGCTCAGCAGGCTACAAGAAAACACAGAAAGGCAATTCAATGAAATTAGGAAACAATACATGAACAAAATGAGAAGTTTTACAGAGAGAGAAATCACACACACACAAAACCAAACAGAAGTTCTGGGGCTGAAAAATACAGAGAACGAAATGAAAAATGCAATAGAGAGCATTAGCAACAGGCTCAATCAAGCAGTAGAAAGAATCTGTGAAGTAGAAGACACGTCCTTTGAAATTATCCAGTCATAGGGGAACAAAGAGTGAACACAGAGTGAAGAAAACCGATATGAACTATGGGATACCTTAAGGTAAACACCATTTGAATTATTGAAATCCCAGAATAAGAGAGGAATAAAGGATTAGAAAGGTTATTTAAAGAAATAATGGCTCAAAACTTCCCAAACTTGCAGGGAGATCTGGATATCTAAGTTCATGAAGCTCATATGCCCCCAAACATATTCAATACAAACAAATCTCCTCTAAGACACATTATAATAAAACTATCTAAACTCAAAGAAAGAGAGAGAATTTTAAAAGCAGGAAGAGAAAATAAATGCCTCACACACAAGGGAGCCCCCATAAGGCTATCAGTGGATTTCTCAGCAGATACATTGCAGGCCAGGAGAGAGTGAGATGAAATATTCAAAGTGCTGAAGGAAAAAAACTGTCAATCAAGAATATTCTATCTGGCAATATTGTTTCTTCAGAAAGGAAGGAGAGATAAAGACTTTTCCAAACAAACAAAAGCTGAAGGAGTTCATCACCACTAGACCTGCCTTACAAAAAAATGCTAAAAAAAGATTTCAAGCTGAAATGAAAGGAAAATAATTAGTAACATGAAGATATATAAAAATATAAAAGACACTGGTAAAAGGAAGCATGTAGTCAAATTCGGAATACTCCAGTACTGTAATATGGTGGTGTGTTAACCACTTCACTCTAGTATAAAAGTTAAAGGACAAAAGTATTAAAAATAACTATAGCTACAATACTTTTTCAATAGGTACACAATATAAAAAGATGTAATTTATGACATCAAAAACAAAATGTTGGGGGAGTGTAAAAGCATAAAGTTTTTATATGCAATCCAAGTTAAGTTGCTGTTCACATAAAATAGTCTGTTATATCTATAACATGTTTTATGTAAGCTTTATGCTAACCCCAAAGGAAAAACCTATGGTAGATACATAAAAGATAAAGAGAAGGGAATCAAAGCATGCCAATATGGAAAATCATCAGTTCACAAAGGAAGACAGTAAGAGAGGATGAAAGAAACAAGGGAACTACAAAACAGCCAAAAAATAATTAATAATAGGGCATTAGTAAATACTTACCTATCAATAATTACTGTAAATGAAAATGGATTGAATTCTTTAATTAAAGGCATAGAGTGACTTTAATCAAAGCCACAGAGGGATAAACACACAAGACCAACTATATACTCCCTACAAGGGATTCACTTTAACTTTAAGGACACACATAGGCTCAAAGTGAAGAAATAGGAAAAGATATTCCACACAAATGAAAACCAGAAGAGAGTAGGGGTAGCTATACTTATATTAGACAAAATAGACTCTAGGTCAAAAACTCTAACAAGAGAAAAAGAAGTCCATTGTAAAATGATAAAGGGTTCAATTCATCAAAAGAGTATAAAAATTATAAATATATGTGAACCCAAAATCAGAGTGATGCCGGCCCTGATATCAGTTCCCGACATTAAACCCAGCATATATGGGGTAAAACCAAAAGCACTCATTTCTTTTCCCTGCTTCTCTAAGTTACATTCACATGTAAATACCAGTTTTTTAGACCTTTGTATCCCTGAACTTCACAAGGCAGATAGAAGTTACAAATCGTTCAAAGCCCGGGTGGCCTTACACTGGGCTAACACTGAAGTTTTGGCTAGTTACGGGTCTTTTGAAATTTTATTACAGCGAAACTGATCTCCAGAAAATATCAAGAAGCTGAAGCTTCCCAGATCCCAACTCCTTGGCTTCCTGGTGCCAAGATCCACCACCCATCACGGAGGCAGACAACCAAGGACACCCACCTGTGGATTCCTTCATCTCACCATCCTCCTCCCTGCAAGCAGCCTCACAAGGCCAAATGCAGGCTGGTTGGAAAGCACCAACCAGCAAGGCCACAGGGTCCCCCTCCCTACAAGCAGCTACATTCCTCACAACATTTAAAACCCCTTGCCTCCCAACTTTTGGGGATATAAGACAAATTTGAGGGCTCATTCTAGTCCCCTGGCTGAAGTAACCTGAAATAAAAACTCTTTCCTTGCCATAAACATGGAGTTCCAGTTTTCATTTGGCCCATCTTGTGTGGCAGGTAAAGAACATGTGTTCGTGTCCGGTAACATGAGCACCCAAATATGTTAAGTAAATACTAACAAATCTGAAGGGAGAAATAGACAACAATACAATAATAGTAGGGGAGTTCTATACTTCACTTTCAACAATGAATAGATCATCCAGACAGAAATCATTAGGAAACATTGAACTTTAACTATACTTTAAACTAGATGGCTCTAATGGACATACACATTCCACCCAATGGCAGCTGAATATATATTCTTCTCAAGCACACATGGAACATTCTCCAGGATAGAGTATATGTTAGGTCACAAAACAAGTCTTAGCAAATTTAAGAAGATTGAAAAACATACCAAGTATCTTAGTATGAATGGCATGAAAGTAGTCCACAATGGTATGAAAGTAGAAATCAATAACAGGAGGAAAATTGGAAATTAAATCAAAGAAGATACAAATAAATGAAAAGATATCTCATGTTCATGGGTTGGAAAATTTAATTAATAATGTTAAAATATCCAATATACTCAAGCTATCTGTAGATTCAACACAATCTTTATTAATATTCCAATGAAATTTTTCACAGAAATAGAAAAATCTATCCTCAAATTTGTATGGAACCACAAAAGACCCTGAACAGCCAAACAATCCTGAGAAAGAAAAACAAAGCTGTAGGCATCACAATTCCTGATTTTAAAGTTTATTACAAAGCTATACTAATCAAAACAATATGGTACTGGCATAAAAAGAGACAGATAGACCAATGGAACAGAATTGAGAGCCAGAAATAAATCCATGTATATACAGTCAACTAATATTTGACAAAAGAGCCAAAAATACTCAATGGGGAAAGATGGTCTCTTCAATAAAAGGTGGAGGGAAAACTGGATAATCACATACAAAAGAATGAAATTAGACCCATATCTTACAGTATTCACAAAAATTAACTCAAAATGGACTAAAGACTTAAATGGTAAAACTCCTAGCAGAAAAACATGCTCCTTAATATTGGCGTTAGCAATGATTTTTTGGATATGAGAGCAAAAGCACAGGCAGCAAAAGCATAGTAAAAAGTGGAACTACATCAAACTAAAAGGCTTCTTCACAGCAAAAGAAATAATCACCAAAATGAACAATCTGTGGAATGGGAGAAAATACTTGCAAACCATATACCTGATAAGGAATTAATATCCAAAATATATAAAGAACTCATACAACTCAATAGCAAAAAAAACCCAAACAAGCAACCTGATTAAAAAATGGGGGGAGGGGCAGGGGCCAGCCCGGTGGTGTAGTAGTTAAGTTTGTGCGTTCTGCTGCGGCAGCCCAGAGTTCACAGGTTCAGATCCTGGGTGCAGATCTAAGCACCACTTATCAAGCCATGCAGTGGCAGGCGTCCCACATATAAAGTAGAGGAAGATGGGCAGAGTTGTTAGCCCAGGGCCAATCTTCCTCAGCAAAAAGAGGAAAATTGGCAGTGAATGTTAACTCAGGGCTAATCTTCCTCACACACACACATACACAAAATGGGGGCTGGCCCCATGGTGTAGTGGTCAACTTTAGCACGTTCTGCTTTGGTGACCTGGGTGCACAGGTTCGGATCCTGTGTGCAGACCTACACCACTTATCAGCCACACTGTGTCAGTGACCCACATATAAAGTAGAGGAGGAGTGGCACAGATGTTAGCTCAGGGCTTATCTTTCTCAACAAAAAAGCAAAAATAAATGGGCAAAGAACCTGCCTAGACATTTTTCCAAAGAAGATATACAATGGCCCACAGATACATGTAAACATGCTCAACTTCACTAATCACCAGGGAAATGCAAATCAAAACCACAATGAGATGTCACTTCACATCTGTCAGAATGGCTATTATCCAAGACAAGAGATAAGTGTTGACAAGGATGTGGAGAAAAGGAAATGCTTGTGTACTTTTGGTGAGAATGTAAATTAATGCAGTCACCATGGAAAACAGTATGGAGGTTCCTCAAAAGAGTAAAAATAGAACTACCATATGATCCAGCAATCCCACTTCTGGGTGTATATCCAAAGGAAATGAAATCACCATCTTGAAGCGATATCTGTACTATACATTGCAGCATTATTCACATAAGCCAAAACATGGAAACAACTTAAGAAACAACTGGAAACAACAAACATGGAAACAACTCAATCAACCAAGAAATGCATAAAGAAGATGTGGTACACATACAATGGATATTATTCAAGCATAAAAAAGAAAGAAATCCCACCATTTGTAACAATATGGATTCACCTTGAGGGCGTTATGTTAAGTGAGAAAAATCAGATAGAGAAAGACAAATACTATACAATCTCACTTATATGTGGAATCTAAAAAAGCCAAATGCATAGAAACAGAGAATAGTATGGTAATGTCCAGGCTTGTGAGCTGGAGATAAGGAGATACTGGTCAAAGGGTACAAATTTACAGTTATAAGTTGAATAATTTCGGTGATCTAATGTACAGCATGGTGACTATAGTTAAGAATACTGTATTATATACTTGAAAGTTGCTATGAGAGTAGATCTTAAATGTTCTCACCAAAAGAAAAAAAAAGGTAATAATAAGAGGTGATGGAGGTGTTAACCAACCTTATTGTGGTAATCATTTTGCAATATATACATGCATTAAATCATCACATTGTATACCTTAAACTTACACAATATTATGCATCAATTATATGTCAATAAAGCTGGAAAAAAAAGAATTGACTATAATGAAATATGCTATAATAAATTGACAGAAATGACTAAAAGTTACAAATTAGTAATGTGAAAAAAACTTACCTAAGCATTATCTTCACATGTTCACGTGTCCATCTACAATAGAGTAAGGCATGTACTCTGCAAATATAAAGCAACTGTTTTCATGAAATAATGCAGTATTTAGGGTATACCCAAGTGTTATCAGAAGAATGATTGGTCTCAGGAGAAAACTCAAATATAACACCTGAAGTTGCCTAAACACAGTTGTTATGGGCTGTTTTTCTATCCAGATTTACCTGGTAATTATTTTAAAAATTACATATGCAGCTGATTGATTAATATGTCAACTTGAAAAGTTTTAAAATTATGAATCTTATATCTGTAAACGTTCTTTTTGTGGGCTGTTCCTTTAAATTTCACAAAATCCTCCAAATATTCTAAACTAAGTCATATCAGAATTTACTTTTAGAGTCTCTTTCTCTCTTTGCATCTAAATCTTCACACAAATACATATAAAATTAAATACATATGACAAAAATTGAAGGCGTTCTTAACGAGTATACTCTGCAGTCTGACAATCAAGTAATTTTGTTGCATCCGAGGGAAGTTTGTATTGAAGAAAAAATGAGAACTTGAAAGAGTTATAAGACAAATTAAATGTGCATTTAATGTTCTTTTGTGTTATATATTTAACTTTACTATAATTTTACAATAAAACCTTTCATGTGAAACATCGTCTTTAAGACTTTGTAATTAGAAATGCATTTTTGGTGAAAGGAACTCTAGAGACTTGCATTCATCTTAAATACACTCTAAGATTGACACCAAACACTATTTTGTCCTTCCTAATACAGATTCACACATTTATGGCTCCATTTATCTTTGTTTTCTTGACTTTATTATTATTAGGCATTTTGCTGTCTCCTTATTTCAATATTTTATTGCCTTAAGTAAAATTGAGTTTTAAATATTAAATTTTGTCATGTATGTTGTTTTAAAAGGAAAATTGTCCTTTAATGTAATTGTCCTCATACTTCGGTTTATTTTGTTTGATCTAATCAGTCTAAACTAGATTTTTGCCAAGTATTATAAGCTTGTAGGAATATTTTCAAGGGGGTAATATTATGTAACATATGAGAGAAGAATTGACAATGATGACTTATCAACCATGCCTATTGCCCTTTCTTAGAACTCCTGGAGTAGAATGGTTGTAAGTTTTTTCTGGATGACCTTCTCCAACTATCTGAAAACTAAATTGTCTCTGATTTGTTCAGCTACTTTTCACAATAACTCTGGAAAGATTGTTCACCAAATACTTCAAAATCTCTCCGTTACTTACTTTAACTAGATTTCCCTGAATGCCCAAGGGTGATTTCTATACCCATGAATATAAAAACGGTTATAATGCCCCTTGATTGTTTTCATCTTGGAAAACAAAGCATCCAGCCCTGTGACTTGCATAGGATGATCTTTTTACTGTTATATTCTGAGTTTATCTAGATTCCTAGAGATGATTATTTTATCCACTGGATTAAAAGTAACATGAGAACCACTGGAAGTTTTGAATCAGGACTACAAGTGAATTTTATAATGTTGTTAGGTTTAAATATTATTAATTTCAAGAAACTATTTCCACATCTGCATTTATTTGGGTCATGTAAACAAGTAGACTTTACCAACACAAATTATTCTTTTCCTGTTACTTTATTTTAAAGGCAAAAAATGAATATTATAGATCATTTCTTTTACCCAGAATGCCTGGCATAGAAAGGAATTTGAATGTAAATCTCACCAAAACTGAGTATTGCTCAATAGTCGGTAAATTATCAAGAAAATAGAATCTTCTATGTATGTCAGTGTCCTTCAGCAAAAGTTCACCAGGAACACACATGGAAGTTAAACAAATTAAGTTGATTACTTGTTGCAGCGCGGGACAATGCACACCATGGGAGAGCATGAGTGTTTCAGTAAAAGGTGCTAGAGAAAAAATTTCAAAGGATTTAGAATTTGATTAGGTGATTTGGGGGAGTGTCTAAGGAAACAAGGGCTTGTTCTAGAATGTTTATGAATGCTCTCCTAAATCGGGGGCAATTCTATGATTCATTATCTCAACAAATCTCTTCTATAGGAAAGGGATACTCGACTGAAGATAAAGTTGTAATTGGTACAGAAGTAGCAGTCACTCATTTTAGCTGAGAGGGGATTGTTTTGAGGGTGGTACAATGACCTTGATTTTGTCTGTGTTAAGACAAAACTCTGAAATGACCTTGTTTGGGGTCATTTTATCATAGTTTCAGAATACCCTTACCTGAGTTTGGTATTCTGCAAGATTGCTTATGTCCAAATGGAGAGCAAAATGGATAGCTTGTAATAGCATTGACATTTATCCGTGAACATCGAATCAGTTCCAGATGTCAGATGCTACTTTCATGTTTCTCATTAAGAACAAATCTTCATTTTCCTAACACCAAGACACAAGAACAACTAAGAAGGGTCATGTCACCTGCCTCCATAAGTTGCCATTGTATTTGCTGTCAGTTGGACTCAAGTCATCAGCAATAGGCAATGCTATCACTTTGGTTTCTATCATTTTATTTATTACAGTGGGTTGTTACTTGCTTTCTTTTTATGGGTAATTATTTTTTCTTAAAAAATAATTTTTCATCTTCCAACTTTATAAGCAATGCATTTTGATGATTAATGGTGTGCATTGTCCCTCATTGCAACAAGTAATCAACTTAATTTGTTTAACTCCCATGTGTGTTCCTGGTGAACTTTTGCTTAAGGACACTGACATACATAGAAGATTCTATTTTCTTGATAGTTTACTGACTATTGAGCAATACTCAGTTTTGATGAGATTTACATTCAAATTCCTTTCTATGCCAGGCATTCTGGGTAAAAGAAATGAACTGTAATATGGAAAATGAAAACAATGAGTAGTAAAAATCATCTCTAATTCTACCATGCAGAGAATTGCAAATATTTTGGTGTGCCTAGTGACTCAAAAATTAGTGGTGCCCCAATTATGGAAGTTTTAATCTTGGTTTTAAAGGGGATGCTCTAGAAAATATTCTTGCTCCTGATGAGCTTGTAGACGGATTGCTTTCTTCCATGTATAGATGTACGTGTGTACGCATATGCACAAATTTTCATCAAAGTATAACCTAGAGAGTTGAGTGAATTTTCACCAAGTGAACATACCCATGTAATCACCATTTAGATCAAGCCATAGTATAATCCGAGGCTCAGGAGTCTTCCTTATGCCTCTTCCCAAACCCTCCATCACAACCTTCTAGTTCTTCTACAAAGATAACCGTAATCTGAATTCTAATGCAACAGATTTGTCTTTCCTGCTTTTAATTTCATATAAATATATTGTCTGTGAATAATGACTGCTTTATTTCTCATGGGCCAATCATTAAACTTTAATTTTTTTTGTTCTGATCTTTTGTCTTTTGTACTGAATGGGGCCTCTGGTACAATGTTAAACAGAACCGATGATGGCAGGCAGCCTTGTCTTGTTCTTAATTTCAGAGGAGGAGAGGATGTTTTCTATTGTACACCATTAACTATGATGTTAATTGTGTTTCCACCTGTGGTTGTTTCCTTTCTGACTTAATAACTTCCTTCAATACTTACATTCATGTCAGTTTTCTGGTGGTAATTTCTCCCAGTCTTTATTTGTCTGTACATTGCCTTCAGTTTTAAAGGATGTTTTTGATAAATATAGAACTCTAGTTTGTCAGTTATTTTATTCACCACTTTGAAGATGTCATTCCTCTGTCCTCTTTTTATCTAGCTGCTTAATTTTTTCTTTTCTTTGCCTGGTTTCTTTTTTTCCTTTCTTTTATTTTGGCCGCAGGCTTGATTTCCTTTGTGCTTACCTTGCTTCAAGTTCACAGCAAGTTTTGAAACTGTAGCTTGATGTCTTTTACTAATTTTAGAAAATGCTTGACTATTATTTCCTAAAATATTTTTTGTGCCTCATTTTCTCTCTGCTTACTTCCTTGGAGTCTAAGTTTATGTATTTTAGATATTTATGCCCTGTGCTACATATCTTATATATTCTTTTTTATATTTTGCTTCATTTTTGTTACTTTATTCTTCAGCATGTATAGTTTCTATGACCTGTCTTTTATTTTAGTAATACACTCTCAGTACTGCACAGTTCCAATTAAATCTATTGTGTTCTTAATTTTTATATTTTAAGTTATCTAATTTCCATTCGATTTTTTAATAATTTTCATTTTTCTGCTGATAGCCTTCATCTTCATATTTAATTTCTTGAATATTAATCATAATTATTTTAATGCTCATTTCTATTCTCTCTAGTAACTGAGTCTTCAGTTAAGTCTCTTTCTGCTGTCTGGTTATTCTCCAAGATATTGACCAATTCCAATTTTTGTACTTTTGCATACTTGGTTATTTTTTAATTATAGACATTGTGTATATAAAAACATGTAGAAACAATTTGAAGCTCTGATAACATTTATCTTCCCCCAGAGACTACTTACCATTATTTTGTCATATATCAGAACAGGGGCTGATAACTCTAATCTGTTATGAAAGGAGTTGTCTGGTAAATCCATAACACTTACTAGGGTCCCTCTTCCTTTGTGGGTTTTCAGTTCCAGTTTTGCCCCTCAGCCACATTGACTGCCAGCTCAGCTTCTTGGTTGTTGCTTTTTTCCTTCTCTTCATAGCCTCTTAGTCACATTTTGAATCAGTACATGTCTTGAAGAGACAGTGGTATCAGTGTAGGATTCACCTCTATGGGCTTTGTCTCTTGGAATATGGCTACTTTGATATTTTCTTGATGATTTTGCAACTATCCAATGCCTTGAAATGATTTTTGTTTTTGTTTTTGCCATCTTTTGTGGTCGTTTTCAATGAGGAATTGGCCTGAAGTAAACTCTTCTACCATTGCCTCAAGCAGTAACCTACTGAGTTCTTTCTTATTTTCTTCTTTCAGGACCTTCAGTTTCAATAGATTCCATGTTTGGTAAAATTAGATATATGAATCCATCATAATAACAATGGCAGAAACCAGTCCCTTCTCAGAAATTCTAGCAGAAAGTCCACACCTAAAATTAATACTTTTATATACAATGTTCAGTGGGGTCCAGAGCTGTAGAGATGGTGAGATGAAGATGCAAAATTATCAAATGCTTACCTGTGAGTTGTTTTCACACATCCGAGTGTCTATGCTATAAGCCCAAATATCTTTACAAAAACAGTGATATCAAGGACAATTATTTCCTGGAAAGGAGAAGATTTACAAAGAACTTTAAAAAATGCAGCTGGCACGTATAAGCTAGTCAAGTCAACGCTTCAAGTTGGATACAATTTTGTGTGTGTGTGTTGAAGGCTTGTAGACAATGAAAATTAACATAAAATATATATCTTCCTTTTAGAAGCTGATAATTTACTTGATGGACACACCATAAAAGAAATTTTAACTACAAATATAGGACAATAAAACAGAAAATAATTAAGGAAATATAATGGAAAGAAAGATTACTTAGAGATGGATTCATGAGAGAAGGCTTTAAGGATTTGGTAGGATTTAAGTTCAATTTAAAAAATCGGTAGGATTTAGTTTGAGATGAATAAGAGTGCCATTTAACCATGCCTGTACTTTAATACTAGATTCTATAAGACAATGAAAGTAAATTCATATTCTGAAACTTTACTACTCTCAAATTGATCTAATTTTAATTTAAAAAGAAGTGATGGACATTCTGCTCCAGATAATGCGTTATACATTCATTTCTCCCTGCTCTTCCCCACTAAGTACAATTATAACCCCTGGAAGTAATTAAAGAGGCAACCCAAGAGGAGCTATGAAAGGTGAAATGAGGAAGGCTAACTGTTTAGGACTCTTAAGACTAGAGGAACAGTATAGATGCAAGACATCTAATGACGGCCACCCAGCAGAAAAGGTGACCCAAGCCCACATTATCTCAACTTCCAACCTAGTAAAAGAAGGGGGCCGAGGTAGACTCACTGTTTTGCTCCAGATTGAAAGGAAGTCCCACCAACATCACTAGGTGATTCCTGCTTCACAGGAGCCCCCTGATAAGGAGCCAAGGAAAGAGCTGTCCTTTCCCACTGGGCCTGAGACATCCCTCACACACTGAGAGACAATGAGTCCGGGGTGGGACACTGGCAATGGGGAATCCCACCAAACAAGCACATGCTAGAAGGCTGGGCCCCACCAGCAAGAATGATTTCCCCATAACAAGAAGCACAGCCCAGGAAGCCTCTTGGTCCTCTTGGGTCTGAAGCACCAGGAAGCCCAGCTAACCTAGGGAAACTCCTTCAGCTTATCAGACAGCACCAGCAGATGACAGGGGGAGACCTAGAGGCACCAGATAGACCAAGACAACCAAAAAAAGCACTGCAAATGTTTTGAAAATAAAATTGTCATAGGAACAAAATCCCACAAAATTAGGTCAACACCTGCATGTTAAACCTAATGGTGTGGTTGTCTGCTAAAATAAAAGATTTAAATAGGACCCAGAATCTTCTATTAGCAAAATTGGCCAGAATACTCAATGTCCAGGAATCAAAAATGTCCAGGAATCAAAATGGATTCATCACATTAAGAACCAGGAAAACACAAACTGGATGGGAAAAGGCAATCAAATGATGCCAACACAAAATACTTCACACATTGGGATTATCTGGCAAGTATTTTAAAGCAGTCATCATAAAACTGCTTCAGCAAATGATTATGAATTCTTTTGAAACAAATGAAAAATTTTAGAAAATCTCAGTGAGAAATATAAGAAAGAATAAAAAGGAAATGGAAATTATAGCATCAAAAAATACAATAACCAAAATAAAAACTTTATGGGACTCAATAGTAGAATAGAGATGACAGAAGAAGGAATGAGTGGAGTTGAGGACAGATTAATAGAATTTACTCAATCTGAACAACAGGAGAAAACAGACTATCGGGGATCTGTGGTGGGGGATGGGGAGGATCCAATAGTCATATCATCAGAGTTCTAGAATCAGAAGAGAAAACCAGTGGTATTTAAAGTGTAATCAAAGAAATAACTGCTGAATTCTTCCCCAAATTGGCGAAAGACATAAACATACTGATTCAAGAAACTGTGAGAATCCCAAATATGAAAAACTCAAAGAAATCCATGCTAAGACACATCATAATTAGACTTCTGAAAACTAAAGCTAAAGAAAAAAGTTTTAAAAGCAACCAGAGATAAATGACACACTACCTACAGAGGAACACCAATTAAATGACAGATTTCTCATCTGAAATCATGAATCATGGAGATCAGAGGAAAGTGGCACGTCATTTTTCAAGTGTTGAAAGCAAAAGAGTGTATTTATCCTTCTATCAATCAGTCTGTCTATCTATCTCTCTATCAATCAATCTATCTATCTCTCTACCTATCTACCTCGAATTCTATATCTTGTGGAACATTCTTTAAGAATGAAGGGGAAATAAAGACATTCTGAGATTAAACAAAACTAAAATAATTTGTCTCTAGCTGATCTACCCTTAAAGCATGGCTGAAAGAATATCCTCAAACTGAAATGAAATGATATAAAAAAGAAATCTTGGAACTGGTCTGGTGGTGTAGAGGTTAAGTTCGTGCACTCTGCTTTGGCAGCCTGAAACGGTTTGCATGCTTGGATCCCGGGTGTGGACTTATGCACGCCTTATCAAGCCATGCTGTGGCGGCATCCCACATATAAAGTAGAGGAAGATGGGCACAGATGCTAGCCCAGGGCCAATCTTCCTCAGCAAAAAGGGGAGGATTGGCAACAAATGTTAGTTTGAGGCTAATCTTCCTCACCAAAAAAAATAAATAAATAAAATAAAAATAAAAAAGAAATCTTGTAATATCAAAATGAGGAACAATAATAAGAGCAAAAATATGGGTACATACAACAGATCATTTTTTCCTCATGAGTTTTTAAAATAGTATTTGATGATTGAAACAAAAATTATAATACCATCTAATACTCAAGACAATGATATTCAAAAGAGATGAGAGTAAAGGGGCCTAAATAGAAGTCAAATTTCCACATTTCACTTGAAGTGGTAACAGGTTGATACCAGTAGACTGTGAGAGGTCACAGATGTATTTTGTAATACTCAGGGAGACCACAAATTAAAGTATATAGAAAAACATCTTATTCAAGATGGAATCCTAAAAAATATTTACACAATTCACAGGGATGTAAGAAAGGGGAAATAGAGCGATGAGAATCAGGAGAAACAAACAGAATACAAATAATAAAGCGGCACTCTTTATATCAGCCTCAGACTGAAAATAACCCAGATGTCCTTCAGTAGGTGAATGATTTATTAAATCATTCATCATTTATTAAATCACTTATTAAATCATTAAACTGTGCCACACCCATACTACTGAATACTACTCAGCAACCAAAAAGAAGTAATAATTGATACATGGTAGAACTTGGATGAGTCTCAAGGGAAAAGTATTGAGTCAAAAAACATCTATCTCAAAAGGTTACATATTGTATGATTTCATTTATATAGAGTTATTAAAATGACAAAATGATAGAAATAGAGAATAGATAAGTGCTTACCATGGTGTGGACTGGAGAGGGTGGGGAGGGAGATGGGTGTGATTATAAAAGCGAGCACAAGGGATCCTTGTGTTAATGGAACTCTTTTGTATCTTGACTGTGGTGATGAGCCATGATTTCACACATGTGGAAAAACTGCATAGAAGCAAACATACACACATACAAATGAATACAAGTAGAACTGAGGAAATCTGAATCAGATGGGTGAATTGTATCAACGTCAGTATTCTGGCTGTAATATTGTTCTGTGGTTTTGCAAGATGTTACCAGTAGAGGAAACTGTGTAGAGGGTACACAACATTTCTTTGCATTATTTCTTACAGCTGCACATGAATATACAATTATCTCTAAATAGAATGTTTTTAAAAATATGATAGAAAAATCATCAGCAATTTATTTCTATCTTTAATGAATATTAACTACCTAAGTGATAAGTTTGCTTCACAGTTAAATGAGCACTTACACCTTAAATTATTTTTTCTTTTTGATCAGGAAAGAATTGTACTATTTTTGCAAACTTAGTCAATTATTTCAAGCAGCTGTGAAATAAAGCAAAAATAGAAAAGTCACATTTTCTGCTTAATAGGTCAATGGCACCTTGATCTTATTTATTAGCATCAAAATGATCAAAATTTGTGTGGGATCTAAACTTCTTGATTATAATGCCCTGCCTTTTAATATTCTTGGACAATAACTCTAGAACAGCCTGAGGGAAAAATAAAATTTTAATTTTTTTTTGTAGATCATGTTAATTCTCCAAATGTTCACTGTCTCCATCAAGCCCCTTGCTGCAGAAAAATTATACATTTTAAATGATAAAATTGAGACTTGGTCATCTATATTGCTTTGCTGAATGGAATGTGAGTATAAAGAACGTGTAAGTTCTCCGGAACATTAAGAACCTACGTCGTGAACTGCTACTTCTCTCATTTCCTCCCGCCATCACCCTGAGTTCCAGGGTGGAGAAGACACACAGCTGATACATGATGGAATTACCATAGTAGAGAGAAATAAACTTTTGTTGTTTTAAACTATTGGATCTTAGATTTTTTTTTAACTGAATGTAGTCTAAGTTGACTGCTATTCCTTAAGTGCTGAGTCCCAGTGATTATTTAGAAACTAAGGATGGATTCAGGTTCATGAATTTAAGCACATAACTGGAAGATGCTTCCTCCACATAAATATGTTTTCCAGGTGTATTGAACCTCCAGTGCAATAAATAAGATGTTTTAACTTAAACTGTACTTATTATGAAAATAATTATAATGTATGTATTCATGACCACCTCTTTTAATATTGAATATTTATTAAGGTTTTTGATAAGACAGTGGCAACTGAAACTTTATTCGTTAACATTTATTGAATAAACAGAGTTATGTGTCTACTTTAGAGTTTTTTCATTATCTCCTGTATCAGAGGTCAATTCTTTTCCTGTCACTGTGTTCCACCTCTGACTGATTCTTCTTTTTGTTGTTTCTAAACTGCTATGGGCTGGGAAGCCAATTAAGCACAAAGGCAATGATTTACGTCAATAATTATTTTATCGGTGGAAACTCTAATAGTTAATGTCTCTTATACTTGGGTTCTTGGTTATGTTCCAGAATTTTGAAGTTACTCCAAATATCTGCAACATTACCATATCTGTTAGGTATTTGCATACAAACAATTGACATTTTGTATAAAGATAATTAGAATACATTTTCTGATTAGTATCATTTATTTGACTAGTTTTTAGAAGTAGAAAATTCTGAATCTACAGGGCAATCAAGGAACTTATTAACAAATCTTAGAATTTGCGATCAATCCCTTGAGAATTAGGATCATTTCTTTTTCTTTTTCCACTTAAAAATGTTTATGCTATAGTATAAATTATCACTATTTAACTTACAAATATAATTTAATAAAGGAAACCTGATTAAGTATCACATTAGTGTAGAAATGCGTGCTAGGTTAAGCAAACTTGAATCTTTCTGTGTGAACTTTTAAAATAAAAGAAAAAATTCACTACAGACAAATAATCATCAAAATCTGATCAGAAAAGTTAAGGAAAAAGCCTGTTGATATGCTTCTTTCTTTACTTATCTTCACTTCATTTCTTCTCAATAGACATTACATACCTCTCTATTCCTTTTTCAGTTACTTTTTCTCCAATTCATATTTTTCTTTCTCACTCTGACACACTTTACACAATCTCATGTGTTTCCTATAGCTTGTCTTCAGTTCATTAACATCTCCCTCCAAAACTCCGATGTCCAGTCATTCCTCAGTAACAATATTTACTTTGCTATATATTTATATGTATATTATTTAACAAAGCTAAACAGTGAATTTTGGAATGAACACTGTCATGATGACATCAATAAGAGAAGATGAGATGTTGAAAATTATTTTCTACTAGTGTAAGCTTTGAAAAGATGATGATTCTTTCAATCATTTGACAATCCTAAACTTAACATTTTTAACCGAAAGACAAGACCAAAACATTCGGGCGAGTTTTTAGAAGAAAAAAATGGTATGCACATTGAGTCATGTACGTGACAGTGTTCTGTAAAGCATAAATATGGCACAAATGAAAGGTATTATTTGAATCCATATGTAAATCTTTTGCCAAACAACATACTCCCTTGATGAAAAAGATGAAGGGAATAAAATATCATTTAAAACTGGTGAATTTGTTGAATTGTCTTCATTATAATGAATTCAGATTCACAATACGAACTTTCTAATCCTTCTCCACAATTCTCTTGTTCAGGAGTCCATTTGTAATAATCAACTAGAGTTACCCAAACTGTTCCCCAAGATCTCATCCTCGTGGCTTACTCATCTTCAAGGCTCTTCCCAAACACAGGCTAATAAAGAAGTTTTGAGCTGTTAGCAGTAGACTGAATGTGTTGGGTTGTAAATAACAGAAAAAAAATACTTGTACTGTGGCTGGGCCAATGGAAGAGAGATTTGGGGACCTGCGAAAATATGTTTTTCTTTTCAAACTTGAGACACTGCCCTGTTTTGTCTCCTTTTCTTTCTCACTAACAATTTTAAAATAAATCCTTTCTACTTTTTTCAATTCCTCATTTAAGAAAATATCATATCATTATTAGAACTATAATCAATACCTATGATGCTGGACCCAAAGTTACCTTTTTCCACAACAGGATAATGCAACTTGATTTCCTTTTAATTATGGATTATATTGTTCAGCTCCCCTTCTCTACTCTTACTAGCTCTACCCAGAATTAGAAATGGACATTCTACGCCTCTGGTTTCAATGATCATTAGAGAACTGACCTTTCAGACTTATTACATCAAAGACATTACTTTGGTGAGAAGGGGACAAAAAATAGCTTGTCGTGGTGAGATTACGAGAACATTAATACTTGGTAAAATGTGCTTCTTTAGAGTGCAATTTTCCTAGGTATAAAGTAAGGAAAATTGCTACCTAAGTACAGCCTAAAAGCTTTATTAGTGGTTTAGATATTTCAAAACATAAGATATACAGGTAGAAAAGATGAGTTCATATTGAGCACTTCATGGAGCTTGAAAAAGAATAATCCATCCTCTTGAACAAAATTGCAAATTCTTTATCCAAAATAATGGAAATAATGCAAAATAATGAAAAGATCAAAACTGACAGAACCAGCTCAACCATGTTGGTAACTTACCACAAAAAGAGGATTTTAATTCCACTTTTATGCATTTCACGGATAATCAAAAGAAATAGTGAAAAACACTACATAAAAATCAGTGTGAAACAACTAGACGGTACAATGAGTGTATATGTGTCTGCGCTATAGGTCCATTTCTCTTGCATGTGCATAGAACCTGGATGGAGAGAATTAGACCAGGCCAACGCTCAGCTCCAAGACTAGGGATCTAGTTAAAGTAAACATAATACTATTATATTTCACTGACATTTCAATTTTTCTTTTTTAATACATGCTCCTTTACAGTTGAGCTATTTTTTAAATCATGGTTGAAAAATTTAGTGAGACATGAAAACTAATTTTTAATTTTAGAATGTACAATCCTAAAAAGAAAACCAAGATACTGATTAATTGACAACTTTAAAAGAATATTTCATTTTATTTGTGTATTTCAAAATATGTATGTTTTTGTATAATTTATAATAATATTCTCCTTTTATTTCTTTGATGTAGACTTTAAAATAATATACATAGTAACTGAGGGATATAGAATCATGTATTCTATTTTATTTAACTCATACATACTTATTAATTCCTTTTATGGAATAAATTTAAGGTAAACAGAAAAGGCAATTTCTATGTACTTCCCTAAGAAGCATAAAATTATATTTCTAATAGCTTTATATATTCCTTGTGTAACTATTTATTATAATTTAACTGAAGCAATATTTTTTGAAAGGCTCTATGAAAGTGTAATCTACTGATTCTCTTTAAAAATCCATAGAAAATTCCAAAAAATTTTCTCAAATGTCTTCTTTTAAATTGGTAACAATACATGTCTCTAGGGAGCAAAATTGGATGTCTGGGAAGCAGGGGAGTAGGAAAAGTCCCTTTTCATTCTGTATCTCTTGGTGCCTTTCTAATTTTGCGCTATGTGTATGTACTGCCTTTTAACATTAAAAAAACCCCCAATAATTTGGCTGATCAATTCTGTAAAAGTTCTATCTTATCTGCATAATAAACTAAGCAAAATAATTAGTTTTATGAGTCATTTAGAGATAAAGGGCCAGAGGCATCTCTGGAGAGAAAGCAGAATATGATGAACTGTGATAGAAGAGAGAGGGACCAGCAAAATGGTGAGGGCTGGAAGGGAGGTGAAAAGATGCTCACTGGGATATTCATAGAGGTGATGAGATGACGTTTTATAAACAGGGCTATTTACTGTCCGTTAATTTGTTCCCAGTATTCCCCTTCCCCTCTGCCTACATTGTAGCAGATAGTATTTTTCTAATTGCAGATGCTATGATTTGCATCCAACTTGGCATCAGCATAAAGAGTATTCATTAGAACATATTGACTGAAAAATAAACTAGAGCCCACTTCAGACATGGCTTGGTTCAGACTTCAGATAGTCCTTTCATCATCTACCTTTCTGCTCTGTTATCTTTGACCTGGTTGTTCTGAGGAGTATCAGGCCCTCAGGGATGGAAAGTTAAGCTTGGCTTCCTGAGGCTGCATGACTATCCCTTGGACCTAGGTTGGAGTGGGCTTTACTGAAATATATTGCCTGAATACTAAAGATGCGACATCTGGATACTATTCCTGAAAAAAGGGAGTGAGTGTTGGGCAAATAAAAATAGTGAAAATCTACTTTATTTATTGCATTTTTATTGCAAATAGCCAACTTGTATAAAATGTATTTGTGAAAGCTATAAGGACCATGGGTTTTTTCCACACTTGGGTCAATGGGCAGAAAAGAGAAGGGATTCATGTAAAACAAGAGAGGCTACCAATTTGGCAACAGTCAGAAATCAGAACAAGAAAAAAACAGAGGAAGTTTAACTCTCTAAAAAGAGACCTGAGAATCTGGGACACTAAATTGTCCTGTGGACACAAAATTTTCCTGTAGTACATTCCTTAATGTCATAGGACTGCATATTTTCAGCAACCCCAGAGACGTAATTAAAAGATTTCCTGAAACCCACAAATATAATAAAATTAAGCTAAGGGATTCTATATAGGTTTAACATTCTTTGGGGTATTCCCTCCATCTAACTCTGTTAGATGTAGTTTGGTTTTATTTGAAAATAGATGGATACCTGCAAATAGCCTCAGGCAAACACATCACAGAACTTGGAAAAAGCACAGATGAAAGTGTATATAATCTTTTCCCAAGAGACAGTCTGCACAGGTGAACACCGCGATGAGTAACTTGTTTTTCATGTAAGGAGATCAGATATATTAAGTTTAAAGTCTGAGAAATGGACTTTAGGATGTTCTTCATATTTTTCACAATTCTTCTCAAAATGACCTTAGATAATTTTCATTACTCATGTTTTTTTATAAAACAAGTTAACTGTAGTGGGACTACTTCAAATAGAAAACATTTCTTTTCTGATCAAGAAAGCAAAAGTAGTGAAGAAAGTTACAGCCATTTTATTTAACCCTGAAAACTAGCGGTAAGGAAGGATAATTAAATCATGTCCATAAGTAGAATCCTAGCATTTTATATTTGCTGTCTACAACAGTCAGTCACTGACTGTCATTGCCTGGACTCAGTTTCTACAAATTTGCAGAGTCAGAATCCACAGTGGAAAGCAATCAGGCCTCAGAAGGCTGTCTGGGTTTAAGATCACCAACATATACTACCTCTGTGACCTTGAGCAAGTTCCTCTAATGTATTTTGAGTCTTAGTCTCCTTTCCTGTCAAATGGCAATGGCACTAATTTTAACCATTACATAGGTTGAGTGGTGGTTACGTGGTCCTTTTAAAAAGCTTTTTATTTTATTTTAGGACAATTTTAGATTTACAAAAAAGTTGGGAAGATACTACAGAGTTCCCATATACTGCACACCCAGTCTCTTTTGTTATTATTATCTTCCATTATTGTGGCACAATTGTTATAATTAGTGAAAGGATATTGATACATTGTTATTAACTAAAGTCCATAGTTTATTTAGATTTCCTTAGTTTGTACCTAATGTACTTTTTGTCCATTCAAGGATCCCATCCACGATATGATATTAGATCTAATAGTCATGTCTCCTTTGGCTACTCTTCGGAACCCGACTTCACTGGTATAGTCCCCAGCATATCTTGTCAGGCCTTGGTTTTAGGCTTCCTTTTAGTGGGACTTGAGCAAACCTTAGTCTAAGTGGGTCTCTGCTTCTATGATTTGACCTTCGTGGTACTGGGGCTGGATGTGCAAGTGTTAATGAGGCATTAATAACATTTCTCCACTTCATTTAGACCAAATATCCAAAGTCTATCAACACTACTCAGTTTCTAGCATCTCTATTTTATTTCAGCCTCGTGGTAGGTGTTCTCTGGTAAGTGTCAGGACGTCACACTCTGACGATATGCAGCCCAGCCCTTAGCCGTGGACTCCCAAATAGTCCACCCATGCCATCTCTGTGGAACTCCATTCTGTGCCTCCTTCTCTTTTTGCCATTGCAGCTTTCTGTTCCCTTACTCATCGTCTTGGAGGAGATGCCATAGTCTATTGGACTCCAACTCAATGAATCACAGGTGGGAAATTATCCCCAGGCAGAAAGCTAGGAAAGTTAGTAGGGGAATCATGAAGTTTTCTTCTCTCGGGACTTGCAGTCTTCACCTGACTATTGTGCAAGTCTGGAAAGAATTGTCTAATATATTTCATCCAATTTTATAGCTGTTTATGACATGAGGGTTCTTCCAATATATTATTGCAAAGTTAAACTTCTTCAAGATTTCTTTTTGATATTTTTATTTCTAGCGTAAATATATATGTTAATATCTAGTTCATTCTAGACAGTTATATATATACATAAAATTTGATTTTGTTTATGATTAACAGAAAAAATGTTGATTTGCTATACTTATGTAGATAACAATCATTTATGCTACGTTACAGGAGAGATTATCCCCTTTGTGCAGGTGAAAATACAAATTTTTTTTTGTAATACAAATTTATGTAATGTAGTCACGTGTACTCTCTCTATGGCAGTAGCATTGGCTGGCTGGATACTAATCAGCCTGTTCCTGATCCTCATGACTTTATGTGAACTGAGTGAGGCACTAGTGTAACTTCAAATCTAGCCTTAGGGTTGTGGTTTGATTCTCATATGAACCCAGGATGAACATTGCACAAGTGCCTTAGGAAATAAGTGGACTTTCCATTATACCAACTCTAATAAAATGTGAAATAAGTCAAAGGGACCATCTGGGAATATTTAGCAATTGATTCAGCTAAAATACCACATACTTGTGCAAACAAAATAAAATGTATCATTCTTTAAAATAGTGTGTCAGATTTACATGTGCTTAAGTGGCAAACAAAGGCATGTGATATATAAAGATATTTTTCAGGGAAAGGAGTCATTAAAAAATTAGTTCTGAAAACAACCTGAGCAAGAAACTTAGTGTTAATATAGGCCATAAGCAAGGTTTGAATTTCTAATAACAGAAAGATGTTATAAAGACCAGCAACTCATTTTTATTTATTTTTTTGTTTGTTTTTTTGTGGGGAAGACCAGCCCTGAGCTAACATCCGTTACCACTCCTCCCCTTTTTGCTGAGGAAGACTGGCCCTGGGCTAACATCCGTGCCCATCTTCCTCCACTTTATATGGGACGCCGCCACGGCATGGCTGACAGGCAGTGCGTCGGCGGGCGCCCGGGATCCGAACCCGCGAACCCCGGGCTGCCAAGCGCGGACTAAACCGCTGCGCCACCAGGCGGCCCCCATAGCAACTCATTTTTAAATAAGAAAACTAAGGTCCAAGGAAATTAGGTGAAACTAAATCCCATAAAAATTAAATAATTTGAATAAGGTCACTAAGCTAGTAAGTGGCAGAGTTGAATGAAGAGTCTAGTTTTGTCTATATTTGTGTAATCCCAGGTCATTCCATGCTAGTCCCAATTTCCCTATTTGTAATTATCCAGGAAGGGAATAATCTGTCCCATTAATTTATTGACTCTCTAATTAATATAAAAAATTGGGTTTTCTTATCCTCTTTGCAACTTGCTAGGTACAATATTTTTTTTTTGAGGGAGATTGGCCCTACGCTAACACCTGTTGCCAATCTCCCTCTTTTTCTTTTTTCCCCCCAAAGCGCCAATACATAGCTGTGTATCATAGCTGTAGAGTTGTACTTCTATATGGGACACCGCCTCAGCATGGCTTGATGAGCGGTGAGTAGATCGGTGCCCAGGATCTTAACCGGCGAACCCTGGGCCACCGAAGTGGAATGCATGAACTTTGCTATACCTCCAGGCCAACCCCTACAATGTTTTTTAACTACCCATTAAGATTGCCGTTTGTTCTCTAATTCCTTATTCATTTATATCTTTCATTAATAAATATAAAGCTGTGTATATCTTTGTTGTTATTCAAGGATTCACGTATAACATGGAGAGCAATTTTTCTTTTCATATTGAATCCTCTGGGCTTGAGAAAGTTTAACAAGTATCTTTGGCTGAGTCTACATTTCTGTGGTATATCGCTCGGTACTGAATGGTTTTATAGACCCAATTTACAGTGACTTATGCACATTGTGGCTTCAACAGCTGGGACTGTCATTTCCAGCTTTTCCGTCACTGGGGGAATCATGCAGACTCTTTGTAGCAAATTGGCCCCACTGAAACCTATAGATCGTTTTGGTTCAACTGCATACATATAGGCTCAGCCTGAATTTGAAAGCTTTATTTTTTTATTGGGCCTAAATCCATTTCTTGTCAATTTTGAGCTGAGAGAAATGCAGTGGAAATTCTAGGAGTCCAGAGAGAATGAGACTCTCTAATTAAAAGTGATTTGAGAACCAAGCAAATCTATTCATTAAGTTGCCATAGACCAGATGCAATTGAATATCTGAAAACGATTTTTATATTTACATCTTGTTATTTGAACTTTGGGGCAAACTATATTCCCAAAAGATTTTAATGCAAGAATGTTTTCTTAACAGCTTAATATTATTCTATTTGTGGATGTAGATATGTGAACAATATTTGTGGCATAGAATAATAATTTTGTGTATGTTAGGAATTTATTTCTAGTGACTAAAAATTCTAGGCAAACCCAATTAGGATGAATAATTTATCTATACCAAGCCCACGTGATGTGCAAATCAAAGTAGAGACGGGGACCAAATCTGGAGTGTAGAACTATACAAATGCTATGTAGAGGAGAAAGAACAGCAGTTCAAAACGAGTAAAATTTCTTCGCTAAGTGAAGCATTAAGATAAGGTATCTTGGCAGATATAAATTGAGTGGGTTTTGGGGCTACGTGGTGGAGGATACTGGATGCCAGACTAAGGAATCTGGAGACTAACTTTTGTAAATTTTAAGCAGAGTAGTGACATGATCAATATGATGCTGTAGGAAGCATGCAGGACAGATTAAGAGGTCAATGGTCTCTCGTAGTGAAGTTCCTGGAATTCACCTGGGCAGTGCAGTTCTTAGGGGACATTATCTGAATTTGGGAGCCTTTTTGTTTCAATGATAGGATGATGAGGCTAGCATTTACTGGGTAAGTCTTACAGATACAAGACATTCTGCCATGGGGAAGACAACTTAAAACAAGAAATGATGGTTTCATATCCCACACAACTTTCAAACGACCTGATGGATAATGGTATACATTAAAAACCTATTTAAACCTTATCTTTTAAAATATAAATTCACAAAAAAATACTTTTGCCTGGCTTTAATGATAACGAATTTTCTACAAATAAATCTAATAAGTAAATTCAGGAGTGATTATACTTTAGCTGGTTCCAAATTTACCAAGAGTAGTTGAATTTTAGATATCATACCACTAATAGCAAAACTATTTGGGGGTTTTAGTTTCCAGTATATGTTACTCATACCAATCTGTGTTTGCATATGAATTTATATTAATATTTGAAAATATTTATTACTTACGGATTTAGTACTTATTCCAACATGTTAACTACAAATAATATATATCAACATTACTCGGTTGTATATTTCAAATTGGGTTTTAAATATCTGCCACAAAAACCAGTTATCACTGTACCTAATCTGCCAATACTATTTTTATTGGAAAAAATTGTATTGTTAATTTGAATAGAATATTTTATAATGAAACATGTTAATAAAGTTGGCCAAATATAACATACTTTCAAGATTTCGAGAAAAATTTTATACTGTCATTTAAATGTTAAAACAAAAAGCCTTAACATTAAAGAAGGAAAAAGAGACTGTTGTTTCTTCTTCCTTTTTCTTGATGAAGAAGATTGGCCCTGAGCTAACATCCCTTGTCAATCTTCCTCTTTTTGCTGAAGAAGATTAGCCCTGAGCTAACCCCACGCCCAACTTCCTCCATTTTGTATGTGGAATGGCTCTGCAGCATGGCTTGATGAGTGGTGGGTAGGTCCATGCCCGAGACTCGAACCTGCAAATCCCGGGCTGCTGAAGTTGAGCACGTGAACTTAAGCACTATGCTGCCAGGCCAGCCCCCAAGACAATTGTTTCTTTAGGAATAGCACAAGTGACCATAGAATATGCCAAGCTACGTACTATTAGAAAAAAGAAAGTAAACTTGTCAGTTGTGAGAGGTTACTAGAATGGAGGAAAGAAATTCAAACAATACATTTTCTCTTACTCTATTAAGAAATGATTCTGTTTCAAGAAAGATTGATGCAATGGCAAAAGATTTGAATAATCAGTTGTATGAGGAACTGCAGTTAAGCACATTTTCATTACAATCACATGAGAATATCATGTGTCAATATGATACTTTATCGCTCATATATGTTGTTTCCCACAGAATGAAAAGTATTGCAATTTTTGTTTGTTTGTTTCATTTTTTGTTGTTGTTAGTGGTGAGGAAGATTGTCCCTCAGTGGAATCCATGCCTATCTTCCTCTATTTTGTATGTAGGATGTGGCCACAGCCTGGCTTGATGAGCAGTGTGTAGGTCCACCCACAAGATCTGAACCCACAAACCCCATGCCACCAAAGGGGAACCTATGAACTTAACCATTATGCCACTGGGCCAGCCCCAACAATGATATTTTTGAAAGTATTGACAATGGACACCAAATGCCTGCCAATATTTATAAATTATTTTATGGACAACATATTTGACTTTCTAATGTCACTGCTTATACAAACTGGTGGAGTACCAGTTGTCGTTGGTAAGCAGAATGGTAGTAGGCATAGAAAAATCACAGTTGGTATTTTAACCCTTTATTGCATATCTTAGAAACCAAGATTCTTACTTCAAGACCACAAATCAAAAATGTTGTTATTATGATTATTGATAAAGTTGAGTAACATCTTAACAATAGATTAATTCATAAATTGTAAAATGGCATGAGAAGAATGTATATGAACATCTTTCTTATACAAAAGATAGATGGCTATCCAGATAAATTGTTTTAAAGAATTGAATTTGCTATTTGAGAGGATTATAATACATTTTGATCCAATTAATGTAAAATTAGAGTTCAAAATTAGTATATTATGAAATTATGTCTTTAAGATATATTTTGAAATATGCTTCTAAAACTGCAAAATAATAAAATCAATATTACTGAAGGGAAGTGAATTATTATAGGATTAACATCATAATGCTTAAAATTAACGTTGCCTGGCTTAGAAATTTCACAATTTATATCTATGCAGCAATTAGGTAAGGATGGGATTAAAAATACTGTTTTTCCTCACATACTATTAAAATATATGATTACTGCATTAAAATATGCATGAGATTTCAATACTTGATACATGATTACTACATTTAAAATATTGTTTAGCATATTAATGAACATTTGTAGGAAGATATAATTAAGTTGTAAAAAAAAAAATAAAGCTTTTAAGGCCAAACCCATTTGGATTCATTAAAGTACAAAATATTTTAGGATCAATTAAGGCCAAAACACATTTCTTTGGAAAGGAGGTAAGTTACTTAATTAGAGCAAAAGAAGCAAAAACTATTGCAGAGGGAAGACTCCCTTTTAGCAAACTTAGAATCAAATATTATTAAATTAGTGGAAACAAAATAAATGTAGGTATTTCCTTGAATTTCATTATAAAATATAAACGTCTCATATTTTTTTCCATATTATTTTTGTTATTTTTTGGTAGTATGAGAGGAGATACAGGCTTTGAAAATTACATATTAGGGTATTTATTTGTTGTTGCTTATTGTTTTTTCAGTCTTATTCATATATTGTCTTTAGAAATCTGCCAGACATCTTCTACTTAGATTCTATATTACCACGTTGTTTTCTTCCCCCACTCCTCAATCTATCTTCTGTTCCCCGCTGACAACCTAAGGATATGATCTATGAGGCTTTTTAAATACAAAGAGACAAAGGGTATTTCCATCAGATGGTGATATTACAAGACAGGAAATATAGGTCAGGTGACAATCTGTCACTACTTTATCCTATGTCACAATATAAATAAGGGAATCTCACCTTTGAGTGCATCATACTTCATTATGTGTCACTCCATGGCAATCGTCTGTCATGTGTCTTGGCACGTTTTCTCTAATTGCAATGTTAGTTTGCTCTGTCTTATCGAGTACAAATTTAATCTGCTATTTTATGTTTATTCTTTTTAAAATGTTAATTCTTTTTTTTAAAGTTTGCATAGAGTAAAATTCACTCTATCTGTTGAACAATTTTATTTGTATTAACAAATACAAGCAGTTGTGTAAGCACCACTATCAAACAAAACGTAGACCAGTTTCATCAATCCCCTAAATTCTCTCTTACTGCCATTAATAACCTCTGGAAACCACTGGCCTGTTTTCTATTCCTTTAGTTTTACTATTTTCAGGATGCCATACAAATGGAATTGTGCAGTAGGTAGACATTTGAGCCTGGCTTCTTTCACTTAATGTAATATGTTTGCAATTCATTTATGCTGTTGTGTATGTCAATTGTTCATTAGATTTTATTTACTGAGTAGTATTCAATAGTACAGCTCTACCACAGTTTGTTTATCCATTCACCCACTGGAGGCGAGTCAGGTTATTTTCAGTTTTGGGTGATTATGAACAAAATTACTATAATAGTCTGACAGGCTTCTTTGTGATCATGAGTTTTCATTTTTGTTAGGTAAGTACCAAGGAATGATATTGATGGGTCATATAGTACGTATACGTTTAACTTCATAAGACACTGACAAACTATTTTCCCAAGTGAGTATACCATTTTGCGTTCTCACCAGCAATGTATGGGAATTTCACTTGCTCAGCATCCTCACCATATTTGGAATTTTCAGGGTTTTTTAAAGTCATTCTAATAGGAACATAGTGTTATTTTATTATGGTTTTAATTTTCATTTCCCTAATGATTAATGATGTTGAGCATCTTTTTACTTTATGTGGAAAAGAAACAAACACACAGATAAGAACAGATCGGGGGTTACCAGAGGGGAAGTATTGAGGGGAGGGTGAAAGGGGTAAATGGCCACATGCGTCTGGTGACAGATGACAATTAGACTTTTGGTGGTGAACATGATGTAGTCTATATAGAAGTTGAAATATAAAGATGTACACTTGAAATTTATATAATGTTACAAACCAATGTGACCTCAATAAAATTTTAAAAAAGAATTAATTCAGTGAGAATTGTGTAGGATCTAATAGCTATTGACTCCTTCCCCTTACATTAACAGTCCTCCTCTTGGGATGTATCATCTTTTGATTTATTTGCTTAGAAAGTAAGGTACATACTTCCAGCAGAATTTTCCATATATATGGCAATCAAGAAACTTAAAATATTGCTGTGATATTCTTGAAATCTTGAAATTTGATTTGATTTAAAAATTAGAATATATTTTTACGTCACAATCCCATTTTGATTAACTCTCTAAAGCACTTGGTAATAGCATCTCAAACAACTGAAAATGGAACGAAGAAAGTAGATTTCTGTTACTTAGAAAACAATTCTATGGCAAAAAAAGAGTCTCTCCAAAGGCATATGATTTTAGGAGTGCAGAAGATAAGTGATGATTTTGTTCTCTCAGCATCCAAAAGACAAATCTGGAAGGCCTTGTAGGCTCATTTCCTCACCACTTTGGAAAGCTGAGCAAAGGACTAGCTCAGAAGTTCTCATAACTCAGTAAAAGAAGGGGCCCATACTAGTCACGAGCCTCAGAGCCTCCCCTCTCTGGCAAGGCCACTTTACCAGTTTAGGAGCTTCCACTTTGTCCTATAGATATGTTCTGTTCCTTCTCTTGCAACCTGTGCTAGAACTTTTGCCATAGTTCATACAAACCATGAGGATAAATAAGCTGTGAAATAATAAAAGTTTGGGAGATTTTTTGCAAAGCTGTCCTTGGAATATACTCACAACTATCCCTTACGCGAATGATTGTATTGTATCCTTCTAAATAAACTAAAGCTGAGGCAAAGTATTTGATAAAATTTTATAAAGTTTTTGTGTGGGCGACAGATTTATGTGATTTTTGTGGATTCGAGCGACTATTTATAATGAAAAGAAGCAAATATTCACAGTTTGGAAGGAATTTTGGAAGAAAAAGTAAGAGAGTTTCTGCCGTGGTACACTTACCATTTGTTAACACTGGAAATAAAAAAAGTTAAACCCTGAATTCCAAAATAATCTGAACGATGTTCCCCAATCTATTATTTTTATAGTTTTGTTTATCAAATCATTTTTCTACTGGTGTTCATGTGTTCTCATTCAACAGTAAAGTTATAAAAATGATTATTTGGCCTCATCCACACTGTCTGCTTTAGCTTCCTGTTCTTTGGCTTAAGTGATTTCACAAAGTGATATTTTAAAGTTTCTCAACAGATCAAACAGCAACAAGAATAGGAAAAAGAAATGATCCAACTGAATGGAGCCAAGCCATCTAAAGAAAGAAAAATAAATAAAAACGAGGGAAGCTAGTAACTGTTACTATCGTTGGTAACAAAAAAAGCACATCTGATATTTTTTTCACAGTGCATGAGGTACTTCTTGCTGGGAGAAAATAAATGTGTTGTATGGTAATTCACTTATAAAAATATCCTAGCATATTTTCTTTGAATTTCTCATAATAACAAACTAAAGTTTAGTGGGAAATGGATATCCTTCAAAATAAATACAGTTATAAGTGCATATGCTTCAGTGAGCTATTGCACTTCTCTCATTCAAAGTTAGTAGGAATACTACTTAAAAGATGGAAATCTGGTTGCTGTCATTCATATAATAAGGCAGCTTATGTGAATGTCTCACAGAGATTTACAAATCAAAACAAATCAAGAGCATAACATTTCAAATGAGGCTATCAACCTTTAAAATGATTTGAAATTCAGGCAGTGGAGACGGTGGGTAGTTGAAATCCCCAAAGAATTGGACGTACTGCACAAAAATGTATTCAGTGTTTCTATCCTTAATCCCTGCAGATCCAAACTGACATTGTGGTTTTGGGAAAAGCACAGGATGAAAATAGCACATTATTAAGAGTCACTACAACAAACCGTATTAAGAAGCTGTCACAGTGCCTGTCTGTCTCTTCGGTTCTCAGTGACAAATGTATTGAACTACTACCTATAACTAGATCACAAATACAAAGACATTAGAGTTTATATAAAATATCTTGATTTTCATCCTTTCAATTAAATTGAAATTCAGGAATCTTTAAAGTGCTTTTAAACAATCAACACTATGATAGCTTCTATACCTCCATCAGACAATCTATCAACCTTATTTTTTGCTATTGTTGTTTGCTTGAAAGAAAGATACATAGACACATCTCAGTTTGGTGATATTCTGAACATTGAAACCCTTGATGCCTACAAAGAGGCTTGGTAGATGTGTGTAGTTGCCCAAGTGTAGGAAAAGATGCTGCTGTCCACATCCTCCTCCAGACTGGATGCAAGGACTCAGACAGAGAGGGAGCACAGTGATTATCATATTGGTGATCCTGTAGACACCAAGGTAAAAACCTTATTTAAAAAACACAGAATCTATGGCACTACTTCCTAAAAATTCCAATTTAATAGGCTTAGAATGAGGAGTCTGTTTTTCTGAAAGGCATCCATGTTAATTCTGATATGTAACCAAATTTGAAAAATGGTGGTTTAGATGATCTTGGGACTTAATATTTTTCTATTTTTATTTCAAAATAATATTAACAAACATTGTACAATGGCATAAACACTTTTACTTTTTCTTCCAAATCCATTCCCAAACTACGAGTATTTGCTTATTTTCATTAAAAATAGGTAACAAAATTGCTCTTTTAAATTTAAATACAATCAGAAACATTTCCTAGGCAAAAACTTACTATAAAGAACAAAATATATATGCAATGAATTCATGTGTGTGTAATATTTATGTAAATGCATACATATATTTTCAGCACGTAATAGTAAATACAGTACTTTGAGAAAATTCTTTATAAGAGCAATGCCAGTGTCTTATTTTATCTGTACAATGACTTACATATTTTTAAGGACATTGGAGTTTTGAAATGGTAACAAATAGTTTAGAATATCACTTTTTGTGACATTGATAGACATTTTCTTTAACAATTCTCCATATAGAATTTGATTTTGATTTTTACTACTCAAGGTGAGGAAAACTGACGAAGACATTCAGTTTAGAATGCTTTATTTTATAATGTGAAGAAGTTTTGTTCCTGTAAATCCATCAAATGATTTTTATGTAACCCCTTTAAGCAGTCGTCTCTGGTACGAGTCTTTATGGTTTATAGATCTTTACTGAACACCGGGGAAATAAATTTGAAAAATCCTTATTTGGTGTACAAAATTTTATGAATTTCTTATCTGAAACCACTGCATTTAGACCACTTGATTCTTCAAACAATTTCTTGTGTTAATTCTTGGATTAATTTTTCAAAAGTGACTTGTCTAGTCCTAAAATCCTTTCATTAGTAATAGCTCTCAATATTTTACTATAAATACAATACTTAGTAGGTGAGCATTAGAGGATATGGTTACAAAATCACAGCACGACTTAGGATAAGTGTTTAGAGTGTGTTTAAATAGTAAAGGTTTCATCATTGCTTTAATGGTTGAATAATGAGTGCCCATTCATAATAAAGTATGCTAAGAATTTAGAACATCCTGTAAACTCTTTTAATTTTCTATGCCGATGAATAATAAAGGTAGATTTTCAGCATCCTGCTCTTTATGTACTATTTAAAATGCTTTTCTAATGTAGAGATGTGATTTTGCTAATAAAATAAATTGAAGCTAACAGGATTTTCATGCAATATTTGCTCTGCCAATAACTCCTTGTGGAATTGATATATGTGACTTTATTTCTCTCAGCTACAATTTTCTTACTGTAAAAAATGGACTGTTGGACTGGATTTTATTTGCCATTCCTTCCATCTCTGAGACGTAATGATTCCGTGGCTGTATGCAGGTTTGCTAGGCATATCAGAGGATTATATAATATTCAGCAAGTGGGATGTGATAGCACATTAATATTTTTTCTTATTTTGCAGATATTGTACTATTATAATGACTTTCATACTTCCTGATTATAAAATTCATCTCCCGACCATTCTTAAAAACAGAACCATTACTAAAACAGAATCACCAGGGGAGTAATCTGGGAATCTGCATTTTTAATAAATACTGACTGATTCTTATGATCATGCAAGTTTGAAAAAATGCTGAATTATGATATTGGGCACTGGAAGGAATTATGCGTTATATTAGGAAATTTTTGACTGCAAATGACAGAAAATACAACTTAGATTGGTTTAAGTGCTCTAAAAGAAGAAGCATTTATTGGATCCTTTAACTGAAAAGCCCAGGAGTAAAATATTCTTCAGTTTCTAGAATATCCAGGGCTCAGATGATACCATCAGGGTCTGATTTATCTTCCTTTCTCGATGTGTGGATATTGGTGCATCACTTATGATTCTACTTTCCTCCAAGTTTTATTCACTCTCATACATATACTGAACATGAGAGCCCCAATTGCCATCTTCTGAATCTCCAAGCTTGCTTTTATACTGCTTTAAGTAATCTGGAATAAACAGACATCTCTACTGGTCATTTTACAAAATCCCTGGATCAGCTCTGATTGCCTTTGATTAATTCACATTCCTGTACCTGAACCAACCTCTCTGGGCAGGGTGGAATGCAATGCAATGCTCTGTTGGCCAGACCTGCACCACATACCCATCCCTGGAACAAGTACAGGCGGTTCCACATAGGCACCTAAAACACTGAGAGAAATATGCCTATCTGTTCAGAGAGACTAGAAAAGGGACCTCTTTTGTCTTAAAGTATGAGAATAACTGCTATTTTTTCCCTCTATTTTCTCTTGCCACTTTTCCCCAAAGTGGACTCCATTCCAGAGAGTACATGACACTAGGTATTCCTGGTGCTATTTATGGTGTTAGGAAAGGGTGCTCTTTCGTATGGCACAGTGGGTTTCCTAGTGAACCAGGAAGAGAGGACTGCAAAGGGGATGCAAACACTTTGGGGGGCACCATCTGAATGGCCTTGGTTTGATGTAAAAGCACGGCCATTACATTCAGTGGAGGAGGTTATGATTCTGGAATCGTGCAGTGCATGGCCTCTGCAATCACATGTGCAGTCCCAAGAAGGACAGCTTTTATTTTCCACATGCCTTAAGGAAGATATAACTTAAGGAAGCTATAACACAGATTCTATTGAATCTCTTCCAGAAAATTGAAGAAATGGAAACACTTCCCTCATTTTATAAAGCCAGGATTACCCTAATTCAATTTTTTAAAAAAGACAGAGACCTACAGTATAAGAAGAAAAAAAAAAAACAATACTACTAACCAGTATCCTTCATGAAGAGAGATTTATAGATCTCAACAAAATATTAACAAATCAAATACAGCAATATATAAAAAAGATAATACTTCATAAACAAGTGGAATTTATTCCAGGAGTGCAAAGCTGATTTAACATTCAAAAATCAATCAGTGTGGGGGCGGCCCGGGGGTGTAGTGGTTAAATTCGCATGCTCCGCTTCAATGGCCCAGGTTTCTTGGGTTCGGATCCCAGGTGCGGACCTATGCACCACTCATTAAGCAATGCTGTGGCAGTATCCCACACACAAAAAGTAGAGGAAGATGGGCATGGATGTTAGCTCAGGGACAATCTTCCTCACACACACAAAAAAAATCAATCAATGTAATCTACCATATTAACATGATCATACCAATTGATGAAGAGAAAGAATTTGACAATATTTGATATCCATTCACAATTAAACTTCTCAGCAATCTAGGAAGAGAAGGGAACATCCTTAGCCCAATGATATGCATCAACTAAAATAATACAGCTAACATTATACCTAATGATGAAAAGCTGAATTCTTTCCTCCTAAGATAGAGAATAAGGCAAGAATGCCTACTCTTACTAGTGCAATAAGTTAAGAAAAATAATTAAAAGGCATATATGTTAGAAACAAAGAAACACAACTGTCTCTATTTTTAGATGACATAATTTTCTACGTGGAAAATCCCAAAATTTATACTAAAAAAAGTTCCACCTAGAACTAATTAGGGTTTTAGGGATGTCACAGGATATAAGATGAGTATTAAAAATTCAATCATATTTCTATATATTAAAAATAAGTATTAGGAAGTTGAAGTTAAACAAATAGAACCATCTATAGTAACTCCAAAAAAGTGAAATGCTCATGTATATATATTATGTAACATGTATAGGATCTGTATGCTAAAACTACTCATTGATAGATGAATGGATAAAGAAGATGTGGCATATATATATGTATGCATGTATATGCACATTTATATTTAATAATATGAATATTATTCAGCTTAAAAAAGAAGGAAATCTTGCCACTTGCAGCAACATGGATGAATCTGGATGATGTGAAATAAGTGAATAAGCCCAGATACTGATAGACAAATACTGTGTGATGTCACTTACGTGTGAAATCTAAAAAAGTTAAACTCATAAAAGCAGAGAGTAGAATGGTGATTACCAGGGGGAGAGAGGAGGGGGAAAGGAGCAGATCATGGTCACAGGGTACAAAGTTTCAGTTAGGGAGGAAAAGTTCTGGGGATCTAATGCACAGTATGGTGACTATAGTTAATAATTACTACTGTATTGTGTACTTGAAATTTACTAAGAGAGTAAATCTTAAGTATTTTTTTTCACAAAATAATGAAAGCTATGTGAGATGATGGATATGTTAATTAGCTTCATCGTGGCAGTCATTTTATAATGTATACCTATATTAAAACATCATATAGGGGGCCAGCCCCATGGCCTAGCAGTTAAGTTTGGGGCACTCTGCTTCAGCAGCCCAGATTCAGTTCCTGGGGATGGACCTACACCACTCATCAATGACCATGCTGTGGCAGTGACCCACATACAAAATAGAGGAAGATTAGCACAGGTGTTAGCTCAGGGCAAATCTTCCTCCCCCCCAAAAAAAACACATTATATTGTATCCCTTAAATATATACAATTTTTATTTGTCAATTGTATCTCATTAAAGCTGGAAAAAAAAGAAACATTAAGAAGTCTCAATAAAACTCAACAATTAGCAAGCAAACAACCATATTTTAAAAATAAGCAAAAGATTTGACCAAACATTTTACTAAATAAGATATATAGACAGAAAATCACATAAGAAGCACTCAACATCTTTAGTCATTAAAGAAATGCAAATTAAAACCACATGAGATTCCCCATACACCTTTTAGAGTGGCTAAAATGAATGCATAAAAATGAATAAATGACTGACTGAATGAAAAGCTCATAATCCTAAGTGCTGGGGAGGATGCAGAACAACTGGAAATCTTATAAATTGCTTCTGGGGAATACAGCCACTTTAGAAAATAGTTTGGTACTTTCTTATAAAGTTAGATATACACTTGCTGTATGACCTAAGGGTTCTAATCTTGGAGAAAACAAAATTTGATTTCACTCAAAAACTCACATACAAACATAAATATCAGCATTATTCATAATCATCAAATATTGAAAAGAGCTCAATATCCTTACCGGGTGAACGGATAAACTAACTAGTGCCCCCCATACAATATGTCTTTCAGAAATAAAATCAAATGAACAACTGAATGTCAAAAACATTCATTATGCTAACGAAAGAAGCCGGACAGAAAAAGAGGTATATGACAGTTTGGGAACCACAAATCTATAGGCATTGAGAATTGATCAGTTTGTCAGGGGCCAGTGGGGTGGGGGGGATTACTACAAAGGGACAGCAGTGGGGAATTTTTTGTGGTGACGAAATTGTTCTATAATCTGATTATAATGGTGGTTATGTGACACTATGTGTTTTTCAAAATTTACTGAACTGAATGCTGCAAAATTTAATATTGCTGGGTATAAATTAAAAAATAAAATAAATGTATTTGTGACAAGTTCTTCCCTTGCTTGTTACTTCATAAACTCAGTAGATATGTAACATGGAGGAAAAATAACATTATGCATTTGATGGAGATAGTTCTTTTCTTTGGGTAATGTTCTCAGATACCAATTACAGCTAAATTCTTATTTAAGTAACTGCTCTTCCACCCCACCCCACCCCCACACGCAGAGAAGCTGGTTTTGTTGCTCTTTTACATAACATCTATCGGTAAACTCACGCTTTCAGTGTTTAATACTGCTCAGTGACAATGTAGCAATTCTAAAAAGTCAAATTTTGTTTTACAGCAATTTGTAACAATTTATATTTCAGTTCAGTTGCTCTTATAATTTGGTATTTTTGTGTGTGTCTTTGACTCACACTAGGAAAAGGTTAATTTTTTCCCCAAATAGCCCAATTAACAAAGACCCTGAGTCAGCAGGGCACAGGCGTGCACCTTTTATAAGGTTCACAAGTGAATGATGGACATCACAGTTTGGAAACGTTGTAGTTAAAATTTTATGCCTTAATTGTGCAGACTGTATTGTCTAATGTTGATTCATTACAATATAATTTATATACAACATTTGTGTGACGGGATTAAGACAATGCACTAAGCTTTAATTATCAAACAATTAACTTCCAAGAAGAAAGGTGAACATCTATTAAGAAAACCACTCAACTGTACTCTTTTCTCAACCACCTTTTTCCAATACCTCATTTATCTTTATCATTCAAGAAAATGGTGCTACAATGAGCAGAGAATTTGTCTCCGAATTTTAATCACTGACAGTTTACGTAGACTTGGTTTTAGAAAAATATTCACAATATATTTGTGTCGTAATTGTTTACATGTTTGTGAGCAAAGAATTCAACACTTCCTATCTTTTATTTTTTTTATAAGTTTTCATTTGTCAGCCTGACCTACATAGTCATAAGATAAATGCTTAAGGAATCACAGATTTCATCATGGAAAACTTAGGCAATGAAGCATCAGAAATCTGTGATGTACCTAAACAGTCTCAAAAAGAGAAATTCCTGGGAAAGCTCGACTGTGTGCTTTGAAATACATTTTATTTTATAAATTAAAATACCATGTAGAATAACAAACACAGATAATTTAGGGAGCAATTGTGTAAAAATAGGTTAACAGGCAAGGAAAAATGCAGTTACATTTCAAAAGTAACTTGGGAGCAATCTCAACACTATCATTCATGCCAGCTCACTGATGTAGCGTTGTGCTGATCACCAATCCAAACTTCAGAAAAGCACTGAAATGTCTAAACAAGTGGTAAAATTCTGATTACTTTTCTTCTATAGTCACTGCTTCCGTGTTTGTTATTTTATTTGAATGAGTTTCTTTTCAGCGTGCATCAATACAATAAAATTTTTCTAAGGTGAGAAACATCTGGAGCAAAGCGCCAGAAACAAAATATAATTTACTTAAATAGAAAAAAATGTTTTTGGATTTTCAGTTCAGATTTTTATGGTTCATTGACTCCCTCTTCCCCTATTCCTCTCTCCTTTCTCTCTCTCTCTCTCTCTCTCACACACACACACACACACACACACACAGATATAAAAACACATATACAATCTTAACCACTAGTTGTTAAGTAAATATTCTTAGAACCCCATTTAAGCTGCATAAGACGAATTTTCTTAGAGCAAAAACGATTTCACTTAAAGAGCCCAAATCTAGGCATTTAAGATTGCATGACACACTCTCATTTTCTTGACCAAGTCTTTTTAATTGGCTTAGAGCTCTGCCTAGCTTTGCATTCATCTCTCAAGCACGAATACTCTGAATTATTTTTTCTTCTTTTTTCAATTTCATTTACATTATAGAAAAGAAAAAAGTAGATATATCTCTTGCCAAAGTGAGAGTTTTCCACACCTACCATCCCACTCTTTCCTCCGGCCTTCACACTCTCCAGTGAGATATTAGTTGCTGTCTGCCAGACATAGCCAACCGTATATTTCATCTGCCTTGAAATTTGGAATGTGAGAGGACTTCTAGAGAATTGTGCTAGTTATTTAAATGCTCTCAGGACAACTTTTTTTTTCAATGCTCATTTTATCACTAATGTCAGTTATTGATTATGGATCTCTTTTTCTAAAATGATATAAATACACACGTTCACCACAGGAGATATCTATCTCTAGAATATTATAAACACAATGCTTTGAGTATAAACATCTCACCTACATTAGAAATCTAATTTATAACTTCCTATATGACATTGTAACTTAATTCTAATAGATATCTCCAGATGACATGCCTGAAATCCACACTTGAGCTTTCCTCACATACCTCTTCCACAGGTAGTCTTCTGAATTCAGTGGCCGGCAACAGTTGTTGATCAACCAAATCTTTGAAGTCATCTAGTTTCTATTTTTTTTCTCACACCTCATATCCATTCTTTCAGAAAATTTTGTTGACTTTCCTTCAAAATATCTAAAGTGCAGCCCCTTCTCATCATGTACACTGCTACACCTTCTTCTAAACTACCACCGGTTTGCCTGAATAACTGCCATAGCCACTAAACGAATTCCCCTTCTCCAACACATAAATGAGAGTGATCCTTCAAAACATGAATCAAATCATTTTGCTGATTGCTGAAAACCCTGTCATGCTTTCGATTTCAAGAAAGTCAAGGTCCTTGTAAATGCCTACAAGTCTTATATGATTTGTTTCTCTCCTTTCTATTACTTTTCCAACCTGACATCTCAACTGCTGTTCTCCCCCAGGCACACTTATTTCACTACAGTCCAACCACACCACTCTCCTGCTCTTTCTTAGATTAACATGCATGCTACCACCTTGTAGCATTTGTACCAGCTATTCCCTCGGCCTGAGATGTTCTCCCTCCAGACATCTGCGTGGAATTGACCAAATGTCGCCTTCTTGATGTTCTCTATTCTGATCACCATATATAAATTGCCAGTTACATCCACCCTCAATCCTATTTCACTTTACTGTGTTCTACCTTTTTTCCAAAGTACTAATCAACTCCTAAAATATTACATACTTATTACATTTATTTTTTTTTTTCATCTGTCTCCTTTTGCTAGAATGTAAGCTCTACAAGGGCAGAAGTGTCTATCTCCTTTGTTCACAGATATGTTACTGATGATAACTTTATGATAAGGAAGATGTCTGCACGGTGCCCATCACCAGTAGATGCTAAATTACTATTTGCTAATGTGGCAGTCAGAAAATCTCTCACAATTTTCATCATCAATGTTCACATTCTAATCCCCAGAATTTGGGAATATGTTACCTTACATGTCAAAAGGGAATTTCAAATATGAATAAATTAAGGATCTTGAGATGGAGATTATCTTGGATTATCCACTGGCCAATGTAATCAAAAAAGGTCCCAATAAAACTAAAAGAGGAATGCAGGGGTGTCATAGAGACAAAGATTTGAAGATGCTACACAGCTGGCTTTGCAAATGGAAGAAGGGGCCATAAGCTAAGGACCTGGAAAAGACAAGAAAAGAGACTCTTCCCTAGAAACTCCAGACAGGAATGTGGCCTTCCTGACACTTTGATTTTAGCCCAGTGAGAAATTTTTCAGACTTCTGACATCCAGGAAAAAAAGATAATGATTTGTGTTGTTTTAAGCCATTACGTTTATGGTAACTTGTTACAGTCACTGTAGGAAACTAATGGTTAAATTAATGGATTAACTTTTAAATTTCCCCATATATCTGATTTATCATAGACAAAATATCAATATTTTGACATAAAAATTATGGTACCTGTGTGCTATTTGACATAGTCCACTGCTGTAAAGATAATAACCAGATTGGTAAGGCCTCTGAGCATTGTGTTAACAATAGCTGTGGAAACCAATATTATTCCATTTGGAATATAGCAGTGTATCGAACTTGAGTATAAAATTTGAAATTTGAAATGGAATAAAAAGAATGATGTTGAATGTTGATCTAGAAAAATATGTTACTACTCAAATATTTTTTAATTATTCAATTATTAAACAATTATTAACAAATGCCTTTATTTTAGGAGTTCTAATAGCCTTTGATGCCTTAATATTAAGCATTATTTCACCAGGAAATTCTGTTTTATTAATCAGATTATGGAACTAACATTTCTTCAAACATAGTTTGGGAAAAGTTTATTTAGACTCAATTCACTGTTTGCTGAACATGAACATGAAACTCAGACACACAGAAATCAAGATTGCTAGTGACTTAAATGCACCCAAAGTCACTTCTGTGGATTCACAGAAGTTTATTTTTGTTCCATTAAAAAGGGCTGCTTTACTTTCATTAATGAGCTCCCTATAGTAAGAGCCAATGCGTTTAACTTTATTAAAATATTCTGACATAAATAACTTCATGCCTGTAAACATCACTTAATCACTTTTCTGTCTCTTAATTTTTAATTTATTTTTGAAATATATTTTTGCTGAATATAGATTTTAGATTAGCAGCTGTTTTTTTCTCACCATTCCGAAGATGTCATTCATTTTATTTTGATTTGCATTGTTTCTGATGAGAATTGCATGAACATGCATATCATTGTTTCTCTGCACATATATTTTCCTCTAGCTCTTTTAAAGGTTTTCTCTTTATCATTGGTTTGTAGAAATTTGATTATGATATACTGCTGTTGATTTCTTTGTGCTTGTTGAGAATATTGGGTCTGTGGCTTGAATCTTTCATTTAATTTTGGGAAATTTGCAACTATTATTTCTCATATTTCTGCTTTCCCTTCTCTTTCTGAGACTACAATTACATATATTTTACTTACATATTTTAGACTCCTTGATGTTGTCAACCAGGTCATTGAAGCCCTGTTTATGCTTTTATTTTTACTCTTTTGTTTTTGCTGTATTTCAATTGCAATAGATTCCATTTCCTTGTCTCCGAGTTCACTGATTATTCTTCTTGAGCCTAGTCTTCTTTTGAACCCATTTCATGAATTTTCATTTCTGATATATTTTCTCAGATCTAGAAATTCCATTCATTTTTTATAGCTTCTCTCTTCTTTATATTTATATTTTCATTAATTTTTGACATGTTTATTATAGCTGCTTGTTTTCAAATCCTTGTCTGGTAATTTTATCTCTGTCATTACTAGGTCTCTGTTTATTTGATTGGTTAGAAGTTATTAGTTATATTTTTCTGTTTTTTCACACACCTACTAACTTTTTGTTGCATATTGCGCATGAGGATTTACACTGTGAGTATCAGAATTTTGTTGTATTTCTTTAAAGAATGTTAAATTTTGTTTTGGTAGGTGGTTATGTCACTCATGAATGAGTTTGCTCTTTTTAAGCCTTGTTTTGGAGTGATGATATGGCATACTTAGAGCCCCATTACTCAAGGGCTGTTTTATCTCTACTCTTCATGTTTATCCTTCTGGGTTCAACAATGTCCCCTCAAAAAAAATATGTTGAAACCTAATCTTCAATGTGATAGTATTTGAAGGTGAGGTCTTTGGGAGATGTTTAGGTCACAGTGGTGGACTATTCATAAATGAGATTAGCGCCCTTATAAAAGAGACCCCCAGAGAGCCTGCTCCTCCTTTCTGCCATGTGAGGATGGCAAAAAGATGGCCATCTATGAACCAGGAAGTGGGCCCTCACCAGACACCAAATCTGCCAGCACCTTGGTGTAGGACTTCCCAGCCTCCAGAACTGTGAGAAATAAAAGTTTGTTGTTTAAGCCACTGACTATGTAGTTTTGTTATAGCAGTCTGAGTGGACTAAGACAATTTTAGAGAGAAATGAAAACATCATATCCTCATAAAGACTTGTACATGAATTTCATAGCAGCTATGTTCATAGCAGCCAAAAACTATAAATAACATCAATGTACATCAATGGGTAAATGGATAAACAAATTGTAGTATATTCATACCATGAAATATTTTTTCAAAAATATAAAATAATAAATGGATGAATATTAAAATAAATTATGCTGAGTGAAAGATACTAGGCATAAAAGAGTAAGGAATGTATTGTTCTATGAATACAATTCTAGAAAACTAGCAATCTAACCTATAGTGACTGAAAGTAGACCAGTGGTTGCCTGGGTTGAAGTTTGCCATGGGTTAGATTTCAGTGGAATATAAGTGAACTCTGACGGATGGTAGACATATTTAATACATCTTGATTGTGATAGAGGTTTCACGACTACATACATTTATCAAAGTCATTGAACTGTACACTTTAAAAGAGTTTATTTTAATGTATGTACTTTATACCTCAATAAAGTTGATTAAAAAATAACTGCAATAAATTGCATGGTTAACAGCTGACTTACACCACATACAAATAAACCGTGTGATTTTTTGTGTTTCAGATTTCATGAGTTATAGACACGAGGAATAAGATGGAGAGAAGTGTATAGCTACACTACAAGTAATATTTATCATAGCTGCACTGTGAGTAGGAAGATGTTGAAAGGCATCAAGTCGAATGTAGCAAAATTTTACCTCAAGAGGAGAGAAACTCACGTCCTAGTTTTAACAATTTCATTATCAACCTAGATTTATTATCTATTTATTATCTATCTAACATTATCAACAATTTCAAATCAATCTGTTGATGGTGAACAACTCGGCACATCTCAATTCTTTTATTATGCTAACTTGCAGTAGTATTTGAAATGAAAATGTTGTAACAAACTGGTATGAAAAAAGTGAAGTCCACTACTCCTGGTTTTTGTGACATCAACCATTTTGGTAACCTTTTCTTCTATTTTTTAAATGTTTTGATTTTACATAGTTTGCTCCTGACTCTCTCTTCTTATTGCTCTATGCATGCCTTCAGGTTTGTCCTACTCCCTTCCTAGGATAATTCAAATACATCATATATTGATGACTTTCAAATCAAGCCTGCACTTCTAATTGCTTACTAGACAACTGTTCTATTTCTAATGTAGACATCTCGAATTCAATTTTCCAAATATGACTCTATTTTCCAAGATGCACCACTGTTTCCATTCTCAGTGAATTGCATCATCATCTCTTCGTTTCTAAGTTAGAAACTATAGCAACTTCTTTATCTCCTTTCTTTCTCATACTCTGAAATTGAACAATCATAATTTTCTGTCTGTGCTTTCTTCCAAGTAACTCTTAAAACCATCTATGTTACTTAATTCCATCTCTATGGACACTTTTCTAATTCAGACCGCTATCATTTCTTACTTGGATTCTTGTAGCAACTTCCTATAATGGTTTCTGTGTCTCTACTTAATCCATTCTCCAAATAGCAGTTACAGTAATTATCTAAAGTTTAAATCTCCATATTTTACTTTTTTCTGATTTGAGAGTGAGAGAGAGAGAGAGAATGCTGTGGAACTCTTACGGCATAAACATAAATATTTTTTGAAGCTGAATCATTTTCCTTTGGATCTTTATTGTTTTGTCTTTATTCATTGTTTTACTATAGTTATTTTTTTTCTGAATATGAGAGCAATTTTGTAAAGTATTGAAACTTTGAAAAATAAGTACTAGCCAAATATAAAAATCAATACTAATTTCCATTCAGATATCTACACTGGAAATATTTGTAAGCATTTCTTTTATGCATGTGAATAAAACATACTTTTCAAGATATAGAATATAATCAATATTTCTCTGTCTCTCTCATTTCTTCGTTCTCCCATACTTTAAAATATGTTTAAATAAATTGGTGTCATACTGTGTATTAGGGAATCTTATATCTGGTTATATAAATCTTGTGCCATCAGACAAGTATGAAAATTTCCCATAGCAACTGAGGAATTAATTTTATTCAATTGGAATTTTGTTAGTCATTCTAGATAGATTAATTCTAGGAATAAACTGCTTGCCTCAGTAACCCTATTGTGATGTCATAGCAATTCATTTAACAAATAAACATAGACTGGTTTGTTACAGGGTTTTTTGTTGTTGTTGTTGTTACTTTGCCTTTACTGTGAAAATGTTTTTACAGTGGAAATGTTTTTCACTAGATTATAAATTCGAAGGATTTGGGAGATATAGTCTACATTGCTATGTTTTTCATAATGTCAAATCCATGGTTTTCACTCATTAAGCATTTGATAAACATTTATCAATTAGTGAGAAATAATTTATTTTCACTTGGAATGATCCAATTCATTTTACAAAATAGTTTCATCTCATAAAACATTGATATGATCACAGAAGTGAATTGGGCCTGATTATGAAATGTATTTCTTTTTCTTAAGACAAGTATTATTTTAGGAATCTATAAAGTTGATTCTGGTGTGGATGAAAAGATAAAAGTGATTCTTAGATACAAACATATTTTTAAATAAAATAACTCACTTTCAATATTTCAAAATGGGATAGACATAGACATTAATTCTTTTCTCTCTCTCCCTCACACGCACACACGCAGACACTTACTATAGCTCTTTAAACTTACTGCCCACACAACATCTGCCATTTCAATATGCATTCTGCAGTGCACAGAATTATTTAGTCACTGTTTCTTGAAAATATTACACATTGCAACCATTTATTAGAAATTTTAATTTGTCTTTGCTGCTCCATAGGCCTGCATCAAAAATGAGTATATTAAACCTAAATATAGCTTCCTTCATTTTTCAATTTGTCTGATAATTCATTTTTCTATGGAAGTGTGTATCTACCTACAATCTGACTATTAAACAGCTTCTTCAAATTACTAACCATAGACATGCTGACTTATTAAAAAAGCTTCTGAAAAATTAAAAATGTTAAAACAAATATAGGTAGTCTTTATAAATGTCTTTCTCTACTATGCAGTTCCCTGATCATTACTGTGATTTTTAGACAAAAAAAGAAAAGTAAAAATGAAGCTAGAGAAGAATGTCAGGGTAAATATTGGCAAGTAAATATTTCTGGTGTGTTTATTAAAGACTTAGAATTTTTTCATTCAAGACAGTCATTTGTGTTATAAAATATGATATATGCCTTATCATAATCATACTTGTGGCTTAAAACAACACAAATTTATTTCCTTAAAATTCTGAAAGTCAGAAGTCTGAAATGAGTCTCACTTGGCTAAAATAAAAGAGTTGGTGGGGCTGTCCTCCTTTCTAGAGGTTTCTAGATAAGGATGTTTTCTCACTTTTTCCAGCTTCTAGAGGCTGTCCACATTTCTTTGTTTGTGATCCCCTTTCATCTTCAAGCCAGTAATGGCTGGCTGCATCTTTCCCACACTGCTGGGTCTACACTAATATCCGTCAAGTCTTTACTGTGACTGTTGCTCATGACCACATGCTGCAGATTTGGATGTTGATAGAAATATGCTTGATTTTTCTCTTTAATGCTGGACTTGGTCTACAATTAGAGCATGAGTATAATCTAGAAGGTAAGGACTGTATAATTCTTTAAACATCTCCTGAAAAATAATGCTTTGCAGTGATGAGTGTTAATGATACAGATGATTACACTATTATTGCCTTAAGTCCAGATTACCTATCAAGAAGATTGGAATTTTAAATCTATTACAGTTTACTGCCTTATAGCAGAATAATATTTCCATAAAAATTGTGAGAGTAAATCTTTTTAAACACAAGACTTACACATACATGTGCATACCAAAGCACAAAATGTAAATAATTTAGTAGATTTATGAACATTCTCTAGTAAATCTGTTGATAATCTAGTAGTCCAGAAAACTCAGTTAAGAGCCTTTGAGTTAGGGTAGGCAACACAGAACCATGTTATACTTCAGGCTGAAAGGGAAGGTGGGATACACTTAGGCATGGCCCTACTTGGTTGGCAGAGCAATGACCTTGGGGTCATTTAAAGCCTTTATGAACAAGGGCAACAGATTTTCTTCAGTTCTAGGCAAGACATAGAGGTCTAAAAAGGAGTAAAGTTTAGGGAAAGAGTTAGAGGATTTGGTTAAATAAATGAAAAAGAGAAATAAGTCAGGCAGGACCAAAGCCAATCTAGGAATTCTGTTGACACAAGACAATAGACAATGAAAAGGATTTCATTTTCAGGAAATACAACTAGCAAGGATAAATGAGGAAGAAGTTAATTCTCCCTTCCATGACTCCATCACTGAAGCAGTGCTACTTGAAGCAAAATCTGCAAAACAGTGCCTGTAGGTAAATGATGAGCAGCAGAGAGATTAAATCAAAAGGGGTGTTTGGAAATATTATACCATAATAGTAATATGGTAGTAATAATATTATGTCTAATGAGTCCAATAATGGAAAAGTTTTGCTTGTGTTTGTATTTTTTCAATTTTATAGTTATTTTATTTTATTAAAGTATTGATGCACAAAACCAATGCATTGGAAATTAATAATAAAAAGAAAAAAAGTTTTCTCACCAGAGGTAGCTTGAGTAGCACACATCCAGAAGGAATTGAGCAATTGTAGGCACCTAAGAAGTCAAGGGAGTAGCTCATATTTTCTATGGGAGATTATTGGAAAGGTGGGAAGTGCCTAGTAACTTCTACTTCAGGTGCAGAACAGAATGAATATATTTTTAAATCCTCTGCCATTCAGACTAAGTGGCTGATTGAACCTCCATTTGATTTAGTCTGAGGAGCAGGCTGCCTGCCTGCAATATATGGTCATTAGAAACAACTCAGAAAAAACTATTATGCAGCAGAAATGAACAGAAAATTATCTTCTCATCTTTTTTTTGCTTGGCATTTTACCCTAAATATAAGATTTAATTTCTTCTAGTATGGTTCACGAATATTTTCCAAACAGAATATAATTTCGCCTGACAAAATATAAACTATTTTTTCCAGTCTCAATTCCTGTGAATTCACAAAACAAATGGGAAGAGTTGCCAATTCATAGAAAATTGGATGTTATTTCAATATGTTCAGCTTTGCTTCCCTCATTTTTGAATGTTGCCAAATTTGAAATTTTTAGATATTTCTGTTAATAAATGAGATCATCAAATTGTTTTTTCTCAAATAAATACATGATTTTAATCAAGAGCTTTATCATCAGAATTATTTTAGGTGGCACATATTTTGTAAAAATCTAATGAGAGTTTATTTAGGAGTTCTTGAAGGGCTGAGATCAATTGCAATAGAGTAATTAAGTTGAACTATAATCCTCATTCAGTTCTGAGTTTCAAAGGACATTGTTAACTTACTCCTAATCATAGCCCTCTAAACACATCATTATGGCATTATAATAATTTTGACAAGAAATGATGTTTGAGTAACTTTTTCAGCTAAAAATATACGGATGAATTTAATGTGCATATGGACAATAAACTCACAAAGTTGGCTGAAGCCACATATATTGAAGACAATTCCTTTAAATGAACACTGTTAATTCAATGCTTAAAAATCATACTCACATACTTTAGAATAACAATATTGGTTATTTAAAATTCCAAAACATTTTATTAGGTATTAAAATTCTTCCTGGGCTCCTTACCCTCACCAAGCATCATTTACGAATGGAATTCATAATAAGGGATAAAACTGAATACAAGTCAAAATAAAACTGAGAGATGGAATACCTAATCAAAAGAGAAATGAATATTAAATCAGAAAGTTTTCTATTCCATGTTCTTGCCACTAACTCTCTCCACGATCTTAAGAACTCTTAGTCTTCATCCCTTTATCCTTTAACTGAGGGTGGTGAATCAGATAAATTTTAGTTTCTTTTTCAGCTCTAAGGTTAAAACTAGCCAACAGTAACACCATATTTGTGATTATAGGGTTTTTAAATGGTGCCACATTTTCAATAATTTGTTAATATCTGATTAAGTTTGTAGTATTTTTTTTCTTTTCAGGATGCCAGGCAATGTTGTTGCTAAAAGTATAGGTTTAGCAATTTATCTAGTAGTGGTGAAAGACAGCTATAAAGCAAAAAACTTCACTCTGAAACCTTACATTTCTGTTAGGTATCCAAAATAAATAGATTAACCAGTCATTCCATTTAGAACTTTGTATCATTATTTAATCAGTTTTCCTCAACTATTTTTATTGTAAATTAGCATATTTACATGTTGTCATGCAATTGTAAAAATTAAATATTGGAAAAGATCTGTCAATTCTATTCATTTATGTTTTTATATCTCTCCTAATTTAGTCTAAATTTAGAACAGCTCTATGAGCAATTTTCTGTGTGATTGAAGAATATCTTTTCAAATTATAGCTGATTTTCTCCATTTATTTCTACATAGAATTCTTTTTTTTTTTCATTTGTGAGGAAGAGTAGCCCTGAGCTAACATCCATTGCCAATCCTCCTCTTTTTGCTGAGGAAGACTGGCCCTGGGCTAACGTCCGTGCCCATCTTCCTCTACTTTATATGGGACGCCGCCACAGCATGGCTGACAAGCAGTGCGTCTGCAAACCCCTGGGCCGCCAAAGTGGAGCTTGCGAACTTGACCACTACGCCACCAGGCCGGCCCATACATAGAATTCTTTATGTGAAGTATTCCCGAATCATTTCAATTGCATTCGTTGTATGATTAACCAAAAATTATTATGTTTAATTTTTGATACCGATTTTTCCACTCAAAGCAATTGTATAGAGATGGATGTAGACCTAAGAATTATTTAATGCCATCTCTATATAGTGCCCTTGTGGGTTATCCATTTTTTCAGTTGACTTTTAATATAATTTTACTATTTGAGCTACCCTGCTGTAGTATCAAGAAACCTGTATTATCTCTCTGAAATATGAGAATGTATAAAATGATACCTACAAAAGGCTTAGATATGATTCATTTGTTAATTTAATTTATATACACACATATAAATGAACATATTTACACACATATTTATGTACATAATCATACCAGAATTTGGATTTTTCATAATTCATGGTGAGCCACGCTATTGATCTTTATATTTAAGGGATCCATAAGGTGGGACGAGCTTGGAATCATTTTTGTGACTAATATCATGTGTTCGTTTACAGGATTCATGCTGATAAATATTTCAGGCTAGAAGAATGAATTCTAACAAAACTCATAGCTTGAAAAAATATTTTAATATGGTATTATCTCAGAGTGTCTAAAATAAAAATTTTAAATTACAACCAATGGGTAGTTAATGCCTTGTTTTTAAAAAAACAGCTAAAAACTACATATAACACTTAACATGACCATTATTTGTCTCCATTTTCTACAAAGGTGTATAGAATCCTCTGTTCCATGGAAGGCCAGATTCAATCAATCTGGTGCAAAGTATAGTTTTGCCACTCTTTGAGAAGCAACTCAATGTGCCACTCCATATGGAAGTTTTTAGCCAAGGGAGCTGTTTTCTTCAATGCTTGTCATTATTTCATGTTTTCTTCAACTCTTATACTTCATTTTAGTATTTTTAAGATTTTTCTCAACCTTTTAATCCTCTGCATGTCCAAAATTTGTGCACGTCCAGCTGAATGCAATGTGTGAATTTTTAAAATAAGAAAGTTGACAGTAAACCCTCTGAGCATGATTCTGCGTTTTAATCAAATTTCTATCTTTCAAGAACACTTAACTTTTTCTGGAATATTTTTCCTTAAGCGACACTTACAACTGCGTTTGGATACATCATGTCAAGCAACATAAGCAGGAGTCTTCTTGGATTAATGTATTAACTCCTCTTTGTCTCTTTTCTTCCTCTAATTATCTATTGATTGTCACACTTTGGAATAGCTTGGAAATGATCAATAAAGCAAGAGAAGATTTGTTGCCACTGTAGGAAGGAGAAACCAACACAATATATTCTGCAACATGAAGACATTAATTCCAACCCAGTCCACCACCTGAAGTCACAGTCTTCTAGCAGCTGCTTTCAGATATCTCCAGAGACTTGGGGCAGAAAGTGGTATGACAAAGTTGGGAAACTGAACTATAAATAATTAAAATATAACAGAAGTGTGAACAAAATTCCTCAATGTGATTATTAACTGTTAAAACAGAAAACAGCACCTGATGCCTGTCCTTCCCACAGCTCAATCCTCCTGACTCTGCACCATTCCCCTGCCCTTGACAAATGCCAGATGCAGCTTTAGCTCAAATGCCCCCATGATCTCTCTGGTGTGAATGATTTAAGCAAAGAACAATGGAAAAGACTCTAAAGTAATATCTCAAATCAACTTGGATTGATTTTGGATGAAGAAGTTCCAAAAAACTTTCTATTTGAAAAAAAGTTATAACATTCATTTCTTTTTATAGTATTTACTAATTTTTCTCAAATGACACTAAGAGTTACAAAGTCTCCAATAGAAGATATGCTATGTAATAGAACACTGTATTACCATGAGCTAAAAAAGTGCCAGAAATATGATTGCTAAATGTACAAAGGAAACTTTATTTGTGTAACTTGAAAATTCCTATAGCTGCGGATTTTAACTTCTTTGGTAAAACCAGGAAAAATAATGATAAATAACATGACAATAAAGTTTACAAAGGCCTTCTTTATACTTTGTATATTCATTGTTATTACTCATAGCATCTCTGTGGGATGTTGCTACCAGATATAATCTATAGAAGAGTAAACTAATACTCAGGGAACTTAGGTAAATTTTTGAAGGTCACATGGCTAGTAAAAATTGCTACTAGAATACAAGCTCAGGTCTTTTGTTACCCAAACCTGTAATTTCCCACTACACTATATTTTCTTCTGAACCACTGCTGCCCTTAACATTAGGATGTACAAAAATACAGACAGCCCCAATGCAAGGGGAGAAAGTGATGGACAAAGAAAGGAAGGAATCAAGGATGGCAACAAAACCTGCTTTTGTGTGTTCCTATTGTGAATCATATACTTTGCTCTTTACAAAACAAACATCATTTCAGGAGTTCCTACATGGTGGGTCTACGTCTACTTTGTATGATTAACAATGCTGAACCTGCTCTAGATTGGAGTGATTCCAAGTTAATTAACAATTTGCCTGGATAGGATTATAGAACACTCATGGGAGCAGACTAGATAACCTGGGAATTCAACGAGCAGGAGTAAATAAATTTTTATATTATGAACTATATCCCAAGCATTTTAGAGCAACATCGGATATAGACAGATAACATGAGAATCGAGTTTAACTTGAGACTAGTTCTCTTCACAAAATATCTGTATTTTATCAATGATCAGAAATGACAGGCACAGGAGATCATCTTAGTAATAATAATCATGTGTCATAGTATTTATAAAATTTGGGGTACAGAATGAGAACTATGTTTTTACATAATACTTAGCTCTAGTTTGCAGTTGATTATACAATACTAATTTGATTAGGAGGTATGATGACCAAAAGACTAAAAAATATACTAATTTTCTTCCTAATCTGTCCGGGTACGCTGACTTTCTTTGTTCCCCCAATAGCCAAGAGCATTTGAGTTCAAAATTTTAAGTTTGCTCTGACTTCAAGAAGGCTCTTCTTAATTGTCTCTTTTCTTGGTTCTCTCTGATAAACCAATAGGCCTATAATTTAATGTATGTCAAACGAAGTTATCAATCTCCACTTAATCACTTTGCTCCAAAAAACCTCCACTGATTTTGAGAATGCCCTTAGGTTTGAACTTCTCTATACTCTGTTTCAAATATAGTCAGTTCCTCTAGGAAAAGCTTTCGAACTCTCTTTTTATGGCCTGCCCTCTTCCTCTGGAAATATCTGTATCACATCTCTGGAGCTGGGTAGTGGCATGCTTCTCTCTGATTGACATTCCTGCTCTTGGCTTCCCTCTCCTAGCATGCAAACTCCCTGTTATAATGAGCCAATAGGATGGCAATCATGGCCTCAGTATTCTCAGCAAATGTGCCCAGGGTAGCTCCTCTGTCCCCATGGGTGGCGACTGAGTAGAAGGATACCCTCAACCTCTCAGGTGCATTCAACAAGAACTTAGCTTCTGCAACAGGGAATAGGAGGGTGGGGTAAAAAAAATACTGATATCTTACCCTCTCAAGAAGATGCCATAGTCCACAATGGGCAGTTAGGGAGAGAGGGAGACCTGGATCCTGTGTTCTGGGCTATACCTACCTAGAGTGGAGGTCACACTTGGCTGGGAGTGGGGAGGGATATTATGAATCATGATTCAAATTTCACGGACTCTCACTGTTCTTACTGAGTTTTAGTAGCTTTTCTTGAATAAATATTTTTCATTTGCTATATGCTTTTAGGACCATTTCCAGAGATTTAAATGTTGGATACACATATCCAACACCAGTTTCATGGAGCAGCTCCATGGAGCTACTCATGTTGTCTTTCTAGAATGCTTAGTCTTTAAATAAGATTTGTTGACTACATGAAAACATATGCTGTTTCTATGGTAATATGAGAGAATAGAGGTTAAAAATAGGGAGGGTAGCTCTGAGAATAAAATCCTGAAATTTATTATTTTTCAAGTTGAGCAAGATGAAAATTTAAACATGTCAGCATTAAACATCCTAAAAATATTGAGTTTCATGAAGCACAAATTATAATAACAGGTTTTATGTGATGGTTTAATTTTTTCCTAACGTATCTGTTACAATAACCGGAGAGTCAGTTCAGCTTATTGAGCTGAGCAATATCAGAGGAAATTTGATTATTGTCTACTCACTTATGAAGTACAAATTCTTCTAAATGCAGGAAATAAAGTGTTGCACAAAAAAGAAAAAGACATGGGGCTCCTGAGGCCCCAGGCAGTTTTCAAGGCATCGGGCTCCCTGCAGTTTCCTTTGAACCCAAGCTCCTGGATCACCCCAGCACTTGCCAGCTCCTGTGACCCTAAGCAACTTCAGTGGCACTAGGCTCAGGTAGGCTGTCATGAACCCATGCTCTCATCTCACCCCAGCACCTACCAGATTCCATGGCTTTGGGCAGCTCCCACTGCAGCAGGTTTCCTGTCCCACCTGGAGTTGGTTGGCCCCTGTAGCACCAGGCTCCTGGCACCTTCCAGCACTAACCTGCTCCCATGGCCCCGGGCAGGTCCTGTGAACCCATGCTCCAAGGAGGCACCCACAAACCCAGGATCCCAGCTGAGACCAGTGCCAAGCCAACTACCATGAACTCAAGTCTTTGATTCACCCGAGCATCAGGCTGGCTCCCAAGATCCCAGGCCACTGGCCCACCCCAGCACCAGGCCAGCCTCTGCAGATCTAGAATACAGACTGGCTCCTGCCGACTCAGGCTTCTGGCCCACCCCAACACCAGGCTGGCTCCTGCTGACCAATCATGAGGCCAGCCCCTGAGGTTTCAGGTTATAAGCCAACTTTCATGATTCCAGGCTCCAGGGTCACTCTAACTTGAGGCCAGCTCCTGTGGCCTCACCCTCTGGGAAGGTTCCCATGAAACCAGACTCCCAGCCCATCCCAGTACTGGACTGACACCCACAGATGAATATGTCAAGCCACTGCAGTGGTTCTTGTGCCATATTGGCCCTTGTGGACCCAGGATCCAGCTCCACCCATGAAGACTTGGGTCCCAGGACCCTTGCCATTCAAGATTCAAGGGCCAGGCTCACTCCAGTGAACCCAAGCTCCAAGCCCACCCCCTCAGACCTAGGTACCAGGTCAGTGTCTGTATCCAAGCCCCAGGCCTACCCACCTACTGACTCAGGCACCAGATCTGCCCACCCAAGGACTCCCGCAGCAAGCCCACCTGCAGACAACACCAGACAACCCACTCAGAACCTCTGGATGAGATGACTGGTGAGGGATTTGCCTGCAGAAGCCAATGTGTAAAGAGTGGAAGAGGTGCCTACTTCTGCAAATGTGCAGACACCAACACAAGGCCACAAGGATCATGAATAATAAAGGATACATGACATCGCCAAAGGAAACTAGTAAGACTTCAAAGGCTGACCCCAAAGAAATAGAGCTCCGAGAACTATTGGACAAAGAATTCAGATAATCGTCTTAAAGAAATTTGGTGAATCACAAGAAAATGCAGATAGACAACTAAATAAAATTAGAAATATGATTCATGAGCAAGGTAAAAAGTTCAACAAAGATATAGAAACTATTAAGAACAAACAAAAATCCTAGAGTTGAAGAAGAAAATGACTAAACTGAAGACTTCAATAGAGTGCTTCATGCAGACTCAGCCAAGCAGAAGAAAGAATAAGTGAACTAAAAAAATGTTATTTGAAATCATCCAGTCAGAGGAGGAAAAAAGGAAAAAAGAATGTAAGAGAGTGAAGAAAGCCTATGTGAATTATGGCATACCATTAAAAGAAGCAATCTACACATTATTGGAGTCCCAGAAGGAGAAGACAGGTAGAAAGAGGCAGAAAGCATCTTTAAGGAAATTTCAACTCAAATGATCTTCTCCAAGACACATTAAATGAAACTGTCTATTACCAAAGCCAAACAGAGATTTTTAAAGCATTAAGAGAAAAATAAATTTTCCTCACATACAAGGGAACCCCCCAAAAGCTATCAGTGGATTTCTCAGAAGAAATATTGCAGGCCAAGAGAGAGTGGGATGATATATTCAGAGTGTTGAAAGAAAAAAATAACCGCTAACCAAGAATACTCTACCCGGCAAAGTTGTTATCCAGAAATGAAGGACAAACAAAAATTTCCCAAAAAGCAAAGGCTGGGGGAATTCACCACCACTAGATTTGCATTATAAGAAAAGCTGTAAGTTCTTCAAGCTGAAATGAAAACATCTAATTAGTAACATGAAGGCATATGAAAATATAAAACATACTGGTAAAGGAAAGTATATATTCAAATTCACAATACTCTAATACTGTAATATGGTGATGTCTTAAACACTTTAAGTGTTTTAAAGGTTAAAGGACAAAAGTATTAAAAACAACTACGGCTGAAATAATTTGTCAATGGATCTACAATATAAAAAGAGGTAAATAGTGGTTGAAAAACAAAATATGAGGAGAGAGAGTAAAAGCATAGAGTTTTTGTATGCGATTTAAGTTAAGGTGTTATCATGTAAAACAGACTTTTGTATCTATGAGATGTTTTTTGTAAGCCTCATGGTAACCACAAAACAAGACCCTACAGGAGACTCACTTTGGCTTTAAGGACAACAAATACAATACAATACAATAAAAATACAATAGCCAAACATGAAAACAACCTAAGTGTCTATCAATTGATGAATGGATAAAGAAAATGTGTTATATATACACAATGAAATACTATTCTGCCACAAAGAAGGTAATCTTGCCTTTTGCAACAACATGGATGGACTTTGAGAGCATTATGCTAAGTGAAATTATTCAGACAGAGAGGGATCAATATTGTGTGTTCTCACTTACATGTAGAATCTAAAGAAGTTGAACTCTTAGAAATAAAGTAGAATCGTGGTTGTCAGGGGCTGGGGGCAGGGCAAATAGGGAGATGTCATTTAAAGGATAGAAACTTCCAGCCATAACATGAATAAGTTCTGAGGATCTAATGTATGAAATCATGACCATAATTAGCAATATTTATTATATACTTGAAAGTTGTTAGGTGAGTAGATCTTAAATGTTATCACCACACACATACACAAAAGGCAGTTATGTGAGATGAAGGAACTGCAAACTAACCTTATGGTGGTGATCATTTTGCCATATATACATGTATCAAATCACCATATTTTGGACTTTAAACTTTCATATATTATATATCAACAGTATCTAAATAAAGCTGGAAAAAAGTTAAAAAATAAAAACCAGTGATTTGTATACTTTAAAAGAATAAATTTTATGGTATGTGAATGACATGTCAGCAAAAATTAACATACAGCAAAAAATAACAAAGAAAAATGCAGAAAGTTAAAGATAAGGAGGAAATATTGAAAGCAGCAGGAAAAAAATAACTTGTCACTTACAAGGAAATCCTAATAAGATTAAAACCTGACACTTCATCAGAAAAAATGGAGGTCAGAAGCAGTGGGATGACAAATTCAAAATGCTGAAAGAAAATACTATCAACCAAAAATGCTATTCAGCAAAGCTAATTTTCAAATATTAATTAAAAGTAAAAACATTCACAGATAAACAAAAACTGAGGGAATTTGTTGATAGCAGACACAAGAAGACTGTTGATAGCAGTCTTACAAGAAATACCAAAGAACATTCTTCAGGTTGAAAGCAAATGATCCCAAGTAATATTTCACATCAACCTGAGGAAACAAAGAGCAATGGTAAAAGTAATTATGTAATTATAAAAGATAGTGTACATGTATATGTTTTCTCCTTTTTCTTTAATGATTTAAAAAGCAAGCATATAAAACAACATGTATGTGTATGTATGTATATAAAATTCTATTGTTGAGCCTATAACACATATAAATATAATATATTTGATAATAATAATAGAGAGGAATTTTGTGGGAGCTAAGCTGTAATAGAGTAAGGAGATGATACCATGGAGTAACAGATATCCACAGGAACAAATGAAGAGAACTGGAAATGATAAATAATAAAGTTAATATAATCACCTATATACATTTGCTCTCCTTTTTTTCTCAGTTCTTGAATGTAAACTGGGTAGACACTATGGAAAACAGTATGGAGCTTCCTCAAAAAATTACGAATAGAACCACCATGTGATCCAGCTGTTCCACTTCTGAGTATTTACCTAAAGAACATGAAAACACTAATTTGAAAAGATATTTGTGTGCCTATGTTCATCACAACATATTCACAATAGCCAAGACTTGGAAAAAATCTAAGTGCCCATCAATGCAATAATGGTTAAAGAAGATGTGGTACGCACGCACGCGCGCACACACACACACACACACACACACACACACACAATGGTATACTACTGAGCCATAAAAAAGATGAAATCTTCCCATTTGCAACAACATGGATGGACCTTGAGGGTATTGTGCTAAGCAAACTAAGTCAGATGGAGATAGTCAAATGCCATATGATTTCAGTCATAAGTGGAAGATAAAATCAACAACAACAAAAAAACAAACACACAGATACAGAGATTAGATGGTGGTTACCAGAGGGGAAGGGGGCAGGGAGGAGGGCGAAATGAGTAAAGGCACATGTATATGGTGATGGATGGTAATTAGTCTTTGGGTGGTGCACACGATGTAGTCTACACAGAAACTGAAATATAATGATGTACACCTGCAATTTATATAAGGTTATAAACCAGTGTTTTCACATTAAAAAATTAACCTTAGACACCTTTTACTTCCACTTCTTTAAAAGGCATAAATTACATAAAATAATAATTATAACAATATATTGTGAATTTGTAACATACATAAATGTGATATTTATAACAATAATAGCACAAAAAGGAGGAAGAGGGAATAGACATATATAGGTGTAATTTTTCTATATCTTAGTCTAAATCTGAAGTAGACTCAAAGATAAGATGTATATGGCAATCCCTAGAGCAATCCCTGAGTAAACAGTTGGAATAATTTAATATTATATAATATTTTATATTATAGTGAAAGAAATTAAAGTAACTAAAATATTACATTAAATTTAAACATTACATTAAAATATTACTTAGGAAATATTCATTTAATGCAAGCAAAAGCCATAGAGGAGGAATGGAGAACCAAAAATAAGACATATAGAAAACAAAAGGAAAAATGGCAGGTATAAATCCAATAATATCAGCAATAACATTAAATGTGAGTATACTAAAAAATCCAATTGGAAGTCAGAGATTGTCAGAAGGAATTAAAAAATATAAGGTCCAACTATATGCTGACTATAGGACACAAACTTTAGATTCAAAGATTTATCATGCAAACATGAAAGCAGAATGGCTAGACGAAATTCAGACCAAGCAGTCTTTAAAATAAAAAAGTTACTAAAAAGAAAGAGGAACATTTTATGTGATAAAGTTTCAATCTATAAGGAAGATGTAACAAAATAGGTATACAAGTACCTACAAACAGAGCTCCTAAAAATGAAGAAAAAAGTAACAGAAGTAAAAGAAGAGAGAGAAAATTCAAAAATAATTATTAGTGACTTGAACAGTTTCAATAATGGATAGAATGACTAGACAGAAAGTCAACAAAAATATAGAAAACTTGAGCAATAAATCAACTAGACCTAACAGATGTCTATATAACATTCTACCCAACAATAGCAGAATATACATTCTTCTCAAGTCCACCCAGAACATTCTCCAAGATAGACCATATGTGAGGCCATAAAATAAGTCAAAATAAATTTTAAAATATTGAAATCATATAAAATATGATTCTTTGGCCACACGAGATTGAACTTATAAATCAATAAGAGAAAGAAATTTGGTAAACTCACAAATATGTGAATACTAAACAACACACCCTTAAATAACCAATAGGTCAAAGAAGAAAAGACAGGGGAAATTAGAAAATAGTTTGACATTAATGAAGATGAAGACACAACATATCAAAACTTATGAGATACAAGTGAAGCATTGCTTGGAAAATTTAAAGCTGTAAGTGACTATAATAAAAAGAAGAAAGATCTCTAATCAGTAGCCTAAACTTTCACTTTAAGAGACTGGAAAAATAAGAGCAAACGAAACCTAAAGCAGGAAGAAGGAAAAAAATACTAAAGATCAGATTGGAAAACTAATAAAATAGACAATAGAGAAAATCAATAAAGCCAAAAGTTAGTTCTTTGAAAAAATCAAAGAAATATATAAATGTTTAGCTAGATTGACAAAAAAAGAGAAAGAAACAATTGAAATTGCTAGAATCAGAGAGGAAATAGGGGCATTGCATTACAGGAATTAAGAAAATACATACACATATATATAAAGGAACATCAGGACAATTGCATGCAAGTAAATTAGAAAACTTGGATGAAAAGGATAAATTTATAGAAAGTTACAAACTTTCAAAACTGGCTTAAGAAAAAATAGACAATTAAATAGTAGAGAGATTGAATTAGTAATAAAAAAAAAAACAACATAAAATATTCCAGGTGAAATATCTTCACTGGCTAATTATTCTACCAAACATTTAAAGAAGAATTAATACCAATTTTTCACAAACTCTTCCAAAAAATAGAAGAAATATTTCCCAATTCATTCTATGAGGCCAGCGTTATCCTGATACCAAAGTCAAAGACATGAAAGAAAGGGAAACTATAGACCAATATATTGAATTATATCTCAATAAAGCTGTTACATATATATGTATGTATATAGATCTCTCTCTCTCTCTCTGTCATCTATCTATCTGCAGTGACTTGCAGGACCAATGTAACATTCTAAAAAGCCCATGCATTTGACACCTATTTGTTTTCAGTTTCCTAACCGAAACAGGCAAAATTCTTATTACCAATAGGAATTGGAGAGATGTCCCATTCACCGGATATCTCAAAAGGAGAAGGCGAGAATGAAATGGAATACTGGTTTCTAAGGATCCAGAGCAGCCTAGGTGTAGATAAGTTAGGATGCTTTCATTGGCCAGGGAAAAGAAGAGCCCACGTTTGTCCACATTCCAGCCATGTAATGACAGTTTGATTGGAGTGGAGTCTAAAAGAGCAATAGATAACAGTCGGATAGTAAAGGACTCAGGAAGGTGGCCGCCATGGAAAAAAAATGGAATATGTCCCAAACTTCCAAATCAATTATGAGACTGCAGAGGCCAGTCACTCCCTAAAGAAAACAGGTGTGTAAGGGAAGTCACAATGGAGAATGGAATCATCCAGGTCAGCTGCTGAAGCGCAAAAACAAGAAACAACAAAAACCTCCTTCCCCTAACTGACTTCAGGCTTTCAAGGTAAACATTTTCCAAGTTCCTACCTATATCTTTGTGGCTATGGCTTTGACACTTCCCTGCATAAATTGTGACGCTTTAATGCTACCAAAGGGAAAAAAGTCTAAATTTTCCACGTTTCTGTAGCCTTGGTTTGAAGGAAGTGAACGTACATGATCACTGCGAGAGCCTCAATCAACTACCAATACTGAAGAAACTAAATCTCCAGTAAGAATGAGGAGCCAGGGGTTGCGGGTGGCTTCAGATATGGATACCATTCTGAACACTTAGAGCAAATGGTCTTTAATGAAAGAGAAACTCTCTAGGAAACAGGTTAAGGATTATTTTGCATGAAATTATTTTAAAATGTTCATAATAAAAAAGAAATAGAAAATAGGATTACCAGAATATGGAGGCAACAGATACCAATGTGAGTATGCCAGGGAAGCATGTCAGTTATTTAAAAAGCCTCTTGAATAAATTATTTCAGAACTGGAAGCAAAAAGAGGAGGAAAGAGCATAAATTAGGAAATAAAATATAAATGACATGAGAAATTCGATATATCCAATATATGTGTAACGGGTGTTCCAGATGTACAGATCACAGACTGAGTCAGACAGAGGAAAGGACATAGCCTAAGGCATTTGGGAGAAAAGATTTCTGACCTGAGGAAGGATTTGAGCAGTGTTGTGAGCACCACCGCTGATAGTGCTCCTGGGTTTCTCACCCACCGGCTCCCTCCAGGTACCAACATTACTCTTCCAGGCCCCTTAATACCTGCTACGGTTTGTTTCTGCTGTTCTACCAACACTGCTGCCTGATACGAAAGTCAGGTGGTATCTGTGGGAACGAGGAAGGATTACTCTTGCGAATCTTCTACTACTCTCTTTTAGCAGTGTCTTTAATGTCTTAATATTATCTGTGGTTCGTTTTATAGATTTCAGTTTTTATTTATAGTTCCTCATACTACTGGGCTGGGTAAGAAGAAAAATCTGACTAATAAACACCAAAGTTGTTCAGAATTACTGCTCCCATCTGTAATTTTGTCTGTGTTATTGTTATAGGGCTAAGTCTGTAGGTTCCAGTTCTTTATGGCCTCAGGACGGATGTTTTTGCGGAAGAGACTTCAACACCTCCTCCTATATGCAAATAGACTCTTCTCTTCCTATCTAACTAACCCAATAGGTAGTCCTTTAAGTGTGCTTATATATGTCTAAAACTCTCCTACACTCGTTCCTTTCTCAGGATGAACTTTGTCCGCTAGCAAATAATTTCCTAGTGGCCCCTAGTTCACAAGACATACGCAAGCAAATCTGCATCTTAATTAATCTCAGAGAACATATATTTGTGTGTATACCCATGTGCTGTGCATGTATATATATATTATTTGGCAATGTTTCCCCTTGATTACTAAGCTATGTTATTTTAGGTTATACACTTGAATAGAACAATCCAACCCTAAAAGTAAATGTATGACTTCTGAAGCTTGGTTTCCTATTTTATGAGTCATTTTTATATCTAGAATCAAAAGACCATATTATTATGTGTTACAAAACAAAGTTTCAGAATTAAAAGTGTTTTAGTTCTAGCAGAATAATGACGGAGGCAGTAAAAATAAAACAAGTTCTTAGTGTCCTGATTCCTAAAAAATTTCAGATAATAGATACTCATTTTATCAAACAGATTATTAACATACAGTCTGTTTTTCCTTCAAAGAGTCAATAGAATAATTTATAAAGAAATTCACAATAGAGAGCATATTTAGGAATTATACTTAAAATTATCTTGGCAAATTATTTTTCATCTTGGAAATATGGTCAGATGTGTTTTTAGAAACAGTATTGTGATGTATTTTCCACATAATTGCATAGAACTGTGGTATCTAATTGGGTTTCCAGGCATGACTTTTAAAAATTAGTGTCTACTATTTATAATAATTGTTCTGACATTCCTCTAATCATTTTTATTTAGTTTAAATAATGATTAAGCACAATTTGTATAAGGAAGGAAAAAGTTCTAGAAAGAAAATATAAAATTAAATCATGCATTTGATTCACAGTTATTTTGTTTTGTCACATAAGTCTCTACATGCTTATTTACTCAGAAATGGCCACACACCACCCCCTCCATTTCTGCTTTTTCGTTTCTTCCTCTGATCACGCTTCTTCCCCTGAGAAAGTAGTTGCCTTCCTTCAGACACTCTCCCACGATACCAAATATCACCTCCTCCACAGAGCATTTCAGACACAACTGGATGTCCAAATCCATGCATGATTACACTTGTAAAACATTGTCATCTAACGCAAAACTTTTCCATAGGCCTACATGTGTGATAAATTCAGGAGGAAATATGGCGTAATTGCTTGGGAATTTCAGCATGGTCTCTAATTTCTTCATGTGGCATCATGTTCCACTCCAAAACTTGTTATTAAAATACCTGTTTTTTCAACTTCGAAGAAAAATAAAAAAAAAATACTATGAAAAACTCTAAAACTCCAGATTTGTTTTATTTCCCAATGAAAGGCCAATTGACAAAATCCTAATGATTTCAAATATTTTGCAAGATTCATAACCTTAGATCAGAACTGCATATTGAAAATTTTTATTAGCCCTTATATTATCCTCTGAGGATGCCCAGATTCTCTCAGTGTCGGAGGAATCGGGCAGGAAGTTTCACTCAGTCATGGGATAGTGTATACTTGTATCTACAGCTTGATTCAACAAGACCACAAATGGATAGATATTCATTTAAGTAAAGACAACTAGTTATTGCACCCTTGATTCTTACTCGTTATGGCAGACAAATTTTACAAATCTGATTTCATAAAAGTATGAACTGCTTGTCATATGTTAGCAATGAAACATTTCTGCTATCATTTTCCATGTAAGAGGTGTCTTCCTGTAATCCCAGATCTATCTACTCCCCTGAAAGAAAAAATAAAAACTCTTGCTCTTGCTTCTGTCTTTGGTTAAATTTGCCTTCTTCTCACAGGCAGGACCACCCACATGTGGCCCTAACTATAGAAGAAATTACAGAAACAAAAATTTCTATCTAGATTCTCCTAAAGTCTGTGCTTACTGGCATTGTATAATGATCTACATATTATGAATTCACGACTCCAGCTTGCCTGCTTTTATCTTACGTCAGCTGGCTCTGGGTTCTCAGATGTAATCCAGAGTTTGCTTTTGACTACTGATACCTCTTTATCTCTCTCTATCAATCTCTATATCTATCTATCTATAGGCATTTTTTCTAAATCTGAGTTTTCAGACTCTGAATAATATTTCCCTACAGCAGCTTGAAACCAAATCTGCCAATCTCAAGGTAAGACAGTCTGGTTCATTCATATACTTGGCCAGTCCCTTAGTAGTTGCTCAGCGTGTCAGAATTTTCATGAAGTCACTGATTGACTTCTAGGCATTTCCAATATAATTTAATGTAAAGTGCTACCATGTATACATGGTGCCTTTTTAATGGTGTTGTGATCTGTTATGTCTAGATTTCAATTAAATCACCCGTTGTTAGTCACTGTGCTAGTAAAAAAAAATTACCATAGGTGAAAAAAATAGATTTGTGCTTTAGGGAGCTTAGAGTCTAGAGTGGAGAAAAGATATATGCAATAATATTACAATGTGAAATGCTGCACAGTAGTACTTATGGACTACTTAGCAAAGAATCCTGTATTGTCCCCTTACTAGATGAATGACTTTAAACATATTAAACTCTACACAAATTTACTGATACATGATAAGAATTCAATTAATGTCTACAGGTACCATAGTTGTAGAAAGTATTAATGGACAATGGAATCCCAAGTATAGGGAAATAAGGGTATGGTAACATAATTTGTTAGATTGATATATCTTTTTATTTTTGTCACTAAAAGTTATATTCCCAGTATGATCTATCTAGACTTTGATTCGTTGATTGCTCCTCCTATTGAAACTGCTTTTCCACCTGGACTTGCTTCATCCTTCTCTTATAGACTTATATTGTCTTCCCTTATATTTAATCTTTACCTATTCTCTCTTGCCACTCTTATAAATAGGATCCGATATTATTTTCCAAAATAAAATTTAAAAATACTAAGGTATAAAATATATTCTTATAGTACTTATAATCAAGTGCATAATTAATAACTCTCAAATACTATCTAGAAATGCCAGTTCGATGATTTTTCAATAAAAAAAGCAGAAGTTCATAATTAATAATTGTAGTTGACAATTTCATTGAAGCTTTGAAACTTAAAATCAAAAAATGAAAGCGGGAAAAATATTTTGCTGAATGATCTGATAGATTAAAAATACTGAATTTACTTCCTAGTTCTTAGAAATGAACACATTTAGGATTTACATAGATGTGGCTCAACCTTTATGTAGACATGGTAATATCAAGTTTGAACATCTCATGTGCTATTTGTAGAATAATGGTTTAATCTTTTCTTTTCCTTTTCTCTGATGAGAAAGACAGGGTTTAGAAGGTAGTAAGGATAGAATCCACCATTAAAACCATCTTTTCCTCCACCAAAAAGAAAAAGAAAAAAATGAGAAAAACACTGTACTTCAACTCAACGTAACACTTCCTTTTAATTACAAATCATTCTTTAGAAATTTTTATGTAATAACTGCTTAGATTTCTTCACCTTTGAATAAAACGGCAACTTTTTGTAATTTTCCACCTGCAAATCTTGTGAAGATCAATAATACTCTTCTCACAATCAAAACCCAAAGGTCGATGTTCAGTTTTGATTCTCTGAGTGTTCCACATTTCGGACACTGTTGAGTTGCACTACTGGAAACACTCTTCTTTCTTGGTCTCCATGATGATATTCTATCTATCTATCTATCTATCTATCTATCTATCTATCTATCTATCTATCTATCTGTCTATGTATCTATCTATCTCTCCATCATTTTACCAACCTCTTTGACCATTCTTTATCTCTTTCACTGATTACTGTATTATAGATATGTGGGGTCACTCATGTCTAGCAAGTGTTGCTTCCCCTTCTTTTCTGACAATATATTTATCTATAAGCCCTAACTCAGATGGTAATAAAGATTTCACTACTTCCCTAACTTTATTTCCTGGAATTCCAGAGCGTTTGGAAATGTTTCTGTAATTGCAACTATGGTGCAATTATTAATGTAATGCTGTATTGCATCTTTTTTTCCAGCACCTAGTATAATGCCTGTCACATAATAATGTTTGTTGAAGGGATGAGTGGATAGATTGATGAATCAACTAGCTTACCATGCTCTGTGGCCCTATGACCTCATCAAAGCTTTCTTTTTTTTTTTTTTTTTTTGTGAGGAAGACCAGCCCTGAGCTAACATCCGTTGCTAATCCTCCTCTCTTTTTGCTGAGGAAGACTGGCCCTGGGCTAACAACTGTGCCCATCGTCCCCTACTTTATATGGGACGCCGCCACGGCATGGCTGACAAACAGTGTGTCGGCAGGCACCCTGGATCCGAACCCACGAACCCCGGGCTGCCAAGCGCAAACTAAACCGCTGCGCCACCGGGCCGGCCCCATCATAGTTTTCTTAAACTCTGACTTTCAGATGAGTATTGATTGTCAGGCAAATAGCAGGGGAGAAGATGTATGATCAGGATGTTTATTTCACCAACATTCTCCCCACCTTAGTTTCCTTCTATCAGGGTTGCTATGGTCTGAATGTGTCTCTTACTGAAAACCAAGTCTCTCTTAGGTGGCCTTTTCCATATAGCTCTGGTGGGAGATGATAGGCCATCTATATTTGCTAATAGGCCTTACACAAAGGAAAAGTAAACTTTCTTATATATTTATAGCAGGAAGTAATATTACAACTTGGAGCACGGCTCCCACTGAAGTTAAGCTCCTACCCTCCCCCAGAGACTGGGAAATAGGGATGCTCTCCTCCTTGATGATTTCATTTCAAAGGGATAGCTCCTGGAGAAAGACAGTCCTGGGTTATAAAACTAGGAAGAGGTTTTTTAAAATATTTGCACCTCAAAAGGTCAGAGAAAGAATTCTCAATCACAAATTTTCTAAAATAAATGCTGTAAGAAAAAGGAGGTAATGGACCTCTGTGGTTAGACCATCTGGTTCTGTAAAAACCTATATGAGAGGGAGGTCAGGGGCTTAGAGGCAGGAGAAAGCTTGTTTAAAGTTTAGTCAAGCTGAGGGAAACTTTAAGGCTGTCCTGCTGAGTATAATTTAGAAGGAAAGAACAAAGGACCCCTTAGAGGAGATGGCTCATACAAATGTCATGTATAAGCAAATAAAAGAAGCTCAGGAAGTCTGAAGCAGATAGTGTGACAGCAAGTATTTTGAGAGATCAGTCCATAGCAGTTAGAATATGAGGAGTCTTACAAGTTCATTGAAATATAATCTGGTTCAGCTAATTAAAAAGTAATTTAAAAACTAGTAGAGGCACAAATATGTGACATAGAAGCAAAATCAGAAAAAAAAATGTCACTGAGTCTAAGAGAGAACAGCATTTCATAATAAAAGTGTGAGTCAACAATTCCAAAGGCGATGGCTTAGAAACATCTAAGGTGTAGCAATTAGAAGTCTATCTACGGCCCTTAAGGCAGAAATCTTAACAGAGTAGTGGAGAAAGAAATCAGATGTAAAGACTTGAGGAAGTAGTGAATGTGAGTTGAAAATACAAAGGCCGGCCATTTTATAGAATTTTCAAGTAGTCTGGCAATAAAGAGACGGAAAGGTAAAACATAGTGATTCTTCACAGTGAACAAAGTTTTTAGAAATATTTCTATATTGAGATGCATTAGGATAGCTTCCATGGCTTGGCTATTTGGGATTTTTCCTCTTTGTTTGTTCAGTCTGCCTGATTGATCCACAACTGGCTTGGTGCATAGAGTCAAACATCTCCTCAGGCATGTGTTCACTTCACCTGGGTTATTCCCATTCTGATCGTTCACTGTCTGGACTGAACCTCTCTAGACCCATTTGTTCTATGTCTTGGTACATGGCCTGCCTCAAATCACTAGCTTAACTGGTTGTATTTTCAATATCTGTTGAGGTCTCTCTGAAGCTACTGGGAACTTCCCAATCAACACTGTAACTCAGCCTTATCCAGAAGCAAAGTTTATTAAGATCCTTTGGATGTTGCTCAAAGCTGCAGCATGGATAATGCATGCTAAGTTTCAAGTCTGCCACAGGTCGTCTGGAAATACCATTTCTATAAAATTACACTCACTGTGGAACTAAGTCATTCTAACACCTTGAATGGAGTGGGGATTGACAGGCAAAGGATCAAATTAGAGGCACAAAGAATGTATTGAGCAGTGGGATGTTAGAAAGTTAGCCAAACAAGGACTAGTAGAGGGGGAAAGGAAAACAAAGCAAGTAGGTGGGGAGTATAGGAAAATGGAATACATGATAATGCAAGTGTACACCTGGGACATTTCAGGGCCTTTGATGGGCTCTTGCTGTTCTGGGAGCTTCAAGGGAAAATATATACATGAGAAACTTGTTAGTCATACAGAGAGTCACTAAAATAAATCATTATCTTTTTGTCTTCAGAATGTGTTCCCCATTCACTATCCATCTATGATAGTAAAAAACATGGTATACTTGTCTAAGTAGTATTTTGAAAGTTTCATCTCAGAAAACTATTTTTTATAGTTTTATACATTGATTTATAGTTCATTTTACAAGGAATCATATATATACATATGATGATTATATATAACATTATATATATATAATGTTACTTTATTCTCAACCCCATTTGTTAACTAAATGTGCTGACCTAGTTATATTAATCTATTCTAATATATAAAAATTGATGAGAATATAATAGCTGTAAGCAATGAGACTGAGTTTTAGTCTATAAAATACTATATACCTAAGAATAATAGAGTATTTATTGATAACTGCTTGTCCTTGGTATACTTGCTTATAAGCCATTATTTTTTTAAAAAGGAAAGATTTATGTGTTTCTATGTAGCTAACAATAAAAGCATAGCATGGGTGCTCTACAAATTGAAAATTGAATAAAATTATCTCCTTAAAATCATCTGCTTATTTTATGTTATGTAATGGATAGTTAGGATAAGATTTAAAAGTCTTAAAAGAATTATGCACTTTTTCTTGATTGTTAAAGTACTATATTTTTGTGTGTGTGTGTGAGGAAGACCAGCCCTGGGCTAACATCCGTGCCCATCTTCCTCTACTTTATATGGGATGACGCCACCGCATGGCTTTACAAGCAATGCGTTGGTCCAGGCCGCCAGAAGCAGACCGCATGAACTTAACTGCTATGCCACCGGCTGGCCCCTAAAGTACTTTATTTCAGTCCTTGTATTTGAAGTTTCTCTTCTAGAGTCCCTATTCCATTAGCCTTTAAATCGTCTAGGTTAATTATGGAAAACAACAACAACGATAACAATAAAAAAGAAAACCTTGCTAGGTTAAGCAAGTTAATATAGATCAATTTTTTTTAAAAAATGTATGCATAACCTGCTTAAATATCTACATATTAATAATATTAGTCAGGGTAGGATGACTGTGAGAACAAAGAATCTCCAAATCTCTGGGGTTAACACGATAAAATTTTATTTCTCGTTTGTGTGAATTCCAATGAATTTGGTCCTTATTAAGCAGTTCTTGTAGACAACTCTTTTCCAAGTTCTGACTCAGGTATACCCCACCTTGTATTGTGTCTGCCATTTTTTATGGCCTAGGAGAGAAGAGAGAGTGTGTATGTTGAAGATTGTCTTTTGGTCAGTTCTGGAAGCAATATACACTTCTGCCATGTACGTTTCATCAGCCAGATTTTTGTTTCATGGTCCCAATACCGAACCTCTTAATCTCAAGTTAGTGTGTTCGACAAACAGTAAGCCAAACACTGAGACATTGGTGCCTGGAGATGGAGAAAGATTTATTTGAAATGGCCAAAATGAGTAGGTGGGAGCCTGAGTTTGCTCAAACCCACCTCCCCAAGAACAGAAAGCAGGGGATTTTATAGAGCTAAGGGGCTTGGCAAGAGGAGCTTCGCAGAAACAAAGGGGTCACTCCTGATAAGCCCCTGGGCAATCTGACTTCTGGTCTTCAAAGGCTGCTGGGGGCTGGCCATCTGGTGATTGCAACCTCCCCAAATGTATTCTTTTTCTTCTGCAAAACAAGCTCACAAATCCTCGAGAGCCCTGAGTCATTCCTCAAGTTAAACAGGAAAAACAGCAAATTGGTTTAATAGCTACAGTACCCTCAGGTACACAGCTTCAGTCCCACTCAGAAGCAGAGAGGCTGGGGAATGTATTTAGGTATGTTCAGCCAGCAGAGAAGAACCAGATATTGGTGAAGACAATCAACCTCTACCACAGTTAGAAAGTATTTCTTTCTTATTAACATTTTATGAAGTACATTATTTTATATTGAGATCTATGGTCAATGTAAAAAATTTTGAAGGTGTTTTCTTTATTACCCAGTGAAGAACCTAAAGTAAAATAATTTGGCTGCAATAATATAGCCAGTAAATTTAGACTTAACATTTAAATCCAGCAAGGCCCATTCTATGCTCTATTCTAAATCACTATGTTTAAAGTCTGATTAAAAAAAAAATAGAGGAAACTACAATGCAAGTGTAGATATTTTGGTCACCAGGAAAAGTTATATTATCTGTATTTATATATAATTTATTATAACAAAGTTATGTGGGATAAATAATCAGTACCAACACAGATAAAGGTTTTATAATATAACCCTTTTCTTTTATAATAATTATTATAATAAGAGAACAGAGAATTTAAATATTGTTTAAGTTTTCTTAAAGACAAAATTGATTCACAGTACTACTCAAATTTGTCTTCATCTATTTGATTTTGATTAAATTAGATTCATGTTAAACAATCTAATAGAATATTAAATTATGCATTTCCTTTAAAAAATACTTAAGAATAATGCATTCCTATTCAATTGATCAATAAATAGCTTTAATATTACTGTTCTCCCAAGATTAATTTCTCTTTGATCAGTGCTCATTATTTAATCAGACTTTCAATATTAGTAATATGTTGGTTCAAATGTTGCATGTTGAGCTATTATTACACCTGTGCTGTCTTTTCTCTTGCCCACTAAGCCTGTCAAAATGCAAATTGCTCTCTCTGACCAAAAGTACAGCAGGAGCACAACCTGGCTCCTTTTTACACAAAACCACCAACAGATTTGTTAACAGCTGCTCTTGGGGTCTGTGCACGTAATGGAAACTTCAGAACCTTGCAGGACTCACAGTTTCTCTGTCTGCAGCGCAGGAATCATTTAACAATAGGTGACACTTTTGGCAATGTATAATTAAGGCGCTTGTCTTAGCGAAATTACACACTGTGAAACACACAATAAAAAGGGGAGTGGGGAGTAACACGCATGAGTGTACAATTTAGATTGTGGCAGACAATGAGCACAGCTGGGAGCTTGACAAATTTGGCTATAGTTCCTGAAGTCAGATTTAGAAAAACAAATCATTCTATGTTTCAACATTATTCAGGTGATGAATGGATCAATAAGATAATTAAAAATAACTTTCCTTCCTTATTCTGCTAATTGAGACTGGGGAAGATTATAAACGGGTCCACAACATGGCAAACCAGAGGTCGTCATTTAATTTGGATGCCAGACTCACCTTTTCGAGGTATTGATATTTGGTTTATAGGCAAATAAAATAAGGAGAATTTAAATGAATCTGACCTGCATTATTCTGAACACATATACTTCAGTTAAGATTCACAGAATGTAATACATCTTTAAAACAGGACAGCTTTGGATCAATGGGGCTAGCATATTGGATCATATTTCTTTTAGAACCTATGTGTTAAGTGTTCTTCACCATTTGCTACTAAAGGCAAAGGCAATGCTGTAGTTTAGAAACTTGACTTAAAAAAGAAATCAGAAACTAAAGAAAGGAAATGTACTATGTTCCACTCCGGACAATTGTACATCCCATGACTCATTAATAACACGATTAAATGTGTTTCACAGTTATTGCTTTCACCATGGAAGGTGACCTCCTTCTGAACGTCTGTCACCCTTGACTACTTTTGCCTACATCTGAAATATATATAAATGAAATCATACCATATGTACACATTGGTCTAGCTTTTTTGCTTAACATTACAACAGTGAGATTTATCAGTGTCATTACACACAATTGTAGTTCATTCATTTTCATTAATGTAAAGCTTTCCATAACATGACTTTGTCATTCTATATTTGGTTAATATTTATGGACATTTTAGCTATTATAAATAATATTGATATAAAGAATTTTTACATGTATTTTAATGAACATATGTAAGCATCTTTCCAGGCATACACACAGAAACAGAATTGCTGCTTTATAAAATGTATGCATGTTTAGCTTCAGTAAATATTGTCAAACAATTTTCCAAAAGGAGTGTACCAAGTTACACTCCCGCCATCAGTACATGAGAGTTCCATACCCTCGTTAACACTTAGAAATGTCAGTATTTTGTAATATTTTAGTCATTCTAGTGAGTATGGAGTGATATTTCATTGCTGTTTTAATTTTCATTTTCCTGATGATGAATGAGGTTGAGCATCTTTTCATGTTTATGGATCATTTGGATGACCTTTATTTGAAGTATCTGCCCAAGTCTCTAGCTTATGTTTTTATTGGGTTGTCTATCTTGATATTTTTGACCTGAAATACTTCTTTTGGTATTCTCGATATTTGTTATTCATGCACAAATGTGTGTGTGTAATCTTCTCTCTATACCTTGCCTTTTCTTCATACCGTCTTTTGAGAAACAGAATTTCTTAATTTTACTAAAATTCAATTTGTCAATTTTCTTTGTTTTTTTGGTTAATTTTTTTGTTGTGTCATAATTAGCAGACTGTATATCTGCGAGTGTGCCTCTGTACTCTATATTCTGTTCCATTGATCAGTTTGTACATGAGCCAATATCTCACTGTGTACTCACACTGGAATTTTATGAAAGTTAAGTATCTGGTGTTATAAATCCTCCAGTACCACAATTGTCTTGGTTATTATTGGTCATTTGTACTTTTATGTATGAATCAGAGTGTCAATTTTCATAAAAAAGTCTACCGGGAATTTGCTTTGAATTACATTAAATCTATAGATCAATTTGCCAAAAATTAACATCTTCACAATGTTGTCTTCAAATCCATGAATATAACATAATCCTGTTTAGTCTTCAATTTCTCCCAAACATGTTTGATAGGTTCTTTTGTTTTGATTTGTTTTTAGGGACCTTATGCAACTCTAGTTAGTTTTATTTCCAGGTATTTGATATCTTTATATTTTTGTAATTAGTTTCATCTTTAAATTTTTATTTTCAATTTGTTGCTGGTATTTCTAATCTCTTCAATTTGTTTTCTCTTTGATCATTCTTGTAAGACATTAATTGATTTTATTAAACTTTACGAAGACTCAACTTTATAATTTGTGGATTTCTCCATTTTATATGTGTTTTCTACTTTTTTATTTTTTACACCTCTTTCTTAATAGTTTCTAACTGCCACATTCACTATGTTTGATTGTTTTCCTTTTGTTTCTAACTTCTCAAAATAGATACATTAGTAAATCAATGGTTTTTCAGCCTTATTTCTTTTATATTATTTAGTTCTATAATTTTTCCTTTTTCAAATTGTAATAGTGATCTTTTTTTCTTATGGTTTGGAATAAAAAGAAAACAGTATTTTTTGTTTTGTAGGTGAGACTTTTTACACCTGCCGCTCAATCACAATACATTTATAGCTTATATGAGGCTCTAAAAAGATTTTGAGAGGCCAAAACAATAATATGGCAGTTGAAAATCACTTCTAGAACACATCAAGTTACTTAAATTCTACCTAGTGCTACACAATACTTAGATTAGATGAGAAAGACTTACAAAATTATATAATTTATCATCTTAACAAGATTTACCCAGCCCTATGGAGAAAAATAAGGATTTATAATATACTATTTATTTAAAATGTTTATATATGTCTAGTTATTTATTGAAAGCACCATTTATGCATTATATGAATATATTTAAAATATAATCTTAATATTCCAATGATTGATTTCAATTAAAATAAATTAGGATTATCGGAAAAGTGTTAGACTTAAGTGTTAAGATAAAATTAATAATAAAATTTCAATTACTGGAAGTGGCTCAAATAAATAACAGTCGGTGAACTGTTAATCTACCATGCAAACTCTGTACTAAACACTGCATATAAAATCTTATTTAATTCTCGTAAGTATCCCATGAGATGAGTACTTTATCATCCCCACTTGAAAAAGTTGAATTTCTGATGTGCTAAAAGACTCTTCCAGGATCAGAGAAAATAGATGGAGCAGTTGGAATTTAATACAGTCTATCTGTCCCAGGAATACAGGGTTTTTTTTTTCAGATAAGTTTTTTTTAAGAAAAAGGACGTTTTATTCTTCACAGAGCATAAGCACTTATTTTACTATAATCTGCATCTTGCTTTTTTTAGAATTCTTATCAGTTTATAGACAGTAGTAACATAGGTTTCCAAATATCAAATCTGAAGCTGCTTTCAAATCATTGGGAGTCTGAGCCTAAGAGGCTGCAAGTTATTAGCTCAAACCCTCAGGAAAAAAAATTTACATTAGATCATGAGGTTACCCATGAGTTAAGACCTGAGCCTGAATCTTGATTTCCAAGGTTTTGTTTCCAGGTTAAACACTTGGCAATAAATTCATAATCCATAAGTGTAGTTTTTCTCTTTGTCTAAATTATGAACTTTTATTCTTTTTTCAGGTAAATATGCAAGCTTAAACTTCTTTTAGGAATAGAATATATCTAGCTCATGTGCAGTGGAGCATCCTTTTATTATCCTTGTCATTCTTTTTCCTTCCGGTTGGTTGTCCAGGTGCCTACTAAAGCATATCCATACTTTTCGTTATCTAGTGTATTGTTTTCAATCTAATCAGTACTTACAAGTCATTGGTGTTGAAATTTAGATAGATTGTTAATCCAAATCACTTCCTGACAAGAAACTAATGAACACATTTGGACTACTATGTTTGCTATGCTAGAGAGCATATTACAATGAATGACTTTCTGTGTGATTTTCAGGAACTATGACAGGGTGACAGGGCTTGGGAGGCCTCATATATCAGCTTCACCTGAATAAATATGAAAGAACTCAACTGATCAACTGACAGTACTAATTAGCATTTAAAAAATTTCAGGGATAGTAGAGCTTTCAGATATATTTTTCCCGTAAGAATTAAATTCTTTACAAATTATTCCCAATTACTTTCATCATAGATCCTCCATTTTCTACTGGTATGGCTTTTTCTACCTCACAACTCACTTTTTTCTTTTAAACAGAGTTTTGGGGGTACAGTGGGGTTCGAGGAAGATACTATACGTGCTTTGAGTTCTAACTGAATCATTGGTCACGCTTCTTTCGGGATTTGTGTTGGTTGTTTTCCCTAGGGAAACAGGCTGAAAATCAAGTTTACAACCAGGACGTCTAATCGGGAGCATTTTGGGGAAAAACAGCCATGTGAGGAAAGGGGAGCAGGACTGGACAGTAGCAACAGAGGCCTCACTCACTCTGAGAGCTCCTGAGCTGTAGCACCCTTCAGAGTTGTCATTTTTGACACAAGGGTCCTGGGCCTTTTGAAACCCCCATGTGAGCTGTCTTAGGATGCTGGTTGCCCCAGACAGGGCATGTCACTGTGGATAAGCCAGCTTCCTTTGGCTGCAGGAAATTCCTGGGGAGACACTGAGCTTTGAGCTGTCAGAGGAGACCTCAGTTCCAAAGGAGGATCTGAACAGCATGCCTCAGTATCTGCCAGGCTCTAAACGGCATGTTTGAAATCAGTATACCTACATATGTCTATTCATGTACTTATGTTCTGCATGGGGCTGTTCTTTTTCATTTGCTGAGGAAGATTAGCCTTGGGCTAACATCTCTACCAATCTTCATCCACTTTATATGTGGGTTGCCACCACAGCATGGCTCACAAGTGGTGTAGGTCCGCACCTGAGATCCGAACCTGGGAACTGGGGCTGCTGAAGTGAAGCACACTGAACTTAACTGCTATGCCACGGGGCCGGCCCCACTTTTCTTTTCTTTCTTTTTTGTGAGGAAACCAGCCCTGAGCTAACATCCATTGCCAATCCTCCTCTTTTTGCTGAGGAAGACTGGCCCTGGGCTAACATCTGTGCCCATCTTCCTCTACTTCATGCGGGACGCCGCCACAGCATGGCTGACAAGCAGTGCGACCGCGGGCGCCCGGGATGCGAACCTGCAAACCCCGAGCTGCCAAGCGCGAACTAAACCACTGTGCCACCGGACCGGCCCCGCTTTTCATTTTTTAAAACTCAAACTTTTCTCACGACTTTCTGTAAGTTTCAGTACTCACAATTTGCTCTCGAAACACATGCAAAGTGTCCTCTTATTTATAATATATTAAAAAAATTTTAATCAAATAAGGAGCTAGACAAATGTGAAGGAAAAGGGAGCATTGTATAAAACGCAAGATCAAATATATTCAAAATGAATATAAAAAGAATTCCAATTTTAAAAGTTAAAACTTAGTCAAATATAACCTTAAAATAACAAAATCATAAAAATAAATATCCTGAAAGTTTGTGAGCTTCCTTCCAAGTGTTTCTTGAAGTTTTGACTCATATATAGATAAAAAGGAATGTTGATGTACCCTTATCAACAAGAATTATATTAAATAACATTATCTAAAATAGGCATTCTCTTTTTTAACTGTTAAATTTAACTGAAATTTTGACTAAGACTTCAGGTAAACCTATTATCATACCACAGAAGAATACTTAAAAATTTATTTCCTCATATGTGGAACAAGTATGGATCCATGATTTTGAATTCTATGATGTGCTCAGAAAGAATTTTAAGTGAATACTGTACACAGCAATGACTTTCAGAAAACATTCAGAAATGGCTCTCAGCAACGGATGGCATTTATTGAATGCTATGTCCCAGGATCTGTGCTGTGTACTTAATGTATCTTACCCCATCTAATTCTCTGCAGGACAAGAAGGTAACTCTATTAAGGTTGTTTTCCTGATGAGAAATCTGAGACTCAGAGAGTTTAATGAAGTTGCTCAGGGCTACAAATATAGTAAGTAGAGAAATCGAGAAATAGATCTATCTTTATTTGGATCCAACACAGAGGCTCTTACTACTATTACCAAGCTATGGAGTTCAACAAAATTGGTAGTTACTCATTTGGAAGTTGTGTACCAAGCGATATGAATAAGATAAGTAGTCAAGGTTCTTGAAACATACTACTCAACGGCCATTTCTACCCATTTCTAGAATGAGTGATAGAAATAAACATAGATCTAGTGATGATTGTTCCAAACTGCACTGTGTAGACTGATATAATGACTATTACACGATCATGCAAAAGAGAATAGTGTGGTTCCTTTCCAAAATCTCCCAAATAAGTTTGGGAGAAAATGGCTTAAACAAATATATATTTTTTAAACTAAAGGACCTTAATATTATAATGTGCTTTGTAAACACCCCCAAAAGAGAATCTAGTATGAATCATAACTCCAAATATTTTTGGCCAAATCATGTTTTTTTTGTTTTGTTTTGTTTTGTTTTAAATCAGCCATCTCTCAAGACTCCTTTCTTCAGGACATATTTCAGATGGTTCTGTGATATTATGTTAAATGTAAATATCCATTCCAAAAGAAAAAGTACACTAAAGCCATAGCTACAAGAGGACTATATTGTCATTACTGAGCACTACATAAACTAAAAGAACAAAACTAAACAAAAACTGTACAACAAAATTGGAAGTTTGGCTGGATTTAATTTAGGAAACACGCTTAGTATGTAGTCAATTCAGTCTTAACTGAATTACTCTGAGCAGATCCAAACATTCTCAATTCTTTTGCATCCCAACCTAGCCAACAACTTAAACACTCTTGACTAAAACAATTTACAGATTTTGTCAAGCTGGGACTTGGGAGGCATCAGGACAGGGCTGATGGGGATTTGAGGGACAGAAGAGAGGACTGAAGCATAAGTTTAGCCACATAGACTGTGCAGAAGTTCCTTAAGATAAGGGAAGCAAGCAAGCTGGCAGTGAAAAGGAAAAGAAAGGGGAGGAATTGAAGGCTAATTTTATATAACTAGGCAAACAAGGGGCAGGTCTAAGTCAGAGGAAATAGTGGTCAATGTGACACAAATTGCAGTATGGACAACCACGTTACCAGTATCAGAGGAAAATTTTGATTAAAAAAGAACCACAGAAGGAAAAAAACCCAGACTAAGTGCAGGCTAAGTGCTGAACCCAGGCATAGGGCACTGGAAACAATTTACCAATTCAATGACTTTCTGAGAGTGTCAGTTCTAATTCCTTTCTGTCCAATATCAGCTCTTCTGACGTGCTGCCCAAATGGAGAATATTAAGCACACGTGGCTGAGGGAGTGAGATGCAGGAATAAAAGCAAAGGGTTATGACAGTTCTCTCTGTACCTTTAAGCGTATCTTAAAGTATGGGGGGGAAATCTGTAAAATGCAGGACCAAGAGGAAGAGAGGAACTCGTATTATTCAAAACAATATAGTTAAATTGTTGTTTCATGCATATAGTCGGAACCCTTTATCCTTTTCTGTTAATTCCTGAAAACTGTTCCCAAATTATTTCATATTTTCCCAGTTCTGAAGAGAAAATATTGTCAAATTTGTATGAGAGAAAATTTTATTGAAACCATGTACTAGCACTTCTCAATGATACATAACCATAATCTGTGAAAGTTATTATACTAGATATTTCCCCATTATTCTAATCACTTTTTGCCTAAGATCAATGCAAAAGATACGTTAACTAATAGAGGTACACACTTTCTGAAAAAAAATGTGAAGTTCTTATGAGCAAATGTCCCTTACTACTACTTTCATTAGTGTAGGTTTCAATTTAACCAGCCTCATTAAGAGTCTTTTCTCTTGACACAAATATTTTTGAGTTTCAGAATATGGCCAATGTCATGTTACATATCTAAAAACCAAAAATATGTAAGATTTTTTATAGGACAATATTTGGTTAAAACTTTGTAAATACTATGATTACTGGGCATGTACAGAGATTAAGGAAAATATCATTCATTTACTATCCATAGGGAACAAAACTACTCTAATTCCACATCTGATTGCAACTTTTTAGTCTAATATTTTACTTATTGAATGATTTTTTTAGCATTCGGAAGGAAAAAATTATTTTAGCTTTATATTAAAACAGACTGACCATAGGCAGTTGGTAAATCACAATAGCTCTTCAAATGATAGCCAATAATACAATATAATGTGAGACAATTTTAAGATAAATTTAATATTGAAATACCTAAAAGTGATACCTTGTCAGTTTTAGAATCTTACTAAAGTTCCTCTTTTAGGCTTCTTGAGCTTCTACATATTAACTTCTCATTATTACAAAATATATATATATATTACAGAAAATATTGCAGATAATATGTGACACTAGTTATTTCAATTGCTTAAATGTAATGTTCAAATGTTCACCTAATTTGGAGGTTTATAAAAAAATTATAAACAGGTCATAATATCATTTGTGAACTAGATTCTTATTATTTCATTCCAACTTGTCAACTCTCAGACATTTTAGATTTATTTCTATACATATTTTTTACCTCAAATTGAAAAAGTTTATTAACATCACTTCAGAAATCTCTCCAACACTTGGAATGCTCCTTAAATACTTTGATCTCTGTTTATATTGTTTTCTGATGTTGGATAATTTACAAAGTTTATTTGAGTGAAAATCAAATGTAAAATTTGAATTATAAGCTACAATCTTCTTCCACTATCTCTCCCCCACACTTAAATTTTTGCTATGTTTTTCTGATTCTTCATTGACATCCATAAGTCATCTTTATCAAATCTGATTTTATGGAATGTTTTATTCATTGTTTTCTTCTCTTTTACTCTTATTACATGGGAGTTATTCATTTTTATAAGAATTGATTGAAATTACAATGGAACTCCATACAGGGCTTTCATTTTTCATTGCATACAGGACATGATATATTTATATTTGTGTATGTATAATGTCATTCAGATAAAAGCCTGTTTTCTTTTTTGTTTTTCTCTGAAATTGACAAGGTGATTCTAAAATTCACACGGACATGCACAGAACCAGGAATAGCCAAGGCAATCTTGAAAAAGAAAAAACAAAACAAAATCTACCGGATAATTAACACAGTATGATATTAGCACTACTGTAGAGAAAATGACCAAAAGAACAGAGTGTTAGTCTAGAAAAAGACCCACATATATATGATCATCTGATTTATGACAAAGTGACAGTGCAGTGTGATAGGGTAAAGACAATCTTTACAATAAAATGTGCTGGATCATTTGGGTAAGCAAACAGCAAGTAAAATGTATCCCGACTCTTACCTCACACTTTATACAAAATTTACTTTCACAGAAATTGCTGATCTAAATGGGAAAATACAACACGTTTTATAGAAGAAAACATAGAAAAACACCTATGTTAATTTGGAGTAGATTAAGACAAAAAATGATAATCATCCAGGGGAAAATTGATAGTTGGATTACACTAAAATTTAAAATTTCTGTTAACAAGACAATCTTAACAGAATGAAAAAATATCTCACAGAATTGGACAAGATATTTGCATTCAGACATTTAACAAAGAACTCACATCCAAAATGTGTGAAGAACTACTACAAATCACTATAAAACACACGCACACACAGAGAGAGAATCTGTAATGGTGAAATCTAGTGAGGCCCACTTGTGGTAGAGAGGCCAGACTATGAAGGAACAGAGCTATACTACAGCAAATGTAAGTGGCTGCACAGAGATAGAAATATCATGAAAGAACATAGAACATCTACTCAGAGTTGATTTATTGTTAGATAATGCTCATAGCAACATGACACAAATTGTAATCAATGGCGTGATTTGCTAGTGACAAATTCCAGCTATTGTTTTTGTGGTATTTCCATGCCCATGACCCCATGAAAATTACACTTGGACACTTAGGGAAGTTTAGGGGGAAGTTTAATTCGTTTGCAGGAACGAAAAGAAAAGCAGCTCTTAATAGAGACCCTCTGGCGTCCTTCAAATTCTGATACTCTTATTCTTCATATATCTATTTCTGTTAAAAAAGAACTATATTTCACAGAGATCTTTGGAATTGCATAATGTCAATGTGAAACAACGGAAAGGAAAAATGGGAAATAGACTTGAACAGACGCATCAGAGAGAAGAATAAATAAGACATGAAAAGAGAGTAAACAACATCAGTTGTCAGAGAAATTCAAATTAACGACACAATGCAATACTACTACCACTAACATTAGAAATGCTAAAATTTTTAAAAACCTGATAATACCAACTATTGGCAAGGATGTGAAGTAACAGGAACTCTCATGTGTTGCTGATGGGAATGAAATGAAATAGAATCACTTCGAAAAAAATCACATGAGAATATCTATGAAACCTGAATATATGCTCCCCTGCATCCCAATAATTCTTCTGAGTACATACACAACAGAATGTGTATTTATATTTTTCAAAAGACAGGTTTCAAAATGGCCGCTTTAGCATAATTTGGAATAGCCAAACACTAATACCAACTCAAATGTTCATCAATAGGTTAATGAAAAGTAAATGTTGGCATATTCATGCAATGAAACAATTATGTAATTTCATTTATGTAGAGTAGAAAGTATGCAGAACTAAAGTATGCTTTTAGAAGTCAAGATAGTAACGACACTTGTATTGTGGGTGGTGGCTAGTTACCGGAAGAGGACAGGAAGGGGCCCTCTGGGTTTCTAGTAATGCTGCATTTCTTGATCAGGGTGTTAATTATACAGAAGTATTCTGTTTATGAAAATTCATCAAACTGCACAATTAGGATAGGCACACTTTTTTGTATATATTTAAATTTCAATTAAAAAGTCACAGATACCATACATTTCATACTTTTTCTTAATTTATTCTCTGTTAACTTTCTGAGACCATAATTTGGTTTTAGAAGAGTACAATTCACACCTGTTTTCTGAAATATAAGCAATTTTGAATTACTTATGAAGTTTTAGAGTTTAGCTTGGCTTTTTATCTTTCATTAATTTAATAAAAACCACGTTACATATATCGTGTATAAATCACGTAGCAGGGGGCCAGACTTCTCACAAGTTTTTCAGTTAAAACTGCTACGTCAACAACCATTTCAAAATTTGCTACCATTTTTTGCACTAATTAAGAAAGCAATTTCAAATGTGTTAGGCAATCAAGGTAGACTTAGAGAGAGGAGGAGAAATGCTTGTAAATTTCTACCTCCCCTTTTTTAAATTGACGTTTCTGCCTCTCCTCTGCACCTTTTCAAGATGAGGAAACTGAAGTAGGAGTGACTTACTCAAGTTCAATTTGTTAGTAAATAATAAAACTAGGACTTGAACCCAGTTTCATTTTATACCGTATAGACAGTGTAGGTCTCCTCAATCATAATTACATGTTCTTAACATAATACCTAGATACCTCTTCCCTAAAATATGTAGTTTGAGTATGTCAAAATAAAGCATAAATAATATTGGATTGTATTATGTATTACATTCTTCAAGCTCAGGTTTTGTGTAATTTCAGCAACATAGAAATAAATCTAAGCATTCTGGCTTACTCAAGGCCATACAAATGTTAGACTCTGCATTAATTCATAAAGAAGTAAAGATGAGGGGTTGGTCTGGTGGTGTAGCAGTTAAGCTCATGTGCTTTGCTTCGTAGGCCCGGGGTTCGCAGGTTTGGATCCCAGGTGCTGACCGAAATACACTGCTTGTAAAGCCACGCTGTGGTGGCGCCCCATATAAAGTAGAGTGGGACGGGCACAGATGTTAGCCCAGGGTCAGTCTTCCTCAGCAAAAAGAGGAGGATTGGCAACAGATGTTAGCTCAGGTCTAGTCTTTCTCACACACAAAAAAAGTAAAAATGATACAAAATATCTAGAATCTAAGAAAAATCAGAATAAACCTTAGTAAATTTAGGTTGATTGACAACTAGAAAACAGAATAAAAACATAAATATAAGTTATTGGAATCGTTCTTCCAGAGATTAGAAAAGACACATTGTGTGCCTATACATGTTAAACATTAATCTGATGCAACATTTCAGATATATTAGGTATATAAACCAAAAAATAACTTTGGCTAAATTATAATAGAAGAGATTGTGTGTGATTATGCACATGTGTTTATACTTACTGAGATTACCTGAAATATCAATCTCATTATGCTCAGTGGTCTCAACTTCAGTATATTTGTTAAAGAGACTAAATCTAGTGACAATGGGAGCAATGATAATTTCCATGACACTGGGGAATTTGGTTATGATAGATTTTATGAGGTAAATGCAAGTTTTATGGTGTACTTACTTTTGAAACACTTTTAAAGTTTTCTTTGCTGTAACATACAATTAGTAAGAATTCAAGCCAACGCACTGCCCTTGTGTATACAGCATATGTTGTAAGTGGCTCTTGACTGTCTTTGCTGAACAAGTTTATAAAGTCATTGCAGTATATTTTCTTTGCCAAAAGAGAAAATAAATAATACTGCTGTTGTGTTATTTTAAGGACATCATTTTAAAGTTAGTACCATTTCTAATAGAAAACCTTTTGCAATGCAACCGTGGCAACACTGAGATAAGACTAAAAATATCAAGAAGAAAGAATAAAGATGACTTTGTGAAGTAGTAGAAATATGAAAAATGTATTTTTGAAAATAGCTTTATAAAAGTTTACTCTGTAGGGAAATGACCAGATGGTAAGATGATGAAGGAATATAATTAACAAATGTCATAAATTATTATGTGATATAGAAGTTAGATGCTATTTGAATCAATCAGGGATATGTCACCTTCTAACTCAAGCCAAACTTCAAAATTCTAAGTTAGCACAAGTCAAAACTAGATTATTGCTATAAATGCACTGAAAAGGGTAAAGAAGGCAAAGTGTTTTCCTTTTTTTAACTAATTTATTTTTTGATGAGGAAGATTGGCCCTGAGTTAACATCTCTTGTCAATCTTCCTCTTTTTGCTTGAGGAAGATTGTCCCTGAGCTAACATATGTGCCAGTCTACCTCTATTTTGTATGTGGGATGCCACCACAGCATGGCTTGATGAGTGGGGTGTAGGTCCACGCCTGGGATCCAAACCCACAAACTCTGGGTCACCGAAGCAGAGCATGTGAACTTAACTGCTATGCCACTGGGCCAGCCAACCTTTTTAAAATTTTTCTATTGGCTATCACAAAGAAACTTTTTGAACTCTGTTCTCTATTAGTAAGTGTAGGGGAGTTGTATATTGCAGTGGTAGGTACAGTGGCTTTGAACTGAAAAGAAAGCCAAGTCCAGGCAACTCAATCATTTCAAAATGTGCAAAAGCATGCAAAATGGGGTACTAATATCTGCCCTATTTAGTATATGAGTTGGATGTAGAGGAGTAGTTATAAAATCAATTGAGAATATGCATATGAAAATGCTTTCAGTAAAGTGTTATTAAAGAAAGGAGTAGTAGGACAAGAATTGAGTTACTCAGGCCTTGGGAAGACATATTCCCTAGGTCTTGAAGAAAATTTTTTTATTAAGGAATAATTCACCTACCATAAAATTCACAGATTTATGTGATCCCATCTTAAACCAAATATAGAACATTTTTATCTGCAATTGTTGGTCCCACCTCCACTCCCCCACCCCCTAGGCTATCATTGATCTGATTTATATCACCATAACTTCATTTTGGCTGTTCAAAAATTTCATGCAAATGGAACCATACAGTACACATTATTTTGTGCCTACCTTCTTTTACTCAGTGTAATGCTGAAGCGATTCACCCACGTTGTTAAGCCAGGTACCAGAGGGGTACTGTAGATGTTAGACTGATTTGCTGTTTTTCTGTTTAACTTGAGGAGTGACTCAGGGGTCTTGAGGATTTGTGAGCTTGTTTTCCAGAGGATTTGTGAGCTTGTTTTGCAGAAGAAAGAGAATCCCTTTGGGGAGGTTGCAATCACTGGACGGACGGCCCTCAGCAGCCCTTGAAGCCCAGAAGTCAGATTGCCCAGGGGTTTATCAGGAGTGACCTCTTTATTTCTGCGAAGCTCCTCCTGCCAAGTCCCTTAGCTCTGTAAAACCCCCTGCTTTCTGTTCTTGGGGAGGTAGGTTTGAGGGAACGCAGGCTCCCACCTACTCATTTTGGTCAATTCGAATAAATCTTTCTCTATATCCAAGCACTGATGTCTCAGTGTTTGGATTGCTATACATTGCATGCACGAATTTGAGATTAAGAGATTCTTTGTATCATTGGTGTAATATCAAAGTTTGTACATTTTTATTTCTGAGTTGATTTCTACTTTTAAAATCCATTCTCGGGGGCCGTCCGGTGGCGCAGCGGTTTAGTCCGCGCTTGGCAGCCCGGGGTTCGCGAGTTCGGATCCCAGGCGCCCGCCGACGCACTGCCTGTCAGCCATGCCGTGGCAGCGTCCCATATAAAGTGGAGGAAGATGGGCACGGATGTTAGCTCAGGGCCAGTCTTCCTCAGCAAAAAGGGGAAGATTGGCAACAGATGTTAGCTCAGGGCTGCTCTTCCCCACCAAAAAAAAAAAAAAATCCATTCTCTTATTGAAGGATATTTGTGTTGTTTCTAGGTTTTTTTCACTATAATGAATAAAACTTCCATGAACATTCAAATAGCAGTCTGTCTGCAAACATATGTTTTCATTTCTCTTGGGTAAACACCTAGGAATAAAATTACTAGGTCGCCTACCTAGTATTTACTCATGAGAAATAAAAACATATGTCCACACACACACAAAAAAGAGAGATTTTCATGCTAATGTTCATAGCAGCTACTTTATTTATTTATATTTTAAGACTCTCCTTTGGACTAGAGGATGAGACTGAATATTAATGGATGAGTCGGATATTCGCTTTCTTGTTAAGGGGATCAATGATTCCATAGTTAAACATTCTGTGAACTAGTTAATTCTGGGGAAAGTAATGAGATTGATATGATAGAGGGATGGAGTTCTACCTATCTCTGGGGTTTTCAAGTATTAACCTAGGCTCTGAGATATGAAAACCTGGAGTATATCTGGGGGTGGGTGTGGTAGAAGAAGCAGTAAGCTATTATTATTATGTTGATGTGGAGGTAAACTAGGCATAATCAGCAGCAAAATCAGCCTCTACTTTTCATAGAGTAGAAGTGGCAATGACAGCAGCAGCTCAGATATCAACTTTGAGTGCTCAGACAAAAGTGCGAGCATGGGTAGTACTGATCAGTTGAGGACAGATCTACCCAGGACAGTGGTCATGCCAGGAGGGACGGCATTGGCACAAACAGCCAAGAAGGCTGGGGATAAAGGAATCTATTCAGAGCACCGCACCTTGAGAAAGCCCCAGAAATAACTTGAGAAATGACTCTTTTTGTAGGGGATTAATGTCTGACAAGAAGGCTTGGAGGCTCCTAATCTAATAATGTATTATGTGATATAAAAATTACACATGTTCTCATTTTGTTGTCACTGATTCAGGACAACAGTAGAAATGGCTTCGTTTTTGTTAATTCAAATAATTCACACATTCAGGGCTTATAATATGTGACCTTACAGACATGAACCTAAAATTAATCAACCCAGGGCATATTCTTGTTGAATAATTCTACTAAGTCTATTCTGCTTTGGAAACTTTTGGAAAATTAGTGGTAAAACTCTGTTGAAATATTTCTACTATACAGGCTTGGACAGTTATCTGAGGCTGTACCCACCATTCTTCAAAGATTATTTCTTTTTCTTATGTACTTCATTACACTAATAAAAATATTGAGATTGTCCACTGGTCACTGGAATTAATGTTTCTTGTGATAAAGTCCAGAATTTTTCTCCTGTTTTTCCTGGTCCCGGGGAATCTTCCCACATTTCTCAATTAAGAATTCCAACTATCGGGGCTGGCCTGGTAGCATAGTGGTTAAGTTCATGAGCTCTGCTTCAGTGGCCCAGGGTTTGCAGGTTTGGATCCCTGGCGCAGACCAACACACCACTTGTCAAGCTATGCTGTGGCGGCGTCCCATATAAAGTAGAGGAAGATGGGCACAGATGTTAGCCCAGGGCCAGTCTTCCTCAGCAAAAAGACAAGAATTGGCAATGGATGTTAGCTCAGGGCTAATCTTCCTCACACACACACAAAAAGAATTCCCACTATATTAATTACTTATTATTTTAGTACAATTAAAGTCAAAGCATTTCAAGACAGACATTTCATTTATAAATTTTGAGTAAGTCTTAACCATGCTATTACACCCACAAGGTAACTGAGAATAAGAAATCCATTGCCAGGCGTAACTGAACTGGCATGCTAAATTACAGATGTAGAGTGTAAAAAGAACATGGTTCCATCCTTTTTCTTTAAGTAGGTATAATTTAATTTTAATTTTGGCTTATTCCCTGTCATATAAAGATCACCATGCTTTAAAATGGTAGCGTCTCTTCTGTAATTATAATTGGTACATTGCAAATCACAAAACTATAACAAAGAGCATCCTTCTAAATGGCTCTGTAGAGTATAGGGCATCACTGGCCAAGCAGACTTAATTTCCACTCTCATCTCGATGCCATGAATAACTAAAAATGATCCTCTAATGTGTGGCTGCTATAATAATTTGTAGACACAGGTATTTTTGACTCTTTTGTTTGAGAACTGGCCAGAAATCTTTACTCAAAACAAAGCACCTTCTTTCCAGTTGCTGCTGCCAGGTGCAATTATCTGCAGCTCTTATCAAGGTCCCTCTGTGTTCTATTTGGAATATGCTTAAAACTTCCTCTTTTATCCACACACGTTCCTCTTCCACTCATGTTATGTAAGTTCCTTGAATATCACCCTTTCATGTGGTAATAAGAAAAGAAATGATTATGACATGGTCTTCTTTAACTCCTTAGTAGGCAACACAAAATCTCCTATATTTAATAGGAATTATTAGCTACTTGGCATTCTAACTAAAGAGGGTTTCGTTTCACATCGCCATTCCAACTGAAAGTAGACGTCGTGTCGAGCCTAAGGATTTGATTCATTAATTATATTTCTTAGATGATGTTTGTTCCTTACTGTCCTAATTTTAGTTTTCTGAGGGGATTTGAGGTTTCTAATAATATGCTGAAATTAAAGAAAAAAATAACAGAATTCCAGATGTTACATGTGGATCATACAAGGGGTTTTGGGGGCATCTGGAAATTGAGAGCAACACTCAGTATCAATGTCAGAGATGTAGTCAGATCCTTGGAGAAGAGGAGAGTGTGAGAAGTATATGACAGTCCCAGGAATTTCCTCTGGAGAGTAGCTATGATGTTTTAAGCTTTCTTTTCAAAATAAAGAAAGTTGGTTCAACTATATTATATTACTCAGATATGCCGCCAGTATTATTACCTTAACATGAATAAAGAAGGCCAGGCATCTTACTTACAATAAATTATTTCACATTAGAAATAAAATTATTCTGAACTCTAATGTACTTTTGAAAACTTAAGGAAAAGAAAAAGTTTTGTTGACTAAGGTGGTGTGGAAGATTCTCCATTGTCCCACCCCAACTTACCTCTTCTGCTTCATCTCCAACATCACTGAGATGAGATCTTTTCCCATCACAGCAAACAGTGTACACCATGTGGGTGTTTGGTCCTGCTCATGCTTCCATAGACTGACAGATGCAGTTACCTTGCTCTGGAATGTTCTTTACAATTCCATCTACTTCACATACTGTCAGTTTTAACATCATTTCTCTGAAGATCTGTTCATACAAGCCAGAGTAAGTGTACTCCTTCCCTTCATTTTTTTTATTTCTTATAACCTCCTCGACAATGGTCTACTACAGAATTTCTCATGTTGTACAGTAACTGTTTGTTAGGCTGTCTTCTTAACAGGCTAAAAGAATCCTTGATGCAAAGCTGGATCTTATTGGCATATTAGTCTCCAATACCTCACATATTCCTGACACACCACAGATAATCAGTAATGACTTGTTGGATAAATAGAATTATACCACTGAGGCTTTACTGGCTCTGGGCATAGAAATAGAAATTTAAAAAAAAATTGAGACTGTCTTCAGGGCTAGCAGTTCAAATTTATATTATTATACCAACCTTGGTTCCATCTGATGCTCAATCTCTGGTGTTAGTATTATTCAATATGTTACTAAGCTCTGAGCTATTAATTTAATGCTAGATAGGAAGGGGGTGCTATGGCCTGATCTATGATTAAGAAACTTCATTTAGGAACATTGTGAGGGAAAGAAAGTAGTGGAGATTAGACTATTTACAATGGTGCAACACTATCACAAATTCACATATCAAAGAATTTGTCATACTTGATGCTCTTCCTTTTTCTGATAAACACATGATGACAGAAGCTTAGTGATACCTTGAGAATATTTGTTCCTTTAGGAACTAGATTAAATGCCCTGACTTTTAGACTTATTTTAATGGGCCTTCAAATGTGAATCATAGTGTAATATCTGAAAATATATAATTCAAGGAAAAAATTTCCAAATACAAGGTTTAAATAAGACTAGAATATTTCACAAGTACTAGAGAATAAATAATATCAAATGGAATTAATATCTTTAAAACTACCATCTTTTACCCCAGAAAGTAGTAGATCCTTATATAGCGAAAATTTCATTTGAGAGTGTTTTGACATAATTTGATCAAATGTAACAAAATTTTAAAAAGCAGATTTCCAGAATTAAACACAGAAAGCTTTCATGATTCAATGTTCATTCATTTATAAAACATTTGCAGAAAAATAAAGATGTACTTTTGAGTCTGACTGAGACATTTAACACCCAGCTCAGAATACAGCTAGGAAAGTATAAGCCAAAAAAAAAAAAAAAAAAAAAACCAACTTATCAAGGGCACAATTTAATATAAAATAAAATATTTAAAAATATGTATATATTTTTAAAAGAATGATCTACAAAAGGAAGACTTTAACCGAAAATTTAAAAATACTCCCATTTTCTCCAAAATCAATGTATTTGTATTTGTTTCTAAGTACACATTTATTTTGCATATACAGTGATAGAAAAACTAGAACAAATAGGATATTGAAGTAAACCAACATTTTTTTTGTTGTTGAATAACTTGAAAAACACTTGGAATTTTTATATAAGACATGATTAAAACCAATAATTGAATAATTAAATGAGATTAACCCCAAATCATTATCCCCTATTTCAAATGGAAAGAACTGCCTTAAAAAATGAAAGAGACACTGATGATAAAAGAATTGCCTTGTGTCAAATTTAGAAGAGCCAGTTGAATGAGATGGTGCGGAGTCCTGCATGTTGAACAAGTTCACCCCAATATGAAATCTGAAAGAGAGAGAGATCCCAATGGTATTACAAGCATTCAGAGTATAGGCATGATATGTTATAAGGAATATCTTAGACCTAAGATCAAAGACAAAATACTAAAAAAAACCACAAAGCACAAGGGAAATTTGCACTGCGAAAATAGGCATATCACTGTATTTCATAACTAAGCCTCGAGACGGGAAGAAAAGAGAGAAGATGAAAGCAGTAGCAGAAGTCCTGGTGACTGGAACAGTTACACAGCACTGGGATGCTCCTTTTCAACTCTGCACACAGAATAAGAAGAAATTTTGTCTGCAGTAGATTCCACAGAGAGAATAGGAATGCTAAAAAAGTTTGGGCTTTTACTGTCTCAAGGTATTGCTACAGCAGAAAGGCGTGGGAACACATTCATTGAGATAAATATATCACACACTCCTGGAAAGTGGGTGAGAACTGCCACTATGTTATACTTTGGTCATCAACTATTTCTGACTCCTCATCAATACAAAATGGCCCGAGTTTAGAATGTGATTGAAAAGTTATTACACTTTCCTTAGAGGTGGGTTTCATTTAAGTGTTTCAGTAAAGGCAAAGCATTCAGAACAAAAAGAAGAATCAAAAAAAGGGAAGGATCAAGGAACAGTTAAAATAGATGAAAGAGTGATAGAATTTTCTTATTTTCCAGGTCATAGCTTTTTTTGTACGAAACAAAAACAACAATGAAATAAACAGAATTACATATAAAGACTAATCAACGATTTCTCACGAAGATTCGACATGCTTATTTGGATCTGCTGGATTGACAACCTAGGGAGAAGTGTTGACATTCCAACCCTCCTGACCTCTCCGCTGCGCTTTGGGGTCCTTGGCTGATCTAATGATTGGATGTGCTGGGCTAATCTCCATACTGCCAGCCCCTGTCACTCTCCTCCTCAAAAACTCTTTTCATTTCCTAAAAAAAAACCCCTCCAAAACACACTTTCAGTTTTATTCCATGTCTTTTTCCCTAAATCACACTTGACTACAATCTTCTTGAGAGCAGGAAATATAACTTGACTTTGTATCCACAAGATCTAATTAATGTAATTATATTTTAATTAATTTAATACAAATTACATTTTAAATATATGATAACACATATCCTCATTTAATAGATGATATATCAATATAGAAGTAAGGATATTTAGATATACATAAGGTATTTTCTAGACACACCTTGCATTTTCAAGCTTCATCTGCTTCCTTTACTTTTTGTTCTGATCTGGGATTACTTTACTACCTCTATCATTACATCTCCCCTTGGTCACTGTCTCCTTTATGAATATTCCATTCTTTTCTTTTTTTTTTGATGAGGAAGATAAGCCCTTAGGTAACACCTGTTGCCAATCTTTCTCTTTTTGCTGAGGAAGATGGGCCCTGAGCTAACATCTGTGCCCATCTTCCTATATTCTGTATGTGGGATGCTGCCCACATGGCTTGATAAGCAATGTGTAGGTCCGCACCCAGGATTCAAACCTGCAAACACTGGCCACTGAAGCCGAGCATGCAAACTTAACCACTTAACCACTATGCCACTGGGCTGGCCCCTGCAAATTCCATTCACTTTTAAGGTCAAGCTTAATAATAAATAGCACTTATTGAGTATGTGTTGTATACCAGTCATTTGACCTAATTACATAAAATTTTCAATTTAAACATGCTATCAAAAATGGAGTTTTATTATTACAGTCATAGTAATATATCTTCTATAGCAATAGATCTCAGTTGATCTGGGATTATAGCCCCTTTTGCGAATCTCCCCAGGGAGAAAAAATACAGTTATACAAATTTTCTATGTAAGTTCTTTAGGACTTTTTCTTAAACAGAATTAGATTCCCCTAGTGAAACAAATTTTAACAACAGAAAGTTTGCCTTAAAATCAAGATTAAAATCATTACTCTCTAAGAGAAACAATTAAAGTGTTATCATTTGAAGTAAGCACATTATGAACACTTTTCACATGAATAGCTACAATACTAGGAATTATGTTTAATATGAAATATGCTCAATTTTCCCTTGTCAACCACTTAAAATTCTCTAAAATAAAAATAAAGACTTATTTCCTTGTTTTTGTGGTTTTACTTCATTCTATTTCATTTATTTGTGGGCAACTAACTTCAATGCCATTTTAACACTTATGTTGTATATGAAATTTCTGAAAAAAATATCAGGTTCCCAGTTCCTAGATCCCAATATTTTGCAATATTTCAGAAGGGGCATTTCAGTTCTCAGAGTTTGGGTGCATTACTTCTCTGAAACTATTCTAGCCCAGGTTCCCTACAGCATTGTTCTTACTAAGGAAAAAGGACACATTATATTTTTTTCTATACTTGAACTTTTTAAACATGTTGCCTCATGCCTACTTCTGCTCTCTGGAGTGCACAATTTTTGGTTTATGAGGAACAGCTATCTAGATTTTCTTCTGCATTTCCTTTACTTGCCCTCCAATCTCTTAAATAACCTTGTTCATTGGTATTTCATGGTTGCACTTCTCTCTTTATGTACTCACCATGGTTGGCTTCATCTAGACCAGGTTATCTGATTGTTTAAATGTTTATGACTCCAAGTGACATTTATTTGAGAATGAAAATTGGCCATCAATGTCAAAATCTAGGTTTATGGAATACAACTCTTTTCAATACTTGGTAGCAGTTTTTAAATCTAGAGTCTATATATGATAAAAATGGTCATTTAAATGTGCCAAAAATAGATTGTTCAACATAGAGGGCAATTAGCAATCTATTAAAATAAATACAGATTTCTATCTCAGGCCATACATAAAAATAAACCCCACATGGATTGAACATTAAAAATATTATAAGTTATGAGTGAGTCATATAAAAATAGATGCAACTAAGGTCAGATTTCTTTTATGCATAGTGAAAGAAGCATGTTTAGTTTTTAAAACCTCATCAAGAACACTATTTGCTTTTAGACTAATTGGTTTAAATCAGTAATTTTTAGGCTCTGATACAAATAGAAAAGTACTGTTCTTAGCAAAACATTTGTAATTTTGAAAATATTAAGAGGATTCATTTATTTGATATTATTTTGTTTAACAGAATCATGTCTGTTTTATTTTGATAAAATGGATTTCAAAGGCAATTGTTACTTTTAAGATTTTGAAGAAATATGTGATCACAAAACATATAGTAAATATATGTAATAAATGCGTTAATGTCAGCAAACATTTAAAAACATATTGATCTCCTATAAATAAGATTATTTAATAAATAATCATGTGCAATGCATATCTTTCCATTAAACACATTAGTGGAAAGCAAAAACACTTAAATATTCTACAGCAATAGAATGCTTTCAAGTATGTTTGACCTTGAAAACAAAAATTTGTTTTCTAGTAACAAAATTTTAATAAGATCTATAAAGAAGACAGATAAAAGTAGAATTGCTTTGGTTTGAGTGGGTTTAAGGGGTAGACAGCCCCAAATACTTAGAATTAAGCGAAACATGTCCAAGGAGCCTCTGAGCTCTGTGGGATGCAGTTCTGTTTCGAAGATGATCATTTAATATCTCAAATTAATCATTTTCTAACATTACTCTAACAGACCTTTAGTTGCTTGTACATATCACATGAATAGCTTTAATGACTGACCTCTTCTCTGTGTTTATACTTTCACTCATTAGTATTAGATGAATCTTGCCCTTCACCGAGCAGAATATACCATTTTAATTAAGGGAACACTGATAATTTTATTACATAATATGTACGAGTAATTAATTATATTTTATGATACAAAATAGCAACCAATAATAAAGCACACTAAATACAGCATAACAGGACTCCTTTTAGTGTTAGAATAAAAGTAGTGGCCCACAAGTGTAAACTTTCAATTTATATGTATCATTGTGTATGAAACCAAATTATGAATATTCTTGGGGTTCGCCAAAAACCAAATAATCTCTTCAGAGCTTTTTATGTAACTGGCATAAAAGATTTTAAAAAAGAAACTTCACTACCTTTTAGGTCCAAATTCTAACTGCCTTTTTGTCTTACCATTCCCACCTTCAAATTCTTTCTTCCTCTGCATGTTCTCTTCTTTCAAAATTTCATCTCATATACAGACTTCTAAATGTCAGAGAAAATTAAGTGAAGCTGGATAAGGCATTCCATTTGTTGTAGAATATGTTGTCCACAGATGAATGCGAACATTTGTTTGCTTATATCCTTATGTTGAGCATTTACCCACAGATCTCAATAGTGTTTAATATCAGCCCCTTGGAGATGGATGTTCTCAATATTGCCCTTATTTCAAGAATCTCATGAGGCGTATTCTGAAATAAAAACATTTGCAAAATATTTACTTTTTAGATTTATAAAAATGTCTAAGTTGTTTTGAGCGCCTCTTCCTGAATGCGGTAAGAAATTTCAAGTGATATAAGTTATGGTTATTAATTATAAATAAATTATGAACAACAAGCATAACAAAAATAGCAAACAGCATAGCACAACAAATACTGTTGTTGGTTTATATCCTTCCAGCTTGTTTTCGAAATTGTATGTGTACATTTCTTATTCTTACAAAGAAATATTATATTCTTAAGTATTTTATTATAGCTTGATTTTTCTACTAAATATGTATCATATAGTTTTTCATGTCATCAAGGATTTTGAATGTCAAAATATTTTAGAGTTCAGATACAACATTTATCTCATCATCCCTTATTGAATATATTTCTTTATTATGTCATACTACAATTAACATCTTGGACAGTATTATGCATAATTCCTTAATTATTTCATTAGAATAACTTCCTACACATGGCATTGCGGAATTGAATAGAGAGTATATTTTAAAGCTTTTGCTGCTTGTTGCCAGGTTGAAAGCGTATGACTGTGTTCATAGCCATTAATTATGGACAAGAATATGCCAGCACTATACTACACCCCAAAACAGGTATTGTTAGATTTTTAAATGGCGTTTAACTAATCAGTTTGTCTTACCAATACACCATAAATTACTGGATGGAGACAATTTTTCATGTCTTCCTTGGTATTTATATTCTTTCTTTTCTGAATAAACCACTTTTTCTTATGTTAATTAGTTTCTTAAATAGATTGCTTAATATACCAGTAATAAACCTTAACTTTTACTGTGTATTATTATTTTTATAAAATCTGCACCCTATTTGCTCATAGTTTATTGAGTTGGGAAACTATTTAGTTGAAGAGTTTAAATAATCTGTTAGTTGAGAATGTGAAATAATTCAATTCTGTACCTATATAAGACCTAAGATGATATGACAAATTTAATTTTTTATGTCTGTTCACTATTTCACCAGCTTCTTGAGGTAATATTGAAAATTTATGTCGTTCTATAAAATTATTTCTATAAGAATTAATTTTTTAATACAGATACATATTCTTAAATTTTAAGATTCACTTTTATATTGTCATTACCCTTTTTAAAAAATTTTTTTGGGGTAAATTGTTGCTTTTCTTACTAATTTCTTACTTTTTTATATATCCATTAAAATCAGATTTAGAAATAATTATTCTACTTTTCATTTTTTTAAATTCTTTAATTTTCCCTTATATTCTGTTAGGTTTAGTTTTTGTTTATGTGAATAATTTGAATGAATTAATTCATTAATATTAAAATTAGAGCATAATTTTGTACAATACTTTTCTTTGTTAAAGTTTTATTTTTCAATTTGTTTTTTCCAGTTTTATTGAGGTAATGACAAATAAAAATCGTGTATATTTAGATAGTACAATGTGTTTTTTTAATGTGTAAAACATAATGATTTAATATATCATTGTGAAATGATTACCATAATCAAGTTAATTAACACATTGATCACCTCACATAGCTTCCTTGGTTTTCTTGTGGTGAGAACACTTAAGATCTACTCTCGCAGCAAATTTCAAGTGTACAAATGCAGTATTATTAACCATAAGCACCATGCTGTACGTTAGATCTCCAGAACTTAATTACTTACAACTGAAATTTTGTAACTTTTGACCGTCTCCCCACTTTCCCCAGCTGCCAGCCCCCGGAAATCACCTTTCTACTTTCTTGTTCTATGAGTTTGACTTTAGATTTCACATATAAGTGAGATCACACAGATTTATCTTTCTCAGAGAGACATATAATTTTAGATACAAAAGCTTAGAAATCATGAAGACCAACACTAAGACTTTGCAAATGAGCATATACTCAAATAACTTTGACATCTGCTCAAGTTATAAAGGTAATGACTGAGGAAGGCTGTTAATAACCAGCTCTCTTCCTTTGTACTTAGAATCCTTAAAATGTTAATGTTTGGCTAAACATCTAAAATATTTCTGGCACTTTTATTATTATTATTATTTTGGTGAGGAAGAATGGCCCTGAGCTAACATCTGTGCCCATCTACCTCTACGTTGTATGTGAGATGCTGCCACAGCATGGCTTGATGAGTGGTGCGTAGGTCTGCACCTGGGATGCAAACCTGCGAATCCCAGGCACCAAAGCAGAGCACATGCACTTAATCACTATGCTACCAGGCTGGCCCCTTACTGACACTATTTTTTAAAATAATATCTTTAGATTTTAAAAAATTATTCTTAAATATTTTGTGGAACTTATAATATCCAGTCATCAAAACTCCAGTTTATAAATATAACTTTAAATATAATGGTGTAAACTGGCATGAATATTTGGTTTAGATTATGGAAACATTACAGCAACTTGTTTCCATTACATTAATTTCATTTCTTATCTTAAAAATGGGTTTCCGGGGCCTGCCTGGTGGTGTAGTGATTAAGTTTGCGAGCTCCGCTTCTGCCGCCCGGGGTTTCGCAGGTTCAAATCCCGGGTGCCGACAGACTCACCACTTGTCGAGCCATGCTGTGGCGGCGTCCCATATAATGTGGAGGAAGATGTGCACGGATGTTAGCCCAGGGTGGGTCTTCCTCAGCAAAAAGAGGAGGATTGGCAACGGATGTTAGCTCAGGGCTGGTCTTCCTCACACACACACACACACAAATGGGTTTCCTTTCCATTTTTAGGACTGAGAGTAGAAACCCACAAATCTCCTCACTACTTTTGATCAAAATTAAAACAGTTTCTGGCTCACGGCTTAAACTGAGATCTACCATGAATATAAAATGTATGTTTAAATGATCATATAGTGTCTCTTTTCCTGTATAGTCTTTCCATGATATGATGATACTGACACCTCAGTATAATTATTTAATAATCATGAAAAAATTACAAGAATCTGAATCTATTTTATTTCCTGATATTAATTAGGCATTTTGATCAACAAAGTTTTCCAGCAAATTGATTGCCAAGAATCTAATGAATATGTGAACCGTTATCTATTAAGTAACTTGGGAGTCATCAGTGGTACACTATGTCAACACTTATTAAATTGGCTTCAAATAGCCTTTGACAATTTATAAATGTCTCAAGAAACTTTTCCAGATATAATACATTCATTTGGTATTTTAAGATGGTTACAATGTATTGTGTTATGGAATCATTAGGATCAAGTCATTTGTTTTTAAATTCTGTTTTAAAATTTTTATACTGGAAATATCTCTATCACTTTGAAGAAAATTCCTTAATGCAATGTTACTAGAGGAACAATGATGATTATTTATTTATAAGTGATGTAGAACATACTAAATACTATAAAAGAGCAAGATCCAGTCTCCTAACGTGTGATTAAATGGTATTAGTAAATGGAGTGCAGTTACATGTTCTAAGTAAGAAAATAGATGTCTTTGTATTGCCAAATAAATTAATTGAGCTCTGTGAATCAAACTAATGCTCCAAGTGAGTATCCATAAACACAGCTAAGTATGCGGTAGGATGTATGTTCCAAGAACCCCAGTGGATATCTAAAACTGCAAATAGTACCGAACCCTATAGACACAATGTTTTTTCCTAGACATACATACTTGAGGTGCAACGGCAAAACTGGCATGAATTATTTTTCCTTCTTCACAATTTCATGGATAGAAGATTCATTCTTACTATAGCAACCTCAGCATGTTATTTTTTTCTTTTCTTAATAAGTTGAGAACTTTCTCCTTTTTCATGTAAAGGATGGACTTCACGGCTTCTCTCTGGCGTATCCAAATTGCCAACATCACTACTGTTGCATTTTGGGACCATTATAAGGTAAAATACGAGTTACTTGAACACAAGCATTGAGATATCACAATAACTGATCTGATAACCAAGACGGCTACCAAGCGACTAATGGGCGGGTAGCTTATACCCTGTGGATATGCTGGTCAAAGGGATAATTCATGTCCTGGGCAGGTCAGTTTGAGATTTCATCACACTACTCAGAACGGCACTCAATTTAAAATTTATGAATCGTTTTTTTCCAGAATTTTCCATTTAGTATTTTCAGACTTTGGTTGACTGGGGGTCAGTGAAACCTGGGAAAGTGAAACTGCTGATAAAGGGGAACTGCTGTAATCTCTTTCTGCAAATAGCTCTTAGGTACTACAAAAATATATTAAATTTAATGTAAAAGTAAACAAAAAGAACAAAATTCAAATTAACACATTAATTCATATGACAAGTGTTGTTTTGTTAAAACTAAATTGCCATTCCCAACAATTATGATACTCACTGCTCTAGCGGAAGTGTGTTGAAGTCAGCCCCCACGCCAATATGCGCTGGGTAAAAATTCACTCCTCCTACATACTTTTCACTTATTTGAACCGGTCAGAGGTCATGGACCCAAGTTAGAGAAACAGGATAGGAAGAGTACAATTTCAACATGTATAAAGAAGGGAATTTTGCTATTATAAGGAGAGTAGAAGGAAGAGTAATAATACTACAATGAAATTTAGTTTTACTTTGATTTTTAGCAATTGACTAAATTTATCTATGCTAACTTTTGTCTTAAATCTAATGAATAATTTAACAAATGCTTATCATTCATATTAGGCACAAATATAAGATGCTAAAGCAATTAGTAAGCTGATAAATTATAACTGTGTTTACTATATAATTCCTAAGGCTGATTTTAAAATAAACACTTTTTTTTTATTATAAAAGCTTTAAATCAGTGCATTAAAATAGCTAAAAATTTAGATTAAAATCAAACACAACTGCTGGCATAAATTTATGAATACATAAATCAAAAATGGATATTTATCAGGGCATATGGACATAAGTGAATGAATTTAAAAATTTATCTCAACCTTTAATTTGAAAGATGTCTAAAAATTCTAGCAATGTTTTAATTATATAAGCCACGATTTGTAAAGAAAAATTAGGAAATTGCATGAAAACCAAAAAACAGAGCAGAAATCAGTTATAATTCAATCTTTTTTTGATATAGAGAAGCTTCTCTAGTTAAAACTGATTAGATTCTGAAAGATTGTTGATAACATTTCTTCATAAACACAAAGTGAAATGCAACCATATAGCAACAGCTGATGTAGTCTGGATACCCAGATTGACTAGATTTTGCCATTGGGTTTTTTGTTCAGTTGAAAGTTGGTAAATAGAGAACCTCGAGTATAAAGAAAGATATAAAAATTCATTCTTTGCACCACCAATCTCACTATTTTAAGATGGTATAAGATAGTTATATTATAGTCGCTAAAAGTTTGATACATATTTTACAAATACAAATATATGTTTATGTGTATATTTAAATTTATATCATTATATATTTCCAAATTTTACAGTAGAAATATTTTTAAAATCTTTTCAAAAAGGAGCTGAGTGATCAAGTAATACAAATTAGCTTTGCTCCTGTTTGGCTATAATTACTTATTTATTTATTTTTTTTTGGTGAGGATGACCAGCCCTGAGCTAACATCTGTTGCTAATCCTCCTCTTTTTGCTGAGGAAGACTGGCCCTGGGCTAACATCCGTGCCCATCTTCCTCCACTTTATATGGGACGCTGCCACGGCATGGCTGATAGGCGGTGTGTTGGTGGGCGCCCGGGATCCGAACCAGTGAACCCCGGGCTGCCAAGCGTGGACTAAACCGCTGCGCCACCGGGCCGGCCCCCAATAATTACTTATTTTTAACCTACTCTATTATCTATAGCTCTTATTTGTAATGAGAAAGCATTCCCATATTACTTCTAAAGCAATTTTTCCCCCACTGGTATAAATAGTATCTATTACCTTTAAAAACTTGAACACGAAGGTGATTCATAAAAATCAATGTCAGTTAAACTAATGCAAATTAATTATTTTAAAGAAAATTAAATGAGACATTCAGAAATTCCACAATCTGCATCCCGATTAACCATACTACTCCAGAGCCTCTGAGAAACCATTCCCCTGACCAAGGCCTCTATTTTTCAGGCCACATTCTTTTCGTATCTTAAAAGACACTGCCTCAGACAGTCTATTTCTTCTTTTCATTCACTTCTTGTGTTTAAGAGACTTTAGAATGCGATTCCTTTTAGTGCTTTTTCATCTCCTAACGTAGAGAATATTCAAGAGCCCTAATTGCTGCTATATGATTGTCTGGTCAGCATGTTATCTAATTAAGAACTGGACATCATTAAACATCCACATGACCTAATTTATCCATAAGAGAAAAAGTACATTTTATTTAATATGCATTAAAAGTGCATTCAGATCAACCTTAGAACAAAATTTGTTTTTGTATTTCCAGGTATGAACCATAGGCCAAGGTTACAGAGTAACAATATCTACCTACCAGAATTATTGCAAAGTTTAAAGGCATCTATGAAAACTTCTTTGTCAATATCTATGTGCCATACAAGAATAAAAATTCTTAAAATATACAGAAGATGAAATCATACATCTGCGTCTTAATTTAAAGAAATTCAGTACATGAAAATTGAAACATACAAAACATATACAAGCAACCAGAATTCTATAGGCATAGTATTTTTCATTTTTTAAAGGCAGTTCAGATTGTGAGAAAGATAGGACGAGTATTTTTGTTTTGTTTTTTAAAATTTTCATTTTACAGGTGCAGAAGTGACAACTCAAAGAGATTAAGTTACTCATCAAAGGTCACAAGCTTATTAAGTACAGGGGCTAAGACTATGACCTAGATTTTAATAACATATCAAAATTTCCTTTTACTCCACAAGGAGAATTATATAAATGTGTACAGGGTAACATTTAAATGAGTCAAAATAATGTTAGAGTCTGTATAAAAGTATTGCTACTCTACTTTCTTCTTTTAAATCCCACCCTACCTAAAAAACGGGTAAAGAAATTTCCATATTCAAGCAAATAGGGAAATAAACTATAACTTCGGAGCGCAAATAATGAAAGATATCTGCAATACACTGTAAAATCTATACACACAGGAGGAAAGAAAACCAGAGGCAATTCACAGTTCCCCAATCTCTGAGAGTGGCCCAGAATTAAAATCACTTTTTTGAGGCTGTCTGTAGAATGAAGGGACTTAGGGGCATGGGGAAAACCATGGGAGGAGTGAGAATGTCCCTAAAGGCCCCGGTTTCATAACGCAGAATAGAAAAGAAGATAGAGTTGGAAAAGGAAACCTGTGATATCACCTACGTATTCTGGAATTTAGCCTCCTAATCCAGAGTGTGCTGAAAGCTAAGGGAAGATGAAGGAGAGATGATAAGTATGGAACAGAAGGAAAGGAAAAGATCCAGCAAAGAGTAGGTGTGCAGAATGTAGTAGCAAAGAAAAGAGACCAACTAAAGAATCCAGTTAAAAATGTTAAAACACTAAGCTGAACCTGGCTAAAGTAGGGAAGCAAAAAAGAGATAAATAAAATGTCAGGGGCACTTCCCACTGCTACCGAGAATGATGTGGCAGAATAAAATATTTCTGCTGCCACTGAAGAAGCACAAATTATTCAAGGCCTAGAAAGTTCAAAGTTTAGGCAAGGCACAGGGTTTTCTGAAGAGGGCACTCCAAAGGAGATTTTCCTTATTAGTGTTCTAGGTACACGGGCTTCAGAAGCACCAAGAGCAGCTTCATTCAAGTATCTGTTCTGAAGGATTATCTGGCTAAAACAAATGCAGGGACACAGCAGGAAAAAAGACACATAGTTTACACTCCACGCAGCCCAGAAAGTTCAGAGCACAGATTTTGAAAGGAAAACACGTGTAATTAATGCATGACGTGGAGATGAAAGTCTGCTTAAAGTGATGCCTGGTAATGTTGCCCAACGCTATATCAAATTTGGAATCTTCCATGCAGAAGGCATAGTAAATTCCTTTAGCTGAGTAGGGATGCTGTATGCACAGGTGGATTTTTTTTTTATTCCAGATGTGGAAATATTAGTGGCATCATTAACCTTAAAGATGTCAGATTTCCAAAAGAACTGAATCTAAGATATCTCTCATACAGTCTTTCTCTGTTTTTTCCCCCAAGATGCCTCTGAGTCTCTGCAGGTCTTGGGAAAAAATAACATGGGCCTGGATTGTATGAAATCAGCCCTGGGTTCTGGAAGCGTACTTTTGCTTTTAGTAACTGCTTTAGGTGCTTAGAAATGTTTTTATTTTCTCAATTTCATGTGTTTAATGCTGTGTTAATACTATGTGTGGGACACTTGAAAAATTTGAGGTTGATTTGATTTAACCTCTAAGGACTCGAGGAAATTACACTTGCTTTGGTGGAAGGCAGCTGATTTTGCAGTTGCTGAAAGAATCAAGATCTCCCTAGGCATCAGGGTAAAAGCTCACTTGCTGGAGATGGGAAAGAATAAGAAATTGGCTAGGGAAATATTTGGTTTATGACATCTTTGAACTAAACTTTAATGAATTTGTATTTTGCTCTTTTTGTTAAAAAATTCAAGGAAAATACAATATCATATCAGCCTTGATTACTCTGAGATTTGGATAATCAAGTGGAATTTATATTATTCATATGTGTAATATGCTACATGGTTAATTTATTGTGCGAAGTGCATTTAAGCTGTCCTTTGAGCTCACCACATAGCTTCTGGTGATGTAATGGACATGGCTTGTATATTTTGATTGGGAAATGGAATAGAGAGTAAAACGTTTTGACTTAAGGAGCTGCATGGTCTTGGAGTTAACTGTTTGGACCCCTTTCAGAGCCTTCTTGTGGTAAAAACTAAACTGCCCACCTTGGATTCAGGAAACTCAGAGGAGTCATAGATAGTTTGGAGCCTCAGGAAGTTGATACAGTGCTGCCCTTTTCTTTTTCCCTGAAGAGGTTGACTTTTGGATTAATTGTTAAAACAAATAAGAGAAGAAAAAGCTGGAAAATATTGGATACATCCATCACTTACATTCATGACTCCATGAAGAAACTTCCATTCTACTCTAATTGAAGGGAATGGTAATGAGAAAGTTACTTCTGTTTTCTCAGAGTTATTTCTTCACTCCAACACACTGAGTAAGAATGGCTTCCTAGTGGTGAACTTAAAGAAGGAAACTGACTATGGGTGGTTCAACTGTCTCCTCCTTAGTTCTTTGAGTTCTAATATTCCACAGCAGGCAGTCACCTGCTGCTACTCCACGTTTTCTACTAGGAGATATTATAGCCAGCCCCCTGGGTCTACCTTTGCTGGGTGGGAGCCTGCAGTTTAGGGTGGAAAAGTTATTCTACATCTGTCAGATTACCCTATTTTTAAATTGTGCAGAACCCATATAAGTAAATTGATGTGACGAATTTTTACTGTCAAACCCTATCAGCAATGTATTTCCTCCATTTTCAATGCCAGTACCCTTTTTTCAACTTGCAAAGTTTTAGTTAGCCACCAAGACACACTCATATGGCTTCAGTTCTGTGGAGACTTCTGAATGTCTGGCAGAGTTGGTGGCTCCATTTTCACTGATGACACAACCCTGTGTTGTGCATCTTTCCAATTCCCTTTATTTGACCTACTTGCATGTCTGTCTCCTAAGAGTACATGATAAATAGCTCAAAGATAGTACTTATCTATTTTTGTGCCCTATCCACATAACATTTAACAAATATTTATTCAATAGACTGACCATGCTCCACTTTCACTTTTGATGACATATGTAGTCTTAAATACACAGATTTATAGAAAAATTTTAACCAAATCATAAGAACAAAGCTTTGTAGCAAAATTTCATTCTGGTTTGATATCCTTGTTGTGCCTCCTTTTCTATACGGAGGAAGATTCTTAAATTTTTGAGCCTCAGTTTCTTGATCTCCACAAAAGGAATAATAATGTTCGTCCAATTACTTGTTTTTAGAAACAAAAGGAACAATTTATATAAGGTGCCCACAAAGTGCCTGGTTAATCGTAATTCTCAATAAATGTTAGCCATTGCAAACCAGAATAAAAAGAGACTATTGCTTTTAAAGAAGGAAATGTTTCCACCTGTTAATATCAGTTTACTGATTCTTTATTTAAAGATATGTTTATTTCTTTATTTCTAATAAACAGACAGTCTAGCTAAACCATCCCGTTTGAAGAAAAACTTCTTTCTCTCCCCCATTTACATCTAGGTGATTTCAAGAATTATAGTCTGATTCCTGAGGGCTGTCAGCTCTATTCAGGAAGAAAATACGTTCTTATTTGGTTACATGAAATTCACAGGAAACTTTAAAGAAATATTAATATTATTCTAACGTAAAACTATACATTTAAAACTACAGAGCTATTTTCTAAAGAATAAAGGAGAAAGGATAATTTTACAGTCTCTAACATATTTTCATGAATATGTTTGGTGCATAAAAACATATTGAATGTTTTAAGAAAAATAATATAGAAAAAATGAAATTCATGCTCCTGGCAATTTAAGCAATATCAAAATTTATTTTGAGATTTGTCATTTTCTTTTTACTGATTAATTTGACATTGGATATAGATATTTCTGTTTTTATCATTCTACCTGTGAAGGACTCTTTTTTTTACTGAAGGGTTAAACCAAAATTAAGCAACCGTAATTTCTCTTGTGTAATAATAAGCTTGTTATGTGTCTCTTTATATTTTTTGGTCTTTAAATTGCTTAACATACTTCAACCTAAAACTTTGTGGTATGTTCACGAGTGAGTATCTACTATGAATTTTGAAGATGTACATTAAATTTTTATTACCATTACAATATATATTTTATGAATGATCCATCTCAAAGAACAAGGCTCTTCTCTATACAAATGGCAACCTCAGGCAAATATTTGCACACAGCTCTTCACACCATACAAGCTGTGAGAACTGAAAGCAGAACCCTCATATGAAAACTCCAGAACAGGGAGGATATTTAAATGACAGCTAACAGTCTCCTGCCTCATTTTCAATATGCAGATAATGGATTTAATGACTGACAGTGTTACAGTTTAGGTATGTTGCTTTCTTTCGCTTTTCATTATTCATCAATTCAAGAAATATTTTCTGAGTGCCTATCGTGGGAAGACACTGTGCTAGGAGTTGGAAACACAATATTAAGAAAAAATGAACAGAGTCCTTCCTGGCATTCTTGGGCATTTAAAGTCTTTGGGACACTGGTGAATATGACAGACTTAGTCTTTATACTCAAAGATCATAAGTCTTGTGGTTGATAGAGAGGCAAGTCATTAAAAATCTTGTAATTGGCAGTTGTGAAAGCAGCATTGAAGAAGTATAGAGACATACAAACACATTACAGTGATGTCTCTTCTAGAATGGGTTTCTTCGAGAAGGTGATATGTGAATTGAGATCTGAAGGATGACTAGTAACTGTTAATTGGAATTGGGAGGTAATCAGCCTTGAAGAAGAAAAAATAGCTTGTATAAAGGCACAGGGTAGAAATAAAACATTTGCTTGAAATTGTAATCAGAGGGTGCTGAGAAGATAAGAGCTTGATCCTGAAGCTCCTTATAGAAGTTAACTTCATTAAGAAAACTCTAAAAAGTTTTAAGGAGGGGAATTATGTGATGTATTTATTTATTTTTAATAGAAGATCACTGTGTCCACACTGTGGAAAATAACTTGGGCTGTTGGAAGTATAGTAGGTGTAATGAAGGAGCCCTGAGTAAAGGACTTATATAATAGACAGGTGAGGGATGATAGCCTCTTAGAATCAAATTGTGGTAATGGAGAAAAAAATCATAAATTCAAAAATATTTGGGAAAAAAGACTAGCTAGATGTTGTTGATAGATATGGCATGGCAAGACCTGAAGTCTGAAATCATTTATACCTTTTCCGTGTTCTGAAACAAGAAATTAATCAACGCTCAACTTTCTCTAACCTTTCAGCTCTCACCTGCTGAACAACTTGGCATTGTCTGAAGAACTAGCTGAAACAGTTTCATAAAATATGGAATATGCTAGACTTGTACAAGTCATAAATTTGAGTCACTACTCAATTCAGTCTTCTAAACATTAACTTAACTCAAATTTCTATTTTCTAGCTAAGAACATTCTCATGTTACATAACTTTCGTTTTTCTCCTTTTCTGTCCATATAAATAGACTATGATTTTCTTTACAGGCTAATCTAACCAAAAATAGGTTTTATCACTTCAGGAGAGAATTTTCCTGCACACAAGTAGAGAACAATAGATACCTTGCTGGGTCATTAGTTAATCTCCCTCACAAGCCTGGTGGCTCATTCCCGCAGATATAAAACACAGACTTCAGAATTGAACCCCAGCAGAATGATAGATTGCCACGTGTCATGGATATGGAGAGTTACTAATGCATAATTGTCCTCACCATGACCTACAAAGCTCCATTTTTTCTGATTCTTGCCTGCTTCAGTGAGCTCTGCCCTTGCTCAGTCTGCTTTTTGTGCTAATTTAGCACCTCTGCATGGGCTGTTCCCTCTGCTGAAAGCGCTTCTGCCAGATGCTCCATTGCTTCTCTCCCTTGCTTTATTCAAGTTGCTGCTCAGTATCACCTTTTCGTGTCTCTGATCATGCTATCTTTACTGGCTGCTAGTACTCAATGTCCCTTTACCTTGCTTATTTTTTATCCATAGCACTAATCAGTACCTGATATTATTTTGTATCTCAAAAAAATGTGCTTGCTTACTGTGGTAGGCTGAATAATGCCACCCCCAGCCCCACATGTCCACATCCTAATTTCCTGAACCTATCACCTTACATCATAACAGGGAGTTTGCAAACATGATTAAATTAAGGATTTTGAGATGACAGGATTATCTTGGATTATCCAGGTAGGGCTAATGTAATTACCAGGGTCCTTATAAAATGGAGGTAGAGGACCAGAGGTGTAGAAGATATGATAACAGAAGCGAGAGGTTGGAGTGCTGCATGAAGGAAGTCAGAAGCTAAGGGATGCAAGCAGGCTCTAGAAGCTGAAAAAGGCAAGAAAGAACACCATTCTACCTTGATTTCAGCCTTTGACCCCCAAAACTGTAAGAGAATAAATTTGTGTTATTGTAAGTCACTAAATTTGTGGCAACTTGATATAGAAGCCACAGGACACTAATACAGTTGCTTTCTACCTCCTCCAGCGGAATATAAACGAGGAAATTAGGGACTTAATCTTGTTTACCACTGTATGTTTATGTATAGAACACTATGTGCTCAAGGTAGGTAATTAATAACCAAAACAAATAATTTATACCATACAAAATAAATATATTATACTATGAATTAAAATTCACAAATACCCAGAGTCTAATATACACACAGAAATGCATGCACATATATGTACACCACAAACACACGTACACTCATATATCTGAAAAATACTGTACTACTCTTGGTTAATTAAATATATGCCTATACATCTATTTCAAAAACAGTTGACTAAACCTCTTTTGGTTCTCATAAAGGTACAGAGAATGCAGGCAAGGTAAGAAATGTTAATTTATGGGGCCAGCCTGGTGGTGTAGCGGTTAAGTTCACACACTCCACTTAGGTGGCTTGGGGTTTGCAGGTTCAGATCCTGGGAGCGGACAGACACACTGCTTGTCAAGCCATGTTGTGGTGGCATCCCATATAAAGTAGAGGAAGATGGGCACAGATGTTAGCCCAGGGCCAATCTTCCTCAGCAAAAGAGAGGAGGACTGGCAACAGATGTTAGCTCAGGGCTAGTCTTCCTCACACACATACACACATACAAATGTTAATTTAAGCATGATAACCCTTCCCTAGTGCACTGGATGAACACGTTAATCAAGGAGATGAACTTCTATATCAGCATCTGGTGTCTCCTGTTGCAATGCGGTTGAAATGAAGGTAACATAGCTATTACACAATTTAGAGTGTATATTCTTTCCTGACACAAAAAAGAAAGAAAAGCCCTTTTGTAACTCAGCTTTTGTAACTCAACCCTTTTCAGCACTAGGTTGTTTAGCAATAACAAGGGTTTGACTTTTAGGGAGAAACAGTGCATAAACATAATTCAGTGCTGAGCAGGAAAACACATTATCTCACTATTACTGAATTTAAAGGCTGATTTTTCAGCCCTTTGAGTGAGCAGGATTACCACTGGAGCCAGCCAGGAGCTCAACGAACCACTGTAGACTGCCCTGGCAGCCACCCACGATGGTATCCTGGCAACCCTGGATGTTTCATTCAAACCGGAAGCCTTATAATAGTCGTACTTTGGACTTCAGAGTGAGATTGTGATGCACGATTTGTTTGGAATTAAAATAAAAAGGCCATTATCGAATGTAATTCAGATGCTTATACCAATAAGTGGTTTTATCTTGCTAGTTACACACTGCAGCTCCCTTTGTGCACTTCTTATATAAAGAGGATAATCTTCAGCTTCTTCCTTTGCCAAATAAATTCCTTACCTACACTGATGATGCGATTTCCTAGTCCTCCAAAGTATTCAGCTATTAAAATAGAATAGCAAATGTTGGAAATTTACATAGAAGCCGATCGGCAGTGTTCATTTTTAGAATAACTAGGATTCCAAATGGAAATGCTGGGGAGCCGCAATCTGCCATTTTTATGTTTGAAAGAAAGGCCTATTCATTCAATGAGTAGAAATGAGAAATCACAGAGCAATCATTTTCTTTAAATTTCCTGGTCAATATAAAATTGGTATGTATGCTTTATTTTATGGAAAAATACTCATGAACAATTAAAATTTCCTTGTATATTTAGTTATAAGATTTTAAGCAAAGCTGGTGCAGATAGAACTCAGGACATTTATTTTAAACATCTAAGATATATCAAACTACCATTTATCTAGACAATATTGCCAAGAAGCTTGAATTATAGTATAGTTAATAAGCATTTTGGGAAACATAACATAACAATTGGATCTTGAGCCTGATTTAGCATTTGGCTTGATTTAGGATATTTCCGATTTTAATCAAAGTTACTTCTAAAATTGAAACCTATCTCAACCCAGAAACTATCACATAACAAACAAATTACTTAAAATTCTAGTAACCATTTTTATATTTAGTTCTATTTCTCTCTTTAGAACTAAATGTTGGATTTAAATTCTCATATAGTAAATGCTTTTCTGAATTCAATTTAAATACACACTTAAGATTAGAACTCATTTTGATTTTGTGCTTTCCTATTTGATTTTTCAGAAGGCAATAGTTGTTTACAAACTAATTAATTAAATATTTAGCTTTTAATAAACACATTTAAAGACATTTAACATAATTTATTAATTGAAACATGCAGGCTGATAGTCATTCCATTTTATAGCTTAGTAATTTAATAAAGAGTAATGTCAGCAGAAAAGGTGAAGGAGGAAACTTTGAAAATTGTCATTTGAAAAAGCAATGAGGACACTGCCAAAAATTTTCAAAATCAACTTTTTCAGAACTCTGGAAATGAACCAAAGGCTTGCAACAATCTGGGGAGCACTTAATTAGAAAAAACAGGTAAATCTCAGTAAGAACAGTGAGGTTTGTGGCAGTTTAACTTGCCTTATTCCCATCATCCTCTCCCCAGCTCCATTGTAGCCTTGAAAACTAACAGCTCCACAATCACAGTGAAAATCAGCAATCTATCAGCCACTTGATGTGACAGAACAGGTTGCAGCTCCACCAAAGCCTTATTCCCAGATAACTGTCTTTATTTTACCTGTTTGGTAGTTCCCTAAAAATTCTCACTTGTAAGTCTTGTCTTTTTTTGATCTGACTCAGAGCTTTCCCAGTACAAACATCCTTTTGCCTGGGGATGTTTCCTGAAAACAATCAGCAACAAGAGTTTAACATCACAACTTCATGAGGCAGCAATATGCATTGGGCCAAATAGCAAGATGATAAAGATACGTAAAAAGAAAACCTGGAGAATAAGATGACATATGGGGCTTTGAAAAATTCTGACATATTCTTGGGAATCTTGAAGGCCACCTACATGCATGAAGCTGTGTATAAACATGGCTGTACAGATGCTCACAAGAGACAGGAGAAGGCTCTAAGCTCTCATTTCTGACTGACCTCCATAAATGAGAAAGGAAGCCTCAGACGTAGTCATGAACTGCCTGCCTGAGCATAGAAGGCATGGCCCAATATACACATGGAGTCCTTCAGCAAAGATTGGGAGACTTAACTGATTCCAGGAACTTAAAAAAATCTTGTCCTATCATTAGCTGACGATTAAGCCAAAAGAGAGACTTCAGCAGCCACAGATGACAAAGAATATGAACTTTACAGAACTTTTTCAGGAAAGTCATTAAATAAACAAACAGCAGCAACAACAACAACAAACAGTAACAAACTCTAGAAAAGGTGGAAAATGGTTCCTAGAGTTGCTATATTATACTATTAAAAATGTCCAATTTTCAGCCAAAAAGTTATGAGACTCATAAAATACAAGAATGTAAGGCCCATTAAAATAGAAAAAAGTCAACTGAAACTCCCTGAGGAGACTGTACTTATTAGATAAAGATTTTAAATCTGTTTTAAGTCTGTTCAAAGAATTAAAGGATACCACGTCTAAGGAAAGAAAAGAAAGTATGATAATGTCTCACCAAATAGAGAATATCGATAAAAAGAAAGCAATAGGCAATTCTGTAAGTAATAAATATGAAATTGAAATGAAAAGTTCCCCAGAGGGTTTCAACAGCAGGTTTGATCTGACATAAGAAGAATTAGCAAACTTGAAGTTAGGTCAATTAAGATAATCCAGTCTGAGGAACAAAAAGAAAAAGAATGAAGAAAGATGACCAAACCTGAGAGATGTCTGGGATAACTGAAGTATATAAACACATGCATGATAGAGTCCCAGAAGGAGAGGAGAGAGAGAAAGGGGCAGAAAAAATATTTAAAGAAATGTGTTCAAAAAATTCCAAAACTTCATGAAAAATATTAATCTACACATGCAAGGAATTCAGCCAACTTAAATTTGGATAAACTCAGAGATCCAAATCCAGACATATCGGAATCAAACAGCTGAATGTTAAAGCAAAGAGAAAATCTTGAAAGCAGTAAGAGAGAAATGATTCACTATGTATGTGATAGAAGTAAGGAAATAATAAAGATTACAGCAGAAGTTTGTGAAACAAAGAATAGAAAAACAATAGAGAAAATCAACAAAAATAATGGAATAGACTGATAGTCCAGAAGTAAACAGAAACATCTATGATCAATTGATTTTTGAAAAAGGTGCCTAGACCATTGAATGATGATATCATATTCTCTTTAATAGATGGTTCTGAGACAACTGGATATCTACCTGCAAAAGACCGAAGATTGACTGCTACCTCATATCATATACAAAGATTAACTCAAAATGGATCTAAGAACTAGATGTAAAAGTTAAAACCATAAAATCTCTGGAAGGAAATTTAGGTGTAAATCTTCATGACCTTGGATTACACAATAGTTTCTTAAATATGACAACAAAGCAAAAGCCAAAAAAAGAAAAAATTAGAAAAAACCCACAATTTGGCTGTTCCTCAATAAATTAAACATAGAATTGCCATATGATTCAGCCAAATCCATTCCTAGGTATATACCTAAGAAAATTGAGAACATAAGTCTACACAGAATAAAAAACATATTTTTATGTTCATAGCATTATTATTCACCCTAGCGAAGAAGTGGGAGCCACTCAAATGTTCATCAGCTGATGAATGGAAAAACAACATGTGGTATATCCATGCAATGGAATATTATTTAGCCATAAAAAGAAATGAACTACTACTACATGCTACTACATGGATGAACTTAGGAAACTTTATACTTATTAAAAGAAACCAGACACAAAAGACCATATATTATATGAGTTTATTCATAAAATATTCAGAATAAACAAATTTATAGAGACAGAAAGTAGATTGGTGCTTGCCAGGATATTAGGGAAAGGGAAATTTGTACTGACTGCTAGGTACAGGATTTCTTTTTGGATTCATGAAAATATTCTGTAATTATATAGGATGATAGCTGCACAACTTTGTGAATATACTAAAAATCCACTGAATTTTACATTTGAATCTTCACTTTTATAATATGTGAATTCTACCTAAATTTAAAATAAAAGAAACTGAGAAACTACTGACTGTGATAAAATCTTAAAAAAAACTCATTTATTATTTTACAACAGTAAAATTGATTTTCAAAATGGAGTAGGTAGAAAAAATAGAATTTAAGCTCAAAATTACGTCTATTAGCACAAAGAAGAGAAACCCAATGCAAAGCCTGATCAAGTTTTTATTTGCTTTTAGAGATGTCACATTCCTTATTAGAAAGAGAAAATTTTAGAACTAGATAAAATTTGTTTGGAATTATGGTTTGGGACTAGGACAAGTCCTCTGACGCTACTATTTCTCAATTTCCTTAGCTGTAGAATTGAAATCCATATTACTTTACAGAGTTATTTTCAAACATGGGGAAAATACATTTAATGAACTTAACATAATGTGCAATATAGGGGAGGTTAAAAAATTAGTTGCTTTTATTATTACTTATTTCTTTAGTTTTGTTACCTCAATACTTTAATAAATGTGTTTCACTAAGCCTTTCCTTGGCAGATTAGACATCATATGATTTGATTTTAGCCACTTATGCTGTATTAGTTCTATAACACAATTGTTTGATAATTATAGTCAAGGGAAAATATGACATGTTTTCAATTTAATTCTCACACAGTGAAAAGAAGTGAAATGAGTAGCAATAAAAAGGGTGAGAAGCAACTTCAGGGTCCACCCCATGGTGTAGCGGTTGAGTTTGGCATGCTCCACTTTGGTGGCCCAGGTTTGCAGTTTGGCTCCTGGGCACAGACCTACAGCACTCGTCAGCCATCCTATGGTCGCAACCCACATACAAAATAGAGGAAGATTCGCACAGATGTTAGTTCGGGGCAAATCTTCCTCAAGCAAAAAAAAAAGTTGTCTACTTCATACTTTGATAGAGATACGTTGTACTAATAAACAAAAGTGGTTTGGGGCTCAGGACCTTCTTCTGAAGTTCCCTATTAAAATCTAAGAACACTGTTGCGCCTCTATCCATGACTTTACAGAAGTGCAAAATCATGATAGATATTTGGTTCTCCACTTTAGAAGTAGGTATTTTGGTACTTTAAAATAGCTGTTGTAAGTCTTGTCTAAATGGCAATATCTACATTGTAGCTTCAGTTTTTATGACTAAGAGTATATTTTTCTCAAATATCAATAATATTTCCCCCCAAATAGATTAGTCAATAAACAGAACACTTAAAGATTGCAATAATGACTTCCTTCTGATTAAGTAGCTTTATTTTTACTGAGAGTACAAGCAAGCTGATTTAAGGTACATTCTATAAATATATATTCTATAGGTTTTCACGTGACAATATGAGGTAATTTGTGTATATATGCAGTCTCCTAACTTGGGGATCATAGGAACTAAAAGGTCCATGTAGAGACCATAAAATTGCATAAGAAATCTGGGCTTGGGCAATTTTTAGAGTGACAGTTTATACATTTAACCAGACTATTAAAAAGTTGACACAATCAATTTAATCCCCACATTAATGGCACATTCTTCCTGAGCCTACAAGACATGACTGAGTTTACCTATAAATCAGAAGCTCGCAAAAAAATTTGACAAAAATCTAAGTATAAATGGAAATCTTTCCTTTCTGCTTATGTAACTTGCATTTTAATTTTTAGAGATAAATAGATTCAATACTTGTTCAGATTTAATAAAAATGTGTAAAGGATACAAATATTGAGCCTTAAATTATTTGGTAATTCTCAGTTTTATTCATAAATAATATTGGTTTATTTGATAAGTTTTAAACTACTGTATTCACAAAAAATACACTCAGAGGGGCCGGCCCGGTGGTGCAGCGGTTTAGTCCGTGCTTGGCAGCCCGGGGTTGGCGGGTTCAGATCCCAGGCGCCTGCCGACGCACTGCCTGTCAGCCATGCCGTGGCGGCGTCCCATATAAAGTAGAGGAAGATGGGCACGGATGTTAGCCCAGGGCTAGTCTTCCTCAGCAAAAAGGGGAGGATTGGCAACGGATGTTAGCTCAGGGCTGGTCACACACACACACAAAAAATACACTCAGAACACTAAACAAAATATTTATATCTTTTCATAAGGTTATGACTGTTCAGATTAGCAGTCTGCTAAAAGCAGTCCAATGTACATTCCCAGAGGAATTTCTTTAAAAGAAGCTGGATTGCTAGAAAGTTAAGCTTATTAACATCATCTTTTTTTTAAATTTCAAATTGAGCTACATTGATTGCATTTATTGAAGGATTAACTCATTGCAACTCTGGCAGTGCGCTCTGTCTGATGGGAAACACCATGTAAAACAGAAATGATCCAAGGTTGAAATATCTGGAGCATTCCATTCTAAAGAGACACCCCAGTCAAACTTCCCTCAAAGAAGCAACGCTGCTAATGAGGCTGTGGAAGGAAAGGCAACCCAAATTGTTACAGAAAGCTGCAGGCACCCCCATTTGGATGTTAAATGCAAATGTATGCTGCTCTGCACTGCAGAGAGTATCTGTCTCCAATAGACTTCAAAGACAAGTCAGACAGAAGATGAAAACCTCACTCTGAGGCACTTTTCACACATAAAACTGTATGAATGTTAACAACATTTAAAATAAAAGAACTGGAATAATATCAATAAGATGTCCAAATAAAATGTCCTTGTTCATAGCCCCCCTTCAACAACATCAATTTGTCACCCATCCACAGACAAAAATGCCTAAGTGGGAGCTGTGGTATACAAGGTAGGAGACTGTGAAACTCCAAGCCTGTCCAAAAACAAGGAGAGCTGTTTTGAGAAGACAAGCCTGAATCCAGGTAGTTGTCATACCCACTGAGGTCCCAGCAATAGACCCAGAAACAACTTTGTAACCCTGAGAACTCTGCTACAGCCCCATTTGGCATTGGTTCTGTCATCAGCACCATATGCAAAGGGACGCAGGAGTCTCACCCACCACTGTGCCAGGTAATAAGCATACAGATCTTCGTCATGACTTTGGACCCTGAAGTGCTCATGAACTGGCTCCAGCCCTTCCTGGCCAGTCTGAGTGGCCCCAGAGAACACTGAAGTAGACAATCACCCATGGATGAGAGATTTTGTGGAAGTCCAGGTGTCCAACGAAGAAGTTCCAGCATATGGTTGGAGCAAAAAATGCAAGATTGGACACAGTGGACAGGGTAAGAGAAACAGTTTACCTTTACCTGCATTTGCTCTCCCCAAAAGCAGTAACAGCTCAGTGCCAAAAGAGCTCTTCTCAGCCTGGGATTTCTCCCACAGGGGAAAGTGAGAGCATGTAAGTGAGTTCCCAGCTTCCACAGCTGTGCAGGATGCTGCTAAAGAGACCCATTCTCTCTCGCCACATCCAGACCCCTGATTCGTGAGCTTCATGACTATGGGGCAGTAAGAAGATGGGAGAATACCAGCCAATGCTCAGAACAGAATGTATCAAAGGGAAGAAGATACTACTTATTATGTCAAGGACTTCATCAGGAGGCCTGCCCACAAGCCACTGCGGATTCCCTCTGCTGGTCTAGAAACACCCCTAGTGCTCCATGCACCTCAGTCACACCTACTCCCCACCCCATGACCAGTTCCCTGTGCACACTCCCCATGGTGGCAAGAGCGAGCTTTTGCAGGCAGCTAGTGAGTATGTGCAGAAAACTGACTTGAATCTGTGGGCCTGGGGGATAATACCATTGGGAATGTAAGAGAGGTTGTCAGCACAGGCCCTGGCTCTGCAGGATCAAGCGAAGGTGTATAAGCTTGAGAATTCTGCCACAAAAGGAGGCCAGAAGTGTGGAGCAGGCATATCCACAGAGAAAGCCTCAGACTCCTTAGCAGAGCTGAAGGAAGTATTTCTCTCTCAAAGAGGTATTTCTCTTGGTCAGTAAAGACTGGAGGAGGTGACTATTGCTTCAAATGCAAAGGCAGTAATGCAAGACTTCAAAGAACATGAAAAATCAAGGAAATATGACATCACCAAAGGATCTCAGTGACCTTCTAGTAATTGATCCCAAAGATATGGAGATCTGTGATTTAGCTGATGAATTTAAAATAGTTGTATTAAAGAAACTCAATGAGCTAAAAGAAAATACAAAAAGACAATTCAGTGAAATTAGGAAAACAATACATGAACAAAATGAAAAGTTTAACAAAGAGATACAAATAATAATTTAAAAAATCTAGAAATGCTGGAGCTGAAAAGTACAATGAATGAAATGAAAAATGCAACAGAGAGCATCAATAATAGAATGGATCAAGCAGAAGGGAGAATCTGTGAAGTAGAAGGTAGACACTTTGAAATTATCCAGTCAGAGAAGAACAGAAAAAAGAATAAAAAAGAGTGAAGAAAGCCTGGGTGAACTAGGGGATACCATCGAAAGAAATAATCTGCAAATTATTGAAGTCCAAGGAGAAGAGAGGGGGAAGGGGGCAAAATGTTTATTTAAATAAATAATGGCTGAGAAGTTCCCAAATCTGGAGAGGGATTTGGACATCTGAGTTCATGAAGCGCATAGGTCTCCAACAAAATCAATGTAAAGAGATCTCCAAACACATTATAATAAAACTGTCAAAAATCAAAGGCAAAGAGAGAATCTTAAAAACAGAAAGAGAAAAGAAGCTTGTAATTTACAAGGGAACCCTTATAAGGCTATCAGCAGATTTCTCAACAGAAATATTCCAGGCCAGGATAGAGTGGGATGATATATTCAAAGTGCTGAAAGAAAAAAATTATCAACTGAGATTACTCTATCTGGCACTTATCCATCAGAAAAGGACAGATAAAGACTTTCCCTGAAAAAACAAAGCTGAGGGAGTTTATCACCCCTAGATCTGCCTTACAATAAGTGTTGAAAGAAATTCTTCAAGCTGAAATGAAAGGACAACAATTAGTAGCAACAAAACACATGAAAATATACAACACGCTGGTAAAAAATTAAATATATAGTTAAATTCAGAATACTCTATGTAACAGGGTGGTGTGTTAACCACTTAACAGGTTATAAGGGCAAAAGTGTTAAAAATAACTATAGCTACAATAATTTGTTAGTAGATAGCGCAGGTACAAAGGTAAACTGTGACATCAAAAACATAAAACAGGGAAGTAAAAGGGTAGAATTTTTGTATGTGATTGAAGTTTAGTTGTTATCAGCATAAAGTAGTTATATCTCTAAGATATTTTATGCAAGCCTCACGATAACCACAGGGCTAACCCTCTAGTAGACACACAAGTGTAAAGAGCAGAGAATCAAAGCTTGTTCTTCGACAGATTTGTTTAGCAGAAACCATTGTATGCACCTTCATGCTCTCAGACATTCTTTATAAGCCAATTATTTCTGTTTTCCATTTTTTCTTTGATAAATCTGTGGGGGACATACATAACTGGTTCTTGATCTCTTATGGAAGTCACTCAATAATTCCTGTTGTCTTTTGAACAAGTGAAATAGTTACTGTTAAAATTATGCTTGCAATTTACTATATTACTTCTGTCAAATTGTATAAACAATTATGTTAATATAAGCACAAAGTAACATATTTCTATAACTACTGGTTGAAACTACAAAATACTAGCAAAATGAAGTCATATGCTCAGAGAGCTCATCATAAATTAAAAAACAAAACATCAGTATATCTCAGAAATCATAGTGTATCTCTGGTATGCACACTACGAAAACCTTGGCTTTAGGTATTCACTAACTAAAATTATTGATGTGATTTATTTCTCTAAGATTGTTGCCCAGAGTCTGCAGCTACAGTATCTTTTGTTCCTCAGTCCAAGGAATGATTTTGTCCCCTCATTCACTAATTTATTCACTCAGTACACACTTATCAATCATTTACTGCAAGCCAAGTACCATGCTTGGCCAAAGAGAAACATTTGAGTAAGATCTGTGCTGTGTTCTTAGGAAGTTCAAAATCTTTCTAGAGTGACAGAAAAATGAATATACAGTTTTACATAAGGCTGTTTTTAAGTGCTCTTACGGAAGGGAGCTCAGGATAAGTGGCTCAGCAGGAAGTATATAAATTTGAATATACAATGTTATATGGTAGTGTCACAAGCATTTATTGTCATAGAATGATGCCTGTGGCCTTTTGTTGAGTGGAAAAACACAAGCTGGAAAATAGACTATAAAGCAGAAAGGAAAGGAATGGGGAGTGATTTACAGATTCCGAGTTTTCAGTTTGCAACATTCTGGTGAATGTTTTCAGATGAAAACGTCCTGGAGATAGATGGTGGTGATAGTTTCACAACAATGGGAGTGTGCTTAATGCCCTTGAACTATACACTTAAAAGTGGTTGAAATGGTAAACTTTATATTATGTATATTTTACCAAAATAAAAAATGATAAATGATAATAATTTGTTTTTTTAAAAAGAGGAAATGAGATAGACATACTTGTTCTGCAATATTGTAGGAAGAACTTTCTTACAAAATTTCACACTTCTAACTGGAAGGTAAGAGTTGGAAGAGCCAGCAAGAAACTTGATACCTAGGAGCTATTGGGTATCTAAAAGTAATATAATTATCGAAACATTCTCACAAATTTATAAACTCTGAAAATTAAATGAGATCTTTTAATTACATATTTCAAGTTACCGAGTCCTCAAATGCAAAATTACCTTTCATGACCATCAAGGAACATTTTTAAATGATGTATCAGTAGGCTCCTGGGAAGATGGAAGTTTCCCCAAGACCAGGTAACTGGGAGACACACGTAGTCACAGCACAGGATTTGGCCAATTTTAAAACTTGTAAAATTTAATACTAACAGTTTTAATCCAAATGTTAAAAAATATGAAGTTAGATATTGTGGAAAATATATATATATATGAAGAAAGATGTAAAGTAATAACATTGAAATAGTTACTGCTGTTGTCAACCACTAATAAAATTTTGACCCTATTTTCTGCTTCTAAGAAGGACAGCCTGCATTGTGTTAATACTGAAAAGTCCACATCAACATAGCCATAGTCCATAAAGTTTCTTTGTAATGAAAATCATTAACAGTTGAAAAAAGAAAAGAAAAAAAATCATTGTAATGTGGTTTAATCACTTAACTTTGGTTAATTTTTATATTGACCAAGTCAGTTTTAACATCTTGGTTGGTTTTTGTCACTCTTTTTTTGGCAGCCTGTAACCTACATCATAGCAAAATACTAAAAATCTAACATCTTCTTTTAAATACAGGCAAACCTCATTTTACTGGGCTTCTCTTTACTCGCAGATCTTTAGTTTTTTACGCGACCCTCCATCAGCAAAAAAGATTAAGACTTGAAGGCTGAGATAATGGTAGCATTTTTTAGCAATAAAGTACTTTTTAATTAAGGTATGCACACTGTTTTTTTAGACATAATGCTATTGCACACTTAATAAACTATAATATAGTGGAAACATAACTTTTATACGCACTGAGAAACCAAAACATTTA